>OX326964.1:36731006-38130425 GCA_946800305.1 Medicago arabica
TTTGTCGACTTTTTGCTTATATAGAATACCACAATAGCAAAAAGAAAAAACAAAGTCAACAAAGAACTTGTGTATTCCATGATTGCCCTACTATTTTCACCAATTCCTCATGTCAATCCTTGTCGACTTTTTGGTTATATAGAATACCACAATAGCAAAAAGAAAAAACAAAGTCAACAAAGCACTTGTGTATTCTATATTTCTTAAATCCTCCTATGTGAAAGAATTTTTTCATGCAAATACACAAGATGGAGAGGTGAAATGAGAACTATCCCAGAATACATATTTAGAGGCATCAACACATGTTCCTATGCTCGTTATGTTGCATAATATAGCCACCTTTAGCAAGCTTGACCTACAACAAACCTTATCTGCTTCAAAAAATCCTGCGTATTAATTCCACACATACAAATAAACAAATTAACAAACTATGTTGTTTATAAGCGATAAATGAGATAAATTAAAAGGCTTAGCATAATTGGATTTGTACCATTATCAGAAGGTCTGATAATGAATCCATAGAGAGGTTGGTAAATGTTAAGGATGACCAATTTGACGCCAGACAACATTTTTATCAAGTTATCTGTAGTGAAGTAAAGTTTTTTATTGAAATCTAAATTTACATTGTTTATTTTTTCTACACATTTAATTGTATGATAACCAAACTTAATGATGATTACAGGCAAACAATATATTGGAGGTAACATTGTTACACCAATCTTCCTTACTCCTGGTGTGTATAAATTCTATCACATACATATAAAGAAATTCAAATTAAAATCAAATAAGAATGAATATATATATATATATTATGTTCGTATAAATACTGTCACATATGTGCAAAGAAGTTCAAACTATAATACATTGTCCAAAAAAACTATAACACACATGCGAGTCTTTAAATTTCATTAATACTTTATACTTCCTTAAAAAAAAATATTTAATACTTTATTCATCTATTTTTATGGATACTTTAACTATTTTTTTATAAATAGTTTTTTAAATATAAAATTAGAATGTATAACATCACATATACTACGTGTTAAACTTGACATCCTAAATACGTTAACACCTGCAGCCAAATAAAATAAAAACTACGCTTTTTTAAAAAAAGATAACTACGTTGGCATCTTAAAATTATTAATAAAGATAATAAGTCAGTTTTACTTTTTATTTTTTATCATGGAATGCAATCTAAATGCATGAACTATTTTTTCACGTTATAATCAAATGCAATCACAATTTATTGGTAAATAAACTTAGTAAAGGGATAATTAATTATGCTCAATTCTATTTTCATTGTTGCTAAAAAATTCATGATTCCATAAAAAAATATAAATGTTGTACCAACCATTTAAGAAGCGTCCTCTTGTCAAAACAAAAAAAAAGTGTCCTAGAACCTTCCAACGTATTTGACTTCTCTTTCTTAAAAGGGAAACGTTATAATTTCCGTTTCAACGCATAATAAAATATAATAATTGCGATGAATGCGAGCAATAGTATAACAAATATCAAGTTTTAAGTTTATAATAAAACGTAAAATATGAGTCATATCTGAGCAATTAGTATAATCGTATATCATGTTTTATAAAAAAAAAGTAAAATTTTAAAATATGAAGCGCAGTGGCTAGGGTAGGAACTACCTATAGAATAGGAAGGAATAATAGGATCAATAGAAGCAATATCTAGGCTAGAATTTAGATTTGGATTAATACCACTTTTAGTCATAGGGAATTCGGTTTTAGTCCTGTAAAAAAGAGACAAAAGTGAGAGGAGAAATCTGAAATTACAAAGACACTGAAATTACAAAGACACATAATTTATTCCGATTCTGCTAACGTGGTTAAATAAGGGACCAAAAGCGAAAGAATATGAAATTACAAGGACAAAATCTAAATTTTTGACTAAAACAGAAAAGCAGTATTAACCCTTTAGATTTTCTCTTATTATAACTGCATGATCAAGACCGAAAATTTTTCCTTCAAAAAAAAAAAATCAAATCAAGACCGTCTAATATTAAATAATATTAATATATGGTCAAGATCATTTATACTAATTTTAAATCCGTGTTAATTTGAACTGTTGATCTACTATAATTAATAGTGAAGATGAAAAACAGAATTTTGCTACAACAACAAATCCCAACCCATATAGGCGATTTGGGTTTTCTGATGTTACAAACATGACATATCAGAAACTGAAATATATGGTTGAGATCGTTTATAACAATTTTCAAACCATAGTAATCCAAATCGTCTGATTATTAATAGCCAAGATGTAAAATAAAGTGAAACTCTGTAACAAAAGTATTTCTATAACAACAAAACCCAACTATTTATGAGATTTGAATTTCTTTACAAAACTGTTATAACAGACGCTGTTATAACAGACGCTCTAGCACTAAGAAAGATGTTCACTTCTTAAAATATCCTATATACGTAGGTGGGAATAGAGGAAGGGGTCAGATTTATCCCGACGGGAGCAAGAGTAATAATAATGTTTATAATGCTACAGCAACAACCAGAACTATCTAATCTTAAACATATGGTTGAGATCGTTTACAATAATTTTTTGTCTTCAACTAAAAACGGTCTCTTTTTTATTTTTATGTTAAAACCATACAACATTTGTGTCCATCCAAATGATTCGGATTGTTTCTCGGATTTCAACGTAATGGCATAGTTAGGGTTTCAAATAAAATTAGGGATTTAATGTTTTTAACTATAAAATCCTTACCTTGTTGATGAATGTGACCAATTGGATAGAGTTGTTGAAGCGGTGGTGGTGCTCTTTCAAATAATAAAGAGGTAACATGTGAAAAGAAGGAGGAGGAATTTTAGGGGTAGAGAGTTTTTCTCTAATTCTTGATGTGTTTGTTGAAGTGCCTCACTAGGCATTAATATATATATATATATAGGCTGAAAATTGAAAGGAGAAAGGAATATTTTTTATTTTTACCGGAAAGGAATATTTTTCTTTATCTTTAATTTCCATTCTAAGAGTATTTTTACCTCAACATCTTGGTTTATTTTTGTTGACAAATCCTAGTAATTATTTATCGTTTTAAAAAATATAAAATTGCACATTTCGTCCTTTACTTAATTTCAAGAAGCACTTTTCTCTTTTTTATTTATTTAATCTTTTATGTTATAATAAGGTATTATTTATCGTCCTTTATTTTTTTTTTCTTCGATAATATTTTTTTTTATAAACTGTCAACATTGTTATCCTTTTTTATAAACAAATCAAACACTAAAAGCCAAAACTTATACAAAATTCATCAAACTCATAAACAAACTCAAATCTTCATCATAAAAATATAGAAATACATATTTCATTGAAAAAATGTGGTAAAAACGATATAATATTGACAATTTATAACATAAATGTTTAAAATGGGTCAAAATATAAATGAGAAAAATGTTACCTAATTACAACATAACCGACGCTCCTTATCACTGGAGGTGAGATATTTTAGGAGGGTGTGCAAGTTGTTCTATCTTTTTTATTAAGTAGTAACTTATGTTTTGAGTGATGTCATTAGTTTTTGTGAAGCACTCATTCAACTTAGATCACGTACTCCGCTCATGTGTGTTGTTAGAAAGATTGTGATGTTTGGAGACAATTTTATTGTTCAAAATCTTATTTTTACTACTTTGATTCAATTCACAATATGCAGTGCATATTTTGAATCGATTCGTTCAACCTCTTGAGTGTTTGGCTCATTAAAACTAATTTTGAATCTATTCAAGGTTTCGCTGAATCTATTCAATCTTCATCTAGAATAATTTGAATTGATTCAAGGTTTCTTTGAATCCATTCAATCTTCTTGTCAGCCCAGATTTCAATTTTGCATTATTGAATTGAATCAAGCATTATCTGAATCGATTTAAACATTGTTTTTCTGTTTTATTTAAAGCCAAATTTGCTCCTATCTAACTTGTTTATATATACTCATATCCACTCATTCTCTCACTCATTCAATCAATTTGCATACATACTCTAAAGTCTCCAACCTCTCATTCTCTATAACTTTCTTCAAATTAAACACTTTTTCTAAGAACTATTGTAGGATTTCAAATATAGATTGTTAGGGTTTCTTTCACAGATCTTGTGGGATATCAAGCATCTAAAGCGAAAGGAGGTACTTTTCACATCCAGAGGTAATTGTGGGGGTTGTTTCTCAAACATTTAAGTTCCAAGGGGATCGAAGAAGAGGCATAGTAAAGACGACTTCTTGAAGTAGAAGACCAAAGGATTGCATGTAAGCTTGAGATTAATAGACCTTATGACTATCCGACTTCAAGAGGTCTTAAAGATTGTATCTAGTGTGATTGCTTAACAAAGAAGTTAGAAATCAAAGGAATCTTTGTAATCATACACTTGTAAATATTTTGCTCATAGTGGAAGGCCGTAGAAGAGACGTATTCTTATACGAAGAGAGGAAGTACCCCTAGCGAGGATGAAAAGGGGGAACCTCTATAAATCCTAATGTTCTTTTTTCCCTTATCCTTTTAGTTTTATGTTTTAACTACTCTTTATCTTGATACATGAAATTATTGAATGTTTTAGTTACCATGTGATATTGATTGATTACTTTGTACAAACCCAATCTCAATTTCTTCTTGATTAAGATATAAAAACACTCGATTGAATCACAATTCATCTTGGCAACCTATGTGTCAAAAATTCATTCATATATCAAGTTTTTAATCTTTCAAGTAGGGTGTTTTTGTTTATCAATAGTTTTGGCTTGAGATAGTTATAGTTTAGTAAATTGTTTAGTGTATTGAATTTTGATTAATCATAATACAATTCATAGTTAAATTTCTTATTCAAATTGAATAGGCATTATCACATTGTTTAGATCTTATCATTCGAACCTTGTGCATAAATTCAATAACATATCATTTTTCAAAGGATTTTAGAAACAACGCTTTTGTGAACTTTTAGTCGGGAAATCTATTCATCCCCCGCCTCTAGCTTTCTCTAGTTACTGTATCGGCCAACAGGGGCCATCAGCCAGGGCACCACGAATAGGGGGAGAATGGGAGAGTAGAAAGAGGTGAGAAATAGACATCGGAAAGCTATGGAACTGGTGCTTCAGGAACAAAACAAACATTGGGATTTCAGCAATATGGAGGTTCAGGGTAGAGGTTTTGTTTCTTGTCAACAAAAATGGGGGAGGAAATGGGTTTCGGTTGGTCGGGTTTCGGTTGGTCGGGTTTGTTTTGTTTAGTTAGAGTTTCACCAATGCACCACCAAAGGAGATCGATAACGCGACGACATGAGAACACATTTCATCCATCTTCGTATGCGCTCAAGTTTACCGAAGAGGGGAGGGCGATCGATTTTTGTAACTCCCTCAAACCCCACATGCGATGTCTCTTGAGCACTTTTGCATTGAGATAGGCTTATGAACATTAATCATGAGATGTCTCTTGAGCACTTTTGCATTGAGATGGGCTTCGCAAATGCGGGGTTCATCCATGACTTTTGGAATCATGATCTAAAACCGGTTGACTATCAACCCGCCGCCTTTTGGGAACGTATCACTGGCTTAGAACAATTCAATTCTCGTTCCAATAAGGCTAGTAACATTCACAACCCTGTGCTTAGGTACCTTCAAAGGGTTATGACTTGTACAGACTGGGGTAGGAAAGAGTTGGGAAACACTAGGACAAATGAACTTTTCATGTTGTGGGCTATGTTGAATAATCAACCTGTAAACACCTGTTATTACTTGCTTGATTATCTTTCTTCTGTAGGTACAAGGTCTGATGGTAAGGGTGAGATAATAGTGGGTGGGATTATCACCTTTATAGCTAGGAAGTTTGGAGTAGGTGAGAGCCAAGGAATAAACAAGATTGAGGGCAACAATAAGCTTAACATAGAAACCCTCATTGCTATGAATTTTATTAAGCCTCATCCGCCTGATAACCAAACTTTTGAGCTCAAGCTTAATTTGCATTTATGTTTAATTATCCTTCCTAACCCATCTCAGACTAACACCGAGGTGGAAGAAAATTTGCTATATGTTGGTGATGATCCACAGGAACATGAATATCACAATATTATTGAGGAAGAAGGTGCAAACTTGCACCATGATGAGGAGGACCATGACCATGAAGCCGGTGAGCACTATAATGAAGATAATGACTGGTGGGCATGGATGCAAACCAAGGTTCAAGGAATAAGCACCGAGCAACAAAGACAAGGTGTAGAAATCTCCGGGCTAAGGAACGATGTCCAAAGAGGCAATCGAGTAAATGATGAAAAGAACCAAATGCTACTCAATAAATTGTGAGCTTTCCTCTTCCTCTCTTACTCTTTCATCTTCTTCCCTCTTCTTCTCTTTTATTTCTAATCTTGAATCATTGAGGACAATGCTTCTCCCAAGTGTGGGGGGAGCCAAATAAAGTGCCTAGCGTCGTAGTGTTCCAAACTCCCTTGAACTTCAAATCTTTCATTATGTTTTGTTGCAAAAGGCATGTTAAGCAGTTTGTTTTATTATGAATTATGGCATAAATATTTTGTTAAAGTCTCCTTCAATTGGTTATTTCATGTACATGAAAGTGATTTCTTGTGTTTTAAATATTCTTGTTATACCCACATCTTGTTTTATTGTGAAACTTCTCTATGAGAAAAACACAAATTGCATCCTTTGAGTAACTGTATAAGTAGGTATTTTATGAAAAACACAAATTGCATCCTCGGACTAACACCGAGGTGGAAGAAAATTTGCTATATGTTGGTGATGATCCACAGGAACATGAAGAGCACAATATTATTGAGGAAGAAGGTGCAAACTTGCACCATGATGAGGAGGACCACGACCATGAAGCCGGTGAGCACTATAATGAAGATAATGACTGGTGGGCATGGATGCAAACCAAGGTTCAAGGAATAAGCACCGAGCAACAAAGACAAGGTGTAGAAATCTCCGGGCTAAGGAACGATGTCCAAAGAGGCAATCGAGTAAATGATGAAAAGAACCAAATGCTACTCAATAAATTGTGAGCTTTCCTCTTCCTCTCTTCCTCTCTTACTCTTTCATCTTCTTCCCTCTTCTTCTCTTTTATTTCTAATCTTGAATCATTGAGGACAATGCTTCTCCCAAGTGTGGGGGGAGCCAAATAAAGTGCCTAGCGTCGTAGTGTTCCAAACTCCCTTGAACTTCAAATCTTTCATTATGTTTTGTTACAAAAGGCATGTTAAGCAGCTTGTTTTATTATGAATTATGGCATAAATTTTTTGTTAAAGTCTCCTTCAATTGGTTATTTCATGTACATGAAAGTGATTTCTTGTGTTTTAAGTATTCTTGCTATACCCACATCTTGTTTTATTGTGAAACTTCTCTATGAGAAAAACACAAATTGCATCCTTTGAGTAAGTGTATAAGTAGGTATTTTATGAAGCACGTTCTATCTCTAAAGGTAAATTAACCCTTAAAAGTTTTTAGATTAAAAGTAGTATAAGTTAGTGTGGGGGAATACAAAGCCAAATTAATTTTAAAGTTGCATCATTGAATCTAGACTGGGGAGAGAGGTAGGCCATCCGACTTCCTACATGAAGATGATGTTCTCTTGAAAAGCTTAAGGGGGCAGAACAATTATAATAATAAAAAGCATCACTTAATCTAGATTGAGGAAGGGGGTAGGCCCTCCGACTTCCTACGTGAAGGTGATGTTATAATCATAAAGAGCACCATTGAATCTAGATTAGGGAAGATGGTTGTCTCCAAAAAATCAATAAAAATTCTGCGAAAACCCCAAAGATATGCAAATGGCAAAGATCCAATGATCAAAAGTACTCCCATCTCTCTTATATGAAATGAAGAAAGAATTTTTTTTGGGTTTATTTAGTCTTAAGGTTAGAACCTGTTTTCCTCATAATATCTACCATCTTATACAGGAGCTAGAAAAAGGTTGAACTACACACACACACACCCACTTGAAACTTGTTGTCGGGTTGAATAGGTTCACGAAGAATACTTGAAGTTGTGATTAGTGTACACTTGAAATAAAACTTTAGAGGAGACATGAGTTTTTAATTGTATTGCCAAATGTTAAATCTTGTTTATGCTGTTATGTTTATGCCTTTTGCTTGAGGACAAGCAAAGATTCAAGTGTGGGGGAGTTTGATGAGTCAATATTTAGTGATTTTAATATAATATTTAAGTCTGTTTTATTTAGATTTGATTTCGTTTTATATAATATTATTTCCTTTTAAGAATTATTTTACTTCAATTGCAAGATATTTAATTTCAGGAACAAACAAATATTCTAAAGATTCAGTCCTGCAGCAAAAGAAAGAGGACTCAGAGCCGATTCAGGCAAGAAAATACGAAGATTCGGCACAAAAATATATTTCCCCAAGTCAGAAGCTTGGCACGGCCCGTGCCACCAGCCACACAGCCGTGCCAACCCCTCAGAACAATCTTTTTCTTTTGCTGCTTTTGCTTACCGGACAAGCTACCTATTAGTTTATTTCTGACCTAAAAGCCCGTGGTTTCTGGTGGAACATTCTAGTGATGTATTTTCGTAGGGCATAAGTCATTGTAAACTATAAATAGAGTAGCTAGCTATCACAACAAATCATCTTTTGTTCTTGAAATTCAATAGTGACAATTGTTTTTCTTAATAAACGTTCTTTCTTTTATTTTCTTATTATTTTATGTTCTTCTTCTTCTCTTCTATGTCTACTTTAACCATGAGTGAGTAGACTCTTCTTTGTCTTGGGATTGTTGGATAAGTCTTAAGGACATAATCCTAACAAACCAAACCTTAAACCCTAATTTTATATAAATATACTTTCTAATCTAATTTCACCGTTTTTATAATGAATTAGCAATTACCAAACTCATAAAGCGAACGCGGAGGGTTAGTAATTGTTAATTCATCATCTCAAATTAGAACAAGTGAAATTAGACAAGGATTGCGAAGCATGAGAATAGCCTAGAAAACTTTGAGACATATAAAGTTTCGTTCTTAAAGGATTCTAATAGGAACCAACCATGAGAATAGGTTTAGTTGCTAGAGGAACACACTCAATGACTTCGAGAGAAGCTTTGATACGCTTAAGAGAAACTTGTCTTTAGAAAGTAGATCCAATGTAAAATTATCGGTTTAGGATTTGTTTGTGAAGGACTTGTTATTAAGGTGGACCAATAAATCCCAAGGCGCCTTTTATTATTATTTTTATTCATTAAAAATCAATCTATTTTCAACTGAAATTTCTTCTAATTCTCTTCTAAAAAGTTAATTAAATTGAACAACTCCCTGTCGGAACGATACTCTCTGTTCACTACTTCGGTAGAACCGTGCACTTGAGGATTTACTCATCACTGATCAAGACCAGACAGCTTGGATCTGATCATGGATCAGAGCATCAGGGGCCCTTAATCTGTATCAAACACACAGGAGGCGAGGGTACACAGTTAGACTGTGCACCCACGTGCATCAGAGTAGAGGGGGGTCTATATAAAGGTTGTAGACATGTTTTTTCATTCTTAACAAACACTTCTCTCTTTTCCATTCTAACTCTCTCCCTTCTCTCTTCTTCTCTGATGGGAGAAGTGAAACACTAGTTGGGGTTCCGGCGGTGGCTGGTCGACCTTGACGGCGGCAGCCGGAACCCTATAAATCAATTTTTTTATTTTATTTTGCTGTTTCTACTCCTCTCCTTATTCCATACTCTGTTTTTTTTTCAAACCTAAAACCACAAACACAACCAAGATCTATTAATAAGTTTATAACTTTTTTATTTTTCAAAGTGGATCCGGTTTTTCTATGGCCGATGTAGATTGTTTGAGTGAAACTGTTCGGATTTAGAAACATTTATGTTTGATGTTGTGATTGTTTTGGTTTGCGATGGATTTGTGATGTGTGGACTTGAGGGTTTGTGTCTTGCTGAGATTTGTGGGCGTGATTGGATGTTTCAGATTCGTGATAGTTGAGATTGGTTGATAAAGGTTTATGAGGTTTTATGTGGATTTGGTGATAGTTTATGTGATGATGAAATTGGTTTATGATCTTATGTTTTTGGCCGTTTGTATCGAAAAAAATCGTTTTCTTTTGCAGGTTGTTGATGTTTTGCAGGTTAATGGTTTTTTGGTCGAAATTTTTGTCCTTTGTCTTATTTGCAGGTTTGTGTTTTATAGCATCAGGGTTGGGAATGAAAAGGAATTAACGTGTTGAAAAGAACACGTTTTGACCCTGAAATTGTGCCTTGGATTGTGGCGCAGCTTGGAGAAAAAGAAATGGACCTCAAATAGAAATTTTTGGACACTATTGGACTGTTATTCTCGGACTTTTTTTATTTTTATAAAAAGAATAAATAAATAAATAAAAATGTAAAATGACTAAAAATAAAAAAAAACTGAATAAAAATAAAAAATTAAAATTATAAGATGGAAATTAAAATGATAAAAGTAAATAAAAATAAGAATAAAGAGAGAATAGGGTCCGACTCGGAACCAAAAATGAGGTATTTTAAAATACCTTCTGCCGAATTTTTCTGTGAAAAAAACAAAGACTAATCAAGGTCAAATGGCGCATGAACGTCGGATCTTGGATCAAAATTTGGGGTATGACATTAAGCGGACTTCTTAGTTGACGACAATCCCTGTAGAAACTATAAACTTCTCATTATACTACTTGTTACATATTGGTGAACATGCCAAATTTGTCATCAACTATCAAATTTTTCTCATTTCATTGTGGAGACCTCATCCCATCAGGAAACATCGCGTTTAATGTTAACATATTCTCTTATTTTTTAACAAATTGTGTTGAAAGATAGTGAACTTTGTTGTGTTTGTGTTGGAGCTTTAAAATGTTTAGTGGATTGTACAAAGACCTACTTCAAAGCATGGGAAAGAAAAGCAAATCCTTTAATGGCTAAGAAAATTGTTAGATGAATTGGACCAACAAAAAATGTCATTTTGGCAAAAAGAAAATAGAGTAAATTACAATCCCCTCCCCTAAGAGAAGCTTGAATTGCATTCCCCTCTCCTCTTATGTTAAAATATACACTCCTCACCTTTGAAGAGTAAAATTTATACTTCCATCCCCTATGAGTAAAAGAGTAGAGGGTTAGAGATATCAATTTTTATTTGTTTTCAACAGAACAAGTTACCTGTTTTGGTTATAGAAAAGTAAGAAGCGGTTATGATTCTTTGAATCCCTTTTATTTATTTGTTGGATTTATGAAACAGTCAAGTTTTATTCAATTTAATTCACGTAAGGGCTATTTAAGTGATGAGTTCGCGGGAAGTGATAACCTAATCAGTTGTCAAGCTGCATTTGCTGAACGCAAGGTGATCATTACATGCAGGGTCTATACTATCTCCGTTGATTTAGGTATATCCCTCCACCTATTAAGTTGTACATGTTGGTTACACTGTGATCCTTAAGTGTGGGGTTTATCTCAGTCAGGGGTAATTGCAACATAAACTTAGGGTAGAGTTCCTAGATTTCCAAAGGTATGATGGCCATTGTTCTTCAAGGTTCTCTCATCTATGCATCTTCGAAATACATAGTACACTCTCTCATTTAGTAGTTCAAAATATTGGCAGCTCTGATTTAAGTCATGCAGTCATAGTTTCCTTAAGTACTAACTAATTACTCCCTGATTTCAGTAGATGCTACTCAATATTAGTTATGTCACCTCCTAAGTACTTATTATCAGGGGGCACTCACTTTCTATTTGTTTCTCCTAGTTAATAATTAATTACTTCCTAGATAGGCAAATATAAATATCAATGTTAGGCCTTGTCACAACCTAAGTGCCTAAACTAGGGTTATGCTCCAGAGGAGACAAATCTTTCGCACAACAATAAAACTAAATAACGAACATAAAATAATTTAGTAAAGAATTTAAATTAAATAAATATCCAACAAATAAAATAGAGAAGATAGAGAAATTTCTCCTGAAGCTCTTAGAATCGCCTTCCTCTTGAATTGCTCCAGTTTTAAACGAGAAATTATGAATGAGGAAGGCGATATTTATAGGGAAAATTTCCACATGATCTTGGGCTAAAAACACGGGCTAAAAGGGTAAAAATGTCACAAAATTACAATTTTTCCCACAAGTCGCCATGCTTGGAGAGCCCAAACCATCCCTGAGGGGCATGTGCCTTGCAACTAAACCGCCTCCATGCACCTGGAGCACCATTTCATGCACCTGGAGCATGAGCCTTGCAACTTCATGCTCCAGGCGCCTACTTCTGTGCCCGAGACGCATGTGTCTGACTTCCGGATGCCGAAATGCATGTTTCTTAGCCTTTTTAGGTGTTTGCTTCTATGTAAGTTGTCTTTGAACTTGGAAACAAAATTTCTCCCTTTGTAAAGTCTTCTGAGGCCTCTTGAATCTTCATTTTTCTTCTTCCCAAGGACCACATAAATCTTCAGATGTCTTTGCTTTGCCGATTTGCATGATTTCTTCGTGAATTACATAAAAAACACCCTATAATTTCTATGTTTCGGGAAGAACATAATTACAGACTCAAATATAGAAAACATTACAGATGTCTCATATCATAGGCAATTTCTCCAATACTCCTTTGTTTTGCTGGTAAAACCTACTAAAAACGATTGAAAAACATGCTAATAATAACGTAAGATGACTTGTCATCACAACCCCAAACTTAAAATGTTGTTTGTCCTCAAGTAACGAAAGAAAAACATAAATTATTCTTTATATTTTTTTTAGGTAAAACATACATTTTTGGGAGTTGTGCTCATAACATCATTCATCAAGTCTACAACATTGACTAACTTACATCGTTACACCCAAGCGGGACATTCTTGGAGAAAGTAGCTCATATATTCAACCACACTCTTTTCCATGATACCCGTATGTATCTCCTAAAGCCAGTAGGGCTGGTAACAACATTTGCGCACTCCAGTCGTCACATGAATGTACCTTGTTGTAAATTTGAGACAATTATAAATAGGCAGTGAAGATTAAACTATATACACACTTTGAAGTCTTTCAGGGTTATAACGTGGCTTAACTTAAGGTTGGATATATTTGGGAAAGTAGGCTAAAAAAAGAACTTGGAGTTAGATTATCAACCTAAGGATTCCTACTAAACGTTAATGAACTGTCAACCTTCCTTCCTTGTCGACACTTCATCTGCGAAACTGACTTGTGTTATTGGCTCCGCATGTGGTTCCTTTTTCACTCCTCTAATTGGTCTTCCTCTCACTGTTTTCCTTGCTGATCGTAGAGTTCTCATATTGCTAATCTCCTTTGAAAAAAGTTTGTAATTGGTTTTCCTGCAATGTTCGAACTTTCACGAATTTGATAGAACAATATTTTATTGCAGAAAGATTGTTATTTAAAATGGGGAATGTGACCTATTAGGAACGGTTTTAACGTTGATTTATAATTATAATTGATTTGTAAGTTTAAATGTATTAACATTTAGACCTGTCTGACTCTACTAACCTAGATGCAATGCTGACTCGACCTAAATTACTTATTATAGTTATTACCTATTATTATTAATGACTCTATTCCTATGATTACTAGATGCTAATCTTAATCCTAAATGCAAAATTAAATGGACTGACTCTTATGATTAAATGACCTAGTTTTAACTAGACTTGATCTAAAATTGTAGAAATTATAACAACCGTTATTTTTACTACGACTCTATAAAATGCAATGTAAATTAATTATGACCTAAAACGACGACTATAGGAAATGAAAATAAAATAAAATGGGTAAGTTCCTAAAAGATGAAAAGAAAACTAAATGGTTAGTACTAAATGGAAAATGCAAACAGAAAACTATGTTAGTAGCAATAAACTATATGATAAAACTAGACTCTCAAAATAAAATGACTCAACTAGGACTAAATATTTTTGGTATTTTTAAAATTTAAATTTTTTGAAAACAGAAAAATAAAATACGGAAATATAAATGACTGAAATTTAAATGACATAAAAATAAAAGATAGGAATAGGCAACTACGCCAGGAACTCGGTGGTCGGATTAGGCAAGTGTACCAAATCGTTTACCAAATAATAAGGTGTAAGTAGAGTAACGTATCCACATGAGTTCTTGTTTCATCCAAACAATTCTCGTTACTTATTTTGTTTGACAAAATATAAATAAAAGATTTGAGGGATAATAGATTGAAATTTTTATCTATTTGCAACAGAGAAATTTACTTGTTTGGTTGCAGAAAAGTAAGCTGCGGTTAGGACTCTTTGAATCCCTCTATTTATTTGTTGGAATTAAATAACATTCATGTCGCGTTTAGTTATCTTAAATAGAGTATCTACGTGATGAGTCCATTGGCACGTTCTAACCTAATCAGTTTGTCAAGTTGCAACTGTTGATCGCACGGTGATCTTTATGTGAAAGGTCTTACTCTCTCAGTTGATTTCAGTCTATCCCTCCAACGTTGAGTTGCACCTGCTGATCCACACTAAGGTCATATGCAAGCTACGATATAGGGTTATAAACCCTATAATATCCACCACGTTTGTAAGGAATATTAGTGTGACAGTCATACTCCTTCTAAAGTAATTGAAACATAGACTTAAATTGGCATTCCTAAATTTCATAGAACACTCTCCCTCTCGGTAGTTCAACTTCGTCACTTTCATGTACCCATCGGACGTCGGCCATTTCGGGGGTTCCATAGGGACCGATTAACTCTCTGTAGAATGACTGAACGCTTACAAACGGGCAGCCTTACCAGCGCCTACCTTACCAAGGGTCGAGGAGAATGGTTCTACAAGGGTTTGTTCACTCCCTAGAGTCACTTGTTTCCTTAATTAATAACTAATTACATCCTAGGTTCAACAAATTTTACTAAATATTAATAATTTTACCTCATAAGTACTTACCACTAGGGTCAACTCGCTATGTGTCTGGCATCTCCAGGCGCCTGGCGTCTCCCCTCATGCTCCCAGGCGCTTTCCTTCAACTTTTGAGCGCTTGGGCACTCCGTTATATCCCCCTGGGGACTTTCGAGTGTGTTATGTACTAAAAGTGCATGTTTTCTTCGCCTGTTTAGGTGTTTTCTTCAATGTAAGATGTCTTGGAACTTGGGAACACAATTTCGCCCTCTGTAAAGTCTTCTGAGGCTTCTTAAATCTTCATTTTTCATCTTCTCAAGGACCACATAAATCTTCTGATGTCATGCTTTACCTAATTTGCATGATTTCTTCGTGAATTATATCAAGAACACCCTAAAATTGCTATGTTTCGGGAAAAACATAATTACATACTCAAATATAGAAAACATTACAAATGTCCATAAATCATAGGTAATCTCTCTAATACTCCTCTTCTTTGTTGGTAAAACCTTATAAAAATGACTAAAAAATATGCTAAGAATAACGTAAGATGATTTGTCATCAAAGACACCCTCCCTTAATAATTAAACATGCACTACAGTTTAATCTATTTTAACATCAATAAATATTTTTATAATATATAATAATTTTGAACCACCAACTAAGAAAAATAAATTCATATTCTTTATAATTTAAATGTCAGTGATAATTAAATTTAAATATTTTGTGATCAATTTTATAATTTGGAGTATAAAATTCACTTTTAAATAATAATACTTAATTGACTTTAGTAATTTTTCACATAGTTTAATTTTATTTTGGGTAGTTTGATATTTTATAATAGGGTTTAGAACTATATGTTAATGTAAAGGTTAGATATGTTTTTGGTCCTTATAAAATTGGAACTTATAAGTTTAGTCCTTACTTAATTTTAATAGGTTTTTTAGTCCCTGCAACAAAAAATTACTTCTAATTTTAGTCCCTACTAAAACAAAGTTTGTCTAACTATCCTTTAACTCTTAGATTTTTGAGCGATTTTTTTGATACAAGTTTAGAACACTATGAAATGTTCATTTACTAAAATTTAGAATTTTTAAACATGATTAAATATGATTTTTTTAAAACGACAAAAGTAAAAGATAAAAGTAACAAAATCTGAATTTAGAAATCAAATTTTGTGACAATTTTCTGTACATGAACTTTTTGTAATGTTCTTAACATGCCTGCAAAAAATTGTTCAAAAACTCAATAGTTTAAGCATAAATTAAACAACTTTGAATTGTGTAAGGACTAATACTAAGTGCAGAAGTTTTTTTTAAGGACTAACAGAACTATTGAAATTAAGTTAGGACTAAACTTAAAAGGTCCTAATTTTATAGGGACCAAAAACATATTTAACCCTTAATGTAATTCGAAATAAAAATAGCGAACAATATGTACTCAAATTTTGATTATGTTAAATTGGAACCCACAATATTATTTTTATTTGAAGTGTGTTAGATTATTTTTTAGGCTTAATAGCAGTTTTGACCCTCTAACTTTCACCAAGTTGCGATTTTAGCCCCCTAAGAAAAAAAACTACAAAACCGCCCTCTAAGTTTTGCAACTGTAGCAGTTTTGGCCCCCCAAGGCAAAAAAAATAATAAAAAAATAACACATGGCACTTGACTTAGGGTGCCACGTCAGAGTAGACCGAGTCAAAATTGCCCTTGGGGGTCAAAGCTGCCACAGGTGCAAAACTTAGAGGGCGGTTTTGTAGTTTTTTTTCTTAGGGGGCCAAAATCGCAACTTTGAGAAAGTTAGGGGGCTAAAACTGCAATTAATCCATTTTTTTGATAGATTATTAGAAATAAAAAAAATTATTGAAGGATTAAATTTTAG
Source organism: Medicago arabica (assembly GCA_946800305.1). Lineage (NCBI taxonomy): Eukaryota > Viridiplantae > Streptophyta > Magnoliopsida > Fabales > Fabaceae > Medicago > Medicago arabica. Next base: position 36,747,707 of record OX326964.1, read on the forward strand.
ATTTCGACATAGGAGGGGATGAGAATTTAATATAAGCTTCTCTCACGGGATGAGTGAAATATTTTGTAATATTTGTTGAATAAGAGGGGAGAGAAGTGTATACTTTAACATAAGAGGATTGGAGAGTTTAATTCAAGCATCTTTAAGGGAAGGGACGTGTAATTTAATCAAGAAAATATTATTTAATAGGTCTAAAAGAAAATATTATTTAAAACTGAGCATCTTTGAATGGAAGGTTGTTGAGTTTTGAAACATGAAGGGAATGAGTTGTAATATCATTACGTTTGAACGAAGGAGATAGGAGAGTTATTAAACTTTCTTTTTATGGAAAGAACCCATACTGTAACAATTTTTGTATTACTTCACTTATATTTTGTCACGAATAAATTCTTATAATAATGTACGAATACTTTATCTATATTATATATTTTTTATTACTATATGTAATAATTAACTATTAGTATTCATATTTTTGATCAATATTCATATATGTAAAATTAGTTTAAATGTTCGACAGGCATTCAACAATGAATGACACATTTGAAAAGAAAAAAAAAACGTCAATAACTCTCTTGTCTCTTTTTTTTTTGAGGGGAAATAACTCTCTTGTCTTGTAACTTAATAATTTCAATTTTAGTTTAAAAGTGATTGATTTGACCCTTTAACTAAAAAAAATTATGTATTTCATTTTTGATTTTTCACAATGTTTTGACAGATTTGGACAATAACTAAGGAAAAATAAGTCATTTATACCTTCCTCAATCCCTCTCGCAACTCCATGCAAAATTGAGATGAAATTTTGCAAAATAAGTTATTTATTTGATATGAAATTTGTTTCAAAGTTCCACCTTTTTTTTATAAGCAAGGAGAGAGGACAGACATCAAGAGGCAACATCGACATCCCAACTAGATTGGCACCCGAGAAACCTCCATCCTATGCCGCCAAACTCTAAAGATTTTATTAAAAAAAGGGGAAAAATAATTACAAAGGAGAAGGGACTAGGCCAAAACCCTCAAAGAAAAAAAATAAAACAGAAAGCAGATAAACAGATAACAAAAACTCCCCAAAAATAAACTATGGAAATCTGTAGTTGAGTAGTCCACAACTATCCCGAAAGAAATCGATAGACAACTCAGAAGGAAGAGAAGAGAGCCAGATCAAACCATGAATTGAATGGCCCAAGTTAGCAAGTTTGTCCGCACAATAGTTGCCCTCACGGTAAATATGAGAAGAAATAACCTAAACTCCAAGGTTGTGCATTATGCCATCTGTTGCGTAACATAACCAATACCAACGAGGTATTTGAAAAAAATCAAAATTGCACTGGATGAGTCAGTTTCTAACCAAATGTTCATTTAGCCTTTACTTGCAACATACTCAATAGCAAAAATTAAACCAAGAATCTCTGCATCGAAAACATACTGTAATCCGATGTTACAAGTAAAGGCATCACGAAAGGTACCTAAGTGGTCTCTGAACAGCCCCCCACAAGCCGCAGAGGTTCCAATAACCGACCCATCCGTGTTAACCTTCAACCAAGGATGAGTAGGTGTCTTCCACAAAACCATAGTTGTATCTTTGATTTTACGGCAATGGTGAGAAACCGCAAAAGAATTAAGGAAAGCAAAGACCGAAGGCAAACACTTACCCTTTGAAACATTACCAGACATCGCAACCAAAGAGTGAATACGGACTTTGGCAGAGTGTATTGAGGTCGAAATTGAAGAGAAACACATGGATTTTCTTGCCACCAAATGATGTGAAGCGTGTGAACCACGGCTGCCAAATGCATGTCAGAAAGTTGGGAAGAACACTATGCGGTTTGCAAGACAGCAGAGAAAGAACCGAGGATCAATCAACAACACAATGAAGCTTAGCACCTAGCCAATTCCAAAGTTATTTCGCAAAAATACAACGAAGAAAAAGATGATCTGAAGTTTCCTCTGTACTCAAACATAAACTACAAAATGACACAATAATACTGCCCCTTGTTCTAAGATTTTCAAAGTTCCACATATATTTGAGATTGGATAAAAAAAACATTATGTGTTATGTGTCAAATCCGTCTGAATATTTCTCGCTTGAATGAGGCAATCAAATTTTCCATAGCTCAAAACATGTCATCCGTGAATTTTGAGTCTCATTATAAAATTACTGTTAACATTGTTAATTCGCCCTAGGTACCTAATAATGAGATTGGCGACATTCTGGCTAGATGTAAGGATCTTTTTTTATCCCGCAATAGCCTCGTTGTTAATCATGTTAGGAGGCAAACAAATAAGGTTGCTCACACGTTAGCTAGAGCATTCTTATCTCATCTTAATCCCTTTATTCTTCATGATATACCCTCTCGCTTGTACTCTCTTATTATCAATGACATGACATAAGTTTGATTTTGTTAAAAAAAAAAAAAACCTGTATGAATATTTCTCGCTAATATGGGACAGAACTTTCTAAAACACATATATTTGAGACATTATCTATTAGAATATTATTTCATCCAAAATGTCTATAACTTGTCTAAACAACTTAATGTAATGAAAAATGAAGTTTAGGGGATATAAGGTTAGTATCATGACTAAAGTGAGATAGTTAAAGATTAAAGTGATACAGATATTAAAAGATTTAATTATCACCTTCGGCGTGAAAAACTAACAATGACAACATCAATCATTTGAAACTTAAACTTGGGATACAATTTAGTGCCTGTTTTCCAAGAATCATGTTTTAGTTAGGTTTGTATGTAAGCTTTTCTCATAAACTATTTTGTTATAAAATGGTTTTTTATGCTAAAACTGAAATAGCAATTTTGATTACTTTTGAAGTAAATCATTTTTAATAGAAGATTGAAGAAAAATTGTTTGTGTTTTGAACCATTATAATAAAATTTATTTTAGCAGATGTATCATTTTCAACCATGGTTTATGTTTTCAGAAAGGTTCAACAAGGGTTTATCCTTTCCTTAAAAGTCTCAATAATAATCTTCAACTTAATTGTACCAAAATCCATGATGATAACGAGTTCTTTCAAGTACTTTTGAAGGATTTTAATTGATAAATTTATAAAATTTGAGTATTTAATGTATTGAAAATTAAAATGTTTGACTTTAAAAAAAATATATTCCCTCTGTCCCAAATTATATGAGAATATGTAATTAATTTTGTATTAGAAAAATATATTATGAGTTGTTTTACAAAATTATTCTTTATAAATGGTATAAGAAACATAAATTAAAGAATTGAAAGAAGAGAGAGTAATAAAAAGTTAAAGATATAATAGAAAAAAATAATATTAATTTTCAATTAGTATTGTAAAACGGTTTATAATTTGAGACATACTTTATTCTTTCCAAAAGTGACTTATAATTTAAGACTGAGGAGTAATTTTTTAATTTGAAATCACTAAACAATGCTATGGAAAACACTCATTAGTAAAACCTTTATTTTTATTTAAAATTTTTCTATCATATGCAAATTTATCTGTTAAAAAGTTCAAAATAACGAGTTTGCATTATAATTTATATATTTTACATTAAATATATAAATTTTTAATAAATAATTGTTTTTTTTCAATAAAAAAAAATAATGCTAAAGTGCCATTGGAGCATTGGTTAAAGTATTAAAATAAGTAACTTTGCAATAAAAAATTGTGTAATTATTGCTAAGACAAAAGTAAAAACTTGCACTTTTAATACATAATTTTCACTAATAGATTTCTTAACCATTGCCTTTAGAGCACTGATTTGCAAAACCCAAAAAATTAATAGTGCTTTTAGTTCTTGTAACATGTAGTATTGCATATGTTCACGGGCGGATCCATTAAGGGGTTATAAGGGGTTAAAGCCCCACATCTAACTTCCCTATTTTTTTTATAGGGAAATGCTAACCATTGCCTTCAGGGCAATGGTTAAGAAGTTTAAAAATGAAGTTTTGTCTTAGAAATGATGCATTTAAGATATTGAAAGTTTAAAAAGTAATATTTTTTACACAAAACTTATAAATTATTTCTATTTTTAAATCTATAACCATTGCCCTGAGCCAATGGTTAGCAAGACCCTTTTTTATATTATAAATAGGGTAATAGTTATTTTAGTCCTTGAATGTGTAACCAGTAGTCAAAATAGTCTCTCAATGAATTAAAATTTTAAAATAGTCTATGATTTTGCACTTTGTTAGTCAAATTTGCTCTGAATTAACAATAACTAAGTATATTAAAAGACTAATATGACAATATAAACAAATTAGTTTAGTGTTAGGGATTATTTAGAATAGCAAAGTGCACAATCAAGGACTATTTTAAAAATTTTGATACATTGAGGGACTATTATGATTACTCCTTACACATTCAGGGACCAAAATAATTATTACCCCTTATAAATAAAACACAATATGTTAAAAATAAGACCAACAAGTCAACAACCTTGTGCAAAACTCGTAGAAACAAATAAGTGCAACATATTCGCTATGACTTATAAATTTTTGAAGTTGGCTTTGCTTTTGTCGGTAGCAAGTGCAAATGTTAGCAACTTAATCAGATTTTAATCTCACGTGCACAAAATGTCTGGATCCGCCCCAACATATGTTAGATAAACTACTCCATCCGGTCCTTATTATAAGAAACAATTGACTTTTTAAGTTCATTGAATAATTGATGTATCTCGTCATAAATATAGATCAAATACATCATTTATACAATGAACCTAAAAAATCAATTGTTTTTTATAATAAAGACCGAAGATATATTTTTATCCGGAAAAGTTTCTATCTGAAAATGGTGTTTTATAACGTAAAATAAATGGTGTTCTTTTAGTAATCCCGAGATCCTCATTGAATTTCTATGCAGAGAAATGGTGTTTTTAATAACTGAATACGACATATTTTAAGGTTAAAGGGTGGACCATTTGGCTTGCCAATGCATGCCATAACAAGTCTTGCACCCGTGATTTGAAAAACAATTGAACATTGTTTCAAAATTCTGACAGATTGCTAGACACTTCAGTCTTTGCATGTTCTAATTTACTTTTACTTAATGTAACAACCTCCACCTGATATAAATGCTCTTAAAGAAGTGTCTCTATCATGTAAGCTGTTACGCAGCATTCACCTCTTGGCTCCCCAATGCATGTCCATGTCCACCTCAGTAGTTCCTTGTAGCCTCTTTCAAAGCAAGCATAGATAACGGATCAAGAAAGATTTTTGGTTTCCTTGTAGATGTTTAAGCTTATGAGGGTGGGTGGGTGGATTGATTGTGGTAGCTTATGAATTAATGTTTTTCTTCCTTCTTTTTTTTTGCGTGTGAGTTCATTTATCTTTTTAAGGTGAGTTCCTTTCTTATTTTTTTTAAGGCCTGAGTTCATTTTTTTATTATAATGTTGAATTCGTCTAATTAATTACTAATTAAAATGATTAAATTATTTAAAGTTTTATTTTTAAATGAACTGAGAGTGAAGAAGACATCAGAGAAATTTAAATATCCCGACTAAGTCGGTACTTCAAGAAACCCCTATCCTCTACCACTCATTCATATAAATATTATTAGAAAAAATGAATAATCTAATAATTAATAAGTAATATAATAGATAAAAATAGTGGTCAGTGATATAGTTTAGATACATCAATTATTTAATTGATCTAAAAAGTAAAATGTTATTTATAATTAAGATTGTATTTTTTTTAGGTGCAGACCAAAATAAATATTGGTCTACTATTTGAATGTGAAACAATCTTTTTCGTGGTGCAGATTTATAAAACCAGAATTCATATAGGTGTATGAGTAGTTTTATTAAAATTGGTGGGAGGTTTGGCTCTCCACAATTTTTGTAGTATAATCAAGCAATGGAATTGATCAAACTATACTTATCTCACAAATAATAATAATTCATTCCACTATGAACTAAATTGTTAACGCACACAAAAATATTTTATTTAAGTTTTTTACTAATATATATATTTGTAACCACTTGACAAAAAAATATATAAAAAAGTACTCCATCAGTCCTAAATTATATGACGTTTCGAACATTTTACATGTATTAAGAAATGTAATTAATTTTAAATCGGAAAGAGAAATTATGAGGTGTTTTAAAAATTCTCCTTAATAAATGGTTTGGAAAAAATAGTTTATAGAATTAAAAGAAGAGAGAGTAATAAATATTTATGGATATAATAGAAAAAGTAATATTAATACTTAGGCATGACAATAGGGCGGGGTGGGGACGGGTTTTGCCTTCCCCATCCCCATCTCATACTCCCATATACTTACCCGTTACCCTACCCATACCCAACGGGAATGAGAAATTGAATCTCATCCTCGTTCCCAATGGGTTCGGGTATTCCCGCCCCATCCCGTCCCCGCAGTGAATCAATCTTTTTCATAAAAAAAATAGTTTTTTTAAGCTTCAATCGTAATGTTGTAATGCATTAACAAACAATTTGCACTCATTTTAACATTTTCTTATCGAATAATTCGGTTGCTTCTTTAACTATCAATGAAAGTTCTTATATCATGACAATTATCAAACCAAATAACATGGCATATCATTATCAAACCCCTCAACAACAAAAAACATGACCATTTTTTACATTAGGGTAGGGTTTGGGTATGAGTTCGGGGTTGGTACATATATCCCTGTTACTTGTTCAGTACCCGTATTTTGAAATTGGGGAAAACCCAAACCCAATCAAAACGGGAAAAATCCCATCAAATCGGGGTTGGTTTGGACGGGTACCCATATGCACAGGTTTTGTTGCGATGCCTATTAATACTTCATTGGTATTGCAAAGGGATTTGGAAAAAAAAATAATATTCAAGTCGACATATAATTTGAGAAGGAAGCAATAACGATTTTGATTACTTGTAACTAAATAGGAAGTATTTCTAACAATGCAATACTAGAAAGTCCTTTACTTTTTTAGAAAGTGAGAAAGTCCACTTAAAAGCTAACGGGAGCAAGTACAATATAGTAAAAATTCAACAGTAGTAAATATTACCTACTCATTTCCTTTTTCATGGTCATGTTCTAGACTGTTCTGAAGACAAACCGCACGGCGACACGTGGCGGACTTGCACTGCCTTAAGACTCCGCACTTAAAGGAGCAAGCCAGCTCACATGCACCGTGCCACTTAGGAGCTCGCCCTCGCGCAAGGTATAATAACCTGATTTTGCTATTATTTTATTTTAATTGTTTTATGTGGGTTTATTTATGTCTGTGTGCATTTTCATGAGTTTTCGTATTAGAAGGGTATTTTGGTAATTTTGGACTTAAGAGTATTTTAGTCTTTTACGAGGAAGGGTAATTTAGTAACTTGTGGTAGTAGTTATTTTCTTTTGACGTTCCTAGTCAGAACCGTTATTATTTGTAAGATACTAAGTTGTCGATATAAATTAGTTAGAGCCGAGGTTTCTAATTAATTACTGTTAGTAAGTTAGAGTTAGCGGTTAGTGTATTTAGAATTGAGCCCAATTAGTTGTGTAGTTTAGGCCCATTAAGGGTTGTGAACATTTGACCCATGACTTTGAGCAAATAGGGTTAGAAACTTTGTCATTCACACAACACAAAAGAATAGAGGAGAAGAGGCTAGAGAGAAGAACAAGAGAAGAGGGTTAGAGGCTAAAGGGAAGATTGATCGTAGGAGCTAAATTGAAGCTTGGGTTAGGAATTCTTTGTGCTAGAGGTAAGAGGGATAGTTTTCACACCTAATCTTCAATTTTTCATTTCTACCCATTTTCATGATTATGATTAATTGAATTTGATTATGTAAATTCGTGCTTGAATGTTGATGATATGTTTGTAGCATGAATTACATGATGATTGTGTAGTTGTTGTTGAATTAACATGTCAAAATGTATGAATATGAATATTTTGAGTTTATGTGAAAAATTGATGAGGAATGAAGTTGTTGTTGATTTGGATATGTTGTTGTTGTTGATTTGTACCATGGGTATTCTATTTTGTGAAGTTGTTGTTTGAATTGGTGAAGTTTGTATTGAGTTGTTCATGTAAAGGACCAAAATGAACTTTTGATATATAAGGTTGTTGACTGAATTTTTTATGTTGTTGGATGAGTTAGATCGAGTAGAATTTCTGTTTTCATGTGGTGATATATAGCCGTTTTTGCAAATAAGCGGTTATGTGAGGTTTTGGAAAAATGATTTTGGGATGGTCGAAACTTGAATTTTTTATAGATTATAATAGAGTTAAGTGTCAGGAGCGCGTAGGCAAAAATGACATTGGAAACGGGTTAACGGGTTGAATTTTATACGCGAAATGGTGAAAATCAGACTTTTTGAAAAGCTGAGTCTGGACCTGATACTGTCAAAATCGTGCCACAATTTTGCAACCGTGCTACGATTTTGATGGCAGAATGTTCGGTGGTTCTGGGCATGAAAAACGTGCCACGATTTATAAAATCGTGACACGATTTTTGTGAACCAAATCCTTCATATTTCACTATTTTTCACCTATTTCCGTTATGAATTGACTTTGGTTTAAACATGAAAATTTTAGATGATTGACTTAGCTTTCCAGTGGCTTTGGTTTCACTTGAAAATGTTTTGTGGATTTTGAGTTATGATAGAAACACTCCAAGTGGGTCTTGGAAGACTTTTACGAAAAATTCAGCATAACCGTTTTTAACTCAACCCAAAACTTTTGGTTTGCTTCCAAACATCAAATATGAGTATTATGAGTTTAATTACGATGTTTAATAGTATCTAATCTATATCTTGTTGAATCAAACTTAGTTTTCTTCTCTTAATGAATTGGTTTTGCAATATGATAAAGTGAGACGAACTTCGTGATTTTTGTGAATTAGTCGTGATTGGCCGATGAAATGCTTATGTAACCTCTACTGCACACAATTGTGAATTAAGAGTATACATGGCTTAGGCAATTAACCTTGTTTGATTGATTTTGATTTATTACTTCAATTATTTTCAAAGTTGTGAATTGTGAGTAAAACTTTATGAAAACTTAGCTTAAAGACCAATTGTTTGGAAAACCTTTTGTGACTGATTTTATATGATTTAATGGAGACTTGTGAATGAATGATAGATGTTGATAATGATATATATCTTGTTATGGTATATGTGTGTCCGTTATCCGAATTTGTGAAAGACATGTATGTTTATGAAGATGTATGCAAATAAGATGAAATTGTTGAATGCATATATATTTTTTAAATATTCAAATGATGGTGAATACATATATGTTGATTGTATGTCAGTGTGTGCATACTTGTTGAATGATGGTGATGTTTGCATAATTGTATATGCATTGTTTTGGTGATGATTCTATAATGTTAAATGCATGTTGATTGATGAGGTGACCGTTGTATGAACATATGCATTGAGTTGAGTCATATTTTCATGCATTCATTGTTTGGTGACAGACTTATGTCCAATGTAAGGCGGGGCGTGAAACCTTACATACGATGTTTTTGTTGCATCGAAGGTGACGACCTTGAGGAGACTTGGTACCACATGCATTTGTTTGGTGAATTGAATTGAGTTGTGATATGTGGTTAATACATTTGGTTCATGTGAATTTGAATTGATGAATTGGAATGATATTGGAATATTGTGTGATTGTATATATGAGGATGTTTATACTGTTAGTATTCATTATACATGATATTCTTGATTATTTGCTTTGCGGATTATGTTGATGTAATGATAACCCTCAGTGGTTTACCATCTACCTTTCCGTATGCACGGGTAGATGGAGTGCAGGATTAGTAGCTTGTTTGTTTGATGTTACTGAGGAGCAGGAGTCCTCTATTTCTTTTTACACGCGTCTAGATTAGGGCTCTGATCTAGGATAGCGTTTATATGTTGGATTTTGTTTATTATATGTTGATCCGAGGAGTTATGATATGATTGATTTATATCTGATGTTAAGGATGAGATTATGTATTTATTATCATGAGATTGGAGATATTGGTTATATGCTTGATATGTTCCGTTGCTATGTTATGAATCATGATAATTTATAATTTATAATTGTGAATTTTGAAGTTTGTTGTCGACGTAACATCTATTTCTAGAATATGTTTGTATATTCGCGCTTTTTACTGCTTAATAGGAATAGGGTGTTACAAGTTGGTATCAGAGTCGTGGTCAGTCTTGTCCGGACCAGTATTCGGTAAATTCCTTGTTTGTATGCGACACGTACGGAAGTACTTTCGTTACTTATTGTTTTGTTCCGTTCTTTTAGGTTTGTTTTAGCGTAGTGGGGGAGTAACAGGTTTTTCTAGTGTGTTAGTCTGGCAAGGGAGGTATCTTTGGCTGCAGAGGCTCAGTTGGTAGTGGTTTGTATTAAGATTCATGTTGATTTCAAGTTGGATCTTGTGTGTCTTCCGTTGAGGCTTATGGATGTGATTTTTGGTATGGATTGGATGTTAGCTTTTGGTGTTAGCATCAATTGTTTAACCAAGAATGTAACGTTTTTGAAGCCGGTAGCTGAGGTAAGTGGAGATTTGCTAACCGCGGAGCAAGTAAAGAAGTCCTTGGATGGTGAAGCTAGTGTGTTCATGTTGTTTGCTTCCTTGAAGGAAAGTAAGGAGAGATGAGTTGGTGGTTTGCCGGTTGTGCGAGAGTTTCCAGAAGTTTTTCCGGAGGACGTTACTGAGTTGCCACCGGAGAGAGAAGTTGAGTTTGCGATTGACTTGGTGCCAGGAACGAGTCCTATCTCGATTGCACCGTATCAGATGTCTGCATCTGAGTTGGGTGAGTTGAAGAAGCAGTTGGAGGATTTGCTCGAGACACAGTTCATTAGGCCGAGTGTTTCGTCGTGGGGTGCTCTTGTGTTGTTGGTTAAGAAGAAGGATGGAAGCATGAGGTTGTGTGTGGATTATCGGCAAATGAACAAGGTGACGATTAAGAATCAGTATCCGCTTCCGAGGATTGATGATTTAATGGATCGGTTGGTTGGTGCGAAGGTGTTTAGTAAGATTGATTTGAGGTCAGGATATCATCAGATTAGACTGAAGGCAGAAGATATATCCAAAACCGTGTTCCGAACGAGGTATGGACACTATGAGTATTCTGTGATGCCATTTGGAGTATCTAATGCCCCAGGTGTCTTCATGGAGTATATGAATAGGAAGTTTCATCCTTATCTGGACCGTTTTGTGGTGGTGTTTATAGACGACATTTTGGTGTATTCCAAGTTAGAGGAGGAGCATGCTGAGCATCTGAGGATTGTGTTGAATGTCTTGAAGGAGAGTAAGTTGTATGCTAAGTTGTATGCCAAGAATTTTAATTCAACAAATAACAATCAGAACAACATAATAATGGTATTCTAACTGTTAAACGACACTACTCGACTCGACTATTTGGCCGGACGGACCGACCTGATCTGATACCAATTGTGACACCCCGTTTTCCCAAAGTAAAAATTTCTCAAATAAATAAATAATCAGAGTTTCTCGTATAAACGGAATGTCACATTTTCTTAAATTCTCAAAAATGGAATAAATAATAATTTATTCTAGTCAAAATTGTTCAAACTTCGCAGCGGATAAAATTCAAGTTAACATATAAATCTTGGCTCGCAGGCCTAATCAAAAGCCTCAACATAGTTCAAAATACTACTTATTCATGTCAAATCAAAGTAATACGTAAGGAATATAAACTAATCATAAAGGTTCCCATCCCGTTACGTATCAGAGCACCTAAGGACACAGTGAGGGTAGCCACTCACAACAGCAAACAACAGTTAAAGCTTAATCACCTGCAAGTTACCCATAGGGAAGGCAAAATTTCCAAGCAGAAGGGGTGAGATTCACAAAACAATAACATTAAACATATAATTCAATAATTATATTTAACAACATAACTTCATCATCATAATATCATAACAATAGTCATGTAACATCTTAATCAACATCATAATCAACGTCATAATTCAACATCTCAGTTCAACTTAATAGCTTGACTCGACAATGCAACTTTGACTCGACTTATGCAACTTAGACATCTTAATCATGCATGTGGTACCAATCTAGGGCATAAGCCCTCGTCGCTATTGAGTATAAATATACTCCTAGGGCATAAGTCCTCGTCACTGTTGAGCATAAAGATACTCCTAGAGCATAAGCTATCGTCTCTGTTGAGCAAAAGCTCCTAGGGCATGAGCCCTCGTCTCTGGATGAATATGCATGGACTCGACTTCTTAAATCTTAGACATCTCAAAATAAACTCCAATAATTTGGATTACAACTCATAAAGCTTATAATGACACATGCAGCTTTTAGTCAATAACAATATGGCAACATGGCAGCACATCAATATCTCGAAACATAGCAATATCGCAAACATTCACATACATCATCTCTTATAATTCAAAGAAAGCATACACACTTGTATAAGTCACTATTAACAAATCAAGCATTAATTAACAGCTCTACAGGTCATCTTAATATTACAGTAATACTCAATTCTAATCCCGGGGTAATCTCATAACTAATCGTGCGACAAGAGTCGCATTATTCTGAAAGGCAGTCTGATACAGAACTACTCGCTATGGCGAGTGGGATCTCTCGCCTTGCGAGCCATCAGGGGTTACTCGCTACGGCGAGTTGAACTGCTCGCCTTGCGAGCCGTCACGGGTAGCTCGCTATGGCGAGTTGGCTTGCTCGCCTCGCGAGCCTTCTCAAGGGTTGCCCGCTATGGCGAGTGGGTTGCTCGCCTCGCGAGCCTTCTAGGGGTAACTCGCTATGGCGAGTGGGTTGCTCGCCTCGCGAGCTGATGAAGAGCACTCGCCGTGGCGAGTTGATTGCTCGCTGTGGCGAGCGACGACAGAACAATTACGGGGTTACGACAATTTTCACCCAAAACCCCAATTTTCATCATGTTCCTCCCCAATTTCGACTATAATGATGTTTAAGGGTTACCCTATGGTCTGTAAACAGTTTTCTACAACATTGGTACAGTTTCTCATCATCTAATCATCAATTCATCACTTTTTGACCTAATTCTTAGTTTCTAATTTCTCAATTACATGAATTAATCCTATAATCTGTTAACTATAATCATGAATTACATGTTTTAATGAAATTGTAATCCTAGGCTCACCCTTACCTTAAGAAAATTGGAGCAGCAGCCTCTTGGTTCTTCACTTCTAGTTTTCTCCCTTTTTCACCCAAAAATTGAATTGTACGTGCTGTCTGTTTCTAAACCTAGGTTTTCCCTTTTATATCTCTTCTATCTATTTTATCTTATTTCACTTATTCCCTCATAATTCTATCTAATTTCCAAAACAGCCCCACAACTTAATATTTATTTTATTTTCAAATCTTATTTTATTAAACAATAAAATAAGTCACAACACCTCATAAAAATCACATAAACCATATACTTCACTAATTCACACAAAATCATATAAATATTCTCTATACTATATAAGATAATTTAAATAATTAAAACGGGCGTTACAACTCTCCCCAACTTATAAGATTTTCGTCCTCGAAAATTTACCTTAAGCAAACAACTCTAGATAAGACTCCAGCATCTTACTCTCTAGAGAAAGTTGACTCCTCATTTTGTTGGACCGTTTGAGATTGTAGAGAAAGTTGAGGTTGTAGCGTATCGGATTGCGTTACCACCGTTTTTTATCGAATCTTCATGATGTGTTTCATGTGTCTCAGTTGCGGAAGTATGTGTATGATGAGTCTTATGTGATTCAAGTGGGTGATTTGGAGGTAAGAGACAATTTGACCGTTGAGACTTGGCCGGTTAGGATTGAGGATCGTGAGGTGAAGCGTTTGCGTGGCAAAAAGATTGTTTTGGTTAAAGTGATTTGGGTTGGACCGACCGGTGAAAGTGCCACTTGGGAATCGGAGAGTAGGATGAAGGTTTCGTTTCCAGAGTTGTTTCCTTCAGGTAATTTTCGAGGGCGAAAATTATTTTTAGGGGGGGAGAGTTGTAACAACCCGATTTTGCGATATTTTATTTTAATTGTTTTATGCGGGTTTATTTATGTCTGTGTGCATTTTCATGAGTTTTCGTATTAGAAGGGTATTTTGGTAATTTTGGACTTAAGGGTATTTTAGTCTTTTACGAGGAAGGGTAATTTAGTAACTTGTGGTAGTAGTTATTTTCTTTTGGCGTTCCTAGTAGAACCGTTATTATTTGTAAGATACTAAGTTGTCGATATAAATTAGTTAGAGCTGAGGTTTCTAATTAATTACCGTTAGTAAGTTAGAGTTAGCGGTTAGTGTATTTAGAATTGAGCCCAATTAGTTGTGTAGTTTAGGCCCATTAAGGGTTGTGAACATTTGACCCATGACTTTGAGCAAATAGGGTTAGAAACTTTGTCATTCACACAACACAAAAGAATAGAGGAGAAGAGGCTAGAGAGAAGAACAAGAGAAGAGGGTTAGAAGCTAAATGGGAGATTGATCCTAGGAGCTAAAGTGAAGCTTGGGTTAGGAATTCTTTGTGCTAGAGGTAAGAGGGATAGTTTTCACACCTAATCTTCAATTTTTCATTTCTACCCATTTTCATGATTATGATTAATTGAATTTGATTATGTAAATTCGTGCTTGAATGTTGATGATATGTTTGTAGCATGAATTACATGATGATTGTGTAGTTGTTGTTGAATTAACATGTCAAAATGTATGAATATTGATATTTTGAGTTTATGTGAAAAATTGATGAGGAATGAAGTTGTTGTTGATTTGGATATGTTGTTGTTGTTGATTTGTACCATGGGTATTCTATTTTGTGAAGTTGTTGTTTGAATTGGTGAAGTTTGTATTGAGTTGTTCATGTAGAGGACCAAAATGAACTTTTGATATATAAGGTTGTTGACTGAATTTTTGATGTTGTTTGATGAGTTAGATCGAGTAGAATTTCTGTTTTCATGTGGCGATTGTGTTAATCGAGTCGTTTGGGAGAAAACGAGATTTTCGTGTGAAAAGTCGGTGTTGCGGTTATGTGAGGTTTTGGAAAAATTATTTTGGGATGGTCGAAACTTGAATTTTCTATAGATTATGATAGAGTTAAGTGTCAGGAGCGCGTAGGCGAAAATGACATTGGAAACGGGTTAACGGTTTGAATTTTATGCGCGAAATGGTGAAAATCGTGCCACGATTTTGATGGCAGAATGTTCGGCGGTTCTGGGCATGAAAAACGTGCCACGATTTTTGTGAACCAAATCCTTCATATTTCACTATTTTTCACCTATTTCCGTTATGAATTGGTCTTTGGTTTAAACATAAAATTTTTAGATGATTGACTTAGCTTTCCAATGGATTTGGTTTCACTTGAAAATGTTTTGTGGATTTTGAGTTATGATAGAAACACTCGAAGTGGGTTTTGGAAGACTTTTACGAAAAATTCAGCATAACCGTTTCTAACTCAACCCGAAACTTTTGGTTTGCTTCCAAACATCAAATATGAGTATTATGAGTTTAATTACGATGTTTAATAGTATCTAATATATATATATATATATTGTTGAATCAAACTTAGTTTTCTTCTCTTAATGAATTGGTTTTGCAATATGATAAAGTGAGACGAACTTCGTGATTTTTGTGAATTAGTCGTGATTGGCCGATGAAATGCTTATGTATCCTCTACTGCACACAATTGTGACTTAAGAGTATACATGGCTTAGACAATTAACCTTGTTTGATTGGTTTTGATTCATTACTTTAATTATTTTCAAAGTTGTGAATTGTGAGTAGAACTTTGTGAAAACTTAGCTTAAAGACCAATTGTTTGGCAAACCTTTTGTGACTGATTTTATATGATTTAATGAAGACTTGTGAATGAATGATAGATGTTGATAATGGTATATATCTTGTTATGGTATATGTGTCTCCGTTATCCGAATTTGTGAAAGACATGTATGTTTATGAAGAAGTATGCAAATAAGATGAAATTGGTGAATACATATATGTTGATTGATGGTACTTGTTGAATGATGGTGATGTTTCCATAATTGTATATGCATTGTTTTGGTGATGATTGCATAATGTTATATGCATGTTGATTGATGAGGTGACCGTTGTATGAACCTATGCATTGAGTTGAGTCATATGTTCATGCATTTATTGTTTGGTGACAAACTTATGTCCAATGTAAGGCAGGGCGTGAAACCTTACATACGATGTTTTTGTTGCATCGAAGATGACGACCTTGAGGAGACTTGGTACCACATGCATCTAGATGAGTGTAGAACATTGCATGCATTTGTTTGGTGAATTGAATTGAGTTGTGATATGTGGTTAATGCGTTTGGTTCATGTGAATTTGAATTGATGAATTGGAATGATATTGGAATATTGTGTGATTGTATATATGAGGATGTTTATTCTGTTAGTATTCATTATACATGATATTCTTGATTATTTGCTTTGCGGAATATGTTGATGTAATGCTAACCCTTAGTGGTTTACCACCTACCTTTCCGTATGGACGGGTAGATGGAGTGCATGATTAGTAGCTTGTTTGCTTGATGTTACTGAGGAACATGAGTCCTCTATTTCTTTTTACGTGCGTCTAGATTAGGGCTCTGATCTAGGATAGCGTTTATATGTTGGATTTTGTTTATTATATGTTGATCTGAGGAGTTATGATATGATTGATTTATATCCGATGTTAAGGATGAGATTATGTATTTATTATCATGAGATTGAAGATATTGGTTATATGCTTGATATGTTCCGCTGCTATGTTATGAATCATGATAATTTATAATTGTGAATTTTGAAGTTTGTTGTCGACGTTACATCTATTTCTAGAATATGTTTGTATATTTGCGTGTTTTACCGCTTAATAGGAATAGGGTGTTACACAAGGATCACCCTACATGTGTCCTGCTCCGTCCCTAATCACACGCCTCATAACCCAGAGACGGTTATGGCCAACACACGCCTACGTTTTTAATTTAAATGAAGTATTTTTGAATTGAAGAAGATGTGTGACACCCTTGCATGTTTAATTAATTATTGTATTTTTATTAGAAAATAATATGTGGGGCTTAAGGTGTTACATAAAGCACTATTAACCCTAAAATATATATGTGGGTGAAGTGTTTATCATTTAATTGACTTTGTTCAAAAGGTGCAATCTTGGTAGTGTCTCAAAATCCTAGTTTGTTTGGGTCGAATTTGACAAAGTTGTCTTTTGCATCTTCCGCGAGTTTTCGGTAGTTCGTGCGTGATTTGGAGCGAGATCCTAAAACGCGTATTCTTTTATTCCATGGTTAGCTTCATTGGGCAGCTTTATGATATATTATATATGTTGGAGCTATGGAGTGCCTTTATGGTCGTTGTTTGCGTAGAGTATGTTTGGGAGGCATTTTGACTCAATTTTATGTTAGGATTTGAATAAAATAATTTTCTTTGCCTCTTAAAAAAAAGATAACTAAGGAAAGTTGTTCAGGTAATAAACTAGATCTTTGCACGGGTCTAATGCACTATCTCCGTTTTTAAATATAAGCAAAATTCATTTTTTAGGTTTATTCATTTAATGATGTATGTGGTCTATATTATGAACCATATACATCATTAAATGAATGAACCTAAAAAGTTAATTTTGCTTATATTTAGTAACGGGAAGAGTACTATTTTATTATCAAAGTCAACAGTTAAGACCCGTTTGTTTTATATTTAAAATAAATGGATTTTCCTTTGTATTTGTAAAAAATGGATTTTTTTTGAAATTTACTTAAAAATAGTAAAAGTTATTTCAAACTCATTTGATATAAGTTAAAAAAGAGATTTTGACATTCACTAACTTAAATATTCATTGTTCGAGATTTTACATAGTAAAAATCACATATTTTTTCAAAATGACATCTTTCAAAAATGATTTTTATGAAAAGCTATTTGAAATAGCTTTTTTTTTTAAAGATATTTTTAAAATTTTAGTATCAATTTTTTTTTAACCAAATTATAAAATACTTAGAATGACATTTTAAGATAAACTATTCAAACAGATTTTCATTTAACTTTCCTTAAAAATTTCTTTGTTAAAAAAATTATAATACACAAATGTGTTGAAGTAATTTCTTTGTAATTCATTGCCATATTCTTCCAACATCAAAGGTGATGAAGTAATTTCTCCTTTTCCTTTCCAAAATTCTAATACTCAAGATAAAGCAAAAAAACATTAAAAGTGAGCATCACCTACAACCTACAACAAATAAAAAACAAAAACAAAAAAACGTAAAACTAAAAGGAGAGACAAATACTTAAATTTAACTAATTTACTCCTTCAGCCCATCACACATATATACACAGTAGTACTATAATTTAAGAGTATTTTGAAGCATTAACAGAGTACATGAAATGTTCTTTAAATAGTAGTCCACATGTTCTTTAAATGATTATAATGAGATACATATGCTTCCCAACAGAAGTAACGCCTCTTCTTGTTCCTATAGTAACAAACAAAAACAAAGATGACTTAGAAGGGAGTGTCTTGGATCCTGGTAAAAAAACACCGCAAATTACAAATTTTAAAAATCATGAAACAAAAAGGATTAAAATAGGAATGATCAATTTATTATAGAATAAATTAGAAGTCAAATACATATGTTGATCCTGTATTAATCCTCCCAAAGTGAAAAATCCATATAATTATGGTTCTACTCTTCAAGGAAGTACATACTCTTAAGGGGAGTTATCTGACCAATGTGTATATATACATAGACAAATATGAGAAGCCATAGAAGCATTTCACATTGGTAACTCCCAAAGGCATCGGAAACTAAAACGCCATTTAATGTACCAAGGAAATATGGAAAGCCATTGGAAAAGACATTAAGTGTAATGGGGAAATTTGAAAATGCATCGTGTGATGTGTTGTGTGATAGCAAAGAGATGAGCATTAAGTGTAGATGATCAACGGTTGATGTTGAATGGCGTCTAAATGATCAGCATCCAATGGCTTGCAAAGTGGAGGGAAAAATTAGGGGGAAAAATTAGGGTTAAGGATAGCTTTGGGGGATAAGCTTTAGTAAGAAAGATTTGTCACAAACATGTGTATGGTTTACTAAGTTGTCTTTTATGTATAAATATATTTAATGATAATTTTTTCATATTTCAAGATACATTGATAATTTTTTTTTAAAACTCAGTATCCAGCCCAATAGCCGACTAATATGAGAGAATGAATCCCACCTTCCACTTGCGGGGGCCCCATTTTTAAAATACTTATGAATTTTCAAAATTTTATCATATTGAGACAAAAACTTGTTTCCGTATAATAAAGATATAAAAATGAACGGATCATGCGAAAACACAAGTCTTTTACTAGTTAAATGATAAAAAAAATGTTATGACAAGGTCATTGTCAATGCAAATTTATGTTGATTTTCAATCTTCTTATTTTATGTTTAGAGTAATAAATTAGTTATGTCATTGATTTCTATTTAGATGATTGGTATTGAACTACTTAAGATATTTAAGATAACATACAATTCAAGGTTAACTTGACATCCTTGTTATATTTAGAATCATATCCTTGTTATTATATTTTTAAAATTCTTCAATTTAAGTTATTTTTGATTCACAACAAAATTAATACATAATTCATAAGTTTTTGAACTAAATGTGTTTCTTTTCTCAAGATTCTTCTACCAAATGTTATTTCTATAGTTTTTTATATTTAGATAAAGTTATTCATAACTTTACAAAAAAACATAAGGATGACTCAATTTATTGAGCATAAATAAGAAAGATGTGAATTGAATAACTACATAAGAATTAATACTATTGTAAACCAATGCGTAGATAACTGTAGTAAACCAAATTCTCTAATGGAGAGGCTTTGCTATTTCTAAATACAAATATTTCTATAATATATATTTTTTGAACCAGAATATTTCATTCATATCAGACTAAATTAATGAAAAGTAAAGTATTATTTGACTAGGTAACTGTCTGATTATAATTTATAAGGGAGGTTACAGCATGAATCAAATGATCCATCAAAAAATTATTGTAGCCTATGTGGGATGAAAACTATCCCAGAATACATATTTAGAGGCATCTACACATGTTCCAATGCTTGTTACATTGCATAATTTAACAATCTCTAGCAAGCCTAACTCACCACAAGCTTTTCTTGCTTCAAAAAATTATGCGTGTATTATTTCCACACATATAAATTAATTAATCATAAGCAATAAATAAGATAAATTAATAGGTTTAGTGTACTTGCATTTGTACCATAATCAGATGGTCTGATAAAAAGTTCATAGAGATGTTGGTAAATGTCAAGGATGATCAGTTTGACGCCAAACAACATTTTCACCAAGTTCTCCATAGTGACGTTAAGTTTTTTATTAAAATCTAAAGTTATATCGTTTATTTTTTGTACACACTTGTTTGTATTAAATGCAAACGTAGTGAGAATACAGGCAAATAACCTATTGGAGATAACATTGTTACACTAATCTTCCTTGCTCCTAGTGCGTATAAATTTAGTCACATACCTGCAAAGAAATTCAAATTAAAATAAAATAAAATAATACACACACACACACACACACACACACACACACACACACACACATATATATATATATATATAACTTTTATTGGAGCTACCGATCTCCGCTCCATCGACGATGATTCTGTTTCAGCCGGAACCTATATATGAGGCGATTCTTCCTTGGCGCGTATTACATTTTGTGACTTCGCTAGCTAAGGTCACCGTTAAAGATGACTATGAAAGAAGTAACATGGAAGCTTGTACCGAGATGTCCAACCTTGCTGAAAACCGGAAAAGAAAATCCATACGACTCCGGTGGTGCACCATCCATGCTCACCAACACCTTTGCCGAAACCGCCGAACATTAGATTCCTTACGATGACCGAAAATTCAAGATCAAAAAAAGAAAAAGTACCCTATCAATGCATCGTGAAATATGAAAAAGTTAACATTAAATATTTATACACAAAGGACAATTTCGTAAACTATACTCACATTTGTGACAAATTTATTACTACAACCACTTTATTTAAAACCAGTGATTGACAATGTTAATTTTAAACAAATGTATTATGAGGGAGACATATATTTCTTACTATTAAGAAAAAATCAGTTTAAAAATCACATTTTCTTGTGTGTAGGGGCTATCGCTCCAATCAATAAATCTAATACTTTAACCTAGTTGTCAACTGCTACCAGTATGACGAATTTGCGATTGTGATATACCCATGTTATAGGTTATAAATCACGTTGAATAAGGTTGAAAAAATAGATCTTAGGCATTCGAGACATAGTCTACATATACTCGATCCGTTTTAAAATAATTGTCTTTTTTAACATTTTTTTTCGGTCTCAAAATAATTGTTACATTAGCATATCAAGGTAGTATTTTTTTTTTCTCTCTATTATTATACCCTTATTTATTGAATTTAATTCAACTTAACTACTTCACTAACTACAATTAATAATGATATTTTAACAAAAATGTTTGCTACAGTAGATCCACTTCTTTTTATGAAAAGAAATGATAACTGGACATAAAAAAACAGACATAAATACGACACTGTATTTGACTGTTCACTTATACAATCATTTTTTTTATTTTTACCCCTTTCTCTCTCACAGTACATTTCTCTTCCATGACCTGCAAACGAACAAAGTTTCCTCTTCCCTCTCTTCTTCTGCAACACTCGTTTCTCTCACCGGTGTAACACTCTAAACTCTTAAAGCGATAAATCACACGAATCATACAAATCATACAAGGATTAGATGCTACTTCTTCTATAAGTTCAAAACATGCATAATTAATTTTTTCAAAACATCGCAGCAGAATAATAACATCTCAACAACAAAATAAAACATCTCCAAAGTAGCCATGTCACATAATCATACTACATCACCAGATAGAAAATCTCATCTCAACACATTGAGTGATAAACTATCAAATGGTCATAAAACATAAACAGACAGACACCCTAATAAGAATCGACACACTAAGACTCCGAAAGAAAAAGACGAGGAAGCTCCAAAGCTAACCTCCACCAACTCACCAAGCAAAGCAAAACTACTCCTGCACACTGTCTACCCATCCATACGAATAAGGTAGGCGGTCAACCAAACGACCACTGGAGGTTAGTTCACATTTCACAATTAAAGTATAATCAAATGAAAAACAAACAACATAATTAAATTCTGTTGGAACAAATGGGTTTAACAATACCACTTTGAGTTTTGATGATAACAAGGTATTAAAAATTGTCAATTGGATATGCTAATATTTGTTTAAGTGTGCAGGATCTTAGTTAAAGTTTTTATTCATAGAAAGAATCCTGTAAGAACAAATGAAGAGCAATATACTAAAAGAAGCTCATTGCAAGTGATTCTGAAGACTTAGAGAGCCTGAAGAATCATCTGAAGCTGTTTCGAGAGGTTCTAAAGACCTGGAGAGTCTGAAGAAGCCATATCGAATATGTACAAGACTTGGAGAGTCTGCAGAAGCTATTTCAAGAGGTTATGAAGATCCAAAACATCTGAAGAACAAAGAGAGTCTGAAGGAGCTGAAGAAAGTCTGAAGCTCATCAGAGTCTATATGGTCTATAGAGAGTCTGAAGATTGCTAATCAAGTATTTGGTTTTATGAATCTCTGATGGTATTTCGACTACAAAGGAACGTTTACATGGTATAACGGCTAGCTTCAAAGTCAACTTGAGCATGAGATGCTTAACGACAACAATGCAAAAATAGGACAAAGTACTTTGTACGAACTCTGTTTCCACTACTCCACTACCTCGTACAAATTAGCAGCTGTGTCTACTGGTATTTCGCCTCAAATGGAATGGAATTCAAAATCTGTATAGAAGGACGATTACCATATCAAGCAACAGATCAACAACATTCGATCAAGCTTCCAGATGACTCTGTGATGTGCTGGATTGTCTCAATGTCTCTTTACAACACCTATATAAAGGGATGAAGACTTGGAGAATACAAGACAAACTCTAAACGTTTTATTAAGGTATTAACTATTCTGCCTGAGTCAAACAAACACATCAACAACTTAGAGAATTCTTAAAAACTTGTTATCCTAGAATTTCTAAGTATCACAGAAAATAGAGTCTCTTACTGTTTTGTATTTTGGAACACCACTGATTGTATATCAAGTGTTCAATCACTCTTTCAATTTTCTGTAAATTGTGTTAGAAGTCTCTTGCCTGCGTGCTTGAGCATTTGGAGTCTCTTGGTTGTGTCCTTGAGCAAAGAAGTTTCTTGCTTGTGTGCTTGAGCATTGGAAGTCTCTTACTGTGCGTTTGAGCAACTTGTAATTGTTATTACATTTTAGTGAAACTCTCCTTGGAAGTGCAAGGGGGACATGACTACTTTCGGTTTGTGGAAGGAACCTATATAATTGCTTGTGTTCTCTCTTTCCCTTATCTCTTTACGATTTCCGCTGCAACAGACTCTGATCTTCTATCAGGTCCTGAACTTGTTCAGACTCTGATTCTGGAAAACAGATTCATACTCTTTAAGAGTTGCGAAAAAGTTAACACAATTCAACCCCCCCTTCTTGTGTTTTTCTCACCTTCAATTGGTATCAAAGCTCCGCCTCTGTTGTCAGAACACTTAACCGTGTACATAAAAGATCCAGAGAAAAACATGTTTTCCGGTGAACCTACAACTTCTGGTGCTGCTATACCATATGACTAAGGATCCAGCAACAGTAGTAAGAAAGCTGATTCTGGAAAAATTCCTAAATTCAATGGTGATCTAGAGGAATTTTCATGGTGCAAAACCAACGTCTACAGTTATGTCATGGGCCTTGATGAAGAACTTTGGGACATACTAGAAGATGGTGTTGGTGACTTAGAACTTGATGATGAAGGAGCTGCTCTTGACAGAAAAAAACACACTGCTGCTCAGAAGAAGAGTTACAAGAAACATCACATAATTAGAGGAGCACTTATCACTGCCATTCCAAAGTCTGAATACATGAAGATGAGGGACAAATCAACTGCTAAAGCTATGTTTGCCTCTCTATGTGCTAACTATGAAGGTAGCAAGAAAGTAAGAGAAGCAAAAGCTCTTTTGTTAGTTCATCAGTATGAACTGTTCAAAATGAAAGAGGATGAAAGTATTGAGCAGATGTACTCAAGATTTCAGACTCTAGTATCGGGACTTCAGATACTGAAGAAGAGCTACATAGCCTCTGATCACGTAAGAAACACTCTGAGTGTTGAAGATCTTGTCAGTTCCCTCAAGGTTAATGAGTTAAGTCTCAATGAACATGGCTCTGTAAGAAAGTCAAAAACCATTGCTCTAAATTCAAAAGGAAGATCCTCTAAGGCTCTCAAAGTTAAAGAGTCTGAAAATGAATCTTCTTCTTCTGAAGGCTCTGAGGAAGATCCTGATGTTGCTAGAGAAATGGCAATGCTTTCAAACAGACTGGAGTATTTGGCCAGGAAGAACAAGAAGTTCTTGAGGAAAGGTAGTGGTAAAGGATTCAAGAATGACGAACAGAAAGGTTGCTTCAACTGCAAAAAGCCTGGGTGCTTTATTGCTGACTGTCCAGAGTTGTAGAAAGAGAAATCCAAGTCAAAGAAGCCAACCTTCAAGTCAAACAAGTTCAAGAAGCAGATCAAAAAGAGCTTGATGGCTACTTGGGAAGATCTAGACAATGAGTCTGGATATGATGAAGATGATGCTGAGGATGAAGCCAATGTAGCTGTTGGTTTGGTAGCAACAACAGAACCAGAAAAAGAATCATTCAATGCAGAATCTGATACAAATTCTGAATTTGAAACTGAGGTATATTCTAAATTTAATAGATCTGAACTTATTGATTCTCTCAAGGAACTTCTTGGTCATTATGAAACCAAATCCACAGAGTTGAGAAAAGTTAAACAACAACACAATAAGTTGTTGAAACAACATGACTCAACTATGTTGGAAATGGATGCTTTAAAGAAAGAAAATGAAAACTTAATGACTAAGAAGTGTAACTGTAAACACTTGAGTGAGCAAGATGCTGCTTTTCAAGAGTTTATTGCTACATGAATTGATAGAACCAAGGTGGCATCCATGATTTATACCACATATCAGAACAGAGGTAAAGGTCTTGGATTCATAGGAGGAAATTCTAATGAAGTAATCATGAAACCTGATTCTAATAGCACCATAGAAGCACTTGAAAATCATTTTGTGTTGGAATCTGAAAAAGTCAACACAGTGACTCATTCAGAGCCTAAGGTCTCAGACTCTAAGGTAATGACTAAGTCAAAACCTAAGAACCTAAAGCCAAAGGTACTGAACAACTTTGAATCAAAGGCTCCAAAAGTTCAGATTCTGAAGAAACCAGAGTCTGGAAAACAGATTCTGAAGAAATCAGATTCTGGAAAACAGATTCTGAAGAAACTAGATTCTGAACATCAGAAGCCCAAGACTCAAAGAAGAGAAGCTGTGCGTGGTAAGTTGGACTATAGACTTAATGGTTCTGAACCTAGAGTCTAGAAGAAAACGAAACCTCAGACTCCTAGATGCACAACACAAAAGAGATTCAATGGCTCAAGGACTAACCCTAGAGGACCCATAAAGATATGGGTACCTAAATCTGAAATTGTTGATGTTGCAGGTATGTCTAAAAGGACAAGAAAAGCAGAAGTCCTGGTATCTGGACAGTGGCTTCTTGCGGCACATGACGGGAGAAAAGTCTATGTTCCTAACCCTGACCATGAAAGAGGGAGGAACTGTGGGATTTGGATGAAACCAGACCGGCAAAATTATTGGTACTGGAACCATTGGTAACTCCTTAATCTCAGTCAATAATGTGTGGTTTGTAGATGGACTTAGACATAACCTACTGAGCCTAAGTCAATTGTGTGACAATGGTTATGATGTTTTGTTTAATAAGAACAACTGCACAGTAGTCAACAAGGATGATCAATCCATAGTTTTCAAGGGAAAGAGAAGAAACAATGTTTATAAAATAAAATTTTCTGAACTGGCTGATCAGAAGGTAGTTTGCCTTCTATCAATGAGTGATAAGAAGTGGCTGTGGCACAGACGGTTGGGATATGCTAACTGGAGGTTAATCTCTAAGCTTAACAAGTTGCAACTAGTTAGAGGCTTACCAGACATTGATTATCATTCAGATTCTCTCTGTTGAGCATGCTAGCAAGGAAAAATTGTTAAATCTTCTTTTAAACCAAAAGAAATTGTTTCTACCTCCAGACCCTTGGAACTACTTCACATTGACTTATTTGGACCAGTTAGTACTGCATCCTTATATGGAAGTAAATATGGATTAGTCATTGTTGATGATTACAGTAGATGGAGTTGGGTTAAGTTTCTAAAATCTAAAGATGATTCATATACTATGTTTAGTAAATTCTGCATCCAAGTACAATCTGAAAAAGAATTGAAAATTTTGAAAGTCAGAAGTGATCATGGAGAAGAATTTGAAAATGAGCCATTTGAAATATTTTGTGAAAAACATGGAATCATCCATGAATTCTCTTCTCCTAAAACTCCACAACAAAATGGGGTTGTAGAGAGAAAGTATAGAACTTTACAAGAAATGGCAAGAACCATGATTCACGAAAACAATCTGGCTAAACATTTTTGGGCAGAAGCAGTAAACACAACATGTTATGTTCAGAACAGGATTTACATCAGACCCTTGTTAACAAAACATCATATGAACTATTTAAAGGTAGGAAACCTAACATATCTAACTTTCATCAGTTTGGATGTACATGTTATATTCTTAACAATAAAGTCTGTCTAAAGAAATTTGATGCCAAAGCTCAGAAGGGAATTTTTTTAGGTTACTCTGAAAGATCTAAAGCATACAGATTGTATAATTCAGAAACCCAATGTGTTGAAGAATCTATGCATGTCAAATGTGATGACAAAGTGCCTGAAAGTGAAACTCGAGAGCAGGATGAAATTTTTGCAGGTTCTCAAGAGTCTGATGATAACTCAGAACCTGATCAGACTCCAGAGTCTGATGAAACTCCAAAAGCTGTAGCATCCCCTGAAGTTCCTGATGAAGTAGCTTCTGAAGAAGCTCAAGATGGTTCTCAGCAAGCCAACCAATCCAAACACACATTTAAATACAAGTCTTCACATCCTGAGGATCAAATTATTGGCAACAAAGAAAGTCCCAGAAGAACTAGATTACACTTCATACAAGAAGAGTCTGTGTTGGGATTGTTATCAATAATTGAACCTGCCTCAATTGAAGAAGCACTTGCAGATGAAGGATGAATTCTGGCTATGCAAGACAAACTCAACCAATTCAAAAGGAATGACGTATGGGATCTAGTAGCTAAGCCTGAGCACAAGACCATTATTGGAACTAAATGGGTGTTCAGAAACAAGCTTAGTGAACAAGGAGAAGTAATCAGAAACAAGGCCAGACTTGTTGCTCAAGGGTACAGTCAACAAGAAGACATTGATTACACTGAAACATTTGCTCCAGTTGCAAAATAGTAAGCCTATTAAAAAGATACCTTTAAAGTAACCAATCTGAGGGTGTGTAGATAGTAAGATTATTAAAAAGATTAAGAGAGAAACAAACTCTTGGTGGTAATAAATAGAGGAGGAGATTAGAGAATTAGGGTTACAACAGTTTTTGGGAGAAAAAGATAGTGGAGGCAAAAAGAAGAAAAACTAGGGTTAAGAGGAAGCTTGTAGAAACGGATTTTGGAAGAAAGAGAGAAAGCTTGTAGAATTCAGAGATTCAATCTAAGGTAAGGGTGAGACTAACCTTCTTTAATCATAAGTATATAATTCTGAAAAAGGTTTAATCTTGTTGTTGTAGAAGTTAGGTTTTGAATTGAATTAGGTTGTTAAGAGTATAGATAATCCCATGAATTAATGTGAAAGTTGATGTTTAGGTTGTAGATTATCAGTAGGCAATGCTTCCTATCAATTTTGGGAGTTGGGATGTCGAAATTGGGATTTTGGAGTGAATAATGAGTTTTTTCCCGAGAGCTACCTGTCACAACTTGCCATGGCGAGTTGGAGGCGAGTTGCACAGTGACAACACTCCATGTTTCGTGTTCTTGCGTCTCTTTCACACATTTCTGTTTTGAATTGGCCTTTGATATAAACATGAAAGTTTTAGATAAATGAGGTAGCTTTCCAATGGTTTTGGTTTGAGTTGAAAATGTTTTGTGGATTTTGAATTATGATAGAAACACTCCAAGTGGGTCTTGGAAGACTTTTAAGAAAATTTAGCATAACCGCTTCTAAATCAACCCGAAACTTTTGGTTTGCTTCCAAACTTCAAATCTTAAGTACTATGAGTTTAATTAGAATGTTTAAGAGTATTTAATCTATGTCTTGTTGAATCAAACTTAGTTTTCTTTTGATAATGAATTGGTGAATCATATTGATATGTTGTTGTTGATTTATGGTTGAATCTATGATTAAATGATTTTATTGTTGTTGCATTTGAAGTCGTATCATTGCATAAGCATTTATCAAGCGAAGGGGGCTTGATGCCTGTCAAGTTGCAGCATAGGGGGATTTATGCCTGTCAAGTCGAATTACGACATTAAGGAAGGGAGCTTGACGCTCTGTTGATACCACATGCATAATTATATTGCATTTGTTGAGTCCTTGTTGTTGCATTGTTGAGTCTTTGTTGCATTGTTGAGTCGTTGTTGTTGCATTGATGAACGAAGTTAATTGATGATTTATATCTGAAATTATATGAAGTACTTGTTGATGATTAATTGTTGCTGTTTTATGTAGATTGATTCATTTATATTAATTAATTGTTGATGATTAATTGTTGCTGTTTTATGTCGATTGATTCCTTTATATGAATTTATTGTTGATGATTAATTGTTGCTATTTTATGTTGATTGATTCCTTTATATGAATTAATTGTTGATGATGAAATTTTGTTTATTATTATTGAATGTGAAATCTCACCCCTTCTGTTTGAATGTTGCTTCTACGTGGGTAACGTGCAGATATCTATGAGTAACCGCTGATGTGAGTTGAGTTCTCGTGTTGTCTTAGAAGTCATGCTTTGATACGTAACGGGATGGAGATATTTATGTGTTTTGTTTTCCTTTGTTACGTATCTTTTTATAAGTTGATGTTGAACCAGTTTTTAATTGGAGTTTTTATGATGTTGATGACGTTGAGGCCTAGTGCCAAGTTTTGATTTAAACATTGAATGTTTTCCGCTACGACATTGTTTTAATTATTGAAAGCAGGTGTTTAATTAAATAGTGAATTTTAAATCCTATTTATGATGAAATGATTTTAAATCCTATTTATGATGCACTCTGATATATTTTTTATTTATTTATATGTTGGGAAAACGGGGTGTTACAACTCCCACCATAAGTATTTTGAGAAACTACCTCCACCGATCGCTTCAAATTGAGTTGTCGTTGTCTTTGACAAACCTTTTTCCTCATGATTTTCAACACCTCAGTGCGGTCCTTACCAGGCATCCAGGACACCTTTTTAAGGTTGTGATCCGAATGACAGCACACCACATGCTTTCTTGCGAGACAACCCCTTACCAGATTCAAGATGTTGAACACCTGGCGAACTCACAGACTGAAGGACTTTCGTGTGTTTTGAAAGCACCTTTAGCCACTACATACTTTACAACCCAGAATTAGAGTACCGAGCAACCCCTGGTGGGCAAGATGACTAACGAATACGCTGCTTTATCAGTAAAGTTGTTTCTTTTGGAATAATCGGTGACAGAACCGGTACCTCAACCTCATATGTACGCGTCACGACGACGCCATTGACAGGAAGCCATCTCGCCTGAGGCACCTCCAACTCACGGCCAAGGTCACTAGAGCCTTCAACCCGCATCGCACATGGCAATGGTATAGCCATTTGCGACTTCTGTGCAGCAGAATCTATATTCTTATGTTTATTTTTGTTATTACAAACAACACGTGTATCAGTCACATCAAAATCTGCGAAGCATGTTCCACCATAGCATCATCAAAATTATTGTTTGAATCATTCTGATCCTCGTCCGCTAGATCATGCACTATTTGATCAACCAAAATTTCAACATTATTAGCCACATCCAGATCTCCTTGCATGTCTGCATTAGTAAAGTCAGATGTCTCGGACTCCTCCTCTTTATCAAACAGGCAAGCATCTTCTCCCAAATAAAAACCCCACTCCTAAAAAATTCTAACCTCAAGACAAACATCATCAATCAAAATATGCTCAGTCTTATTCACAATCTCCAAGGAGGACGTCGCAATCAACACCCTGTCATAATCAAACCTTTCTCTGTTTAAAGTACCATTATCCGTACGTAAAAATTGACCACAATCTAGAACACAAAGCTTGAAATAATTTTCATGCCAAGGATGTACCGGTAATCCATACATCCTCAACCAGGAACCTCTCTGAAAGGGCACCACTGCCTTATCCCACCGTACAATACTAGAAGACAGAAGGTCAAAAAATTGTTTAGCTTTAGAAACCAATGGCATAATATCCATCTTCAACAAACTATGAATACATACCTTGTCCGCCCCCAAAGGAATAATATCCAAATCATCAAAACCAACATCCTCCACTGTTGTTTGAATCAGTGTTACCGCTTCCCCATTGATAATTGTTCCTACTAGACCATTTTTAGCCCATTGCAAGTCTTCCTCATTAGATCAATACTTTCTAATCAATTTCCTGCTTGATGAATAGGTCTTTGTGACTTTGGTAACTTAGTACACCCGAACTACCTCCCATCAAGACCGACCCGCTCCCATTCCTCACCTCCTCCACCCTTGCTCCCTCACCCATTACAACCGCGCCCTTCACCAACCCTTCACCCTCCATCACCTCTTTTCCCATCGAAACCGCTCCCACCTCCTTCCCCCTCGACTCCGACACACCTTTCATTCCCAAGCTCACTTTTTTATCTCCCTCATCACCTAATCCCTTCCCCAAACCACCGGGTTTCTCCCCCTCACCCTCCCTCACCTTCCCTTTCTGAGTCACCTTATTACTCTCCCTTCTTTTAATTCTTTAAATTGTTTTTTCCAAACCATTTATTAAGGACAATTTTGTAAAACACCTCATAATTTTTCTTTCTGGTTCAAAATTAATTACATTTCTTAATACATGTAAAATGTTCAAAATGTCATATAATTTAGGACGAATGTAGTATTTTTTTTATTTGTTTTTTGTCGGTGGTTACAAATATATATTAGTAAAAAACTTAAATACAATGTTTTTTGTGCGTTAACAATTTAGTTCATACGGGAACGAATTATTATTATTCAAAGTTCAGCTGTGAGATAAGTATAGTTTGATCAAGAATTGTCGTATTTTAAAATTGAACTCGAATTCTTCTAAATGATTCATCATTTGGTGGAGCTCATTAATATTTTCAACTCAATTGCTTGATTTAACTACAAAAATTGTGGAGAGCCATTTTTGACCTCCCACCAATTTTAAAAAAACTACACATACTACCGGTAAAGATCCTCTCCATTTATAAAAATAAATGGAAGATGCAATTTGGAAAGGATCCAAACCCCTAAGGCAAGCACTAAACAATTATTGAAAAAGGAAAGCACTGAAAAGAACTTGAAAATCAAAAAAACTTATAAAAAGCCAATTATCAAAAGAAAAAGTCTTCTAAAAAGAACACCTTTGAAGTGCATGAAATTTGACTCAAGAGCTTAAATAAGCACTTGTTCAATAAGCACTTATTAAAATAAAAAAATAAAACTTATGAAATTAAGCAAATATTAAAAGAAAGTGTTCTAAAAAGAACACTTTTGAAGTGCATGAAATTTGACTCAAGAGATTAAATAAGCACGTAATTAAATAAAAAGAAACTTATGAAGATAAGCAAATATTTAAATAAAGTGTTCTAAAAAGAAGCAATTATTTAAATAAAGTATTTTGAAAAGAACACTTTTAGCGTGCATGAAATTTGACTCGAGCTGAAAGAAGAACTTGTTCAAATAAGCACTTATTTAAATAAAAAGAAAACTTATAAAAATATGCAATTATTTAAATAAAATGTTCTAAATAGAAGCAATTATTTAAATAAAGTCTTCTAAAAAGAAAACTTTTGGTGTACATGAAATTTGACTCAAGAACTTAAATAAGCACTTGTTCAAATAAACACTTAATTTGAAAAAACAATTAAAATAAAGTCACATAGCGGGGATCAGATCTGAAAAGCAGTGAACAAAAAGAATCAACAGATCTGAAATCAAGGCCCAAAAATAAGGGAGAAGTTGCAGCATGGCGCATACAAGTTGGAAGAACTAAATGGAGACCCCGTGCCAAGAACATGGAATGTAGTCAACCTACATCACTATTTTAGTTAAATTCTCTACATGTTTTTACTTTTTCTTACATCTTTTTAGTCTGCAGTACTTATCTGAAACATCATTTCTTTGAAAGTCTAATAAAAGAGATAAGGTGGCACTCTTTTCCCCTGCAAGGGCAAGGGTCTTTAACGAGGCACCTTATTTTCTAAAAATTTCTTGCTTGCCATTTTCTGTTTTCTTTTGATGATTTAAAAGTACAACCAGAAAATGACAACACTGCAAATCTACATTCGACTTGTCACCCCTAAATGCCAACCCTTTCACGGGCTCTGGCAGGCTGGAATCTACATTCGACTCGTCAGCCCTAAACGTTAACCCTTTCACGGGCTCTGGCGGGGTGGAATCTACATTCGACTCGTCTTCCCTAAACGTCAACCCTTTTACGAGCTCTGGTGGGGTGGAATCCACATCCAACTTGATTCAAACAAACGAAGAAGCCTCAATCAAGCAAGATTTTACGAAAAGCTAAAAGCAATTTTTTTACGGAATCTACATAAATATTTATATCACAACCCAGTGAAAATGGCAAAAGCCAAGAAATGAGGAAGTAAAACAAAATGTATCATCACAAACCTAGAAAGCAGCAAAATAATATCAAAGCCAGAAGATAGTAAACATTAATGTTGCAAATTGTCAAGGTTAAATAAAAGTTACAACTAGATAAATAGAACCACAAAGGCGATCATCAAGAGCCCGTCGAATATTACAAAAGCAAGCAAGGCTCACCAAAAGTATAAATAAACATACAAATAATTAAGCTCCCTCCACGACAAGTTCCACTTCATCCACCAGATCATCACCTTCAACAACGTTTTCCATGTCCATCCGACTAAAATCAACATCACGATAGAGAAACTCAGCTTGGGACTTCGCCCGGTTGAAGCCGTTGTAAAAGCTTAGGGTTGACTCCATCTTCTCATTATTTAAGTCTTCTTCCAACTACTCAATTCGTTGGTCTTTGGCCTCGGCTTCTACCTTCAGCGTCTTTATCGCCTCAACATACTCCTTCTTCTCCTCCTTAACCTTCCTCTTTCCTTCCAATGCTACCGTCAAATTCTCCTCAACAGTAGTAGCTCTGCTCTTCCAGCTCGCCAGGTCTTACCTCAGCAACGACTCCTATTTCTTAATCACTTGATACTTCTTTCCAACGAATTCCATCAAAACGACGGTTCGCAAGCCAAACATCCAGGCATCTCGAACCACCCTTTCGAAAAAACCAGTATCGCCGACAACAATGTCTTCCTCGAAGCCTCCAAAATGCTCATCCACGAAGCCTTCATGAAATTCTAGCGTAGTTGTTTTAATATGTTATGCGTGATGTTTCAACGTTTGTGATGTTCCGTTCAATGTTTCAACATCATACCGTAAACAGAAATAAAACAAGAAAATAAATGACAAGAAAGTAAAAGACTGATGAGTCAATAATTAGTGTTTTTAATATAATATTTGAGGCTGGTTTATTTATATTTGATTTCGTTTTATTTAATATTATTTCCTTTTTAGAACTATTTTACTTCAATTGCAAGTTATTTTATTTTAGGAACAAATATTTGAAAGATGGACTCTTGGAGCAAAAGAAAGGATAATTGGAGCTAATTCGTGCCAAAAATATGAAGATCTCATACAAAGATTCATGACAAAAATATGAAGATCTCATACCAAAATATCTTGTGCAACGAATTTGAAGATCTTGTACAATAATATGAAAGTGGCGTGCCCCATTTTACCCTTTTGTTGCTTTTGCTTCTTCGACAAAGCTGCTTATTTTAGTATTTCTGACCTAGAGCCCATGGTTTCTTGTGCAAGGCTTTAGTGATTTATTCTTGGGGCTCAAGTCATTGTTAGATTATAAATAGAGCAGCCATATAGTTTGTACAATTCATCTTTTGTTCTTGGAATAAAAGTTCACTTTTATTTTATTGTTATTTACTTTTATGTTCTTCTTCTTCTTCTTCTCTTCTATGTCTACAATGAACGTGAGTGAGTAGACTCTTCTTGTCTTGAGATTGTTGGATAAGTCTTAATGACATAATCCTAATCAAACTAAACCATAAACCCTAATTTTATATAAATCTACTTTCTAATCTAATTTCACCGTTTTTATAATGAATTAAAAAATACCAAACTCATAAAGCGAGAGCGGAGGGTTAGTATTTGTTAATTCATCATCTCAAATATCAATTCATAAAGCTAACGCGGAGCTTTGATATTGGAACAAGTGAAATTAGACAAGGATTGCTATAGTTTTAGGGAAAAATAAATTCCCAAGGATGTTCCAACACCTTGCCAAAACCTAACCTTCCCGAAAACCCAAACCTAGCCAACTAGGTCAATGGCATCAAAGAGGAAAAGAAAGGAAATTGGAGGCTCTGGAAGTGGTGCAAGCAAAAATCAATCAACAGTCTGCAATCATGGGATCAAATTCAAGGATCTCGAGCAAAGGAATATGTATAAATCTCTAATCTCTAGAACTATCTCTCCTTGTCGGTACCCTGATATTAATACTATGGATAGACTAGGAATAGAGGAACATGTGATTAGGATGTTGAATAACACAATTAATTGCTTAGGTACCTTCAAAGGGTTATGGCTTGCACCATATAAGGTAGGAAAGAGTTGGGAACCACTAGGGCAGATGAACTTTTCATGTTGTGGGCTATGCTCAATAATCGCTCTGTGAACACTTGTTTTTACTTGCTTGATTATCTTGCCTCTGTAGGTACAAGGTCTGATGGTAAGGGTGAAATAGTAATGGGTGGTATTATCACATATATAGCTAGGAATAGTAGTGGGTGGTATTATCACATATATAGCTAGAAAGTTTGGAGTGGGTGAGAACCAAGGGATAAACCGGATAGAGGGCAACAATAGGCTTAATATAGATGTTGGTATAAGCCCTAGAGGTCAATAGTTTATGTGAAACTTATCTTATGTATCATGACTTTTATTATTAAATAATATATGGCACTCTTTATTATATATTTATGGTAATGTTAATAAAGTCCTTAGAATAGATAGTTCATGCAATAATATATTAAGTGTGACTTAATCATGAGATTACATTATCATAAAGAACGCTATTCTTAAATGTATCCGTAGTCAAGCTTTAATATGAATTAGGATAATAATAAAGCGTCGAGACTATTATGTATGAAGACTGATGACCGCATCTCATGGGTCATAGATATGAGATATCAAGTCTATACATAAGTATAAATGTTAGGAGTAATATTTATACTGGATAGACCCATCGTGAGAATACTACATAGTAAGTTATGAGATTGTCATAAGATATTCTCACAATGATAATAGTGTACATCGCTCTTTGACCTGAAACCACTATGATCCCTAGATGTGGACTCAAGTGCTTTGTTGCCATTCTAACGTTGTCTGTAAAAGGATAACCATAACGTTGGTTGATGGGTACTTGATGAATCATGCTGAGGGACATGAGTGTCCTAGATGGGATTTGCCCCTCCTCATAAACAGGAGATATATCTATAGGCCTCTTGATGAAATATGACTGTAAAACTGCATGGCCATGCCGAACTAAGTCGATATAGGATATTGGGCTTATTCGTTATTCAGTATATTTTGGAATTAAGAAATATAAATATTGATCTACACAATGGTGACAAAATCTATGCATTGAGATCAATAAAGATATTAGGAGAAAGGAGTAATCGTATACATAAGTATTATCATGGAAAAAGGTTTCGTCAGATCACTTGACATTCTTGTCACTTGGGTAGCAATGATGTGTTGCTAGATACCGCTCATTGTTTATAGTATTAAATATTAGATTTAATATTGTTGCCAACGTGACTAGAACCTATAGGGTCACACACAAAGAACAGTCAAAAGAGAAATATATAAGTATGACTTATATAAGGGGTGCTATTAGTAAATAACGCTAATTAGTTAGCAGAATTACTAAACTCGTTATTGGTCTTACAGAAGCCCAATAGTGACTTCTAAACTTGCAAAGCACACTAAGAGTTCTATAAATAGAAGCCTAGTGCTGAAGTTTGAGGTTGCACGTTTTGAAACCCTGAACTCTCTGAAACTTCTGGTTCGTTGGCTAGCACCGAGTTTTGGAGGAGCACTGTTTGTGTGAACTTGCTAGAGGCTTTGCTGCTTGCTTTGCTGTGATCGTGTTTCCAGTTTCCAGCTTTCAGATTACACACTTCGAGGTAACATTCGAATCACTGATTCATGTGTAATTCGTAATGATCCAAGGAAAGAAAATCGAATTTTTTTTATCCGCTGCTTATTCTGTTTTTCAAATCGATTTTCCTTCAATAGAAACCCTCATTGCTATGAACTTTATTAAGCCTCATCCGCCTGATAACATGACTTTTGAGCTCAATCTCAATGTGCCTTTATCTTTAATTATCCTTCCTAACCCATCTCGGACTAACACCGAGGTGGAAGAAAATTTGCTGTATGTTGGTGATGATCCACAGGTACATGAAGAGGACAATGTTGAAGACGAGGAAGGTGCAGACTTGCAACATAATGAGGAGCAACATGACCATGAAGCCGATGAACACTATAATGAAGATAATGACCAGTGGGCATGGATGCAAAACAAGGTTGAACGAATAAGCACCGAGCAACAAAGACAACGTGTAGAAATCTCCGGGCTAAGGAACGATGTCCAAAGAGGCAATCGAGTAAATGATGAAAACAACCAAATGCTATGGATGATGATGCAACACTTTCACCTCCATGGTCCACCTTATGGACCTCAATAAATTGTGAGCTTTCCTCTTCCTCTCTTCCCTTATCTTCTCCTCTCTTCCTCTCTCATTTCTTGATACTTCTTCTTCTATTTTCTTTCTAATTTCGAATCATTGAGGACAATGCTTCTCTCAAGCGTGTGGGGGCCAAATAAAGTGTCTCGTATCGTAGTGTTCCAAACTCCCTTGAACTTTAAATCTTTCATTATGTTTTGTTGCGAAAGGCATGTTAAGAAACTTGTTTTATTATGAATTATGGCATAAATTTTTTGTTAAAGTCTCCTTCAATTGGTTATTTCTTGTACATGAAAGCAATTTTTTGTGTTTTAAGTATTCTTGCTATACCCACATCTTGTTTTATTGTGAAACTTCTCTATGAGAAAAGAACAAGTTGCAGCCTTTGAGTAACTGTATAAGTAGGTATTTTAAGGAGCACGTTCTACCTCTAAAGGTAAATTAACCCTTAAAAGCTTTTAGAGTAATGGACCATGATAGAATTTCCTAAATCAGCTTGGAGGATCCTTTCTAAGGACTCCTACGCTTGCCAAGATATAAATCACTTCGCCTTGTCCCCAAGACTCGTGCTTTTTGGGCTATGGACCGTCATAATATTCCTAGGAGTCTTAAAGACCCCCAGAAGGGCCTGCAGACCCTCCAAGAGGCCTTAGCGCCCTCCAGAAGAGTTCTGAGGCCCAGGGCGCCGCCTCAAGTGGCTTCTAGAAACGTTTAGAACCCGCCAAATATACTAAAATACCCCTGTGGCTTGGATACCAAGCCATCGAAGCCCAAGTCCACAGCAGACTATAAATACAACCCTTGAGAGCATTCTCAAGGCATCCAATAATCAGTCTAAACCTAATAGACAGAGAAAAACCCTAGTATTCACTACTCCTACTTTTTGCAAGTACAGTTGGCGCCGTCTGTGGGAAAAGGTAAAACTAACCTAGACCACACTCATAAACCTAAAATCTCTTACGGCAGTCTCGATAGCCGCCAGAACCAAACCGATCAGAAAAACTAACCACTATGCTGCTGCCGATGACCAGGTTTTATCTTTCTAATATTTATGGTTGATTCGTTACATATTACACTTCGGTATTGTTTCTAATTGACACCGTTTTGAGTTATATGAACCTTACCATAACTCATAACGTTTTCAAAAAAGTTTGTTTTTAATCGATTTAAATCTCAATTTTTGTTCCGGAATACCACGTATGTTTCATAACTACATATTTAGTTTGGTATCATAGTCAATTACATGACCTTTAAGATTTGCTTTAAGGGTTATACCCACATCGCCTACCAATACGTTGATGACATCATCATCATAGATTAGTTTTTGTTTTCAATACCTTAACGTTAGTTTGGTGTAGCTGCTATTTTTACTGTATAGTTATTGTAAAATATAAACAATAAAAATCAGAAATTCTGGTCATTCTTCAAAACGTAATGGTCAATTTGATCGAGAAGATATAATTATAATTCAACTCAAGTTTTCTTAATTATGGATTTTCTTGAGTATGGAGTGTATTTTTTTATGCCATATCTGTCATCTTCAATTAAATTATCATGTTAATAATCATATGCACTTCTCTATTATTCAATTGATGGCAACGGGAATATGTTTATCTAAAAAAGCACATGCCATGTTTTCACAGTTATGTTCAGCTTATTCTTTATTCTTCGGGTTTTTTAATAATCAAAGGATTCAGAGTATGATCAGTAGAAGAATGGTTCAATTGTCATATGCCTATAGTTGTTTCTTATTTATTTGGCTCAGTATGAAGAAAATTAGAAGTTATCTAATTTACTAGTTATTTCATAAAGAATTTTTTATATTAATTAGTCCACAATGAATGTATTAAAGACTGTCATTTAATTTGTGATGAAAACTTAAGAAAACATTTGATAATGAACAATGGAACAACTCAATTTTATTTTTTGGTGTACACTATATTCTTAACCGTATAAAGAATCCAGAGATGGAAAAGAGTAATTTTTGTATTATGATTGATATATCAAAATAAAGCTATTAAGCGATTAAGTAAGTGAAAAACAATATATGTACTGCAATGCCTATGTGTTTGTTCTTCTAGAGTGCACAATCCTCTATATTTATTAGTTATGCGTATTTGTTTTTATGAGTCGGAGTTTATCAGAATGGCCAAAAGAAAAAGGATATATGGATCAAAATCGGCGACACATAATTCAGAGTATTAACGATCAGGTCCTAATATCTAGACGACGGCATACTCTCTCGAAACGATTCTCCCACCCTGAAGCAATTCTCTGTCAAAGGAATATCAGGTTCTTTATTTTTTGAGAAAATATATTATTTGATTTGAAGAAAATTTTACGCCTAATATATTTTGGATAAATATATTGTCTGATATTGCTGAATATATTTTGAGACAATAATATTGCTTGATTTGAAGAAAATTGATCACCTAATATTTTGAGACAGTATTTACACTTTTGGATTTGAAGAAATTTTATGATCAATATATTTTGAGACAACCCACGGAGGTTAAATATAAGTCGCCACGTTGCGCAAATCAGACAACCCACGGAGGTTAAATATAAGTCGCCACGTTGCGCAAATCAGACAACCCACGGAGGTTAAATATAAGTTGCCACGTTGCGCAAATCAGACAACCCACGATGGTTAAATATAAGTCGCCACGTTGCGCAATCTCAAAACCCACGATGGTTAAAAATAAATCGCCACTACGCGTCAATCCTAATGTCGGCGACGGTTCAATATGGGTCGGATGGTAGTGCAAACTTAAGAGCAAAACGAAGGTTTAACATACAATTATAGCTACCAATATCGCTCAACATAAGCAGGCGAACTCTAAACATAGCTTTAATTTTGCCTAAACGTTACTAAGCAAATTAATTAATGAAGAGCGAAGAATCAAGAAGTACGAAAACCAATAGCACAGATAAAAAGCTGGGTAGAAACAATGCAAAGAAATATAAACGAAATATCAAGGTCATCTAGTAAGGATCATCTTTAAAAAGTCAGTAGGGCACCATAAGAGGTCGCCCTCAATACAAGCAAAATAAAGCGCCACGAAGGGTCGCCCAAAGAAAAGAAAAAATCACTAAAGCGAAAACAATGCAAAACTAAGTTTGAGGTCATTCCTCATCTATGAACTGCCCATCGACAATAACTTTGGCTGCATCCATGTCAGCAAAGTTCCCTTCAGGATAAAAATGTGCGGCTTGCGCACGGGCTCTCTCAAAACCATCATCAAAATACTCCATAAGGGCGCTTTTACACTCTTCGACTTCTCCTTCCAATTTAAGGCTTTTTTCCTTGAAAGCATCTCGCTCCAACTTGACAGCTTCGAGTTCAGCAATGGCGTCAGCAGTTTTAACTTCAAGAGTCCTCGCCACTCTTTAAAGAAACGTCTATCCCGCCCCTCAGGAGGGCGAGGCGAGAAGCATCATGCCTTATCCTAAAACCTATACTGAAGAAACTAGGCGGACAGTCCCATATGAAGCAAACTTCTTTCAATACAGGAAGGATCTACGACTTAAGGGTGATACATATACCCTCAAAAGCTATCAAACAAATCAGAAATATCATAAGGGAATGTCGATATAATATAAATCACTTCGCCTTGTCCCAAGACTCGTGCTTGTTGGGCTATGGACCGTCATAATAATTTCCTAATTAGCTAGGAGGGTCCTTCCTAAGGACTCCTACGCTTGCCAAGATATAAATCACTTCGCCTTGTCCCAAGATTCGTGCTTGTTGGGCTATGGACCATCATAGAATTTCCTAAATCAGCTAGGAGGGTCCTTTCTAAGGACTCCTACGCTTGTCAGGATATAAATCACTTCGCCTTGTCCCCAAGACTCGTGCTTTTTGGGCTATGGACCGTCATAATATTCCTAGGAGTCTTAAAGACCCCCAGAAGGGCCTGCAGACCCTCCAAGAGGCCTTAGCGCCCTCCAGAAGAGTTCTGAGGCCCAGGGCGCCGCCTCAAGTGGCTTCTAGAAACGTTTAGAACCCGCCAAATATACTAAAATACCCCTGTGGCTTGGAGACCAACCCACCGAAGCCCAAGCCCACAACAGGCTATAAATACAACCCTTGAGAACATTCTCAAGGCATCCAATAATCAGTCTAAACCTAATAGACAGAGAAAAACCCTAGTATTCACTACTCGTACTTTCTGCAAGTACAAGTAAAAGTAGTATAAGTTAGTATGGGGGAATACAAAGCTAAATATATTTTAAAGTTGCATCATTGAATCTAGATTGGGGAAGGAGGTAGGCCCTCCGACTTCCTACGTGAAGATGATGTTATCTTGAAAAGCTTAAAGGGGCATAACAATTATAATCATAAAAAAGCATCACTGAATCTAGATTGGGGAAGGGGGTAGGCCCTCCGACTTCCTACGTGAAGGTGATGTTATAATCATAAGGGGCACCATTGAATCTAGATTGGGGAAGGGGGTAGGCCCTCCGACTTCCTACGTGAAGATGGTTGTCTCCAAAAATCAATAAAAATACTACAAAAACCCCAAAGATATGCAAATGGCCGTCTCTTATATGAAATGAAGAAAGAATTTTTCTCGGTTGATTTAGTCTTAAGGTTAGAACATGTTAGCCTCATAATATCTATCTTATACAGGAGCAAGAAAAAGGATGAACTACACACACACACTCACTTGAAACTTGTTGTCGGGTTGAATAAGTTCACAAAGAATACTTGAAGTTGTGATTAGTGTACACTTGAAATGAAGCTGCAAGTTGTGATTAAATCTTGTTTATGCTGATTATGGCTTTTGCTTAAAGACAAGCAAAGATTCAAGTGTGGGGGAGTTTGATGAGTCAATAATTAGTGATTTTAATATAATATTTAAGTCTCTATTATTTATATTTGATTTCGTTTTATTTAATATTATTTTCTTTTTAGAACTATTTTACTTCAATTGCAAGTTATTTTATTTTAGGAACAAATATTTTAAAGATGGAGTCTTGGAGCAAAAGAAAGGATAATCGGAGCTGATTTGTGCCAAAAATATGAAGATCTCATACAAAAATATCTGGTGCAAAGATTCATGACAAAAATATGAAGATCTCATACCAAAATATCTTGTGCAAAGAATTTGAAGATCTTGTACAATAATATGAAAGTGGCGTGCCCCATTTTACCCTTTTGCTTCTTTTGCTTCTTCGACAAAGTTGCCTATTTTAGTATTTCTGACCTAGAGCCCATGGTTTCTTGTGCAACACTTTAGTGATTTATTCTTGGGGCTCAAGTCATTGTTAGCTTATAAATAGAGCAGCCATCTAGTTTGTACAATTCATCTTTTGTTCTTGGAATAAAAGTTCACTTTTATTTTATTGTTATTTACTTTTATGTTCTTCTTCTTCTTCTCTTCTATGTCTACAATGAACGTGAGTGAGTAGACTCTTCTTGTCTTGAGATTGTTGGATAAGTCTTAATGACATAATCCTAATCAAACTAAACCATAAACCCTAATTTTATATAAATCTACTTTCTAATCTAATTTCACCGTTTTTATAATGAATTAAAAAATACCAAACTCATAAAGCAAGAGCGAAGGGTTAGTATTTGTTAATTCATCATCTCAAATATCAATTCATAAAGCTAACGCGGATCTTTGATATTGGAACAAGTGAAATTAGACAAGGATTGCTATAGTTTTAGGGAAAAATAAATTCCCAAGGATGTTCCAACACCCTACACCACATCAGACAGGTAACCCTGTCACATAACAGTAAAGGAAAAAAATAAATTTCCCATAACTGTAAAAAGCTGAAAGTTAGATGTTTAAAACATACTCCTCAACATTTGTCAGACAGCTTGAGTACTTTCAAGCACATACTACAGTGCTCATTACAGTAGCACTCCCCCTCAATATAACACCTTATGAGTGACTACTAGATATATTCCACTACTCCCCCTGAGTACATACATATGGAAGATTTGAGAAAACGCAAGATATGCTAATACATAGAAAGAGAAACCTTCAGGGCCTGGTCAGATATTTCTTCAGATAATGACCATCTATTTTTGCAAGGGAATATTCTCCAGCTAGTAACCCTATGCTAGCAGACCTATCAAAGGTCACACAGACATGTTCCAACATTCCTTAGAACATTGGCAGCTAACATGTATATTTTAAAAAAATACTGAGATTCAGAGAATTCTCAGAACATAAAAAAATGTTGCAACATTAGTCACAACATACAGTAGTACCATAGTAAATAGTTGCAAAATAAATGCAACAACAATTCAGTATGCAAAAATAATGCAAAATAAATGCATTATGCATACATACACACATCAGGCTATGGGGTATAGTTTTAACTTGTTAGAATCATATCATTTTTCTCCCCCTTTTTAGCCACAAAATATGCCAAATAGCACCTCAATCAGAAAGGTGCAGAATTAAGCAATTTAGAAACAAATTCAAGGCATAGAATTAAGTAAACCATAAGAAAAACAGAGTAAATATGCAGAATTACAAACCTTAGGCACACAAAGGTGCACACAAATATTCAGGGCATAGCCCACACATTGTAGGTTTTGAAATTACATAACAGGCAACAACCAAAACAAAATCAACAAATAATGATTCAACAGTGTCAGAATAGCTTCCTGACCTTTCCTCATCAACTTGTTCATTCCCAGCTTCACCAGCATCTTCCTCACTATCTTCCTGTTCTAAGGCATCACCAGCTTCTAAGGCATGGATCATAAGTTCAAATTGAGCTTTCCTTTCATCCAGCATTACACAGATGTCCTTCAGAGCAAGAATAATCTCTTTCTTTGTCATAGATTTGGCAGCATGAGTGGAACCAGATGTTCCAACAAAATATGGGTCATGATTATCTCCAAAAACCTTGTGATGAATGGTGAAAGGTGATTCCCTCTTTTTAGGCAGGTCATCAATAGTGATAAGTCCAGGATGTTGATCTAACATAATGCTACACAATAGAGTTGGAAATGCTATGGGAAGTCTGACTGCATCAGTCTTAGCATGCTTCAAAGTTTGATCAAAAATATACCTACCAAAGTCCATCTTAGCTTTAGTTCCTATAACATAAATAAATTTTGCCAAACTTGTTGCAATATCAGATGAGTGAGTGGTAGGAACCCAATTTGAAGCTTCAATCTGGTTGAGAATTGCATACTTCACACTAAGCTTTCCAAATGAGATCTTCCCTTTTGTTGGCCAGACCTTCACCTTATTCACTGTGATTTCCTTTCTTATTTGGTTATCTATAGCTTCCAGCTCAGCAACACTCTCTTCATCAATCATCAAGAATTTGTTGATGATGTTGGGAGAGAAGTTGACACATTCTCCCCTGACGAAGACTTTTTGATATTCCTTGCTCACAAGGTTGTCACATTCTGCAGGAATATTTACAATAAATTCCTTCACTAGTTTCACATAGCAGTCCCCAAGGTTGCACACGGTTTTCATAAGGCCTACTTCTTTGACAAGACACATTATAGCCTTTATTTCAACAACTGCCTTACTAAACTCTCCACATC
This sequence comes from Medicago arabica, assembly GCA_946800305.1. Classification (NCBI taxonomy): domain Eukaryota; kingdom Viridiplantae; phylum Streptophyta; class Magnoliopsida; order Fabales; family Fabaceae; genus Medicago; species Medicago arabica. The sequence goes on from OX326964.1 coordinate 36,792,293, forward strand.
CAGTCTCTTGTGGTAGATAAACATCATCCTCAACTTCATAATCGGAGTCACTTGAGGAAACCACCTTCCTCTTCCTAGAACTTCCAGCAGCAGTCTTTACATTTACCTTGCTCCAAGATTTCTTAGGACCTACACCAGTAGATTTTTCCCTACTTTTGGGGGTCTCGGTTACAAAGGTAGTCACTTCTTTAGGAATGATAGTTGTCCCTCTATTGCTTCTCAAACTCTTGGCCACACATTCACTCTGAGTGTTGGCCTCTGGAATGTCCTCCAGGTCCAGTTCATCCACATCCACCACCTCCTTGTCCTTCTCTTTATCCTCAAGGACTTCTTCCTCATCAGCTTCCTTGGAGACCTCTTCAGATTCTTTCTCTTCCGTAGAGGCAGAGTTTTCATCAGACTTTCCAAAGTTTCTTCTGATTCTGGAGCAGTATCAAAGCTCTGGTATTTTTCCTCACCACCAGTTGCAGCTTCATCTACAGACTTGCTAGGTTGGTCGAAGGATGTTTCAACATTCGGTCTAACATCTTCTTGAACATTGGTTTCATCAGGATCTTTGCCAACAGATTCATTTACATTGCTTTCGTTACCAGCATCAATGTCCATGTTTTAAGTACTATCAATAGCATCATTTAAATCTTCTAACCCTAGTTTTTGAGTAGTTTCAGAAGTGTTAGCAAGGAGGGTTTCCTCAGGATTACCTTTTTCATGGTCATCAATTAAATTCTACTCAGCATGAGTTGAGACTTCGGAAGAGTCTTTTAGTTCCTCTAGACCCGTCATTTTCTTGACATCTTGTACTGATGACTCGACTTGAGCATTCTTTGTCCCACTTCTCTTGGAAGATTTTCCCTTTTTAGTAGTAGGTTTGGGAACATTTTTCTTTTTGGTTAAGGTAGGAGTGACAGTTGTGATTGGCTCAACCCTCTTAGGAATTGAGGCATCTGAGATTTGTTTGTCAGAGGCAGCTCTTTTAGAGGGTATGACATTCAACTTGGACTTCATGGTTTTGTGATGTAAACTGTGGAAATTGGAAAATGGAGAAGAATGAAAGTGTTTGAAGGTGAGGTAAACACAAGAAAGGGGGTTGAATTGTGTTTTCTTTTTCTTCGTTTTCTCTTAACACTGAAATTATAGTTCAGAATCTGATAGAGTTCAGCTTCTGAAGTGATGTTTAGGATCTAAATGCAGCAGATAAAAACAGAGAGAGAGAGAGAGAGAGAGAGAGAGAGAGAGAGAAGAAAGACACAAAGTAATTATACAGGTTCCTTCCACAAACCGGAAGTAGTCCTGTCCCCCTTGCACTTCCAAGGAGAGTTCACTAAAATCAATATTTGATTACACTTGCTCAAACACTAAAGTAAGAGACTTCAAACTACTCAAGCACAACTGCAAGAGATTTCTTATGCTCAAGCACAACTACAAAAGACTTCCTATGCTCAAGTACAACTGCAAGAGACTTTTATTCAAACAGAACTACAAAGAAAAATGTTTGAGGTTGAACACTTGATATACAATCAGTGGTGTTCACAATACAATTCAGATACATACTCATAAGACTCTAGAATTTCTAAGATATGAAAGTTGATAAGAAATTCTAAGTGAACTCTAATGTGAAACAATTTCAGCAGAGGTTTGGCACTTATAAATTGTTGTATGAGTCTTGTCATTCCTTAAGTCTTCACTCCTTTATATAGAGGTGTGAAAGAGACGTTGTAGATTTCCAGCACATCAAAAAAGAGTCGTTTGAAACTTGATCATATCACCAATGATCTGTTGCTTGATTTGGTTAATGTCCTATGAAGGAACAATTTCAAATCCATTCCTTGTATAGAGGAATAACCAGCATAGTCATAGCTGTTGTTTTGTACCATTGCAGACACAAAACAGAGTAGTGGAGAAGGTGGTTGTACAATTCTACAATTGTCCTTTTCCAACGTTCTTTAGCAAATATGCTTCCAAAGCATTCAAATTCTCTGATATAACCGTTACTCTAAGGCTTCTATTCTTCTGCAAAGATAGACTTGATTTCCATAGCATTTGACATTCATTTCAAGCTTTCAACTTCTGGCTTCTGATGATCTTCATAACTTCTGATAGGCAGCTTCTGATGAGAGCGCTTATGATGACGTCATCTTCATAACCTCTAGTCTTTAGATCCTTTGGTCTTCAGAACCTCTTTTATTCAGATGCTTCCTTGCAACATAAGTTTCCTTTTTGTAGATTTCACTTGTTCTCATTTGTTCTTCGGAACCTATATCTTGAAATAATAGACACTAAAATTTTGTCTATGGTCCTGCATACTTGAACAAATATTAGCATATCCAATTGACTATTTTTAATACCTTGTTATCATGAAAACTCAAAGGGTAATGTTTTCAACACACTTTGTTCCAACAATCTCCCCCTTTTTGATGATGACAAACACTGTATTTAAAAATGTTCAATTTTTGTTAATCTAATTAAAAAGTTGACTTCTAGGGTCTGAGGTTTGTAAGCTCCCCCTAAGTCTGATAGTCCTTTAAGGTGAGGTTTGTAAGCTCCCGCTAAGTTCTATACAAGTTAATTAAATTCATTTAAAAACGAAGTAACACTCAAAATAATCTCACATTCAATGAATATACTAAGAGATGAGAAGAAGGTTCTCTTAATTCAATTAATTTAGAAAAAAATTAATTTTACGAATTAATAGAGCTCAGAGCCTTTAAATACTACATCTACTCCCCATTTTGTCATCAACAAAAAGATTAAAATAAGACAAACAGGGAAAGTAAAATATGTGAGAAATATTCAGAAATATAGATCAGAGGTAATCTAGTTAACAAGTTCAGAAGCAGTTAAAAATATTCAGAAGCGAAGATAAGAAAATAAGAAAACGAGCAAAAAATGTGGGAAATCTAAGGTTTGGCTTGTTTTTTCATCATCTCCATCATCTCTTGCATCATAGAGTAGGATTTCTCAGACTGCTTCTCCATTGATTCCTTCAAATCATTGTGGCTCTTCAGGAGAGCTTCTTCTCTGATCCTAGCTTCTTCTTGCTGAGCAATTAACTTCCTCTGATGTTTAGCAGTAATCATCTTTTGCTCAAACAAGTCTTTCTTCAACTGTAGATTAGCTTTCTCCATTTCAGAATCATGCTTTAGCTTTTCTAGAATTGGAGCATCAACTTGAATCTTCAACTTTGTTAACCATCTGAAATCAGGATTCTCTGAGAGTACACTGGAGGTAATAATGCTTGAGGCGTCCAAATACATAGGTGTATCAGAGAGATACAACTTGTTCTTGTTGGCATTTACTCCCTCCATTTTTTTGGTAACATCTGAAAGCCATACTTTCAAGGACTTCATAGCTTGATCATGTGTTTCTAAAGATGACTTCTGAATTTCGCACATCACGTGATCCACTCTTTCTCTGAGACTGGTCCATTCAATCACATAATTATCCTTGTGAACCAGATCATTCCTTGATTTCACCAACCTGTTCATATCCTTAAATATATTCTCACACACCTCTTTAAATACAATAGAATCTAGTAAAAGGGTAGGTGGTGAGGAAACATCAACAGATAGGATTTGAGGACAGGTTTGATTAGAAGAACCAACAAGTTCAACTGAAAGGGTTGAAGCATGGGCAGTAGGTTCTATGATAGGTTCCAGAATAAAAGGTGAAGATGAGCTTAATGTTGGAATTGAAGATCTAGAAGCAGGTAATTGAGAATCTTGCTCATCTTCTATAATAATGTAATCAGGTTCTGGAATATGGTTGTCAAAGGTAGCTTGTATAGGTAGAGCTACATTGAGTGGTTCAAGAATTGTAGGTGCTTCTGATGAGGAAGAGGGATTATCAGAAGCAATTGGTTCAAAAGGGGAGAATTGCTTGTTGACCAAATTTCTTAATGCAATTCCGAAGGAGGTATTAGAACGAGTTGCATTAAGGTGGTAAGGTTTGAATTCAGGGTGAATGATAAGTTCTGAGCAAGTATTGATAGGTTGTTGTTGGCTTTCTGAAAAAACTTCCTCAGAAGCTATTTCAGAGGCTTTTTCTAAGTTAGGTTCAAAACTTGGTAGTTCACCTTGATAGTGACTAGCCAGTTCATCAAGAACATTTGAATCACTTGTTTGGGTAGAAATTGGATGTTGCGTTGATGATGCTGACATTGTGTTAACAGGTTTAGATGTAACCTGCACTTCTTCAGTTTCTGCATCAGTAGGAATTATCTGAAGTGGCTTGATAAATGGAAGTTGAAAAGGGTGATCTAGAGGAAGATTCTGACATATATCTATCCTCTGCTGAGATAGTTCATCTATTCTTCTCTAAACATCTGGGTACACTGGCACAAAAGGTTCAACAACATCAGGCTTTTTATGGAGCTTGGTATAAGATGATAGGGCTAGTGGTTTAGGTAGAGTTTAATAGACTTTATCCAAGGGGATATTGTTTATACTATCAGAAGAGGTTGAGATAGGGGTAGAGGTTGCACTAGATTTTATTTCTATTATATTAGAGATAGTGTGAGAATCTGAATTACCTCTTACAACATCTGAAATAATAGATTCTGAACAGGCTTCCTCCCTTACTTCTTTAGCAGATCCTAGCAACTCTTCAGCATCAACCAACTCTTGTAAGTCTCCTGCCAGCTCCACAACCTTTTGAGCAGCTTCTGAAGTAGATTCCTTCAGCAAGTTATCAACAGGCACTTCTATTTCTCTTGCAAGTTCCAAGGCTTGCTTTAGAGCTTTATCATTAGCAGCTTTGTTCATCACCTCTCTTGTTACCAGCTCAGTTGACTCTTCAACCTGAGCATCCTCTTCTTCAACATATGAAGAGACTTTCAACTTCCTGATACTCTGTTTCCTCTTCTTCTTAGGAATTTCTGGTTGAGGAGGAGTGGACTGTGAAGATCCAGCAGATGATCCACCTCTAGTTCTCTTGGTTAGAATTTTTGCAGGTTCTAACTCAAAAGCTTCTTCCTGAATAGTTGGCATAGCAGGCTCAACTATTCTACCATATTTTTCCTTCTTTACCTTCTTCGCTTTAGGTTCATAAGCTTCTTCGTCTTCAGTAGCTTCTAAAATTGTTTGCATCTTAGACTTTCTCTTCTTAGAAACTAGAAGAGAACCACCATACATAGTGTCTGGAATATCACTGAACTTGATAATTTCTCCTGTAGACATCCAGTGTCCATACACATATCCAGCTTGAACTTAAGGAGGATCCTGTTTGCAGATGGGAGGAAAATCTCCCAAAAGATCTGATAGGATGTTTGACTCCTTAAGATCAGTGTCCATCTTGACAACTTTCTCCACCAAGTTCATGTTCTTCAGAGTGCTTCCATTGATATACTTGCCAACCACTGTTCCCAGTTGTTTATCATCTACTGCCTTTGACAACTTGAGAGCTTGCAAGATACCTCCCTGATAAAATATTTCAGAAAGAAATCTTCCATAAGGAATAAAGCTTCTGTTTTTCTCCTGACTATTCCTCAGTGCCCATATCATATGATTGAAGATGTATATGGGCAAGTTTATCTTCTCATAAGATACTAAGAAGTATAAGAACACCTTGTGTTCTAGTGATAGCTGATATACCCCTCCACCTTTAGGTAGAAAGCATTCTTGAATCAACTTCTGAAGAACTTTATATTCTTTACTCATATCCTTGTATTTTCCTTTCTTGTTTCCATTAAACAAGGATTTGATCACAACTGGCTTCCAAGGACTTGTCTTGCTATTTTGGTTGCCTATGAATTTTCCCTCAACGTTCAATCTGCAAGCTCTTCCCACAACTTCTTCAGAAATGGAGATAGGAATCCCCATTATATTAGAGCGCATCTCCACACCTGTGTAAGGTTTCAATCCAAGCTGCTCTCTAGTCTTTCCTTCAAGACTTGGATTAATCAGAATCAGATGATTCTCTTCAACTTTAGCAGCCTGTTTATCATAGACTTCAGCTCTAACCCAGAAGTATCTGACCAAGTTTTCATATGTTGGACCATCCAACATAGTGAAGTAACCAGACCAGTCTTGAAATCTCAAATAACTTGTAATATCACACTCATGACGAGTTAGTGATACAAAATCCATCGGGTTCTCCACTTGAACCGTTAACTGACCTTCTTCTAATGCCACAGTTCTTCCTTTGATTTGAAGAGAGTCTTCAGTATTCAGTTGCATGGCAGGATTTTGACTTGAACTAGATGATGCTATTGACAACTGAAGATGATTAGAGGGTTCTAGGTTTGTTGATTTTATAAAAGATGAGATTTTCAGAGAATCGGTCTAAAACTTAGAAAGTGTAGGTAGTGAAGTGAGAAATGTGTGTTTTTGACTAAGTGTATTTAGTAAAAACGATTGCAGTTTAGAAGGGGACAAACAAACACAACATTAATGATAATGGGGGCGAGAGATAGTACTTTTAAAGCTTAAAATCATCATTGCCCTCTTACGTTATAAACCAATACATTTAAGCCACGTTAGAATTTTTTAGAGTAACTGCTAAGTAAGTGGGACATGTGTTACACAAAGTAACTTCCAACGTTTCCACTAACTCTACTATTCAGAAACAAAGAATTCAGATTCCTAAGTTCAGATGTTGATGTCATCATAAGCACATTGTCTTGTACTATTGCAGACACAAAACAGAGTAGTGGAGAAGGTGGTTGTACAATTGTACTATTGTCCTTTTCCAACGTTCTTCAGCGAATATGCTTCCAAAGCCTTCAAATTCTCTAATATAACCGTTACTCTAAGGCTTCTATTCTTCTGCAAAGATAGACTTGACTTCCACATCATTTAACATTCATTTGAAGCTTTCAACTTCTGGCTTCTGATGATATACAGCTTCTGATGATCTTCAGAACTTTTGATAGGCAGCTTCTGATGAGAGCGCTTCTGATGACGTCATCTTCAGAACCTCTAGTCTTCAGATCCTTTGGTCTTCATAACCTCTTTTATTCAGATGCTTCCTTGCAACATAAGTTTCCTTTTTGTAGATTTCACTTGTTCTCATTTGTTCTTCAGAACCTATATCTTGAAATAATAGACACTAAATTTTTTTCTATGGTCTTGGATACTTGAACAAATATTAGCATATCCAATTGACTATTTTCAATACCTTGTTATCATCAAAACTCAAAGGGTAATGTTTTAAACACACTTTGTTCCAACAGTGTTTTGTGTAATGGAGAGGAATGCAGACGCTTTTAGGGAGTTTTGAGAGAAAAATCAGACTAAGATTGAGGGTGTGATGATAGTGCTTAGTTTGGAGTTGAGTGGGGAAATCGAAAAACCTTCCTGAATTAGCGTGCATCGATAGGAAGCAAGAGATAGGAAAACTTCTAGTACGTCTGTCATAAATTAACTCCTATAACGCCTTTCTCAGTAAAGGGTCCATCTTGTCCTTTAACTTCTCAGATTTCTTTAAGTCCAAAAGTTCTAATTATTTCTCAATCAAGTGATCTTTAGTGAGAACAACCTTTCTTTCAATATGATCCCTACAAATGTGACTATGGGCATTAGTATTATTTTTCCCAAAATGGGTCCTTTGCCAGTTCAAACTGCCAGTGTGGAAGTGGTTGTGAGTTCTAACACTATTCTGATGTTCCAACCTTTTAATCAACATTCTGGCTTGTTCAAAGAATTCATCAATTTGATTATCATGATTAGGAACCCACCTATAGCAGTTGTTTTCAGATCTAATACCTTTTATCAATACTTTTCCCTTTTGATTAGTTACAAGACACTCAGTTTTGTTGAACTTCACATCTAACCTTGGTCACATAACTGACTGATACTAATCAAATTGGATACTAGTCCTTTAACTAAGAGAACATTATCAATCTTAGGTGATTCATTACTGCAAGTATTGCAAATACCTTGTATTCTTCCCTTGCTTCCATCAGCCCGATAGTGTTACATTTTGTTATCCAGTGTTTCTTGAATTTTTTCTTTTCTGCATTGTTTGGTTTATGTCTAGATTGTTTAGGGTACCCATATAGCTTAAAACAAAAAGGTCTTATGTGCTTTTTTCATGCAGTGATGACAGATCCAAGGACGATTTACCCATTTGTTATTTGAATTGTGAAGTTCTCCATAATGTTGCAACATTGACTTACTCATGGAGGCAACATTTCTTTCAGTAGTAGCTTGTTTTAATATGTTATGTGCGATGTTTCAACGTTTGCGATGTTTCGTTCAATGTTTCAACATCCTATCGTAAACAAAAATAAAACAAGAAAATAAATGACAAGAAAGTAAAAGACACAGTAAGTTTGTTGACCCAGTTCGGCGACAAACAAACCTACTCTGGGGGCTACCAAGCCAGGAAGGAAATCCACTAGTGTAGTCCTTTTTAGAACTATTTTACTTCAATTGCAAGTTTTTATATTTCAGGAACAAATATTCAAAAGATTGAGTCTTGGAGCAAAAGAAAGGAGATTTAGAGCCGAAATATGAATATCTCATGCAAAAATATCCGTGGAACAAATATGGAGCTAAAATATAAAGATCTTGTGCAAGAAAATATATTTTGCAAAGAAGTTTGAAGATTCTTCACCAAAATATACAATTGACTCCCCATAATACCCTTTTGCTGCTTTTGCTTCTTCAACAAGCTACCTATTTTAGTTTATTTCTGACCAAGACCCATGGTTTCTTGTGCAACACTTTAGTGATTTATTTCTTAGGGATCAAGTCATTGTTAGACTATAAATAGAGAAGCCACTAGACTTGTATAATCATCTTTTGTTCTTGAGAATAATAAGTGACAATTGTTCTTTTAATATTCTTCTTTTTTTATTCTTCTTCTTCTCTATGTCTACAATGAACACGAGTGAGTAGACTTCTTCTTGTCTTGGGATTGTTGGATGAGTCTAATGACTAGATCCTAATCAAACCAAACATCTAACCTTTACTTTATGTAAACCTATTTTCTAATCTAAATTCACCATTCTTATAATCAATAACAAATATTAGGCGATGGATCGAGAGATGAAGTCTAATAGTTGTTACTGATTCATCACAAATATTAAGCGATGGATCGAGAGATGAAGTTTTAATATTGGAACAAGTAAATTTAGACAAGGATTGTGAAACATGAGAATAGTCTTGCAAACCTTGAGACATATAAAGTTTCGATCATTCAAGGATTTCAATAACAATCACCCATGAGAATAGGTGTGATTGTTAGAGAAAAACACTCACTGAGACCGAGAGGAGATGTGATAGGCTTAAGAGAAACGTGTCTTTAGAAAATAAGTCCAACATAAAGTATAGGTTTAGGGTGTGATTTGTGAAGGGTTTGTCATATCACGAACCAATAGTCCCAAGGCGCTTTTTATTATTATTTTCTTAAATCAAAAATACAACCTTTTCAACTTAACTTTTCTTCTAATCATTCTTGAAGTTGATTAAATTAACCAACTCCCTGTCGGAACGATACTCTTTTTTTAACTACTTCGTTAAACCGTGCACTTGCGGATTTATCTCATCAGAACTCCTAGATCTGAGATCTCATCTCACTATCCTATGGTCAGTCACTGCCCCAGTGACCTATCAAACCTCAAACAAAAATAGTTGGTGAAGTTGCCTTCAAACACAAGCTACGACCTTGCTTACAAGCTTTGGTGTAGACAACATGTTTACAACTCAAAAACACAGCTCTTAGCAAGTATCAAGATGATACAGGAAAAACTCACAAATAATAAGAACTAAACTTGCATCAAACAATACAAGAGTAGACCACACAGACTCAAAACCCTAAAAACTAAACTTTTTAGTATGACGGCTTGAATACCCTAATTAGGTCTTGGAGTCTTCCTTTTTTACTGAAGCAATATGGGGTAACAACCTTGCTGGGCTTCAGTAACAAATTGCAGATCGATCTGAACCACAAAACAGAATCAAAGAGACAAATAAGGAAAGTCCTGAAATGTAGGAATTTCTTTAAGAACATCCCAACCGCCTTCAAATATTCCCTTAAATATTGCTTCTTTGGGAATAAAACCACATTGATTTTGTACAAATATGTACGTTGATTGGACATCAAGTTAAGGAAAAGTTGTTTCCTTTTAAAGATAAGGCGCGAGTACAAATAGGCATGTACTCAGGCACACTGAACCGTGCCAGGATGTTGGAACATTTTGTTCAACATCTCATATGGATGCCTAAACCATGTTGGAACATAGAGTCCAACTTCACAATAAATGGATATTTGTTTTAGCAACAATGCAGCCAATACAAATACCTAACACTTCATAGTCAAAGTTTACGTTCCACAGGGACTTTCCCACCTCCTTAATCGTTGCGCCATCTTTTGAACTTGATTCCGTTATCCCCTTTTTCTTCACTGCGACTTCTTCTCCAGCTCTTGAGTTTTGTCCACCAAACCGCCGGCGACACCACTTTCTGTCTTCCTCTTTTTTTTCGTTGAAGCACGCCATTAGGATCGCTCTTGACGTAACCAGCAGTTGCCTAGTTAGCCAATGCATCTGCTAAAAACTTCCTCCTTTCAAAAGGACCCATGGGTGCCATACTCTCTACAATAAAACAACTAAACATTAGAACAGATATAAGCTAGGTTCAATAAACGAAGGGTACAAGAGGAAACTCCCGCAAATAAGAATCAAGGGATACTTGATCTAGCTCTTTGTTTAGAAGATCAGGGATGCTTAAAGGCAATATTTTCTCCAAAAGAGACACCATATCGTGCTCATATGCATTCATTTTTCGTAGTCATACCCAATAATGGAAGCAGGGTCACGGCTCCACCTTAAGGGGAATTTGTCCTCGCCATCAACTCTCACGGCGACCTTAGAACAACCGGCGGCCCCATACACTCTAAGATATGACTCCCTCCAGTTTTTAGGATTTGAAGCATAGGCCGGAAACAACGACTTTCCATGATGAGTAGATACCCAGGGCAATTTATTCACCCCTTTCGTCCCGTAAAAATGGAGGAAGATGGCTTAGGGAGGGTTAAAACCAAGACCCTCGTATAAAAACTCAAAACCCCTAATAAAGGCCCATTTATTGAAATGTAATTGGGATGGGGTTACGTTCAAACACTTAAGTATGTCTGCTTTGAAGTCAGTAAAAGTAAATTTCACCCCTAAGTCCATAAAAACAGAAGCATATAAGTGGAAGATCTCGTCGGTCACGCCCTGAGGGCGGGGTAAACATACTTTCTCACCCAGGCAACAAGTTTCTAGAATGAAATCCTCCTTACTTCACGTATAAGAAACCTCCAGTTTACTTCTAAAAAACTTTATACGTTATAGATATGTAAAACAATATTCCACGCGCATAACACCGTCAGCAAACCTCTTGTCGCTGCAGATCTTTGGAAAGCGGCTCCCTTCCCTCATAACTGACGGCCTTGGGGAAGAACAAAGAAGACACAGTCACTATCACTACTACTATTCCCATCACTATCACAATTAGAAGACATATCAGAAAATAAGGGGTGACCAAAATACCCAGTTTCTAAAGCATTTAAATCAAAGGTGCCATTAGGACGTTTCACATGTTTAAGACACTGGTTCCATAACTCTCGTTTTGCCTCTTCCGTTGACGGCACCATTACCCTACCCGATTCATCACATTCCCTAATAACTACCATGATCACTACAAGAAGGAAGAATAAGAAAAATTTGGAGTGTTTCCCTTGTAACGGAGAAATAGAAACAATGGACGGACGGATAAACTACGAACACTACCGTAGAATATGGAATCGCAAATAAAACGTTAGGACAGAAGGAAATGGATGAAAGGCAATATGAAGAAGAACATGTGAGAAATAAGAACAAATGAGAAAGAAAAAGCATTCAAAACAGAACCTTAAAACACGCCTCGAGAAGCGTGAAAGACAAAACCCACGATGACTGACACTTATTCAACACGCATCGGGATTCATACACGTAGGGGGAATCGAAAGGTCAACAAATCTCAACCGTTGAGATCCCATGTGTACAGACGATTCGCTACCACGCCTATTGAATAAAGAGGTCCCCTAAGCCACAATATGACAGAGTAATCGCCATAGTACTAAAAGCATAATCATCAATTTGCCTTGTCACAAAACTCGTTCTTGGGGGGCTGTGGACCATCATAATATTCCAAAAGGCTTAAGCACCCTCTTTAAGGGCTATCTTGCCTGATCATCACTTTGCCTTGTCCCAAGACTTGTGCTTGGGGGGCTGTGGACCGTCAATACTCTCTTAAGGATCCAAAAGTCCTCCCAAAGGGTCTACATACCTTCATAGAGGCCTCAACGCCCTTCACAAGGCATCTTAGGCCAAAGGCGTGTCCTGCCCAGGACGCCGCCTCAATAGCTTCTTGAAACCTCTATAGCTCGGTAGAAAAGACCACAAAGCCCTAATTACTTAGAGCTTAAGAAAAGCCCAAAAAGGGCTATAAATACGACCCTTGGGATCATTCTCAAGGCATCTCATAAACAGTCTAAACCCTAGATACATTTATTGATCAAGAATTGTTATAATTTAAAATTTAACTCGAGTTCTTCTAAGTGATTCATCATTTGGCGGAGCTCATTAACATTTTCAACTCAATTGCTTGATTTAACTACAAAAATTGTGGAGAGCCATTTTTTACCTCCCACCATTTTTTTAAAAACTACTCATACACCCGGTAAAGATTCTCTCCATTTATAAAAATAAATGGAAGATGCAATTATTGAAAAAGGAAAGCACTTAAAAGAACTTGAAAAAAAAAACTTATAAAAAGGCAATTATCAAAAGAAATAGTGTTCCAAAAAGAACACTTTTGAAGTGCATGAAATTTGACTCAAGAGCTTAAATAAGCATTGTTCAAATAAGCACTTATTTATAAAATAAAATAAAAACTTATGAAAATAAGCAAATATTAAAAGAAAGCATTCTAAAATGAACACTTTTGAAGTGCATGAAATTTGACTCAAGAGATTAAATAAGCTCTTAATTAAAAAATGAAAAGAAACTTATGAAGATAAGCAAATATTTAAATAAAGTGTTCTAAAAAGAAGCAATTTTAATTTTTTTTAAGAAACTGAATTAGCCCACCCAAATTGGCACTAGAGAGAATCGAACCTCAGACCTCGAGGAGGAGCACACTCCTAGATCCCAAGCCAATACCACTAGGACAACCCAAGTGAGTTATTTAAAAGCAATTATTTAAATAAAGTATTCTAAAAAAAACACTTTTAGAGTGCATAAAATTTGACCCAAGAGCTTAAATAAGAGCATGTTCAAATAAGCACTTATTTAAATAAAAAGAAAACTTATAAAAATAAGCAATTATTTAAATAAAGTGTTATAAAGAGAAGCAATTATTTAAATAAAGTATTCTAAAAAGAAAACTTTTGGTGTACTTGAAATCTGACTCAAGAGCTTAAATAAGCACTTCTTCAAAGAAACACTTATTTGAAAAAACAATTAAAATAAAGTCACAGAGGGGGGTTCAGATCTGAAAAGCAGTGAGCAAAAAGCATCAACAGATTTGAAATCAAGGCCTAAAACTCATCATATTCAAATAAATAAAAATCAGCTAAACAAACAAAATAGGGTGGGGCCGTGGTCAAATAAGCAAGAAAGTCAACTCTTTCTTCCCTCTTCTTCCTTCACGCGGATACAACAACACCATGAACAAAACTCACTCAAAAACTCTAACGGACCTCAAAACTCACAATTGAATATACCATCTTGCTAGGTTTTTCGCACTGATCATGAATCTATGCTTAGATTTCACAATGAAAGTTCGTACAGAGAGAAACGTAAACAACAACTTCGAATAAAAAAAATCAAAAACTCAAAAACAATGATTTAAGCAAATCTAAACAGATTCATAACACTTCCAACAATGTAAATATACCGAAACCCACTTTGTTTGAGCCCCGAATTGGTCCATCCAATTCCAACTTTTTCTTAGCAATGATGAGTTTAGGTTTCAAGGTTCTTGGTGGTTTTTCTTGTGTTTTTGAGTGTTTTTTAGGATTTTGGAGTGTTTTTGAGTGAATCGGAAGCTTTGGATTAAAGAAAAATGAAGGTTTATGGTTATTTGAAGAAAATTGTGATTTTTTTGCTCTTTCAGTTTCGGCCTCCTCTTTGTATGATCTCATGGGGTATTTATAGAGGGAGTAACTTGTTGATCCAGTGTGGAAAATTAGGGTAAGTGTGGTGGAAGAAAGGGCAATTTGGAATTTTTGCAAAATGAGATTTTTTTTAGACTTTTTTGTACCTTTGATCATGGGCGATGATGTGTACGAAAATGATGAGATGTAGTGTGTGAGGTTGATTCTAGATGCTCAATTTGTGGTGAATGAATCAAATGGGAGTAAAATTTGCATTTGGAATTAATTTGTCAAAGTTTTTTTTTTTTATTATTTAATTTGAATTTTGTGCTATTGGGAACACAATTGCTGCAAAGTTATGATTTTTGTGATTGGAAATGAAATAGAGATGAAATGAATCAAAGTTGGAATTTTGGGTGTGATGGAATTGAGTTTTCTTGAGAATGAAGTAACAAAATAAAACATGGATAAAACTAAATAATAATGTGCATAAAATGAGAAATTCTTGAAGTTAACTTGTAATACAAGCAGCTAATGTGAGAATGATGCTCATTGAAATGCATTTGATGCAAAAAAAAAAAGTCTATTGACTTTTTTGTGAAAAGTTGACTTTTGATCAAATGTTGACTTTGGTCAAAGGTTGATTTTTTTTGTAAAAATTTAAAAAAAATCTGAAGAAAGAATGAAAATTTTTTGCTATGGCAAAATTGGGGTATGTTGTTATGTTATTGTTGTGCTAAAACTCATGTTTGATTAAATTGAATAAGTGTTTTTGAGATTTTAGCTTAGTTATGTGAAATTCATGATGTTGTTGATGAATAATGTTTAATTCATGTTTTATCTCTTTGATATGTTATTGGGTATGTATTTATGTTGAAGTTCATGAAGTTATCATGTTAAATGTGGTGTTTGGATTAAATTATTGTGTTTTTGTGAATTTTGTGAGAAACAGGTAATAATCATGGAAGTTGTTGTTTTGATCAATTGGAGTATACGACATGAATTGGTGAAGTTGTTGTTATGTTGAAATGAATATGATTTAATGTTATGGTTGTTAACTTGTTTGGGTGTGGGATTAAAATGGTAAAAATGAGTTTTTAAGCTATAAGTTGTTTTAAGTGATTAAATGAATAAATTGATGTTGTTATAAGTTGAATTAAGTTGTTTTGAGTTAGAAATGATGTTTAAATGGTTGGTTATAAGTGGTTTAAGTATTTGGTACAAATTATGCACGAATGAGATCAAAAATGGTTTTGAAAACAGTGTTTTACCCGCGAAAACGCAAAATTTCAGAAATCTTTTCCTGGGAGATTGGCACGGTCGTGCGTGTCCTCGCAACCAGAATTTCAGTTTTTATATTTTTGAGTTTGTTCATTCTTTTCTATTTAGAACTGGGTCTCGGTGTAAACATAAAAATTGTAGGTATAGATGTTAGCTTTCTTGTGGCTTTGGTTTGACTTCATTGTCATTTCTTGTACGTGAGTTATGATGAAAATACTAGATGTAGGTCATGATGCATTTTTATGAAACTTCAGCATAACTTTTTCAGTGAACCATGAATCATTCTTGAAATCAATATTGATGTGTATCTAATGATATGGAGATAATGTGTATTAAAGATGTGAATATTTGATTCACACATGATGATTACTTGATTTTGATTAAATAAGTTAGCATAGCATGAATGATTTAACTTGGAATGTTCTTGCATAAATTTGGTGATTAAAATGGATATTGATTAACTTTTGATTTGATTATGAACAAATGATTAATTGATTGAGTTATTTTAGAGACGGAGTGAAATGAAACTTGAAATATGAAAATATGTGTATGATTAATTGTGTTCATTTGATGATTTTTATTTAGGTGATGATATATGGTTGAATTTGTTAATGTTATGCGAATGAAACATTGATTAATTGAGTGTAAGTGGTGAATCGTCTAAGACGTAAATTGGCTAAATGAAATAATATTTTTTTTATCGATGTGATAAACATGGTGATGAGAAAATGATGTGAATATTATGATATGTAATTGTTTTGATGACGATGAATTTTTAATGTATGGATGTATCGATTTGATAATGCAATGATGAGTTTGGTGTGCTGATAAATTATATAACAGTGTGAATTATATAATGAGGAGTTTTGGTGATGTGCATTATCGAGTCTATACTTGAATTTCATGCATTCATAGTCTTGTAATCACAAAGATAAGAATATTGCTTGATGGATTGAATTGTTGAATATATGTTATTTGTTACCTTGAAACTATTCTATATGTTCATGATTTCCTTTGTTGAATATTTCTCACACGTTGTGGGTTTCCGGCTATGCCACTTATGGTATAAACGTGCAAGTTGAAGACGCGTGATCGGCGTGAGTATCCAAGGATAGCTTGAGGCTTCCTCGCTTTTATGCTTGCTTTTAGAGTCTAGTAGTAGGCTCTGATTAGGATTTGTCGAGAGTTTATTTATTTTATGAATATTATGATTTGAGGAAATTTTGATGTCTTATGATGATGTATTTGAGACAATGAGTTTATGTTTTTATATGTTATGAATCCACAACGACTGCTTTGTGACATATCTTGTTTATGATTAATTATGATTGTTTATGGATTTAAAGATGAAGTTGCACCTTGAACCTTGAGATTATATGTTGATTTATTATTAAATATTTCATGTGGGGTTTGAGGTGTTACATGTAGCATTTTAAGAATACCAATCACAATAGTGGCTTTTGAATCTTCATTTGGTATCAGAGTATATATCTTACATTACACTACTAAAAAAACAAAATTTAGAGAGGGAAACATGAATCCCTCTCTAATTTCCTCACTAAAGTTTGCATAACTACTTTGATTATTTTTAGATGTAAACATGTATATATTGTATTTGGATGTAGATTTAGTGGATGATTTAAACACCACTTTATAATGAATACTTGTGATTTGTTTTATGGATGTAAATTCCTATTTGTATTAGTTTTCATATCAGCATCATGTTGATGCATTCTTTAAATAAAGTTCATATAAAGGAGACTTTTTTATTAAATAGTCTTGCAAATAAATAATTTGTGTTACTTATCCTTTTTTTTAGTAAATAGTCTTAGATATTATTATGTTGTTAGATGTTTTTAACGGTCCTTTATAATTTTGATGACATAAATGTTCATTTCATCCATATAATTAGAGTAAAATAACATATGATTATTACTTTAGCAAAATACATAAACATATATATGAGATTGGATAATAAACTTGATTATTGATCAAACCTATGAAATATAATTATCATAATTGGCAGCTTGCTAACACAATTTAGACTGCCATCAAGCAACAAATAACAGTAATATTATTATTCCAACACAAACTTGAACTTAATAAAATTACATTTCTCACCACACAATATAAAGATGTATATGGATATGCACATATGTATCTCATCACTTTATATGGTATCACTTTAGAAATGTATTTAACAATGATAGGGAGGTGAATGTTCAAGAAATAATCATCCCATTTGATCACTTTGGGATCAAAGTAAAACAAATCTGTCTCCACTCCATCTTGTCTTGCTGCTATTCTCAACTTCTCTGTATTCATATCATCAAATCTGCATGCCACAAACAGTATGTTCAAGCATACGATGCAGTGTATGCTTAAATAATAGCACCTCAAGATACATAACCTTATAATAGCTAGACATATATTTAAAATGGATTTAACTACTTATAATTTAAATTAACCTTAATTATAAAATCCATAAAAACCGGATAATGATAATGCACGAAGCATATTTATCACCTAATATTGGGTGATACAATGTCCTGACAGTAAGTGGTTTGATGGATCTTGGGTGGTATCTTATATCATCTCAGAATTTAGGTTGGATACTTATCACTTGGGCGAAGGGTGACCTTTGCAAAATTGGCTTGTAAGGCAATATACCTATTACTTTTAAAGACATTTTCAAAGGCATGTCTCATGTGAGACTCGTAACAAAATGTCAACCACTTATTAGTATTGGGGGGGATTGACAGCGCACTTGGTTGAGCTAAGAGATTAAATGAGTTTAGGTATAAAAGCTTCCAGGTTTGCGTCATGGCAAAAGAGAAAATAATTAGCATACTTACATTTGTCATTAAGAAATAAAAGAAAACACTTATAAGTATTTACTTAGACATATCTATTCAAACATGGGTTCTGAACATAGATGAAGCATATAGTTATTTTATACTTACACGCCCTTGAAGAACAGGTAAGGCTTGTAGAGGTCTACCAACCGCATAACAATCTCGATCTTCCGTTTCAGATCAAGATATGTCCCTTGGAAATACTGACAAAGTGCAGTATTAGCTAGCTCAAGTCCCTACCAAATGCAATAATTACAAGAAACAAAATTAACTACTTTTTATCCTTGTAAAAATTTCTAAAGAAAAAATTGAGTGATGGTGATTAGTGACCATTGCTTTAAATCGCGGTCTGTAATCTTAATATAAATGATTTTGTGGTGTCCATAACGGTATCCAACTTGAATTTTGATTGTATCAGGTTGTGTTTTTTTGTATTTTGCCACAATATAATGACTTGAAGTACAATTGCGACCACGATTTAAAACCATGTTAGTCATTATAAACAATAAAGGTATATAATTGACTCTATCTAAAAACCTTTAACATAAGAAGGTAGCGAATGAACATAAATCTTCTGAAGTTGTCCATGTTACTAAACATTGTTACTTTGCCAACTTTAACAGGCTTTCCATCTTTGTTTATCCATGGTTTTGCTGCGAAATGTCTAAAGCCAAATTCTTGAAGATCACTATATATAAGAGGTCTTTTAATAGAGGAACCAACATGATATATAGCAACGTTGTTAGGATGATTTGCATCACTACTAGAAAAAGCAAAATTAGAGAGGGAAATTAGTTACGGAAAAAATAAAATTCCTCACAAATTCTTTGGTCGCAAAATTTAGTGACGGAATTAGAGAGGGATTTCACGTTTTCCCTCTCTAAAATTCCCTCACTAATTTTTGCTTTTTTTAGTAGTGCATGAGCTACAATGGTCACCTGTATTGAATTCACCACCATGTCAGCTGGTATCTAATTATTAAATAAAGTGGCACATTTATGATGAGACTAGAAAATTAATGGAAAAATTATAATTAAGGATGAATAATTGGTTTCATGGACAACCTCACCACATCAACAACTGCATTAAG
Source organism: Medicago arabica (assembly GCA_946800305.1). Classification (NCBI taxonomy): domain Eukaryota; kingdom Viridiplantae; phylum Streptophyta; class Magnoliopsida; order Fabales; family Fabaceae; genus Medicago; species Medicago arabica. The sequence goes on from OX326964.1 coordinate 36,811,580, forward strand.
ATCTCCGAGGAAGCATGTTAATTTTCCTTTCCCATACGCTATGGCTAAACTGTCAATAGTCCTGTAATTAACACATGAATAAAAATAACATTCCTTTTATGAATTGTGTGAATTTAATGAGATTGTCTTGTATGATCACAACATAGTAAATATTTTCCAAAGTTCAACACCCTATTTTCAATGGTTTCTTTCATTTTTAATAATTGAAAAGAATATAATGAAACAGAGAAAGAATATAGGAGGAGAGATTATGTAGTTTGAAGACAAAACAAATTAATGAGTAAAATTATTAGACATATTATGACCCTTAAAATAATCTTTTCAACTGTGATAATCAACATTAAAAAAAAAAACCTAGAAGTAATAATCAAGTTTGAAAATTAGGTCTTCTGTTTTCAATTGCGTCCTACTAGTAGTAATAATCAACATTTTAGATTCATTCATTTAAATGACGTATGTGATCTATAATAAAAACTATATTAAACATTAATTGAATGAATCTAAAATGTAAATTTTTGCTTATAATAGTGACCATAGGGTGTATAATTTACTAAAACACAATTATTAATTATGGTTAGTGAAATAATTATAGATGATTGAAATACAATAAATAAGGGTATGTTGGTGGAAAAAAGTAATAAATATTGTATTGATATTATAAAATAGACAAATAAGATAAGACAGGAAAAATTAGCAAAGAGAACACCTATTATGAGACTGAAGGAGTACATATATATAAAATACCGAGAGACATACAACCTAAACTTGTTTAATAAAAAAAACTAACAACCCAAATATGTATTACATAACAACCCTAATGGGTAAATATACCACAAATACAAATTTGTACCAGACAATCATCAGTCACTTGTACAATCCAACAAACCTATATATGGGTATGAAACACATTGCAAAAAAAAAAAAAAAAGTGTATGAATCCACATACACTGGACCAAAATTTTGATTATGCCAAATTGAGAAAAGTAATTTTTTATTTAGAAAAACTTTTCTTTTTTGACTAAATTGAGAAAAGTCATTTAGTGACCAAAATTAATGTCACAATTTAAAATGTCAAAGACTAAATTGTGAAAAAGAAATTTTGAGATAAAACTTTTATGAAAATAGATCATTGAGTGACCAAAATTATTCATCAATTATAATGAAAAGATTAGGACAAACAATGCTATTAAGTTTTAAAAGTAAATTTAAATTAAAAGAAAACCATACCTTACACCTTCGGACCAACCAGGGAAAAGGTTCTTTGAATGTACTAGTGACAATGGTTGGACGAATGATAACAACGGACAAGTTTCCTTTCAATTGCTCAACAAGCATTTCTCCCATTGCCTTTGTGAATACGTATGTGTTTGGCCATCCGTATAACTTTGCCCTGGTTTGATTGTTCATAATAAAATTGTAGTCACAAAAATCTAAACCAGTATGAATTGGAATTTAAGGTGGTGTACATGCCAAATATCTAAACAAGTATTCTCTCTGTAATAAAATATAAGTAGACGTGAGTCAAACAAAATTGATGTATTTGATCATATTTTCTTATATTTTATTACGGAGAATGTATTTTGTTTGGTGGAACTTAAGGCTTTGTATGTTGGTTTGACTCAAAAAACATTGTTTTTGAAATTTATAAAATTGTTTTCTTCTATTTATAAAACTTATGGAATAAAAAATGTATGAGAGTAATATTAACTTATGTCTTAAGCATACATCTAAAGGAAAACACAAATGATAATCATATCTCAAAAACAACATTTTTAACTCTTTAATAAATAGTATACACATTTCCAATGTAAAATTTCTATCTAATACTTCATTAACAAGTGCAACATTTTCAATGCAAATATTCCGGTACATTATTTCCAATTGCTGTCAAAAAACAATGTTGCGAAATTTTCAAATTAAAAATTTCCAATTGAAATAAAACATGGAGCTTTCAAAATTTCAAATAGCCCTAAGGAAAAATGACTTCTAAATAGTGTATTAGCCACAAGTCTTTCATTATTTTTTTGGTATAAAAGATTTTTCGTTTTAATCTCCTCTAAAACCATTATTCTAAACAAAACCGGGAATTGATAGCAAAATAAGTTAATACAAAACAAAACTAAAGACAACTAATTAAGGCTTGTGGGTTCATCTCGTATACCACTAGTTGTTTGTTGAAACTATTCATTAATTGAGGAAAAAATTGCAAATTATCCTCTATAGTATTCAAAAATTGATTTGGACTAATATTAGTATAAGAGTATCTCCAATTTATAAACATGTTCACAGGTCCATCACAACCATTGTACGACTATTAGTTTGGTGAGGTTGTTTCAGGTCTTTGTGTCTTTAGGTGATATGAAAAGGGTTAGTTTTGGTTTTATTTTGGTCTTTCAGGTCTTTTTTTCAGCTTTCTTTCCTTTTCTCAAACAAAAGTGAATAGTAGCTTCCTTTTGTTTGTGGAAGAATCTCAGCTTCGGTTGTGCAAAGGTTGAGAATAGGAAAATATAAAACAAAGTTAATATTCTAGTGAAGAAAAAATTGTAACTAGAACGATAACTAATTACTTAACTATACAACAATGTAAAATAGATTTACATGTATGGCTTATGAAGTCATAAACTAGAAGTTTGATTCTCGACTCGTGAAGTCACCAATTTTAGAGGTAGATCAATCAATCATGTATTAAATGAAATAAATGTTCCGTTCCGACTTAAGAAATTACCTCATAACGGATCTAAAGAGCCTAAGTTATAGAAATGGGTGTCTATTGTGGGCTTAACTACCATAAATATGGTGCATTAGATTAAAAACAATCTAATAATATTACACAAACCTGCTAATACCCAAGTTCTTCATAGCCATATTAATTTCATCCTCTGTTGCTCCCAGTTCTTGTAACTCACACAATTTATCTCGTACCACTTTCTCTTCTTCATCAACATCTAATCCAGTCACACCATTTAAAGAGTGACCTAAGTGATATGGTTTCTCTAATACGAGCCCTTCTCCCTCCCCACATACATAAGCTAAAATTATTATATGAAGGTGCGACAAATATTGTGAGGCTAATTAATATTTTTCCTAACTTTTTTGATTGATATTGACATTAATAAATTATTTAGTACATACTAACCTGTTGATACATGCACAAGAACCATGAGTTTACTGCATTTTTTGGCAAAGTTTATAATATACTTAATCTCAAATGTATTTAGGCCCAAAGATATATCGTACCTGTATAGAATGAAAATAAAAGGTGAAAGGAAAAAAGAAAACCATTTTGACATAGTAATAAAAGTCTGATATTTTAACTACCTTTCATCAAATTTTGTATTTGCAGCTAAATTAAGAATAACATCTGTTTGGTTGTGAATTTCTTCTTGTAGAATATAATCTTCCAATCCCAAGTCTTCAAGAGAAATGTCCCCAGGTACTAGAGTCAACTTTTCCGAAAGAAATGTAGTAAAATTTTCCCCCAATATTTCCTTTAACAATTTAAACAAATCCTTCCCTATTATCTACAAAACAAAATACATATTTGATATGCAAGAGTTGAGATTCGAACTCCGAATTTATTCAATTTCACATATACAAATTAAAAAGTTCGCATATATTAAAATTTATTTTAAATATCACTTAATGTTAAAAATTATTTAACCGACTATAATTTGATGAGAGGTTATGAGGATAAATCTTACAAAGAAGCAATAAATTAAATCTTAAGACAGTACAATATAAATAACCATACATGGATCATATGGTTAGTAGAAAATGATTTGTGGGATAAACAAGAGAATTACAAGGATGATTTGTCAACCAGAAAAAGTAATTACAATTTATTAATATTTTGTTTCTTCAATTGCAAAATTATAGTGGATCATTATGATTATGCCTGTTGTATCTAATCTAACTTAATGTACACTCTTTAATAACTAATTTAAAACAACACCATTTATAAATACGGTGTTCCTTTAAAAATTAAATAGAGTAAATAAATATGTTGTTGAGCATAAAAATGATTTCCACTTAACATTTCTCTTTAAAATAGTAACAACATCCTTACAATAAGAATTTAATTTTAATTTATTAATTAGAAACTAGTTAAATCACATTAAAATAATCGATATGAATAGGTTTATTAATTAGGAGCAACACCACTACAGTAGAAATAATATTTGAAACTATTATAAACTTTATTTTGTCTACAAGTTTTTAGCTCAACGAGCAAAATATCAACATTCTTATGCCAAGTGAGCTAATGGCAAGTGCAAAGGTGGTAGCAGAGGCAGGCAGCACAGTCAGGTTTGGGAAAGATTTAGACAAAGACAAGACAGCAGAAGCTGCAGGTGTTATTCTAGATGCAGTTGGTCAGTATGCTAAATTGGATGATCAGAAAGGTGTAGGATCATACGTTAAACAAACTAGATGAGTATATTTATACTTACTTTTTCATTATTCCAATTATACCCTTAAACAACTTTTTCTATAATAAAGATTGTTGTTGGTGTCATTAAAAAAAGAATTTAGATTATATTTTTTGTTATAGTGTTGATGTCATTGAAATAGATAACCACGGTTAACATTTATATTTGGGATAATTACACTCACCTCCCCTGAAGTTTCTTTAAATGACAATGACCCCCTCTCTATTTTCATACTCAACATGGACCTCCCCTACCGTTTGACACTGTTTAACTTCCGTTAAGTTAATTAGAAAAAGAAAAAGATTAAAAACTCATGTTGCCTGGGTTTTCATTTCATACAAGCAATTAGTGCCCTAAAACAACACAAAAGGCGTGAAGCATAGCTGTGACTTTTTCATTGTGTTTCTATTTCCATTCTAAGGAAATGGGCAAATCACTAGTGAGACTGATCATTGAATTCGACGGGTTTAAAGAAGAGGGAAACCTTGAATTATGAGATTCTTCTATTGTTTATGTTGATGCAATGATTTTTGGTGATAATTTAATTTACAATTTTTAGGGATTTGATGTATATGCAGGATGTCATTACCAATCTGGTGTTGACGATTCATTTAATTTAAGTTCATTTGTTATTGCCTTTTATATGACAATTTGGTAGAAAAAAATAAAATAAAAATATGCAAAAAGCTTCAAACAACAACATAATCTTCAATGGTGATGAAGATGGTGTTCTTTAACTGGAAAACAGCACTTGCTTTCACTTTAGCATAATAATAAACGGTGTTAAATTGAAGAGGGAGGTATCTATCTATTTTGAAAAGCTTAAGGGAAGTTAATGTCTATTATAAAATTAGAGGGGGTGTTAGTGTCATTTAAAGAAACTTGAAGGGTGGTCATTGTAATTATCCCTTTATATTTTTAATTTTAATCAAAATCAAAATTTCAGAAAAAAAAACATTGTTCATAATTTTTAAACGTTAACACAATAAAATAAGCGGAAAGACGGACACGTGTATATATAAAAAAATAGCATGTTTTTGGATCTTTTGGCCCGACTTTTTCTCTTTCTAAAATTATCTTCAATTTTTAATTTTTAATACAAATAACACATGTAACAAATAGATAAAAGTAAATTCAAATATTAAAATAAAATGTAACAAATACGATATGAGTATATATATGACTATATTTTTTTCCTTTATCCTTTAAAAAGTGTAATAAACTAGATGAGTATATATATATATATATATATATATATAGATACTTACTTTTTCATTATCCAATTATACTCTTAAACAATTTTTTTATAATAAAGATTGTTGCTGGTGTCATTAATAAAAATAAGAATTTAGATTTTATTTTTTTGTTATATTGCTAGTGTCAATGAAATAGTTAGTTTAATTTGTTATAATTTGAAAGCAAAATACATTTATATTTTTGGTTTTAATCAAAATAAAATTTGATAAAAAAAAAAAACAGTTCATAATTTTCAAACATTAGCGTAATAAATATAGCGGAAAGACGGACACGTGAAAATGCCCGTTTTTCGCTGGTATGCAATAAAGGACTTGCTAATAGAATTGACCTTATGTCAAATTTACTTTTTCATTGTTTATATTTATCATATTCAAATAATTGATAGAAAGAAAAAAGGTTTTTTTTGACAAGATAGAAAGGAAAAAGGTTGTTGCTTTTATCTTGCAAACATCGTCTTCAAATTCTTGTGATCTCCCGGCTCATTCCTTCTTTCTAACCTTCTCCTTCTTCAACAAACGCCTTCGTCTCCGCGTCCGCCACTTCTTCCAAAGCGAAATTCATGTCGCCTTCACACTGTGCTCGTGTCTTTGGTGTTAGGTGTTGTAGTAGCCACGTTCATTCCCATGCTTCGTTCCATTCGTCTTCGCCGCTTCGAGGATTGCGAGATGAGAATTGACGGATTGTTGTTGGGAGTTTGCCGGTGGAGAATTTTGATTTGGATTGGATGGTGGATATGGTTGTTCATGTGTTGTGTTTCTGGGTATTTTGGATGAAGGATGTTGGATATGGTGTTGAGAGGAGTCACGTGCCAATTCAAATCCAATTCCATTTTGTTTTTTGTTTTTTTTAATTATGAGTTCCATAAAGATATGATGAAGGTTGTTTTTAGTTTTTTTTTAATTTGAGTTCCATAAAGATATGAGTACCTAATTCTGAAATTCTTGATGCTGCATATATGCTTAAGAGGAATGGAAAAGAAGAGGTCATGGTACCTGGACAGTGGCTACGCATGACACATAACAGGAGAAAGGTCCATGTTCCTAACCCTATCAATGAAAGAGGGAGAAACTGTTGGATTTTGAGGAAACTAGACTGTCAAAATCATTGGTATATAAACTATTGGTAACTCTTCTATCTCTATTAATAATGTATGGTTTGTTGATGGACTTAGACATAACCTATTTAGCATTAGTCAGTTTTGTGATAGTCGTTATGATGTGATGTTTGATAAGAGCAACTGCATAGTAATCAACAAAAATGACAAGTCCATAATGTTCAAGGGAAAAAGGAAAACAATGTGTATAAAATTAATTTTTTTGAACTGACTGATCAGAAGGTAGTTTGTCTTCTATCGGTGAATGATAAGAAATGGTTGTGGCACAAAAGGTTGGGACGTGCTAACTGGAGATTAATCTCTAAGCTCGGTAAGTTACAACTGGTTAAAGGCTTACCAGACATTGATTATCATTCAGATGCACTATGTGGTGCATGTCAGAAAGGAAAAATTGTTAAATCATCTTTCAAATCTAAAGACATTGTTTTTACTTCTAGTCCTTTAGAACTACTTCATATTAATTTATTTGGACCAGTTAGCAATGCATCCATTTATGGACTTAGGTTAAATTCCTTAGAACTAAAGGTGATGCATATGATGTGTTTAGTAACTTCTGCATACAGTTTGAAAAAGAATTGAAAATTTTAAAAGCCAGAAGTGATCATGTGGAGAATTTGAAAATGAGCCGTTTGAATCTTTTTGTAAAAAATATGGAATTGTCCATGAATTATCTTCTCTTATAACTCCACAGCAAAATGGGGTTGTAGAAAGAAAGAATATATCTTTACAAGAAATGGCTACAACGATGCATGAGAATTATTTAGCTAAGCATTTTTGGGAAGAAGCAGTAAACATAACATGTTATGTTCAAAATAGAATCTATATCAGACCTATATTGGACAAATAACACATGAACTCTTTAAAGGATGAAAACCTAATATCTCTTACTTTCATTAATTTGGATGTACCTATTACATTCCAAATAATAAAGTTTATCTAAAGAAAGTTTTGATGATAAAAAGCCTGGAAGTGAAATTCAAGAGCTAGTTGTAAGTTTTGTAGATATATAGGTGTCTGAAGAACCTTCAGAACCGAATCAGACTCCAAAGTATGATGAAAGTCAGGAAGTTGAACCCACTCCAGACCCACAAAATGAAGATTCTTCTAATGGAGCTCAAGATGGTTCACAACAAGCTAATCAATCTAGAAATACTTACAAGTACAAGTCTTCATATCTAGAGGATCTAATCATTGAAAACAAAGATAGCCCTAGAAGAACAAGATCATTCTTTAGACAAGAACATTCTATATCGGGATTGTTATTAGTGATAGAACCTGCTACTGTTGATGATGCACTTTCAGATGATGGATGGATAATAGTTATGCAAGAAGAACTAAATCAATTTCAAAGGAATGATGTGTGTGATCTGGTAGCTAAACATGATCATAAGAACATTATTGGAACAAAATGGGTGTTCAGGAACAAGCTTAATGAGCAAGGTGAAGTTATCAGAAACAAAGCCAGACTTGTTGCACAAGGTTATAGTCAACAAGAAGGAATGGATTATACTGAAACATTTGCTCCAGTTGCAAGATTGGAAGCAATCATATTGATTCTATCATATGCAATTAATCATGGCATTATATTATATCAGATAGATGTTAAGAGTGATTTTCTCAATGGTGTGATCTCTGAAGAAGTGTATGTCAAACAACCTCTAGGTTTTGAGGATCTGAAGCATCCTGGCCATGTTTATAAACTTAAGAAATCACTATATGGTCTAAAATAAACACCTAGAGCTTGGTGTGATAGACTGAGTAATTTCTTGATTGAAAATGATTTTAAAAGTGGTCAGGTTGACACAACAATCTTCAGAAGGACACATGAGAAAGACATCTTAGTTGTTCAGATTTATGTTGATGATATAATATTTGGTTCTACTAATGCATCTCTTTGCAAGGAGTTTTCTAAGTTGATGCAGGATGAGTTTGAAATGAGTATGATGGGTGAATTGAAGTTCTTTCTTGGAATTCAAATCAACCAATGCAAAGATGGGGTTTATGTTCATCAATCCAAATACACTAAGGAGTATTTAAAGAAGTTCAAGCTTGATGATTGTAAAGAGAAGAACACTCCAATGCATTCTACCTTCACCTTAAGCAAAGACGATACAAGAACAAAGGTAGATCAAAAGTTGTTTAGAGGTATGATAGGTTCTTTGTTATACCTAACTGCATCTAATTATTTAGTGTGTGCTTGTGTGCAAGATTTCAGTCATATCCTAGAGAGTCCCATTTAATTGTTGTTAAAAGAATCTGTAGATATCTGGAAGGAACAACAAATCTTGGACTCCTTTATAAGAAATCCTTATATTATAAGTTGGTTGGATTCTGTGATGTTGATTATGCTGGTGACAGGATTGAAATAAAATCAACCGGTGGAAACTGTTAGTTTCTTGGTGAGAATCTGATATCGTGGGCTAGCAAAAGACAATCAACTATTGCTTTGTCAACATCAGAAGCATAATATATCTCAGCTGCTAGTTGTTGCACACAACTACTCTGGATGAAAATCAGTTAGAGGATTATCAGATTAATGAAAACAATATTCCCATTTATTGTGATAATGTTGCTGCTATTTGTTTGTCAAAGAATCCAATATTACACGCTAAGCATATTGAGATCATGCATCATTTTATAAGAGACTATGTTCAAAAAGGTATTTTAGATATATAATTCATTGATACTGAACATCAATGGGCTGATATATTCACTAAACCTTTAACTGTTGAAAGGTTTGATTTTATAAAGAAAATTTTGAACATGCATTTGTATCTGATTAATGCTTGCCTTTGAATGGGAATTCAAAATCTGAAGATGTTCAGACGCTAAGGTCCATCATACTCTCTTAACTGAGACTCTAATGAAATTTAGCGTCTGAAGGTCATCAGACTCTGAACTCCAGAGTTTGGAATCTTTGCTCTTATAGCTGCATTGGTGGAAAAGGTTGAAGTTATTTTTTGTGACATTTATCCCACTAGTGTAACAGTTACTCTGATACACTCTCTGATGTGGTTTAGTTGTATTGGGTAGTAACTAAAGGGAAATGATGAATAAGCTTTGATTGTTGTATCACACGCCCCCTTGTCATTAATGTTTGTGTTTGTTTGTCTAATTTTCTGAATTGCAAACGTTTTACTCAAAACACTTAGACAAAACACACACTTCTCACTCTCACTACCCACACTTTCTAATTTCTAGTTTCTCGCACAAAAACTCTTTGTTTTCAAACTTAAACCTAAGAACGCTAAACCTTCAGTATTCATCAATGGCGGAATCCAGTTCAAGTCAAGCTAATGTTATGAAAGTTGGTTTTGGTGTTTCGTACGTGATCAAGCCCAAAACAATGGCGTTGGCTAAAGAAGACCTCAAGGTTCTAGTAGAGAGTCCAGTGGATTTTGCATCCATTAGACGAAATGGTGTTAATATCATCCCCAACATGGAAAAGTTTAAACATTCATTTGTAAAAGTATCTTCCTTCTTCTGACCTTGTGAACATTGTGGATTATGTCATGGAGTTGATAACCATTCACATAATGGATTTATGTTAAGTATACCATGTTCAGATCTATCAAAATAAAAAATAAACAAAATATAAACAAATGGAGAAGAGATAGAAAACTTACCAGGTCAGTAGTCAATCTCTACTGAATTTCTCCAATATCCACAATATTTTCCTTTCATAGATTCTAGACTGAGAGCATATGCATTTCTTCCATTTTAGAATCTATTTGTAGCCTTTGTGGGATAAAAACTATCCCATAATACATATTTAGATGCATCAACACATGTTTCTATGCTTGTTAAATTGCATAATTCAGCAACCTCTAGTAAGCTTGACCGACAACAAGCCTTCCTTGCTTCAAAAAATTATGCGTGTATTAATTCCACACAGAAATAAACAAATTGACAAATTATGTTGTTCATAAGAAATAAATAGGATATCCTTATAAGGTTTAGCGTTATTGAATTTTGTACCATCATCAGAAGGTTTAATATCAAGTCAAAAGAGAGGTTGGTAGATGAAGTATACCGAACATCAACATAAATGAATATCATTTTGTTTTTGTCAAAAACAAAAAACTAATTTGTTACTCTAAACAGAAAATAAGAAGATTGAAAATCAACATAAATTTGCATCAACGATGACCTTGTCATAACATTATTTTATTTTATTTTTTTATCATTGAACTAGTAAAATACTTGTGTTGTTTTCGTACGGTCCATTTATTTTATATGTTCATATATGCGGAAACAAGTTTGTGTGTCCCAATATGACAAAATTTTAATCCTTTATCTTATTTTTTCCGCGATGTAATCATTTATGTTTTAATTAGGTAACATTTTCAACCTTTTTCTTTTTCTTTTTTCTGATATAATCTGTTATGTTATAAAATGTCAACATTATTATACTTTTTATCAAGTTAAAATCAAAAAATTCATAAAAAAAAAAACTTATAAAAAATTCATTAAACTCATAAATAAACTCAAATCTTCTACATACAAATATCAAAACCCAAATTTCATTGAAAAAACCCCAAAAAAAGGATAATAATGTTGACATTTTATAACATAAAAAATATGAGTATAACACATATCATGTTTAAAATAAAACGTAAAATACGAGTGATTTTTTTTTTTTTTTTGAGGTAGTAAAATACGAGTGATTAGTATCAGAGCAATTAGTATAAGTGTATAACGCATATCATGTTTTATATATAAAAAAAAAGAAGTAAAGTTTTAAAATATGAGTGATTGACTATTCAAATCTACTCCCATTCGCCAACATAACATTAAATTCTTAAGTTTTACTTCAAAAAAAATAAAAAAATAAAATTCTTAAGTTTTGTTTGACGAAACAATTCAAACCCTAAGTTGTAGGGAGGTATTTTTTGACGAATAAATCAAACCCTAAGTTGTAGGGCAATATTTTGTCCAAAAGAAAAATGTTTCTTAAGCGTTGTCTAAAAAACTGTCGTGCTGAATATTGTATAAACTCCACGTTAATCTGAAATCAATATGATATAATAAATCTTGAGATACCTTAGATTATAATCTATTTAAAAACTATTTAAAAATAGATTTCAATCCAACGGATTTGTCATACAATAAAGCTGTAAAAAAAATAAAAAATTTCAATGCAACGGTGAAATTTATAATACAATTATATATTAAAGTTAAAAATGATCATAAGTATCATTTATTATATTTGACATCTGAGTCAATTGATCTTGTCATATATTTAAAATTTGATGGTTTTCTAATCACTTATTCCCATTTTCATAATTTGAAGTAAATGACAAGCAATGCCGAAATTGTTGCCCATGTAAGTTTAAAAAAAATTTATTGCCAAAATACAATCCGTTTTCTTCCTAAAAAAATATACAATTCGTTTTCTATATATAGTCCCACAATTCGCGCTAGTACTTAATATAATTTGTCTTATATATGTACAAACACTTAATCATAGGAAAAAATAAAAAAAAGTAGTGCAGTGGCTAGGGTAGGAAGTAAGTACCTATAGAATAGGAAGGAATGATAGGATCAATAGAAGCAATATCTAGGCTAGGATATAGATTTTCAGCTATTACAGGACATGTAACAAATCAGGACCGTCCGATCTTAAATATATGGTCAAGATCGTTTATACTAATTTTGAAACTGTCCCAGTACATCTAGGCGATTTGGGTTTTTGATGTTGCAGACATATTAGCACTGTTCGATCGTAAATATATATGGCTATGATCGTTTATAACAATTTTCAAACCACATAAATCTAAATCGTCTGATTCGTGATTAATAGCTAAGAAGCAATAACAACTTGAAACTAACAAAGTATTTCTACAGCAACAAAACCCAATCTATTTATGAAATTTGGATTTCTTACTCCATCTATGAGATTTGGATTTCTTACTGTTATAACAAATTTGTTATAAACAAACAAACAAACAGGGACGTTATAACAGACCAGAACTATTTTAATCTAAATCGTCAAGATGCAAAACAACGTAACAACAATATTTCTACATCAGCCAAACCCAATCTATCTATGAAATTTGTATTTCTTACTCCATCTATGAGATTTGGACTACTTAACGATCTGATCTTAAATATAGGAGGTTTTCTTACTGTTATAAGAAGATGCTACAACGCCTAATCTTAAATATATGGAGGAGATCGTTTACAATAATTTTTTGTCTTCAATTGAAAACTGTCTCTTTTTTATTTTATGTTAAAACATAAACTTAATGGTGTGCAAATTTTAAAACCATACAACATTTGTGTCCATCCAAATGATTCGGATTGTTTCTCGGATCTCAATGGTGGTAGGTTAGTTAGGGTTTCAAATAAAATTAGGGATTTAATGGTTTTAAACATGAATTGAAGATTTAAACGAAGAAAAATCCTTACCCTTGGAGATGAATGTGGCCAATTGGATAGAGTAGTTGAAGCTGTGATGATGCTCTTTCAAATAATAAAAAGAGGTAACATATGAAGAAGGAGGAGGAATTTTAGGGGTAGAGAGTTCTTCTCTAATTCTTGATGTGTTTGTTGAAGTACCTCACCAGGCAAATATATAGGCTGAAAATTCAAAGGAAAAAGGAATATATTTTATTTTTACCGGAAAGGAATATATATATATATATATATATATATATATATATATGTATTCTTGATGCGTATGTAGTTTTTCTTTTTACCTCAACATCTTAGATTTTTTTTTTACAAATTTTAGTATTCATTTATCGTTTAAAAAAGATAAAATTATGGAATTCTTCCTTAATGTTATAAATATTAATAGTGGATGTCCAAATAGCAAATTGGTTAATGGGCCATACTACTATGTTATTGGACTTAGTTCATAAGCTACTCTATTTTCCTATAAATAGAGCTCATATGTAACATTCAACAGTACATCAATGAATAAGAATAAGAATGCTTCAACAATACATCAATGAATAAGAATGCTTCTTCCTATTCTCTCTTCTTCTCCTTCTTTCTATTACTTTCTCTGTTCATTTATTTTCGTAACACGTTATCAGCACGAGCTTACCAACTGAGGTATGCAATTCTTCTTAATATATTTTTGTGTAAATAAGTTTTAATTTTTGTATCGTTGATTAATATTATTCTGTAAATTCCTGAAGAATTCAAAAGCGTAGTTCCTGGAGAACTCAATACTATTCTTTATGAATTCCGGAAGAATTCATCAAAAGAGTTACATCCTTGAAGGATTCGTACTAAATCGATTATATGGTTTCCGAAGAATTTTTATCCTCCATGAATTCCTGGAGAATTCAATGATAATGCATGAGTTGTACAAAGAATTGATGATGGATTGTGAGTAGTTCCTGAACAAATAATGGTGATGCATCGATGAACGATAGCACAAATAAATCATTGATTATTTATAGTTCCTGAATAATTCATTGATTATTTAAAGTTCCGGAAGAACTTAAAAACCCTAGTTTGTTTCGTCTCTGAATCCAAGAAGAATTCAATGGTGATTCATCCTAGAAGTATTACACAACTAAATTTAAAATAAGTTTTGATTTTTGTTTGTGTCTGGTTGTTCATGTTTCAAACTAATGGGCTAATTAAGTGGAAAAGAAATAGTAACGATATTTTTAAAGTTAACATTGACATTTACAGAAATTATAATGATACATTTATTTTACAGATACATACACTATATTATTTTTGATTCAGTTGATTTAAAAATGATTTTACTGGACATAACTCTAAATCCTTTTGAAAAATCATGGGATGATACGAGTATCATTAAGCATGACTTTATAGCCTCAATGTAAATCACTTATTTTATTGGATCCAAATTGGGTAGCCTTACATTTAAAACTGCAGATGCGTTCAATATTAAAATTTTGATTTGCAGCGAGTTTTGAGACTTGGTTGATCACATGAATTTCAATTTGTTCAGAAACACTTGAAACCCTTTTTTTTTCTTGTTTTTCTGGGCTATTGATTCAAATATAATATTAAAGTCATAGTCATAAAGAACTTAAGAATTTTTTTTTTTCTATATAAATCTGATATGTTGCATAGTTCCTGAGAGAACTTAAGAAAAAAAATTTCTATATAAATTCCTGAAGAATTTGATACTTATGCTTCCTTGAATAAATAATTGAATTTATCTGGTATGTAGTATTTAAAGAACTCAAACCAATTCCATTGACTCCTAAAGAATTCCATTGACTCCTAAAGAATTCATTATGCATCCTAGAAGGATTATTACATTGTACAATGAATTATTTTGATTCTTAAAGAGGGTGTCTTTACTATAATTAATAGCTATGCGTTTGTGAAGAAAGAGTAAATTAGCAATTATGATTTTTTTTTCTTCATACAATGTTTAAAAGGTGAATTTTCCCTATCTATAGGTGATATACTTCTGAATTGGTGGTGACTATTCAATTATACTCAAAATTTGATATCATGTACATGAGTCAAATAAACAAACAAAAAGACTAATCAATTGTCGATTCAAATGATATTGTTTTCAATTTGTTAGTGATAGGATTTTGTTTGAATTCAAGAGTTTAAGGCTGAATAAATAAAGCACCTTTGTTTGTGATGATTTGTGTTATAGATCCCGAAGAACCAATATAGTAGGATTATAAAAATAAAATAAAAAAAAATCAATGTGATTTCTCTTGATCATCATATTAGTGTTTTAGTTCCTGAAGAACAATTGTATATTTAGACTAAGATTGAAGTCTATAAGATTGATTTGATGTTGAGTTCCTGAAGAACTAAATATTTAGACCATGATAACAATTTATAAGATTGAAAAAGTAGACTTCGAATATTGATAGTAAAATTCGGAATGCTAAAAATAGAGTAGCCGCCTTGGATGTAATTGGAGAGGGCCGTGACTTGTGTGTGGAGGAGGAGGTCGAGTTGCAAGGTTTGTCGACTGACATCATGGCACTCTCAAAAGTGCAAGCTAGTATGTCATGGCAGAAGTCGCGTGTTGCGTGGTTGAAAGAAGGAGATGCAAACTCTAAATTTTTTCATGGTATTATGTCTGCTCGTTCGCGTGCAAATGCGCTTTGCTCCTTAAGTGTTAATGGGGTGACAGTTGAAGGCGTAACAGAGGTTCGAAACGCAGTCTGGCAACATTTTAAAAATCATTTTCAGAGGTCTTCATTGCCTCGTCCTGATTTTGGTGGGTTGGGTTTCAACTCGCTCACAGCCTCAGAGGGGGGCCGATCTCGTTAAGCCTTTCATGATAGAAGAAATTAAAGCTGCTATATGGGACTGCGATAGTTTCAAATGTCCTGGCCCAGATGGCATTAATCTGAGATTCTTTAAGGATTTTTGGGACGTGCTGAAGATAGATTTGCTGATTTTTTTTGCGGAATTCCACCGCAATGGTAAGCTGACAAAGGGTTTAAATTCAACTTTTATAGCTTTGATCCCGAAGGTTGATTGTCCGCAACGGGTGGCAGATTTTCGTCCTATTGCGTTGGTGAGTAGCGTTTATAAAATTCTTTCCAAAGTGTTGGCTAACAGATTAAGGAATGTAGTCGGCAAAGTTGTCTCTAAAACGCAGTCAGCTTTTATTAAAGGTAGGCAAATTTTGGATGGAATCTTGATCGCAAATGAAATTGTTGATGATGCTAGGCAAGCCAAAAAAGATCTTCTCATGTTTAAAGTCGATTTTGAAAAAGCGTATGACTCGGTGGATTAGGGTTACCTTGATGAGGTGATGAGTAGAATGAATTTTCCTGTGCTATGGAGATCTTGGATTATGGAATGTGTTACAACAGCAACAGCATCCGTGTTAGTTAACGGATGTCCGACTGATGAGTTTTGTTTTGAACGTGGTCTGCGGCAAGGGGATCCCATCTCCCCTTTCTTGTTTCTCTTGGCGGCCGAATGTCTCAATGTTATGATGTCGGCTATGGTGTCAAATAATATTTTCACTCCTTACTGCATTGGGGCGCAAAGTGTGGTGTCTGTTTCTCATCTTCAGTTTGCGGACGACACTCTGCTGATTGGGGTTAAGAGTTGGGCTAATGTCCGTGCTTTGAAAGCGGTTTTATTGCTTTTTGAATCGATCTCAGGCCTGAAAGTCAACTTTAACAAAAACATGTTATTTGGTGTTAACGTCCACGCCTCTTGGCTCCATGGGGCGGCTTCAGTTATGAGGTGCAAGCATGGCCTTCTTCCTTTTATGTATCTGGGGCTGCCTATTGGGGGAGACCCTAGGAAACTTCAGTTTTGGTATCCGTTGGTTGAAAGGATCCGTAGTCGTCTGTCTGGGTGGATGTGTAAAAACTTATCAATGGGTGGTCGGTTGATTCTGCTCAATTCCGTTCTGTCTGCTATTCCGGTTTATTTCCTTTCTTTCTTCAAAGCTCCCTCAAGTATTATTTCTTCCCTTGATTCTATTTTCTGCAAAAAATTTGGGGGGGTGGTGAGGATGTTAGGAAAATATCTTGGATCAAATGGGACACTATCTGCTTACAAACGGAGAATGGAGGTTTGGGGGTGAAAAGGTTGAATGAATTTAATATTTCTTTGTTAGGTAAATGGGTGTGGAGGGTGTTGGAAGAGAGAGATAGCTTATGGAACGTTGTTCTGCGTGCCAAATATGGAGAGGAGGGAGGGAGGTTGCGGTTTAGGGATGTTGGTGGATCGGTTTGGTGGCGCACTTTGAACCAAATCCGATCGGGGGTGGGACTGGTGGATAATAGGTGGTTGTCAGACAATATTGTTAGGGAGGTTGGGGATGGATGCTCTACTTTATTTTGGGTGGATCCGTGGCTGGATGGTTGTCCGTTACAAAGGGCATACAGTAGGTTGTACCATCTTGCGGTCAATAAACTGGCTACGGTGGCAGAGATGAGGGTGTTAGGTTGGGGAGCCGGAGGTGAGGCGTGGAAGTGGCGGAGGAGGTTGCTTGCTTGGGAGGAGGGGTTAGTCCTGGACTGTGTGATCCGTTTGTCTGTTTGTGTTTTGCAGGTTGGGACGATTGACAGATGGGTGTGGAAGCTCCATTCGTCGCAGTGTTACACAGTGAAGTCAGCCTACTCTTACTTAACAAACATTGATTCCAATATTACTGAAGGTTTCGACAACTTTTTGTGGATTAAAGCGGTACCGTTGAAGGTGAACATATTTTTATGGCGCCTCTTCTTAAATAGGCTTCCTACTAAGGATAACCTGCGTAGGAGAGGTGTTCTCGGTGATGATCAACTTCAATGTGTGACTCAGTTTGGGGACTCTGAAGATTCTAATCATTTGTTTTGGTGTGATGTTTATGGGCGGCTTTGGTATTTGGTCACGAAGTGGTTGGGCTTCGAGGTGGCTCTTCATGGTGATATTCTTATTCATGCTCATCAGTTTTGTGGTCTTTGAGGCTTTTCCAAAAAATCTAGGACTGCGTTCATTTCTATTTGGATTTCTACACTTTTTGTTATTTGGAAAGATCGCAACAGAAGGATATTCCGCAACAAGTCGGATCAACTTGAAACTCTTGCAGAGAAGGTTAAAGCCCAGACGTTTTGGTGGCTGAAATCATATTATGCTATGTTTGTTTTTGACTATTCTGTTTGGAGGATGAACCCTCTTAATTGTCTTAAAGCAATTATGTAATAGGTCGTTTGCTTTGTGGTCTGTCTGGCCATTTGTGGCTTAACATTGTTGTAACTGTTACCTTGCAGCTCCCTTAAGCACTCCTTGTGCTGTAGGAGTTGTCAGTTTTTTATATATATTTTTCTTAGCTTCTTCAAAAAAAACAAAAAAAAAAAGTAAAGAGCCAATATGCTGATTTATACACCACTCAAATATGCTTCTGAAGTGGCCAAATTGAGAAAACATCTTCAAGAATATTTATGAAATATTAGTTACATTTATAATTAAGAAAATAGTTGTTATTGATTAAAATAGAGAAAGATCACGTCATAAATTGAACATCGTTCTTATAAGTGAATCATTCCTAGAAGTGAATGATTCATGCTTTTTTTATATAACCAACATCATTGTGGTTATGAT
Source organism: Medicago arabica (assembly GCA_946800305.1). Classification (NCBI taxonomy): domain Eukaryota; kingdom Viridiplantae; phylum Streptophyta; class Magnoliopsida; order Fabales; family Fabaceae; genus Medicago; species Medicago arabica. Next base: position 36,830,399 of record OX326964.1, read on the forward strand.
AGTTGATTTAGTAGATATTACTATTGATATGTTACATGTCAAAGTCATAAAGTTCCGCTAGTATGAACTTAGTCGAATTGAAAAATTAGCATTTGATCAAAAATATATTTTCTTTCATTATTTGATCCAAGAATTTTTTTAGGTAATGTTTTAAACTCCTTTTCTTTTAGAATCTTGTAAGATTGCTTTCTTATTCTACGAACAAATATATTTGATTATGATTTTATTCTTTCTTATTCCACAAGATTTTTATCTCGTAAATATTATATGGAAGATATGCATACTTTCTTATGAAATAAACTTATTTGATTTTTTCTTAAAAAAAAAAACTTATTTGATTTTGATCTTACATGTAATATAAACTTTGAAGATGGCAAACTTTGAAATTATATCTCATTGAAAATTTGCGTTGCCAAATTACTCACCTGAGAAATGTGTATGATTTATATAGTTTTGTTTTGTTGGAGAAATTTTATGTTTATCTCTTTTTCTATCTATGGTAATGCAAAAGATAAGTATATTAGAATATTTATTATACAGATTCACTTGGATATAATATATTTTTTGTTCATTATTGTTTCAAATGGATAAGAACAAATGGAACACATACTATTGTAAACCAGAAGTTTACGTATTACATTTAAGTTTGTCGTTGGCAGGACCGGTTGGGTTATCCAGATTTATTATGATGCGAAAATAGTTAGATGTTAATGAATTTGTGTTAAAGATCCAAAATATTCTTCAATAAAATAAAATAAAAAAATTGTGTCTTAATTTTTCTCTCTCAAGGAAGTCGAAAACTTGAGGATTTTAGTCTCTCAATATATGTAAATGCGTAAGTTTGTGGATCAATACACGGAAAGTGTGGATCAACTAAATGACATGTATGATTATTGTTAACTCACATACCAGAAGTTTGTGAGATTATTTTGTCAACAAATTTAACAAAGAGTTTATTTTCTGGACTTTTCAAAAAGTATTCAATAAGTATCATTTGTCAATTGAAATTGATATTGAACAACTGCTAGCATATGCTCATAAAAAATGGACTTGAATATCCATTCTTTAGACATCTAAAGTTAATTGTATAATTGATACTTATATGACCATACCTTATAAACTCTATGTTGGTAACGAGATCATGCATTATAAACTTTATTTTGAGAATCAACAATCATGTATGTTGATATATTGATTCGCATCAAGCCAACAAGTTACAATATGTAAGTCATCCCCTTAATTTATATATTTTAGGTTAACAACTTATTATTTCTCATCTAAGTACATTTTTGGATGTGTTGTGTATGACACAATTGCTCCAATATAATGCACTTAGATAGATCTTGAAAGAATATTGGGAAAATGTGCTGATATGAATCTTCATTTATTATAAATTGTTTTGAGCCAACTTATTTACAACTTAGTATGTTAAATTATATTAAGTCAACTTGTTTACAGCCCAGTAGGCTGATTATCAATTGATGAATTAGTTTTCCCAATATTAGGGGGAGAGAATAAGCAGCTGAAAATGTGAACTTGAAGTTCAAATGAAATATTTGAAAGGAAATATTAATCTCTCTTGATCCTCAAGTTATAACTCATTTTCAAAATTAAGAAATTAAAATAGAAGCTTCCAATGCTCCAAATAAAATATATGTCCATGTCAGATAGTATAATATTGCAAATGAGCCTTAACCATGCATGAAGCGTGTTAGACCAATCAGTTCCAAATATAAAAATCCTTGAACAAGAAAAGGAGCTAAAAAGAAAGATAACCCAAATGAGGATGAGGAAACTCTAAAAGAGTCGTTTGACAAAATTGAATTTTAAGTTCCAGAAGAACTGACCAGGTACCTGAAATTTATGAAAAAGAAAGAGATCTCGATAAATTATGTCATAAATGGAATGAGTTGGAACCAAAATAAAAGTTAACGTTTATGACGTTTTTGCATATAATATTGCGCTATATGTGATCAATAATGACGAGGATCATGAATTAAAGTCTATAAAAGATTATAGAAAAAGGAAATATTTGCATGTGGAAAGGAACAATTCCAGTGAAATCAAAGTCGCTTTGTAAAGTTGAACATTTTGGACTTGTAGTCCGCACACTTGAAAATGTGAAATTAATTAGATATATGTATGATTTTTCGCACGAAAGAGAATTATATTGATAAAATACATACATATAAAGTTTGATATATTCACCGGAAGTGAATGGTAATTATTTTCAAGAGGCATATTCACCTAAAGTGAATTCAAGAACTTTTTATTGTCTAGTTAACTTTAGTAGCATATTAAAGGCTCAATTTTGATGAAAGATATGTTACAATGTATTTGTATGGCTCGTTTGAAATTGATGATTATATGAACTCCATGAAGAAGCTAACTTTCATGAGATATTGAATAAATGACATCATATGTCCATTTTAAGGACTCGGAAATGAATTTGTTATAATCAATTTTATGATAATTGTATAAATATTATTAGAACTCTTGAAGAGATTTAAAAATTTGTTATATAAATATTGGTATAGACAAATCTATTTGATTATGAACTACAATGATTATGATGTCACTTGATATTAGAATAGATCATGTCCTCAAGAAAACGATAAACAACTTGAATTGGTCCTGAAGTATCATATCTTAGTTCAAACGAGAACATTAATGTATTTTGTTACTTATATGTATTGTAGTATTTTGTTTTGCCAATATTAGTAAATACATATATCAAAACAAAGTCAAGCATATGTTTTGTATCTCAAGGAAGCAACATAATCAAGGAAGTGATTGGGTTTTCCTGGTAAGGTTTTTTAACGAGACAAATTATCATACACAAAAAGGATATTGTACTCTTTTTCCTTCACTAGAATTTTTTCCTATTAGGTTTTTCTCTTGTAAGGTTTTAATGAGGCATATCCTCAATGGACATCCAAGGGGGAGTGTTATAAATATTAATAGTGGATTTCCAAATAGCAAATTGGTTAATGTGCCATACTACTATGTTATTGGACTTAGTTCATAAGCTACTCTATTTTCCTATAAATAAATCTCATCTGTAACATTCAACAGTACATCAATGAATAAGAATGCTTCTTCCTATTCTCTCTTCTTCTCCTTCTTTCTATTACTTTCTCTGTTCATTTATTTTCATAACACTTAACTTAATTTCAAGAAACAATTTTGTCTTTTTTTTTCCTTTTCGATTTAATCTTTTATGTTATAATAAGGTAATATTTTTCGTTCTTTATCTTTTTTTCGATAAAAATTTTTATGTTATAAAATGTCAACATTATTATCCTTTTTTATAAACAAATAAAACACGAAAAAACAAAACTTATACAAAATTCATCAAACAAACATAGAAATATACATTTCATTGAACAAATATCATAAAAACGATCAATATTGACATTTTAAATAATTAATTTGGCTTTCTTCAGAGGTTCTCCGTGATCATCTTTTTCAGTTTGGTCATCTAGCAGGATTACCGCGATTAACATATTCTTTTCTAAAATTAATCTACCTTGCTTGTGTCTGGGTTATTTGGAAGGAAAAGAATAATCGTGTTTTTAATCATAAGGCATCAACGTTACACCAGTTGACATACAAGGTAAAACAACTCTCTTTTCATTGGTTAAAGGCTTGTCTGTCAACCTGTACTTTCAGCTATCATGACTGGTGGAGACATCCTCTTCTTTGCATGGGAGTTGTACTGTAATTTTGCTGTTTTTCTTCTGGTTATTATTTTGATCTTTTTTTTTTTTTTAGATTATAGTGATTTGACTTTGTACAAACTTTGAGTGTTTCTCTTTTGCAAGATGAACCACTCATTATGATCTATTAATTCCATTTTGGCTTGTTCAAAAAAAATATTGACATTTTATAACATAAAGAATTAAACTGGGGAAAAATATAAAGGAGGAAAATGTTACCTAATTATAACGCTCTTTATCGCCGGAGGTGAGTTATTCTAGGAGGGGTGAAAGTTGTTCTATCTTTTTGATTAAGTAGCTATGTGTTGAGTGATGTCATTAGTTTTGTAAAGCATCAGTTTAGATCACATACTCCGCTCAAGTGTGTTGTTAGAAATGTTGTGATGTTTAGAGGCAATTTATTGTTCAAAATCTTGTTTTTACTTCTTTGATTAGATTAACAATATGCAATGCAATTTATTTATCAATTCATTCGATCTCTCGGGTGTTTGACTCGTGAAAATTGATTTTTAATCGATTCAAGGATCTATTCAATCTTCATCTTGAATCATTTGAATCAATTCAAGGTTTATATGAATCTATTGAATCTTCATTCTGATTCATTTGAATCGATTCAAGGTTTTTCTAAATATATTCAATCTTCATGTCAGTTCAGATTTCAAATTTGCATTATTGAATCGATTCAAGCATTGTCTGAGTCGATTCAAACATGATTTTTCTGTTTTATTTTAAGCCAAATTTTCTCATGTCTTACTTGCCTATATATAATCATACCCACTCATTCTCTCACTCATTGAATCAATTTGTAAACATACTCTAAAGTCTGAACCTTTCATTTTCTAGAACTTTCTTTAGATTAAACATTTTTTCTAAGAACTCTTGTAGGAATTGAGATCTAGATTGTAAGAGTGTTGTAGGACTTGTAAGTTTGGGGTTCTTTCAAGGATCTTGTGAGGTATCAAGCATCTAAAGCAAAAGGATGTATTGTTCACCTCTAAAGATAATTATGGGGGTTGTTTATTTCAAACATTCAAGTTTCAAAGGGATCAAAGTGGAGGCATAACAAAGATTATTTCTCAGGGTAGAAGATCAAAAGATAGCATGCAAGCTTGAGATTTGAATAACTTGTGGTTGTGCGATTTCAAAAGGTCTTGAAGATTGGATCTAATAATGTAATCATATGAAGTAAATGACGAGAAATTATGATGTGGAAGCTCATAGAATAGACATATTCTTTTATGGAGAGATGAAGTACCCCTAGGGAGGACGAAAAGGGGGAACCTTTATAAATCTCGGTTTTCTTCTTTCCCTTATCCTTTTGCTTTCAACTTTATATCTTGAAATATGAAATTATTGAATTTTTTAGTTACCATATGATAATGATTGATTACTTTGTACAAACCTAATCTCAGTTGCTTCTTGATTGAGATCTATAAACACTCAATTTAATCACAATTCATATTGGCAATCAATGTGTCAATAATTCATTCATATTTCAAGTTGTTAATCTTTCAAGACGTGTGTGTTTGTTTAACAAAAGTTTTGGCTTGCGATAATTATAGTTTTGAAATTTTTTAGTGTATTGAATTTTTAATAATCATAGTACGATTCATAGTTGAATTGGCATTATCACATTGTTTATCAATTATCATTCGAACCATGTGCATAAGTTCAATAGTCATATCATTTTCCAAGCGATGATTATTAAGATTATTGGAAAGAATGCATGAGTGTGCATATCCAATCAGTTAACATGTATATTTTGGATGTCGTCGCCAACAAGAGATTTGAACCTCAAATAGATGTTAACAGTGTCATGCAAAACAACCTACGACTTATTGAGCATTTGGTGATAAGAAGAAGGTCCAATATGATTTGAAAGCGAGGAACATACTCGTCTCTTCCCTAGGCGTAAATAAGTATCACTCGATTTCACGTTATAAAAACACCAATGAAATCTGGAACACCTTGGAAACCCTATGTGAGGTTATCGAAGACGTCAAGAAATAAAAAATCAATACTCTCACTCAACAATATGAGTTATTTCACATGCAAGACGATGAAATTATCTTTTCCATGCAAATGAGATTCACTCACATTGTTAACAAGTTAAAAAACTTAGGAAAAATTATCTCAAGCCAAGATTATACTAACAAGATTTTGAGATGCATGATGATTATAGAGCATCATATGACATGTTGGCTATGTTTTAAGTATTTTATTTGGATTTAACGACAAATAAGATGAGAGTTATAGCAGTTGTCAATGGTTTGAGAAACATATTGTATTGTTTTCAATCGAGTCGTTGTAATTAAGATTTATCCTAGATCAAGCAACTCCATAGGTGTTTTGAGTATTTTGTAGTGAGGAATCATGTAAATCAACAAATCAAGACATCAAGTGAAGGATATAGGATGAATAATTGAAGATCAAGGGCTCTTAGAAGGTTGATGACGACAATTGAAAGTGAAAAAATTATTTCAAGTTCTTAGAAATTTTCAGATGAAAGAACAATTGAAAACGGGACAAAAACACAAGAAACCACACTTGAGGGGATGCCTCATGTGCCCATGCGTCCCTGCGTCTGGGACATCATTCCTTGCCGGTTCTGTGTCTAAGAACCCATTTTTCGTTAGGATTTATTCATTTATTTATTTATTATATGTGTTTAATTGCTGGATTGTGTGTTTGACTTGGGATTAGTGGATTTTTAGGCCTAAGGGTATTTTGGTCATTTGAAAAGTGAGGGTAAATTGGTGATTTTTGAATGTAGAATATTTTAGTGTGAATAGTTATTTTTACTATGTTAGAAGGAACTTGAAGTAACCCAACCCATTGATTGGAGTATATAAGGATAACTTACGAGGAGAATTATGGTTAGACTCATTCACACATTCACACAAAAGTGCTAGAGAAAAATAGAGTGAATTGAGAGAGAAGCGAAGATAGAAGAAAAAGGAAGAGAAACCAAGTGAAGAAAAGAGAAGAGGAAATCTAGGATTCAAGAGGGGGGTCAAGATTTTGGTGAATTAGTTTAAGCTTAAGTGGAATCAAGTAAGGGGGATATGTTTGTTCTTCCTAATAATCTATAATCATGTTTTTAGCTTATGGGTCATAATTGTTTTAATTGAATTGTGAAAATTGATGATTATATGTGTAATTTTCATGCTTGGAATTGAGTGGTGAATTTGGGTATGTGAAAGTTGTTGAAAACTTGTTGTTGATGCATAAATTTCATTGTTGATATATCTTAAGTTGTTTGCTTTGAGAATTTAACTTAAATTGGTGAAAAATATGATGTTGTGGTTGATTAATGTTGAATTGATGATCTATGTGCTATAAATGTTGTTAGGTATATGTTTGTGTTAAGAATCCATGAATTTGAATGTGATAAATGTGATGTTTGGTTAAGTTGTTGTGTTTTGGTGATTTTTGTGATAATGGGTCAAAAGAGGAGAACTTTGATTTTGATGATTTTGGATGGATTCATGGAGTTGTTATGCTGAGTTGGATTAATTAGAATTTTTGTTTTTAATTGTTATGTTTAAGTGAGGAACCGTTTGGGTGAAAATCATGTTTTTGAGCTTGAAGTCGTTTAAAGCACTCTTGAGAAATAAGTCATTTCAGATGAATTGAAATAAGTTGTTTTGGGTTAGAAAACTATGTTTTTGGGTGAGTATGAACTATTTAAGTGTTTGGGACAAATTTGTTGAAAGAGAGATCGAAAACGGATTAAAAATCTAACTTTCCCTCGCGGACGAAAACACAAAAACGTGATGTTTTGCTGACAAAGAAAAACGCACGTTCTACCTCCAGGGAATGCACGAAGCATGCAAGACTTCTTGGATTATGCGCTTACTGAAGCAAAACGTGCATGATCGAGCGCGTGTTGTATGATCTGAAACGACATTTTTTGTACTTTAAATGTTACAAATGCATCCCTATGAGTCCCAAATACCTAAACTTATTTGATTAGAGTTTAAATAAGCTTATATGATTGGATTAGCATGGTTTTGTTTGGAAAAGAATTGATTTTGAAACATGAAGGAAATGAGACGAACATTGGAAATTTTGAGAAATAAATGGACTTTTATGAAACGAATATGCTATGATTGATTTACCAAGATGTTAGATGATATGTAGGAATGTTATGTTGAAATATAAGAGCTTAGTATCCTATCTTTGTTCAAAAAATTGAAAATAGACGAACTTTGTCAAAATGAGGTTTTTATGATTTTATGACTTGCAAATGACTTTGTATTAATGATATTACATTAAAATGAACCAATGAATGATGGGTGTATAATATGTTGGCCATCATGATGTGGTTGATTGTTTGTCTATTATGTGAATTTTGCCTTGTGAAACAATGTTGTTTCCTTGTGGTGTTAATTGTTAATGATGATTATGATGATGACTCTTTTTTTTATTATGACTTGTTAATTGTATGGATGTAAATGCTTGTTAATGCAATGATGAGTTTTGGTGAAGATATTATATGATGGTGTAAACTATATAATATATAGTTGTTATTTGTTCATTGTCAGGTCTTTACTTAAAAGTCCATGCATTCATATACATGTTGAGTCTTTGGTTAAGAACGCATTCCGCTTGGATTAACGTTAGATGGTGGAGAACGAAAATTTTAAGGGTTTACGTTAGTTGGTGAAGAACATAATTAGTGGGGATTACGTTAGTGGATCACTTGGTAAGATTATCTCTGTATCCAAAAATTGGTACCACATGCATGTAGAGGTGTGTAGGACATTGCATGCACATGAGACTATTGGTGCGACTTTTTCTTTTTATGTCATTTATCTGTTATTGGATTTATCTGTTGAGACTATTGTTATGTATGTAAGACCTGAGACATAGTCTTGAGATTTTATTATTCATGCACTTGAGGATAATTACATGTTGCTGAGATAGTATGTATGATGATTTTCCGCTGTGAGTTTTTATGAAAACCAAAATTATGCATGTTTTGAGGAAATGACGACGTGAGATTTTAAACTCTTTTGAATAATTTATTTATTTGCATGTTTTATTGCATTCGAGGTTTAAGGGTGTTACATCAGGCGCTACTGCATCTAGAAACGGGTAACAACCACTTTTTGTTTGTTTTCCAAGCTAGATCGGCAAATAAAACCCTTGCTCACTACTTTATTCAACCAGAAACATTTGACGGTGAAGACAAGGGACAAGCATCAGAGTTCCAAGACAAAATTTCTCCTTCTTTTGTTCTCTCTCTAGGGTATGTTTTTCTATTTTTTTCTTATGATGTCTGTTGCCATGAGAAACTAAAACTCTTGATTAGGGTTCCACGATGAAGCCCTTCTTATTTGATGAAATTTATTAATAAAGTTTTCATTCAGTTTATGTTTTTATTGTGTTGAGATTTAAATTTGATTATTCCCGTTCATTAATGCTTCTTCAATTGGTTAACTATGGGAATTGATTTGTAGGATTAAAGTAGGCTCTGACAACCCAAAATTTTATCTTTTTATCGGCATATCTAATTACCACCTCTTATAGAGGTTAGGAAATTAAGGTTTGAGTTCTTTCCGTTAATACTCATTTCTTTAGAAAAATGTAGTATAATACATGACTCCGGTTTGTCATACACAAATTATCTAAAGAAACTAGTAGTTTTACCGTTGGGATTCATTAAATTAATGTTGCACCGCATAAATTATTTGCTTTCTTATATAATTCCAATAAAGACGAAAGGGGGATTCAAGGAAACCCTAATCACTGTTAATCATTTGAATCACAAAAAGCTAATTATGCATTGGGAAGGGAAATTCAATCCTACAATTCTATTCAATTTTATTTACTTTCTCTTTTAAAATTAGTTTTAGTAATTACTAAGTTGAACGACAATCCTTGTGGAGAACAATAAACTTTCTACTTTATTACTTGTTACGATTTGGTGCACTTGCCAATTTCGTCCATCAAGTTTTTGGCGCCGTTGCAGGGGATTGTTATATTTCAGAAAGGTAATCGGTGAAACTTAATTTAAAAAAATTAGAATTAGGTCTATGTAAGTTTTTCTTTTATTGTTTTTTAAAATTTTCAGAATTTATCTTTCTTGTTTATTAGGGTAGCAATTTTCTAGAGAAGAAATAGGGGTTAATTTAGTTTGTTTTATCTTTTTAGAAAGTAATAATGGTTTGCAATCTTCCCAATCCAAAAACTCACAACATCCCAAAACATCCCAAGAAAGGTCTAGAGGAGACTCTTGAACAATACAGGAAGTCGACTAAGACTCAAATTGAGTTTCTCGCGAAAAGTGAAGAAGAAGCAAGGCGAAATACCGAAGCTTCTATTAAGAATTTGGAGACTCAAATTAGGCATATCTCTACACAACTAACTTCTTTTGAAAAATCAAAAAGTGACGAGTGCAAGATGGTGGTAAGTGACTTAAAGGGATCTGACATTAGGGGAGAGGATGAGATGAAACATTATGTAAGTCAATGTAACCCTCTAAGAGTCCCTTTTGGAAAATATCAAAAGAAAGAAAGAAAGGGGGATAAGATAAGACCACTCTTAGAAATATTAGAACATGCCAATGTTACCTTAACATTTTTTGTTGTTCCTGAGCACAACCTAATCTACTTAAGATTTACAAACAAGGTCCTTTCCAAACAACGTGAACTTCGGGAAATCGAAGAAGCACGAAAAATGGTTCATCACCAAACATCACATAGGGATCCAGAATGGTAGACTAAGAGGTTTGAGAAATTTTGTTGAGTAAAAGAAAAAATTGATTTGGGTAGGAGAGAAAGTAGGAAATAGATATCCAAACAAATTTAACTTATATACCCTCTTGACGCAAGTACCAAAATACCCCTCATCTTAAACGTATTTAACTTGATACTGATAGCTTGGACTTATACTCAACTGATACCGCATGATAATATTTTCCGTCATACTTATCTTTCATGTACACTTGTCCCCTGACGCGTCCGACTGATAAAGTTCCAATACTGACGAGTGGGATATTACACTCTACCCCCCTTAAAAAAAATCGTCCTCGAAATTTAGAGATTCCTTAATGGTTGCTGCGACTAATAGTTATTATTTCTGGCTCCAGTTACACAACGTTTGATTTTACACGACCAAAAGAGTCTGGTAACTGTTTATTTTGCCGGAAACATGCAAAATATTCTGAAATAGCTCATTTATCGATGAAAACTTGTAATTCATTTCTGAATTCGTTTACATATCACCTGAAATCTCTTGGATGAAACTCACACATTTCGTATGACCTTTCGAGGAACATGTCGTTTACCTCGTCAACTTTAATTTCCTTCTGATAGAAATTTAATCATTGGATGATTCACCCAACGATAGGTAACTTTCAAAGGTATGTTGTCGGTTTCGCATACTTCTTCAAATTCCGTACCTTGTTGGGTGGTAACGATACTTGTCTTGACATTTTGTTTTTTAAGAAACTTTAGACATTGATATACGGGTCCTTGGAATAACATATGCATAACTTTCAAAAGAACATTGCAAAACTGATTCTATAACGGCACTGCAGAACCACAGGACGAGCTATTTCATTTTAAAAAGTTTGACAACTCGCCCCACACTCGCCAATGACGAGGTGGCTTTGAGTATGCACGCCTAAAGTGAGTTTACTCGCTTATGACGTGTCTTATCATTTTAAGAAATGTAAAAACATCATGTTTAAGAATAATTTCGATTCCAAGTCCCTTAATTCATTTCATAACTCTAGGAGTTATAAAATTATGATTTAACATCACCATAGCAAGTACCGTTATTGCTTAACAAGTATGGCATAAGAAGTATGAATCACATCGTATCAAACTTTATACTCGTGTCTTCCTTGTAGTGACATCCTTAACCTCAAAGGTAGGTTCCTCTTAATTTCCTCTTTAACTTAGATGTATGCCTTAGATATACCTTACTGCATAACATAAACCATGAAGGATTTTGTTCATCATATTCTCACCGATCTACCTCCGCTGCGTTACTCTGATTTACTATTCTCGGTCTGTTTGAGACTTCTGAAATTTCATAACCTTATTGGTTCATAGTTGTCTTATTCTCCACATTATCTTTAGAATCTACATATCGCAAACAGAGGAGCTAATTACTATTATCGCTGTCCCACAAGGTTACTTCGCATGGTTTACATATCATATACTTGTACCGCTTCGCTCCTGATCCGACACCACATGCTTAATGGTTGAGTCTACTCGCAACATCCCATCCTGATATGGAGGCGCACTTACTCAAGATCACCTCCGAAAACATCAACTTCTAACGTATGCACATTCATGTCCTCGTATACTATGCTTTGCTTAATCATACCAATACTTGCTCGTTGATTTTTCCTTATAATTAGTTTCACAATACTAGCACACGGGTCATTGGTGTTGATGGTTCCTCATCATATATAAAAATATAGTGAATCTGGGATAAAAATTTAGATTTAAGGTTATAAATTATGTCCTTCAAGATTGAGAGTTCTCTTGAGTTTTTAAAGGTTTTCATACATCTCTCAAGTAGCAAGGCATTGCATCAAAAATAGTTAAAAGAAGGTTCAAAGGATGACTGGCCTGGAAGTTTTCGCTAATGGCGAAATACTCTGGAATTCCAGGACATTTCGCTATTGGCGGATATCTTGAGGCTTCCTGGAAATTTTGCGAAAGATTGTGTAAAATTTTGGCCATCAGCCAAAATTTCGCTATCAGGGAACTTCATCAGGAAAATACATGATTTTCTTTTCTTAAACAATTAACCTTCAATCTCATAACACAGTTAAACCTTAATTGTCTAGATTTCACGGAAAACAAAGGAATTACATTACATGGCATATTAAAAAACATATCAAGCAACAATCTTCTTTATCATGGATACTAAAATATCCTTCACCTTCGAGTACACGGAAATTCCGTTAGCAACGTATTCAACGTTGTCGGGTTATGTTCTTTCTTCCATTATCAATGCTCCGTGTCTCCGGAGGAATTAACTTCGTCTGCTTAGTTCACCGACCGCCTCGGGTACGATTAGCTTCTTATCGTTACTCACTCCGAGTCCTTCATTCCCGACACTTACTTCGTTCCTCTTGGGTCCTATTCAGTTCTCAGGCATCCGTTATAATCATCGTATGTTAAATTGAGTTGATCAGGCTCATTTAACAACAACAATTAGAACATTTACCCAGAACCCAATGGTCCCACTACCTTAGTTGAAACTTAATGACCCAAGGCACGATCTAAATCGACCTACTCTAATGTCAATTATAACGCCAACACTAAACGTATCTATAAAGTTTAGCATGTGCATTAATGTAACACCCCAAATTTCCAACATAAAAATTCATACATAATTATCAGAGTATAACACAAATGGGATGTCACACATCATAAAAATCCTTAAAATAAAAAGAATAATAATTCTTTATCCTTCAAAATTCATTAACATAAATCTTTTCAAAAACTTTGCAGCGGAATCATAATTTCAAAATCCTTAAAATAATTAGTTCTTGGCACAAAGGCCTCACAGGCATCTCAAAAATTCAAAGATAGATCGTAGACATCATAATTAGTTCAACATGATACATAAGGAATAGAATTCAATAAAACCCCATCCCGTTACATATCAGAGCATTTCCTACGACACCACAAGGACCTCTCACATCGTCGTACCTAAGCTTGATCACCTGCACTTGCCCACAAGGCGGAAATTCCAACAGAAGGGGTGAGATTTCACAAACAATAATAATGAGCATATAATTCATCAAATGCATTTAACAGCATAGACATCATCAATTAATAATAATAATTCTTCATATAGTACTTCTTTAACAACTCATAAGCAACGTCATGTAATCATCATAACAACATCAATTAGTAATACAAATAACCACGTAATTCATCTTTAATAATACTTCATATAACAATATAAGCAACATAAACAACAATCAACTTCAAATCATCTTTAACGATACTTCACATAAACAACATAAACAACAACATATAACTCTTCATTAACGATTCATTGATAATTATCAACTCGACAACTTAGACAACTCGACAACTTCGACATCGACTACACAACTTCAACTCGACTATGCAACTTAGACATCTTATTCATGCATGTGGTACCAACCCAGGGCGTCAAGCCCTCAACGTAATAAGTATTAATATACTTCCAGGGCGTCAAGCCCTCATCGCAAATGAGCTAAAGCTCCAGGGCATCAAGCCCCCAACGTGTAGAGTAAAAACTCACAGGGCATCAAGCCCCCAACTGAAATGAGTATGCATGGACTCAACAACTTACAACATAGACAACGTCAACAACTTATAAGACTCAAATACTTTGGAACAACCACTTACAACTCAGACAACTTAGACCAACACTTGCAACTTTAACGACATTGACGACAACAGTGACAATGACAACGACAACGACTTCGCATCATAATATCATAATTCATCAGTCATAAACAATATCATATAACATCGTATTAACAAAAACAATTCATCAATTATGAACAACATCATGAAACAACATATTCATCAACATATACACTCATGTAATAATTCATCAACCATGAACAACATCATGTAACATCTTATACATTCATATAATAATTCATCAACCATGAACAACATCATATTCATCAACATACACATTCTTATAATAATCCATTAATCATGGAAAAACATCATATATTATCATCAACATATACATTCATATAATAATTCACTAAAGCCTCCTTGGAGTATTTTCATCATAACTCAAAAACCAAAAGTCATTTTCAAGTCAAACCAAAGCCAACGGACATCTAACACAATTATCTACAACTTTCATGTTTACACCAAAGGCCAATTCTGTACCTATCAATATCAGTTTTCATTTCAAATTCGGGAAAGGTTGTGCTGAAATTCATAAATATTCACTGTGACCTACGTGCAGTAATATGACCATAACTCAAGTTCTATAAATCATTTAGAAGTAAAACCAACGGCATTAAAAAGCTAACATCCATACCTACAACTTTTGTGTTTACACCTAAGACCAATTCAAAATAGAAACGGGTGAAAAGTGAGTGTTTTTCCAGTTTTGGCTTTCAGAAAATCGGTGGCCGAATTCGCTTACGGGAAAGAACAATTTTCACTCCAAAAACCCAATTTTTGATCCCTTAATCACCCAAAATAATTTACAATGATGTTTACAGGTCAAATAGGCAATATAGAAATCAAAACAACATAGGAACATGCATCAAACAACACAATTCATCTCATTTTATCAATTAACATAAACTTTCTAACCCTAATTCAAGAACACGACAATTCATCAAATTTCAGAATTATATACTATGATTATTGAAGGAAATCCCACCCTTACCTTAATAAAATTGGAGCAGCAGCCTCTTGGTTCTCCACTTCTAGTTTTCTCCCTTTTTCTCCCAAAACTGATTGTACGTACTGTCTGTTCCTAAACCTAGGTTTTACCTTTTATACCTCTTCTATTTGTTTTATCTTATTCCACTTATTCCCTCATAATTCTAACTAATTCAAAAACAGCCCCACCATTAATATTCTATTTAAAAATATATATAAATTACTTCCATAACAAATATTAAATATATTTATAACAAATATATTTCTAAACAAAATAACAAACATATTTATAACAAATATATTTCTAAACAAAATAACAAACATATTATCACTTATCAAATATAAAATCATGTAAAAGTATTCAAATATTAACTAAAATTAATTAAATAAAAAGGGGGCGTTACAATTAACATCAGTACTAGATACATTAAAATTTACAACTTTATTGCTTCGAATGAATATCATATACATCAATTCGCGTTCGTACATCAACAAAATACAATACACCTATCCAATATACATATAGAAATCCATAAGAGCATCCTGTAGTGGGTACGAACGAGTCCTTGTTGATTATCCACTCGGCCACGAACTTGCTACATCCTGCTAAAACCACTTGCTGATCTGAAACAAATAAGGATTGGGATGAGACATAATGTCTCAGTGAGTTCTACCTAATCCTAAGTTGTAGGTAACCTCGGGGAAAACCTAGGGTCACCACGTGTCCATAATGCAACCTGTCGGTTGACTATACGTGTGTGGTCATGCTTATCTAGACGGTTGTGCATGCTAGATCCGTCGTAGATTCTTCTTAACTTAGGTTATGGGTCTTCTCATTCTTATACGTGTCATGACGGTTAGGGGAACCTAAGACCACTATACTAAGATACGGTAACCGTATCATAGCCTGAACATAACTTATTCATGAAATGATCCTAAACCGAAGGATCGGGGAAACCTAAAATCGTCAACGGTGTACTTCATGATCTTGTCTTGCTACATGACTTACATGTCTTACTCTATATCCTACTCGTATCTTATTCATTCTACTGCATATGCTTGCACATCATTAACATATCATCCTTGTCCATAAACATATACTTATCGTATTCATGTTACGCTCTAAGGTGTGCTACCTTTCCTAATCTCGGCTGTCTAAGTCGAGGCTCTAGGTCTCACCCTTACCTGAACATAATTCTACCCGAGCATTTATAATAAAATCTTGATGAACTCTCATGTGCCACTTGTCGTTGAAATTGCTAATGTTTGCTCATGCAATTCACCTTTGATATCTTAAGATGTAATGTGCATCAATTACTTGGCATTGAGGGAGATTAATCTCGCTTGAGCGAGCCTCCATTAGCCCAGACCTGCAGAATCTCGCTTGAGCGAGATTTTTCTCGCTTAATCAAGTATTCATCGTTCTAGACCTGCAGAATTCATGTTTTTGATTGAAAAACCTCAAAACCAAGTCCAAAACGTTCACAAATCATCCAGAGTACTTTAAAAACAGTATAAAACAATTGCATGGCAACAACTAACACATTTTCAACAATTTATGACAAAAAGGGGTTTCTAAACAATAAGTTCATGATTCTACTTAACATTTTCATTTATCACACAATACATAACCCAACATGGTAGGAGTATCTACCTAAAGAACTCACCTATGATTCTGCAATTGCAAGCTTCAATCTCCAAGCTCCACTTCACACACCAAACCCTAGCTCTTGATTACATGCAATGAGGGAAGAATTGAAGTTCAAGCCTAATCCAAACCTTCTAAATGTTTCTTGTACAAGAGATAATCCAAATTTCATGCTCAAACACCCAAATGACCATTGCTTGGAAGAATTGATGGATTGAAGAGGGAGGATGGGGCGATGGTCTAGAGAGAAGGGGGAGTAACTTCTGATTTCTCTAACTTAGAGAGAGAAATGACATTGTAGAATGAGTTCTTTGGGCCAAAAATCACTTATATACCCTCTTGACGCAAGTACCAAAATACCCCTCGTCTTAAACGTATTTAACTTGATACTGATAGCTTGGACTTATACTCAACTGATACCGCATGATAATATTTTCCGTCATACTTATCTTTCATGTACACTTGCCCCTTGATGCGTCCGACTGATAAAGTTCCAATACTGACGAGTGGGTTATTACATATTCTATCTTAATTTCTTGTGTTTTTCTCATCTTCAGATAAAGGATGGAGTTTCAGAACAACTAAAACCTAACTAGTCTCTATAAATAGATGAGAAGGAAAATAGGGTTACAACAAACGGAGAAAAGATTGTAGATCAAAGAAAAACTAGGGTTGTGGAGAGAAGAGGCAAAATGACATGGTAGAAGAACCTAATGTGAGGTTTTACCATAAGAATTCATCAAATTCTGCAAACTCGAGGTAAGGGGGGAGTTTTATTCATGATAACGACTGTGTACTCATGTGGGCAGTGAAGAGTTGTTAATTTTCATTGTTTTCTTATTTCTTTGATGAATCTATGACTATATTCGTGTTCCGTTACGTTGTTGTAACTATATATTTAATTTACACTACCAAAACAAAACTATATGTTTGATTTTAGTTTCTTGAATTGTGATGTTTGGGTGCCAAATTATTCACTACTCTCCAGGCTTTATTTTTATTTCGAAAGACTCGTTAAGTATATTTATCACACTCGAAAACTGATGTATACCATTTAGACTTTCTGCTACTGTTTAAATTTTAGAAGTCAACGATATTTATACGTTTGTAGATGAAAAAGATACGTCTTATATTAATACATAGAAAAGTTTTAAAATTGAAGACATCGAGATTAGACACTCTCCTTATATCTAAAGTTATCAGATAGTACGACCAAGCAATGGTTCATATTATAATGCCCAGTAATTATCCCGTAATATGATAGTTGTATCTTAGAATTTCTTCAATACATCTGTTAGATGATCTTTTGGGAATTTTTTTTTTTGTTTCTCTATTTATCATGGTGTCCTTCATTATGCAATTAGGATTAAGAGTCTTTTTTAGCTACGAGTATATATCATTCATGGCCTTTAAACACTATTATAGCCAATACATTTTGTTGTTATAAAAATAAGGATAAGGATTGGCTTCTTTTAATTTTTCTTGAAATTTGGATTCTAAAATTGTTTTTTTTATCTTAAAAAGATTTTTTTCTTTTGTTTTGGAAAAACATTGATTCTAGATTTTCTTTTTCTTCTATTTAAGAAATCATTTGGTATATGTGAATCAATTGTAGTATGAATGATTTTTTATATATGTAAAATTCAGTTTTGTTTGATTTAAAATTGAATGTTTGAGTTATAGCATGATTGTGATGTTTGATTTGATGTGATATTAAATGATGATTATTAATTTGTTATTTGATAATGTCTATTGATGAGTTATTTGACAACGTGTGTTGATGTGTTATTTAGAGATGTGTAATTGGTGTGCTATTTAATGATGTTGTATTTGACGAATATGCTATTTAAAGATGTGTATTTGTCGAGTCATTTAAAGATGTGCATTTGTTGAGTCATTACTTGGTGTCCATATATTCATTGTCGAGCATATTTAAATATATATATTTAATTAAAGATGTAGTATTTGACGATGTTGTGGAAATAATTCAGTAACATACCTCTAATGTACAAAATATTTGACGATGGTGATAGGTTTGGTACCACATGTATATAGAGTCGAGTTAGGGACATTGCATACATAACTGCAAGTATATTTGAAGATGTGAAATTTGTTGATGTATTATATGCCGATGTGAATATTTGAAGACGTGTGATGATGTGAATATTTGATGACGTGTGATTTAAAAATGTGTTATTGGAAGATGTGTAACTATTTATAAATGTGGTATTCAATGATGTGCATCTATTTTTGTTGTGTGTGAATGATCTGTATTTTACTAAATGTGTACTTGATATTCTTAAATAGTATTGATGATTATATGTTATTGTAAGATGTTGATTGATGCCTATTGATTTCTTTTATCTGAATCTATACATATGTTTATGCATCACTTGTGTTGAATGTATTTCTCACCCTCTTAATTGTGGTTACCACCTACGCCTGTTAAGGGTAGACTTACAAGTTGATGACGCTTAGCTGTTGTGAGCTTTCTGAGGATGGCTTTGGAGCCTACTCCTCTTTTACCTTTTTTTGGAAATTTTTATCGAGTCGATACTTTGATATGTGACACCAGATATTGGAGATTTTATTTTATTTTAGACTATGTTTTATAATTATTTTGAATTCAGTTTTGTTGTGGATTTTAAAGATGTGAAAAATAGTTGATGTTTAGAGTACTTTTCGACTGCGGCGTTTTTAATATTAAATGAAGTATTTATGATTGATTAAGATGTGTGTGTGGTTTTTTAATTATTGTATTATTATTATAAAATAATATGTGGGAATTAGGGTGATACAACTGACTACCCGAAATATAATCAGTTCATTGGCTATTCTAATTACTACTTATTGAATAACGTAGTACACGACTCCGATTGGTCCTACACAAGTTATCTAAAGAAACTAGTGTGGGTTTTACTGTTAGGATTTATTAAATTAATGATGCACCACCTAAATTGTTTGCTTTCTTAAAAGATAATTCAAACAAAGACGAAAGGGGGATTCAAGGAAACTCTAATCGCCGATAATCATCTGAATCACAAAAAGCTAATTTTGCATTGGGCAGGGAAATTCAACTATGCAATTTTATCCACTTTTATTCACTTTCGCTTTTGAAATAAGTTTTCGTAAATACTATATTGAACAACAATCCCTGTGGAGAACGATAAATTTACTACTTTATTACTTGTTACAATTTGGTGTACTTGCCGATTTTGTCCAACATATGACCAGGGATTGACAACCTAAATTAAATGCCATTAAAGAATCTCAAAACCTTAATACTCTTGGAATCATTACACTATGTGGGAAACTCAAAGAGCATGAACATAAAATCCTAAGACTGGAAGCTAGCGAGGATTAGGTAAAGAAGAATGAGAAGAAGTCCATTGTCTTCAATGCCTCCTCGGCCAAGGGTAAACACTTAGTGCATAAGGATAATAATAACGATGAAGACCCCTTCGAGAACAAAGAGATGGGAATATTTATGCACCACTACCATAGAAACATTGAGAAAAATGGGTTGAAACATAGTGACAAAAATCTCATAAACTTAAGGAGAACAACTCTCAAAGGATCTAAATTCGAAAATCGGGTCACTTGAAGAGTATATGTCCGAAATTAACCAAAGCGAGGAGGAAGTTCAACTTCAATTTCAATGGAAAGAGAAGATATAGGAGATCATATATTGCATGGGAGGACAATGGTAATGCATCCACTCTAAGTGGTTCAAATAACAATGAAATTACCGACCTATGTTTCATGGGACATAAGAATCACAAGGTAATCCATTCCGACTCTGACACTGATTGCAAACCTTTATATAGTGGATAACAAAATGCACTTGAATATGCATGGTGATTCAATGAATGTTTTAATAGGATAAGATCCCAAAAGAAAATAATTCTTAATTTGGAAACCGAACTCTTAACTATAAAATGTTTTTGAATCCTTAAAAAATGATCATCCATCTAGTAAAGGAGAATATTAGTGTTGACAAGGCATCATACATTATTCTCAGCATGTTTTTTAGTCATTTTCAGTAGGTTTTACAAGCAGAATAGAAGAGTATTAGATCAATTGCTACGATTTCGGAACATTGGTAATGTTTTCAATATTTGCATATGTAATTCTATTCTTCCCGAAACATAGCAATTCTAGGGTGTTCTTGATGTAATTCACGAAGAATTCATGCAAATTGGAAAGTCACGACATTCGAAGATTAGTGAAGACTTTGGAAAGATTAAGAATGAAGATTCAAGAGGCCTCGGAAGACTTCATTCTTAATCTTTCCAAAGTCTTCACTAATCTTCCGAGGATGTGAAGCTAACCGCTAGTGGTCTGTGGTGGACCGCCTACCTATTTGTATGAATGAGTAGACGGCGTGCATGATTGATCTTTTAGCATGTTCAGTGAGTTGCTTGAGGATAGCAGGAGCTTCCTCTATTTATCTGTTTAGAGTCTTAGTATAGGCTCTGATTTAGGATGTTAGTCTTTATGTTATAGAGGGAGAAATTTTGTTCTTATGTCCCAAGACATCTTATATGGAAGCAAACACCCAAAAGGACAGAAAAACGAAGATTTATGCATTAGAACACACAAACAGATGCCCCGAGCATGGCCATGTGACCCGAGAATGCCTTGTGCGCCTCGAGCATGCCATTTCTGCACACTCAGACGCCCCAAGCATGGCATGTGCGCCTCAAGAACTGCTAGTAATTACTTGGTAATTACATAGGGAGGTGACATACCTAATATTGATGAACATCTGCTGAAATCAGATAGTAACTAGTTAGTAATTAAGGAAACAAGTGACTTCACGACATAAATCAGCCTATCCATTATTCTCGCACCTTGGTATGGTAGACACTAATACGGCTGCCCATTTGTAGAACTACCGAGAGGGAGAGTGTGGTATGTACTTCTAATACTCATAGATGAGAGAACCTTTAGGAACACTAGCCACCATACTTTTAGAAATTTAGGAAATTTAAATTAAGTTTATGTTTCAATTAACCCCAAGGGAGTAAGACCCCGCAAGTAAGGATCACCGTGTGACCAATAGGTGCAACTCAACAGGCTGAGGGATAGACCGAAATCGACTGAGAGAGTAAGACCTTGCAAATAAGGATCACTGTGATACTAGAAGGTGCAACTTGAAAAACTAATTAGGTTATCTATACCCGACGAACTCATCCCTTAAATAGTCCACTTAGAATAATTGAACGCGACTTGATTGTTGATTAAATCCAACAAATGAATAGAGGGGATTCAAACAATCCTATTTGTAACGCCCTACTTCTATTAAAGCGATGAAACACGCGAATAATACAAATATTCAAGAAATAGACGCTAAGTCTTCAATAGATTTCAAAACAACATGCATAGAATATTTCTCAAGACGTCGTAGCGGATATATATAACATACATCTCCAAAATATACATGTCATAAACTCATACATACGTCACCATATAAAATCTCCAAATTCCGACATATGGGTTAAATCTCAACAACATAATCAATCCAAGATAACATAAAGACTGACATCCTAAATCAGAGCCTATACTAAGACTCTAAACAGATAAATAGAGGAAGCTTCCGCTATCCTCAAGCAACTCACTGAGCATGCTAAAAGATCAATCATGCATGCCGTCTACTCATTCATACAAATAGGTAGGCGGTCCACCACAGACCACTAGCGGTTAGCTTCACATCAATCATAATCAAGAATAAACAAACATAAGAATTCAAGGATTTCATGCATGACACATATACATAACCATCCATCCTAGGATACTAACATTGCCTGAATATTGTCCCACATTCCATACACATCATGTTATCACAATTCTAACATAACATAGCAAGCATATTCAATTCTTTAATTAAGTCATTGACATAAGCCCATTATTTATCAACATCAATCAATGAAAGGATTACTCACCTTATTCTTCATTTAGCCTAATCAACTCAACAAATACAATTCATCATTTCAAAGTATAAGCAAGAAAGCCATCGTCACAAAAGATCATAAAATCACATTCATATAAATCACACTTCATTATTTTCATCGAAATGAAAATCATCAATTAAAATCATCAAATGTACAAGTATCACCATTAACAACAAACATCTTCAAGTACACATCTTCACATATTCACCAAGTATCACCAAGTGTACAATTCACCAAACTCACCAATGCACATAAATCACCAAGGTTCACCAAACACAAAATCAAATATGACGCATTTAACAAATTCATCAAATGTATGTAATGCGCCTAGGCACGACTCCTACATGCATGAAGTACCATCACCAACAACGTCTAGGCCATCACCCCATGATGCCAACATCACATCATAATCACCTCAACTGAATATAAATATCCCACAACTATGAATGCATGAACATATGACATAATATGCACATGTTCAACAACAAACTCACCAACATCATCACCATTGGATATATATATATATATATATAAATATCCGAAATCACCTTCATTTTGCAAAATGTATTCACCACCAATGTCACCATCATTTGCATGTAATTATTCAACACCATAATTCAACACCAAAACAAACACCTTTCACACATGCAATCACCATATCCAAATATTAACATTAAGCATATATAAATTCATTATCAACAATCGACATTTAGCATATTGACATCAATATCAACAACCTTACCACAAATCAACAACTTCATACAATTTCTCACAATCTAAATAAAGGAGAAAAGTACATCACATCATGATAAACATCATTTTCAATACCTATTAATCTTTCCTACATCTTCATACAATCATATCAAACTATTCACAAAAGATTTTCAAGGTATTCGGTCTTAAAGACCATTTTCGATAAAGTTCGTCTATCGTTTCACAACTTCAAAATAATTGTGGCAATTGAATCAAAACTAATCAAACAAACTCTAATGCCTCAACTATGTATACACTTAGATCACATATAAGTTCAATAGAGTATACATGTGTGTCTCACCGGCTAATTGCGATTAAAATGCTCAATTTGACGGTTTTTTGGATAAAAAACAAACGTAAATGAAAACCAATTCATTTTATAAACGAAACCAAGTTAAACCACTCATCATTACTTCATGATTACATTAATTTTGAAGATGTTTCATGGTTTAGTGAAAAAGTTATGACAAAGTTTCATGAAAAATACCGCATGACTTATGTATAGTAATTTGACCATAAATCAAGTTCTAGAAAGCATTGGAAAAATGACATCCATATCTAAAAGTTTCATGTTTACGACTAAGGCTGAATCGATTCACATCTTATTGAATCAATTCAAACAAAGTCAGAGAGAAAAGTGATACGATTCAGAATTGTTTGAATCGATTCATATCTGCCCAGATGCAGATTGATACGATTCAAACTTTCATGAATCAATTCAATGGCCTAGAAAACACGTTTTAAACTTCGGGTTCATCCCCAAATCACCCCATAAATCCCTATTTTGATCCCCAACATACCCAAAACGACAAAAATCATTTTCCAAGGTTCAAATACACCATTTAGACTTTTTTACAACCATACTAAACAACTTATACTTCAATTCACTTGATTCATCAATTCACTCATTTTTCACAAAAACTCTCAATAATAACTCAATTCACACCACAACTCCATAATTATGAATACCCATAGCATCAATCATCAACAACAACATCTCATAACAACAACAACATCAATTAACCATGATTTCATCAACAATCCAATAACAATAATATCATACTTCACATATTTTGAACAAAACACAAAGTATTCACATATATGCATCTTAAGCATGTAATTTCACATCAACCACTTAAATATCCTAAAATTCACATACCCAAACATTGCATCAAACTAAGAGCACGAATTTCACCAATTAAATTCACAATAATCACTTTTCACAATTAAGCACTTATGAATAGAGGTAGAAAAGAGATTATACTAAAAGATTGTGAAAGAACACTAGCCCCCTTACCTAAATTGAACACAAACCTAGCCTTAGCTTCAATTTAGCTCATTGAATCTCTACCCCCTTCTTGATCTTCAAGCTCTTCTCTTCTAAACATTTTTCTCTTCCTCTAGCTCTTTCTCTCTCTACCTCTATCAAATGTTATGTGAAATGAATGTGAAACCCTATTTCCTCGAAAGACTAGAGCTTATAAAGGCTCCACACTAATGGGCTTAAC
This sequence comes from Medicago arabica, assembly GCA_946800305.1. Classification (NCBI taxonomy): domain Eukaryota; kingdom Viridiplantae; phylum Streptophyta; class Magnoliopsida; order Fabales; family Fabaceae; genus Medicago; species Medicago arabica. Next base: position 36,855,365 of record OX326964.1, read on the forward strand.
CGTCAAAATGTTTTAATGGGTTCAAAGTTCTATTTAACTAACTCACAAAGTTTCTACTCACTTACGGTTAAAATAATTAATAGTTACCGCCTCTTAACTAATTACCACAACCCACTAGTAACTTAGTAAAAATAATGGTTCCCAATTGAAACACTAAAGTAATCCTCAAAGTGAAATTACTAATTTACCCTTGCTCATTCAATGACCAAAATACCCCTAAGTCCAAAATGACTAAAATACCATTCTAACACCGAATTCCAATAATCCCAACCAAAATACACATAGAGGCAACTAATCACAAACAAGCACATATAAAATTAATTAAAATAAATCTAACGAAAATCGGGTTGTTACACTATCCACTGCTAACATTATGCAATCAAAACAGGTAAACTTGCTCTATTGAAAACAGATTAAATTGAAAACTTTAAACCCTTGTATTAATTATTTATTTTGTTCCCAATTAAGTAACATGGATTGTTTAGACAAAACGACAATCCCTACTGCAAAATACTTGGCGCAAAAGAAGGAGATTTCCAGCTTCAAGCAACAAGATGGTGAAGTACTATATGATGTATGAGAAAGGTTCAATATACTGTTGAAGAGGTGTCCAGGTCACAAATTTTCAGAAATGGATGTCATGCAAGTCTTCATTATGGGATTAAAGGCAGATACTTGGATGTTGCTAGATGCTTATGCGGGAGGAACATGAAAATCAAGACAGCAGATGAAGTAAGAGAGCTGATTGACAACATGTCTCTAAATGAATATCGTGCACACACTAATGAGGAGGCTGCCACAAAGAATTAATGTATGATAGATCTAAATACTCAAGATGTTTTACTTGCTGGTAACAAACTTTTAAGCATTCAACTATAAATAATAGCAAAAAGATTGGAAGCTAGAGAGGTTACCAAATTAGATGCAAAGGTTACATGTGATTTCTGTGAGCAAGCTCATGAAAGTTGGGCATGTATACCTACAAGATTGGGGCTATCAGAAGAGCAATGGGAGTTTTTCTAGGCAACAGAGAAATCAATATTCCAACACTTACAATCTAGGTTGGCCAGAACATCCGAACTTTTCTTATTGAAGCAACAATGTTCTACAACCACCATAGACAAATCCCTCCAAGGAACTAAACAGAAAAAATCAAGGGTGAATCTAGAAGAGATGATCTCTCAAGGCATGAGAAATACCTAGGACCAACTCGAAAGAATGGCCAATGATCATAAAAAATTCAGAAGAGGACCGATGTTGCTATTAAGAACCTAGAAGTGCAGATGAAATAACTATCTACTAAATTTGCAAATATAACAAGAACAATATTTTTTGGAACAATTCTAGATAATCATAGGAATGAAAATTGTAAAATGATGGAAGTGAAAAGGATAAAGAGAAGAAAATCGATCCTATGGAAACTAAAGACAGGGTCACATAAGCATTGCAGCAAATGGTGAAAGAATGGTCGACTCTCAAGTTCATATTGCAGACCAGGAAGGTGATTGAGAATCAGTGATGAACAGTCTTCTGGACTACTTATTCTCACTAACCGGTAAACCAATTTATGATAAATTGGTCATTGTTACTAAAGAAGATCGCAAGAAGTATGAAGACAATTCTCCAAAGAAAAAGGAAGACCCATGATGTCTTAGGTTACCAGTTACCATTAGGAACTTTAATGTGGGAGAGGTGATGTGTGACCTCGAATCTAGCGCAAACATGATGTCACTATTGCTTTTCAACAAGATTTGAGGAATTGAGTTAAAACCTTGCGAAGTAAGAATATGACTTGTTGAGTTAAAACCTTGTGAATGTAGATATAGATGGATTTACTTTCCCTATCGAGGTAGTGGTTATTAAAATGAAAGGAATTGATAGAGTTCAAATTATATTAGGGATACCTTTTCTTGCCACTGCCTGTGCTATAATAAATGTGGATCAAGGGAAAATTATCATCAGATAACGAGAAGACTACATCACCTACAAGGTTTTCGGGAAATATTGTTACAAGGTTACCATTATAAGATACACGAGGCAATTTTTTTTTTGGGTACATTGAGCCTTTAAAGCCACCCTTTTATATTATTATTATCCTTTGTGAAACCCCTTTGAGCCTCCAACAATAATTTCTTTTGTTTTTACTAAGTGACGAATCATGTCACCTTGCATAAAAACCCTGCCAAAGTCTTTATATGACGCATAATAAAACACAATGTATCTTTTGTCTGGATATGGAATGGTCAAATATGGTGCTTTAGTCAACTTCTTCTTCAAGGTTACGAAACTCTTCTCATATTCTTCGTCCCACACAAAAGGAACATCCTTCCAAATTAGACGTGTCAAAGGCAACACAATTTGAGAAAACTTCATGATAAATCTCCTAAAATAACCGGCTAAACCTAGTAAACTCTTGACTTTTGAGACATTCCCGGAACTACTCCAATTTAGCACAACTTCAACCTTTGATGTGTCTACTGCTACTCCTCCTTAAGAAATAACATGACCAATAACTTCCTCAATCCCTCTCACAATTCCATGCGAAGTTGAGATGAAATTTGGCCAAATAAGTTATTTTATTGATATGAAATTTGTATCAAAGTTCCATATATATGTGTTATGTGTCAAATTTGTTTGAATATTTCTCGCTAACATGGGACTAAACTTTCTAAAACACATATTTGAGACATTATCTATTAGAATATTATTTCATCCAAAATGTACATAATTTGTCCAAAAAAGTGAATGTAATTTAAAATGATGTTTAGCGGATATAAAGTCAGTTTGATGACTAAAGTGAGAGTTGAAGTGATAGTTAAAAGTTACAATGATAAAGATATTAAAAGATTCGATCATCACCTTTGGCATGAAAAACTAACGATAACAACATCAATTCTTTCAAACAAAACTAGAGACAAATTTAGTGCCATATTTTTTAAGAATAACTTTTATATTTTTGTTATGTTTGTATGTAAGGTTTTGTCATACTCTATTTTGTTAAAAAATAGTTTTTATGCTAAAATTAAAATAGAAATTTAGATTACTTTTGAAGTAAATCATTTTCGATTGAAGATTGAAGAAAATTTATTTGTGTTTTCAACCATATTAATAAAAAGTTATTTTAAAACATGTATAATTTTCAACCATGATTTATTTTTTAAGAAAGGTTCAACTATGGTTTATGTTTTCCTTAAAAGTCTCCAAAATAATGTTAGCGAGTGCTTTTGAATATATTTTAAGGATTTTGAATGGGAAATTTATATAAAATTTGTGTGTTTAATGCATTAAGAGTTAAAACATGTGACTTTTTAAAAAATAACTTTTTAATTTGAAATAATTAAACAATGCTCCGAAAACACTCATTAGTAAAATCTTGATTTTAATCTATAATAATAACCGTAAAAATTTCTACTACCTTTGTTCTTTTTATAAGACATTTTTGATAAAATCATGTGAATTAAGAAAGTTGATATATGTTTTATATTTGTTTGTAATTATTATTGTTTTTACAATTTTATCCTTTAAGAATGAGAGTTAGTTTATGTTTTCGAGAAGCTATTTAATGCTGATTAAAAAAATGTATAATAAATAAGAGTATGTATGTAAAGAAATAATTAATGTAGTTGGAAATATCAAAGGATCTTATAAAAAAAGACAAAAGAAATATTCTCCAAAGGGTCATATAATTAGGGACATAGGTAGTATCTGAAAATGAATGAATTCTGTTTCCAAGTTCCGAGGCAAGTTATTCGAAGAAGAAGACCTAAAACGACGGAAAAATAAAGAATTTGGGCCTATGAATAGACCCCATGCGCCTAGGACATGGAATTTGTATGCCATGTGCCTAGGGAATTATCCATGCGCCTAGGGCATGACTTTTTCCATCCACTCATGTGTTAGGCATGCTGGTCATGCGCCCCATGCATCCGAAAATGCGGGGCGCAACCATCATTTCTTGCTTTTATTTTGGGTAAAACCCGCGCTTTTAGCCCAAACCCAGGTAGAAACTCTCACTATAAATATTAGCATCCTCATTCAGATCTGTGGCAGTTCAAGAGGAAGGCAACTTTGGAGCTTCAAGAGAGTTTCTATCTTCTCCTTTATTTTTTAGGGTATGTTTTTATCTTTAGTAATTTGTTTTTAGTTACCATGTGTAACTAAATCTTTTTAGGTTAGAGTTCTAAGATTAACCTCTGTTTATTTTTGTTAGATATTTATTTAATATAATGTCATTTATTTTATTTATTTTTTGTTCGCTATTAAGTTCCTAATTGAGTAATTTATTTCAAAGGAGCGTAACCTTATATTAAGTACTTAGATTGTGACAGGGCCTAACATTCTTATTACTATCTTGTTGCTTATATCTTGATATTTACAGCATTATACTAGTAACTATCTGTCTAGGAAGTAAGTAGTTAGTAAGGTAGACGTAGATTAGGCATGTCCGTTTATAGAACTACTAAGAGCGTAGAAAGGGTGTGCTATGAGTGTCCTAATATTCATAGATGGGCTTAACTAATGGAATGTTGGCCTTCATTGCCTTGGGAAAAATTGGAATGCCAATTTAAGTTTATGTTTCAATTACCTTTGAATTAACAAGACCCCGTAAGTAAGGATCACTGTGCGATCAGCAAGTGCAGTTAGCCATCAGAGGGATAAACCGATTAGGTTAGAAACGTCCTAACGGTCTTATCACGCGTATAGTCTACCTAAGATAAATAAACGCGACATTATTGTTACTTAATATCCAACATTATAAACGGGGGGTTCAAAGAGTCCTAACTATTGCTTACTTTTCTAAAACCTAAACAGGTAAACTTGCTCTGTTGCAAACAGATAAAAATTGCAACTCTTTAACCCTTATCTTTTATATCGTCAAACTTTCAAAAATAAGTAACGCAAATTGTTTGGACAAAATGACGATCCTTGTGGATATGATACTCTATTTATCACTTTATTACTTGGTAAACGATTTGGTTCACTTGTCATATCTGAACATCATCACTCACTAGTGATAACAATAAGTACAATCAAAATGGAGACACACTCTGAGAAACATAATCCACTCTTGCTTAAAAGCTTACGAGTGATTCACAAATTCTTGCTTAATAGTCCAACTTTAGCATAAAGATGTTACAAGAGTGTATCACAAACAACAATAGACAGACTAAAACCCTAAATGACACTTTCAGAATTGCAGCTTCAGTAGTCTTCTTAGGTTTAATGTCTTCCTTTATATAGCATGAGAATAGCATGGGCTTGATGAGCAATTCAGGCTAAACATTCCAGCTGATTTAGTACGGTTTTCAACACAATATTCTAAAAGCAAATATATTGTTTCCTTAAATGTTACAACATCACACTTAAGAAACACGCAAAGCATAATCGCCTTCTGCAGCTTCTAGAAAACACACTACGTGAATCATATCTTCATAGAATCTTCCCTGATCTCACGTTTAAAACAAAATTTCCAAGAAAGCTAAACAAAGCACGCTATGATGTCGTACCAACATGTCAAGACATCTTGTCCAATATCTTGCTATAGCACTTATTTTAACAAAATGCAGCCAATAACAAACTAAAAACATAACAATAAGTTATTTATTTGATATGAAATTTGTTTCAAAGTTCCAGATAGATTTGAGATTGTATAAAAAAAAGAAGGGTTAATACATGTTTACCCCTTATGTAATATTAGCGATTTCCGGTTTACATCCCGGTAAAAAAATATGTTTAGATTCCAACCCTGTAATTTGAAAATTCTTTGGTTTTGGACCTTATTGACACAATTGTACTTATCTATACTTTGAAAATTACTAAAAGGAATTACTCCTGCGTAAATGCTTTTAGTGCCAACTTACACAATTTGTAATGCATGTTTTTATTTACTTATGTGATTGCAACGCTTCCTTAACCAAAAGATGTTACGGTCCCCTAAAAATTGTCTTAATCAATATTAAAATTGATTAAGACAGATTTTAGAGGACCATAGCATCTCTTGGTGAGAAAGTGTTGCAATCACCTGAGTAAATAAAGGCACACAGTACAAAATATGTAAGGTGGCACTAAAACATTCACGTTGGAGTAATTGCTTTTAGTAACTTTCAAAGTATAGATAAGTACAATTGTGTCAACAAGTACAATTGCCAGTTATTTTTAAACGAAGGATCTTGCTAAAAGTACACTTATGACATTTGTAAATAAAATAATAATCAAGTTTTATGTATATTCAAAATGAAAAGTATCAAGAGTTTCAACTTTAGAAACTAACCACCTAAACATGCAAAGACCACATAAAAACTTAAATATAATACCTGAATACCCAATGCATTGCACCGCTTGAGTATTAAATAGGACAGGTTTTAGGAAGTGTTGCATTCACCTATTGATATTAATCTCACAAACTTGCAACGTGGATGACTAAAAAAAGTTGTCATTTTCATTCTTAAGATAGCCGTGATTTAAAAAAAAAAACTCAACATTGAAATGAAGGTTACTCATATTTCAAACTTTGACAGATTGCTACAATTCTTTAATAGCATTAAACTTTTCCTTCATATCTTCATCACTCTTTGTTCATATAAAAAAATATAAGTGTAAATAGTTTAGTTATTTTAATTATTAATTAATTAGACGAATTCAACGTTTTAATAAATAAAAAAATTAACTCACGCCTTAAAAATATAAGAATGGAACTCGCACCTTAAAAAAAAAATGAACTCACACTAAAAGAAGAAAAAAACACTCATTCATAAGCTACCACCCACCCTCATAAGCTTGTTTTATTTACCAAAAATCTATCTTGATCGGTTACTGAAACATAGAAGACTGAAACATTTCAATGTTAAACTTTTATTGAAATCACTAAACTATCTACACTTATATTTTTTTTATATGAACTATGAAGACATCAGGGATAAGTTTAATGCTATTAAAAAACTGTAGCTATTAAAGAAGTGTTGCAATCTGTCAGAAATTTAAAATATGAGTAACCTTCATTTCAATGTTCAACTTTTTTTTGAAATTACGGATGTCTTAAGGATGATATGATAACTTTCTTTGAGTCATCCATAAACAAGTTTGTTAATTAAGCATTTGGTTAGTGTGTGCAATCTTCTCTAATGTAGCATCTTTATACACCTCATAAGTTGTTCATTAGATTCTGGCAGTGGTAGCTTTCTATTCTTAAAAGCCACAACAATAACCTGCATTAATAGATAGAAACATTTCAATGTTCCTAAAATCTATTGTAATGTTTGGTACTGACAAATCATATTACGTTTCAACACTCCATACTAAGGTGCATGCATTGGGCCTCCATACTGACATGAGCCAGACGCAGGTTCTCTCAACTCTATAGCTGGCAACTCTATAGCATATGGCACCACCTGAGTATTAAATCTGAATAGGGTTGGAGAGTGTACCTCTTGGCCCCCAATGCTAGACACTTCAGTCTGCCACTCTCTCTATTAAAACAGTCTTTGCAAGTTGTAATGTACTTTTACTTAATGTAACAACCTCAGCCTGATATTAATGCTTATTAAAGAAGTGTTGCAAACAATCATGTAAGCTGTTACGCAGCATTCACCTCTTGGCTCCCCAATGCACATGGTAGCTTATGAATTAATTTTTTTTTCTTCCTTTTTTTTACGTGTGAGTTCATTTATCTTTTAGGAAGTGAGTTCCTTTCTTATTTTTTTAAGGCGTGAGTTCATTTTTTTATTATACCGTTGAATTCATCAAATTAATTAATAATTAAACTATTTAAACTTAAATTTATTTTAAATTAATTAAAAGTGAGGAAGACATCAGGGTGAAGCTTAGACATCCCAATTAGATCGACACCTCCACTCATGTAAATATTATTAAAAAAAATGGAATATCTTATAATTAATAGGTTAAATTACATTTTTGGTCCCTTAACTTCTTTCTGTTACACATTTTGGTCCTTTCTGTTAGTTTCAATTCAAAAACGTTAGGTTTTCTTCATTTTCTTCTAGAATTTTTCTAGGACTCTTGTTGTTGAAGGTTGATGGAGATGATATGAAGATGAAAAAAAGAGAAGAAGATGAAGAAAATCTAACATTTTTGAATTAAAACTAACGGAAATGACCAAAATGTGTAACATAAATAAGTTAGGGGACCAAAATAAATCGAATTTTATTTAGGGGACCAAAGCGATACTACCTAAATAGTTAAGAGATCAAAAATGCAATTTAGCCTAATTAATAAGTAAAATAATAGTTAAGAATAAAAAAAAGGTAATATAATAGGTAGTTAAATTAATCTAGTTATTTAAACTACTCAAAATTATATCAAGTGATAGAATTAATTAAAAAAAAATTATGAGATTTTTTATGTCAAAGGTATTTTTATACTTTTTGATATAATCAAAACTTCCCTCTTCTCTATTTCTTTTATCTTTATCTTATATCAAAGGGTTATGTTAACTTGTGCCCTTAGGACATATGTTAAGCAGCAAAAAAAAACAATTTTGCATTGGAAAACACAATATGACAACTTTTAAGAAGTTGAATGCACATATTTTGATATGTGTATTTTTATAATGAGTATCTTAACATGTACTCTTTAGAGCATAAGTTAACATTTGCCTATATCAAACTATCCTTCAAATCTACTGTATTTCTCAAATCTTTCTCCCTTCTCATACTCTCTCTTACATATTTCTCTCTTCACAGCTTCTCTTCTAAAATAAACACACCCTTCAAAATAGAGAATTGTTTTTTATAAATGAGACTTTTTTTTTTCATGAGACCAAAGAGTGAATCAAGCAATACAAAATTGGACTAAGACGTTCTTTTTGTCCAACACAGTATTTAAAAGTTTTGATTCTTAAAAATTACTTCCCTTTACATCTATTTATTTTGATGAAAAAATATTGGTCAATAATATAATTTAGATACATCAATTGTTTAAAGGATCTAAAAAGTAAAATGTTATTTATAATTAAGATTGAAGAATTTTTCTTAGGTGCAGACCGGAGTAAATATTGATCCACCATTTGAATGTTAAACGATGTTTTTCGTGGTGCAGATTTATAAAACTGGAATTCATATGCGTGTATGAGTAGTTTTATTTAAAATTGGTGGGAGGTAAAAAATGGCTCTCCAAATATTTTGTATTTAAATCAATCAATTGAGTTGAAAATATTAATGAGCATCACCAAATGATGAATCGTTTAGAACAACTCGAGTTCAATTTCAAGATACAACAATTATTGATCAATCTTCACAACCGAACTTTGTATTTAGCTTTTTTAACAATAAATATTTGTAACCACCGACATAAATAAATAAAATACTCTCTCATTTCCAAATTATAGGATGTTTTGAACATTTTACACCTTGAAATGTAATTAATTTTGAATGAGAAAGATATATTATTGGGTGTTTTACAAAATTGTCCTTAATAAATTGTATGGAAAAAATAATTTAAAGAATTAAAAGAATAGAGTAATAAATAATTAAGGATATAATAGGAAAAATAACATTAATACTTTATTGGTATTGTAAAATGATTTGGGACAAAAAAAAAATCTAAAACGACATATAATTTAACACGGAGGGAGTAGTACAAGAAATTCCTTTTCTTTTTTAGAAAGTGAGAAAGTCCACTAAAAAGCTAACGGGACCGAGTAAAATATAGTTAAAATTCAATGCTAGTAAATATTACTTACTAAGTTACTTCTTAATCATCATTTTAGAATTTTAGAGTGGCAACACTGATAAAAGGAAGTGGATTTTTTGAAAATTTTTTCTATTATACTTTCATTTTATTGTACACATTTTCTCTTTTCAATAAATTTAATTTATTATTTTTATCTCATAACAAATCATTGTTAGTTACTCTTTCTCTTCAACAAACTCTTATATTTTGGCATGAGTAGTACTAATAACACCCTCTTTTGAACACTCAATCTCTTATTGGGTTAAATTAATATGGGTCATGTACTTTGGAGAAAGAACCCACATAAAGTAGTGAGACATCTCCCACTAAAAAAAAACATCTCACTTCTCTCTTAAGCCTTTCCCGTTTCTACCATCCACCTCCACCCTTTTATCTCCATCACAATGTAGCGTAGGACTGGGATGGTGTGCTTGCGTCCCCGTTCGCAGCGTCACCATCTTCAACCTCTGTTGGGGTTGTTTTGATGGACTTCGGCGTACTGGTTAGATCCGCCGTCGTGAACCACCTTGGTTTTCTTTTAGCCTCGCAATCTGGATTTGTTTGGGTCGTGTAGTTTGGTACTGGTTCTTTCATTGATGGCTTCTCAATAGCAGTGGTTGGTTGGCCGCCGTCGTGTTACTCTACCTCATTCAGTCATCAGACATGGTGGTTGTCTTGGGTGTCGAATCCCTTTTGGGTTTAGGTCTTGATTTTTCATCTCCTCTAGCGGCCATACTACAAGATATTGTTTTGTGGTGTTTTGTTGAGGTGGTAGCAGATCTATGGTAAAGATAGATAAGTTCTCATATCTATCTAGGTGGCAAAACCACAGTGATAGTACGTTGTTGCATCTCTGGCTCTGATTCACGTTTTTCAAACTCCACGGTGGTCGTCCCGCCATCAGGGGTCGTCTGGTTTATGTATTTTCGACTTGTTTGTATGGGCTCAGATTGTGAGGGGTGTTTTCATTTAAAATCTAGATCTTTGATTTAGATCTGGTGTTGGTTGTCGCATCGGCTCGAAAGGGTTTTTCTCAATTTTGTACTAATTTTGTGTTGTAATCGTGTGTATCCCCCGTTAGGGTTTGTTTCAGTGGTTTTGTTGGGTCAGGTTTTGACCCCTCAACGTTGATTTTCTCCTCCAATATCATGGATGTGCTACGTAACAACTCTTCTAGGCTAGAAATGGTCATGTATCTGTTGTATGTTGTTGCTACGAATAGGGAGTGCAGGTGTGACCGTGTTGGCGGTGCTCGTGGAGCTCAAACTTGTTGATTGAAGTAACATCCCGTTTTTAGCTAGAATTATTTTAATTAATTTTTATGTGTTTTTATATGTGCTTGCGTGTGATTAGTTGTCTCGGTGTGTATTTTATTCGGGATTAAAGGATTTTGGCTTAAAGAGGGTATTTTAGTCATTTTAGACTCATGGGTATTTTGGTCATTTGGTGAGCAAGAGTAAAATAGTTATTTTAATAGGAAGGTTATTTTGGTGTTTTAAGTGGGAATATTATTTTTACTAGGTTTCTAATGAGTGGAGTAATTATTTAGAGATAGTAATTATTCGGTATGTTAGTGGTTTAAGTGAGTAGTAACTTTGGTGAATTAGTTGGTAAGAATGTTGAGCCCATTAAGACAATTAGAGAACTTGCCCAATTAAAAGGTGGTATATAGGCATAACTCTTGTGAGAATTAGGTTAAACCTTATCATTCATTTCACAAAGAAAAATATAAGAGGGAGAGGGAGAAAGTGGATCAAGAGGAGAAAAGAGAAGCTTGAGATTGAAGAGCTAGGAGCGAAAGGGATGCATAAGCTAAGTGGAATCATCATCTAGAGGTAATGGGGATAAAGTCTTCCTCAATTAAGCTCTAGGTTCATCTTTTCAATTTTATGAATAAGTGCTTGTTATGAAATTATGGCTTTTGTGAATTTAATGATGAAATTCGTGTTCCTAATTCATGTGAGTTTATGGGTATGATAATCTTCATGAATTTGTTATGCTATATGCTTAAAGTTCATAATTGTTGTTGTTGATAAGTGGTTTTGACAATTTTTGCTTATTCAAGTGTGTAGCATGAATTGTTGGATGATTATTTTTGAAATTTGTTCAATTTCGCTTAATAAATGTTTGTTTATGTTTGTACGTGAATGTGGTTTGAATTGGTGTGAGAAATGATCTAAATGATGAATTTGAGGTGAATTGGTGTTATGATTCCAAGTTTGTTGTGGTTTTAAATGTCTTTTGATGTTTATAAACTAATGTATAAGTTTTGGGGTTGAATTTGGGATCAAGGGGATCAAAATGGGAATTTTTGGATGAAAATTGTGCGAGTTCTCGAGAGGAACCCGAAATTTGGGTTCCCTTGTACTGTCGAACTCGCTGTGGATTAGATTTTGGCCAAAATCATGATTTTGGCGTTCCGAGTACTACGGGGTTCCCTTGTACTGTCAAACTACCTTGTACCCAAAATCATGATTTTGACGTTCTGGGTACTACGGGGACGATCCAGACCGTCCAAACTGATTCTTTTGATGTACTTAACTATATTTAAGCTTTCTAATACTTTAGAAACATCAAATGGATTAGATTGAACTTGGTTTTATGAATTGTATCAAACTTTTTGAAAATTATACAAGAACGCAATATTTTCCGAAAACTCGTTTTCTTAAGGAAAAAAGGGGAGGGTTAAGGTTGCTATACTGTAACTATGATTCATAAATTAGTTTTGCAAGGTTATTTGAACTTTAGCTTGATTTTACTTTGAAAAATGGAATTCTTTGGAAAAGTAATAAAATGAGACGAACTTAGTGAAATCTTGGAATTAATTGAAATTGGCATATGAAGCCAGTATGCTTATGCTACTATGATCATATGTGAGTAGTGCATATGCTTGGTTGAGGTGTTTGAGCACATTTAACTTTTTTTGTTGAATTACTTTAAAAATGTAGAAAGTTGTGAAAATAGACGACTTCGTTAAAACAACGTTTTATGCTCGGATAACTTGTAAGTGACTTTATATTCATGATGATATGGTAGGATAAAATCAATCCATGAAAATTGGATGTTTAATTTGGTGTATGTTTTGATGTGGATTGTTTTCCGTCTTTTATGTGAAATGTGACTTTGGAACTTATTGTTTCCTTAAGGTGTTTGTTGTTTATGATGATTATGATGATGATTATGTTGATGTTTGATGATGATTATGATGATGATTATTTTGATGTTTGATGATGATTATGATTATGTTGATGATGATATGGTGATGACTCTTGTTTGAATTATGACTTGTTGATTGTGTGGACGGAAATACATCATGATGAAATTGGTGGTGAATTAAATGATGCAAATGGATGTGTACTTTTACATTGTTTTTGGTGAATACATTTGTTAGGTTATTATGCATTGTCGAGTCTTTGCTTGTATGTCCATGCATCATAGTCATATTGAGTCATATAAGAAATGTAAAAGGAGGTGTACTTTTACGTGGGTGTGGATTCATACGATAAAATTATCTCCATAATCCAATTGGTACCACATGCATCTAGAAGAGTCTAGAACATTGCATGCACTTGATAATTGGTGAGTTGTGTCATACTTGAATATGTGACTTGGTGAATATGTGCATTGGTGAAACTTGGTGAATCGTATGAATTTTTGATTGATGAATTATATGAATTTGGTGACTTGGTGAGATATATGAATTTGGTGACTTGGTGAATTATATGAATTGGTGATTGGTGAATTTATTTGATAATGATACCTTGCCTCTACTCTTGAAATGATGAATCATATATGTTGAGTTGATTAGGCAAGAGTTTATGTGATCTATATGATTGATATGAATTAAATGAATTATATGCATAAGATGAAATATGTGCTTTATGTAAAATGAGAGAAATTGCATGTATGATTATACTATCTAGATAATAAAGTAGGTGTAGTTTGATGATCGAACTAAACAAATAGTGAGGTGAGAAATTCTTATATTGATTGATGAAAATAAGGTGATAAGCTTTTGATGATGAATTTGATTAAGAACGAATATGCTATGATGGGGGAAATGGTATTTTTCATATAATAATAGTATTATAGGAGTGGTGAGTATGTATATATGTTATGTATGAAATCCTTTAATGCTTATGTTTGATTATACTTTAAATGATTTGAATGATGTCTAACCCCTAGTGGTCGTTTCGTTGACCGTCTGCCTTATTCTTACGAATGGGTAGACAGTGTGCAGGAATAGTTTGCTTTGCTTGATGAGTTGTTTGAGGATAACATTGATGCTACCTTGGAGTCTTAGTGTGTCAGACTCTGATTTAGGGGTGTTTGTTATTGTCTTTTATATTATGACTGTGTGGGATATTTATTACTCAACATGTTGAGATTGGAGTTTTATTTTGAGTGATGTAGTATGGTTATATGACATGATTACCTTGGAGGACTTTATTATCTGTTGATGAGTTGTATGATATTATTTTTCCGCTGCGATGTTTTGAGAAAAATTAAGCATGCATGTTTTGAACTTATTGAAGAAGTAGCATCTAAATTCTTTATATGATTGTATTATTGCGTGTTTTATCGCTTTAAAAGGGTTTAGGGTGTTACAATGTGGTATTAAAGCCATGTTAGTCTTGTCTGGACTAGCACCGGGTGAATTGTCATGTTGTATGCGAATGGTATTCAGTTACCTTATGTAGTTATTTTTTGTTTGTGGTTTTTCCCGTTGTATGCGACATGTATGAAAATACTGTCAATACTTGTTATGTTGCTTTAGGAGGCTTTGAGCTGAGTGGGGGAGAAGCAGGATGTTTCAGGTGTGTTGTGTCTGGTAAAGGAGGTATCTTTGGATGGAGAAGCTCGGATGGTTGTGGTTATGGTTTGTGTTAAGTGTCCTGTTAATTTTGGTAAGGTTGATTTTGATTTGGATCTTGTTTGCTTGCCATTGGTGCACATGGATGTGATTTTTTATATGGATTTGATGTTGCCTTTTGGAGTTAGGATTAATTGCTAAACTAAAAGCATAACATTCTCTAGGAGAATAGACGAAGTAGGTGGGAAGTTTTTATTTGCGGATCAAGTGAAAAATCTTTGGATGGTGAAGCTTGTGTGTTAATGATGTTTCCTTCGTTGAAGAAAAATGGTGAGAAAGTAGTTGACAATTTGCCGGTAGTGCGAGAGTTCCTAGATGTTTTCCCTGACGACATTACCAACTTGCCTCTGGAGAGAGAAGTGAAGTTTGTCATAGATTTGGTGCCAGGAACAAGTCTTATTCCAATTGCATCATATCTGATGTCTGCGTCGGAATTGGGTGAGGTAAAGAAGCAGTTGGAAAAGTTGTTGTAGAAGCAGTTCATCAGGCCGAGTGTTTCATCGTAGGGATCTCCAGCGTTGTTGGTTAAGAACAAGGATGGTAGTATGAGGGTAATGGAATTACCTCGCCACAAATTACTAGTATAGAAAGTGCACTTCGCAGAGGTGAACCCAAATAACGAGACTAGTCTTGAAGGGTGTTATCCTTTGGAAAACATCTAACTTAATATTCTATTTGAAGTAAATATATTTTAATCTTATTAAAATAATTTAGTTAAGTTAGATACAAAGAATAACAGTCGGTAAATGGAATTACCGCACCGCAACTTACTAGTATAGAAAGTGCATTTTGTGGATGCGAACCCACACATTTCGAAATTAGTCTTGAAGTGTGTTATACTTTGGAAAACAATTTACTTCATATGTTATTTCAATGATTTTTATTTAGTTTAATCTCACTGACATGTGTATCTTATACAGACGTCTTTAAAGATGCATGATAC
Source organism: Medicago arabica (assembly GCA_946800305.1). Lineage (NCBI taxonomy): Eukaryota > Viridiplantae > Streptophyta > Magnoliopsida > Fabales > Fabaceae > Medicago > Medicago arabica. The sequence continues at coordinate 36,870,868 of OX326964.1, forward strand.
TCATGCTCATGGATAGCAGATATATAAACCAATTAAAACACATGCTAACATACATCTAAAACATGTTAAACATACATCTCATAAATGCGCTAATTAAACATACATTCCATGCATCATACATAAAATAATAATAAATTTGTTAGTATCGTTATGACCTCCTAACACGTTAGAATTAATTAAATAAACTATTTTATTATAATTCTTCGACCACGAACAAACTTCTCAAGTTTCTTCATTGGAATGATCTTTTGGCGTCGTCTCCTCTTCAAATTGAGCAATTACATTATTTAACACTTAAATAAAATAATTAAAATAAATCACGACATGCAGGTCGTATTTAAATAAAATAAATAACGATACACAGGTCGTATTTAAATGAAAAAGATAAACACTAAAATCTAATGTCATAACCATGTACCATATTTCACAATAATAACAAAGATTATTATTATTATTATTATTATTATTATTATTATTATTATTATTATTATTATAACTACTACTAATACTACTAAAATTAATTAATTGAATCAAATAATTAATTCAAATAATCTCTATCTCTATCTTTATCTCTATCTCTATCTCAATATACATGTATTCTAACCTACACTTTGCCTACATGTCACTTCACCAATGTTCCCTTTCGTAACTAATCTCTAATACTTATACCATGTGGCTCTATTTTGTTCTTGATTTTTTACTATGCTTCCTTATTATCTATCTTTCATTTTCCATCAGTTTCAAAAACACTCCATTTACTTCAGTTAATGCAAGTTATTTTATTTATATTGAGCGGTTAAATTTTAAAATTATTCATATTCCTAATCAATCCTTTTACACACACAAGTTTACTATAAACCACCTAATTTTTTTCTAAGCTTATATATATATATATATATATATATATATATATATGTTGCTTATGTTATCCTTTTCATTTCTTCTTCCATTTTATTTTTTGATAGTTTTGATTTTCTCTTCAAGCTTTGTGTGTGTGTTTCTATTTCTATAATTTTTTATATTCTCTAATGGATATTTTTTCTTTGATTTCACATACACATATTTTGGAATAAAGAAGAGTTTTGTTGAAAGGAAGCTTCATATATAAAATGGTGGTTGTATTGTTTTCATTGAAATTAAAGTATTTTTTAATTATTATCTTTTATTTTACTTTGTTATGAGATCAAGAGTTCACTAAAAATGTGGAAGGAAACATATTAAAAATGCATAAATAATGAATATTATTTTTATTCATTTTTATTCCAAGACATCATGTGGTTGTTCCTATAAATATTAGAGATTTTTCCTTCTCAACTGATGTCCATAAGATGAAGGAGGATTTGGATGGAGCTTACAAGAAACTCAAAACTCTCAACACCAAAAAATCTAAAAGGGTCGAACAAGAGAAAGTAAGAATCATCCATGTCTTTGTAATAAGATAGAATACTCTTATTATGTTTTTAATTGAATAGTTTTTTATAAGAGTCATTAACATCAAAGCCTAGGTAACTAATTGTAGAAGCACACATTTATTCAAGGTCTAGGTAACTAATTGTAGAAGCACGCATCTATTCAAAATTCTATTGGAATGTTTTTGATCTTCATGAAATTTGAGAGACAAAATCACAATTTGATGATTTGAACGCAACAACATGGAAATTTAACCATTGACCATGAAATTGGTTGATCTTCATACTTTCAATCAATTGAGTTTCCTCAAATTAAGAGTAAATTTGAGTGCAGCTCTGAAATTGTCTAACTATACTCACACTCTTTTGGGAAAGTTTTATTATTACTTTATATTAAGGATAATTAAAAGACTTTATTCCCATTTAGTTGTTTTCTTTTGATTAAGATTTAATAAATTTATTAGCAATATTTTTAGATTTGATTTAATGAAGTATATATATATATATATATATATATATATATATATATCTGAAAGTATGAGGTTAAGGTTGAATGTATAAGTGTTTCTATCAATTATATATTTGTCTTCTATATTATATTATAAAGTAAGTTTGAGTTACTCTTGATCTAGAATTATGATGATATGGCACCTCTAAGACCTTCCCATAAATTAAACTTGAGTCATTATTCTTAAGCTATGATTATGCATATGCGTCACCTTTAAAAAACATTCTCCCATATAGTATAACTTCTCACCCTTTCTTATTCTATCTAATCTATCTAATCTAATAATTATAATAATGCAAGTAATTTCAAGTTACAAGATTTATCATCCTTTTTTAATATAATTGTAGTTATTATTTATCCTCCATTAAAAAATGCATAGTGAGTAGAAAACGTGAGAGAGTTTTTTTATGATTACTAATGTGAGAAAGAGTTAGTAAAAAAAAGAGAATGAGAAATAAATTAAAAGAAGTGTTGGGAATGATTTTTTGAAGTGCGGTGTTGAATTAGAGGAGGATGTGAGGTAATTATGTAGCATATAATTGATGAGTTGTAAACAAATAATTTCGGGAATCTGTTTTAATATATTATAAGTTATGGGAAAAGAATATGTGAAGATTATGAACCACATGAATAAAAAAAAATTACTTGAACTATTTAAAATACAACATAAATCCAGAAAATAATTATTTGTTGTCATATTTTTCTCCAATCTAATTGTCAAACTTAAATTAAGCACTATGAAACTTTACCTATCTATAAAAATATTGTGAAATTTTATCGTAAAGAGATTTAAACAATGAATCACTATATTAAAGATCATGTAAACAAAGGGAGGCTAGAACCTCTACATTGCCCTACTGTTATATATGATGCAGACATTCTAACAAAAATTGTGAAGTATGACAAGTTTGAGGAGTTAAGGAATAAGATGGTTGTCGCACCTTAGGAGCATCTATCTATTTATATCTTCTTCTATTTGTAAACTAAACTTGACGCACTCTAATGCTAGGATCGTGTCTATGCGGCACCTCTAAAAAAAGCTTAATTTCCACTCTCTAATTATTCTATCTAATAAACTAATCTAATACCTAACTTCTCACATTTATTTTTTTCACAATAATGATAACTCAATTATACAATGCGTTAAAAATTAGAATACAATGGGTTATGAACTCACTCTAGACAAAAAAAATAACAAAGATTTTAGGTTAATGAACAGAAACATCATTGTTTTTCTATTGCCATGTTTTAAGAATCTAATAGTAACGGTTTATACACCTAACAAAATATTTAAATATTCTATAATTTCTTACACCATCATCACTGGATGTATCTCTTAACATTCCTTCAATTATAACTTACAAAATGGAAAAAATTTAAAGCGTGTTTGTTTTTTAATTCTCACTCACCCTTTATAACAACAACTTCCGCCACATTCATTTTCCCTCAATTCTGGGATGTTTCCTCCATGCCTTCTATTGATATCAATTTCACAACAAATACTTTTCTACATTTTCTTCAATCAACTTTTGGATATATTCTTCAATTTTGTATCATCATATATTGAAAGAGCATATTATTTTCTTAACAAGATTGATGCTGTTTTTTATTTTATTTTATTTTTAGAGAGAGCACATATTTTTCAATATTGATATTGTTTTTCTTTTAATTTTGTTTTCAGGTTCTATGCATAACAACTAGAGAGAACATTTTAGAGCTTTGTTACAACAAAGTCAAGTAAAGGAGTTTAAGCAATTGATTTGATTGGCAACAATATGGTGTATCTAAAATATTAGAAACAATATTATATTTTAAGTTGGGGTGGATAATGTAGGAAAATTGGTGGATCAAATTAAAAATATTGTTAGGGTATCGTTCTTAGACAAATTGCAACGCACGGGTTATACACCTATTTATTATTAAAATATAGGTTCTTTAAAATATCAATCTAGCTCAGATGTCGCTGCTTCTTGATGCCTATCCTAAATTTTGGCTTATCCAAACATTAAATCAAATAATTAATTAAACAAATAACTACATCCTTGTTTCATGGGTCAATAGCGCACGATGTGTAGAGATTTTTCAAATCAAGATGTCTTTAAATACAAAATATTTTCAAAAAAAATCATATCTCAGGTATTACTTTATGGTTAAAAAAAAATCTCAATATATTATAATTGATGCCATATCAATTATATAAATGTAAATAGAATTTGATACTCTCATGATAATTAGGGATGACAATTGGATCCATGCTCAATGGATATCCACAAAAAATATCAACAATGGATAGGGTAAAACCCCGCTTTCATAGGTCTGGATACGGGTCTAGGTAATACCCACAAATTTAATTAGGTATGGGCACGGTGAAGTTGAAGTAAATGTCACTAGAAGGGGGGGGGGGGGGGGGGGGGGGGGGGGGGGGTTAAATAGTGACCCTTTAAAAATTCTTTAGCTCTATGAGAGGCTGAGGATTTTTAGACAAATTAATAAAACATATTTGCATACTTGGTCACCAAGTCTTGTTTCTTTATGACTTTTTGCTTGCTTGCTCATCAAGATAACACTTCTAGGGTTTTGTCATCATCCTTATCTTTTGTAAATGATTTAGCACATGACTGAAAGACAACTTTTCCCTTGCATTAGCGCATGGCTTTTCTTTGTAAGCTTTATGGATTTAAATCATTAATTAACCTTTCTTTATTAATATAATGAAATACCATCAATTTCTCTATGAAAGCTTTAGCTTAACCATCCAAGGATACATAGCTATAACAATGTGTGAGAATTGAAATATCCTATCCTTAATAAAAACACTCAAGAGCACACATTAAATAACCAAATAAAATTATAATCTTAATTTTAATACAAGAGTTTGTTTATCATTTAAAAACAATTTTAAAGGGATTTTTGCTTCAACACACAGGTAAAGGTATTATACTGCCCAGACCCGCAACCACGCATATACATATTTATATAATATCATAAATATTTTATTTATTTTGATGTATAATTAATTAATTTATTTAGCTATTTAAGTCTAAACCTAAACTTAAACCAAAAAATGCTTAATACAATAACAACTCCATCCCAGTGGTGTAAAATTTTTTCAGGATATTTTGGATTTTTTTTTTGGTACAATTTTTTGGATGTTTTTTATTTCAATAAATATTACGATTTGAACTATTTTATGATTTAATTTTGAAAAAGTTGGATCATAGTTTTATTTCCATATGATGTTTTTATTGTTTTTTTATAGTTAAAGTATGGGTAATTAATGATATTTAAAACTCATTATTATAGCTACTATAGAACTTATTGTCACTATCCTTTTAATATAAGAAAAAAACATGTTGTGGAAAACCTATTTATACCCTTAACCCTTTTAATGAAAATTTACCACTTTTAGGGGTAAATCTGGTCTATTTTTTCACATGTTGTGGAAAACCTATTTTTACCCTTAACCCTTTTAATGGAGATTTCCCACATTTAGGGGTAAATCTGGTCTATTGTTTTACATTTCTAATTCGATGACATCACTAAAGGAGAACTAATGTCATCGAACTAAAACATCAAACCTGGTTTGCTTTATCTGTAATGCATCTAACTTACCCATATCATTGGAACTAAACTAAACTTAAGTCATTTCTTTTTTGTGGGAAATTGCAAGTACACTTTTGGTTCAAATTTCTATTTCACAGCTAGCAATCAATCAACAGAGACTATGACAAAACTTTAAAATATTACCTCCTTCAAAATATAACCTTGCTTTAACATTACTACCAAACATTATCATTATCTACACTCATTCGATCCCTCTCTCATCTATTCCCTGGTAAACTACTCTTCTCATGGCTTATTTTACTATTCATTCCTTTTAGGGTTTTTGTGTCTCATATGCATGTTAGATTCAAAAGTTCCACTTCACCTTCGATTTGGTTTTGTTTTTTTATCTGCTCCAGCAATATATAATCATGTTTATCAACTAAAATCGGTTCTTTTCATAAATTTCTGGAATTACTATGTGTTTATCAAGCTTGACCATCACTTCTATTTATATATTTAGTTAATATTTTAAGATTTGTTTGCAGTTTTCACATAATATGAATGGTACTAACCCTCAATATGTTGTTTACTTAGATCTCGAAGATGGAAAGACCATTCGAGTTTATTGGTGATATCACAGACAAAAAAGACTTTTGGAAGCTTTCTGTTAGAGTTAAGGACAAATGGACTGCTGTTAAGGATGAGAAAGAACATTTGGAGATGGTCATTGTGGATACTAAGGTCAGATTCTAAACTTTCATCATCTTTACTGATATTTTCTTAAACAAATGTCATGACATGTTATTCCTTGGCTGTCTCATAATTAGGGTAACGATATACAAGTGATTATACCTATTGCATATAAAACTGTTTATGATAAAATCTTAGAAGAAAATGCTACATACACTCTGAGCAACTTTCAAGTTGTTAGCAATGAGTTAGTGTTCAAGGCTTCAGCATAAGTTTTTGTTGAAATGGACCGATGGCACTGCTGCTGATGACATCAATGTTCATGATGTCCCAATGGGTGACATCAAATTCAAGCCATTTGCGGAAATAATTTCAGGGAAATGGCGACCTGATGTATTAGTTAGTGAGTTCAATACTGCTTATAACTTTTGTTGATTTCAATTATATTTTTACATGTTTCTTTCTAATAATCATTTGTATGTTGGTTTACAAGATGCTATTGGAGTTGTTCAGGACATGGGCTATTGTTAGATGATTGAAGGTACTGGGAAAAAGCTCCAGATTAACTTTACTATGAAAGATCTCCAGGTTAACTTTACTTCTTCAATTTTTTGTTTCCATTGTTAAATGTCGTTGTTATAATTTTTATTTATTTATATCACAGGGAATTTGCGAATTAGATCCTCTTATTATTTATGACCCATACGATGAACTACAAGAACATTGGACATTGATAGATGGTTATGGAAAAAGTCATGTAGTGTCAACACTTACACATGGTTGGGACCAATTCAGAGATTTTTATCAAATTACAACTAATCAACTTATGTCTTACACATATTTAGGCAATAATGTCTTCCAAATCCAATTTTTAATTGAATATATTAATTGCTTGTTTAGCATGAACAACCGGATTTTGATATTTCACCAAATATCAAAGTAATCTCTTTGAAAACAATTGATCAACCATAATAATACAAACTCGACAGTTAAACATCAATCATTTGTTAACAATTGTTTGTTAATTAGTATGGACAACCGGATCTTTAATGCTTCACCAGAATCGAATATCGAATCGGATATCGAAGCTCAATCTCACAAATGCTCTACAAATTTACAATCAATGTATAAAACTTATTGAGCGAATTATATCATCAATATATCACATAATGATGTTGTATTAGAATCATATATCACATACATGATATTGATCAATCAATTTTAATTAATTCTATATATTAAAATAATGTAATTATTAACACTTAATACTATTATCATTATTACAGGATTTCATTTCAAAATTTATCATAAAATTGACATCAAAATCAATTAAATAATTTACGTTATTAGAAACAAGTATTCAAACAATTGAATACATCACGTTCTGAATTTTCTTTTAAACAAAACCAGTTTGATGCCAAAAAGAGAGAACCCAAAATTTGAATCAAATTCAAAGTTCACACAGTAACTCAAATTGGTTACATAGAAAAGGATTATGCTGGAACGTAAAAAATATTTTTGGATGGATAGTGCTTCGTTTGAATCAAATTCAAAAACACCGATTCCGATATATATATATATATATATATCATTTATATTATCGGAACATAAAACCACATGAAACAGAAATAATGATTTAATTAGAACCGAAGCTCTGATACTACTTAAGGAATTTCAATAGAGGTTTTTCAAAATTTTAATCACTTAGCGGAACAAATCCCACAAATCTCAGTGAAACGAATCTTGATTAAATCATTAATCACAAATCTAACACATACTTAAACAATTTAAAGATTCATGTGTTTACCTCTTGAAGAGCATAACCTTTGTAGCAGAATTGTTTCTGATCATGAGTAAAGCAACATAAACAGAACTTCTCCAATGACCACTGTTAGCCAATTCAACGGAGATTCAGAGAGAACAAGATTTAGAGAGCGGCTAGGGTTTCACAACTTTTGTGAATTACGTTAAGCACATAAAACTCACCAAATGAGTTCTATTTATAGAACCACTTGTGTGGTAAACAAGCTAAACAATTATGTACACTGTATCTTATGGTGCATTATAGTTCACTTAAACACACTGTATCTTCTTACGGTATACCGCGTTCTCTATTTTTATAATTTAAACAATAAGTCATACTTAATTATTTAATTACTAATAAGTCTCACTTATTATTTTATAAATAAGTCTTACTTATTTATTTCTCTCATCTATTTGTCCTTTGTGTGTGACCCTATAGGTTCCCGTAACGTTGGCAATACAATTAAATCACATATTTAATATTATAAACAGTGAGCGGTATCTAGCAACACATCACTGCTACTCAAGTGACGAAAATGTCATGTGATCTGACGAAACCTTTATATAATAATGATCATGTCTATAATTACCCTTTGTCCTTCATGTCTATATTGAACACAAGGCATAGTATGTCCTCTTTGTCCAATTCAATATCGGGCTCTTAGACATTTCTCTTGTTATCAGAGAGGGGCAAATTTCATATAGGTCACTCATGTCCCTTAGTATGATTTGTGGAGTATCCATCAACCAACTTGATAGTTATCTTGTTACAGACAACGTTTGAATGATGATAAAGCACTCGACTCCAACATTTAGGGTACATAGTGGTTTCAGGTCAAAGGGTGGAATACACCACAATTACTATGAGAATATCTTATGACACTTTTCATAACTTTTATTATGTAGTATTCTCATGGTGGGTCCATCCAGGATAAGTATTGCTTCTAATATGTATACCTATGTGAAGACATGATAATTCTATCTGTGATCCAGGAGATGTGATCATCGGTCTACCCACATAATAGTCTTTATGCTTTAATGTTATCCCTTTTCATGATAAAGCTTGACTACAGGTAGTTTAAGAATAATGTCCTTTCGTTTAATGGATCTCATGATTAAGTCACACTTAATGTTCCAATAAACTGGCTAATTATTCTAGGAACTTTATTATTTTGAAACAAAACAAAATCAACAAAGAATTGTCTTATTATATATATATATATATATATATATGGGCTGCTAAGGTGCAAGTTAGCAAGTCACACCTACCTAAAATTATTAAGGTGCAAGTTAGCAACCGACACCACTTGATTATTTACACTCATTTTTATAAGTATTGTTAAGGTGAAAATTAGCAAACTTCTCTAATTTACACCCACTTTCATCATTCCAAATATTGTTTAATTAAAAGTTTTTGTCACCTTGTAATAAAAAACATGTAATTTTCGTTTTTGAGACAAAAGCTTCAATTGATATTTTTCCCAGTTTATTTTAAAAAAAAAGCTTCAGGTTATTCGATAAAAAAAATTGTTAGTGTCTAGAATTAATTTTGTTTGTGAAGTACTTATGAGTACTTACTTATTTTGGTGAAAGTTTAAATAAGAAAATTAATAAAGTCAATTTTGCTTAAAATGAGCACCTGTTCAACGTAAAAAAAAACGTACTTATTCTGTAGCAATATAATAACATTGCTTTGTGATAAAAAAAAAAAAATTTGTACCAAAAATAAACATATTAAGCAACGTCCAGGCATAACAAACATCAAGTAACAAAACAATTAACAAAGAGTTGAGTAATGTAAGACAAAATAAACATGTTTCTAATATTTTATTTTAAAAATAAAATAAATTTGCAAATTTACAAGTTTATCCTTTGCTTAAAACATGATTTAAATAGATAAAAGTGGTTTTTTTGGTAAAAAGCACTTTTATCAATTATATAGATAATTGTTTCGTTTTAATACCCTATCTGAGAGTTATCAATATTTATCAAATATGTTCTTATCTAATGGAACCCTATTGGCTCAATTTACAAAGACATTGTTGAGAAAAAGATGGCTTTTCCCCAAGGAGATGGTTGTTACTATCTGTTCCAATAACGAAAGATAATGATGATTGGGTTAACTGAATAACTAAATAAAATAAATACTTTCTTTCTCGTCATCTCAAGTCGATATGAGGATCTTTAAATTGAAAGGATCCCCTAATATAGATAATACAGATTCCCGTTGACCGAGTCTAACTCTAATTGTTTTGTTCTAAAGCAAACAAAGAGATCCACGGGATGGTTTGTCCTATTCAGATATTCACAACCAATAAGTACAGAAAAATGGACCCTCCATTCATTAGATAGATAAGATAACCAAAACTTCAGATAGATAAGATAACCAAAGCTTCGTGATCTGCTAGCAAACTTATTCCTATTCCATAAGAGATCTCAATATTATGCCTTGAAGAGGACTCGAACCTCCACACTATTTAGCACGAGATTTTGAGTCTCGCGTGTCTACCATTTCACCACCAAGGCATCTTCGAAGTGAATTATATTCTAGGAATATGATATATATCTAGTCTTATGTATGCAATATATGACAAAGGGGGAGTTTTAGAGTATTTTTATTGATCGTCATGTCATATAGGCCCGACTCGGACATCCAATTGATATCCGAAATATAGATCCGTTAAATATATATTCTATCAATAAATCAATAAAAAATTTCAATTCAATAGATGTCAAACCAAAAGGGTTGATATGGGGTCCCAGAGAGATATGTAAAAAACATACTCCTAATCCTAAATGGAATGAACTTATAATCATGGAATCGATTTGATCATCAGATTTTAAGTTCATAACCTTAGCCCATTCCCTTTTTGGGTGGAACATATCTACAAAATTCTTTAATTCCAGTTAGTAAGATAAGAATTCAACTAAGAAATGGGTTTTAGAAGCTAAAAAAAAAGGTATCCTGAGCAATTTCAATAATGGGGTTCATTGATATTCCTGGTACAATAAATGATATCACAAATATAATCATACTCAATTCGATGGAATTGTTTGATCTTACAGGAGACCTTATATAATTTCGCACGTGAAGAGTTATTTCTTGGTTTCGTCCGGTCATTAATAACTTAATTATTTTTAGATAATGGTAGATAGAAACAACGCTTGTAATAAGTCCTATTGAAACTAGACATGGCAACAAAACCCGCACCCACCGAATCCCACCCGCCCCCCGCCCCGATTGTAACGGGGAAAAGCCGAATTTACTGGGTCCGGGTGCGGGGAAAAATCGTAGTTTTAATGTGGGTCCGGGGTCGGGGACGAGGGATATGCGCACCCGCCCCGCACCCGTAAATGCGAATTTACTTTATTACCCTTATTTTAGTTAAGTTAGCAGGGTTACAAAAAGAGAAGGAAACCGAAACCCTAATTTCCTTCTTACTCTTCAGCTGCATAACATTTCCTTTTTCTCTTCCCTTATAAAGTGTTTTTCCTCTTCTGCTTCAAGCTTCAAGAATCAAGCGGTGAATCAAGCATTGGCTTAAAGGGTTCGTCGTTCAGGAGTTCCAGGAGTGAAATGGTTGCTGCTTGTTTTTCCTTTTTCAGTAAGTTCCTCTTTCTTTGTTCCTCTTTCTATTTGGCTTAAAGGGTTTTGGAAAAGCGCTTATTCACAAACTGCGTTTTGCAAAATCGCGTTTGGTATAAGCTGTTAATTGAAGAATCCCGTTACAGAAGAAGTCAGTTTTGCAGTTTCGTTTATTTTTGCCTTGCTGTTCATTGAGTATTCTGCATAAGTTTTGAGTTTACTTGTTACTAAGTCTGTTTCTTTGCAATGTTTTAATTTTTCTTGTTTTTTTAACTTTGTTTTCTTTTCTGTGAATAAGTTAAGTTTGTGAGACTATGTTAAGGCACCTTTGTTATTATGTCTACATAAGTTTTAAGTTTGTGAGACTATGTTAAGGCACCTTTGTTATTATTATTGAATTACTGAATTAACTATGAGTATATGTCAACAATATTTTGCTTCTTTCACTTCTATTTCATGGCCTTTGTTCTCTTATGCACTTTATGGAAACTTCAATACTTGACTTTTATTGAATGCTTGAATTTGAAAGTCTTGAAGAAGGGTAAATGTCTATCCTTATACTCAAAGCCTTTCACTGTGAATATTGTGTTTGGTATAGTTGTCTGTTCGCATTGCAACATGATGTGTTTTTAGACAACGTTTTTAGGCCAAGCAACTTCATCTTAAATAATGTTTTTGCACATAATGAAGACTTGCAACATATAATATGGGTTGTAAATATATTTATTAAATGCCTGATATCTTACTGAAGTGTTTATAGACATGCCTAGTACTAAATAGTTTCCTTCAATAAAGTATGAAAGAATCCCAGGAATGGTGTCTAACCTCTTCCCTTTTAATATTGCTAATTATAATGCCAAATTACTAACCTATATTTTAGCACAAAGCCGGTATTCTATTTGCTATATTCAAATAGTAGCTTTTATAGTGTTTGAAACATGTGGTTGACTTAACATGAATAATAGATTGTAGATTGAGTTTAATAGTAGCTTTTATAGTGTAGTTATATGCAGCACAAGTTTGGTTTCATTATGCAATGTGAGTCTAATAGATTTTATGAATTATTGGTTTTAGATGGAAAATGAAGGTACCTCTCAACCACAATGTCCACTCATTTCCCAAGGAAGTACACATCAACCGTCTCCAAATGGACAAGAAAGTTCACATCAACCAACTCCAAATGAAAGTGCTAACCCGTCAATTGCTGCTCCTACTCCCACTCCCACTCCCACAACAACTGATACTATGGAGGTTGACAGTGCAACAACACAAAACTAGTCAAAAAGATAAAGAAGTGAAGTTTGGGATCATTTTGAAAAGGTCACAATTGATGGAAAAGTTAAGGCTAAATGTATTTATTGCAAGAAGCTTCTTGGTGGATCATCGAATGACGGGACATCGCACTTAAAAGGACATTTATTGATTTGTCCTCACAAGAAGATTTTTGAAGGTAAAACGGATAAAGGACAAACATTTCTTACTCCTAAAACTTTGCAAGGTAAACAAGAGTTGTGTACTTGGATTTATAATACTGAAAATTCTAGGAAAGAGCTTGCACATGCAATTATTTTGCATGAATATCCACTTTCAATTGTGGATCATGTTGGTTTTAGAAGATACTCAGCTTCTCTCCAACCACTATTTCAAGTCCCTTGTAGAAATACTATAAAATAGGAGATACTCAAAGTGTATGAATTTGAGAGATCATCAACAATGAAGTTCATATAAAGTCTTGAAGGAAGAGTGGCCATTACATCCGACATGTGGACTTCGAGCAATCAGAAAAGAGAGTACATGGTTGTAATTGCTCATTACAATGATGGGAATTTGACTTTGCATAGTCAGATTTTGAGGTAATTATAATTTCCTCTAAAAATAGTTTACTTATGTTGCCATTACTTATAAAATTGTCATTCAAATGTGTTTGTGTCATTCAAATATATTTTTTTAATGTATTTTTGCACTGTTCAGAATTCCTTTCTGCAATGTTTTTGTTAGTGCAAAATTCCCTTCTGCACTATTTCTTCACTGTTATGTTGCTTGGTTGATATGCATGATACCTAATTCATTAGTGATGTGTAGCTTTAATATTGTGAATCTTATTATGTCAGGTTTATTTATGTTCCTGCACCTCATACAAGTGAAAGACTTAGTGATGCGTTGGTTGAGCGTTTGATGGATAGGAACATTGATAAAAAATTGTCCACTATCACTTTGGACAATTGTAGCACAAATGATGCGATGGTTGAAAAAATTAAGACTAGGCTGAAACCGGATTCACTGTTAAGGGAGGGGGCCTTACTTCATATGTGCTGTTGCGCACACATACTAAATTTGATTGTAAAATATGGCTTAGAAGTTGTGAAAGATGGAGTAGAGAAGATTCGGGATAGTGTTGCATTTTGGACTACAACACCTAAAAGGAAGGAATATTTTGAGTCGACAACCAATCAATTGAAAATTTCTTGCACCAAAAAATTGGCTTTAGATTGTCCGACTAGATGGAATTCCACTTACAAGATGCTTGAAGTTGTCATTTTGCAAAAGATATTTGTGAAAAATTGAAAATGTTCAACTCAATCACTGAAGTGTTTTCTGGCACCAAGTATCCAACTGCCAATGAATATTTTCCTAAGATTTGTGAGATTAAAGAAGCGATTCTTATGTGGATTGAATCCTCTAATGAATTGGTAAAAAAAATGGTCGAGAACATGTTGATAAAGTTTGACAAGTATTGGAGTGTGATTCATGAAATGATGGGTGTCGCTGCTGTTTTAGATCCAAGGTACAAAACTGATTTGCTTGAATACTATTACAGAATCTTCGATGGAAATGATGATGATCATCAAGTTAAGTCAATCCGACAATTGTGTTATGACTTGCTTTATAATTATAAATCGAGAATGAACAATGATTCTAGTGGTGATTCTCAAATGGTGGATTCTAATGTTGGTACTGTTGGCAGTGATGCTATGAAAAGATATGATTAGTAAAAAAAGACCTAGGACTTCATATGTTAGAACAGAGTTGGATGTTTATTTAGATAAGGAACTTTTAACCAGAAGTCCGGATTTTGATATTTTATTATGGTGGAAGTTGAATGGTGTCAAGTATCCGACACTTCAAGCAATTGCAAGGGATGTGTTGCCGATTCCAAGTTCTTATATTGTAAGTCCTCATCGAAGCCGACTTCATCCGACCACGTTAGAGGCTTTGATGTGTGCTAGAAGTTGGTTATGGAGTGCTGAGAACATGGATAAATTTTTAATTTATTCATGTGAATATGAATGTATTTGAATTAGTCACTAATTTTGTTTATTTTAAAGATTGCCATTGTTTAATTGTGTTTTATTGATAGGTAATTTTAATTCTAATGTGGGAAATGAAAATGTTATTTTACTCACTAAACTGGAGTCTGATGATGATGAAGGTATTCTCTTTAAAGTTTGTATTAAATTTGTGAAGTTAAATGTTTATATTCTAACTTTTATTTTTCAACATAGGTGATCCGATAGCGGTGATAATGATTTTTGTTATAACTTTTGATGATTTGGAATCCTTTATTGTTTTGAATTTGTATTAGTTTTGAGTATGTATTGGTTTTGAGTCCTAATTATATTTAGGAAGAAGATGTTATGAGCTCTTTAGAAGCTTTTGTTGGTTTCGAATATGGATTGATTATGAATTGTAATTATACTTTGACAAATTTGCAGAGCTTATAAGCTTGTTAGAAGCTTTTGTTTTAATTATCTTGCCACTAATACAGGATTAAACAAATTTGCCACTAAAAAATAGGCTTACTATTCTCTAAAAAAAAAACAGGCTTACTGTAATTTTTTTTTTCATTACAATTTTTGCGGGTGGGGGTGGGAGCCGAGCCGAGGAAACCTGTCCCCGTTGGGGGAAGGTCTAGGGGTGGACTTTTTATCCCCACCGGGTCTGGGGGCGGGTGTGGGGATGGGTACCATCAAACGGGGCTGGGGCCGGGTGTGTTAAAACCCGCCCCCGCCCTGCCCCGTTGCCATGTCTAATTGAAACCAATAAATATAGGCCTGCGTGCCATCCACACCAGAATAAATGAAGTTTTCTGAAAAAACCTGCTAGTGGAGGAAGACCTCCTAAGGATAATAGACACAGGGCTAAAGAGAGAGCCAAAAAAGGACCTTTTGTGTATAATCCTGCATAATCTCGAATGTTATCAGATTCATGGAGATATAGAACAACATATAAGTTATCATGTTTGCATATCCACCATTTGAGTCTCCAACAATTATTCCAATAATTACATATCCAATTTGACCTATGGACTAATAAGCAAGAATACGTTTCATGCTTGTTTAGGTAATAGCAAAAAGATTCCCTAATAGCATGCTAAGAATAGCTAGGATTTCTAGAAGAAGATGCCATTCGTTTGATGAGAAATAAAAGGAATATCGAAAATTTGAGAGGCTGAAGCAGCTACTTTCGAAGTAACAGAAAGAAAAGCAACGACTGAAGTCGGAGAGTCAGAGTCGAAAAGAGGATTCCTCACTTATTTCTCTCATTCAAAACTGTGCACGAGACTTTCATCTCACACGGCTCCTAAGTGAAAAAAGAAAGAAGAAGATTTATTCTTCTTTCTTTTATGATTTCCTACCTCGCGTGTGTATAAGACCAAATCCATTCTATTTTTACTTTTCAAAAGGATTCCTAATCCTGATCTTTTCGAGGAATCATTCATCAGTGGTTGTAAATGACCAATTTTTTTATTAATCTTTATGACTTTCTCCTATGGAACCTAGGTCTAAAAAATGGAGAAATAGAACCATCTAATTTGATTCGTTCTCAATAGTCACGAGATGATCATCTTAGGGTGATCCTTTTGTTGATGGATGCTCCTATTATATTCGTAGTCTCTGAAGGATGAGAACCAACTATGTAGCATCTACATTGAGAATTCAAGTATTGTATACATCATTAGTATGATACTTTGTAGGAACTACCCGTAATCACGAACTTGGAAAATGAACCCGTTTATCATACCGGGATTCATTGTTCCTAACTCTGCTTCACCTTAATTGTTATTTAAACAAGTAAAGTTATGTCTTGGTCCGAGTGGGAATAGCATGTCTCTTCTACATGTCCATAGAGTTTTGAAAAATTCAAACATCTTAGAAATAGATAGAGAGGTCGGAATCGAACGAACCGCACTCCTTCATATACGTCAAGAGTCCATTGATGAGAAGGAGCTAGGGAGATCTTGAACCTAATTCCTACAGTGATGAATATAAGCGCAATTGAAATTCCAGGGGAGTTATACATTTGTGTATTGATAAGACCATTCACTATTTCTTGAAGCTCTACCTCTCCCTCAGACGAACCATATAGCCAAGGGAAACCATGACCCAGAATAGAAGAGCTTGCCCACCCATGAGTAAATATTTCATAGCGCTGCATTAAAACATTCCTCCTAGAGTAGCGGTTAATAAGAATAACAAAAACTCTGTTATAGCCATTTATGTACATTCAATGTACTTTACCGATAGAGGAATACATATAGTCAAAATTGTTCGTTTGGAAATTTCCCAAAAAACTAATCAGGGGTTCTTCTCTCCATCGGAACAACAACGCCGTTATGCTCATTACTAAACTTGTAGAAGAGATAAAATAGAGCCAAGATAGATCTTTATGATCAGAGGTTGAATCAATCATCAGAAGAAGAATTAGACCAAAAATTAGGATCAATTCCGGAAAAGTAAAACTTCCATCGAAAAGAAGCAAATGAAAAGCTTTCGTAAAAATTCTCGTAGACTCGAGAATGAGATTTTCATTTTGTACATGTCAAATCATGAATTAGTAATTGCATCGAATCTCCAAAAAAATACCAAACATTCCTCTTTATTTATTCTTAAGCAAGTCCCCAAAAGTGCTTAGTTGAGCCATCATTTCTATTTCGTCTTTCGTTTCAATAGATATATCAATTAATTTCGATTCTTTATTTTATTAATTCTTTTCCAATTATGTATGGATCCATACATAGGTCTATGTGTGTATATAGATCTTGCTCATGGATTAATGAAAATGTAAAAAAGCTTTATTTTCCTCTGCCATTCTATGAGTCTCTTCCCTTTTGCGTATGGCATCGCCACTTCCTTTGGCAGCATCCACTAATTCAGAACTTAACTTGAAAGCCATATTTCGACCCAGACATTTTTGGGATGCGGCTAATAACCAACGAATGGCAAGTGCTTTTCCTTGTGTGGATCCTATTTCAACGGGAACTTGATGAGTCGATCTGCTTACGCGTCTTGCTTTTACTGCTATATTGGGAGTTACCCCAAGTACTGCTTGACGTAAAACAATAGTGGATTTGTTTCTGCCTTTTTTCGAATCCTTTTCATAGCTCGATAGATAATTTGATAAGCCAATGATTTTTTTTCCGTGTTTCATAATATGGTTAACCAACATGTTAACTAATCAATTACGATAAATTGGATGAAGAATGCTAGCAACACACATTTTAACACACACTTTTAAACACCCTATCTTTCATCGATTAAAATTCACATAGGTCCCACCAAATCATGTGGGTCCAATATAAATTTGGTGGGACCCATGTGAATTTCAACCAATGAAAGAGAGTGCGTTGCTAGCATTTCTCAAATTGGATCGAGTTTTGCGGTTTTTTTTCTTCAGTACCTCGCCGTGACATGAACGTAAAAGGGATAATCCATTTTTCTATAACTTATATGGGCTAACCTAATTTATTTTGGCTTTTTTTCCCCATATTTAGAACGACCTTGTTGACGATCCTTTACTCTAACAACATCTAGGGTTCCTCGAACAATGTGATATCTCACACCAGGTAAATCCTTAACCCTTCCCCCTCTTACTAAGACTACAAAATGTTCTTGTAAATTATGGCTAATACCGGGTATATAAGCAGTGATTTCAAATCCAGAGGTTAAGCGTACTATGACAACTTTACGTAAGGCAGAGTTTGGTTTTTTAGGGGTAATAGTGGAAACGTTGACAGATAAGTCATCCTTACTGCCACTTTACAGAAGCGTACATGAGATTTTCACCTCATACGACTCCTCGTTCAATTCTTTCGAAGTAAGAAGTAATTGGATCCTTTTCCTCGTTCGATAATCTCCACTCCTTCCTGACAAATAACCAGAACTAATTCAGTCAGTCACATTTTCATGTTCCAATTGAACACTTTTCTTTTTTTATTATTCTCAAAGTAGAAGATTATTCTTTTTCTTCTGGGTCTCTATGAATCAATATTATTACATTCCAATTCCTTCCCAATATCTCCTAAATAAAATCCCCAGTTGGATCTAAAAGACGGGTTAGTGTGAGCTTATCCATGCGGTTATGCACCCTTTAGAATAGGAATCATTTTTGTAAAAGATCCCCGCTTTCGTGCTTTGGTGGGTATTTGAGATGCTTTCGATGACCTATGTTGAAAAGATATCTATTTATATGATATGATCAATTGTGTAAAGCTTGAGATAGCAACGGAATCAGAGAAAGTATACAGAAAAGACAGTTTTATATATTATTCCATTAGTATTTTCTATTCTATGATATTACTATTTACTATATATATTAGAATTTAGTTAGTGATCTCGATTCAGTGAGTCCTTTCTTGCGTGATGAACTGTTGGCACCAGTCCTCCATTTTGTCGCTATGGGCCAAGGAGAAAGGCAGCAAGAGGATTGTACCATCCTAAAAGCAAGAAGGTCAACCTCTTACTATACAACATAGGTTTTGGCAATGCAATGTGGTTGGACTCTCATGTCGATCCAAATGAATCATCCTTTTCACTGAATACTAGGCAAGAAGATAGCAAGTTACAAATTATGTGTTAATCGGGGGATTACCATTATGCTTGTTGTTGTGATAAATCTTATATGTATATGTGTTTCAAAGAATTTTTTTTTACATTTTTCAGGGTCTCGGGGGGAGGTCGAAACACATAAGAACTTTTTGAATAGGGATGGAAAAATAACCCCAATTACTTCGCAAATGGTAAGATCTTTGGCATAAGAAAGAAGGGTTCATCCATCTCATCTTGCCTTAGTTCTGATTTATCCATTTTTTTAAGAATACTGAGTCGGGTTCTTTTCTTACGCGTATTGAATAGAACATTGATCCAAATCTTGTACATAGAAAATCGTCTTTAGTTAGATGGAGAAAATCATGTGCTATTGTTCAAATCCATAGTTAATCCTATTTCGGATGGGAGTAGGTGACAATTGAATCCAAATCCAATTTTGTCCATTATTTTCATATGCGTAAGAGTGTGAAATGAAGGCTCGAATTCAAGTTGTTTATAATTTATAAATAGTGGCATTGAGTTTCTCAACCTTTTGACTTAGGATTAGTCAGTTTTTTTCTTTTGATAGGGATAAGGGAAGGGGTATAACTCAGCGATAGAGTGTCACCTTGACGAGGTGGAAGTCATCGGTTGCAATGCAATGTGAATTTTTCCATTTTGATGATGATATGCAATGCGAATGGATAAGAGGCTTGTGGGGTTAACATAAGGTGGTATAGGACTGTATTATATTTCTGGGAGGCAACTCCCGACGAATATTAAGCGCATGGATATTGGATATGGGGTTGAAATAAGGTGGTATAGGACTGTATAATATTTATGGGAGGCAACTCGCGGTGAATATTAAGCGCATTAATACAAGTTATTCATTGAAATGAAATTCTGAAGCAGCTTTGTCTACAAACAAGGAACCTATAAGTAATGTTACTAGGAATCTCATGGAGAGTTTGATCCTAGCTTAGGATGAACGCTGGCGGCATGCTTTACACATGCAAGTTGAATGAGAAGTGGTGTTTCCAGTGGCGGACAGGTAATAACACATAAGAACCTGCCCTTGGGAGAGGAACAACAGTTGGAAATGGCTGCTAATACCCCGTAAGCTGAGGAGCGAAAGGAGGAATCCACCCATGGAGGGGCCCGCATCTAATTAGCTAGTTGGTGAGGTAATAGCTTACCAAGGCGGTGATCGATAGTTGGTCCGAGAGGATGATCAGCCACACTGGGACTGAGACAAGGCCCAGACTCCTATGGGAGGCAGGAGTGGGGAATTTTCCGCATTGGGCGAAAGCCTGACTGAGAAATGCTGCGTGGAGGTAAAAGGCCTACGGGTCATGAACTTCTTTTCCTGGAGAAGAAACAATGACGGTATCCGGGGAATAAGCATCGACTAACTCTGTGCCAGCAGCCGTGGTAAGGCAGATGATGCAAGCGTTATCCGGAATGATTGGGTGTAAAGCATCTGTAGGTGGCTTTTTAAATTCGCCGTCAAATCCCAAGGCTCAACCCTGGACAGGTGGTGAAAACTACTAAGCTAGAGTACGGTAGGGGCAGAGGGAATTTCTAGTGGAGCGATGAAATACGTAGTGGTTGTAGCTTGCTAACTTGCACCTTAGTGTTTTCAGGTGGGTGCAAGTTAGCTGCCCCCTATATATATATATATATTGATACAAAGCCAATCCCAATCAATATAGATTGGAAATTAGGGCTTACTCCAACAACAACACCATCACTCTCGTAGTCGTAGGTAACGCATATGTATTGGGAAAATAATTTGTCCCATATCTCATATTGATTTTCTGTAACCTCAAACCACATAGAGTATAACGGTAAAGGTTATTCATTTGTGTGAAGTCATCGACTTCGACAGACCAAAGGTTACCTTCCATTGAGATGGTTTTGATGGATTTGAAGGGCGGGATAATCAATTCAATAATTTCTGATAATATGTCCTTTAAATTTAAGAGACAGATAGCCGAGGGAAAAACTTATATTTTTAATAAATTGTATGTTAGAATAAATTGGCAAGGAAAGAGTGCTGGAACTGCATGGAACAACATCCAAGTCCAATGTCATTGAGTTAAATTTAAGAAAGTAATTATTTTGTTCTTCGTTTATCCAGTTTTCATGTGTCACCAGGGCCGGCCTTGGGGGGTGCAAACAGCTCAACAGAGCTGGGCCTCCCCAAGGTATGGGCCTCAATATTTTTTTTATTACCCAGTACTATTGCTACCTTCCAATAAAAAAAAAATTATTCCATAATTCCTCACGTTAATTCCTCACGGCTTTCCTTCTTCTTCTTCCTTCACCAACTGATTCACCATCACCAGGCTTTCCTTCTTCTTCTTCCTTCACCTAATCACTGATTCACGGTTTCAAACAACACTGTTGGTAAGTAATTTTAATTGTTTTCCCCTTTCCAAATCGTTTTCCTCTCTTTCATGAAATTGAATGATTTTTGTTGAATGTTGAAATTGCTAAAATAAAGATTGATATAGATTTGGTTGATTATTAATAGAATTATTCAGATTTTATGCAGAATCATTAACAGATTGATAGTAGACTAGAGACTTCTGTTGAAAAAAAATAAATTTATATATCACAGATTTTTAATTGGTTTTATATATCACATATTTTGCTAATTACTAATTACTAATTAAGTTTAATTTTATTTTATGTTTCAACCTCAACATTGTATGTCTAATGATGTGGTTCAACTTCGACATTGCGGGATTGCGCAAGAACAGTGAAGAATTCCAGGTTCTTTATTTTTCTAATCTTCCTCTATGCCTCCTAAATTGGCTCCTAGATTGCCACCTAAAATTAGAAAGTTTGAGTCTGGCGCTAAGAAGCGTAGGAAAAAGAAAGAAAAAAATTGCTGAGTTAATTGAATCCCAAACAGGAGCTCTCGATAAATTTATTGTAAAAGAATCACAAATTCATGTTGATGCTATTCATGTTGATTCTATTCTTGTTGATGCTATTCCCGTTGATAATGTTGATGCTATGCCTATTCCTACTGATGACATTCCTGTTGATGCTATTCCTATTGATGATAATGTTGATGTGGATGTTGAAAATCTTGATGATAATGAAGATGATAATCAAAATGTTGATAATGTTAATGACATTCACATTAGTGTAGATATATTTGATTCAAGAAATTGGGATTCTCTCGAGTCTAAAATGATTGATTTGTTAGCTACAAAAGGCCCTATAAGAGATTTAAGAATTGTGAAGGGTCCTAGAGATAAATTTTCTAGATGCTTTACGGCTAATTTGTATACTAGAACATTATCAAATGGAGAGAAGTGTGACAGAGATTGGCTTGTTTATTCAAAAGAGCTTGATAGATTATTTTGTTTTTGTTGTAAAGTTTTTAAAAGAGGGGTTGGTAGAGGTCAATTAGAAAATGAGGGTTTTAGTGATTGGTCACATGTTGGTGTTAGACTTAAAGAACATGAGGCAAACATGGAACACATTAAGAGCATGACTAATTGGTATGAGTTGCGTCAAAGGTTGAAAAGTTCTCAAACTATTGATAAAACAACTCAAAGATTGATTGAGATGGAAAAGGGTCATTGGAAAAGTGTTTTAATAAGAATCATTGCAATAGTGAAATACCTTGCTAAACATAATTTGGCCTTTCGTGGTTCTGTAGACAAATTGGATGAAGATGGCAATGGGAACTTTTTGGGCTTAATTGAAATGTTAAATGAATTTGATCCATGTGTCCAAGAACATGTTAGACGTATTACAAAAGATAAACTTCATGTTCACTATCTTGGGCCTAGAATCCAAAATGAGTTAATACTTTTGCTTGCTTCTAGAATTAAAATTCAAATCATTGAAAAAATCAAGCAAGCAAAGTATTTCTCAGTGATACTTGATTGTACTCCTGATATTAGTCATCAAGCACAAATGTCTTTGATAATACGATATGTAGATGTTTCTTCAAATTCTGTTAGCATTGAGGAATCTTTTTTAGGATTTTTGAATGTGAATGATACAACTGGGCAGGGGCTTTTTGAGGTTTTACAAGATGAATTGAAAAATCTTGATCTTGACATCTATGATGTGCAAGGACAAGGTTATGATAATGTGTCAAATATGAAAGGAAAACATCAAGGTGTACAAAAGAGGTTTTTAGATATAAATCCAAGAGCCTTTTATACTCCTTGTAGTTGCCATAGTCTTAACTTGACATTGTGTGATATGGCTAACTCATGTGGTAAAGCTAAAGATATTTTTGTAGTTGTTCAACGCATTTATACTATTTTTGCCAACTCTACTAAGAGATGGAAAATTTTGAAAGATAATTTAAAAGGGTTGACTCCAAAATCTTTGTCTTCCACTCGTTGGGAAAGTCATGTAGAAAGTGTCAAAGCTATAAGAGCGACAATGTCAGATTTTATTGAAGCTTTACTTGAAGTGTCAGACAAGGATCTTGATTCTAAAATAAGAAGTGAAGCTAAATCTTTAGCAACACATGAACTTGGTGATTTTGAGTTTATAGTATCTATAATTATATGGTTTGACATATTATCTGCAATTAATTTGGTTAGCAAGCTCTTACAGTCTGATGATATGCTTCTTGATGTTGCTATGTCATAAATAGAAGAGTTGATTTCTTTTTTTAAGGAATATAGAAAAACTGGTTTTAAGAAGGCCTTGGATGATGCTACAGAAGTTGCTATTGAATTGAATATTGACCCGGTATTTCCTCAAAGGCGCATAATTCGAAGAAAAAGGCAGTTTGATGAGGATTTGAATACCCCGTTAGTTGAGCAATCTGAAGAAGAATCTTTTAGAGTTAATTACTTTCTTTGCCTTGTTGATCAAGCTATTGTATCTCTTAATAAGAGATTTGAACAATTCCAACAATATGAAGTTGTTTTTGGTTTTTTGTTTACTTCCGACAAGTTAAAATCATTGGATAATTCGACTTTGGAGTCTTGTTGTGGTAATTTTGAACAAGCATTGAAACATAATGAGGAATCTGATATTAATGGGAGAGAACTATATGTTGAGTTAAGGTCACTAAAAGATATATTGCCCGAAGAAAAAATGGGACCTATTGAGATTTTAAGATTTTTGAAAGGCATGAGTTATTTTTCTAATACAATTGTTGCATATAGAATTTTATTGACTATTCCCGTGACAGTTGCCTCCGCAGAAAGAAGTTTTTCAAAGTTGAAGTTATTGAAGTCTTACATGCGGTCTACCATGCTACAAGAAAGACTTAATGGCTTAGCAATGATAGCAATTGAGAATGCTAGGTTGCGAAATATACAATACGAAGAGTTGATTGATCAATTTGCTTCAGAAAATGTGACGAGGAAGACTCGTTTTGGTGTGAATCAGAATGAAGACTAGCTTAGATGGTATTCGCCTGAACTCGTTTTATATTATTTATTTCTTATGTTTACGAACTTCATTTTTAATTTAAATAGGGCTGCGATTTTTTTGCTGTTGCTGTGACTGCTTGGCTTATGTGCTGCCAGCTTTGTGGGTTTTTTGCTATTGTTGTGACTGCTTGGTTGTTGTGCTGTGACTGCTTGGTTATGTGCAGGTTTCATTTTATGTCCTTTTGTTTTAGCCTTTTAGGCCTATTAGAATTAGGTCCATTTGTTTTTGGTGTTAGGTGGGTGTTTTTTGGGAGGGTGGTTTGAGGTTCCTCATGTATACGATAGTCGTTTTCACATTTGGGTGTACCGCATATATACGGCACCTTGTATTTATCTTTCAAAAAATATAAATAGAACATTGTTCTTTTAAAAAAAATGCGTTTTGATTTTATCAGTGACCTCTTTTCATTTTCAGAGCCGAGCCTCCAAATTCGTGGGGACGGCCCTGTGTGTCACTCTATTACATACACGGTGATGTTGTTATAGCTTGATTTTATGTAATAAATAAATAAACATAGAACATTTGTATCTAAATTATAATATAATTTACTATATTTGCAAACATAAAATACAATGTTCTCTGTTTGGAAACCATGTGGATCATTTGAATAATTTCATTAAATATGGAGATGTTGAGAATGCAATCGTCACAATCCAGTTTGTGAAAGCAACATATTTTGAAGGTTGCAAACATCTATTTTTCTTTAATTATTCCGATATTATATATATATATATATATATATATATATATATATATTCAATCCTTAAACGTTTGATCCACTGGTGTGATCTACTAGACATGATATATCTGCATAGTTTTCTGAGTTTCACACGCCTTATCTTCAACCCTTTTAAGTTCATATGAGACATACTCTGTGTTCAACCTGGTACATCCGGATGCGTCCAACATTATTAAAAGTTATATTTAAGTCGTTTTCCATCTATCATAAACGTTTAAACGGTTTGTATTAACGAAAGTGTAATGAACGATGTGTATCGTAGGCTTCCTCCACTACCGTTACGCCACTTTACCTTTGACTAAGAGCTAAAATTTTGAATGACTTTGTGTATAACACACCAAGAGACACAATCCAAGATCTTAATTGTTGGAAGAAAATGTGTTTAACAATTCCTTTTTGAGTTTTGATGATAACAATATATTAAAAGTTTAATTGAATATGCTAATATTTGTTCAAGTGTGCAAGACTATAGACTAAAATTTATAAGTCTTAAAACAAGGTATTGGTTCTGAAAAAACAATAGAGAGCAAAAAAAAAAAAATCTATAAGAGAAGCTTTGTTACAAGTCAGAGTTTGAAAACATCAGAGTCTGAAGACCATCAGAAGCTGACTATCAGAGTCTGAAGCCATCAGAGTCTGAAGTGAAGAACTTGAAGTAAGTTAATTCGTTACTTGAAGACACAAGTGTGATGAAGGAATAGAAGATGGGAGTGTCATACCCCAATTTTTGAATCGAGATCCCACTGACACGCGTCATTTGACCCTGATAAGTCGTTAACTTTTCAGTGAAAAATTCGGCAAAGAAATATTTTAAAATACCTCATTTTTTGGTTCCAAGTCGGGCCCTTTTCTCTCTTTATTTTCATTTTCATTCTTTTAGTTTAAATTTCCATCTTTTATTGTTTTTAATCAATTAATTTTAATTTTCATTTTATTTTATTTTTAATTTTAAAATATTGACTAGTCTTTATCTTGTTTTCTTTTTTTATTATTTCATTTTTTATTATTATTTTGTCCGATAATGTCCAAAAAAAACTGTCCCAATCCAAATGCAAGTTGTGAAACGCGTTTCTTTCTCCCAAATTCAGGAACACGCTTTCCTCCTCCCAATTCAAAGCACAGGTTTTTTCTGCTTTTTTAACAAACCCTAAACTCCTAAACCTAATGTTATAAAAGCAGCAGCAACACATCACAAAGGGGAGGCCGAAATTGGCAAACCATAGAAACCTGCAAAGAGAACAAAAATCGTACAACACATACAATCACAAAACCACAACATCACAGACCCTATTCAGATCAGCACAAGCACCCATCATCAATTCGAAATCATCAGGACAACACGCTGCTAATTGCAACGCAACAAACCAGACTCAACGAATACGAGACCGACACAGTCATACAGCCACGCAACTGGAATCAACAAAATCAATTTGGATCCAAAAGGTAGTCTTTTTTTTTCCAGTCTTTTTAGATCTAGGACCCCTTTTTAGCTTTAGGTAATTTAGGGTATTAAAAGAAAAGAATAGGAGTAGAAGCAGAAAGAGGAGCAAAAAAAACAAAATAAATAAATTAGGGTTCCGGCGTGTTGGCGCCGCCGTACCGAACGGCCATCCACCGCCGGAACCACCCCTTACCGTGCAGAGAACTACAAAATACGGCAGCTTGTTCTTCAAACCCGCCGGAATCTTCATTAATGAAGATGAACACTCAAGGTGTTCAGTAAGAGAGAGAAGAGAGAAGATTATTAATGAGAGGAAGAAAGGATAGAGAGAGAAACAAGAGACAAAAATGAGAGAATCCTAAAGCCATAACCTATTTATAGGCCGGTTAGATCCTGTGTGCATGGGTACACGCACTAACGTGTACCCCCACCGTCCTGGCTGTGTGATTTGATCAAAGGGGCCACGCTGCTCCGATCTGTGATCATATCTCGGTTGTCTAATTTCAATCAGACGACCTTGATCTAATCCCCTGAGCCCAGCACGCCCTGCAACAGTTCCTTAGCCCAATTCTGTTTCTTTTTAATTACTGCACCCCCTGTTTACTGCTTGCAACCCCCCCCCCCCCCCCCCCCCCCCCCCCCACCCAAACACCTCATTGTTTATTATTCGTTTTCATGCATTAGAATGTAATTAGACTTTGACGTAATTTATTTATTTTCGTTTTCTCGCATACAATTTAGAATGTAAAAATATAGGTTTAATGTAATTTATTTATTTTTTCGTAGATTTTAGAATGTATTAATAGGTTTTCATGTAATAGTTTTAGGTGCATGTGTGCTTGTGTGTGTATGCTCTATTTTTATGTTTTGTAGTTTAGGTTAAAAGGTTTTTGTGGTGATCCAACGTCACCATAAAATACCTCCGCTTTTATTTTTTCTCGCTCCGTTATTTTAAATTTTAGCTTTAATTATTATTCAAAAAACAACAAAAACATGCAAATAATCAAAACAACAAAAACATTTTCTCAATAAACCTTGATTCTCAAATCAAGTGATCCTTCTTATCTTTATTTTTCTTAAACAAACTTTCAATCAATTTCAATCATACTTAGACCTTTACTTTCTTCAATTTTAAAATCAATCAACTTCACATTTTGCCACTTTGGCTCTTTTTATTTCTCAAAAACATTTTCAAAACATTAAAATCAACCAAACCAATCAAACGGAAACTTCTACCCCAAACTACGAGGTTTTGATCCCTCACGGGTACCTAGGCAAAAGACACTCGTCATTCCAAATCAATAAAAAATGTAGATAATTAGGTCTTTGTTTTCTTAATCATTTTAAATCCCATTTTTTTCAAACTATGCAAGTTATAGCACATTAATTAGATAAAATCAAGAGGTTCCTGTAGAGTACTACAGACATAAAGGGTGCTAATACCTTTCCTTTATGTAACTAACCCCCGAACCCTAAATCTCTTCAAATATGGGGTAGTTTGAACTTTTTTCTCTTTTTCTTAAAAAATTAAATGTTCAGTCGTAAAATAATTAAAAGTAAGGACATTCTATGTAAATGACTTGATTCAGGTTTAATAATCTCACATGTCTTTATCAAGGATGTTATGATTTATTTAATTAAAAAATTACATGGTAATTTAGTAGTTTAGATACAATGTAATAATAAGGATGATTTTGAATTTTGCATCAAAAAAGAAAAGCATGATATCCTATAAACGGGCAGTGCTCATCATAATGCTCGACCACAACCCACAAAAAAATAATCGTACAAGACTACCAACACAAGCCAAATTCATACCTAAAAACAAACTTTATGATAGATTACAAATCAAGTTTATGTCTTAAATTTTCAACTAGACCAAGTTTGGGACTTGTAAATGCTAGCACGACTTAACTTATTCTAACAATTACATGTTACTAATATTTACCTTATGTTCTTACATGTGTAACCTTGTGTCTCTACCATAGTCTTGCAGATACCATTGTTTGTAATGAGAGAGGATGATGATAATTCATGGGGTTGTGTTAAGTGTTTTTCTTCCCTTTGATGATTTAATGCAAAGTATGAGTATTGAGATAAAACTAAATATTGTGATGACCATTTGAGAATGTGGTTATTATAATTCGTTACATCTCCATAGAAAAAGAAAGTAGTGGTGTTTTATAGGCTTCTTTGGAGGAAAAAGACAAAGTTGAAGATAATATTATTATGACACTATAGAAGCGTCTAAATAATGGCACTGTATACATACTATACAAGCGTCTAAGTAATATTATCTTCAACTTTGCCTTTTCCGTCCAAAGAAGCCTATAAAATATCACCACTTTCTTTTTCTATGCTGAGTTAACGAAGCATAATAACCACATTCTCAAAATGGACAACACAATAGTTAGTCTTATCTCAATACTAGTACTTTGCATTACATCATCAAATGGAAGAAAAACACATAACACAACCCATGAATTATCATCATCCTCTCTCATTATAAACAATGGTATCTGCAAGACTATGGTAGAAACACAAGGTTACACGTGTGAATAACATAAGGTAAATATTATGAACATGTAATGGTTAGAGTAGGTTTAGTTGTGCTAGCATTTACATGCCCCAAAGATGGTTTTGTGAAAAAATCTAAGACATAAACAATGATGAAATACATGTTTGCAGTCGAATTCCAAAACATTATCGGCTTTGAATCCATTGATTTCACAAAATTGGTGTCATCCCAAACCAAACTTTATGCATTGAACATCATCTTCTGCTAGCAGTTCACAATAAGTATTGTAACTCTTCGGTCCAGATAAAAGAAGATTCTTGTGAATACAACCCCTCATAATCAACAAATTCTTTGTCCAGTGTCTGCATAATATAAAATCAAATTATCATTACATGTCAGGCCCTACAAATCAATAAATACGGTGAAGCAGAGATAATACAATTGCAACGAGATTAGATTTTTTTTACCAGTTGGTAGGTGGCTTTAATATGTAGGATATTGTTGTTATCAAACATTAATAAGAGAATCTCCAAGTATGAAAAATGCTGGAACGAAAAGCTTTTTCTTTGTCACATCAAACATCACAACAACAAGAGAAAGAAGAAAAAAAAAGTAAAAAAAAAACTTAAGCACCCTGTTTTTTTTTTTAATTTCACTGCATAAGGTTTATGTTTATGTATGCAATATACGCAAAGAGAATAAACTAATAGAGAACAAATAGTTTAACATTAGTCTTGTTCTTTTATAATGGCGCCAATCAAAACTATTGGCATATCGCTACCTTTAGCTAAAATTTATTACTACCTTTAGCTAAATCTTCAAAACTGTATAAATAGCATTCGAATAAAAAATAATTATGAATTTTTTACTATTTTTGGTTACTTAAGAACTCAAATTGATAATTTGAAAAATTAATTTAACAAAAATAAGGACAAGATGATCCTAAATATAACAAAGTTGTCAAGTTACCTTGAATTATGGGTGCATTGATTATCCAAAGTAGCTCCATACCGAACACCTAAAGAAAGAATCACATAACTTTTGTTATGCCTCTATAAACAAAAGAAGAATATTGAAACTTTACATAGATTTTAATTGACCCTCACGTCTTCATAACATTTTTTTTAATCTTTCAAGATCACCAGCACCCTAAAACATTAGTCCAATTTGACAAACTTAAAATTTAGGAAAATAGATTTATAGTCACTGGTTTATTTAATTATTGTTATACACATGTTACTATAACATGCACAAAGGAAGAAAGATACCAAATCAATCAATAAAAACCCATTAAGTTTTGAATCGAATAACTCAACACAACATCAATTATTTTTGAATTTTTTTTTTGCTAAATCAACTTCAATTAAATTTAAGGACTAAATTAAATTCATGTGAATATATTATTGAATTCAAGTTAAAATAGGAAAGGGAATTTCACGAATACTTTATATTTACTTCTTTTCTATAATAATCATCTCTAAGATGTTAATTGATTTACATATCACATATCAATATACATATATTTAAAAATATATATATAATAGTAAAGTTATTAAATTTGAGATCTTTGAGTCAATTGATCTTGTCCTATATTTCCAAAAAAAAAAAAAAAAAAAAGAGTTGATCTTGTCATCATATATTTAAAATTTGATGATTTTATATTCACCTATTTCCATTTTCGTAATGTAAAGTAAATGATAAATGACGAGCGTGCCGAAATTATTGGCCATATAAGTTTAGCAATTTTTATGGCCGAAATTATTGCCTTGACCAATTCTTGATTTTAATACAATTCGTTTTCTATTTATAGTCCCACAATTTGGGCTAGTAATTAATATAATTTGTCTTTTATATATATATATATATATATATATATATATATATATATGCGCGCGCACACAAATAAAACACACTTAATCATATAGAAACAATATCTAGGCTAGGAACATTGTGACAGATCAAGACGGGTCTGATCTTAAATATATGGTCAAAATAATTTACACAAATTTTGAAACTGTGTTAATATGAAAGCCAAAGTGTAAAACACTATTGTTACAATAGACAGACCAGGACGGTCTGATCTTAAATGTATGATCGAGATTGTTTCAACAATTTTGAAACTGTAGAAAATCCAAAAAGCATTTAGATTTTCTACTGTTATAGACATTGTGCATTGTTTGATCTCAAATATATGGCTCGTTGAGATCGTTTACAACAATTTTGAAACCACGTTAGGCTAAAATGTATGATCTCGAAATTGTAGTATATTTACAGCAGCTTATACATCAGTAAAACCCAATCCATCAAAGAAAAATCCAATCCATCCAAGAGATTTGGATTTCTTACTATAATAGACTCTGCTTCATCTGATCTCAAAAATCTATGGTTGAGATCGTTCACAACAATTTAAAACCACATTAATTTAAATATAAATTGTATGATTTGCGATTAATAGTCAAGATGCAAAACAACTTTATACATTTTTTAAAACTCAATTCATATAAGAAATTTGAATTTCTTACTGTTATAAGAGAAAACTAAAACTACAACAGACACATCATCTGATCTTAAATAAAATGGTTGAGATCGTTTACAATAATTTTGGTATTGAAATAAATCATCTCTTTTTATGTGAAACATAAACCCAGTGGTGTGCAAATTTTAAAACTATACAACATTTGTGTCCATCCAAATGATTCGGATTTTTTCTCGGATTTCAACGGTAATGGGTTAATTAGGGTTTCAAATAAAATTAGGGATTTAAACGAAGAAGAATCCTTACCCTTGTTGATGAATGTGACCAATTGGATAGAGTAGTTGAAGCGGTGGTGGTGCTCTTTCAACAAAGAAAAAGGTAAAATATGAAGAAGGATGAGGATTTTTAGGGGTAAAATATGAAGTGGTGGTGCACTAATTTTTTTTAGGGGTAGAGTTTTTCTCTAATTTTTGATGTGGTGTTTGAGTGGCTGCACTATGCATATATATATAGGCTGAAAATTAAAAGGAGAAAATGGAAAGAAAAAAAATGAACGGAGAGGAATTTTTTTTATTTCCATTCTAATAGTTTTTTGTACCTCAACATTTAGTAATTTTGTTTTGACAAATCTTAGTATTTATTCTTTTAAAAAAATTACACAAATCGTCGTTAACTTAATTTTAACAAACACTTTCGTCCGTATTTTTCTTTAGGGCCAGTTTGTAATAGCTTTTTTAAGAAAATAATCACTTTTAGGATTTTTGCATCCGGTCATATTTCTTTTTATCGAGAAATTGAAGAAGCTATACAAGGTTTTTCTCGAGCCGATTCATATGTTATGATACTAGATTCAGGTCAACTAGCATTTTGTTACAGATTTTAAAGAATCTAAAAATAATCTAAAAACAGCTTCAAATGAGAAGCTGTTAAGAGCAGCTTCTCAAAAAATATATTATATGATTTAAAACATTGAATCTAAAATCTATTTATATAGTTGTATCCAAACAAACTAGATTATTTGTTTAAAAAAAGTGATTTTTAATACCGTAAACAAACGCAAAATAGATCATGATTTTTCACAAAATCTCTAAAATATAATCTCTAAATTATTTTATGTCAAAATCACTTTTATTTTAATTAACAAACGGGCCCTTAATCGATTATGTTATAATAAGGTAACATTATTCGTCATTTATCTTCTGATAACATTTTTTATGTTATAATTTCTCCAATAAAATTTTATTATAAAATGTCAACACAATCCTTTTTAATAAACAAATCTAAACATTAAAAGACAAAACTTATACAAAATTCATCAAACTCATAAACAAACACAAATCTTCATCATACAAACATATAAATACATATTTCGTTGAAATAATGTCATAAAATCGATACAATATTAACATTTTATAACATGACGGATTAAATCGGGAAAAAAAATATAAAGGAGGAAAGTGTTACCAAATTATAATATAATCTACGCTCTTGATCATCGCTGGAGGAAAGTGTTACCTATACTATAAAAGGACAATCATGTGTTGGTGCCAAGGAACCGAAAATTTGTTAGTGAATTGGAGAGACCAAGTTCCAGCTAAGGTTGGTAGCATTAGAGTTCTTACTTCATCTCATCTTCTCCATATATGAGCATGAGTGTGATGGACGAAATTGGAAAGTGCACCAAAACGCAACAAGTAGTAAAGTAGTAAGTTGTATCGTTCTCCACGGTGATTATCGTTCAACTCAATAATTAGAAAAGCTTATTTTAAAAGTGAAAAGTAAAGAAAGTGAATAGAGTTCCAGGATTAAATTACCCTGCCCAATGCAAGATTAGGTTTTGTTGATTGAGACGATTAACGACGATTACGGTTTCCTTGAATCCCTCCTTTATCTTTAATGGAATTATCTTTTAAAAAATAAAAATACTTATGCGATGCACCAGTGATTTAAAGGGTCAAGACGGTCAAGCGCACACTAGGCTCTTTAGATAACTCGTGTAGGATCCACTGGAGTAGTGTACTACGTTTTTCTAATGAGCGGAGTAAGGACAAAGACGACTCAAACCATAACTTCCTAAATGATGGTCGGATATGGCAAGTGTACCAAATCGTTTACCAAGTAATAAAGTGATAAGTAGAGTATCGTATCCACAGGAATTGTTGTTTCATCCACACAGTTCGCGTTACTTATTTTTGTAAGTTGACGATATAAAAGATAAGGGTTATAAAGGTTGCAATTTTTATCTGTTTACAACAGAGCAAGTTTACCTGTTTTGGTTGTAGAAAAGTAAGCAGCGGTTAGGATTCTTTGAATCCCCCCTGTTTATATTGTTGGATATTAAGTAACAGTAATGCCGCATTTATTTATCTTAGGTAGACTATACAAGTGATGAGGCCGTTCGGACATTTCTAACCTAATTGGTTTATCCCTCCGATGGCTAACTGCACCTGCTGATCGCACAATGATCCTTACGTACGAGGTCTTACTAATTCAAAGGTAATTGAAACATAAACTTAAATTGCCGTTCCAGTTTTTCCTAAGGCAATGAAGGCCAAGGTTCCATTAGGTCAGCCCATATATGAATCTTAGGACACTCATAGCACACCCTCTCTACGCTCTTATTAGTTCTACAAACGGGCAACCCTAATCTATGTAACACCCCATTCACCCAACGTCGTAATATTAAATAAAAAAATATATCAGAATAAATCAAACAACGGAGTGTCACACTGCTTTTCAAAATTTCATAAATAGGAATAAACTATTTATTTTAAAACAACATAAATTCTCATAAACTGCAGCGGAATAAATCTTCAAAATTATAATTCAACTCAAATTCAACGTCAACATAATCCTGGCACAAAGGCCTCAACAGTTATAAAATATTATTTTCAACAATAATAAAACTCCAACAACATAGTCTTTTCATAGATATGATACATAAAAGAATAAAGGAAAACATTCGCGACGATCCCCATCCTAATATGTATCAGAGCCCTAGACACTTGAGCCATACCTACTAATCTTCAGAACCTGCAGGTTACCCATACGAAGGGCAACAATTTCAAGCAGAAGGGGTGAGATACACATCCAATGATAATAATATATAATTCATCAAATTAATGAAAACAACAACAATCAGCAACAAGCATCATCAAATGCATATGTATATATATATATATATATATATATATATATAATACATCAACAACATTTAACAACCACAACGTAGTGCCATTATCAGCAACGAACACCAACTACTAGACCAACAATGACAAATACGACAATGCAACTCCAACGACAACTAATGCATCATGCATGTGGTACCAACTACGCGCGTTGAATGCTAAGCATTCCAGGGCATAAGCCCCCAACAGTTGGATGGTTAAAGCATCCCAGGGCATAAGCCCCCAACAGGTGAATGATAAACATTCTAGGGCATAAGCCTCAACAGTTATGAGAATGCAAATGGACTCAATTTGTGTTTATCAACATACAACTCAACAACGTCTACGACAACAACATATGTGCCTAATCATTTATAACACACTCCACAACTTAGTCAAAATCTGACACAACAACTCTTACGACAGAATTCATCAACATAGCACATATACATTAATCAACTACATTCATATCAAACCAAAACATTCTTCAAAAACAAAGAAAGTGTGATCAATAAGACATAAGACAAATACTCATAAAACACTTCAACTAAATCCCTAATACCTAAGTTTGAAGTTGGGAAACCAACCATAAGTTTTGAACTAACTCAGAATTAATTATGCTAAGTTTTTCTTAAAATTTTCTTAATACCCACTTGGACTATTTTCATCATAACTCAAAATCTAAAAATCTTTTACATGTAAAATCAAGGCCACTAGAAAGATAACTCAATTATCTACAACTTTCATGTTTACACCGAAAGCTAATTCAAAACAGAAACGGGTGAAAAGTGAGTGTTTTTTCAGTTTTGGCTTTCAGAAAATCGGTGGCCGAATTCGCTTACGGGAAAGAACAGTTTTCACTCCAAAAACCCAATTTTTGATCCCTTAATCACCCAAAATGATTTACAATGATGTTTACAGGTCAAATAGGCAATATTGAAATCAAAACAACATAGGAACATGCATCAAACAACACAATTCATCTCATTTTATCAATTAACATAAACTTTCTAACTCTAACTCTAACTCAAGAACACAACAATTCATCAAATTTCAGAATTATATACTATGATTATTGAAAGAAATCCCACCCTTACCTTAATTCAGCAAAATGAATTGAAAATCTACAGCGATTGATCCCTTCCTAGCCCTTCTCCTAGCCTCTTGGTCTTTCTTCTCTTTCTCTCAAAAACTCACTTTTTTTCTATTGTACGTGAAATGTTTTTGTCTGACTCTTTCTTACTAACTCCCAAAACATAACCCCTCTTTTCTTTCTCTTAACTCCCACTTATTCCACATAATTATAATTAATCCCCTTAATTCTAAATAAATATTATTACTACTTATTTCTATTTCTCATATTTTATTTAAATAATAAAACAACTATATAATAAAATAACACATACTATATATCACACATAAATCATATATTTCACATAAAATCAAATATATCAAATAAGTCATGCAAAATCATATAAACAATATTCAAACATCATTTAAAAATAATAGAATCAAAATGGGGCGTTACAATCTACGTCTACCTTACTCAGGGTTTCAAGAGAATGGTTTGATAAAGGTTTATTCCCCAGAGACGCTTGTTTCCCTAATTACTAACCAGTTACATCCTAGATTCAGTAGAGTTACTACTCAGTCATAGTAATGTCACCTCCCAAGTACTTACTACTAGGGTCAACTCTCTTTCGGTATCTTTCACTAGTTAATAATCACTTACTTCGTAGACAGATAACTACTAGTATAATACTATAAATATCAAGATATAAGCAACAAGATAGTAATAACAATGTTAAGCCCTGTCACAACCTAAGTACCTAATCTAGGGTTACGCTCCTTTGAAATAAATAATCAGGAACTTAATATCAAACAAAAGAATAAATAAAATAAACGACGTATTATATTAAATAAATATCCAACAAAAATTAACAGAGGTTCATCTTAGAACTTTAACCTAAAAATATTTAGTTACAAATGGTAACTAAAAACAAATTACTAAAGATAAAAACATATCCTAGAAAATCAAGGAGAAGATAGAAACTCTCCTGAAGCTCCAAAGTTGCTTTCCTCTTGAACTGCCATAGTTCTGAACGAGAAATTATGAATGAGAAAAGATGGTATTTATAGTGAGAGGTTCTACCTAGGTTTGGGTTAAAAGTGCGGGCTTTACCTAAAATAAAAGCAGGAAAAGACGCATGTGACCCACATTTTCAAATGCTCGAGGCACATGCTCAGCATGCTAGGCGCATGTGTGAGAGGCAAAAGCCATTCCCTAGGCATATGGATAATGCGCTAGGTGCATGGCATGTCAATCCTTGTGCTTGGCACATAATTCATGTGCTAGGCGCGTGGTGCTCTTTTTCTGGGCCTAGTTTATCCGATTTTCTGTCGTTTGAGGTCTTCGTCTTCAAATAACTTTCCTTGGAACTAGGGAACATAATCATTCCTGTTGTAAGTCTCATGAGGCATCTTGAATCTTCATTCTTTGTCATCCAACATCTTCACAATTCTTCAGATGTTATTGATTTGCCGAATTCCATGATTTCTTCGTGAATTACTTCAAAAACTCCCTAAAATTGCTATGTTTCGGAAAAACTAGAATTACAGACTCAAATATAGAAAAGATTACAAAAGTCCCGAACTCATTGGCAATTACTCTAATACTCCACCTTTTTGCTGCTAAAACCTACTGAAAATAACTAAAAAACATGCTAAGAATAACATAAGTTGACCTGTCATCACTAACCTCTATAACAAGCAAAAAAGGGTTTTTACCTGGTGCTAGGTGCACACTCTAGGCACGGGAGGGGGGGGGGGGGGGGGGGGGGGAGGGGCTCGGGCAACAAGGAATGTTGTCCTAGAAGTTTCTTTGAAGGATGGTGAATTGAATATTAAGAGTTCTTCTAGAAACTGCTAGGAACCTGAAATGAATTTTCTTCACTTTGTATTCTCTTCAACAACCTTCAAAGAACTCTTAATATTCAATTCACCATCCTTGATGCTTCACATGTTAATTGATTTGATGATTTACATGATTCTTCCCTACAAAACACCTATGGAGTTGCATGATCTAGGATAAAACCGAATTACAATAACTCGAGTGAAAACAATACAATATGTTACTAAAACCATTGACAACTCCTTTAACTCTCGTCTTATTTTTTTTCAAATGCAAAGAAAAAGTACTAAAAACATAGCCAAAATGTCATATGATGCTCTGTCATCAGAGTGCTAGCTTTTAGAGTATTAGAGTTAGATTAAATGGTGATGCTTTTAACTCACCACTCTCCTTCAAGGATTGTAATCTTGTACTAGCTCTATTTAATCTATCAATTTAGCTTTTCATGTTTTCATTTATGTTTATATTCATCTTCATCTTCGAGGTTCAGCTCACCATGAGCTAAACCCCTTTTTGTGGTTTAGGCATGGTGAGGTTATGATATCTTTTACTTACGATATATAAAGTTACAGCTCTGTGTTTCTTTCAAACAAACTGATTTAATTTAAAATCTTTAGATGTGATAATTGATCACTTTTACTTATAATGTTATAGTTCCCTGGTCTTGATAGGGTATGTGAATGGAACATGTTTGTTTTATATGAATGTGTCCTTATGCATCATGAGGTGAAGGGGTCAAGCGAGACTACTTAAACGTTAGCTAAATTTTGGAAGAGGTTTCATGCGCTGAGATCTAGATAGGATTCTTGTCATAGGCCAAAGGCTCAACATAATTACACTTCAGTGAGAAATGTTGAGATCCTAACCTAGAAACGTTGTAGGTTATGTTTTGTGTGATTGTACACAGAAAGGTATGTCTTCATATGCTTAACATGAATTTTGAGGGCACAACACTCCTAGTGGCCATCAGGTTTCCAAAAAGCCATAGAAAGCTATAACTCTTAAAATCGTAGTAAAGCTCTGTCATAAGTGGAATTAGTTTAAACCACACTTTTCACTTTGATAATTTCTAAATCTCTTTAATTGTTTTCCAAACCTTCAACATTTATATTTTCTGCTGTGACAAATGATTTATTTTATTTTCTTTCTAACAAGTTTTATGCTGGAAAGTTATAGAGAGTTATAGCTCCCCTATCCCTATGGGAATGATATCTCTTAGGATTTGATATTTGGATTGTTAGGGTGTTGTATGACTTGTAAGTTTGATTTCTTTCAAAAAACATTGTGGGTGTATCAAACATCTAATGCAAAAGGAGTTACCTTTCACCTCCAAAGGTAATTGCAGGGGTTGTTTCTCAACCATTCAAAGTCCAAAGGGATAGAAGCGAAATCATAGCAAAGAAGATTTATCGGAGTAAGAGATCAAGGGAAGATTGGATCTAGTGTGATTTCTTAGCATAGAAGATTATAAATTGAAAGAATCTTTGCAATCATACACTTGTAAACATTTTCATCATAGTGGAAGCCTGATTACAGAGCATCATATGACAATTTGGCTATATTTTTAGTACCTTTTCTTTGCATTTGAAGACAAATAAGATGAGAGTTAGAGGAGTTATCAATTGTTTAAGGAATATATTGTATTGTTTCCACTCAAGTCGTTGTAATTCAGTTTTATCCTAGATCATGCAACTCTAAATGTGTTTTGAGATTTTTGTAGCGAGGAATCATGTAAATCAATAAATCAAGACATCACCTGAAGAATCAAGGATGAATAATTGATGATCAAGGGTTCTTATAAGGTTGTTGAAGACAATACAAAGTGAAGAAAATTCATTTCAAGTTCCTAGGAGTTTTCAGACAGAAGAACGATCGAAAATGGGACAAAAATGCAAGAAATTGCACCTAAGGAGCTACCTCAAGCACCCCTGCGCATGTACCATGCGACCCTGTGCTTGGAAACGGGTAAAAACTTGTTTTTGCTTGTTTTCCAAGTTGGATCGGCAGAAAAAGCCCAATTTTCTTCTCTTAATCCCTAAGTAACCTCATGCTATAAATAGAGACCCTTGCACACTATTTTATTCATTCAGAAACATTTGACGGTGAAAGCAAGGGTCAAGCATCAAAGTTCTAAGGCAGGATTTCTCTAAAAAAAAATTCTCTCGAGCGTATGTTTGTTCGTCTATATGGCCAATAAGATTATCAGCTAGAGGGGGGGGGTGAATAGCTTTAACGAAATCGACTATTGGAATCGTGCGCGAACAATCACAACAATAAGAAAAAAGATAAACCTATGTGCAATAAGATTCAATGTATAATTGAGTGAATTCAATACCAAACCTATATGAACAATAATACCAAGCTATCAATTGAAAACACAATGCATATGAAATTGAAGAATTGAAAAGAAATTGCACTCAATTGATCTAAGCAAAATTATTAAAACCTAATTCAACGAATTAGATTAACTTTTGATGAAAAACAACGTAGATCAGCACTAGCAATTATCTTAAAAATTAATCATATGCAATAATGAAAAGTAAAGAGGATAGAGAATGGAGATAACACCGATATTTTTATAGTAGTCCCCTCTTTCTCTTCATCTCTAGGCCTCTTGTAATGTTTTATATATTTGAGTCTGTAATTTTAGTTTTCCTGAAACATAACAGTTTTATGGGGTTTTTGGAGCAATTCACGAAGAAATCATGCAAATTGGAAAATCAAGAACATCTCAAGAATTGTGAAGAATTTAGGAAGACCAAGAATGAAGATTCAAGAGGCCTCGGGAGACTTTACAATGGTAGGAATTCTGTTCCCAGGTCCCGAGGAAAGTTATTTGAAGAAAAACACCTAAAACAACAAAAAATCAGAGAAACTAGTCCCGAAAATAGGCATCGTGGACCTAAGGCATGCACCATGCTCCTAGGAAATGGCCACATGGCCTCTCATATGCGCCTAAGGCATGTGATGTACGCCTCGTGCATCTAAAATGTATAGAGTGAAAGCGTCTTTTCCTGCCTTCGTGTGCGTACAGCGCACACTTTTAGCCCAAACCCAAATAGAAACTATTGCTATAAATACCAGCCTTCCTCATTCAAAAAATTTCGTTCAAAACTGGAGCAGTTAAAGAGGAAGGTAATTCTATAGCTTTAGAGGAGTTTCTATGTTCTCCTTGATTTTCTAGGGTATATTTTTTTATCTTTAGTAATTTGTTTTTAGTTACCATATGTAACTAATTCTTTTTAGGTTAGAGTTCTAAGATGAACCTCTATTTATTTTTGTTGGATATTTATTTAATTTAATGTTGTTTATATTTTATTTATTTTTTGTTCGCTATTAAGTTTTGTTAGTAACCCTAGATTAGATACCTAGGTTGTGACAGAGCCTAACATTGATATTACTATCCTGATGCTTATATCTTGATATGTATACTTTAATACTAATATATTTCTGTCTAGGAAGTAATTAGTTATAACTAGCGAAAGATACCGAAAGCGAGTTAACCTTAGTAGTAAGTACTTAGGAGGTGAAATTACTAATATTGAGTTTTGAACCTAGGAGATAACTAGTTAATAATTAAGGAAACAAGTGTCTGCTTGAAGGAAATAAGTTGTAGCCTAGTAGAACCATTCTTTTAAACCCTTGGTAAGGTAAACGTTGATAGGGTTGTCCGTTTATAGAACTACTAATAGCGAGAGTGTGCTATGAATGTTCTAAGGTTCATAGATGGACAATCCCTTTAGGAACATTGGCTAGGCCCCACACTAATAATCCTTACAAAGGTGGCGGAATCCTATAGGATTAATAACCCTATATCGTTGCGCACATATAACCTTAGTGTGACCATTATTGTTAGGTTTGTAGACTACAGTTGGCCGCATTTCGTTAAAACACGTATTATAGAAATATGTCGGACAATATGTCTTGACATGTTGGTACAACATCACAGCGTGCATTGTTTCGAAATCTTGGAAGATTTATTTTAAACGTGATATCACTGAAGATTTTATTGAAGATATGATTCACATGGATTGTTGTCGAAGAACCGTGTGATTCTAGAAGTGCAGAGGTCGTTTATGCATTACCATGTTTCCTAAAATGGATGTCAAGACATTTAAGGAAATAATATATTTGCTCCTAGAAAATTGTGAAGACCAAATATTTGTTTTGATCTGCTGATTGTTTAGCCTGTGAAGAAAATCCCACTTAGAATCTTGGCTTTTAAAAGAATACTCAAACCCTTGTGAAGCACTTGAAGCCATCATATCAAAGAAAGATTCTTTTAGGGTTTCATGTTTTTGTTAAGCCTTGTGCTTTATTGTATACCTCTCTGGTTTCTGCTATTGATTATTAAAGCACAAAATTGGTTTATTTTAGTTGAGTTGTATTGGATCAAAACCCTATTTTGAGAAAAGAGTCTTATTAAAGTTTTGAGTCCTTGATATGAGCCTCTCTTTGTATCACCTTGATGCATTGAGATGGATTGATAGTTAAGTTGTAGATGTGAATTACTTGTAAGTTTTTAAGCAAGAGTGAATTATGCTTTTCACGAAGTGTGTCTCCATTTCATTTGTAACTGTTGGTTATCACTGGTGAGCAATTGAGTGGAAGTGAGAGGGTTCTCATATCTAGGCGTGTCTTAGATAGAAACTACATGGGTAGTGATTGGCTGCAGAGCTAGTAAACCGAATGTTGTTTATGTAGGCTTCAAACTAATACTATTATAGTGGATTTCCTTCCTGGCTTAGAGCCCCCGGATGTAGGCGACGTTGCATCGAACTGGGTTAACAAATACCTTATGTTATTTCCTTCCTGCTATTTACTTTAAGTTATTTATTGTCTTAAAGTATTTGTTGTTACATTGTCTTGACATTGCATTCGACATTCTTGATGTCTTGACATCATATACGACATTTTTCCAGTACGTGTCAGAATTTCAATTGGTATCAGAGAAGACACCTTGTTCTGTTTTTGGGTGTGCTCCAGGGTTAGAACAATTATGGTCATATGGACAACTCAAAGGAAGGAGGAGCTATCAATGATAGACCTGATTAGAAGAACAAAATCATATTTGTCATATCCAACATTGATGAGGGAGTTGTTCAATGTGAAATGGATACTGATGAAAGCATCTCAAATGTAATGATACTTCTTAGTAGGAAGTTCAACCAGGTTCTGAAAAGACTTGATAGAAAATCAAGATGAAATGTCAAGAACATGTCGTTCGACATCAACAAAAACATTAGAGGTAAATGCAAGGTCAAAACGAAAGAAAAGCAAAACCTAGGGAAAAGTGGTCAATGTCACGAGTGTGAAGGTTTTGTCCATGTTAGAACTAAATGACCTACATTTCTCAAGAAACAAAAAAAGGAAATGTCAGACTCTTGGTTTGATGATGATTCTGAAGGAAAGCAAGATGATGAAATACTAAATCATGTGATGGTTTTTACTGGTAGGTGTGAATCTGATGGAGAGTCATGTGATGGTGATGTGTCTTATAAAGAACTTGCTAATTCATACAAAAAGGTATATGTTAAATGTGAAGAGATTTGTCAAGTAGGATAAAAGCAGAAGAAAATCATTACCAATCTCTGCTTTGAAAAAGAAAAGCCTCTATTAACAATCTCAGGATTACAAGATGAGGTAACCTTGTTAACTTCCAAACTTGATAACATGACAAAATTTGTTAGAAAGTTGAAAAATGATTCTTATATGTTAGAAGAAATTCTTCAAGTTAGAAAAGGGTCTAGAAAATTTACAAGCGTATGATTTAATTCTCAGTCCCTAAATAAACAAGGTGAAGTCTTTAAGACTATATTTGTTCCTCTTGAAAGTAAAAATGAATATGTAATGTCGGACAAAATGTCAAAACATCCTGTCCAATATCAAAGAACCTAAAACAAAGCTATGTTTTTGCCTTGGAAGTGTCTTCGTATATATGTTCATATAAAGCCCTATTGTTATATATTGTATGGTTATTCAAAACATCCTATACAACCTAAAGTTGATCCTATGATGATTAAAACTCAAAAAGAATGAAAATCTAAGGTAATTAATACTAGTCTCATAGCACATACATCTCATAGAACCTCCTTTTGAGAAGACTGATATTTTGACAGTGGATGTTCAAGACATATAACAGGAGTCAAGAAATACTTAGTGGACATTAAATCATATGCTACTAGATTTGTGACTTTTGGTGATGTTGCTAAAGGTGAAATCAAGGATGTAGGAAATCTAATATGTAATGGCCTCCCTAGGCTTGATGATGTGTTACTGGTGAAAGGAATAACTCCAAACTTGATTAGCATTTGTCAATTATGTGATCTAAGTTTAAAAGTTAATTTTAATAAATCTGAGTGTTACATTACTATTGAAAAGGATGAAGTGTTGATGAGAGGTGTAAGGTCCAAAGATAACTGTTACTTGTGGGTTCCTCAAGAAACAATGTATTCTTCTATTTGTTTAATGTCCAACGAAGATGAAGTCAAATTGTGGCACCAAAAACATGGACATCTGAATCTGAAAGGAATGAAGAGGATCATATTTGAGGAAGCCATTAGAAGATTACCAAAGCTCAAAATTGAAGAAGGGAAAGTTTGTAGTGAATGTCAAATTGGGAAAAAAAACCAAGATGTCGCACCTAAAGTTACAACATCTGACCACCTCCAAAGTTCTTGAACTTCTTCTTATCGGTTTAATGGGGCCTATGCAAGTTGAAAGCCCTGGTAGAAAGAGGTACGTCTTTGTGGTTGTTGATGATTTTTCCAAATTTATATGGGTGAATTTTATCAAAGAAAAATTAGATATTTTTGATGTCTTCAAAGGTCTTTGTCAACGACTTATGAGAGAAAAAAACAACATTATTAGAAGTGACCATG
Organism: Medicago arabica; assembly: GCA_946800305.1. NCBI lineage: Eukaryota > Viridiplantae > Streptophyta > Magnoliopsida > Fabales > Fabaceae > Medicago > Medicago arabica. The sequence goes on from OX326964.1 coordinate 36,915,775, forward strand.
GCAAGGAACTTGAGAATGCCGAGTTCTTTTAGTTTTGTTATACTGAAGGAATTGGTCATCAGTTTTCATCTCCTATTACACACCAACAAAATGTTGTAGTTGAGAGGAAAAATAGGACTTTTCAAGAATCAACAAGAGTCATGTTGCATGCCAAATATCTTCCTTATCATTTTTGGGCTGGATATTCATAATTGTAGCCCCTCATCCATACTATATGAGCTATGTAAAGGGAGGAAACCAACTGTAAAATATTTCCATGTTTTTGGGAGTAAATATTACATCTTGGCTGATACAGAACAAAGAAGAAAAATGGATCCCAAAAGCGATGAAGGCATATTTCTTGGTTATTCTACTAACAACAGAGTTTACAAGGTTTTGAATTCGAGAACCTAGGTTATGATGGAGTCCATAAATGTTTTTATTGATTATTCATCAATGGAAAGAGTGACCGATGTCTGCAAGTAAAGCAAATGGAAGATACAATCTTTATTTCTCAAAGCAAGTATGCTACGAGTATTTTGAAGAAGGTTGGTCTTGAAATTGCTAGTCATAAAAGAACTCCAGTTGCACAACACATGAAGACAACGGGGTTGATGTTGGTCAAGGTTTATACAGGAATATGATTGGTAGTTTACTATATCTTATAACAAGCAAACTTGATGTTACATTTATTGTAGGAGCTTGTGCTAGATATCAAGATAAACTGAAAGCTAGTCATCTCACTCAGGTGAAGAGAATCATGAAGTATGGTATTCTTTACTCTCATGATACTAATTACATTCTAGTTGGGCATTGTGATGTTGATTGGGTTGGTAGTGCCTATGATAAAAAGGGCACATCTGATGGATTTTTCTTTCTAGTAATAAATTTATTATCATGTTTCAGCAAGAAGAAAAATTGTGTATCTTTATCTACTACAGAAGTTAATTACATCATTGCATGTAGTATTTGTAATCAGTTGTTATGGATGAAACATATGTTGAAGGAGTACAATGTCGAGAAAGATGTCATGAAATTATACTGTGACAATTTGAAGAAGTTAAGGGGCTCTTTAGGTATTTGCTTGTGTGAGTATTTATAGCAATTACAGTTGTGGGAGTGTGCAAACAAATACTTTCTATTTACTATAATTAAAGTTGCACGAGAAATAAGGGAAATCATTTCCATTTTGAAAACTGTCGAAAATGTAAGTTGTCTTGATACTTCATCTATACCGGTTAATTTTTCCACAGGCCCTGTTTATTATGTGGATAAAAATGTTGATGTTACTGAAACTTCCATTGATTTTGTGAATGGTTTGAATCCATCTGCAACTACTTCTTTAAGCATGTTGAACTTTGCGCAGATATTCATGTTGAACCAAATGTTGAAAAATCTTTGAAACCTGTTTCTAAGTTTATTAGTCAGGTTAATCCAATCGTTGAAAAGACCCTATAAAAGTCTATTTCTATTACTGTTGTTGTTGATGATATTGTTAATGAACCATCCACTAAAGAAACCAACCATGAACCATCATTTGACTAAATGACTCCTCTCATTGATCATGCCAGAGAGTTTGTTGTTGAACTACTTCATGTGCGAGTTGACTCTGTTTTACATCCACTTGTTGAAACCACTGCTGAACCCTATGTTGTTTATGTGATTCAAGTAGATCTTGTCCCTACAACACCCTAAACTCTAAAAGCAATAACACATACAAATGATACAATCATAAAAAGAATTTAGATGTTACTTCTTCTATGAATCCACATCATTCATAAATATATTTTTTTCTCAAAAACATCGCAGCGGAATATAACATAGTATCTAATTAACAATTAAACAAATCTCCAAGTAGTCATGTCCTCATACTACATAATCCATCATCAATACATAGTCTCAAAAATCTTCAACAGTCATAATAAAAATAAACACCGACAACTGACACCTAATCAGATCCCTAAGCTATGACTCCAAAGCAATAGGTCAGGTAGCTCCAAATCTAGCCTCAAGCATACTCACCGAAAATCAAGCAATTAATCATGCACGCTGTCTACCCATTCATAAGAATAAGGCAGACGGTCAATTAAATGACCACTGGGGGTTAGATTCCACAAATACAACATAATCAAATGAAAGTAAAACATCAAAATTAATTTCTTATGATTAATAACACTCAATTGGAAATCATTCACAACAACCCCACAATTATTCAACCATCAAGTATACAAGTATAACATTGTAACAAGTACACATTCACATCATCATATGTTCACCAAATATTACCAAGTTCACAAATCACCAAGTTCACCAAATGCACATAATCACCAAGCACAGATCCAAACAAGACAAATTCATTGATTATCAATGTATGATATACCTCAAGACACGATTCTATATGCATGTGGTACTAGTCGTCACCAAGGTCATCACCTCAAGATACATTTGTATCATAATCGTCACCAATTGAATACAGAGTTTTCGGGTCGTCATTAGTGGATACAAAGTATCATAATCATCTTCATTGCATATAAATATCCTACTTATGAATGCACGAATATATGAATATATAAATGCATACGTTCATTCAACAAGTCATCAACATCAACATTTACATACATGCATTCATCACCAATTTTGTCACCTTTTGCATGTAAGAATTCATCACCAATAATAATTCATCATCATTTAAATCATCAATATATTCATGACCAAACATCAACATAATCATCATCAAACATCAACATAATCAACTATCAACTTAAAAAAACATCACCGTTTCAATTTCAAATTTTACACCAAAGACGGACAAAAAAATCATCACGACATCCATCTTATTAATCACCTAATCATCCTTGATTGATCATCATTCCATCATATAAACAAGATTACAATCCAATTATAAGTTTTGGAAACCATAAAACTCAATTTCGGTAAAATTTGTCTAACTTCAATTTTATTCACAAAATAGTGTTCCATGATATTTCTTATCATTAAAAACATCCCTATATACTATATAATAGCTTACTTGATTAATCAAAGCAAATCGGTTTCACAAAGTTACTTCATTTCCCAAAATCCTAAAGTTCGTCTGATTTTAATATGTTTCAAAACCAAATACATTTCCAAAGTTAAACCAAGTTAAACCACTCCTAAACATCACAAATTCATGATTACATACTCATTTATTCACTATAAACACTTCCTTAAACTCAATATAAATTTTGAGAATGTTTCATGGTCAATGGAAATAGTTATGATAAAGTTTCAGGAAAAATGCCACATGACCTATGTGTAGTAACATTAAAACCTACAACTTTCATGTTTACAACTAAGGTTGAATCTATTTACATCTTATTGAATCGATTCACACAAGTCATAGAGAAACCTTGATATGATTCAAAAATGTCTGAATCGATTCAAAACTTCCCAGATGCAGATTGATAGAATTCAAACTTTCTTGAATCGATTCAATGGCCTAGAAAAATATATTTAGCTTCGAGTTCATCCCTAAATCATCCCTATTTTGATCCCCAACATACCCAAACGATAAAAATCATTTTCCAAGGTTCAAATACACCATTTAGGCTCTTTTCACAACAATACAAGACGTCTTATGCTTCAATTCAGTTAAATCATCAAATTTCCAACAACAACAACAACTCACACACAAACACACATTTAGAAACACCCGATGCATGAATTATCTTCAAAAAGATCATTCAACAACAATCATAACATGTAATCATGATTTCACCAACAATTCACACGAACAACATCATTTCTCATCAATTTAAGCAAAAATCACAAAGGGTTCATATCATCATACTTCAACAATGAAAAACAAACAACAACAACAATTTTATCATTAATATAACATACCCAAATTCATCATCAAATAAGGATCACAAAAATTTGACATTAAAATTCACAAAAGTCATAATTCACAAATAATCACTTTTGACCCATAATTGAAAATATGATGTTTTAGCTTAATTGTGAGAAGTTCTAACCACCCTTACCTCATCTTCTCTTCAAGCTTTTCTTCTCTCTAACCCTTTTTCTTTATTTTCCTCTTCTCCAAGTTTGTGATCTACTTGCTCTCTACCTCTCAAAATGTTTTGTGAATAATGAATGGTGTTAACCTAATTTATCAAAAGAGTTATCTATTTATATCAACAATTGGGCTAGGTTATCTCTCATTCTAATTGGGCCTCAAAATTCTTACAAACTTTTTCTAAAAAGTTATTACTCTTTAAACCGCTAAAACGTCGAATAATTACCGTCCTTAAATAGTTACCCCAATTCACTAGTAAATTAGTAAAAATAAGGATTCTCACTAATCACTAAAAATAACCTTCTTAGTAAAATTACTATTTTACCCTTACTTGCCAAAATACCAAAATACCTTTAGCCTCCAAAATGACTAAAATACCCTTATAGGCTAAAAATTCACTAATCCCCACATAATTATACAAAAAGGAAAATAAGAACATATAAACACATAAACATATATAAAAAATAAATAAAATAATTCTAGCTAAAAGCGGGTTGTTACAATCCCTGATAGGGATGTTGAACCATCTAGTACATTTTATATTTATGTTGTGTTTGTTGGTGCCTCTGTTAAAGAACCCACCACGCTCATTTTTTATAACCCCACTGTTTCAGTTGTTGAACCTAATGTCGAAACATCTCTTGTCCAAATAGAAAGCGTTGTTGAACCTTTTTCTGAGAATGATGTTGATTTATATGAGCCCTCCAATAGTGAAACTGTTATTGAGTCTACAGTAATGACTCTTCAGGTTCCATCCGAGTCTGACGTCATACCAGATGTTCGAACATCAAAGGGTCAACCTGTTAATGTTGTTGAAACTGGTTCTGAGATTCCCTAAACTTGTGCTAATGTGGTTGAAAATCAACCTGATGATGGGTTTTGAGTATCGAGGTTCAGAATGTGGTAGAAGAAATTGATCATGATGATCTTCCACTTGGCTAAGCTATTGATCAAAATGTGGCGGTACGAGAATTGATCATGTTCCTGACTAGTTGTGCGTGGATGTGCATTCTGCTGAGAAGTATTATATGTGTTATAATCAGATGTGTTTGTTTAGATGTGATAATGCTCAGATGTTAGTTTTTATGTGAAGACTGTGTGTGAGGGTACTATATTTGTGTGTTTCTGGTGTGCAATGTTGTGGGTTGAGGAATATTATATCAATGGGCTCTCTTGGGTGTCTGATGTAACGCCCCATTTTTATTATTTATTTATTATATCGAGTTTAGTGTTATTTTAAATATTTTATTTGAATATTTGCTATGTGATGATTTTTAGTATTTATTAGTAGGTTGTTATGATATAAATAGTGAAGGAATCTAATTAGATTTGATTTAATGAGGAATAAGGGTAGTTTAGTAAATGAAGGAGTTTGTTAGGTTATGAGTAGAAAAGATTATAAATTCAGGAGAACATTAGAGAATTAGAGTTAGAACAAGGAAACATAAAAGAGCACGTAGAAACAATTTTGGGAGAAAAACAGAGAAAACTTGAAGAACACGGTTTTTGGGAGAAAAGAGGAGAAACTTGTAGAGTTCTGAAAAATCAACCAATATAAGGTAAGGGTGGTACTATCATTCAATAATCTTGAGTCTATGATTCTGAAAATTTCATTTAACATGTTGTAGGTTTAGTTTTTGAGAATTGGAGAATTAGGGTTAAGAGTGATAATTGATGATTTATGTTATGTTGTTGTCGATTTGTGGTTGGATTCACGATTATGAGTTGTGGTTGTTGATGATTATTGTTGTTAATGTCATATTATGAATTGGGTATGAATTATGTGAGTTGTTGTTGATGATTGTGATGATTTTGAATGAATGTGAAGTTTTTAATATAAGTTGCATTTTCTGATTTTTTTTATCTCTGTCCCGAAATTTGAAAAGAAAACTGGTATTGATCGGTACAGAGTTGGTCTTAGGTGTAAACACGAAGGTTGTAGGTATGAATGTTAGTTTTCTAATTCCGTTGGTCTGACGTCAAAAAGATTTATAGAACTTGAATTATGGTCAAATTACTGCACGTAGGTCACAGTGAATTTTTATGGAGTTTCTGCACAACTTTGTCGAATTTGAAACGAAAACTGGTATTGATCGGTATAGAACTGGCCTTCAGTGTAAACATGAAAGTTTTAGATAATTTTGTTATCTTTTCAGTGGCCTTGGTTTGACGTAATAATGACTTTTAGTTTTTGAGTTATGAGTAAAATACTTCAAGGAGGTCTTAGCAAAATTATACGGTGACAGCATTCTCTATTTTCTGTTTTTGCGTCTTTTTCACACGTTTCTGTTTTAAGTTGGTCTTCGATATAAACATGAAAGTTGTTGATAATTGTGATATCTTCTTGTAGCCTTGGTTTGACATGAAAATATATTATGAAAATATATTATGTTTTTACAAAAACACATGATGAATTGTTGATGTTTGAATACGATGCTATATGATGAATTGTTGATGTTTGAATACGATGTTATAAGATGATTTAATGTTGTTACTGATGATATATATAATCGTATATGCATTATGTGAATTATAAGTGATGTTTTGAGACGATGATTACATTTTGACATTGTTATATCTTGAGATTATTGATGTGCTAACATGTTGCTGTTTACTATTAATTAAAGCTGCATGTGTCGGTCTAAGATGTGAGATGTTGATCCAAATTATTGGAGTCATATAAGACGTTTATGTTGTCTAAGTTGTAAGATGTTGAGTTCATGCATACTTATTTAAAGACGAGGGCTCATGCCCTAGAAGCTTTTTCTCAATAGAGACGAGGGCTCATGCCCTAGGAGCTTTTACTCAATAGCGACGAGGGCTCATGCCCTAGGAGTATATTTATGCTCAAAAGCGACGAGGGCTTATGCCCTAGAATGGTACCACATGCATGTGATGATTTTTAGTATTTATTAGTAGGTTGTTATGATATAAATAGTGAAGGAATCTAATTAGATTTGATTTAATGAGGAATAAGGGTAGTTTAGTAAATGAAGGAGTTTGTTAGGTTATGAGTAGAAAAGATTATAAATTCAGGAGAACATTAGAGAATTAGAGTTAGAACAAGGAAACATAAAAGAGCACGTAGAAACAATTTTGAGAGAAAAACAGTGAAAACTTGAAGAACACGGTTTTTGGGAGAAAAGAGGAGAAACTTGTAGAGTTTTGAAAAATCAACCAATCTAAGGTAAGGGTGGGACTATCATTCAATAATCTTGAGTCTATAATTCTGAAAATTTCATTTAGGTTTAGTTTTTGAGAATTGGAGAATTAAGGTTAAGAGTGATAATTGACGATTTATGTTATGTTGTTAAGTCGATTTATGAAGTTGATATTGATGTTGGATTATGAAGTTGATTGTGATGATGATAATAATGCTACATGACTATTGTTATGATATGTTGATGATGTTTATGTTGTTAAATATAATTGTTGAATTATATGCTTAACGTTATTGTTTGTGAATCTCTCCTCTTCTGCTTGGAAATGTTGCTCTTCGTATGCGTAACTTGCAGGTGATCAAAAGTAAGTAGTTGTTGCTTGCCGTCGTGAGTGGCTATCTCTCACTGTGTCTTTAGGTGCTTTGATACATAACGGGATGGGAACCTTTGTGGCTATTTTCTATTCCTTCGTATTGCTTATGATTTTACATGACTATGATTTAGTTTTTGGATTATTACGAGATATTTTGATGAGGCCTTTGTGTCAAGACTAATTATATTGTTGAATTAAAATCCGCTGCGAAGTTTTGAATATTTATGTTGACCAATTTATGAAGGATAAATTGTTATTTATTCCATTTATGATTTTTAAGAAGTGTAACATTTCGTTTATGTGGAAAAAAACTCTGATTATTTGTTATGAAAATTTTATGTTGGGAAAACGGGGTGTTACATCTGAAATTATAGCGTATTTGCTTTAATATGTATTGTAAGATGTTTTAGCGTTTGCGATGTTCTGATTAATATTCCAACATTAAAGCGTAAACAGAAATAAAAACAAGAAAATAAATGGCAAGAAAGTAAAAGACACGGTGAGTTTGTTGACTCAGTTCGGCACAACTCACCTACATCTGGGGGCTACCAAGTCAGGAAGGAAATCAACTAGCGTAGTCCTTGTTCAAAATCTCTCAGCAAACTCCTCGTTTACACTTTATTACCTAGGACCTACTCTTCTAGACTTCAACCTAGGAAGTCCTATATTTGTGATCTCATCTCACTATCCTATGGTCAATCACAGCCCCTGTGACCTATCAGACCTTAAACAATCAATTGGTGAAGTTACCTTCAAACACAAACAACTACGACCTTTCTTACATGATTTGGTGTAGCACAACGAGTTTACAACTCAACACATAATCCTTAACAAGTATCAAGATGATACAGGAAAGACTCACAAATAAAATATAACTAAACTTGCATCAAACGATACAAGAGTAGAACACACAGACTCAAAACCCTAAAAGCTAAACTTTTTAGTATGACGGCTTGAATACCTAATTAGGTCTTCGAGTCTTCCTTTTATACTGAAGCAATATGGGATAACAACCTTGATGGGCTTCAGTAAAAAATTGTAGATCGATCTAATCCACAAAATAGAATCAACGAGACAAATAAGGAAAGTCCTAAAATGTAGGAACATCTTTAGGAACGTCCCAACCGCCTTCAAATATTCCCTTAAATATTCTTGCTTCTTTGGGAATAAAACCAAATTGATTATGTACATATATGTACCTTTCTTAAACATCAAGTTAAGGAAAAGTTGTTTCATTTTCAAAATAAGGCGCGGTACAAATAGGCATAAACCTAGGCACACTGAACCGTGCCAGGATGTTGGAACATCGTATCCAACATCTTACAAAAATGCCTAAAATATGTTGGAACATGGTATCCAACAACACATAGCATGGATATTTGTTTTAGCAATAATGCAGCCAATACAAATACCCAACAATCACCCCCTTTGGCAAATTTTTGGCTAAAATAAATTAAGGCCAATTCTCATAAAACAGAGGGATACAAAAATTTCATTTCCTCAAACAACATGACACCTATGAAGAAAAATCCATCACACAAAATATAAAGAGATACCTTAGATACACTTCCTCAAGTCATCACGAACACATTTTCAAGAAGAAGGAGCAGCTATACAGTATTACTAAAGAAATACTAGAAGTGTGCACCAAGCAAAAGAATACCTTACACAATCTTCAGTCATAGCTTTGAACAAACCAGATAAGAAGAAAGAAAACAACACACTCTTAATCAATAGAGTTTAAGAGATAAGAAGGTATTACAAATGTCAGAGACATGCAGCAGCGGATAAGAAAGTAGCATAGTCTCACAAGAGCAGAGGAAAAATAAATTCATATGCTACAGTAGAGGGAAAAATAAATTCCCACGAATGTTCTAACATCCTTCACCACATCAGACAAGAATACCTGTCACAAAACAGCAGAGGAAAAAATAAATTTCCCATACCTACATAAAGCTAACAGTTATATGTTTGACACATTTTACTCAACATAGTAGCATTTCCCCTCAATATAACACCTTATGAGTGACTACTAAAAATATTCCACTACTCCCCTTGAATACATGCATATAGAAGAAATTTGAAAAACCCAAAACTCGTAATGCATAGATAGAGAAACTTCAGGGCATGGTCAGATAATTCAGTGAATGACCATCTAATTTTTTAGGGAATATTCATCAGCTAGCAGACCTATTAAATGTCACACAGACATGTTCCAGCATCGTATAGAACATTAGCAGAGAACATGTACAATAAAAAAAATACTGAGAATTTAAGCATATTCTCAAAATAGCATTAAGATGTTGCGACAACAGAGATAACATCCACAAGAACCAGAAATAGTTGTAAAATAAATGCAACAACTAATAAGTATGCAAAAATGCATTATAGCATACACACAACAGGCATATAAAGAGTATAGATATACCATTTTACTCCCCCTTTTTAGCCACAAAATATGCCAACAACACAAAGTCCACTTCCAAAGTATACCAATACAGAGTATACCCCACAAATAGGAGAATAAGCATACCATTACTCCCCCTTTTTAGCCATAAATTCTGACAAACTAAGGAGAAAACTCCACACACTTTGGTCATCACTTTCTTATCCATCCTTCTCATCACCAACAGACACATTATTACTATCCTCATGATCATCAACCTTCTTACTTTAAGACTTTTCATTATCAGAGGCTGACTTAGCCACAAACTTTATTTGATCAGGTTGAACCAAGGGTGTTGTAACATCCAACGCAACATCTGGTGCAATAACAGTTTTAAAAGCAGACACAAAAATACCTTTCTCAATTGTATTATCAGCATCAACAACATTCAAACTAGACTGACCTAAGTTGCCAGAATTAGTCAAAAAAAATGCAACACTAATCAACGTAGAGGAAGTCACGGGAGAACTTACATTAGGAGTTTTAGGTTTCAATTTTTTCCTAGCTTGAACACTCTTGCCACTGACCTTTGGTTGAACATGAGGTTGAGGATATCCATACAATTTATAACAGTACGGCCTTATGTCGAACAGGATGTTGAGGCATGTGATCCAACATTACAAACTCAGTCTTCTTTTTAGGAGAAACAAACTACTTTGTGGGAATTTTTCGTTCTTTGTTCACAATTCCATAGTCAAGGCCTATTCATTTCATATTTCTATACGTCTTCCCAACTTGCAGTATTTCATCTAACACATTAGAACCATTGTTGAACATCCGAACAGATTTGGTCATGTTTTCTAATTTAGAATTTAACAAGGTGTTTTCCTCTTGTAGACCAGTGATGATAGACATAAGTTTCTCTTTTTCAAGACAAAAATGATTGATAGTTTTCTTCTGTTTCTCTACTTTGGAAGATAGAAGAGTTACCTCATTTTGAAGGTTAGATTTAGCTAACACTAGTTTGTTCTTTTCATCCAGCAGTTGAGCAATCACTTCTTCACTTCTGGTATATAGTTCTTTGTAAGATGCAGCTAGCTCTTCATAAGTTAATTCTCCATCATCACTAGATTCTTCATTAGACTCATATCTTCTTGGTTTGTTCACAAATCCTCCTTCCTTGTCCATTATGCTAGAAAGTATCTTCCCTAGATCTGACCCTAAAACAAGCAGGGTGCCTGCTCTAATGCCAATTGAAATTCTAGTGTACTTGTTTTAATAAGTTCTATAAGATGTTTCAGCGTTTGTGATGTTCTGATCAATGTTCCAACATTAATGAGTAAACAGAAATAAAAATAAGAACATAAATGGCAAGAAAGTAAAAAAGACAGTGAGTTTTTTGACCCAGTTCAGCACAACTCACCTACATCTGGGTGCTACCAAGCCAGGGAGGAAATCTACTAGTGTAGTCCTTATTCAAAAGCTCTCAGCAAACTCCTTGTTTACACTTTATGAAATAGGACCTACCCGTCTAGACTTCAACCTAGGAACTACTAGATTTGAAATTCTATCTCACTATCTTATGGTCAGTCACAGCCCCTGTGACCTATCAGACCTCAAACAATCAATTAGTGAAGTTACCTTCAAACACAAACAACTAAGACCTTGCTTACAAGCTTTGGTGTAGCACAACAAGTTTACAACTCAACACATAGTCCTTAACAAGTATCAAGATGATACAGGAAAGACTCACAAATAAAACAGAACTAAACTTGCATCAAACGATACAAGAGTAGAACACACAGAATCAAAACCCTAAAAGCTAAACTTTTTAGTATGACGGCTTGAATACCTAATTAGGTCTTCGAGTCTTCCTTTTATACTGAAGCAATATGGGATAACAACCTTGCTGGGCTTCAGTAACAAATTGCAGATCAATCTGATCCAGTAATAGAATCAATGAGAGAAATAAGGAAAGTCCTAAAATTTAGGAACATCTGTATGAACGTCCCAACCGCCATCAAATATTCCGTTAAATATTCTTGCTTCTTTGGGAATAAAATCAAATTGATTATGTACAGATATGTACATTGCTTAGACATCAAGTTAAGGAAAAGTTGTTTCCTTTTAAAGATAAGGCGCACGTACAAATTGGCATAAACCTAGGCACACTGAACCGTGCCAAGATGTTGGAACATCGTATCCAACATCTTACAAAAATGCCGAAAACATGTTGGAACATGGTATCTAAATCCGCTGCTGCTAATTTCCGATGAAGTAGTATTTGAGAAATCTGGATGTTCTTCTAAACACTGTCAAGAAGTTGTGATTGTAATTGCTACAAAAAGAAAAGTCTGATAACAAGTGGAGTATGGTGTAGGTTCCATCTAGTTTGAAGAAATCTTTGAAGAGGAAGCAGGTTCCTCTTAATGATACTGAGAAAGATGTCCTGAACATCATGTCCCCTGGCAAAAAGACATTTGTGACTGTTCAAGACATGTTTTTTAGATATCTAGTTTGATGCTTTTATGTGATGACAATATGTCTATGGAACTTGATTTTTTTAAGACGTTTTTGGTGTATGCCCCTTGAGGTTGAAACCGGTCAATGTGCATCTATATGTGCTTTTTTAATGAAGATAGTTACCGATGTTGGTAAGTGATATGAGAAGCTGGATTTTGATGAGTGTGTTTATATAAACATTGAAGCAAGCTGAGACAATTGTTGTGAAGCCTCCAGTAGCCTTTCTGGTTATAATCACTGAGAGTTTTCTTAGACAACACCCTAAAATTGTGAGGTTATATGAACTCCAAAGCAAAAAGGGAGTGCTTTTCACTTTTGACTATATGCCTTGTGTCGGACCACATGTTCCATGCATTGTGATCTTTGCTGGTTTGCAATTGTCGTTTCCAAGGACAATGTTTTCTTTGCCCTTGTCATATTGTGAAAACAAGGGGAGTTGTATGTGTTATGAGTGATTACTTTGATGTTTGTTGTTCTAGATTTGGCATGTTTTCTTCACTGCTAATTTATATATGATGTGGTATGTCTTCTATGATGTTATCTTGGTGGTAGCAGCTTTGCGCACTATGTGGCAGTTATGATGGATGTTTTGATAGGATTTATGAGCCTTTTCTCTAGATACTTGTGCACAATGTGATATGGTATTTGTATGTTAGACTTATGATCTTCATGTTTGTACTTGCAAAAAGTACGAGTAGTGAATACTAGGGTTTACTCTGTCTATTAGGGTTTAGACTGATTATTGGATGCCTTGAGAATGCTCTCAAGGGTTGTATTTATAGCCTGCCGTGGGCTTGGGCTTTGATGGCTTGGTCTCCAAGCCATAGGGGTATTCTAGTATTTTAGGCGGGTTCTAGAGGTTTACTTAAGGCGGCGCCCTGGAAAGGACGCGCCTTGGGCCTTAGAGCTCTTCTGGAGGGCGCTAAGGCCTCCTGGGGGGTCTGCAGGTCCTTCTAGAGGTCCTTAAGACTCTTAGGAATATTATGACGGTCCATAGCCCAACAAGCACGAGTCTTGGGACAAGGCAAAGTGGTTTAAGTTATCTGGACTAAACGTAGGGGTCCTTTAGGAAGGATCCTATAAGTTTCTTGAGGAAATTCAATGACGGTCCATAGCCCAACAAGCACGAGTCTTGGGACAAGGCGAAGTGGTTTAAGTTATCTGGACTAAACGTAGGGGTCCTTTAGGAAGGATCCTATAAGTTTCTTGAGGAAATTCAATGACGGTCCATAGCCCAACAAGCACGAGTCTTGGTACAAGGCGAAGTGGTTTAAGTTATCTGGACTAAACATAGGGGTCCTTTAAGTTTCTTGATAGCTTCGGAGGGTTGTTATATCACCCTTAAGTCATAGGTCCCCGCTGTATCGAAAGAAGTTTGCCTTATCTAGTTCTTCCTTTTTAGTATAGGTTCCTAAGCTATGGCGTGATACTTCCCGCCTTGTTTTCTGGAAGGGCGAGACAGACGTTCCTTGGAATGTTGGCGAGGACTCTAACCTGTGAAATAGATCGGACGGTGTAGACTTTCTGAATCTTCATTTGTCGTGACGTGTTCACATCTTGGCCTGCCACGCACGTGTTCCACTTTTTTCTGTAGCAAAAGCGCGCCTTTCGAGGCGACTTTAACTCTTATGTTCCTATATATTTGCGCTTTACTTCCTCTTCAAAACCTTATTTCATCCTTTTTCTTATCAGTTTTCTCTTCGTCTATTCTCTCTGCTTTCGTTTTCTTCTGCTTTAGCGTTATGGCGGCCCTGCGTGGCGCTTCAGTTGTTTTGTATTTAGGGCGACCTTTTACGGCGCCCAGCTGACTCTTTGCTTAACAATGATCCTCCCGGATTTACGAATTCTTATATTGTCTTTAGACGTGGTAATGATTTTTGAGTTTACGAGCTTTCACGATGTTCCTTTAAATAGTTTTATCCTAGCAAGTGTTCAAAAGTATTGAATCTACTTATAAGCGTCTCTTCATTTATCATAACGTGATCTTTCATCTAATACTTTATAATTTGAGCAAATTCAGTGAGACTTTAATAATTTGCTGGCTTTGCGATACAAACCTCTTATGAAAATATGCTACAAAGTATTTCATAACATTGCGCTACAAGGCGTTTTATAGGGTTGCGCTATGAGGCGTCTTTCAGGGGCGGTGCTACATGGCGACTTACAAGGTATGCTACGAGGCGTCTTTCAGGGGCGGCACTACATGGCGACTTACAAGGTGCGCTTCGTGGCGTCTTTCAGGGGCGGCGCTACATGGCGACTTACAACTTCTATCTCAGAGCCCTCTTGGGGTTGAGTTTTCACTGCCCAGTTGGGTCTTACGGCTTCTAGCTCAGAGCCCTCTTGGGGTTGAGTTTTCACTGCCCAGTTGGGTCTTACGGCTTCTAGTCGATTTGTAGATTCCTGTGGATATTGTAGTAGTAGCACCTGAACAAAATAACAAACAGAAAAGGTTTAGAATCACTTCGTGTTTCATCTTCAAAAAATTTAATGGCGGGACCGTTGCTTCCACGCATCTTGAATTAATTATGGCGTGCTGTTTGGCTTCTTTTGTAAATCTCGCCCTTTGCGGAATTGCCAGTATCCCAACCTTGATTTATCTGAAATATAACAATTCTTCCACACTTCCAAAGTAATCAGTATCATGAATAAAGGAGTTTTTAATCATATGCAATTATATTCAGCGGGGACTAACTGCTCTTTGTCTTCCTTATTTAGCTCGCTTATACTCTGTACTCCTCTTAAATATCTCGCCCATTAACTTATCGTTCTCCTATTAAATCTGAACTAACTCATTGCATTATTTTCTATGTCTTCACCTTCTCCTATGTATTAGGACTGAGTTTGCTACTCAACTTTATTCTTCTACATGGCTCTATTAATCCATTATTTACATTTACTAAGCAGTTAGTTAAGGCACTTAGTTCAGTTTGCAAAGTAAATGGTGCATGAAAGGGGTTCCCAGGAAAGCGAGGCGGGTCACCTGGACCACTTAAATACCAAGGCTTTCCTTGACAGAATCCCTTCTATGTGACCTTTTATCAATACTACACTTCACTTGTGCCACCGGGTACCTAGAGTAGTTTTGCTTTAATAACTTAGTCCTATGTCTTGTGTTTTACTTGTCACTCTTTCTTCATTACATTGTAATTGAATCGCCCAACGAAAATTAATATCAAGTGAAACAAATTAAGTTAAAGCTAATTTGTCTATAAGACTTATTGTCCACATATGATGTATATGCACCAACAAACAATTGTAAAATAAACAACATTGATAAGATCCTTCGAAATTAAGGTTACAATAATATATTTTCTCAAAATATATTGGGCAAGAAGTTCTCTTCGAATCAAAAGGTGGAAATATAGTCTCCAAATATATTGAACATAAATTTTCATCAAATCAATCAAATAGTATATTTTCATAAAATATGTTCTTCAAATCAAATAATATTTTTTCTCAAAATATGTTCTTCAAATCAAATAGTATATTTTCTCAAAATATGTTCTTCAATAAATTCTCTTCTAATTAAACAATATATCTTCCCAAAATATGTTGAACATAAAATATCTTCAAATCAAAGAATATATTTCCTTAAAACTATATTTGACAATAAATTCTTTCCGAATCAAGTAATATATTTTCTCAAAATATGTTCTTCAAATCAAATAGTATATTACGACACTAAATTCTCTTCAAATCTTAAATTGTAAATATATTTTCTCAAATATATTGAACATAAATTTTTCTTCAAATAAAATAATATTTTTTCTTAAACTATATTGAACATAAATTCTTTTTTTTTTTAAATCAATCAAATAGTATATTTTCACAAAATATACTGGACAATAAATTTTCTTCAAATCAAATATTATTTTTTCTCAAACTATCTTGAACATAAATTCTCTTCAATTCAAGTAATATATTTTGTCTTAAAATATACCACTCGATTAAACGATTGTTGAGCACAAAAATAATATTCTTATATGAAATTTATGGTACCTTTCCAAGTCAATTGTCTCGGTCTTTATCTTCCTGTTGTTTGGCCTTTATCTTCCTGTTGTTTGGCGATGTATGCACTTCCCAACGTAGAATTGGTAGGTATTGAAAAGTAATGTAATCGTTCAACAAACACAAAAGAATAGTTATTGATAATTTAGAAATAAGCTTTAATGATATATTCACATGAACAAAGCAATCATTGAAAACCAATAGCATAAAAACTAATTAGATATTACTGGCTGCTCAGGCAAGCAAGGCATCATCGACGAAAATAAATTATAAAGAACAATAAAGAACAGAATCGGTGATTCACAAATAATTAGAGACATATAATCATTAAGAATAAAAAAATAAAATTACTCGTTCATTAAGAATAAAGTTGTAAATTCAAAAGCACTAGTGGCATATAACCATGGCTCCTGGAATAAAGAAAAAGAAGATTGATGCAATTCCTTCATGAAGAATTTAGATACCATAATTGATGGCCAATAGAAATAAAAAACGTTATATGTATGAAATTCCACAATAATTGGTGCCTAACTACGGATTTCAAAGCCAAAGCGGTATACTCATATAATTAAAGATAATAACACAACATAAAATCGATGAAGATGGAAGTATAAAATTGGACTTTTGTGTGTGTACTCTCCTTTCATCGAAAGAATTCTCACCAGGTTGCTCTTATCGTTACCGGAGCGATCAGGACCTGAAGTATTTGAGCAATTAAAATCAATAGCATCTGGCGACTAGAAAAATCAACGCAGCTCTAGGGTAGTTTGATTGCTTTGTGGAAAATTTGAAACCGAAGCTGGCTTGGTATTCGCCGGCCACTGTTTTTTTAAGATCGCCGGGAGGATTTTTAGGTTTATGAGTGTGGTCTAGGTTAGTTTTACCTCTTCCCACAGACGGCGCCAACTGTACTTGCAAAAAGTACGAGTAGTGAATACTAGGTTTTACTCTTTCTATTAGGGTTTAGACTGATTATTGGATGCCTTGAGAATGCTCTCAAGGGTTGTATTTATAGCCTGCCGTGGGCTTGGGCTTTGATGGCTTGGTCTCCAAGCCATAGGGGTATTCTAGTATTTTAGGCGGGTTCTAGAGGTTTACTTAAGGCGGCGCCCTGGAAAGGACGCGCCTTGGGCCTTAGAGATCTTCTAGAGGGCGCTAAGGCCTCCTGGGGGGTCTGCAGGTCCTTCTAGAGGTCCTTAAGACTCTTAGGAATATTATGACGGTCCAATGTTATATTGCTTGAGCAAGGTTATGGTCTATTTTATGGTATTGTCGATGAAAGTTCGTATGTGTTCTTTTTGTCTATGGTGTGATGTTGAAATGTGTAGCAGATTACTGGGCGTGTTCCCTTTATCTTTCCTCTGTTTGTGTTCTATGGATATTTGTGCACTTATGTGTTGTGATCGTATGCTCTGCTTGTGCTCGTGATTTTCGGGTGTCAAAATCATTGATTAGATTCGAACCTTGAATCATTGAACTCTCAACTTTTATTCGCGGGAAGGGAAAAAGTGAGTAAAAAACCCTTAAGACCTTGGATTCGGAGGTTGGTTTCGATTGGGGAAGGTGTTAAGCACCCTAACCGACTATGGTATTCCATAGGAACCTTCTACCTATTCTCTAATCTTGCGCTAAATTGATTTTACTTATATTAAAAAGTTAAGAGTTAAAGTGAAAGAAGGGAGAAAGAAGAAGCATGTTTTTGGTTATTTTTATTGATTTGGAAGAGTCGGAACTCTTTGCCTACTTACCCAAATAACTCGGGATCAAAATCAAGTAGTTCGGCTTAAGAACTTATTTGATGAGTTGAATTGATTTTAACATTTTTTGAAAAGATTTTAAGAAGAGATGAGAGGCCTCAAGGCATGAGAAGAAAATACGATGAAGTTGGTTACTTTTAAATGTACGAAATCCATGTCTAATGTGGATATTAGATTAATTAACATTTGATTAAGGAAAATAAAAAGAAAATCACTTGGATTACATACCAAGGTTTACTTAAAATAAAAAATTGAATTTGATTTGAATGATTTTTTGAAGAAAATATTTTTTTCTAAACTAGCGACGAAATCACGTAACGGCGGAATAAAAATAAAAGAGCGTAAAGCGATAAATAAAGTGGTGTGTCGGTGCGCGTGTCAGTGCGTGTGCCGGTTACATATTACATACCCTAGATACATTCTATGGTCTCAAAAGAAAAAATGCGCGAAAAATAAATTACATCAATTCCCTAATTATACACACTAAACCAAAAATAAAAATAAAACAAAATAAATGACAAGAAATTTAAATATGCATATGATATCTAATATGAGAAATATTCCTATGAACTAAAATGCAATTTTAAACACATTAAAAACAACAAGACCCTAAAATGCAAATATATGAAATAACCCTAAATGCCGAATAACAAAATTAAAAGAAACAAAAGTACATAAAAAAAATTTTTAGCATATTTAAATGAATAAAATTTATATGAAAGGGAAAATTAACTATGGTCTAAACAAAAAAATATGCATGATGTTAAAATTAATACAAAAAAATGCATGAATTATGGTTTAAAATCATATGAATTAACTAATTAAACTAAACACATGAAATTATAACATATTCTATTACGCTTACTACAAAAATAAAGACAATCAAAAAATAACAATAAAATATGCATGAGATGGTGATTAAATAATTAAAAGATAATGCATGCATAATGATTAAAACATTAGGCCAAAATAAATAAAAAATGAAATGTTACTTCATAACCTAAAATGCACTAAACATAAGTGATAAAATAAAAATAAAATGCATGATGTGAAAATTAAAATACTAATGAAGATGCATGAAAATATAATGTAACACTTAAATGAAATAATTAAAGAGGTAAGCACATGAAATTAAAAAAAAAACAAAAACTATTACACAAGGCAGGGGGGTGCAGTAGCAGTAATGGGGGGTGAAACTAGCAAATGAGTAGAAACATAGGAACTGGGCTTGGGTATGGAGCTGGGCATGGGTATGGGTACTGGGTCGACCCACCCAGCTCCCAATTAATAAACATAAAAGGGGTTTTCACCCATTTTCATTCATTCTTCTCTTGTTTCCCTCTCTCTAAAAAATCAAAACCTCCCTTCCCTCTCTAAAAAGCCAACCGAAAAACCAAGAAGGGGGTGGCCGGAGAAGATGAATCTTCATCTTCTCCGGCGAGCTGAGTGACGGCGGACGGTGGGCCGGAGCTCCTCCGGCGCGGTGGTCGGCCGGAGAGCCACCGCGCCGGAGGTTTTTTCTTATTTTTTTTTAAAATTTTTTACCTCCTTAGCTTCGTCTCACCCTCCTCAACTCAAATCCACCATTAGTTTTTCGAAAAGAAAGCACAAAAAGCCTAGATCTAACAACTTAGGTTCACCAAAAAAAACACAAAGTTCATGAAAAAATTACCTCTATTTCTTCGGTTCGGTTTGCTTTTGTTCCTTGAGTTTTGCGTTTTGGGTTCTTGTTGATAGCCTTGCCGTGCGTTTTCTTCCTCTTGTTCTTTGCTTCTTCTTCTTTCTCTTTATGTGTCCGAAAATAGATTGGTTGTGGTTGTGTGTTCTTGCCTTGTGGCTGTTTTCGGTTTTGGGGTTCTTGTTTGCCTTGCCTTGGCCGAAAATGGTTGTTGTTATGGTGATTTGGATCCGAAAATGGTTTGATGTTGGTGTATTTTTTTTGGCCGAAAATGGTTGTTAGTGTGGGTGATTTAGCTTGGCCGAAAATGTTGTTTATGTTGGTGGTTTTGTTGCTGGAAATTTTTAGAAGTTTATATGATATTCATATGTTCTTCATGTGTTCTTGAGAAAAAAAGGTTTTGATCTATTTTTGTGGTTATTGATTTTTTTGAATCTGTTTGTCTCTTGAAAACTGTGACTGATTGATTTGTGCGATTCTGACACACTATGTACCTGACGCCCGGAAAAGACCAAATTACCCTTGCTCTTTCTTGGAGGAAAAGTTGGATTGGACCAATAGCCAAGTGACATGTGGACCAGGACTTAAAATAAATAATAAATCTGATAACTAAATAACAATAAATAAGTAAAATGAAAAATAAATAAATGACTAAATAACTAAATAATAAATAAAAACGAAAATTTAAATAATAAAATAAAAAAAAAGTCCCGTCGGAACCAGAAAAATGAGGTAATTTAAAATACCTCTCTGCCGAAATTTCGTCTGATACGACTGAGATTACACGGCTTAATTACGCTAAATAAACGATAAATCAACGACGTGAATGAAATAAACTTTACGAACGCAAACGCTATGCTACGCTAAAAAACGCACAAAACGCGATTAAAAATTACGAAAATAAAACGCGAGCGACATTAAAAATAAACGACGAACGAAAAGTGAATGCGACCACAAGATACGAACAAACGCAGATATTACGGGAATTCGCGCGCGAACAGACGACTGGCAAACAAACAACGTACGAATAAAAATAAAATAAGTCGGTCAAAAATTAGGGTAAGACAGATGCCCCTATTTAAGTTTCTCCGTCACGAGGGTTTAAAAAGACGAATATTTTTGAAACGCCGGGTCGGAGAGACTTAAATATCAAGTACACCAATTTTTGACCTACTCAGAAATCGAGAAAGCTCTATGGATGTAAAGACATGAGTTGTCGATTATGCAAGTTCGAATGCAATGACGATTAAAAACACTGACCATATAAAATGTTACTGGGGAGAAAAAGATGGCTATTACCTTTACAGGGGTAAAGACGAACATACGAAAAGAAATACTGGTCATTATCTTTGCTGAGATAACAACGAACATACGAAGGGTAAAACTGTCAATTACCTTTACTGAGGTAATGACGAACGTACGAAAGGTAAAATTGTCAATTACCTTTACTGGGGTAATGACGAACATACGAAGGGTAAAACTGTCAATTACCTTTACTGGGGTAACGACGAACATACGAAGGGTAAAACTGTCAATTACCTTTACTGGGGTAACGACGAACATACGAAGGGTAAAACTGTCAATTACCTTTACTGGGGTAATGACGAACATACGAATGGGTAAAACTGTCAATTACCTTTACTGAGGTAAGGACGAACATACGAAGGGTAAAACTGTCAATTACCTTTACTGGGGTAACGACGAACATACGAAGGGTAAAACTGTCAATTACCTTTACTGGGGTAATGACGAACATACGAACGGGTAAAACTGTCAATTACCTTTACTGAGGTAATGACGAACATACGAAGGGTAAAACTGTCAATTACCTTTACTGAGGTAATGACGAACATACGAAGGGTAAAACTGTCAATTACCTTTACTGGGGTAACGACGAACATACGAACGGGAATACTGGTGATGAGTTACTATTACTGAGGCAAATTTGTTGAACAAAATACCGGGTACAAACAAGTACTCTTCGTACAAAATGCTTCAACGAGATACTGGGGAAAATTGAAAGGTGGGACCTGCCACTTGAAAGAAACTTAATTGATAAACAGACCGAAATGAACACATTAATGATGACAAAATTTACTGGATACACATGGAGTACGACACATAGGTAAAATGCATATGAATGATATCAGTATGCATGATATGTATGCATGAATGAATGAACATGTATGAAAATATATTGGTGAAACTGACGAGACAAGATTGGGCAGGTCGTAAGGATAGTGACCCGGTATTACAGTGCCAACACTTAGCATTCTTCACTGGGGATAATATCACTGGAGATGAATCAAACCACAATCGGGGTACCACCCGTTAACCAAACTGAAACTGGGTAAGGACCACATAACACTAAAACCTGGCTGAGGTCGCCATTTCTGAACTGAACCAAAGTACCTTCTCAAAATCGTGCTTCACATAGTCATTGCTTTTTTGTATTTTTCTCTTTCTTTTTTTGAAATCCCTAACTTTTGCCTGGATCGCCCTTTCGGGTTTTCAATCCACCGGGAATATATTCTTTTTTGTATGTCCCTAATTTTTGCCTGGATCGCCCTTTCGGGTTTTCGATCCACCATGACGCTCATTTTTGGCTTAAGCCGCCCTTTCGAGTTTTCGACTTAGCGAGCTTTTCTTTTTTCTCTTTATTTTTTTTTGCAAGACTATGATCCACTCTGTTGAATTCACCTGTGTTTGAATGGATGTTGACATATGTTTCCATGATATATGAACCTATAGATAATATGTTTGTCATTTTTTTTTGTTTTTTTTTTTCAAAAGAAAACATAAAAAGTAAAAGAATTTTTTTACTTCAAGTATTGACATTAAAAATGGAAGAAGAAAATTTTGCATATAGAATAAACAAGAATTCCAAAAGGGGGCACCAGCTCAAATTAATGTAATAGGGTGGTAACCGGCCAAAGGCATGGCTCCACGGATTACAAAAGTTGGAAAATGGTAATTACATGGGAAGGTACATTGAACACAATAACCACTACATTTTTTAACAACTTTGAACCACTGTTTAGATGCTTTAGTGTCGGAGGACTTCTGACAGCTAAGGTGCCCCAAACGGGTGATGCTTGATCTGATGCAGTTACTTTGTCATAGTCCTTAACTTTTGCATAGGCCGCCCTTTCGGGTTTTCGACCTATCAGGATAAACTCTTTTTTTCAATCTTTTTTTTTTCTTTTTTTTTTGTGTCTCTAATTTTTGCCTAAGCCGCCCTTTCGGGTTTTCGACTTACCGAGACGCTCTTTTTTGGTTTAGGCCGCCCTTTCGGGTTTTCGACCTACCGAGCTGTTCTTTTCATATATCTTTAGACAAAGTATTTCTTGACTGCATCAGAATTCACAGGACGAGGTAAATCTTCTCCATCCATGTTTGTAAGGATTAAAGCACCACCAGAGAACGCTCTCTTGACCACATAAGGACCTTCATAATTCGGAGACCACTTGCCCCTGGGATCCGGTTGGAAAGATTTGATACACTTGATCACAAGGTCTCCTTCTTTGAATTCACGGGGATGAACCTTCTTGTCAAACGCTTGTTTCATCCTTGATTGATACAGTTGTCCGTGACACAAAGCGGTCATGCGTTTCTCTTCAATCAAATTCAATTCCTCATACCTACTCTGGCACCACTCAGCTTCAGTTAATTCAGCCTCCATCAAGACTCTCAAAGATGGGATTTCCACCTCCACAGGGAGCACTGCTTCCATACCATATACCAAAGAGAACGGGGTTGCCCCTGTTGAAGTACGCACTGAAGTACGATATCCATGTAAAGCATAGGGTAACATCTCATGCCAATCTTTGTAGGTAACCACCATCTTTTGCACAATCTTCTTGATATTCTTATTTGCAGCCTCAACCGCACCATTCATCTGAGGTCTGTACGGAGAAGAGTTGTGATGTTCAATCTTGAAATCATCGCATAATTCTTTCATCATGTTGTTGTTCAAATTTGTACCGTTATCCGTGATGATCTTGTTAGGAATACCATAACGGCAGATGATGTTATTCTTGATGAACCGAACCACTACCTGCTTGGTCACGTTGGCGAAAGATGCCGCTTCAACCCACTTGGTGAAGTAATCAATAGCCACTAGTATGAAACGATGTCCATTAGAAGCTTTTGGTTCAATCCGACCAATCATATCAATGCCCCACATGGAGAAAGGCCACGGAGAAGAGATAACATTGAGCATAGATGGTGGTACATGGCTCTTATCTGCATATATCTGACATTTGTGGCACTTCTTGGCATAATTATAACAATCATTTTGCATCGTTATCCAGTAATAACCTGCCCTCAATGCTTTCTTAGCCATTGCATGTCCACTGGAATGAGTACCAAAAGGACCTTCATGTATCTCATGCATCCATAAATCTGCTTCGCGTTCATCCACACACCTGAGCAACATTGCATCAAAGTTCCTTTTGTACAATACATCTTCATTCAGGAAGAAATTACCAGACAGTCTTCTCAAAGTCCTCTTATCTTTGTGAGATGCCCCAGGCGGATACTCTTGAGTTTGAAGGAAAACCTTGATATCATGAAACCATGGCTTACCATCAGCAAGTACTTCGACTGCAAACACATAAGCGGGCCTTTCAAGGAACTGGACACTGATCAATGGCACATCATTGTGACGATTTACTTTGATCATTGAAGACAAAGTGGCCAAAGCATCTGCCATCTGATTCTCATCACGGGGAATGTGACGCAACTCCACTTTGTTAAAGAAAGTTAACAACCGTCTTGCATAATCTCTGTAAGGAATCAAACCAGCATGGTGAGTTTCCCACTTCCCTTTGATCTGATTAATCACTAAGGCTGAATCTCCACATATGTCAATATTCTTAATCCTCATATTGATTGCTTCTTCAATGCCCATGATGCAAGCTTCATATTCTGCCATATTGTTTGTGCAGTCAAATCGTAGCCTTGCAGTAAAAGGGATGTGAGTACCCTCAGGTGTGACGAGGACTGCCCCAACTCCATTGCCATAAGCATTAACGGCCCCATCAAATATCAAACCCCATTCAGACTCAGGATCTGGACCTTCACCAAACAACGGTTCATCACAATCTTTCATCTTCAAATACATAACCTCTTCATCCGGGAAATCAAACTTAACAGGTTGATAATCTTCAACTGGTTGATGAGCCAAGTGATCCGCCAGGATACTCCCTTTGATTGCTTTCTGAGTATGGTATTCAATATCAAACTCGGCCAATAACATCTGCCAACGAGCAATTCTTCCTGATATCGATGACTTTTCCAGGAGATACTTGATTGGATCCATTTTGGATATCAACCAAGTGGTATGATTGATCATATAGTGCCGGAGACGTTTGGTAGCCCAGGCTAAAGCACAACAAGTCTTCTCAAGTGCCGAGTATCGGGATTCACAATCAGTGAACTTCTTGCTTAAGTAATAAATTGCATGCTCTTTTCTACCAGTTTCATCTTGCTGTCCGAGTACACAACCCATGGAATCTTCTAACACAGTCAAATACATGATCAACGGTCTTCCTTCAACTGGAGGGACAAGAATTGGAGGTTCAAGCAAATACTCCTTGATACTGTCGAATGCCTTCTGACAATCTTCCGTCCAAACAATCCTTTGATCTTTGCGGAGTAACTTGAATATCGGCCCACAAGTAGCAGTCATATTAGAGATAAACCTGGAAATATAATTCAGTCTCCCGAGAAAACCTCTGACTTGTTTCTCTGTTTTTGGAACGGGCATATCCCGGATGGCTCTGACTTTGTCGGGATCTACTTCAATGCCTTTCTGACTAACAATGAAGCCCAAAAGTTTCCCTGATCGGACACCAAAAGTACATTTATTAGGATTCAAACGGAGCTTGTACTTTCTCAACCGCTGGAACATCTTCAACAGATACTCAACATGTTCCTCTTCAGTACCAGACTTGACAATCATATCATCCACATAAACTTCTATCTCTTTGTGCATCATATCATGGAATATCTTGGTCATACCCCTCTGATAAGTGGCACCAGCATTTATCAAACCAAATGGCATTACTACATAGCAGAAAGCGCCCCACGGCGTGATGAAAGACGTATTTTCTCTATCTTCAGGAGCCATCTTGATCTGATTGTAACCAGAGAAACCATCCATGAAGGAGAAAACTTTGCATTGAGCAGTACTATCAACCAATACATCAATATGAGGTAGAGGGAAATCATCCTTCGGACTTGCCTTGTTCAAATCTCGGTAATCAACACACATTCGGACCTTACCATCTTTCTTCGGAACAGGCACAATATTGGCCAACCACTGAGGATACTCGGATGTAACCAGAAAGCCTGCATCAATCTGCTTCCTCACTTCTTCTTTGATCTTGAGGGCCATATCAGGATGAGACCTTCTGAGCTTCTGTTTGACTGGAGGACACTCAGGTTTCAAAGGCAAGCGATGTTCTACAACTTCATGATCTAATCCTAGCATGTCTTTGTATGACCAAGCAAATATGTCAGCGTACTCTCTGAGAAGTTCAACTACCTTTTCTTTGACAGTAACTTCCAATGACGCTCCAATCTTGATATCTTTTCTATCCTCCTCAGTACCCAGATTGATCAATTCTAATTCTTCCTCATGAGGCTGAATGATCTTTTTCTCTTGCTCTAACATCCATCTGATCTCATCAGGAATCTCATCATCCTCCTCTACCATAGCCTCGTAAACAGGGGATTCAAAGTTGGGCAGAAGCATAGGGTCACTGTGTTCAACGGGCTTATGTATGTTCAGTCTGCACATGATTTATGATTGATTTTAGTAAATGAGTAAATGCAGACCTTTGAATTTGATTGATTTAAAAAGAAAAAGAGAATGAAAATTTTTTTTGGGATTTTTCTATTACCATTTTTCCAGAAAAAGCAGTAAATAAAAATAAAACAGTCATGATAGAAACGACATTTTTTCATTAATAACGACAATACTTGAAGATAAAACCAAAAGCCCTACAAGAGTTCATTTTCGTCTGGGGCAGGACGAAAAGAGTTTTCTTAAAAAAAACGAAAAAGTAGACAAACATATTACTTAGACACATGCATCACAGAAGGAATATCCACAGCGATCCAATTGCAACAGGCTCCTCCGGGTGTCACAAAGACAGGTGCAACCTCTTCCGACTGATCCTCGAGAATAGCATTGGTTTCAGGTGGAGCATGAATAAACCCAGCACTGTGAAAAATACCCTCAACTGGCTTGAAACTGGCGCTCGACTGGCTGGTAGAGAAACCGAGACCCTCTTTCCGCTTGTTCTCAGGCAGCTGTACCAACTGACCCCAGTCTCCTGTTTTACCATCTTGTACGAGCTTCCGGGCATCTTTCAAAGAGGCCATACAAGTCTCACCCTTCTTAGCAGCTCCTCCTTCTGCAGAGAACCCCTGAAAAGAAGTTCCTTCTACATCATCAGCACCAATATAGGAGAAAGCAGACAAATGACTAACCAACAAGGCTGATTCACCAATTACCGTTATCAGCTTTCCACAACTTACAAACTTCAGCCTCTGATGAAGAGTGGAGGTTACTGCTCCAGCCTCATGGATCCACGGTCGTCCAAGTAAGCAACTGTATGAAGCTTGGATGTCCATGACTTGGAATGTAACCTTGAAGATGTGAGGACCCACCGTGATAGGCAAGTCTATGTCCCCAATCACCGACTTCCTAGATCCATCGAATGCTTTTACCATTACTGCACTTGGCCTCAACTGGGCGCCACGGTATGCCAACCTTTCCAAAGTAGTTTTTGCCATCACATTGAGGGCTGAACCGGTGTCTATCAACACATTCGACATCGAGTCTGACTTACAAAGGACGGAAATGTGCAAAGCCCAGTTGTGGTTTCTTCCCTCCGCCGGGAGGTCTTCATCACTAAAGCTCAGGTTATTACACGCAGTTACATTCCCCACTATACTCCCGAATTGCCCCAGGGTAACATCGGGATCCACATATGCTTGAGCCAAAATCTTCATCAGAGTGTCCCTATGAGCTCCAGAGTTCATTAGTAAGGACATAATGGAAATTTTGGACGGAGTTTGCAACAACTGATCGATTATCTTGTATTCACTCTTTTTGATCAGCTTCAAAATCTCATCACTACCTTCCTGAATGATCCCCTCAGGTTGGCTGGCACCTTTACCCTTGTCA
Source organism: Medicago arabica (assembly GCA_946800305.1). Classification (NCBI taxonomy): domain Eukaryota; kingdom Viridiplantae; phylum Streptophyta; class Magnoliopsida; order Fabales; family Fabaceae; genus Medicago; species Medicago arabica. The sequence continues at coordinate 36,943,900 of OX326964.1, forward strand.
AGATTCTGCACTGGCACATTCGGAGCAGTATTCTCGTTGCGCACAACAGTAGGGAGAATACGCCCACTCCTCATTACTTTACCCACACCTGCTATATTTATGACAGCATCTGCAGAGTGCAGAGGGATCTCTTTACCATTCTCCACAATAGTTGCCTCATACCGGTAGGGTATGGCCTTCTGAGAAGTATAGGGAACAGGTCCTGGCAAACGGATCACCAGAGGAGTAACATCTGACTTTGCACCATCACGGACTACCTCAAGATTCTTAAACACCGGAGTAATAACACAAACATTCCTGGATTCCTTCTTGACAATCAGCTCTTTTCTGTCAATCAATCCTTGTATATCCTCCTGGACTTTCTCACACCCTCGGGGATCCATAGAACACACTTTACAAACATCATGATCGTGGTTAAACATGTTGGCTTCGCACATCTTGGCGTGAATCGGGACCAAAGGAGTTCTGATATCTTGAGCCCTGAGAATTAGACTCAAATCTTGATCCTCCTGAATCATATTAACAGCCGGCCCATGAGATGGCAAAGGGTTATTCTGAGTATTGGAATTGGTATCCTCGAAGGACAACTCTTTTCTTTGAATCAATCTCTGAACTTCTTCTTTGAGCGGGTAGCAATGCTCAACATCATGCCCAGGTGCCCCTTGGTGAAAGGCACAAGTAAGATCAGCACGGTGCCATGGAGGTAGTGGGTTCTGTGGACGAGGAGGCTGCCTAGTCTGCACAAGATTCCTTGCTAATAAAGAGGGTAGCAAGTCTGCATACAGCATGGGTATGGGGGAAACTCTTTTCTGGGTAGGCGATTTGGCTGCTGTGGGGCTCGATTACGAGGTTGTTGTTGTTGAGGTGGTGGTGGATAATATGGTTGTTGGTAGAAAGGTTGCGGATACGGTTGTTGATATAGTGGTGGATAGAATGGTGGAGGCCTCTGGGGCGTTTGTGGGTGGTAATGTTGATTTTGTGGAGCTGGAAAAGGTGGTGGAATATTGGCAATGAAGGGGTAGTTTGGATATATTGGCTGGGATCCACCCTGGGCTACCATGCTGACTTCCTGAGCACTCTTCTTTGGATAACTGTTTCCAAATTTCTTGGGTCCATTAGACGACCCACCTGACGAAGCACTTGATACACTACTTTCTTTGGCCAGAATTCCTTTACGGACCAAATCTTCAATGCGAACCCCCGCATCAACCATCTCAGTAAACTTCTGCGATGCGCAACCAATCATTTTCTCCGAGTAGTAGGGACTCAAAGTTTCAAAGAACAGATCAGCCATTTCTCTTTCCTCCAGAGCAGGGCGAACTTGGGCCGATTTTTGGATAAAGCGGAGAGCATACTCCTTGAAAGACTCTTTATCCTTTTGAGTCATAGCTTGCAGTTCCCTTCGGGTAGGCCCCAGATGTATGTTATACCTGTACTGCTGTATGAAAGCCCTGGCCAACTCTTCGAAGGTGGTGATGCCCTTCAGATTCATATACCATATTTGTGCGGGACCAGTCAAGCTGTCTTGGAAACAATGAATGAGCAAAGGTTCATTGTCTTTGTAGGCTGTCATCTTCCTTACATACATAACCAAGTGACTCTGTGGACAAGTGTTCCCTTCATATTTGACGAAATCCGGAGTCTTGAACTTGGGAGGCAGTACCACATTTGGGACCAAACAAAGATCGTGCACATTCTGACCATAGATGTCTTTACCACGAAGAGCTCTCAGTTCTTTCTGCACTACGTCGTACTTCTCTTCCAGACTTACCATTCTGTCATCTCCTACCACACTACCCGAATGATAAATTGGTCCTTCCTCCTGCTGAGCAGTGTGCACAATGGGTGTCGTGTGATTCATGACAGCTTGAGGGAATAACTGTCCATGATGAAAAAGTGGCGTTGCTTGTTGTCCATAAGGAGTTGGCATTTCTGGGCCAGCAAAGCGTACACCTTCATTAGCTGTGAGAGGCATACTCCAAGGATACTCTTTGGACATGTAGTTCTGAGGGTGGTAAGCAAAACCAGAAGGACGAAGACCTTCATTGTACATATTCGATGCATCTCCAAAAGAAAAACCAGTCGGTGTGGGCTGCGCAGTGCCAGCAGCCGTAGCAGTAAGGATTGGTTGTGTAGGACCAGTCTGGGCAGACGAAACAACCACAGGAGAATTGTGTGCAGCAGACGTAACAACAGGAATTGGCTGAGCATCAAGAACTGGTTGAACCGGGATAACATCAAGAATCGGCTGGGTAGCTGCCGCTTGTGCCTGATTGGCCATTATAGCTTCCATCATAACCGTCAACTTATCCATCCCCTCTCTGAGTGTAATAACCTGCTCTTTGAGGTCCCTGTTCTCTTGTTCTATCAAATCCATCTTCTTTTTAACAATTGCCCGAGTGTTGTGGATGCGAGAAGGCTTGTACTGAATACGCCGGGCCACTTTCCTTGACTAAGGCAGAAATGAGAGAAATATGAGACTCGGTTTTGACAGTTTATGGATGCAGTATGATGCATGATATGCTAAATGCAAAAATAATGCAATTTTTTGATTCATCGAAGAACTTATAGAAACAATCTTTTGTAAACATAACAATCCTAAACATTCATTACAAAAAATAAAAAGCAAAACAAGATAATTCCCTTTTAAACAAACTGAGCCAAGGGATAGACTTCAAAGTACATAATAGAAAACTTAAGAAAATACAATAAAAGGAAACAACAGATGAAGATCTCAAGCTCTTGAAGCAGACTACTCCTCCAAATCTGAATGCGGACCAGCGAAGAAATCCATGCGTTTCTTCTTACTCCTGGGAACCTGTTCAAGTATAGCATCTTTCACCCTGATGCGCTCTTTCAGCTCAGCAATCTCTTGATCTTTCTTATGATTTTTCCAATTCTCTTCTTCTAAAAGACCCATGAGAGTGTCATTCTCACGCTTAGCTGCATGATATTTCTCTTTCCAATCAGCACTTTCACGCTCTGACTCAACCAAACGCGCCTGATACTCCTCCATGGTTTTAGGAGGTAAAGGCACTGGCATTGTTGGAATAGTTGCAGTTAAAGATCTTAGCAGGGGGTAAGGCATCCCTATCTGAGCAGCTCTATCAATGACCCAATCGATATAAGATTCATGAGTCATATTTGACTTATACTTCAACTGGCTCTTGTTCAACCTGATAATGGATCGCCAAGCTTGCACAAACTGCGATCTCTTATCATTAACATCCTCCTTGTACAAGAAAAACTCACTGGATAAGAAGAGGTAAGCAGGTCTCATCCTCATAGGGTACCCAAACTGACGTCTGGCAAGAAGCGGGTTATAACTGATGCCCCCGTGTATACCAAGAAGAGGCACATTGGAGAACTCCCCACAATGGTCAATGATCACTCCAGTATCATAAGCCGAGTTGTACCACACTATATCATCTGGGGTGAGAGCCATGAGCTTCTCCGACCATGGAATGAACTCAGACCGAATTTTAGGGCGAGGTAAATGGGAGGTAAACCAGGTGTAGAGCAAGGGTGTACAACAAACGATAACTCCACGTCCTTTAGATGTGCGGTCATGGATGGACAAGTAGGTGTCGGCAAGCAAGGTAGGGACAGGGTTCTGGGTAATGAAAATCTGGATAGCATTCATGTCAATGAAATTGTCAACATTCGGGAAAAGCACAATACCATAGATGAGTAAAGCAAGGATGGCTTCAAAGGCGTCGGCATTGGATCTCTCGGAGAAAGTAGTGGCTTTTTGGTATAGGAAATTGAAGGGTAGGCATTGGAGACCTCCTTTAAGGGTAAGATTAGCTTTTATCTCGGAGATTTCAAGATGAAGAACAGCCGCAATGGTTGGAAACTTGGGTGCGGGTTCAAGACCATGGAAAGGTACTTTATCGAGTATGGGTAAACCGATCCAATAAGAGTACTCCTCAAGTGTAGGCATAAGCTGATAATCCGGGAACGTAAAACAGTGGTAAAGTGGGTCATAGAACTGGACCAAAGTATGGAGGAGTCCTTCATCGACATCTGTCTTGAGAATACTAAGCAAATAACCATACCGCTCACGAAAGTGGTCCGGGCTAGTCAACCTCCTTGCTAGCTTCCTTAAATTCTCCAAATCCGGTTTCTTGAAATCATACTTCTTAGTCCTCTTCACAATTTTCTTCACAACACCCTCCATACCTAATAAGTTTACAAAAAAGAGATTACATAAGTCCTTCGACGTTTTAATGGATGCAAAAAGAGTATCTATGTATGAATGCATGTATGCATGATTATGCTAAAGAACATAGAAGACATGGGAGGTTAAGTCCACAAAGTTGGAGCTGAGGGTAAACACGCCATCTGGTAAGGACTAAGGTCTCAGATGCACTTGTAACCAGGGTTCTAACACAGTTCCCAAATTACAACCCCCTCCGAACTTTATTGGATTCCCGAGACGACACCCGGTCCAACAGCGTCCGTAGGAGAGTCTAGTTTGAGTGTAGCATCGCGTATCGACTAAGACCAAGACAACACTTGGTTAGCCACCGCACTACATCCTAATGGCCAAGATGGGTTAAAGGTAACTAAGGTCCTTAGCTTCGACGGAAACTTAAAAGCAATAATGTCTAAGCGCGACAACACACGCCGACGTATATCACTTCAAGATCCTTCGCTAAGTGTGGTTATATCACATGTTCCACCACACGAGAATACTCTCGGCATGTCACTATGATTCTACCACTCCTATCTTATATTTCACTCAAGCCCGGGTATAGGACTTATCTCGCCACTCACGTAAAAAGTAAACAATTAGGCACGTATTTACAAAAGCATAAGCAAATAAAGCGCAAAAGTAAAGAAAGATAAAATAGGCTTAACCCTCAAAAGGGTCCCCAGTGAAGTCGCCATTTCTGTGCTCGTGATTTTCGGGTGTCAAAATCATTGATTAGATTCGAACCTTGAATCATTGAACTCTCAACTTTTATTCGCGGGAAGGGAAAAAGTGAGTAAAAAACCCTTAAGACCTTGGATTCGGAGGTTGGTTTCGATTGGGGAAGGTGTTAAGCACCCTAACCGACTATGGTATTCCATAGGAACCTTCTACCTATTCTCTAATCTTGCGCTAAATTGATTTTACTTATATTAAAAAGTTAAGAGTTAAAGTGAAAGAAGGGAGAAAGAAGAAGCATGTTTTTGGTTATTTTTATTGATTTGGAAGAGTCGGAACTCTTTGCCTACTTACCCAAATAACTCGGGATCAAAATCAAGTAGTTCGGCTTAAGAACTTATTTGATGAGTTGAATTGATTTTAACATTTTTTGAAAAGATTTTAAGAAGAGATGAGAGGCCTCAAGGCATGAGAAGAAAATACGATGAAGTTGGTTACTTTTAAATGTACGAAATCCATGTCTAATGTGGATATTAGATTAATTAACATTTGATTAAGGAAAATAAAAAGAAAATCACTTGGATTACATACCAAGGTTTACTTAAAATAAAAAATTGAATTTGATTTGAATGATTTTTTGAAGAAAATATTTTTTTCTAAACTAGCGACGAAATCACGTAACGGCGGAATAAAAATAAAAGAGCGTAAAGCGATAAATAAAGTGGTGTGTCGGTGCGCGTGTCAGTGCGTGTGCCGGTTACATATTACATACCCTAGATACATTCTATGGTCTCAAAAGAAAAAATGCGCGAAAAATAAATTACATCAATTCCCTAATTATACACACTAAACCAAAAATAAAAATAAAACAAAATAAATGACAAGAAATTTAAATATGCATATGATATCTAATATGAGAAATATTCCTATGAACTAAAATGCAATTTTAAACACATTAAAAACAACAAGACCCTAAAATGCAAATATATGAAATAACCCTAAATGCCGAATAACAAAATTAAAAGAAACAAAAGTACATAAAAAAATTTTTTAGCATATTTAAATGAATAAAATTTATATGAAAGGGAAAATTAACTATGGTCTAAACAAAAAAATATGCATGATGTTAAAATTAATACAAAAAAATGCATGAATTATGGTTTAAAATCATATGAATTAACTAATTAAACTAAACACATGAAATTATAACATATTCTATTACGCTTACTACAAAAATAAAGACAATCAAAAAATAACAATAAAATATGCATGAGATGGTGATTAAATAATTAAAAGATAATGCATGCATAATGATTAAAACATTAGGCCAAAATAAATAAAAAATGAAATGTTACTTCATAACCTAAAATGCACTAAACATAAGTGATAAAATAAAAATAAAATGCATGATGTGAAAATTAAAATACTAATGAAGATGCATGAAAATATAATGTAACACTTAAATGAAATAATTAAAGAGGTAAGCACATGAAATTAAAAAAAAAACAAAAACTATTACACAAGGCAGGGGGGTGCAGTAGCAGTAATGGGGGGTGAAACTAGCAAATGAGTAGAAACATAGGAACTGGGCTTGGGTATGGAGCTGGGCATGGGTATGGGTACTGGGTCGACCCACCCAGCTCCCAAGTAATAAACATAAAAGGGGTTTTCACCCATTTTCATTCATTCTTCTCTTGTTTCCCTCTCTCTAAAAAATCAAAACCTCCCTTCCCTCTCTAAAAAGCCAACCGAAAAACCAAGAAGGGGGTGGCCGGAGAAGATGAATCTTCATCTTCTCCGGCGAGCTGAGTGACGGCGGACGGTGGGCCGGAGCTCCTCCGGCGCGGTGGTCGGCCGGAGAGCCACCGCGCCGGAGGTTTTTTCTTATTTTTTTTAAAATTTTTTTACCTCCTTAGCTTCGTCTCACCCTCCTCAACTCAAATCCACCATTAGTTTTTCGAAAAAAAAGCACAAAAAGCCTAGATCTAACAACTTAGGTTCACCAAAAAAAACACAAAGTTCATGAAAAAATTACCTCTATTTCTTCGGTTCGGTTTGCTTTTGTTCCTTGAGTTTTGCGTTTTGGGTTCTTGTTGATAGCCTTGCCGTGCGTTTTCTTCCTCTTGTTCTTTGCTTCTTCTTCTTTCTCTTTATGTGTCCGAAAATAGATTGGTTGTGGTTGTGTGTTCTTGCCTTGTGGCTGTTTTCGGTTTTGGGGTTCTTGTTTGCCTTGCCTTGGCCGAAAATGGTTGTTGTTATGGTGATTTGGATCCGAAAATGGTTTGATGTTGGTGTATTTTTTTTGGCCGAAAATGGTTGTTAGTGTGGGTGATTTAGCTTGGCCGAAAATGTTGTTTATGTTGGTGGTTTTGTTGCTGGAAATTTTTAGAAGTTCATATGATATTCATATGTTCTTCATGTGTTCTTGAGAAAAAAAGGTTTTGATCTATTTTTGTGGTTATTGATTTTTTGAATCTGTTTGTCTCTTGAAAACTGTGACTGATTGATTTGTGTGATTCTGACACAATATGTACCTGACGCCCGGAAAAGACCAAATTACCCTTGCTCTTTCTTGGAGGAAAAGTTGGATTGGACCAATAGCCAAGTGACATGTGGACCAGGACTTAAAATAAATAATAAATCTGATAACTAAATAACAATAAATAAGTAAAATGAAAAATAAATAAATGACTAAATAACTAAATAATAAATAAAAACGAAAATTTAAATAATAAAAAAAAAAAAAAGTCCCGTCGGAACCAGAAAAATGAGGTAATTTAAAATACCTCTCTGCCGAAATTTCGTCTGATACGACTGAGATTACACGGCTTAATTACGCTAAATAAACGATAAATCAACGACGTGAATGAAATAAACTTTACGAACGCAAACGCTACGCTACGCTAAAAAACGCACAAAACGCGATTAAAAATTACGAAAATAAAACGCGAGCGACATTAAAAATAAACGACGAACGAAAAGTGAATGCGACCACAAGATACGAACAAACGCAGATATTACGGGAATTCGCGCGCGAACAGACGACTGGCAAACAAACAACGTACGAATAAAAATAAAATAAGTCGGTCAAAAATTAGGGTACGACACTGCTACTGTTTTTCTAATTTTTTTGCTCCTGGTGTATGCATGGTTCTTTTTGTCATAATTTATGCCTTGTATGCCTATTAAGGGGGAGCAATACTTGAGGTGGATTAGTATGCATTTATGATCTGTTGTTGAGGGGGAGTACTATTTTAACTTGCCGGGTGATGCATGATTGTGTAATTCTTGTTTGTGTGCTTGATGCATGGATGCATGTGGTGTGTTAATTTTCTGGTATACTGATGTCATACTTGATGTCTAGACATCCTGTTTGTGAGAAGTTTTCTTTTCTCTAATACAATTGTTTGCTTGTGAGAGTTTATGTATCTCTGTTTGTGGGAGTTTATTTCTCACTGGGTGGGAAAGTTTATTTCTCTCTGAGTGTAGTTTTAATTGTGGGAGTTTATTTCTCCCTGAGGTTACATGTGAGATTTATTTTTTGTCTAGTTATTTTTGTGAGAGTTTATTTCTCTCTGCTTGTGGATTTTATTTCTTCTGAAGTTTTTTTTCCGTGAGGCTGGGTTCTATCCATTTTTGCTGCGTGAGGATGGTTTCCGGATGATGTCTCAGTATATCCTTGTGCATTATTTTTGAATCTGTCTCTTTTGAGGTAATGCTGAAGTTTGTTGTTGTTGTTGTTACTTTCTTTCAAGATATGTTCTTGTGTTAAAATGAAAGAAGGTATCTTTGTATCCCTCCTGTTATTGATTATTTCGCAAGTGTTTTTGGTTAATTGAAGATGTGCGCTGCAAAGGTTGTTTTAGCCAAAATTTGCCAAAGGGGGAGATTGTTAGGTTTGTAGACTATAGCTGGCCACATTTTGTTAAAACAAGTATTCTAGCAAGATGTCGGACAAGATGTCTTGACATGTTGGTACCATCAAAGCGTGCCTTGTTTCGCAATCTTGGAAGATTTATTTTAACGTGAGATCACTCAAGATTTTATTGAAGATATGATTCACGTGGATTGTTGTCCAAGAAGTATGCGATTCTAGAAGTTGCAGAGGTCGGTTTATGCATTACCGTGTTTCCTAAAATGGGTGTCAAGACATTAATGGAAATATTATATTTTCTTCTAGAAAAATCTAAAGACCATATAATCATTTTAGTTTGCTGATTGTTTAGCCTGTGAAGAAAACCTCATTCAGAATCTTGGCTATATAAAGGAAGACACAAACCCTTGTGATGCACTTGAAGCCTTCATATCAAAGAAAGAGTTTTTTAGGGTTTCGTGTCTTTTTTAAGCCTTGCGCTTTATCGTGTACCTCTCTGGTTGCTGCTATTGATTTTCAAAGCACAAAGTTGGTTTGTTTAAGTTGAGTTGTATTGGATCAAAACCATCTTTTGAGAAAAGAGTCTTATTAGGGTTTGAGTCCTTAATGCGAGCCTCTCTTTGTATCACCTTGATTCATTGAGTTGGACTGATAGTTAAGCTGTAGTTGTGAATCATATGTAAGCTTTTAAGCAAGAGTGGATTCTGTTTTTCATGGAGGGTGTCTCTATTTCATTTGTAACTGTTGATTATCACTTGTGAGTGATTGAGGGGAAGTGAGAGGAGTCTCATATCTAGGTGTGTCTTAGATAGAAATTACACGAGTAGTGATTGGTTGCGGAGCTAGTAAATCAGAGGTTGTTTATGCTGGATTCAAACTAATACCATTATAGTGGATTTCCTTCCTGACCTGGAGCCCCCAGATGTAGGTGATGTTTCACCCAACTAGGTTAACAAATACCTTGAGTTATTTCCTTCCTGCTCTTTACCTTAAGCTATTTATTGTGAAGTATTTGTTGCTACATATTCCTGACACTGTGTTCGACATTCTTGATATCCTGACATCGTATACGACATTTGTCTAGTACGTGCCAAAATTTCGATTATAAAATAAGTAACACGAATAGTTTGGGCGAATCGACAATCCCTGTGGATACGATACTCTACTTATTATTTTATTACTTGGTAAACAATTTGGTACACTTGCCTAATCTGCACATCAAATTTTTGGCGCCGTTACCGGAGATTGTTGGTATTTTCGACTAAATAATTCAAATTACTTATTTCTATCGTTATTTTTAGGTCATTTAAATTTATGTCATTTATTTTTCTGCATTTTATTTTCATGTTTTCAAAAATTCAAAAATATTAAAAAAAAATCATATATTTTAAAATACCAAAAAATATTTAGTCCTAGTTCAGTCATTTTATTTTTAGAATTTAGTTTTATCATATAGTTTATTTGTACTAACATAGTTTAATTTTCTGTTTGCATTTAGTTTGTTATTTTCATTTAGTACTAACGAATTTTCTTTTCTTATCTTTTCATTTAGGAAATAACTCAATTTAATTTAATTTTTATTTTTTTAGAGTCATAGTTTAGGTCATGATTATTTTACATTGCATTTTAGAGAGTCGTAGTAAAGATAACTATTTTTGTACTATCTACATTAGGTCGAGTCCAGTTTAAATTAGGTTAAGAGTCAGTCCAATTCAAATTTGAATTTAGGATTAGGATTAGCATCTAGTAATGATAGGAATAGTCTTAATTAGTAACATTAGGTAATAACTATAGTTACTTTAGATCGAGTATGCATAACATTTAGATATTTGGTGTTAATCGAGTCTAGAAACTTAGGAAATTAATCTTAGGATTAATAATCAAGCAATTAAAATCTAGTTAATAAAGCAATTATCATAATATTTGGCTAGAATATGAACTTGTATTATGGTACCAGTATAACAACTCCTATTAAAGATGTCAATGGAGAAGAGTTCATCTAACGTAGGCGAGTATCCTTGGAGTCCTGAGCAAAGGACACCAGAGTATCATCCTGGACCTGAATAGGAAGACCCCGAAGAAAAGCAAAGTTATCATTGCATTAATGGTTACTATGAGTATGGATTACGAGACTACCCGCAAGAATTAGAAAGGACATTGAATTAGCCTAAATCAATAAATAACACTCGATATGGAATTGGGAAGACTTTGGCCATGAACAGGGAAGAAGTCGAGGAAGACCCAAATGAAGACGAAGGTGCTGAAGCTTTCGCAACCGAAGGTACTAAAGCTTTCAAAGTCAAGGGTACTGAAGCCTTTGAAGAGGAGGGTATTGATGCTCTCCTAGGAAAAGTGAACTCCTCAGCATGAGCAGATCAAGGTCAAGGTAGAAGTTTCGAGCGATTCTTTCAAGAGATGATGAGATTAAGGGTAGAAATGCCGACAAAAGAAATGATGGAGCAGAATCCTTGTTGTATGCAAATGTTACAAGACCTTGTGAAACTTAAAAAGCAACTAACAACATCAGAATGGATATCCTTAGCCAAATATTACCATGCCAATACTAAAGTAGAGGTTCGCATCAAGACCAAGGATCCTGGAAGTTTCAATGTCCAATTTCTATCAATGGTGTGTTTCTGGGGGACGCTTTATGTGATTTAGGGGCCAACATCAACTTGATGTCAATACAAACACTCAAAAAGATCATAAGGCTAATGATGGTACCATCTTAAAATCTTGTTGAAGTGGCTGATGTAACACTACAGGAACCACAATGAGTGCTATTTAAAGTGCAAGTCGAGGTGGAAAATTTCAAATTCTTAGCGGACATAGTAGTGATGGACATGCCTGAATGTCCAGTAACTTTGGGCAGACCTTTTCTGGTTACTTCAAGATCGCGAATCAACTTGGAATACAAGGATATCATGCTTAGGTCGAAAGTAAATACTTGATACATCAAATTTCACGTGACAACATTCATCAAGATGCAGGTACTGAATGCCATGTAGTGGAGGAAGTTTATCCTTATAATTCCCATGAAGACATAGAGCATCCATGTGCAGATCAAGAAAAGAATGGTGCTCATAACACCAGAAGAGCGGATGTTAGGGAAGGAGCTATTGGGGGCTCCAGAAAGAAAACTCTGTTGGAACAAAGGTGTTCAGCAATACCACATTTTGAGTTTTGATGATAACAAGGTATTAAAAAGTTGTCAATTGGATATTGCTAATATTTGTTTAAGTATGCAGGATATCAATTAAGATTTGTATCTTAGAAAGTATTCTGTGTGAACAATATTAAAGAGCAATAAATCCAGAGAAGCTTGTTGATTGTGATTCTGTTTCGAAGAGAGTCTGAAGACTGTGCTGAAGAGAGTCTGAAGACTGTTTCGAAGAGAGTCTGAAGACTGTGCTGAAGAGAGTCTGAAGACTGTACTGAAGAGAGTCTGAAGACTGTATTAGAGTCTGAAGACCATCAGAATCTGAGAACCAAGAGAGTCTGAAGATTATCAGAAGCATAGTGCTACAGTGAGTCTGAAGCCACAAATTTGATAATCTGCTAACAGTGATCTCTACTGCATTGCTATGCACAAAGAAACTCTAATGGAGTAACGGCTAGCTTCTAAGTCAACTTGAGCGTGGGAAGCACAAAGACAAAGATTGCAGGCCAGTACAGAGTACGTTGTACGAACTCTGTTTCCACTACTCCACTACCTCGTACAGTTTGGCAAATGTGTCTACCGGTATTAATCCTCAAAGGGAATGGAATTCAAATGATGCTATTGAAGGACTATTACCAAATCAAGCAACAGATCAACAGTCATTGATCAAGCTTCAGAAATCATCCTGATGCGCTGGATGACTCAACGTCTCTTTCCTACGCCTATATAAAGGATAGAAGACTTGAAGAATTGTTGGACTCTACAACTTAGAAAAACTGCATTGCGCTGCTTTCTTATTCAACTGAGTCTTAACAAAAGCACATCATTAACTTAGATTCTTACAAACTGAGTATTCTAGAATCTCTAAGTTTCACAGAAAAACAGAGTTTGTCTTTTGTGTAAAACAAAGTCTGTCTTTGTTGTAATTGAAACACATTTTGATTGTTATCAAGTGTTTCAACTGTATTCAATTTTCTGTAATTGTGTAAAAGTTTCTTGCTTTTGTGCTTGAGCAAAGGAAGTCTCTTGGCTGCGTCCTTGAGCAAAGGAAGTCTCTTAGTTGTGTCTTTGAGCAAGGAAGTCTCTCGCCTGTGTGCTTGAGCAAGGAAGTCTCATACTGTGTGTTTGAGCAACTTGTAATTTGATATTACATTTTAGTGAACTCTCCTTGGAAGTACAAGGGGGACATGACTACTTCCGATTTGTGGAAGGAACCTGTATAATTGCTTGTTTTCTCTCTTCTCTCTTTATCTCTTGATTATTCCGCTGCAATCAGAACCTAATCTCCTATCAGACTCTGATCTCATTCAGACTCTGAGTTTAAAGAAATTAGATTCTCACTCTTCAAGAGTTGCGAAAAGAAAACACAATTCAACCCCCCCCCCCCTTCTTGTGTTTTTCTCACCTTCAGTTGGTATCAGAGCTCCGGCTCTGTTGTCTTAGCACTTAACCGTGTAACAGAAAAGATCCAGAGAAAAACATGTCTTCCAGTGAACAGTCTTCTTCTGGTGCTGCTGCTGGTGCTGCTATTCCATATGACTATGGATCCAATAACAGCAGTAGAAAGGCTGATTATGGAAAAATTCCTAAGTTCAATGGTGATCCTGAAGAATTTTCTTGGTGGAAAACCAACTTCTATAGTTATGTCATGGGTCTTGATGAAGAACTCTGGGACATACTTGAAGATGGTGTTGGTGACTTACAACTTGATGACGAAGGTGCTGCCATTGACCGCAAACTTCACACTGCTGCTCAAAAGAAAATCTATAAGAAACATCATATCATTAGAGAGGCTCTTGTCACTGCTATTCCTAAAACGGAATACATGAAGATGAGTGACAAATCTACTGCTAGAGTCATGTTTGCTTCTCTCTGTGCTAACTACGAAGGAAGCAAAAAGGTCAGGGAAGCTAAAGCTCTTCTATTAGTTCATCAATATGAACTATTTAAGATGAAAGAGGATGAAAGTATTGAGCAGATGTACTCAAGATTTCAAACTCTAGTATCTGGTCTTCAAATACTGAAGAAGAGTTACATAGCTTCTGATCATGTTAGCAAGAAAATCCAAAACCATTAAGTCTCAATGAACATGATTCTGAGACTCTAGTATATTAAGTCTCAATGAACATGATTCTGCAAGAAAATCCAAAACCATTGCCTTAAAATCAAAAGGAAGGTCTTCAAAGGCTCTCAAGGTTGAAGAGTCTGAAAATGAGTCTTCAGCTTCTGAAAGCTCAGAGGAGGATCCTGATGTAGCAAAGGAAATGGCTATGCTTTCAAGCAGAATGCAGTACCTTGCTAAGAAGAACAAGAGATTTCTGAGCAAGAGCAGTGGGAAGGGGTTCAAAAAGGAGGATCAGAAAGGTTGCTTCAACTGCAAGAAAACTGGACATTTTATTGCTGAGTGTCCAGAACTGCAGAAGGAGAAATCCAAGTCAAAGAGGCCAACCTTCAAGTCAAGCAAGTTTAAGAAGCAGATCAAGAAAAGTCTGATGGCCACCTGGGAAGATCTTGATAATGAGTCAGGGTCTGAGGATGATGATGCTGATGGTGAAGCAAATGTAGCTGTTGGACTAATGGCTACAACCGAATCTGTTAAAGAGACACCTGAGGCAGAATCAGATACAGACTCTGAAAATGAAACAGAGGTATATTCTGAACTCACAAGATCTGAACTTATAGAATCTGTCAATGAGCTTCTTGGTCATTTTAAAGCTAAGACCACTGAGTTGAAGAAAGTCAAACAACAGCTTGATAAGCTGTCAAAAAGACATAATTCAACTCTGTTGGAATTAGAAGATTTAAAAGAAGAAAATATTTCTTTATTGATCAAGAAGTGTAGCTGTAAATACTTAAGTGAGCAAGATGTTGCACTGCAAGAATTTATTGCTACTGGAATTGACAGATCAAGGGTTGCATCCATGATCTATAGCACGTATCAGAACAGAGGACAGGGTCTTGGATTCATTGGAGGAAACTCAAATGAAATGACTCTGAAATCTGGTCCTGATGGAGCCAGAGAGGCGTTGAAAAATCATTTTGTAAAAGAGTCTGATGAAGTCAACACAGTGACTCATTCAGAACCTACAACTTCTACTTCTAAGATTCTGACTAAGTCAAAACTTCAGAATGTTAAGTTAAAGGGTCTAAAAAACTTTGAACCCAAAGCTTTAAAGTCTCAGACTCTGAAACATTCAAAGTCTGATAAACAGACTCTGAAAAAGCCAGACTCTGAAAAACCAAAGTCTAAGTTTCAAAGGAGAGAAACTGTGAAAGGCAAGTTAAAACCTAAACCAAACGGTTCCAAACCTAAGGTATGGGAGAAAACATTGCCAATGATTTCAAGACATAACTTACAAAAAGAGTTCAATGGTTCTAAGACTAACCAAAAAGGACCCATAAGAATATGGGTACCTAAGTCTGATATTATTGATGCTGCAGGTATGTCTAAAAGGACTAAAAAAGCACAAGGCTTGGTACCTAGACAGTGGTTGCTCGCGTCACATGACGGGAGAAAGGTCTATGTTCCTAACCCTAACCATGAAAGAGGGAGGAACTGTGGGATTTGGAGGAAACCAGACTGGCAAAATCATTGGTACTGGAACCATTGGTAACTCTCTAATCTCAATCAGTAATGTGTGGTTCGTTGATGGACTTAGACATAACCTACTAAGCATAAGTCAATTATGTGACAGTGGTTATGATGTATTGTTTAATAAGAACAACTGCACAGTGGTTAACAAGGATGATCAGTCCATAGTCTTCAAGGGAAAACGAAGAAACAATGTATATAAGATAAAATTCTCAGAACTGACTGATCAGAAGGTAATGTGCCTTCTGTCAATGGGTGATAAGAAGTGGATGTGGCATAGACGTTTGGGACATGCTAACTGGAGATTAATCTCTAAGCTTAGCAAGTTGCAACTTGTCAAAGGCCTTCCAGACATTGACTATCACTCAGATGCTCTTTGCGGAGCATGTCAGAAAGGGAAAATTGTCGAGAGTCCCTTCAAGCCGAAAGAAATTGTTTCAACTTCCAGACCCTTGAAGTTACTTCATATTGACTTATTTGGACCAGTTAGCACTGCATCCTTATATGGAAGTAAATATGGACTAGTTATTGTTGATGACTACAGCAGATGGTGTTGGGTTAAATTTCTGAAAACTAAAGATGATTCATATTCTGTGTTCAGTAAATTCTGCATCCAAATTCAATCAGAGAAGGAAATGAAAATCTTGAAAGTCAGAAGTGATCATGGAGGAGAATTTGAAAATGAACCGTTTGAGGTTTTCTGTGAAAAACATGGAATTATTCATGAATTCTCTGCACCTAGAACTCCACAACAAAATGGAGTTGTAGAGAGAAAGAACAGAACCTTACAAGAGATGGCTAGAACCATGATCCATGAGAACAATCTGGCTAAGCATTTTTGGGCAGAAGCAGTAAACACAGCTTGCTATGTTCAGAACAGAATCTATATTAGACCTCTGTTGAACAAAACAGCTTATGAACTCTTTAAAGGAAGAAAACCCGACATATCTTATTTTCATCAGTTCGGATGTACATGTTATGTCCTGAACAACAAAGTCTACCTAAAGAAATTTGATGCCAAAGCTCAAAAGGGAATCTTTTTAGGTTACTCTGAACGCTCTAAGGCATACAGGCTGTATAATTCAGAAACACAATGTGTGGAAGAATCTATGCACGTAAGATTCGATGACAAAGAGTCTGGAAGTGAAACTCCAGTGCAAGATGAAAGTCATGAAGAATCTCAAGATTCTGATGATAACTCAGAATCTGATCAGATTCCAGAATCTGAAGATACTTCAGAAGCTGGAACAACCCCTGAAGTTCCTAATGAAGAAGCTTCTGATGAAGCTCAAGATGGTTCTTTGCAAGCTAGTCAATCCAAACAATCTTTCAAATACAAGTCTTCACATCCAGAAGATCAGATAATTGGCAATAAAGAAAGTCCTATGAGAACAAGATCGCATTTCAGACAAGAAGAGTCTGCTTTAGGATTATTATCTGTTATTGAACCAACTTCTGTTGAAGAAGCTCTTGGAGATGAAGGATGGATTCTAGCAATGCAAGAAGAACTGAATCAATTCAAAAGGAATGAAGTATGGGATCTAGTAGCTAAGCCTAATCACAAGAACATCATTGGAACCAAGTGGGTGTTCAAAAACAAGCTTAGTGAACAAGGAGAAGTAATCAGAAACAAGGCCAGACTTGTTGCACAGGGCTACAGTCAGCAAGAAGGCATTGATTACACAGAAACGTTTGCTCCAGTTGCAAGATTGGAAGCAATCAGGTTACTTCTTTCCTATGCAGTTAATCACAACATAATTTTGTATCAAATGGACGTTAAGAGTGCATTTCTTAATGGTGTCATTTCTGAAGAAGTATATGTCAAACAACCTCCTGGCTTTGAAGATTTAAAGCATCCAGAGCATGTTTATAAATTAAAGAAATCACTCTATGGCTTGAAACAAGCTCCCAGAGCTTGGTATGAAAGACTAAGTAATTTCTTAATTCAAAACAACTTTGAACGAGGACAAGTTGACACTACTCTATTCAGAAAGACTCTGAAGAAAGACATTCTTGTAGTTCAGATTTATGTTGATGATATTATCTTTGGTTCTACAAATAGTTCACTTTGCAAAGAGTTTTCGAAAGTTATGCAGGATGAATTTGAAATGAGCATGATGGGAGAATTGAAGTTCTTTCTTGGAATTCAAATCAACCAATGCATAGATGGAGTCTACGTTCATCAGTCCAAGTATACGAAAGAGCTTCTGAAGAAGTTCAATCTTGAGGACTGTAAAGAAATGAATACTCCAATGCATCCAACCTGCACTCTGAGCAAAGAAGATCAAGGGACCAAAGTTGATCAGAAGCTGTATAGAGGTATGATTGGTTCTTTGTTATACCTAACTGCATCCAGACCAGATATTCTATACAGTGTATGTTTGTGTGCAAGGTTTCAATCAGATCCTAGAGAATCTCACTTAACTGCTGTTAAGAGAATCTTTAGATATCTGAAAGGAACTACTAATCTTGGACTTCTTTACAAGAAATCCTCTGACTACAAGCTAGTTGGATTCTGTGATGCTGACTATGCTGGAGACAGGATTGAAAGAAAATCTACCAGTGGCAATTGTCAATTCTTGGGAGATAATCTGATATCCTGGGCTAGCAAGAGGCAAGCAACCATTGCTCTGTCTACAGCAGAAGCAGAATACATCTCAGCTGCTAGTTGTTGTACACAGCTACTCTGGATGAAACATCAGCTTGAGGACTATCAAATAACTGAAAACTATATCCCAATTTATTGTGATAATACAGCAGCTATATGTTTGTCTAAGAATCCAATTCTGCATTCAAGAGCAAAGCATATTGAGATTAAACATCATTTTATAAGAGACTATGTTCAAAAGGGAATTTTAGATATTCAATTCATTGATACTGATCATCAATGGGCTGATATATTTACTAAACCCTTAACTGTTGAAAGATTTGATTTCATAAAGAAAAATTTGAACATGTGCTATGTCTCTGAGTAATATGCGCCTCTGAAAACAGAATTCAGACTCTGAAAAATATTCAGAAGCTATTTGGGAATCAGACTCTCTTTTGGAGACTCTGATGAAAGCTTCTGATAAATTATTCAGACTCTGGTGAGGAATCTTTAGACTCTCAGAAGCTCGTATTAGTGGAAGCGTGACTGTTAAGTTCAGTAACACCTGCCCCACTATGGTGACAGTTACTTTACAGTTTCTCAGACGTGGCCTATCTGTATTGGGTAAGAACTCAAAGGGCAATGATTTCTTTATGTTAAACAAGTTACCTTCGCTTTGTCCCAATACGTTTACGGCTGCATGCTATATGTATTTATTGTTTGTGTTTGTTTGTCCCCTACTCTTTCCAAACAGTTTTCAAACATTTTCTCTATAAATACATAACACACACAACTCACTTCTCTTTTCACTCTTTGATTTTCTCTCTGAACAAATTTCTTGTTTTTCAATACTTTGCAAAACTTTTTTTTTGTTCTCAAATCAAACTCTTAGAAAACCCTAATGGCAAGTGATCTCATCCAATCTGGAGTTATAATCAAGTCCGGAGGATCCTATGTTATCAAACCCAGAACAATGAACATCATCAAGGAGACTCTGGAAATTCAAGTTGAATCTCCAGTAGATTTTGGTTCACTCAGTCGTCACGGAGTTGACGTTGCGCCTCATTTCTTATCACAAGGAATGATGAGATACTTTGGTATGTTGAATGGACCAACATATCAGGAGCTTGTTAGAGATTTTTGGGTTAGGTCAGAAGTCTACGACAAAGCTGAAGCTACTTTGGAAGAAACAGTAGCAATCTCAAACAACCCCAAGCTTGTTGGAAAGAACAGAGACCAAATGGGTTTAAGACCGTACAATGGTCTTGAAATAAGGTCTGCTGTGATGGGAATTCCAATAGTTATCACTGAAGAGGTGGTAGCCAGGGCTTGTCAGATGGAGAGCGCTGGTAAATTTCAGTGGAATGTCAACAAGAAAAGTGAATGGGCTGTTGTCTGCAACAAGTTGTTATTTGAAGGGAGACCCTCAAATAAATTGGTGGATATGCATCCTGAGCATAGGGTGCTTCTGAAGATTATACTGGACAGTATGCTTCAGAAAGGAGGAGGAACAGATACATTGTATGTGGATCACAAAGTTCTTCTTTATTTTCTTATCAACAAAATAAAGATCAACTTCCCCAGATATGTGATGCACCACATGTGTTGGGCCATCAAGAAGAGTCAATCAGAAACCAGGAGGCAAGTTCCTTTTGGAAGATTAATATCTGAGATTCTGTATCAAGGAGGCCTCTTGAAGGTCTTATCAGAATCTGGTGTGGTATCAGATATTCATCTAGGAACTGTGACCGGTAGAATCATCAATGGCAAGACTCTACAGTACATGAAGATTGTCAAGAGATTCAACCCCTCTAAGCATGATATGAGAGAATCCTATGTACAATCTGATTTGATGATGGACTTCCCTCCCATATCCAAAGAAGATAATCCTAAAGTTCTTGCTAGATTTGTGGTGGATTACTTCAAGGAGACTGGTAGAATAATCAACTATTCTGCTATTCCTGAGACTGCTGGAGGAGGCCCTCTTAAGGTCAAAGGAAAAACGACCAAGGAAGTGGTTCTCAAGGAAGAGGAAGAGAAGCAGGAGCCTCTCAAGAAAAAGATCAAATCTTCTGCTCTTCCGGGAGTTTCAATTGGTTCTCCTTCTGCATCTTCTGCACTTCGTGAAATTAAGGATGGAAAGAAGGCTAAGAAAGATGAGAAGAAGGCTAAGAAAGCTGAGAAGAAAGCAATAACATGCAAAGCTGACAGAGACTATGACAAGTTAGCTCAAGATATTGCTGATTTCCTTGACACTGACTCTGAAAGTGAAGAGAGTCAGATCAAGAAGAGAAAGGTGGATGTGATTCCTGTGGCTAAGGATGTAGCACAGAAGATAGGTACTTCTGTATCTATGATTGAGGATGAACACACTACTGGCAAGGTTATGGCAGCAGATTTAATTGCTGAAGAGTTGAAAGAAGAGACTGTCAAGGAAGCTGCTAAGTTGCTTGCTTCTGCTCTTAAACAGAAGAATCCTTCAGAACCTGCAGAAGCTGAGTTATCAGAAGCTACTGTGTCTGATCATTATGCTTCTCCAGAAGCTGGCATTGGCACCTCTGGCAACGTTGCATTTAGCTCATCTTCTTCTTTAAATCATGAGTCAGAATCAGATTCAGAATCTGACAACAAACCCTTGAGCCAAATTCTTCCATCTCTCAAAAATTCATCTACCTCACCAATCAAACTCATATCATCCCATAACCCGCTTGACCAGGCAGTAGTTGATTATGTTGATTCAACTATGGACAGAGTGATTCAAGACACAATCACAGTGTCTATGAATCTTCCTGTTGACCATCCTGCTCAACCTTCATTTCTCAAACCACTTCAGGTAATTCAACCTTCTGAAAAGCCTGAAGCAACCATTCAATCCAAACAGCCATCCCCCCAAACTGAAACCATTTGTGTAGACTCTCCAGACACTCTAGATTCTCTTGAAAAACATCTAGGAGGAGAACTACCAAAAACCCCTGCAAAATCCAAACCAACAAAAGCTACTTCATCCGTTTCCAAACCAGACCTTGTACCTGAACCTACAGAGAATCTGACCTTAGCTTCTGTTGAACCTTCAGAACCTGTTGTTGAACCAGCTTCTGAAAATCTGGAACAAGCCTCTGATATTGTATCAGGAACTGTAACAGCTTGTAAAGCACAGACCAGAAGAGTTTCTCAACCACTTTGTGACCCCATAACCTATTTCTCTTTTGAAACTTTTCTAGCTTTGAGAGCTTCTCTACCCTCAACCTCTGAACCTCAAAGTGACTTATTTGATTCAAATAAGATTGATGAGTTTTATGCTTCTTCATGCAATAAGCTCAAAGAAGTTATTGAGCAAAGGTCTATGCCAATACTTAATGTGAGCTATGAGGACAAGTTTTCTTCAGTGAAAACTGAGTTTTTGGATTTTATCACCAAAATTCAAAAGGCTGCTACCAGGGAACAAGCTCTTGTTACTGCCAAGCATGTTGAAGAAGTAAAGCGAGCTGAGAAAGTTGCAGTTCTGGAAAATGCTCCTATTCTGAGGATAAGAGATACACCCTTCTTTGATGAAGATCAGTATATTCCTAGAGAATCAGTGGCTTACAATTCCTTGAAGAGGAAAATGTATAGAATTCAAGAAGAAGCAAGACAAGAAAGAGGAGCACATTTGCAAGGAACTGAGGCTCTGGAAGAGATGGTAAAGAAACAGCAAGAGGATCTCCAGAAACTGATGGATCATCTTGCCAAACAAAACCAACCTTAGTTTAATTTCATTTTTCTTGCTTATTTTTTTTGTAATTCTTGTTTACTACGTTATGTTTCAAATTTATACAAGTTGTTTTTGATTCTACTTTGCATTCATTTTTTTTTATGTATGTTTTCCCTCTGAATCTCATTCTTCCTTACAACATGTTTACACCCTTACCTTAAGTCATTTAAAAAGGGGGAGGAACCTGTTCTGAACTTTTTTTTGTTGATGACAAAAGGGGGAGAAGGGAAAGTATTTATGTCAGGGAGGAGAGAAAAATTTTCTTTAATTACATTGGATGTATACGTAAAAGTTAAAGGGAAATCTGCGAAAGGTGCTTAGTTAGACTCTGAGCCCTGTTTAAGAATCAATTTACTAAATATTCTGAGTATGAATTTGATTGCTTATGAAAGACAATTTAATTAACCTGGATAGAACTCAAGATGAGCTTACAAACCTCAACTTAAGAACTATCAGACTCAGGGGGAGTCAGAGCTTACAAACCTCAGACTCTGAGCTTACAAACCTCAGAACCCTTTAAGTCAACTTGTTAATTAGATTAACAACAATTGACCTTTTAAATACTAATGTTTGTCATCATCAAAAAGGGGGAGATTGTTGGAACAAAGGTGTTCAGCAATACCACGTTTTGAGTTTTGATGATAACAAGGTAT
Organism: Medicago arabica; assembly: GCA_946800305.1. Taxonomy (NCBI): domain Eukaryota; kingdom Viridiplantae; phylum Streptophyta; class Magnoliopsida; order Fabales; family Fabaceae; genus Medicago; species Medicago arabica. The sequence goes on from OX326964.1 coordinate 36,966,393, forward strand.
TAAAAAGTTGTCAATTGGATATTGCTAATATTTGTTTAAGTATGCAGGATATCAATTAAGATTTGTATCTTAGAAAGTATTCTGTGTGAACAATATTAAAGAGCAATAAATCCAGAGAAGCTTGTTGCTTGTGATTCTGTTTCGAAGAGAGTCTGAAGACTGTGCTGAAGAGAGTCTGAAGACTGTTTCGAAGAGAGTCTGAAGACTGTGCTGAAGAGAGTCTGAAGACTGTACCAAAGAGAGTCTGAAGACTGTATCAGAGTCTGAAGACCATCAGAATCTGAGAACCAAGAGAGTCTGAAGATTATCAGAAGCATAGTGCTACAGTGAGTCTGAAGCCACAAATTTGATAATCTGCTAACAGTGATCTCTACTGCATTGCCATGCACAAATAAACTCTAATGGAGTAACGGCTAGCTTCTAAGTCAACTTGAGCGTGGGAAGCACAAAGACAAAGATTGCAGGCCAGTACAGAGTACGTTGTACGAACTCTGTTTCCACTACTCCACTACCTCGTACAGTTTGGCAACTGTGTCTACCGGTATTAATCCTCAAAGGGAATGGAATTCAAATGATGTTATTGAAGGACTATTACCAAATCAAGCAACAGATCAACAGTCATTGATCAAGCTTCAGAAATCATCCTGATGCGCTGGATGACTCAACGTCTCTTTCCTACGCCTATATAAAGGATAGAAGACTTGAAGAATTGTTGGACTCTACAACTTAGAAAAACTGCATTGCGCTGCTTTCTTATTCAACTGAGTCTTAACAAAAGCACATCATTAACTTAGATTCTTACAAACTGAGTATTCTAGAATCTCTAAGTTTCACAGAAAAACAGAGTCTGTCTTTTGTGTAAAACAAAGTCTGTCTTTGTTGTAATTGAAACACATTTTGATTGTTATCAAGTGTTTCAACTGTATTCAATTTTCTGTAATTGTGTAAAAGTCTCTTGCTTTTGTGCTTGAGCAAAGGAAGTCTCTTGGCTGCGTCCTTGAGCAAAGGAAGTCTCTTAGTTGTGTCTTTGAGCAAGGAAGTCTCTCGCCTGTGTGCTTGAGCAAGGAAGTCTCATACTGTGTGTTTGAGCAACTTGTAATTTGATATTACATTTTAGTGAACTCTCCTTGGAAGTACAAGGGGGACAGGACTACTTCCGGTTTGTGGAAGGAACCTGTATAATTGCTTGTGCTCTCTCTTCTCTCTTTATCTCTTGATTATTCCGCTGCAATCAGAACCTAATCTCCTATCAGACTCTGAACTCATTCAGACTCTGAGTTTAAAGAAATTAGATTCTCACTCTTCAAGAGTTGCGAAAAGAAAACACAATTCAACCCCCCCCCCCCCCCCCCCTTCTTGTGTTTTTCTCACCTTCAAACTCCTTATGAAGACTTTAAAGTCGGAGATCATGTCTTGTTGAGGCATCCCAGGGAATTCTATGGGTACTTAGGGAATTTACAACCAAGGAAAGGCTGGGACGGACCATTCACAATCAAAAGAAATTGTGATTTGGGAAGAAGTCATGTGTTATGCATATGTTGATCTGAGTGAAATCAAGCTGGTGGAGTAGCACGTAAGAGAAGATGAACCAGCTCAAAAAAAGGTTAAAAGGAAACCCATTATCTTTATTTTCTATATTTTTATTTTGCTTCTAAGCTGAGATGATTTGACTAATCAATTTCTTTTCTTTTTTGTTGCTAATCTTTAGTATTATCTAAAAAAATATTTCTTTTGCATATACATATACAATCTTTCCTTTTATGCTTAATTTTGTTTTAGTCTTAGGTAGTCATTTCAAAGTGTTCATGGTGGAGGCTATTTTAACCTTACATCAAGAGCATGATACTGATTGATAGTGAAGGTAATTATAGGATCACCATCTCTTTCCGAATAGTATAACCGGTGATATTTAGAGCCAAATATTTTCATATCCATTCTAGGTAGTTGAATAGTTAAATATTTTCAATTATGAGTGTTCCATATGAATGCTATTTTTACTTGAATTTGCGGCCGTTCTTTTTGGACGATCGGTTAGATTATTATACACACGAGGAAAATTTCTTTGGTACCTTAAGCCTTTAAAGACACCCTTTTATATTCTTATTATCCTTTGTGAAACCATTTTGAGCCTCCAAACGAAATTTTCTTTCATGTTACTTAGTGACGAATCATGTCACGGTCCTGAACTTTTAATGCACCTTGTTTGATTCCACTTAAAGTTAGATATGTATTATTATGACTGCACATGTTTTGAAGCTAAGTTTTGGGTTGCTCTTTGGAATTAGCAACATCTTAAATTTGGGGGTGGGATAACAGTAGAACATATTTGTCAGAAAAAGAAAAAATGAAAAAAATGTAGATGACCATGTGTCTACACAAAAAAAAAATTAGAAAAAAAATCAAGAGCCAAAAATGAGGTATGTGTAAAAAAAATGTATCTTTCAGTCATAAACAAAGACAAAAAATGTATATTTATTCGCCCGTTTTGGTGTTTTCTTCAATGTAAGATATCTTGGAACTTGGGAACATAATTCATCTCTCTGTAACGTCTTCGTCTTCATAAGGACCACATAAATCTTCGGAAGCCTTGCTTTGTCGATTTGCATGATTTCTTCGTGAATTACCTCGAGAACACCCTAAAATAGCTATGTTTCGGGAAAACTCTGATTACGGACTCATATAAAAAAAATAAAAATTATAAATGTTTTGAAATCATAGCAATTACTCTAATACTCATTTGTTTACTGATAAAACCTACTAAAGAAGACTGAAAAACATGTTAAGAATAACATAATCTCTGACAGATTTGTCTGTCTAAATGCACTAGAACCTTTTGGAATCAGATTCCTCTTCCTTGGTATTCAATCGTTCCACATAATCCCGCATTGTTGAGACCTTTTATACCATGACCATCCGATGTGATCCCAGACTTCAACACAATTGTTCTTGCAGATGCTAACTGATGTGAAAGGACCATACCAACCTTTATTAGTTTGAGTTGGTGACTTAATCATGACATCGCCTCTTATTTTGAAACTTGTTGTCTTCAATCTTTGTTGACACTTTATCCACGAAGCTCACGTGTTTGATCTCTTCCTGCGGATATTTTTTCAATCTTGGTCTTCCTCTTGTAATTTTCCTTGTTCGTAGAGTTATCAAATGCTAATCTCCTTCTTGAAAAATCTTTTACAGTGTTTTTTTTCAATTTGTGGAACTTCAAGAAGTTGATATAACATTATATTACTGCAGCTAATTTAAAATTTCGAAGGGGACAAGTGACCTAAATCAAACGGCATAAAATTTATTACTAATTATAATTAATCTTAACTATTAAACTTATTATACTTAGACTTGACCGTCTATAGACTTAGATGTTATCTATTTTCTATATATGAAAATTAATATCTACCAAAAGTACAATCTTATCTCTTCTTAATTTTTTGACACGCCATCAAAATTATATCCTTTTGTGTCTTTTGCATCAAATTTCCCTTATTTTTTCTCTTTGAAAAACAAATTAAAACAAACTTACTCGATAAAACACACTAATTTTTTTTAAAAACAAACAAACTTAATCTTAATCTCAATCAAAACAAATTTTTCTATAATTCAACTTCTAAATATCAAGAGTTAAAAAAAATACAATCTTCTATTCTTTAATTATGAAATTGATGTCTACCAAAAATATAATCTTACCCCCTCTTCAATTTGACACGTTTTCAAAATTATATCATTGTGTTTTTTTTTGCTTAAACTTCCACAATTTTTTTTTCTCTTAAAAAACAAATTCACTCAATTAAACACACCAACTTCATATTTTTTTAAAGAACAAACAAAATTAACTTTAATCTCAGTTAAAACAAATATTCCTATAATTCAGTTTTTAAATATCTAAAGAGTTAAAAAAAATTACAAAGTATTTATTACAAGGCATATACCTACTTTTCAAAAAATTACACATTTTCAATTTTGTTTTTTCTCAATAAATAATTTGCATTTGTTTTTTTATCATCTTTTTTTTAGTCAAAAGAAAAAATATATTAAATAAAAATAATAGATAAAGAGACCGATGACATTAGACCTGACTCAAGTACAACAAAAAACGAAGATACCACATAATAAATAAGACCAATTGGATCGACCCAAATCTATCGTGACAAAAATTCAATAATCAACAAACGAACATGTGCATGAGCGCAAAACCAAGTTACAAAAAAAATATGAAAAATAGACTTCTGTGAAAAACAATTAATGGATCGACCATGAGCACAATATCAAAATCCAAGTGCCAAGAACTTCGTAAACAAATCAACAAGCATAAAAACTCTTTCGAGCTTGAAGAACCGGAGTATAGACAAACAAGACACTTTGAAACTTGCATATCTCAACATATTTAAAAACAACTGAGAATCAAAGAAGTCAGACCATCATGTCATATTATAAAAAAAAATTGTTGTAGATTATTAATTATTATATCTTTTAGAAAAATGACTATAAAAAACAATGAAAACATGACAAATGAGTCACTAAATAATATTGTTGTACAATTCATACATATGACTCATAACGACATCTATATCAATAATGAATTCTTTACTATTTTAAATATTTCTACATATTATTACACTAACCTCCTTTAAGGTCTTCTTAAATAACACAACACCCTCTCTATTGTTAACTAAACACCAATCTCTCTTTTCTCTTTTTTTTATCAAATTGACAAGCATTTCTCTTATAATATAACACGGTTTAAACTTTGTTAATTTTATTTATTTTGAGCAATTAACTTCTTCTTTTAATTTTCAACAATTTATTCTTTCCATTTTTCACTTGGTGATTTTTCTCAACTTATTGCCCCACAGTCAACGTGGTTTAATTTTTAAACTCTAATGTAATAAAACAGATATATCGACACTTTATTCTTGGTGATTTTTCTCAACAATTTATTTTTTCCACTTCCGCACGGGTCTGTGCTTAGCACGGGTTTGTTGCTGGTTATTACTAAATGCTAATTATAATTCTAAATGAAAAATTAAATATACTAACTCCTACTATCAGATGTTCTAATGTTAACCAGACTCGATCTAATGATTGTAGTTATTATATCAACTATTATTTTTACTACGACTCTCTAAAAATACACATGCAAACTAATTATTACCTAAAACTCCGACTCTAAAAAATAAAAATAAAATAAAAATGTTAGTTCCTAATGAAAAAAAAGTAAAGAAAAGAAAATAGTTAGTACTTAGATGAAAAATTAAAAGTTAACTAAATGCAACAAGAAAAATGAAACTATGTTAGTAACATATAAGAAAAATAAACTATATGATAATCTAGACTCACAAAATAAAATGACTCGACTAGGACTTATTTTTTTGGTATTTTTAAATTTCTAAAACAGAAAAATAAATTGCGAAAAAAATAAATGACAGAAAATTAAAATTCATAATATAAAAACAGATATGAATAAGTATATTAAATTTCTTAGTCGAAAATGTTAACCATCTCCGGCAACGGCGTCAAAAACATGATGGTCGGATTAGGCAAGTGTACAAAATCGTTTACTAAGTAATAAAGTGATAAGTAAAATATCGTATCCACAGGGATTGTCGTTTCGTCTATACAATTCACGTTGCTTATTTGAGAAATAAACAATATAAAATAGATAAAAGTTCAAATTTTTGCAAAGTTAATCTGTTTGCAACAGAGAAAAGTTGTCTTTTATTATTGTAGAATGTTATGAGCGGTTAGAATTCTTTGAATCCCCATATTTATTTATCGGAATTAATTAACAATCTAGTTGTGTTCAATTATTCTAAGTATACTATCTAAGTGGTGTGGTTGTCGGTATGTTATAACCTAATCGATTTGTCAAGTTGCACCTGTTGGTGGCACGGTGATCCTTATGTGCAGGGTCTTACTCTTGGTTGATTTCGATCTGTCCTTCCGCCTGTTGAGTTGCACTTGTTGGTCACACAATGATCGTTACGTGTGGGGTTTTACTCTTCAGGGGTAATTGAAACAAAGACTTAAATTGGAGTTCATAAATTTCCAAAGGTATGGTGTCCAGTGTGTTCCTAAAGATTTTCTCATCTATGAATCTTAGAAGTACATATCACAATCTCCCTCTTGGTAGTTATACAAACAGGCATCCCTATTAACGTCTACCTTACCAAGGTACGAGGAGAATGAAGTTACTGGGCTGATTTAAGTCGAGAATTCAATTGTTTTCTTAATTATTGACTAGTTACATCCTAATTTCAGCAGATTTTACTTAATATTAGTTATGTTATCTCCTAAGTACTTACTATCAGGGTCAACTCGCTTTCAGTTTCTTTTACTAGTTACTAACTAATTACTTTTTGGTTAGACAAATATAAATATCAAGATATAAATATCAATATTAAGTTATGTCACTACCTAGTGTCTAAATGAGGGTTGCACTCTAGAGGAGACAAATCTTACGTACTACAGTAAAACTAAATAGAGAACATAAAATAATTGAATAAAAGATTTTAAATTAAATAATTATCCAACAAATAAAACAGATGTTCATCTTAGAACCATAGCCTAAATATTTAGTTACCCATGTAACTAAAAATAAATTACAAAAGAAATAAAACATACCCTAAAAAAACATGGAGTGAGAAGAGAGAAACTCCATTCTGAAAGCTCCTAGTGCTCGCCTTCCTCTTGAACCGCTTCGTTCTGAATGAGAAAATAGTGAATGACGAAGGAGGTATTTATAGGGAAACTTTCCACCTGATTTTGGGATAAAAACACGTGTTTTCTTTCACAAAAAGTCACAAAACAGCGCTTGGGCCGCAAGGCGCAGGTGCCATGCGCCTCCTTTTATGTTTTAGTTATGTTTGTACATTAGCTTTTCTCATAAACTATTTTGTTGAAAAATGGTTTTTGTGCTAAAATTGAAATAGCAATTTTGATTACTTTTGTAGTAAATCATTTTCTATAAAAGATTAAAGATATATTTGTGTTTTCAACCATATTTATTAAAAGTTATATTTTAAACATGTATAATTTTCAACCATAGTTTATTTTTTTTATGAAATTTTCAAAAAAAATAAATATTTAAATTGAAATCATTAAACAATGCTCAGACAACACTCAACCGTAAAAATTTACTCCTATGTAAATGCTTTAGTGCCAACTTACACGTTTTGTACTACGTGCCTTTATTTAGTCCGGTGATTTCAACACTTCCTCGGCCAAGAGATGATATGGTCACCTAAAATCTGTCTTAATCAATTTTAATTTTGCTTTAATAGTTAAGCAAAATTAAAATTGATTAAGACATATTTTAGGTTACCATAGCATCTCTTGACCGAGGAAGTGTTGCAATCACCTGACTAAATAAAGGCACGCAGTACAAAACGTGTAAGTTGGCACTAAAGCATTCATTCACGTAGGGATAATTCCTTTTAGTAACTTTCAAAGTATAGATAAGTACAATTTTGTCAATAAGTACAATTGTATGTTGTTGTTAAACAAATGATCTTGCTAACAAGTGCAGTTATGACATTTGTTAGAAATTTTAAAATAGAAATAATTGAATACTTTCATAAATATTTTTTTTTCTTCATATTCTAATGTGTTGAATGCATAAATTCTAAGCTAAAATCTCTGCTTTGAACTTCTTTATTATGCATATGAGGGTGTGCCCCCCTCTTCCCTTAGGAAAGAGAGGGTTAACACCAAACAAAAAAATTAACCTAAAGTTTTACGTGACCGTTTTTCAAATGTAGACAAAACAATGTCGGGAATTTATGATAGATCCATGATGATAATAAAATAACGATTTAGATAGTTTATAACAGACGGAGATTGTTACATTTTAATAGAGAGTGGCAGACTGAAACATAGAAGACTGAAACATTTTAATGTTGAAGTTTTATTGAAATTAATAGAAGACTGAAACATTTCAATGTTCAAGTTTTATTGAAATCAATAGCAGACTGAAACATTTCAATGTTCCTAAAATCTACTGTAATGTTTGGTACTGACAAATCATATTACGTTTCAACACTCCATACTAAGGTGCATGCATTGGGCCTCCATACTGAGATGAGCCAGACGCAGGTTCTCTCAACTCTAGCTGGCAACTTTGGAATGAAAAATACTAAGGTGCATGCATTCACCTCTTGGCTCTCCAATGCATGTCCACCTAAGTAATTAATTTTAGTCCCTTTCAAGGCATAGATAATGGACAGTAACGGATCAAACATTAATTTCAATATTGTGTCAATAAGTACATAAGCATAGTATCTTACTATTAATCAAAGTGTTTTGTTAATATGAGCATTTGTTAAAAATTCTAAAATCGAAACAATCGATAATTTTTATGAAAAAAGTTGTTTTATGATGTTTCAACGTGGAATGCACAAATCTTAGAAATTAAACCAAAATAAATAGAACCAAAATAAAGACCGAAAAAATATCATTTTTTGAATATAAAATTTAAAATAATTTGAAATTGAATTTATAAAATTTTGTTTAGTAAAAAGTGTCTCAACATTTCGTCTTATAAAAAGTGTCTTGTTTAAGTTGAATGTGGTTCTTTAGATAACGGGTCAAGATAGATTTTTGGTTTCCTTTTAACGGGTTTAGCATATATTTATCAATATAACATTAATATGAGACGAAGGCATGCATTGGGGGTCAAGAGGTGCTATGGTCCACCCTTCAACCTTAAAATCAATCGTATTCAGATTTAATACTCAGGTGGTGCCATGCTATAGAGTTGCCAGCTATAGAGTTGAGAGAACCTACGTCTGGCTCATCATAGTATGGAGGTCCAATGCATGCACCTCTTACCTACCTTACAAATTTGCAACGTTGGAGGATTAAAATAAAGTTGTCATCATAGATATTAAAACAGTCATTGCGTGTTTTAATCATGTGTAAGTTGTAAGTGTGGGCACCTAAAGCATTCTTGCAGCATTCACCTTTTGGCTCCCCAATGCATGTCCACCTGAGTAATTCCTTTTAGTCTCTTTCAAAGCATAGATAACATGTCAAGATAGATTTTTGGTTTCCTTGTAAAGCGTAGATTTTTGGTTAGTAAAACAAGATTTAAGCAGAATTAAAATTGAATAAGACAAATTGTAGGGGAACCATAACATTTCTTGGTTGAGGAACTGTTGCAATCACTTGAGTAATAAAGACATGCAGTACAAAATGTATAAGTTGGCACTAAAAGCATTCACGCAGGAGCACTTCCTTTTAGTCCCTTTCAAAGTATAGATAATGGACAGTAACTATCAAACTTTAACTTCACTATTGTGTCAATAAGTACAGTTGCATGTTACTGTTAAACAAAGGGTCTTGTGGGTATTTGTTAAAAATCTAAAAATGAAGACAATTGTTAATTTTTATGAAAAAAAAAATTCTTTTTGATATTTCAATGCGTTGAATTTCAATGTGTTGAACGCAAAATCTTAAAGATAAATTCTTTACTTTAAACTTCTTATCAAGTGTCTTTAAGAAAAAAATTTAAGTAAAAAATAGTGTCCTTAAGTACTTGTTACTATTTCCCTTAAAAAAAATATTTCCTCTTTATTATAAAAATAAAACAAGGCATTCATTAGTTTTTTTTTAAGAAGTTAAATTAGCTCACGTAAATTAAAATCGAGAGGATTACAAACCTTGAAGAAGAGCATACTCTCATATTTCAAGCCGACGTCATCAAACCAACCAGGCGGGTTCAAGACAATCATTAATTATTAGAATTTTTTGAATGTTTTTACAAATACACGTTCATAGAAATCTCTAAAGGATTAAATATGTTCATTAATATTAAAAAGACAAATATGAAATAATGGTTAAAAAATTCTTTTTAAAAATAATCATACATTAAAAGTTATGAATTTTTTTTATAATAAAACCAAAATAAAGACCGAAGGGAGTATAAAATATCCTTTTTTGAGAATAAAATTTAAAATACCTTGAAATTGAATTTATAAGATTTCGTCATGTAAAAAGTGTCTCAACGTTTCATCTTATAAAAAGTGTCTTGTTTAGGTTGTATGTGGTTTTTTAGAAAAATAATTTGTTGTGTCGATTGAATGGTAAAATGAATATTATTTACCAAAATATTTTTATTAGTTTGTAGTAAATGGAGTAAGCAAGTGGAGCGAAAGTCGATAAATTAGAATATATTTGTGGAAAATAAAATAAATTTTACATTGATATTCTACAGTAAAAATCATTTCAAGAATTGAGAAAAAATTATAAATGAGAGCTCAAAGAGTGGATCAAGAAACACAAAATTAGTAAATTAAAATGAAAGTCAGTAACTTAGAATATATTAGTGGAAAATAAAATGGACTTTACATTTATATTCTACCGTAAGAATCATTTCAAGATTGAGAAACACTATAAATGAGAGACCAAAGAGTGGATCAAGCAACACAAAATAGTAAATTAAAATGAAAGTCAGTAAATTAGAATATATTAGCGGAAAATAAAATTTATTTTACATTGACATTCTACGGTAAAAATCCTTTCAAGATTGAGAAAAAATTATACATGATAGACCAAAGAGTGGATCAAGCAACACAAAATTGGACCCCTACTTTTTATGTCCAACAAGGTCTTTCAAAGTTTTGGTTCTTAAAAATCTCTTACCTTCACATTTATTTATTTGGATAAAATATTGGTTAATAATATAGTTTAAATAGATCAATTACTCAATGGGTCTAAAAAATGAAATGTTGTTTATAATTAAGATCAATGAATTCCTTTTAGTTGCAGATCGGAGTAGCATTGGTTCATCATTTAAATGTGAAAAGATGTTTTTTGCCGTATAGATTTATAAAACCGAAATTCATAAAGAAGTGTTGCAATCATGTAGTAAGTTGTAACTAGGCACCCGAGTAAATATAGGCACGCAGTACAGAAGATGTAAGAAGATAGCATCTCTTTAGGAAGCGTTGCAATCACCGGACGTATGAGTAATTTGTTTTAGTCTCTAACTACATAAATACATAAGCATAGCATGTTACTGTTAATCAAAGGATTTTGTTAATATGAGCATTTGTTAAAAAATTTAAAATCAAAACAATTGATAATTTTTATGAAGAAAAAAAAAAGTTGCTTTATGATGTTTCAATGAGTTGAATGCACAAATCTTTAAAAATAAACCAAAATAAATAGAACCAAAATAAAGACTGAAGGGGGTATAAAATATCCTTTTTTGAGTATAAAATTTAAAATAACTTAAAATTGAATTTATAAGATTTCGTCTAGTGAAAAGTGTCTCAACATTTCGTCTTATAAAAATTGTCTTGTTTTGGTTCAATGTGATTCCTTAGAAAATAAATTGTCGGGTCGATTAAATGGAGTAATCAAGTGGACCGAAAGTCAGTAAATTAAAATATATTAGTAGAAAATAAATAAAATGAATTTTACGTTCATATTCTACTGTGAAATAAAATCATTTCAAGATTTAGAAAAAATTATAAATGAGAAACCAAAGTGATCGAAGAATTTCTTTTAGTTCCAGTTCCTAGTATTGGTTCATCATTTGTATGTGAAACGATGTTTTTTGCCGTGCAAATTTATAAAACGGTGTATGAGTATTTTTTAAACAATTGGAGTAGTTTTTTAAAAATTAGTGTGAGGTAAAAATGGCTCTCCAAAATTTTTGTATTTAAATCAAACAGTTGAGCCCAAATGGTTAATGAGCTCCACCAAATGATGAATCATTCAAGAGAACCTGAGTTCAATTCCATGGTACAAAGAATTACGGATTATAATATTTCATTCCTCTAGACAGAACATCAATCTTAGTAAGTGCATAAGAGAGAGAGGCGATAACCTTAGTTTTTGCCTGGGAACACCGTGCTGGTACTCTTCATCACCGAAAGTGAGGTACGGGGGGGAGATAGGGGTCCTAGCAAGGTGCCATATATTGGGGGGGGAGGGGGGGGATAGGGAGTAGTGATACAAGGTGAGTCGGCGACATCGAAAAGCGTCTAGACAGGGTTACTTTGGTCAGAACAGGCAACAGGGAATGGGACGACAACAAGTTTCCGGTAAGCAGTGGCAAAGACATGTTAGGGATAGGAACTACAGGGGTGCACATCGGTCTAGGGCAAGGATGTAGTACAAATATTTTCTCCAACAAGCTTCATTTGATCACTTTCTCCACAACATGGACAATCGCTTTCTCCAGATATGATGTCGTCGGTATGCTGATTACAAGTCATCTTACGTTATTCTTAGCATGTTTTGAATCTATTTTAGTAGGTTTTTCAAGCAAACCAGAGGAGTATTAGATCAATTGCATATGATTTCGGGACATTTGTAATGTTTTCCATATTTGAGTATGTAATTCTATTCTTTCCGAAACATAGCAATTTTAGGGGGTTCTTGATGTAAAAACACGAAGAAATCAAGCAAATCAGGTAAATCAAGACCTCAGAAGATTATTGGGCTTTGGCAAGATGAAGAACAAAGTAATAAGACTATGTAAACAATTATACTAATGAACATAAGGAATTGAGAGATTCAAAGTCAAATCTTAATACAAACTATTGTTAAACAAAGTACAAAACTAGACAAATTAGACCAAACCTAAGAGCAATTAAACAATTATACAAATGAACACAAGGTATATGTGTTTGATAAATTGACACTAGATTGAATTCAATTGTGATCAATGTAGACTAAGAGAAAACCAAATTCAATGAATTAAGTCAAGTTTGACAATACTCTTATGTCATTATATTTTAATAATCTATAACTACTCCACTAACTATAATTATTAAGGGTGTTTTGGACCAGTCACAGGACCAACCGCACGACTACAGGAGGACAACCGCAAGTCGTTCCTCCACCACAGCAGTCGAGCGATTCCAATACTGGAACCGATGAATCCTGAAGAAAACGATGTTGTTTTCGACGCTACGAACAATGCTCACACCTCCACCACACTGGTCGAGATGACTCTTTCTCCACCTTCTGTTCCACATGAGAATGTTCCACCTCCGACTCCTCTGGCTCATCCGCAACTTGAGACGAACGAGATCTTAACGAACCTGACGAACTTGCTCCAGCAACAGAACGAAAAACTCGAACGTGTAGAGAAGAATCAAGAAAAGATTATGACTGTAGTGGCTACGCAAATCAAGAGGCTCGGCAAGGCAAACGCTGTACGACACCGACGGCGGTAGATGACGCCGCTTGCGTCCTAGTGAACCACCAGAAAGGTGATAACAAACTTCCCGATGAATCGGACGGAGGGAGCAGCAGTCTACGCCGTTCCGAACACTATAAGCCTTCGAAGCATCGCGAGGAACACAACAACATTTGTGGTCTACCACAACGACGAAAAACCGTTGCAAGATCTGAAAAAAGTGTTGTCGTTATCTACCATAACGGTTTCCCGTCCGTGGCAAACCGAGGCATTGTCTTATCATTAGACAACGCTTTTGTTCACATACAGCAACAACGTTAGAAAAATCGTAGTAATAGGCACCATAAGAGAACGCTTGTGTTCACATACCGCTATGAAATTTTTAAAATGATGTCTTTGATACCCTATCAGAACAATTTTTTTACAATAATAAAATTTGTCGTTGTCGTAGAGCTAAAATGTTGTAGTGGAAAATGATTCCCCTCCACGCATGGGCCGTCGAAAGGAAGGAGAATGTTCTCCATAACACTGTCACAAGAGCCACCACAAAGGACCATCCACCAGAAGGATATAGGAATATCATGTTCCCCATGCTTTTGCAAAAACGCCAAAGTTGGATACCTATGACGACACTACAGATCTTGACTAACACCTGGACATTTTTCTTGACTACCACCGGGAGAGAGGTGTGGTTAAATGCAAACTATTTGTCTTAACGCTGAAAGGCGCCGCCTTGACATGATCCAAAGGCATGCAGGAAAACTCTATCGACTCGGGGAGAGCTTTGTAGTGAATTCACCTCTCATTTCAACGCGAGGTGAAAGCGGCCGAATACCATGGCGTCCTTGAATGTTGTTGTCCAGGAAAAGAAAGAATCTCTGAGGGAATACATTGAACATTTCACCCGGATGGGCATAGAAGTACGGGGCTCCCATGATGGCCAAAAATGTTTTATACTCCAAAGTAACCTTACTGACAAATGCAGATTCCAGGTAGAGTTGGACTTCGGGCGGCCACTGACATGAATGACCTGCTAACTCGCGCACAGCCGTACATCAACTACGAAGAAAATAAGTTGGCAGAGAAAGCACTGAGAAACAAACAATCAAACAAAACCGGAGACGATAGGCGCCGCAACAACAATGAAAATACTAGAGGCTCGCGCCTCAAATTCACAAACTATACCTTGTTAAACACAGAGTTCAAGGAAGCGGCATCAAAGCACCACAGTCGCTTAAAGAGTCAGCCAGAACCGATAAGATTAAATTATTGGCGTCGAGAGGTGATTGAAGAATTTATAAAGAAAGGGAAATTATGTCGCTTCAGCGACAAGGGACGCCCACAAAATGATTGGCGTCAAAAGGATTCCCCATGGAAATCCCCTAAAAAGAAATGTTCCTTAGAAAGGGGTGAATCCCCGCCAAGAAAGGCATGTAGCGCCGCCAACGGGGACCGGATAGACATAGACAGTGAAAGTAGGGGACAAAGAGTCAGCGACCGGATCTTCCTCTAGGCGGATTCTCGCACTAAGCAAAGGACAGAGCAGGTCAGCCAAAAGAAAGATGACTAAACTAAGGGCGACACATGTGGCGCCTAAAAAGGTAGCAAAGAGAAGGCCAATATTAGGGTTCACCGATGGTGAGAAAGTGAATAGAGTTCCTAACGAAGAGTTACCGCTAGTCATCGTCGTGGGAGTTCGAAGCCATGACATTGCTAGGTACCTGGTAGACGAAGGAAGCTTTGTCGAAATTTTGTACCAAGTCTCTTACGAGAAATCGGGCTTAAAGAAAGAGGATTTGGAACACTATGACGGTACCGACCTCCATGGCTTCAACGAAACAAGCACACGCCCACGGGGTACGTCAAATTGGGTGTAACCTTTGGAGAAGAAATGGATGAGTGAATGATTGAAGTGTCCTTCCTAGTAATACCGGTCGTATCCATCTACAACTGCATCCTGGGATGCCCCACCTTAGCTTTGCTCGACGCGGTTATATCGACGTAGCCATGATCCAGACGGACTTAGCCATGATCCACACAGACTTGGAATGGGCTAAAAGATCTCACAAAGCCTGGGGAAAGTTACCCGCACCCCAATCAGCGTCCATCCTTGAAGGAGCCAGAGGGGACCTATGAAGTCTCATCCCAAGTTGCGGCAACGCCGACCTTGACGCCCATCAAGATCCTTGATATCTAACATAATGAATGAGAGGATCCTTGAAGAATGTTAAAGTATACGAAAAATCCTTAGCAAAAACTTCTACAAGATGTTCTCTTTTTGCATAAAAAAAAATTCGTTCAAAAAAAACGCTAAAAGATTTGAATCGTAAATGAGAGGATTTATTACGTATAAAAGGAAGATAGATTCATATTCACATACATAAAAATTATAGAGGAACAAGAATAATCTCGGATTACTTTTTGAAAAAGTAGAAATCGAGTTTTTGGTAGTAATAAAACTATTCCAATTACTAAAATTATAAAGAAACAATCGTAATAAATGAAAAAAAGGGGCATCTTTCACCCAGTATCGAAGGATTTGAACTAAGATTTCCAGATGGATAGGATATGGTATTCGTATATCTGACACAAATATCCTAGGGGAGAGAAAGGACATGAGATGCCTTTCCACTTCGAAGCAAAACTACCATTCGAATGCCCTACTCCTCAGGGCAGTTCAAATTTATCCAGCTTGATGATAACCCAACAAGAAAAGTCAAAATCGAAGCCAACCTGCCGCCACTAGTAG
The DNA here is from genome assembly GCA_946800305.1 of Medicago arabica. Taxonomy (NCBI): domain Eukaryota; kingdom Viridiplantae; phylum Streptophyta; class Magnoliopsida; order Fabales; family Fabaceae; genus Medicago; species Medicago arabica. The sequence continues at coordinate 36,982,301 of OX326964.1, forward strand.
AGAAAGACCTCATATAGTGCTTACGAGCCAACACTGATCCCTTCGCTTGTTCCCTCGAGGAGATGCCTGGGATAGACCCCAGCGTCGCCTGTCACAAACTAAATGTGAACCTGGATGCTAAGCCCATAATCCAGAAGAGGCGCCATCAATCTCTAGAAAAGGCACATGCCACAAAGGAAATAATCGAAGAATTGCTCCAGGCCAAGTTTATCTCCGAAATCAATTACATCAAATGCCTCTCTAATGCAGTTCTCGTGAAGAAGGCGAGCAGAAAATGGTGTATGTGCGTCGAATGCATGGACTTGAACAAGGCATGCCTAAAGGACGTGTACCCACTTCCCAACATCGACAAGCTGGTGGACAACTAGCCCAGCTACATGTTGTTGCCCTTCATGGATGCTTACTCCGGTTATAATCAAATCCCCTTGGTCATAAACGACACGAAACACACAACTTTCATGACAGATGGCAAAAATTACATGCTTAAAGCCATGCCTATCGGATTGCGGAACGCGGGCGCCACCTACCAGAGGATGATGAACAAAGTCTTTCAGAAAGAAATAGGAGACATGCTCGAAGTATACATGAACGACATGATATTGAAATCAGCCGAAGAATACCAGCACAGACATCATCTAGAGGTGGTATTTTCCCTCGTACGCAAATATGACATGCGCCTTAATCCGGAGAAATGTACCTTTGGAGTCAAGGCGGGCAAGTTCATAGGTTTCTATCTGATGGAGAGAGGGATCGAAGCCAACCCAGACAAGTGACAACCCGTCCTAGAAATGGAACCCCCCTCCTCGAAAGAATGAATCATGAAGTTGAATGGGATGCTGACAACAGTTGGTAGATTCATCTCCAGATCCGCCCAGCATGCCCTTCCTTTCTTCACACGAATGTGAAGCGGCATTCGACAAATTGAAAAATATCATGTCACAACCCCTCATCCTATCCAGACCTGTGGCGGGGCAAACACTCTACCTCAACATAGAAATCTTGGCATAAATAGTTAGCGTCGTCTTGGTAAGAGAGATAAGGACCGATCAGAACCCGGTTTACTTCTATTCAAAAGCCCTGGCAGGACTAGAAACTCGTTACCACAATATCGAAAAAGTGGTGCTTGCCCACATGCTTGCCGCCAGGAAGCTGAGAAGACACTTTCTGGCCTATTCTATCGTAGGCTGGACCAATCGGCCGCTCAAGCACGTGTTATTTCACCCAGATTTAGCTAGAAGGATGACTAAATGGTCTATAGAGCTTTCCGAATTCAATATAACATTTTAAGCAAGGAAGGCATTGAAGGCACAACCAAACCATGTTTGAAGTGGACAGTGTTCACTGAAGGATCCTTCAATACTAGGGGCGGAGGGGTCAGTGTCATCCTCTAAATCACTGAAGGATTGGCGGTTGAACTATCCTTCAGGTTTGGGTTCTCGGAAACCAATAACCAAGAGGAATTCGAAGCAGTGATAGCATGGCTCAATTTGGCATGAGACCTGGGCGCCCGAGAAGACCAAATGAAGTACGACTCACAGTTGCTGGTGTCCCAGGTGAAGGGTGAGACGCAAGTAAATGACGATATCCTACAAACATACTTAACCACAATTAAAGAAAGGATTGACAATTTTGATTAAGTGGAAATAGTGCACATCCCAAAGAAGCAAAACTCAAAGGATGAAGTATTGTCCAACCTGGCAAGCACCAGGGAAAATGGAACAAATCACTCCTTCATACAGAAAACCGTAGAGAAACCAAGCTATGGGAAAAGCGGGGTGACAGTAGAAATTGCGAACCCGTCCCACATACTTGGATGACACCGATCAAAGCCTGCATTCAGGAAGGAAAACTCCTGGAAGATCCACTAGAAGCGAAGAAGATAAAATGGAGGGCATGCAAACATATTATCGTTGAAGGGCGACTCTTTCAGAAGGGGTTATCCATTCCACTTTTGAAATGCCTAGACCCCGATGAACCGCCATCGCAGGCCAACACTTGGGAGGACGTGCCCTGGTTAGGAAATTGTTTAAAGCGGGCTATTATTGGCCCACGATGAAGAACGACTCAATGCAATACGTGAAAAAATGCGACAAATGCAGAGGTAGGTGGACGTGTTCAATGCCCCATCTTCCAAACTCGGCACCCTTACCACACCTTGGCCTTTCGCCAGATGGGAGATGGACCTTCTAGGACCTTTCCATAATGGAGTCGGCCAGGTGAAATTTCTGATCGTCGCCGTAGACTATGGTACTAAGTGGATTGAAGCGGATCCGTTAGCTAAAATAACAGCCATAAATGTCATCAAGTTCTTCAAACAAAATATATTATCCAGGTTCGGCGTACCACAATCTGTGGTAACCAATAACGGGACACAGTTTTAGAACAAATAAATGAGGGAACTCCTAAAAGAGTCTAACATCATGCAACACTTTAGTGGAACAGCCTCAGACGTACGGACAAGTGGAATCCGCCAACAGGGTCATACTAAGGGGGTTGAAAAGAAGGTTGGAAGAAGCAAAGGAAAACTTGCCCGAGAGCTCTGATACGTCTTGTAGGCATACAACACCACGCCCTATTCAACCACCAGAGAAACTCGTTTTCGTCTCACCTTTTAGACGGAGGCAATAATACTAATCAAAGTAAAAGAATTGAGGTAGAGGACGGCACACCCGCTCAATCAGACCGCCAATAAAGAAGCCACGATGGAAGAACTGGATTTCATCGACGAGTCAAGGAATTTTGTCGCGCTAACAGAAGCCACCATCAAACAAGCCACGACCACCCGGTTAAATAGGAAAGTGAGAACAAGGAACTTCGATCCGAGAGACGTCGTCATACGGAGGGAGGATGTAGGGAATAAGAACGCTTGAGAAGGGAAGCTGGCACCCAATTGTGAAGGACCATACATAGTCAACACTAGCACAGGAACTGGCGCCTACGTCCACGAGATGTTGGACGACCTCCCAATACCCAGAACAAGGAATGCAGATAAACCCAATTAGGAATGACCATACAAAGTCAGCTCTAGAACAGGAAATGGCGCCTACGTCCTCACATCAAATCTTAATTTAATCTTAATAAATCATTGTAAATCCGCTTTGTGAATATTAATAAACGGGCATCTTCCCCAAGAGGAAGTACATTTGATGCAAATCGCTTTTGTTTCATGATCGATAGAACTCAAAGACGCAAGCAAGGGAAGCACCCTCGTGGAGGGCGGGTGTGAAGTCTTCTGCTTTTAAGTGGAACGAATGTCTTGCATCCGTCGCGGGACCCGTCTAAGGGGCTAGCCACCGCAGGCTAGAATGTCTTGCCCCTAAACGCCCTGAAGGGTGAACTAAGCCTTGGTCGGACATGTTCCTTCGGGAGGCCAATTAATCTCAAAGTAAAAGAAAGTATCGCCGCATGAAACAAAGTTCATCAGCGCGGACCAAACAAAACTTAGTGTCGAATGAAACAAAATGCATCAACACGACCCAAACGGAACGACTAGGCAATCTTACCCAACATGCCATAAAGTAAAAATGCAAACGCGAAATATGGCATGAAATAAAAATGCATACAACACGAAACACAACATGAAGTAAAATGTGCAAACACAGAAAGGGAAAAGAAATCTCGGGCGAAACAAAAGCAAAACAAAAAAGAAAAGAGAAAGCCTTCTAAGCTTATTTTCATTAAAATTATCAAATCAATTACAAAAGAGGGCCGCCAAGGCGATGCTACACGAAGAAAAATAGTCCTAAACTAGAAAGGCTTTTAAGCTTCTTTTCGATCTCTAGGCGACCATGACACAATTCCTAACCAATCAAGCCTAACAACCCGAGGATTGAACTATGTCAAGCCTTGGACATGCATAATTGGAAGCTCCAAAGCCAACTTCGAACGACTCTACCCAGCAGTATACAAAGCTATGTTTTGGTTGTAATCAGGCCCAATTTAGATTGTGCTAGATCGAGCCAAGTAATACATCCTCAACCAGGAGAGGACTCAGGCTCTCCAAAACCAAGATACAACCCTAGTGGCTAATACATAACTGGTCAGGAGGGAACTTATGTCGTCGAACTCCAGGATCCAGAAACTTGACCGGGACCGCACCAGAACTTTTGTCTTTGTCACGACATCCATAGCTCCGACCAAAGGCTTCCGTGTCGACCCGGACAACTTTGGATAACCGAGTGAAATCAAGAAAGTTCTTCTCCTCCACCGCAACACTTGCGACATTAGCTAAAACCTCTCGAAGAAAGACGAAAATCTCACCACGAGTTTCCCATTCTGACCTAGAGATGAAAAACCTTTCAACCGATTCAGTTTCTTTCTCCCTACCACAAATCACCGTGATAAACACATAAGACCTGTTTCCATAACCCATAAAGGGAGAATCCATTTCTCGTTTAATCTTAAACGATGAGCAAAAGGAACTCAAAAAGGTTTAAAAGAAAAGGGAAAATAAACAGTTCTGAAGAGAAGGAATAAAGAGCATTTTCTAGCAACCATGTTTATAAAAAAAATGACACTTCCGCATAACCCGAAGATGGTTAGGACTAGCGCGCGCCTATATAAGGGTGAACTTGTTTCTCCCTCAAGGTACACATCACTTTTCACAACACTTCTTACACACTCTTTCTCAGTTCCATTACTGACTTGAACGTCAGAGTGCTAACGTGTCTGCAGGCACCTTTGGTTCCACTGCGAAGACTCATCACCGTCGTGCTGAAAACAGTTACTGTCACACCGAAGCATTCTCCGCCACCGTTGCTACTCAGCCGTTCTCATCAGACTGATCAAAGGGTGTTTAGTAAATGATACATATTTTACCATTAAAATCAACACTATTATATTTTTCTTGATAACCGTTTAAAACTTAAATGAGACACCTAATGTGAGACGAAGGAAGTAGTTAACATAACCCTTAATATATATATATATATATATATTTAAATTTAAAAAGTGTAAAAATTATTCTTTTCTATACATTTTTTTTTCTTAACTAGTGTCCCTAAAGACATTACTCTATATCACATTAGGGGTCGGTTTTCCTTTTTTTTCTTGTCACAAATTATTTGTCCATTTTATAACACCAATACAACATTGTTTTTCAGTGACATACTCTTATTTATTACATCTCAATAATGTACAACTACTCGACTAATTATAATTAACAAGGTTGTTGATTAAATGATACTACCTCCGTACTTAAATATAAAGCCCTTTCAGGAATTACAAATTTGATTTTTTATTAAAGTTGTTTGTAATCACTATTGTTTTTACTCCCTCCGGCATTGTATGTAAGCATCTTTTGCATTTTTTATATTTCTTAAGGGGTGTGTATTGGATTGTAATTTCAAAAGATTTTAAAAGACAATTTCATTATTAAAAATCTCATGGTGTTCAATCAAGAATTTTATAAAATATAAATAAATCTTATGGTATTCAATTGGGATTCCTCACAACTTAAAAATTATCTATTGATATTCAAAAGTATGCATATTTTAATGGATTTTTTTGTAGAGTAAATTTTACGAGACTTTCTAACTAAGAATAGGGTCTTGCTAATCGATATCCGTGCCACTGGTTAATGATGCCAAAAAGAGAAGTTATTCTAAAAAAAGAAAACTGTTTTTGACTTTTTATTTATTTATTACACACTTTTTAATGCAATAAATACTATATAATTTTTTTTCTTTTTGATATCATTAACCAATATTTTGGGGTACCGGTTAAATTTCCCTTAAAAAATACTTCTTCCGTTTCAAAATACATGTCCAAGTCAACCACTTCACATATGCCAATGCACAATTTTGACCGTTAATATCTTTTATTATCTAAAGTAAAAAATTATAAAAATTTAATATTTTGAAAGTATTTGTCGAGACAAATCAAACAACATCTTACATGCTAATATTTGTATTTATAAGTTAGTTAAAAAGTATGGTCAAAGCAAGTCAAATGAATAGTGCACATTGTAAAAATTGGACATGTATTTTGAAACGGAGGGAGTACATAATACACTCTTTCAACAATCTCACTAAAAAAAAAAACCTTGAGACTCTTTATACTTTTTTTTTTCACCTTCAGACGATTGAATGGCAGGATTTGTTTCTTTTCTTTTCACGACGAGCTCCTGCTATTTTTTCTGATTTACTCTCATATGATATACTGTCTCAGATGTATATGCCATTTTTCTCTGTTGTGCTATTTTATGTTTTCAGTGAATATATGACACTTTTCATTACTTCACAAATTGCTTTGTACCATTAATAGGTTATGTATTATTATTAACTTTATATTGAAGTGTGTGATATCCTATACAAAATTTTGCAACCTTCAAAATGAAAATAAAAATAAAAATCAATTTTCAGCATTGGTCTTAAAGAATTCATTTGAGAAGATATTTGGTACTTTTGAAGCAGAGTTCATAATTTTTAAATCAACACCTCCATTTCTAAAAATTTGTTGAGTCCTGTAAAATCTTATGAATCCATAAAAATCATTCTAAATCCTATAAAATCTTATGATATAATCTTTTGAAATCCAAATTACCAGATCTATTAAAATCTTAAAAGTCATTAAAATCTCACATAGCCTCTTAAAATCCACAAGAAAAAATTGTCTGTTAAAATCTTAATCCAATACACCCCTAAAAAAAAAGTTAATATTACCAAACTGTTCTTTGTTTGTATGTATATCAAATTTGACACTTAAATGCATCTATTAATTTAAAAAAGAGTGTAATATTTAATATTTAAATAGTGTTAGCCATGCTTAGTTAAATAAAAACATAACGTTCTTACAAAGGAGACACTTAAAATTATAAGTAATATTCATACGAATACAAGAAAGCGTGATGGAGGAAATGTTGCCAACCATTAAATAAGGCACGCACTACGACACTTGTAAGAGGGCTATAAAGGTATTGACTTAATTCAATTCTTTCTATTGTCTCTTTCAAGCATTAATAATTTTATTTCTTAAAAAAAAAGCATTAATAATTTTATAGTCTCTTTAGTTAAAAAAAATGCAAACAATAATAGTTTTATCCCTTTCAAGCATTAATAATGCAATGTTAAGGTAATGGAGAGAGAATAGTTACTACGACTAATAACTTTCTGCCTCACTCGGTACCGTTAATCAATGCGTATAGTTACTACGACTAATAACTTCCACTTGATGCATTCGAGAGAGAATACACAGTTGCCATTGCCGCCAATTATTAAATGTATATCAATGAACTTTTGGTTTTGTCCATAAAATTTCATATAGTATTTTGATGCTTAGAATATGTAGAGTACTCCCTCAGTCCCTTTTCATATGTGAAGTTTAAAAAAAAATGTCTCTAAAAATAAGATTGTAAATAGATTTTAATATTTATTGATTAGACTTTTTCCAAATATATCATTTATTAATGGAAGTTTCTACAGTACACCCGCAAATTAAGGTATACCGATACTCTCGCTTAAATTTTTTATAAATTAACTATCATTTTTATGAAGAAAATAGGTATTCGTTGACATTTATATTTTAAAAAATATCATTTTATAAGAAAAAAAACATCATTTCATTTTTTATAAAAATCATACTAATTTTTTTACATTTTATTGTAAAAAATAATCAAAATTCTCTATTATGAGTAATAAAAATTTAGAAAAATTAAATTTTATTGCGTTGACGTTTTTGGTAAATAAGATTTAACTATTATAATTATAGGTGATAGAAAATAATTTTTTCCTACAAAAAATAACTCATTTAACTATTAATTTAAGAATTTGGTGTACCAATACACTCAAATTATTGAGTGTACCATAGAATTTGCCTTTATTAATACTATCAATTTGCTTGATATATGAAAAGTTTTTTTTTTTTGGTGCAAGAGAAGGCAAAGCCCAAAAAAAACAAAACTAAAACGCTAATCGAACATTCCTAGGCATGCAAGCCCCAGATAAATCATCAAAAAGGATTCTTTGGACCTCACTAGGAGGAGACTCCAACACTAGCAAATTAAAATGATCCGTAGAAATGCTTAAATTAGCGAGCCAATCAGCACTCCTATTTCCTTCACGCCAAGTATGGTTGAGTTTGAACATTCCAATTCATCTTCAGCAGCTTCCGGATCCGGATCCGGTGAACTAAGACAGGAATCTTCCCATTGAACTTGAAATTATCAACAATCATGTCGATCAAAATCTTTGAATCACTTTCCACTATAAGGTTAGAGTAATGTTCCCTCCAAGCCATGTCCAAACCCAAATATAGCCCCCACATCTCTGCATGCAAGGCATCACAAGCTCCAATCTTCTTAGTGTAGCCTTTGATCCATCTACCGTCTGAATCACGAAAAAGGCCGCCACATCCAGCAATAACCCCCATATCCTTGCAAGCACCATCACTATTGAGTTTGATCCAACCTTCTCGAGGCCGCTTCCAACATATATAGATAATTTCCTTCAACTTTGGACCAATATGAAGATGCTCCAACTTACAGTCTTCAATATCTTGGACAAATCTCAAAATTAAGGAAATTGGGTTGTTTGGTCTAATAAAATCAACTTAAAAAATAGTTTTATTCCTCTACTTCCATAAGTACCAACACGTCGTCATGAAAGTTGTCTTCCAACTTAAAGTGTTTGTCTCAACTTACAGTTGTCTTCCATAAGTACCAATAGTTTTTGATATATGAAAAGTTAATGTTATAGATATACTCCATCTATTTCAAAATGCATGTCGCCTTTTGAAGAAATTGCACTAACCAAAAACAAGTTTGACACAAAAATTCCTATTATACCTTATCTTGTCTTTAATTTCCTCTATTTTACATTTATTTACCCAATCTCTTAATTACTCCTGATACCGATATCAAAACTAACTAAAGTCAATCAAATGCAATAATTGGCAAATACCAATACATAATAAAAAATAAAGACAATATCAATATTAAATGGCATTATTTCTGCTTCGGTTAGTATTGAAAAACTATATGTAAATGGCATGTCAATACTAAATTTTTTCAACTTCACTTATCTAAATGTCATGTTTCGGTTATAAAAAGAAAAAAAAAAAATTAAACTCATTTTGTAGTTGGGTTTGTCTAACATGTGCAACATTGCACTTGTTAAAACAACTAATAGTAGTAACTTTTTCTGGGAAAACAACAATTATTTTTTCAAAAGTTTTATATTTAATATTAAATTTACAAGTTCTAATACAAAATTTCTATTTTAAACTTCTTAACATGTGCAAATTTGCACATGATAGAAAAACTCTTTGTAGTTTCCTGTTTTTTCTTTCGAGACTTTTCTTTTTTTAAATTCTTCAACTTTCATTGACTTTCCTTTTTTTTAGTTTTAATTATAAAATTGTCATTTTTCTAAGCAACTTTGTCCATTCATTTAAACACCCTTGGTTGGTTCACACGATGGAATTCTAGGGAGAGTCCATTTAGTCATTATATGGGAGAGAGCATGAGTAAATCCACTTAAAATTGGGTCAACATTTATTAATGGAAAATAATAATTGTGGAGAAAATCTAGAATCCAATTAATTGGTAGAAAATGGTAGAATAGACAAAATGTATTCTTAAACTATCAAAATGACTTGTATTTTGAAACAAAAAATTTCTTTAAAAGCTACATGTATTTTGAAACGGATGGAGTATTTAATTAAGGATAATTTAATAATAGTCACACATATTTAAGACAACTTTATTATTTCAACAACTTTTTTTAATACCCGTGATTTTTGTAAACTAGTCCTATAGTAAGGGACATGGTGAGTTATAAGGACCGCATGAGTAATACTCCTTTGTGTATAAATATATTCAATGTTAAATTTTTTTATAAAAAATAAATTGGTAGTATTATTAAATGATATACTTAAAAAAATTAATAAATACTATAATTATTTAAAAATTTATAGTGTCTTATATTTATATTTAGGGCAAAATATGTTTTTCTTAAATGATATTCCAGCTAGAGACGAAGATGGCAGTAAAATTACATGACATAAAAAGTGGTAACAAAACATTTTATCACTTTTGATAACATTGCTTCTCTTTCTTCTATAGCATCTTTAATAACTGATTATCTCATTATATATATTTTTCTCTATATATTAAATAATTAAGAGTATTATTGGTAAATCAATAGTTAATATTGCATCATATTTATTTGAGCAAGAGGGTCGACTCAATACGTTCACGTAATTTTTTTAAAACGTTATATTTATGTATATGTTCAAAACAGGGTCAACTCAATATGTATAGAGGTTTGAAATAAAGTTAATATAAAAGATATGATATACTTATGCTAAATTATCATTTTGTACGTTTAGTATGACCAAATTATGTTGGGGTCCTAACTTATCGATACAACATTGGTTTGTTAGGTGAGAAGTGTCTCCTTTTTATAAACTTTTATCAAGAGTCCAATCTAACCGATGTGAGACTAAATTCACTCTCACAAGGCCAACACAAGGCAAGCCAACTCGAGGCAACCAAGGGCAAATCGCAGTTAAGGTGGGATTACCAACACACACCCTCACGCTCAGATCCAATAGGGATGAAGTGTGGCAATGTTAAGGCTCTGATACCATGTTGAAATTTTGGCCTAACTCATCATTACAAAATCGGCTAACACAAGGCAAGCCAACATGATGCAACTAGGGTCATGTCGCAATTAAGACGAGCTTACCAACACACCATGTCACGTTCCGGGAGGGATTTCCAACAAAATGTATTGATCTCTAAAGCTATAGATTGAGCTATATGTCTCTTGGGTCGACACATTTAAAAATTATTATTTTAATTTAAAAGGAAATTTATTCTATTCAAATTTTCTTTTTGAAAATGTCAGTTTTATTAGTAGTCTTGAGTTCTTTAAATCGAATTACTATGTGGACAAATTTACAAATAGAAATTCAACAATTTATATTTAGGTCCTTGCAATTTTTGGCTTAAGATTTAAGAGCACATGTTGAGAATCCAAAAATTAAATAGGAAATTAATTAAAAATGAAATATTGACTTGAAAATAGTGCTCTGTATTATATCTTGCTTTTTTTTTTAAGGAATCAATATTTAAAAAGTTAAATGCATGACTTTTAAAATGAATATTTCTCTGTTTAACTCCTGAATATGTGTCCGTATAGCACATGTTGGCATTTACTTTATATTTATATAGTATTTATGTTTAAATTGAATAAGACATTTTTAGGGTGGGGGACTATACCATCTCTTGGCCATCAATGCCTTCGTCTGATGAGTAAAACTATGAAGGATGTATCAAAATGTTGCAACCATGTGAGGACTAAATAAGACATGCAATTCAGGTCAGTTGACATCAATCAATGGCATTGTGCATTGCAATCGAAAAACTGTGAATAGTTTACTGAACACCTAACAAAAATTAGCTACATCAGTAAAGTTTTAAATGGAGTAAAATGAGTTCGTGGATACCACTTGCAGATTTATATGCCTAAGTTTCAATAGTTATTGGTTAAATTTCCCAATTTCTTCTTACTCATCTTAGATCTCACTTATAAAATATTCAAAACAAAAAACTTCATTTTGCGGTAAAATGAGAAGAAGAATCGATGAAGATTCCTAAGAGGAATAAAATCAAAGAGTAAAAAAAACATGTTGCAAATATTACAAAAATCAGTAGTAAATTAGCATTCATTACGAACGAGCAAAAGAATGAAGGAAACATAATGTAAAATTGAGAAAACAGGAAAAATATGCAATGAGAGGCTCTATAATTTGTTGTACTAAGGGAAGGAGGGAGTACATTTTTATCGATAATGGTTGGTTTATTTAAGCAATAGAGAAACAAGAGGGAAATGAAATGAGAATAAAACCCTAACTAGAGAATAGTACAAACAACTTATAGCAAATATATCAAACTAATTTGAATTAATTGAGATTATTGCATTTAAAAAAATATATATTTTTTATTTCTTTTAATTTAGTCCATTCAAATCTATATAGCATAGACAAATCCTACATCACAAAATCTAAAATTAAGCCATCAAAAAAAATCTAAAATTAAAATAAATTTCTCCACCCACTATAAAAGGATGACGCTATTCACTATTGTTAAATAACTCATTCTCATTCCAAATTCCATACCTGCGTCTTAAGTATTACATATAAAGAAAAAAATTCATATAGAAGGACCGAAGAAATATGGACTACTTAAGTTCTTTGATGACCTTGTTTGTTCATTTTGCTATTGTGGTGTTCCATATAACCAATGGAGAACCTGTTGTGCCTGCCCTTTTCACATTCGGAGACTCAATCGTAGATGTCGGAAACAACAACAACCTACACACTGCTGTTAAAGCAAACTTTTTTCCATATGGAAGAGACTTTGTCACCCATAATCCAACCGGAAGAATGTCTAATGGAAAACTTGCTGTAGACTATGCTTGTGATTTTTCTGCCCCCTCAAAATCTACATTGTCAACTTACTTTATTTCAAAATAATTTTTTGCAGTGGTCTTTAAATTGTTAGTCTATTGCATGCTAGTAAGATTAAGACAGTTTAGCGGTCTCCAGACGACTGCACTATAAAGTTTGCTATAAGTGTCCTACTTTCTTTTATAGTATTTGATTTTTTTTTTACAAGAACTAATATTTGATCTATATATGTTAATTTATTGCAGCCGAATTCATTGGATTTACATCTTATCAACCAGCTTACCTAAACTTAAATACCAAAGGAAGCAACATCTTGAATGGTGCCAACTTTGCCTCATCTGGTTCTGGTTACCATGATACCACATCAATAATATATGTAAATAAACAATTCCTCTCTCTCTCTCTCTCTTTCTCTCTCTCTCTCTCTATTACTTTATTGTGTGTTGCATGAAATTAATATATTAATTAGCAATTCTTGTTATTTATCGAGAATTTTTTTTGTGTGTTTCATGTGTGTAGAATGTAGTCCCATTAATGACTCAACTGGAACATTACAAGGATTGCCAGGAGGAATTGGTAAAACTAGTAGGGAAAGAAAATGCAACATCAATTATTTCTGGTGCAGCATATCTTCTTGTTGCTGGTTCTGGTGATTTTGCACAAAACTACTACATAAATCCAATCCTCCATAACCTCTATACACCTTTCCAATTCTCAGATGTTCTTATGCAAGAGTACTATAATTTCATTCAGGCACGCCCCTCTCAACCTTGTATCTTGCCTTAGAAAACATTTAAATTATTATTGGTTAGAAGGGGAGGAAATGAGAAAAAGAGATTATTTTAAACCTAACTTTTGGGAGGGGAGACTTAAAATATCTCTCCGGCTAATTACTGATATCCTCTAGGTATATATGAATTTGGAGAGAAGATAATATCCATGTTAATAATCGTGGATAGTAACAGCTTATTTAAATTATGCAATGCAGCAATGTTATAGCACCACTTTTTAACAATATCTTGTACTAAATTGAATATCATTGAACAATGGCAATTTGTTCGAATTATACTATGTTATAGAACCACTAATTTACAGTAATGGATAATATTCGTATACAATTTTGATTTAAACATCCTTACTAATATAATGTTAAACATTAGAAATTTGGAAGAAAAAAAAGTCGGATCTTTTCCTCCATTAAAATATCATCCTCATCAAACATATATATGTATGTGTTTATATATATATATATATATATATATATATATATATATATATAATCTTATTTGATTTTAATTTAAATTTCTTTGCATGCATGTGACAGAAATTATATGCGCTAGGAGCAAGGAAGATTGGTGTAACAACACTACCTCCAATAGGTTGTATGCCTTATATCATCACTCTGTTTGGATACCCTACAAACAAATGTGTTAAAACAATAAACGATGTAGCTTTAGACTTCAATAGAAAACTTAACTTAACCACAAAAAACCTGATAAAAATGCTGCCTGGCGTCAAATTGGTCATCCTTGATATCTACCAACCTCTCTATGATCTTATTATCAGACCTTCTGATTATGGTACAAAATCCTATTACATTAAACCTATTAAGTCATATTAATTATTGCTTATGAACAACATAGTTTGTTAATTTGTTTATTTCTATGTGTGAAATTAATACGCGCAGGATTGTTTGAAGTGAGGAAAGGTTGTTGTGGGACAGGCTTGCTAGAGGTTGCTATATTATGCAATAAAATAAGCATAGGAACATGCATTGATGCATCAAAATATGTATTCTGGGATAGTTTTCATCCCACAGAAGCTACAAATAAGATTTTGATGGATCATTTGATTCCTGCTGCAACCTCCCTTTTATATTCTAACCAGACAGTTCGCTAGAAGTCATTTTGTACAAAACAGGCAAGGAATGCCTATCTTTAGGTTTGTTAACATATAAGGAGGTTTTGGTCTAGCCCCCCTCCTTTTTTTGCTCTTGTTTGTTTGGTTTTCTTTTCTTAATATATTTGGGGTAGTGTAGCTCTCTGCACTATCTCTTTGGCTAAAAAAAATATTCTGACCAGATAGTTCGTTAGTCAATAATTTTCATTTTAATCAGGTATGATTGGAATTTTTTGGTTTAAAAAATATATTATAGAAATATTTGTATTTAGCAATAGGAGAGTCTCTCCAATAGAGAATTTGGTTTTGTAGAATTATCTACGCACTGTTTTAAAATAGTATTGATTCTTATGTTAGGTATGCAATTCACGTCTTTCTTCTTTATGCTTAATGAATTGAGCCATCCTTAAATTTTTTGGTAAAGTTTTGAATAACTTTAGCTAAATATAGAAAACTATAGAAATAACATTTGGTTGAAAAAACCTAAGAAAAGAAAAACATTTGGTTGAAAAACCTATAAACTTTGAATTAATTTTGTTGTGAATTAAAAAAACATAAATTGAATAATTTAAAAAATATAATAACAGGATATGATCCTAAATATAACAAGGATATCAAGTAACCTCGAATTCTATGCTTCTTGCATATCCTAAGTAGTTCAATACCAAACATTTAAATAGAAATCAATGACATAACTAATTTATTACTATAAAAAGAAAATAAGAAGATTGAAAGTCAAGATAAATTAGCTTGATAGTGACCTTGACTTAACGTATTTTTTTTATCATTCAAATAGTAAAATACATGGTCCGTTCATTTTTATATGCTTATATACGCGGAAACAAGTTTTTGTGTTCCGAAATGATAAAGTTTTGAAAATTCATAGGTACTTTAAAATACCAACATTATTATAGTATTTTATATATTATTTATTTTATATGCATAAAATCTGTTAAATTCTTGCACTACATCCATTGCGGATTTTATGTGTTTATATCCATGTAAACAAATTTGTATATCCCGGTATGATAAAGTTGATATGATAAAAAATTTATATCCAAATGAGACCATTAATATTACTTTTTTGAACATTTACAACCATATGGTGACTAATTCATCCACAATGTCATGGAAATTGGAAAGAATGTAACGGCTCAAGGCGAACTTCTTCTACATTGAAGGATAGTAGTCATATGACTTGCTTACTTATGGACACCACTAGAATTGTAAAAGACATGAACAAACAAGCTATTATAAATTGAGGAAACTGTTGGAACAAAATATGTTTAACAATACTACCTTTAAGTGTTGATGATAACAAGGTATTAAAATATCAAATGGATATGCGAATATTTGTTCAAGTGTGCATGACCATAGACAGAGTCTGAAAGTACAAAAGAAAGCAAAGGAATTTACAAAGGAAGCTTATGTTGCAAGACAGAGTCTGAAGACCTTTAGAAGTTGACTGCCAGAAGCTGGCGCCATCAAGCGTCTGAAGATCATCAGAAGTTGAAGTTCATTAGAGTCTAAAGACTGGAAGTTGTAGTTAGTAAAAGTTGGTTATTCTGAAGACACATCACTGCAGAAGGAATAGAAGCCTAGAGCAACGGCTATTTAAGAGGAATTAGAAGACATTTGATGCTTATCCACTGAATAGCGCAGAAAAAGGACATAGTACAATTGTACGACCACTACTCCACTACTACATTCTTCATGTCTGCAATAGTACAAGCAACAATTGTGTATACGCTGGTTAATTCTCTATACAAGGAACATAATTCAAATTATTCCCATAGGACATTAACCAAATCAAGCAACAAATCATTGGTGATAATCAAGCTTCAATAACGACTCTTTTTGATGTGCTGGCAATCATCAACGTATCTTTCACACCTCTATATATAAAGGAGTGAAGACTTGAAGATGGAAAGAGACTCACCAACAATTTATTAGTGCCAAATCTCTGCAGAAATTTTTGTACATCAAAGTTCACTTAGAATTTCTTAACAACTTTCATATCTTAGAAATTCTAGAGTCTTATCTGATTTGTATTTGTGAACACCACTTATTGTATATCAAGTGTTCAAACCTCAAACATTTTTATGTGTAATTCTGTTTGTTTAAAAGTCTCTTGCTTTTGTGCTTGAGCATAAGAAATCTCTTGCTTTTGTGCTTGAGTATTTGGATGTCTCTTGCTTTGGTGCTTGAGCATTTGTAATCAGATATTGATTTTAGTGAACTCTCTTTGGAAGTGCAAGTGGGACATGACTACTTCCGGATTGCGGAAAGAACCTATGTAATTACTTTGTGTCTTTCTTTTCTCTCTCTTTTACATTATCCGCTTCATTATACTCTGAACATTGTATCAGACTCTGAACTCTATCAAACTCTGAACTTTGGGATTAGTTTTAAAAAGAAGAAAATGCTAACACAATTCATCCCTCCTCCCCCCTTCTTGAGTTTTTCTCACCTTCAGAAACATGTTCTCCAACATAAACAATAACTTCACTTTGGCATGTAGGTGATGAAAGAAATCATCGAAGTAGATCCGCGAACATAAGCAAATACAATGTTGGTGGTGTACTCAAAGGGACTGCCAATTTCAGCGTAAGGATGGTAATTTATGATGGTTGACACATTAAACAATATTTGACCAAACAACTCCAAAAACTATAAAGCTTCTGCAACCATAGGCATGTTTACCCTAACAAGATACCTAAACATCTCGACAAAATCAATTAAGTCCAAAAAATCACACATCGTCTTTTTTCCATCTTTGACTTTGTCGAGCGAACTAAAATACTCATGAGGTGTGAGGGACATAAGAGGAAACATGTAACACCACAAATTTTATTTATTTAATTTAATAAAGTTAAATAAATAGTGTCTTAATCATTGTTGTGGTAAAGAGACATTTCACCTGGAAATAATATGTCGTTGTTGAGATAAATAGAGTTTTAGTGGTTATCAATATTTTATTTGAATTAAAATAATGAGGAGATTAATAAAATTATTGATAATATAGACATTGTAACACCCCAATTTTTATTATTAATTTTTTTTTTATTATTATTATTATATTAGTAATTTATTAGTATTATTTAGAAATTTAATTGTTTATTATTTTCATTATAATGTGGTTAAATAAATTAGTTGGTCAATTATTGGAAAATAAGAGATTATGAGAAATTAAAGAGAATATAGGTGTATTAGTAAATAGGAGGATTAAGTGATTAATTGAGTATTGTTTTATTAGTGGATAGTAACATAATAGAAAGTTATGAGAAAAACCAAGCTCAATAAGTGGATGTGAGAAAACCCAAGCCCAATAAGGGGATATAAATAGAGTAAAGTCTTAAGAGAATGAGGATTATAACACACAAAGAGAAAATTGAGACAAGAGGGAATCTATGGTTGTGAAGAGAAGAACTAAAGGAGGCTAGAAAAGAAGATTGAAGAGAGAGACCCATCCAAAGGAGAGGCTAGCTTTGGTGATTTTTGAGGTTATGGGGGAGTCTCTATTCACATATGGGTTATATGAACAAATGGGTAGTAAAGGGTTTGTATAATTCTTCCTTATTTTCACGATCTTATGATCAATTGATGTTAAATTCGTGCTCTAACTGTAGTTGTGATTTCGGGTATGTTCATATCTTTGAGTTCATGATGTTGATATGCTAAATTCATGATCCAATTGTGGTTATGTTGTGTTTTTGAGTTTTATGTTAAAGTAAGTAAAAATCATGAACTTTGATGCATAATTGATGTTTTGATGTGTTCTAAGTTCTCAATTAAAGTGTAACAGCCTTTGGTAATGTTCTCTACCACTTTCGGGTTAATGGGGATCGAAAAGGAGGATTTTTGGACAATTTTGGGGTAATCCAAAGGGTCAAATCTGGTTTTTGTAGCAGTCGCAGCGTTGCGCTGCAACTAGGGCGCCTGGCGCCTTGCTTACAGCTCAGAGTCAGGACAACTTATGTTGTTATGCACATTTTTATGCTTAGGGTGTGGGTTCCTCGCATTCTTGGGCATTCCTTTGACGTTGTTTTGCTTCTATTTTGATGATTTATTGATGAGTAATGAGTGCTTGCAATGAATTGATTATATTGAGTTACTTTGAGGTAAAATTTTGATTGGTTATGAACCTTGAAAATGAACTTAATTTGTTAGATTGAACTAGTACAACAGAATGAATAAACTTTGGAATGTTTTTCACTGATAATAGTGATTGAAATGAGTAAGATAATGAATATCTATATATATATATATATATATATATATATATATATAAAGAAAACAACTCATTTCAGCTCTTTTGAGCTGATTTTTTATCTTTCAACTACCTTGTTATGGACCAGCAAAAGCACAATAACAACTGGCCCAACAAGGAAAAGCCCAATAACATTCAAGGTCAGAAAAGATGAAGGTGCATGCGAGATTCCATGCAGATCACCGCACAGAAACACGCCTCATCATAATCCTTGTCGTCTATCACATCTTTAACTTCCTCAAAGGATCGCACAATGTATCACAAACACAGTTAGAGTCCTCAACATCTATATAAGGGTGATTTAGTGTCACCCTTAAGGTACACTTTCATTTTCACCATTTTTTGCACATTACCACACCTCAAATATTGACTTAAGCATTGGAGTTCTAACGTGCCTAGAAGATCCTTTCTTCTCCGTCGTGACAACTTAACCTCCTCCACACTTGAGCACCACGAATCACCACTTCGTATATTTGATCTTCACTTGGAAAATCATTTGGCACTAGAAGGATGAGATCGTTCACTGATTCTCATTGATTTAAACGATTCTCCATCGTAACAATTTCATGTTACGCGTTCATTCGCTGTAATCGTTTACGGTTACAAGTTCACCCACCGAAATGGTTTACAGTTACATCTTTAAGTAAGAAATCATGACCAAAACTCGCAAGAGAAATATCGGAATCAAATCAACCACCGCAACAGAAGGTTGATATGGGATTCAAACTCTTCATGTTCGAATGATTCAGATTCTCACTATCGTGAATTAAGATGAGAGCAACACTGAAGCCTCTCCAACGACTACGAATAACACGATCCCTTTTGCAAAGATGGTTCCACCTACTTAGATTTCCATACAACTTGAAGTCATGCAACGAAACTAACGTAATGCCACTCTGGTGGTGATTGTGGACGTTGTGTCTATTCCACCGAAGTCGCGACGAGGAGGAAACAAACCTCAGGGTGATTATGATAAGGGAAGCAGCCTCTGAGACTCTCTGCCACCTCTCAGGAGAAAGTGTCTACCATATTGTCGTAATCATAAAAGAAGGGACGATAATTCTCTTGAGAATCTCCGCACTCATTAAGACAGGGTTAGTTCACGAGAAGGGTTTTAGATTTCTCTATTCCAGGTGCCTTCGAGAAATCGCGGAAACTGCAGTTCTATGACAAAACAACTGATCCCGATGAACATGTGGATTATATGAACATCTTCCTCAAATATCACCAGGCTCGAGGCGCAATAAAGTGTAAGTTCTTCGATTTTTTCACTGGAAGGCGTCGAGATAACATGGTTCATATGCCTTAAAGACGATTATATGTGATTTTAGGTCACACTTCACTGCTAGGAGAAAGCAACCGTAAACGAAGGAGACGTTGAACGCCATCATTCTAGGGGGAAATGAGACCCTGAAGGATTACGTCGAGAGGTTTACCCGTGAATGAGTAGAGGCTTATGGCGGAGAATTGAAGGATCCGGGGAGTGGAAGTGAAAATAAACACAAGGGCAAGTGTGTTTTCCTTGACACCGTCATGGGAAGGTTTCCTAACCATGGAACGCCTCCAAAGCAACGTTGAAGAGATAAATCGCAAAAATAAAGGTCGTTAACTCCTTCAGGCCGTCTACTAGCACTCCTAAGTACGTTAGCCAGAGGAGGTGCCGTCAGTCTCCAAAAATAGCCCAAACCATCTACACCGAATGGCTCTCGAGAAAGAATCTAATAGTTTTTAAAGAACTTTGATGGCACGTGAGTTTTAATAGAAGAATGAATAGTAAAATGAAAATAACTAAGGCAAATGATTTATATAGTAAGCACAAGAAATACGAATGATGCAATAAAAAAAATCTTATTATAACAGCTAATTAATATTTAATCAAAGTATGCAGAAAGAAAATCAGGATTGAAAAAACATTGCTTCATACAAAATCAAACCCAAGATTATGATTCGATGCTGGATTAGAATCAACATAGTTTTTCTTATTTATGTTCAAATATATAATTTTTCTTATGAAATGCATGAGTTCAAAACCTGACATTAGATAGATACTTAGGCATAAGGAAACAATGTGAGACAATCAAAATAAACTTAGTTGAAAATAAACTAAACATATTCACAAATTTAAGTATAACTAGGTTCAATGAGCATAAATAAGAAACACATAGGTTGCATAACAAACATAAGGATCGTATCATTTCATAAACATAAGTAGGCAGATGAATGCAATAAAATTAGGACTTCCTTGTTTGTAGTCTCTGAGAGATGAAAATCATCCTACGAACTTTGGATTAGTAGGATATAGCAACATCCAGCATGCATGTCTTTCATTACAAAATTTGATGTTACTAATATGTATTTTTTACTATTTTTTGGCTACTTAAGAACTTAAATTGATAATTTAAAAAATTCATATGAAACAAAAATAAGGACATGATGATCTTAAATATAACAAGGTTGTCAAGTTACCTTAAAATGTGGATTATCTTGTTCATCAAGTACTTATTTGTAGTATGTGTGGGTTGAAAACTATCCCATAATATATATTTAGAAGCATTAACCATGTTCCGCTAGAGGTTGCTATGTATGCAATAAAATGCCTATTAGAACATGTGTTGATGCCTCTAAATAAGTATTATAGCATATAAATTGTGATTGCATTTGATTATCTTGTAAATCCAAAGTAGCTCCATACCGAACACCTAAAGAAAGAATCACGTAACAAAGTTATGCCTCTATAAACAAAAGAAGAATATTGAAACTTTACATAGATGTTAATTGACCCTCACGTCTTCATAACATTTTTTTAATCCTTCAAGATCACCAGCACCCTAAACATTAGTCCAGTTTGACAAACTTCAAATTTAGGAAAATAAATTTACAGTCACTGCTTTATTTAATCATTGTTATACACATGTTATATAACATGCACAAAAGAAGAAAGAGACCAAATCAATCAATAAAAGCCCTAAGTTGTTATCCGAGCAATTAGTATAAAAAAAAGAAATAAGTTTTAAAATTTGAGTGATTGAACATTCAAATCTACTCACCAACATAACATTAAAAACTTTTTTTTTTGACAAACATAACATTAGAAACTTAATTCCCTAAAAGATTTTTTTTTTAACAAGTAAAAAAAAAAAGACATTAAAATCAAGTTTTGTTTGACGAAACAATTCAAACCCTAAGTTGTAACCGTTTGTCCAAAAGAAAAATGTTTTGTAACCGTTGTCCAAAAAACCGTTGCACATGAAATTCGTAATACAATTAAGTTTAAAGTTAAAAATGATCATAAATATCACCAAAAAAAATATCATAAGTATTTTTTATTAAATTTGAGATCTTTGATTTGAGTCAATTGATCTTGTCATATTTTTTCTATAAAAAAAGTTGATCTTTTTTTTTTCTGAAAAAAAAAAGTTGATCTTGTCATCATATATTTAAAATTTGATGATTTTCTAATCACCTATTTCCATTTTTCGTAATGTAAAGTAAATGACGAGCAATGCCGAAATTATTGCCTTTACCAATTCTTGATTTTAATACGATTCGTTTTCTATATATATAGTCCCAAAATTCGGGCTAGTAGTTGATATAATTTGTCTATATATATATATATATATATATATATATATATATATACACACACACACAAAAAAAAACACAATTAATCATAAAAATAATTAAAAAAAAAAAGTGGTACAATGGCTAGGGTAGGAAGTAAGTACTCATAGAATATGAAGGATAGAATAAATAGATGCAATATCTACGTATGTTCCCGTAATATTAGAGATTTTGTAAAACAATTTGTTTAGACCTTCATGAATTTCAGAGGGTAAACTAGAAATCACTAATACTATATGGTGGTAAACATATGTTAATCAATTTTTCTTCTGTTAACATTCTGACAGATCAAGACCCGATCTTTAATATATGGTTAAAATCGTTTACACGAATTTTTAAACTAAGTTAATCTAAACCAATAGACAACCCTCTGATCTCAAATGTATGACTAAGATGGGTTTCAATAATATTAAAACTGTAGAAAACCCAATCCACAATAAGCAATGTTCGTTTTCAAATATATGGCTGAGATCGTTTACAACAATTTTGAAACCACGTTAATCTAACTAACTTGTAAAAAAAAAAAAAAAAAAAAAAAAAAAAAAAAACTATAACAGACAGACCTCAAATTAAATATATGGCTGAGATCGTTTACCACAATTTTGAAACCATGTTAATCTAAATTGTGTGATCTCTGATTAAAAGTCAAGATGCAAAGCAACGAACTTTGGTATTTCTACGGGAGTCTAAGAGATTTGAGATTTCTTACTGTTATTTGAGAAAACTATAACAGACCAGCCTTATCTGATCTGAAATATATGGCTGAGATCGTTTACAACAATATGAAACCACCGGTAATCTATCTAAACTATATGATATGTGATTAATAGTCAGGATGAGATCTTGATTTAGTACTGTTATAATGAAAACAGAAAACTATAATTTAGTACTGTTATAATGAAAACAGAAAACTATAACATACCAGCATCATACGATCT
The DNA here is from genome assembly GCA_946800305.1 of Medicago arabica. NCBI lineage: Eukaryota > Viridiplantae > Streptophyta > Magnoliopsida > Fabales > Fabaceae > Medicago > Medicago arabica. The sequence goes on from OX326964.1 coordinate 37,005,440, forward strand.
TGATCTTAAATATATGGTTGAGATCGTTTACAATAATTTAATTTTGGTATTCAAATACAAACTATCTCTTTTTTATGTTAAAACATAAACCGTGTGGTGTGCCAATTTTAAAACCGTACAACATTAGTGTCCATCCAAATGATTCGGGATTGTTTATCGGATTTCAACGGTAATGGGATAGTTAAGGTTTCAAATAAAATTAGGGATTTAATGATTTTAAACAAGATATGATGATTTAAACGAAAAAGAATCCTTACCCTTGAAGATGAATGTGACCAATTGAATAGAGTAGTCGAAGCGGTGGTACTCTTTCAAAAAGAAAAAGGTAAAATATGAAGAAGGATGAGGATTTTTAGGGGTAGAGAATTCTTCTCTAATTCTTAATGTGGTTGTTTGAGTGGCTGCACTATGCATATATAAATAGGCTGAAAATTGAAAGGGGAAAGGATTTTATTTTTAACGTAAAGGAATAATTTTTTAATTTTTTATTTCCATTCTAGTAGTTTTTTTTTTACCTCAACATCTTATAATTTAATAAACACTTTCATCCTTTATTTTTGTTATGCAGTCTATTATATTATAATAAGATAACATTTTTTCGTCATTTATCTTCTTTTCCTCTCATCAAATTTTTATGTTATAATTTCTCTGGTAAAATTTTGTTATAAAATGTCAACATTGCTATACTATTTTATAAACAAATCAAAACACTAAAAGACAAAACTTACACAAAATTCATTAAACTCATAAACAAACACAAATGTCTTCATACAAACATATAAATACAAATTTCATTGAAATAATGTCATAAAATCGAGTACAACATTGACATTTTATAACATGAAGGATTAAATCGGAAAAAAAATATATAAAAGAGGAAAGTGTTACCTAATTATAACATAATTGATGCTCTTTTATCGTCAGAGGAAAGTGTTACCTAATTATAACAACTTGTAGTGGTTGGCCTTTTATTATAAAACGACAATCATGTTACCTAATTATAACATAATCGACGCTTTTTATCGTCGAAGGAAAGTGTTACCCAAATATAACAACTTGTAGTGGTTGGCCTTGTACTATAAAACGACAATCATGTGCTGGTGCCAAGGACCCAAAAATTTGTTAGTGAATTGGATAGGCCAAATTCCAACTAAGGTTGGCAGCTTTAGAGGTCTTACTTCATTTCATCTTCTCCATATATGAACATCAGTGTGATGCACAAAATTGGCAAGTGCACCAAATTGCAACAAGTAGTAAGTTGTATCGTTCTACACATGGATTGTTGTTCAACTCAATAATTAGCAAAACTTATTTTAAAAGTGAAAAGTAAAGAAAGTAAATAGAATAATACATGTATGTGCCTTCTAAAGCCAACAGGGCTGGTAAAGGCATTTGCCACATTTCAGTCGTCATGGGATTGTACCTTGCTATGAAATTGAAGCAATTCTAAACTGACATTCAAGGTATATATCATCACACACATATAGGTGACTTTTCAAGGTTATAACATGGATGAGGTTACAATGAGATATATTTGAGAAAGTAGGCTAACAAGCACTTTGGAGTTAGTTCCTAAGGATTCTCTATTTGAAATACTTTGAAGCTCTTTGTCATCCAAACTTGTAACTTCATTCACACATTGTGTCACAACCTTTGTTATGAGATACTTGCTTTTATTTATGTAGTTAGTTCAAAGAATTTTGGCATTGGTAGAACTATTTATTCTTTTTTAAAAGGACTAAACTTTTTGTTTAAGTCTCTTGATTTTCTATTTTGTTTTGTCTAGACCATTGATGTGAGGATTAGGCAAATGTACCAAATCGGTTACCAAGTAATCAAGTGATAAATAGAGTATCGTATCCACAGGGATTGTCGTTTCATCCGAACAATTCTTGTTACTTAATTTGTAAATTGACGATATAATAAAATATAAGGGTAAGGGAGTTATAATTTTTACATGTTTGCAACATAGCAAGTTTACGTGTTTTTGGTTGCAGAAAAGTAAGCAGCTGTTAGGATTCTTCAATTCCCCCTATCTATATTGTTGGATATTAAATAACAATCATTTCGCGTTTATTTATCTTAGGTAGACTATACAAGTAATGAGGTCGTGGGACGTGGCTAACCTAATAGGTTGGAAACCTCATCTGCTGATCACACGGTGATCCTTATGTGTGGGGTCTATAAATCTCAGTTAACTAGGTTATCCCTCCAACTCGGTTAGCTAGGTTGCACCTCAAAGGTAATTGAAATGATAGACTTTATATTGGCTTTCCGCCATTTCCCATGGTAATGAAGGCCAAGGTTCCTTAGGTACATCCATCTATGAATCTTAGGACAATCATAGCATATTATCTCTCGCACTTAATAGTTCTACAAACGGGGAACTCTATCAGCGTCTACCTTACCAAGGGTTTAAGAGAATAGCTCTATTAGGCTACGGCTTATTTCTTTCAAGTAGGTACTTGTTTCCTTAATTACTAACTAGTTACATCCTACGTTTAGCAGATTTCACTCAGTATTAGTAATATCACCTCCTAAGTACTTACTATTAGGGTTAACTTGCTTTTGGTATTTTTCGCTAGTTATAACTAATTACTTCCTAAATAGATAAATATTAGTAGCAAGATATAAATATCAAGATATCAACATCAAGATAGTAATATCAATGTTAGGTCATGTCACAACCTAAGCTCCAAAGTTGCCTTCCCGCCACAGTTCTGAACGTGAAATTTTGAATGAGGAAGGCTGATATTTATATTGAGAGTTTCTAATTGGGTTTGGGCTAAAAATCTAGGCTTTACCCACAAGAAAGCATAAAATTATGCATGCGCCCTTCGTATTTCAAATGCTCGGGGAGCATGGAGCAATTTCAAGGCGCATGAGAGTGCACCTTTAAACATGCTCAAGGCGCATGCAAGATGCCCAAGGCGCATGTCTTGATTTATCCATGCCCAAGGCGCATCACAAGTGCTCAAGGCGCATGGATGTGCTACTTGAGCCCAATTTCTCTGATTTTCCGTCGTTTTAGATATTCATCTTCAAATAACTTGCCTCGGAACTTGGGAACATAATTCTTCCCACTTTAAAGCCTCCTGAGGCCTCTTAAATTTTCATTATTGGCTTCCCGAAGTCTTCACAAATCTTCAGATGTTGTTGATTTGCCGATTTGCATGATTTCTTCGTGATTTACTTCAAAAACCCCCTAAAATTGCTATGTTTTGGGGAAACTATTATTACAAACTAAAATATAGAAAACATTACAAAAGCCCCGAAATTATAGGCAATTGTTCTAATACTCCTCCTTTTTGCACCTAAAATCTACTGAAAATTGACTGAAAAACATGTTAGGAATAACGTAAGATGACTTGTCATCACAACCCCTAACTTAAACTGTTGCTTGTCCTCAAGTAACGAAAGAAAAACATATTTTAATCTTTGCATTTTTTTTCTGGAAAAACATACCTTTCTGGGTGTTATGCTTAGGACATCGATCATGACATTTATAGCACAGCAGCAACTAACTTACACGGTACATTCAAGCGGGTCCGGCTTGGTGAAAGTAACCTATATTCTCAGCCATTCTCTTTTCTATGATACACATATGTATCTCCTAAAGCCACTTGGGATGGTCATGGCATTTGCCCACTCCAATCGTCACATGAATGTACCTTGCTATAAATTTGAAACAATTCTAAACAGACAGTCAAAATCAGATTATTTACACACTTAGAGGACTTTGATGGTTATAACTTGGCTTAGGTTAAGGGTGGATACATTTGGGAAAGTAGGGTAACCAAAGAACTTCGAGTTAGTTTACTAACCTAGGGATTCCTACTAAATCATGAATGTGCTTGCTACCAACCTCTTCATTCTTTAATTCAAACAAGATGGGTAAAACAGTAGAACAATTTGTCTTTTATTTTTGACAAAAAGATAAACATATATTTTTTTGAAGAAACCATTGGCTCTTGATTTTTTTTCCTTTTTTAATTTTTTTTTTGTGTAGATCCATGGTCATCTATATTTTTTTCTTTTTCTTTTTCTAAAAAATGTGTCCTATTGTTACCCCACCCCAAACTTAAAATGTTCCTAATTCCAAAGAGCAACCCCAAACTTAGTTTCCAACCATAAGCAACCATAATAATACCTATCTAACTTCAAATGAAATCAAACAAGGTGCACTTAAGGAGTAGGACTGTGACATGATTCGTCACTAATCAAGAAAGAAATTTCGTATGGAGGTTCAAAGTGGTTTCATAAAGGATAATTGTAACGCCCATACTAAACGTGCCTATAATATTTGGCATGTTCGCTAAAACTGATACTGGATACATTAATCATACAATACGAAAGTACAACATAAGTTGAGATTCATAGTAAAAAGTTGTCTCAAGCTATATGTTACAATAATTATACATAATCGGTAGATTGAAACAAGAAACATCTGGGTCATTACAACTATTTTATAAAAGCATAACATCAACAAAAGGACATAAGCACTAAATCCAACAAGCACGATCAATCCATAGCCTTCTCCTTACCTTTGCCACAAGCACCCTGTGGACCTGAACAAACATGAATGATTGGGATGAGACATAATGTCTTAGTGAGTTCTAACTAATCCTAGGCTATAGGTAACCTCGGGAAAACCTATGGTTACCATGTGTCTACAATACAACCGGTTGGTTGATTATACGTGTGTGAACTCATGCATACCTAAATGATCGTGCATAACTAAGATCGTTGTCACTTATACTTATACTTGTATCGTATCATATCATGGCATATTCATATCATGAGCATAATCATATCATTAGCATAATATTCCAATTTAGGGTTTAACATATATTTATCTGAGGTGAATTTACGGAGTGTAATCGGGTGGAGTAACCCCGAGTACAATCCCATAACATAACCGATGAAGTCTAGCTAAGGTAAATTGAACTCCTCTTAATGTTGTGCGAGCCTACCTTGCGGAGCGCATCCCATCCCCCTAACGTGAACCTCTTGAATCCCCCTAGCGTGGATTTCAAGAGACACGACATATCATACATAATCTTAGTCGTAATCATAATACGCCTTGGAGGCGTGCTAGCGTGCATAATCTCGACTATCTAAGTCGAGGTTCTAAAGAGTTCTAATACCTAGAATTGAATTCTACCCGAGCATAGATCATATCATTCTCTCGTGTGCCAATCGTTGTTGAACTCATTAATGTTTACTCGTGCCTTTTCTTTGAAGACCTTAATATGTAATGCATATTGGATACTTGATGTTTGCGGGGTTTTCTAGTTAGAAAAGATTGCAATAAAAGGCTCGGACGGCACCACGGGGCCCTCATGACGAGCCAACAGCTTCTAGGAAGCTGAGGAACTCACCCCCAACTCGCCATAGGCGGTTAGCTCCTGTGGTAAACTAGCTTTAAGCGAGTTTCTCGCTTATGGCGAGTTTCTTCAGGTCCTGGAGTGTAGAATTCGCGTTTTTTTTTATCAAAAACCTCAATTTTCAAGTATCTTAATGCATTTCATTAATCTAGAGACATATAAACAATAGTATTTTCATGCATGGAAAACACTAATATCAAATCAATACAATTCATGGTACATTGGGGTATAACTTCATAATCATCATAAAACCTAACATTTAATTGTCTAACACAATCACACTTCTAACCCAAAGGTGAAAGCTAGATAATGAACTCACCTTAAGATTTCTGGGTCTTCCTAATCACAAGTTCAAGCAAGCAAACTCTAGCTCCAACATGCAAACCCAACACACACCCTCAATCTATGGAACAAAGCTTCAAGTCTTGATTCCACACCAACTAATAGAAAGAATTCAACCAACATGCAGCTTGACTCTTCAACATGAATTTGGAAAGGATTGGAGTTGGGAGAGGGAGAGAGAATGGCGCTAAACTACAGAGAAGGGAGAGTACATTTCTGGCTTAGAGGTTTAGAGAGAGGAACTTACATGAAAAATGAATATTTTGGCTCTAAATCCACTTAATACCCCTTACATGAAAGTACTAAACGCCCTTCCATCTTAAATACGCATAAGATAAGTTATACGGCAAAACTTCGTGAAACCGATAAGCGGAATATTACAATAAGAAGAATATATATAAAGGGTGGCTTGAGAGAGAAAATAACTTTCAAAAGATTGATCGACCCTAATCTATCCTAAAAAAATTCACTAATCACAGGCGCAACGCAGTGAACGCGTATACAAAGAATAATTAATATGAAAAGTGAACATTTCCGAAGAATAATTAATGGATCGAGCATCAGCATGATATCAAAATCCAAGTTTTAACAATTCCCTAAATAAATCAGTAAACATAAAAGCTCTTTCGAGCTTGAAGAACCAAAGTGTAGGTAAACAAGAGAGAATCAAAGAAGTCAAGCTTCAATGTCATATTATAAAATAATATTTTTTATTATAGTTGATTATCAATTATTTTATCTTTTAGAAATATGACTATAATTGTACCCCAAAAAAATATGACTATAATAAACATCGAAGAAATGTAACTGAGTCACTAAATAATATAGTGATTCAATTCATACACGGGACTCATAACGACATCTTTATGAAGAATAAAATCTTTATTATTTTTAATATTATATATTTTTAGTTTACCACTTCATAATATTTGATAACAACTATTTCAATAGGGAAAATTACACTAAACTCCATAAGGTCTTCTTAAATAACACAAACACCCGCTCAATATTTTAACTAAACATTATTCTCTCTGTTTTTTTTATCAAATTTATAAGCACTTCCCTTATATTATAACACAAGTTAAACTTTGTTAATTTCATTTTTTTAGCAATTAATTTCTTCATACGAGTATGAACCCACATAATTTTCGACCATTTTTCTTTCCATTTTTCACTTAGGTGATTTTCCCAACTTATTGTTCCTCACTCAATGTAATATAATTTTGCCCCATCATATGACCAGTAAAAAAACAATTTTCCCCCATCTTAATATTTTGATACCTCAATATATATTTACCTTTCTGTGTCTTTTGTAACAAAATATCATATTTAGTTGAGAGAGAAAATAACTTTCAAAAGATTGATTGACCCTAATTGATGACATGCTATCATTACGTAATTTTTAGGACTTATTTTGACATTTTGATAGAGTTCTGAGGCAAAATGAGGTATCCAGGGGTGTTAAAAGCAACAAATTTATAAATGTTGAAAGTACCAAATCGTGGCACGATTTTGTGACCAGACTGAAGGTTTGGTTCTGCCACGGAAATTGTGGTACGATTTCTAGTGGCGTGGCGCGATTTTGCAGAATCATGGCGCGATTGTGCATAATCGTGGCGCGATTTTATCAACCGTGCCGCGATTTTTGACCTAGAAAACGATGCCTATTTAAGCCGAAGCCAAATCCAGAAACAAGGGTTACGAATTGGAGAGAGCAAAGTGTGATTTTGAGACCTATAGACGACTAGGAGGGCGAATTCTTTAACCTTCTATCAGTTCATGTATGTTTTGATTCCATTATTGATTATGTTATTTGTAAACTCGATTATGAGTTGCTAAATCTCTTAGAGATTATGTCTGAGATGATTCTTTGTAACCATAATTGAACCATGTTGCTGTGAAACTCTATTTATTGTGAATGACAATCTAGTTTTTATTCAATTCAATTGTTCTTAATGCTTTTTTATATCCTGATCAAATATAAATATAAACATGATTTAGTGAGAATGAATGACTACTAACACTAGCTTTCAACTTAGACATGATTGAGTTGTTCTAATAAGCATGCTTAGTCTAGGAATGGATAATCGTTTATTAGTGATAATAGGTTAACGTTCATAAAACCTTCAAAGATTATTAGACCACCTAAGTCAAGGGATTGATTAGGGCTATTTTGTTAACTATCGTGGAACTACAAAATCATTCATAAGAATATGTGCAGTATACCTATTAGGGGAACTTAGATGATTCGAAAGACCTGATCTCATCTCTCTTCATATTTTCTAACCAAATCTATATTATCTAACATAATCTATATTTTCTAACCGAATCTATATTTTCTATTATTTAATTTTATGCAATCAAATCAAATCTACTACCTATATTTTACAAAATAATATATACATTCTAAATATTTACTTTATTTCCAAATTGAGATTAACACAGTCCTCGTGGATACGAACTTATTTTATTACTTCGATAGCTTTTGTTACACTTGCCAAATATCTATCAAGTTTTTGGCGCCGCTGCCGGGGACTGTTAAATAATTTCAACTTGGCAATTTTGTTTTTATTTAGGATTTCTATCAATTATATTTTTGTTTATATATTGAAAAAAAAAATTATTTGATCCCTTCATGTTTATCTCCTTGTACTTTGCTGCTAAAAAGTTTATCCAAATTTTTGAGCTATGATAGACAGGTTAGTAGACAGGTTACACCTCTATGACATAGAAGAGATTGTTACGTTGCAGTATGAAAAACATATGTTATCTTTGAAGATCAAATATTTTGACAATACAATCTTGAGATTAAATAAGAAAAATGATCGTTATGAGGCAATTCAATCAGGTAGTGATTGTGAAGGGAAGAAATAGGTGATCAACATCGATTACAATACTCAACTTAAAAATATTTTAGATGATTTCTTGGTGTCAAATCAAGTTTCATTGGAGAAGTTTGATGTTCAGTGTGGTGATTTTGTTAAGAAAGCACATGAGTCTCAGAGGAAGTTGGTTCAAATGGAGACTGAGTGTCACATGGTTGTGGTGGAAGAAAATCCCAAAGTAAGGTGTATTGATATTTACCCGAAGTCTGAACCAGTGGGGGTTAAGGAAATCACTCGTGTGAAAATGGATGTATGACCTTCTCTAAGGTGGGAGAGTTCAAATTCTAAAGGTTTAACAATGGGTGCGTGGGAGTATCTGATTCTTTGTGCTAAATTCATGGAATTCCTACCAAACAAGAGGAAGAAGAAGGATTATATATTCTTTCTATCATTTTTGCCACCCTAACAGTGGTTGAAGCGTCAAGCTCAATGACGTAAAAGAAAGCGCTTGGTGGGAGGCAACCCATCCTTTTATTATGTTTTTATTTTCAGTATTTTATTTCTTTTGTTGAGTCAAACAATTTGTCTTTAATTTTCATTTGGATTAACTCAGTTGTATCCCCCTGTTATGTAATTGAATCTGAACTTGTTTATTATGGATGAATTTACTTGTTTGTTGACTTTTTCCAGTTTAGGAACAATTGTTTGTTCAAGTGGTGTTCCAAAAGTTCAAAAGGAGGAGTGACTAGTGTTCAAAGGCGAAGTGTACGACAGTTAAAGATAGGTAGTCACAACTGTCAGCATGATATCAAAATCCAAGTTTTAACAATTCCCTAAATAAATCAGGATATATAAAAGCTCTTTCGAGCTTGAAGAACCAAAGTGTAGGTAAACAAGAGACCTTTTTATTTTTATTTTTTATTTTTAATAAAAGACTGGTTGTATTAATGAATTAAATCATACAAATACATTGCAATTGAGCTTGGCGTGGCACTTCGGCCCACCAAATGTTATTGGGCTAAGTATGAGTCAGATTAGCTAGCCTGTGTGCTACTTGGTTACAATTTCTAGGTGCAAAATTAAAATTACAAATCTCAAAGAGACCAATCAGCTTGCAGATCTCGCTGACGATAGAACCCAAGTAGGTTCTATCTTTACACCTGCCATTCTTCAACTTATCAATTACAACTTTGCAATATCCTTCAACAATAATTCTGGTGAAACCATGAGTAAGTGCTAGAACCATGCCAGCGTACATCGCGTAAGCTTCAGCAGCAAAAACATCTTCTGGTCCATTCCTACTCCAAGTAGCAGAGAGCTGGACAATACCGTCCTTGTTGCGAATGACGCAGCCCATACCCCACCTTCCACAGATTTGGAGATTAACATCCGCATTCATTTTGATGATGGTAGTGGTCGGTTTAGTCCAATAATGTGTCGAGTTGGATCAGAGATTATGATGAGGAAGAGACATGCAATTGCTTGAGATAGAGTCACCCGACAAAGATGTAGAGGGAATCATATTTGCTTGCACGAAGGAAGAGATGCTGGAGCTTGCACGTTGAATGATAATGTCCTCTAGAATGACGGCATCTTCAAAGACAGCCTGATTACGGGCGTGCCATAAGCTATAGGTAATTGCTGCTATTTGAATTACTAAGTTAGCATCTTTATTTAAAATGAGGTCAGCTAGCCACTCTAAAAGTTGTTGGTTAGAATAGTAGTGCATACGAATTGAAGCTTGAGACCCAAACCAAACCCTCTCTGTTTGGGAACATTCCATGAATAGGTGGGTAGTAGTTTCCAGTTTAGAGTTGCATCTGGGACAGAGCAAGGAGCAATTCACCCCTCTTTTATGTAACTCTGTTCTAACTGGGAGAGAGTTATTCAAAATTCTCCAAAGGAGAGTTTTGTGTCTAGGGATAGTTTTGAGCCTCCAAAGTTTCTGCCAAAGTTCAGTAGAATTATAACTAGTTGAAGGGCCATTACTCTCTTTACTTTTCCAAAGTTGTATAGCCTCATGACCACTTTTAACCGTATAATTACCAGATTTATCATACATCCACATGATCTCATCCTCTACAGCAGGATGAATAATAGGTAATTGCACAATTTGAGACCAATCAACTGGGAGGAATTTTGTCTAAATAAGGTCATAGTCCCAATCAAAGGGATTATTAGTGAGCAGATCCTTTACCAAAAGGGGGCTAGGAGTAGTAAATCTGCTAGTGAAAGGTTTGAAGCCATTTTGGCAGGGAAGCCAATTGTCTTCTAGAATTCTAACCTTGTTGCCATTTCCTATTTTCAACTTGAATTGTTATTTGTCCTCAAGGAACAAACTTGTTAATTGAGAAATGACAGTAAAATAACAAACCTACTCCACCAATGGTAACTTCAAAGTTCATCTCCTTACTAGCCATATGATGAGCTAGTTTGATTTGCTTGCATCCACCAATTCACAACTCCATGCAACAATATGATAAGGGTTCACACACAGTCGACGTGCAAATCTACATATTACCATATGCTAGAAAAGTTTCTAAACGTCAATCAAAATCAATGTCATTACACATTTTGAGGTCTTTCAAGGTTATAACAGAGCTTAGGTAAATGTGGGATAATATTTGGATAAGTAGGCTACACAAAATTTGAGTTAGACACTCCTATGAAAATTAAAACACATATTCAATCCCTCATTCACCCTTTGAAACAACAATTGTAAAAGTACTAGAGAATGTTTGCAACTTGTTGGGACAATCGAGTTTGAAATTACTCAGATTTTTTCATTGTTTGTCCCTTGTTTTTTTTTTGATACACCATTTTTTTTAATGTATTTTTTCATGATAATGTTCTTTGTTCTCTAGTACCCCACCCCAAACTTAGTTGGTTGCAAATTCCAATAGCAACCCCAAACTTATTGTTTAGCAACACCCTACATAGCCTAACTCAAATATAACATTTTGGGTTATTTTCTAAAAGTCTCTAGGCTTAAGATATAGTTTGTCACCGAACAAAAAGGATATAAACCTACCGGCTCAAATCGGCTTTCCAAAGGAATATATTTCAATTAAAATGTGGGTAGGCTTCAAAAGGCTCACAGGACCAAGCACTTTTGCCTCAGTGTGTATATGACAAAGATCAATCAACAGTAAAGAAACAATGCAAGTTCTAGAAATGTAGTTGCACGGAGCACTCTATATAAATAAATTGAAAAATAAAATTTGGCTATGAACCTTACAGTGTTAGATTTCTCGGAGTTGTGACTACCTATCACATATGCCGCACACTTCACCTTTGAATTTCAAGTCACTACCTCCTTATGAACTTTGATGTTATCATTGGTGAAACAAACTGTTATCAAACTGGAAAATTTCAAGAAACAAGAAAATCCATTAATAATAAACAGGTAGACAATTAAAGTTACCAAAAAAAAAATAATAGAATCAAACTGACACGACCGACATCTGACAAAGACTAGTTATTGAAAGAAAAAGAACTAATGTGGACTTCAATTTTTTTCCTTTTTTTTCGTCCATCTTTTCACAATTTTGTTTTTTACTAAATAGAAATACCTCTAAAATAAAAAACATTAGAAAAAGGATGGGTTGCCTCCCATCAAGCGCTTTCTTTTACGTCATTGAGCTTGACGCTTCAACCACTGTTATGGTGGCAAAAATGACAGAAAAAATATATCATCCTTATTCTTCCTCTTGTTTGGTAGGAATTCCATGAACTTGTAACAAAGAAGCAGATGCTCCCATGCGCTCGCTGTTACTTCTTTGGAATTTAAGCTCTCCCACCTTAAAGTCTCCCACCTCAAAGATGGATATGTATTCATTTGTACATGAGTGAGTTCTTCAGACCTCATTTGTTGAGACTTCATGTAGAGACCAACACTTATCACTTTTGGATTGTAGTCCACCACAACATCCTGACACTCAGTCTTCATCTCAACCAACTTTTGCTGAGACTCGTATGCTTTCTCAACAAGATCACCACACTGAACTTCATATTTCTCAAATGAAACTTGATTTGACGTCAAGAAATCATCTAAAATAGTTTGAAGTTGAGAGTTATAATCTATGTTGTCCACTTCCTGCTCTTCTTTAACTATGTATTTCTCCTCACAAAAGAGACCACCATGATAACCTCCACAAAATTCGCAAGTCATACTCAATCTTATTTCCAAATCCTTTATATGTTCAGATATCATATATTTTTCATAACTAAGGATATTGATCTCTTCAAAATCTTTCAGTAATAGATCACCCCACATTGCTACAAAACTCAAAGAAACCTTTCAGTAGCAAAGCACAAAGAAGTAGAAATGAAGAGCATAAATCATAATTTTTTTCCTCAATTTTTTTTTATATAAACAAAAATATAAATGACAGAAATCCTAAATAATAACGAAATCACCAAATTGAAATGATTTAACAGTCCCCGGCAGCGGCGCCAAAAACTTGATAGACTTTTAGCAAGTGTACTAAAAATATATCGAAGTAATAAAATTTATAAGTTCGTATCCACAGAGACTGTTTCAATTTCTACTCGGCAAAATCGTTAAAATAAAGGATATATTAAATTTATATTTGCCCTTGGCAGTTGGATTGTTTTTGTAACATAAACGGAATAATTAGCAATTAAAAGTTGGTTTAAGAAAATTAGAGGGAAGTATGATTAAGACTTTCGAATCCTCTAACGTTCTCCTATGATAATTTGCACTCCTAGTTCAGTCAATGATTATCTAGCCTAACGACAGATTAACAAAGGAACTTTACCCAATCTCTTGACCTAGAATTCTCCCCGCAAGTGACAACCCCTTAATCTCTTAAGTGAATTCGAAACCGTTGGAAACATAAAGTAATATGAATTAACACTAGACTTTCATTGATATTCAAAGGAGTTCAACAAATTAATATTCCCATAAGGTTACATCAATCACAAAGAGAATTAGCTACTACTCATATTCATAGAAATAAACAACGTAAAAAGAAAACAAAACTGAGAGTTTCGTAGTTGCCGACGTTGCTCCTGAATTTCTTTCCGATTGGTGTTGTTGTGTGCATACCGTAGCTCTTCTCAATCGCACATACTGTTGTGCGTGATGCGTGTTCTCCTCCTCCAAAACGTGAATTTCTTTATGTGCAGCCTCCTTTTATATTTCCATCACCAGCAACTAAAATCTCCCTATGTGTGTCGGCTTAGCCACTGGTTGGGTCATGGGCTTTATTGTGTATTTCTTCCTTTTAGAATGATGTCCACGTTGATTTTTATTTTGGCATACCAACTCTTCCTTTTTCTTTTCATGTAAATGTTCTCTTTTCCTTTTTATTTAATACTCACTACCAAATAAAATTAATAATGTACTACATGACTCTATAAGTAAAAAGTGATAATTTATTCATAATGACTCTACATTAAATACTAAAACTAATAAAAATAGACTAAAAACTTAATTAAAATGACTCTAAAAATAGTGTATGACTGTCTGTCAATGTTGAATACTTCTCCAAGCAAAGCTGAGATTGGATCCCATGCCTTGTAACATTTGGCTAAGAGGGAAGAGGGATTTGTGTGAATCCACCAAACTTGTTTGGCAAGCATAGCTTGATTAAAATTCCTAATCTTAATCTTAATATATATAAATGTTAAACAGTTCTGATTAACCCTAATCCCACCACTGATTAACCCTAATCCAACCTTTTTTTAGAGGTTTAAAAAATCTTTATGAAAAAAGTCTATTGAGGGATTCAAACCCACGACCATCTACGTCAATCCAACCAATTTTGCCACTTCACCAGTAGTTGTTTACTAATTTAATTTGCTTCCACTAACTCATATCCAATACCAAGCACCCCTTTTTAAAACCCCAATTAGTCCCTTTTCCTTTCTTTTCATAATTGAACGCTATACGGTTATGAAACGTTTTCCACCTTATTTCTGCGATCTGAACCCACAAGGCTGCCATGTCCGTCCCTTTCTTCCCCATTATCCTTCGATTTCTGCTCAAAAGTGTGATTTCTATATAGATTTCGTCCATGGTATGTTCACTAAACTAATTTTCACATTAATGCTATTTTATTCATTTTGATTTTGTGGATTTTGATTGTCTCAGTTTTCATAATAAAGGGCAATGCTTGAAAGGTAAAAACTAAAAAAATGGTATGTTCAAGTACTTGAACGACATTTTTCACAGGAATGAATAAACTCTCATTTTTGTTGTCTTCACAGGAAAGGCACCCAAACAAAACTTGAGTTGATATCAATTTTAATATTTTATAATATTTCGTTTGTTCAATAATTTTTTTTAATATTTATGATTGGTCTGTAACTAAATATGAGTTCCTATTGAGCTTATGATATACAACTTTTATGTAATGCTTGAGTTTGGAACATCTTATGCCCAACTTTTCTCTTTGATCGCATATGCCCAACTCTTTTGATATAAAACATTTTGACCCACAAATACAATTTGATGGTGACTAACAAACTAAATTTTTTCATGGCACTAAAATAACTATCAATAGATAGATTTGGTAAAGTACATCAATCCATGCCAATATAAATTGTTATTTGAAATCCTTTTGTGATACTTTATAAAGGTCGCAATGTGAGAAGAAAACATGATAAAATTTATTTACTATTAGTCAATTTGAACTTTATATGTGAAACTCAAAACAAACCCGTGCATCGCACGGGTCGGGGTCTAGTATATCTAAATGTTAAACAGTGTTGCAAACAACCCTGATTAACCCTAACCCAAGGGCTTTGAAAAATATTTATGAAAAAAAATTCATCCAAGGATTTAAACCCATGTCATGTTGGTTACTTCAAAGCATTTTAACCAACAAGCCACTTGCTGTTTTTATGATATCATTTGGCTTCCACTATATGATATCCAATATTAAACTCCCTTTTTATAAAACAATTAATTTCTTTTCCTTTTTTTCCAAACGATTTTGAACCCTTTTTTTTCCTTTCTCCTTCACAATCTAAATCCAAAAGTCTGCGTTTTTCATACATTTCTTCCCCTTTTTCCTACAACATATGTCTTGAAAAATGAAAATGTAGGTGACCTTATAAACTTCTATGGTTGAATCACTTGATATGTTTCTCATACTAACTTTATGCAGTAACTTTTTTCCTTTGATGTGTATTTTGAACTATTTAATTATTTCATTGTTTAAATTTTGCTCATTGTTTAGATTTTGTATGACGAGTTCCAACTTCGGTGCATTTTGCTATTGTAGTCTTTATTGAAATGTTATATATATAATACATTTAAACATGTCGACAACTAATAATATAGTCAACATGATGCTTATATATGAAAATCGAAACAAACCCGTGCATCGCACGGGTCGGCGTCTAGTAATCTTAAAACCCAATCCACCTTATTTCTTAGGTTTGAAGATTTTTTGTTTAGAAGCCCATTGAATCTTTTTAGAATTTTCTGAGCCTCCCCACCAGAAATTACAAACAGCTCTTTCAATGTCTTGGCATAGAGCCATAGGGAACAAAAAGTAGCTCATCACATACACAGGAATGGCTTGGACCACTGCCCTAATGAGAACCCCTCTTCCTTCAAATGAGAGATTCTTCTCCTTCCACCCTTTGAGTTTTTTCCAAACTCTATCCATGATAAACTTAAAATCTTGAGAATTAGATCTCCCAAACTGTGTAAGTATTCCCAGATATTTTGGAATGTGAGAACTAATTTGAACAGGAAGATTTGCTTGAAAACGAAGTCTAACAGAATTTCCCACATTAGGACTAAAGACCATTTCAGACTTATCTAGATTAACTTTTTGACCAAATAGGTTCTGATAGCTATTAAGGATGTTTGAAATGGCAATAGCTTCTTCAAGTCTGGCCTTGCAAAAGATCACACTATCATCAGCATAGAGTAGATGAGTACGACATGGTGTCATACCCCAATTTTTTACCCAAGATCCCACCGACACGTGTCATTTGACCCTAATCAGTCTCTGACTTTTTAGTGAAAAATTCGGCAGAGAGGTATTTTAAAATACCTCATTTTTGGTTCCAAGTCAGGCCCTCTTCTCACCTTTTTTATTATTAGTGTTTTATTATTTCAATTCATTTCCATCTTTTATTTTTTTATTCATCACCTTTCTTTTTATTTTTTAATTTTAATTTCATTAGTTATCTGTCTATTATTTATTTTTTTATATAAGTCCAAAAGAGTCAAAATCCAAAAGGAACAGTCTGTCACGCGTCCATCTGCATCCCAAATCCGTCCAGTTTATAAGCATTTTGTTTCCCATCCCAATCCAAAAGCCACGATCTTTGCTGCTCGTTAACAAACACTAAAATAAAAACCTATCACTATAAAATAGAAACCGGCAGAGGCAGAAACAAACAGAGGAGGCCAGAAAAACACACAAACAGGCCGAAATTCACCAATAAACCTGCAAAGAAAATAACACACACAAAAAAAATTCATCAACCGAAACCTGCACAGAAATCCAATCCATCACACAACGGTATCACAAACCACCATTATCCCAGAACAAGTAATACAATAATCTCACGATATCAATTACCAACGTGCCAGAAACTCAATCATTAAACCATATCGGAACTCAAAACAACCCTAGAACCCGCAATCAGAACAATTTCAACAGATTCCAACCTATGCCGTTGCAAACAACTGTCAAGGTCATCAACTGTATCACAAAGCCCTTTCCAGATCCATTCATAAACAAACAAGAGGTAGTATCTCTTTTCTATTTAGATATAGGCTTTTGAGTATACTGTCTGTAAATATTGAAAACAAAAAAGGACATAAGGAAAAAAACACAAAAAAAATAAAAAATAGGGTTCCGGTATGGTGCGCCGCCGTACTGGTCGGCCAGCCACCGCCGGAACCACCTCACATGCTGCCGGAAAATTCATCACTCGCCAAAAACTTCATGAGTTTCGCCGAAAAACTCATACAAGTTCTTCATGTTCTTGAAGAACAAGAGAGAGAAGAGAGAGAGTTCTAGAGAGAAGAAAGATAGAGAGAGAAAATAAGATAGAAATGAGAGAAGCAAGGTCGTTGGTGTAACGCCCTATTTTATTATTTATTTATTTTATTGAGTTTAGATATCTTTTCTATAATTTAGTCGATTTATTTTGATGAGTGATATTTTGTTATGTTATATGTTGGTATTTATTAGTATAATATATATGTTATCTGGTGTAGAAATATATATGTTATTTGGTATTTGTTATAGAAATTTATTTGTTATTTGGTGTAAAAATATATTTGTTATTTGGTGTAAAAATATATTTTATTTGGTGTAAAAAAAATATACTTGTTATTTGCTATAGAAATATATTTGATATTTTTTATGGAAGTAATTTATATATATTTTTAAATAGAATGTTGAGTTGAGGGGCTGATTTAAGGATTTAAAAGAGTTTAAGAGAATAAGTGGAGTTAAGAGAAAATAGGTAGGTTAATGTTATAAATATAGAGTATAGAGAATATTTATATGATTTTATGTGATTTAAGTGAGTTATATGATTTATGTGAGATGTTGTGGTTTTATTAGGTGGCTTATTTTATTATCTAATAGAACAAGATTTGAAAATAAAATAAATATTAAGTTGTGGAGCTGTTTTCGAATTAGATAGAATTATGAGGGAATAAGTGAAATAAGATAAAATAGATAGAAGAGATATAAAAGGGAAAACCTAGGTTTAGAAACAGTTAGTACGTACAATTAAGTTTTTGGGAGAAAAAGGGGAGAAAACTAGAAGTGAAGAACCAAGAGGCTGCTGCTCCAATTTTATTAAGGTAAGGGTGAGACTAGCTTCTCTAATAATGGGATTATAATTCTGAAATAGGGTTTAACATGTTTGTTGTTATTTTATTTTGATAATTAAAGAAGTTAGGGTTTTGAAAAGAAGTTAGGTTTCTGAATTGCAATTTAATTGATGAAATTCGTAATCCAGTTGCAGTGATATGTTTGAGTATGTTAATTTGTTGATAAATGAATTGTTGATGATGAAATTGCACGCTTTTGATAGATATATATTTGGATACTTGATGAATTATGCTCAAACGATGATTTATGTTATGTTGTTGTTGATTTGTGGTTGGATTCATGATTATAAGTTGTGGTTGTTGATGATTGTTGTTGTTAATGTCATATTATGAATTGGGCATGAATTATGTTGAGTTGTTGTTGTTGATTGTGATGATTTTGAATAAAAGTGAAGTTGAATAATATAGGTTGCTTTTTTTGATTTTTCTTTCATCTCTGTCCTGAATTTGAAATGAAAACTGGTATTGATAAGTACATAATTGGTATTAGGTGTAAACACGAAAGTTGTAGGTATGAATGTTAGCTTTCTAATGCCGTTGGTTTTACTTCTAAATGATTTATAGAACTTGAGTTATGGTCAAATTACCGCACATAGGTCACAATGAATATTTATGAATTTCAGCACAACCTTTCCCGAATTTGAAATGAAAACTGATATTGATAGGTACAGAATTGACCTTTGGTGTAAACCTGAAAGTTGTAGATAATTGTGTTAGATTTCTATTGACTTTGGTTTGACTTGAAAATGATTTTTGGTTTTTGAGGTATAATGAAAATACGCCAAGGAGGTCTTAGTGAAATTTTATGAAAATTTCGCATAACTATTTCTAGGTCAACCCAAAACTTATGGATTGTATCCAAACTTCAAAGATTGTGTACTATGAGTTCAATTAAGGTGTTTAAGAGTATTTAACCCATGTTGAGTCGACCCATGGGGTAGGAATGAATTTGTTAATGATTATAATGAGGTTCAGAGAGGATGAATAAGATGATTAATATTGATGTTTTACTTTGATGATTAAATGTGAAAATATTTATATATTGTGAAAGACGTTGATATGAAGTTGTAATTGTTATATATGATGATTATTATTGATGGTGACTTGCTGCATATGTTTAAATGATGCTGTCTTGCTGTTGTGATGAAGTAATACCATTAAGATGCTGATCCAAATTATTGGAGTCATATGAGATGTCTAAGTTGTTAAGTCGTAAGATGTTGATTCCATGCATACTCATTTAAGTTCAGGGCTTGATGCCCTGTAAGTTAAGGGCTTGATGCCCTGTGAGCCTATTTACGCTTATACGTTGAGGGCTTGATACCCTGTGAGCCAATTTACACTCAATAGGTTGAGGGCTTGATGCCCTGGTTGGTACCACATGCATGATTAAGAAGTTGAAGTTGCTAATGTTGAGTTCAAGTTGTAGAAATCGCATTGTCGTTGTCGTTAAGTTGTCAATGAGTTGTTAATAAAGAACTAAGTGAAGTATTAATATTTATTAATCGTGGTTGTTTATGTTATTATGAGATGATGATCATGTTGTGTTGTTTATATTATTATTAGATGATGATCATGTTGTGTTGTTTATATTATTATGAGATGATGATCATGTTGTGTTGTTTATGTTATTATGAGATGATGATTATGTTCTGTTGTTTATGTTATAAGATGATGTTTATGATGTGATGATTTATGATGTTATATGATGATGATTATGATTTGATTATTATGTGCTATGTGATGATGTATATCATGCGATGAATATGAAGTTAATAATGATTAGAAGTTGATTGAGTTATTACTGAAATATTATAAGAAGATTTAATGTTATTAATTGATGAAGTTTAAGTTGTTAAATGCATTTGATGAATTAAATGCTTATTATTATTGAATGTGAAATCTCACCCCTTCTGCTTGGAAATGTTGTTCTTCGTATGAGTAACTTGCAGGTGATCGAGAATAAGTAGTTGTTGATTGTTGTTGTGAGTGGTTATCCCTCACTGTGTCTTTAGGTACTCTGATACGTAACGGGATGAGAACTTTGTGGCTATTTTCTATTCCTTACATATTGTTATACATGATTAAGTTGTAAATTGGATTTCTATGAGATGCTTTGATGAGGCCTTTGTGCCAAGACTATTTTAGATGTTGAAATAAATTCCGCTGTGAAGTTTTGAATATTTATGTTGATTGAACTTTGAAGGAAAATTAGTAAATTATTCCATTTATGATTTTTATGAAGTGTAGCATTCCGTTTTGTGATGATTTACTTTGATTAATTTAAATGAAATTTTTATGTTGGGAAAACGGGGTGTTATAATTGGTAACAGAGCAGGTCGGTCCATCCGGCCAAGTAGTTGAGTCGTTTGTGTCGTGCGACAATTGAATATTGTCGTTGTGTTTTCTAATTAATTGTTATATTTTATTATGTGATATCATCTTTGACTGACTAACTTTAATGTCATTTTGTGTATTGTTTGAAGTTACTATTTTGTTATATATAGTTTAAGTTATTTAAGCAATAATTAAATTCATTTTTCTCTTGTGCTTTGAATTTCGAGGACGAAATTGTTTTAAGGGGGATAGAGTTGTAACGCCCTATTTTATTATTTATTGAGTTTAGATATCTTTTCTATAATTTAGTCGATTTATTTTGATGAGTGATATTTTGTTATGTTATATGTTGGTATTTATTAGTATAATATATATGTTATCTGGTGTAGAAATATATATGTTATTTGGTATTTGTTACAGAAATATATTTGTTATTTGGTGTAAAAATATATATTATTTGGTGTAAAAATATATTTGTTATTTGTTATAGAAATATATGTTATTTGGTGTAAAAAAAATATACTTGTTATTTGCTATAGAAATATATTTGATATTTGTTATGAAAGTAATTTATATATATTTTTAAATAGAATGTTGAGTTGAGGGGCTGATTTAAGGATTTAAAAGAGTTTAAGAGAATAAGTGGAGTTAAGAGAAAATAGGTAGGTTAATGTTATAAATATAAGGTATAGAGAATATTTATATGATTTTATGTGATTTAAGTGAGTTATATGATTTATGTGATATGTTGTGGTTTTATTAGGTGGCTTATTTTATTATTTAATAGAATAAGATTTGAAAATAAAATAAATATTAAGTTGTGGGGTTGTTTTTGAATTAGATAGAATTATGAGGGAATAAGTGAAATAAGATAAAATAGATAGAAGAGATATAAAAGGGAAAACCTAGATTTAGAAACAGACAGTACGTACAATTAAATTTTTGGGAGAAAAAGGGGAGAAAACTAAAAGTGAAGAACCAAGAGGCTGCTGCACCAATATTCTTAAGGTAAGGGTGAGACTAGCTTCTCTAATAATGAGATTATAATTCTGAAATAGGGTTTAACATGTTTGTTGTTATTTTATTTTGATGATTAGAGAAGTTAGGGTTTTGAAAAGAAGTTAGGTTTTTGAATTGCAATTTAATTGATGAAATTCGTAATTCAGTTGTAGTGATATGTTTGAGTATGTTAATTTGTTGATAAATGAATTGTTGATGATGAAATTGCACGCTTTTGATAGATATATATTTGGATACTTGATGAATTATTCTCAAACGATGATTTATGTTATGTTGTTGTTGATTTGTGGTTGGATTCATGATTATAAGTTGTGGTTGTTGATGATTGTTGTTGTTAATGTCATATTATGAATTAGGCATGAATTATGTTGAGTTGTTGTTGTTGTTGATTGTGATGATTTTGAATAAAAGTGAAGTTGAATAATATAGGTTGCTTTTCCTGATTTTTCTTTCATCTCTGTCCCCGAATTTGAAATGAAAACTGGTATTGATAGGTACATAATTGGTATTAGGTGTAAACACGAAAATTGTAGGTATGGATGTTAGCTTTCTAATGCCGTTGGTTTGACTTATAAATGATTTATAGAACTTGGGTTATGGTCAAATTACCGCACATAGGTCACAGTAAATATATATGAATTTCAGCACAACCTTTCCCGAATTTGAAATGAAAACTGATATTGATAGGTAGAGAATTGACCTTTGGTGTAAACATGAAAGTTGTAGATAATTGTCACTACTAAAAAAGCAAAAATTAGTGAGAGAATTTTAGAGAAGGAAAACGTGAAATCCCTCTCTAATTCCGTCACTAAATTTTGCGACCAAAGAATTTGTGAGGAATTTTATTTTTTCCGTCGCTAATTTTCCTCTCTAATTTTGCTTTTTTTAGTAGTGTGTGTTAGCTTTCCATTGGCTTTAGTTTGACTTGAAAATGATTTTTGGTTTTTGAGTTATGATGAAAATACTCCAAGGAGGTCTTAGTGAAATTTTATGAAAATTTCACATAACAATTTCTAGGTCAACCCAAAACTTATGGGTTGTATCCAAACTTCAAAGTTTGTGTACTATGAGTTCAATTAAGGTGTTTAAGAGTATTTAACCCATGTTGTGAGTCGACCCTTGGGGTAGGAATGAATTTGTTAATGATTATAATGAGGTTCAGAGAGGATGAATAAAATGATTAATATTGATGTTTTACTTTGATGATTAAATGTGAAAATATTTATATATCGTGAAAGACGTTGATATGAAGTTGTAATTGTTATATATGATGATTATTATTGATGGTGACTTGCTGCATATGTTTAAATGATGCTGTCTTGCTGTTGTGATGAAGTAATACCATTAAGATGCTGATCCAAATTATTGGAGTCATATGAGATGTCTAAGTTGTTAAGTCGTAAGATGTTGAGTCCATGCATACTCATTTAAGTTGAGGGCTTGATGCCCTGTAATGTATATTTATACACATTATGTTGAGGGCTTGATGCCCTGTAAGTTGAGGGCTTGATGCCTTGTGAGCCTATTTACGCTTATATGTTGAGGGCTTGATACCCTGGGAGCCAATTTAAACACAATAGGTTGAGGGCTTGATGCCCTGGTTGGTACCACATGCATGATTAAGAAGTTGAAGTTGCTAATGTTGAGTTCATGTTGTAGAAATCGCATTGTCGTTGTCGTTAAGTTGTCAATTGTCAATGAGTTGTTAATAAAGAACTAAGTGAAGTATTAATATTTATTAATCGTGGTTGTTTATGTTATTATGAGATGATGATCATGTTGTGTTGTTTATATTATTATGAGATGATGATGATGTTGTGTTGTTTATATTATTATGAGATGTTGATCATGTTGTGTTGTTTATCTTATTATGAGATGATGATCATGTTGTGTTGTTTATGTTATTATGAGATGATGATCATGTTGTGTTGTTTATCTTATTATGAGATGATGATTATGTTGTGTTGTTTATGTTTTAAGATGATGTTTATGATGTGATGATTTATGATGTTATATGATGATGGTTATGATTTGATTATTATGTGCTATGTGATGATATATATAATGCGATGAATATGAAGTTAATAATGATTAGAAGTTGATTGAGTTATTACTGAAATATTATAAGAAGATTTAATGTTATTAATTGATGAAGTTTAAGTTGTTAAATGCTTTTTGTGCTCGTGATTTTCGGGTATCAAAATCATTGATCGGATTTGAACCTTTAATCTTTGAACTCTCAACTTTTATTCGCGGGAAGGGAAAAAGTGAGTAAAAACCCTTATAAGACCTTGGATTCGGAGGTTGGTTTCGATTGGGGAAGGTGTTAGGCACCCGAACCGACTATGGTATCCCATAGGAACCTTCTACCTATTCTCTAATCTTGCGCTAAATTAATTTTACTTATTATAAAAAGTTTAAGAGTTAAAGTGAAAGAAACGAGGAAGATGAAGCATGTTTTTGGTTATTTTTATTGATTTGGAAGGGTCGAAACCCTTTGCCTACTTACCCAAATAAATCGGGATCAAAATCAAGTAGTTCGGCTTAAGAACTTATTTGATGAGTTGAATTGATTTTAACATTTTTTGAAAGAAAGAGATTTTAAGAAGAGATGAGAGGCCTCAAGGCATGAGAAGAAAATACGATGAAGTTGGTTAATTTTAATTGCAAGAAATCCATGTCTAATGTGGATATTAAATTGATTAACATTTGATTAAGGAAAATAAAAGGAAAAACACTTGGGTTACAAGCCAAGGTTTACTTTAAAGAAAAATTGGATTTGATTTTTTTGATTTTTTTTTAACGAAAATATTTTTCTAAACTAACGGCGAATTCGCGTAACAACAGAAAATAAATAAACATAAAGCGATAAATAAAGTGATAAAGTGTCGGTGCATGTGTCAGTGCATGTGCCGGTTCCATATTACATACCCTAAATACATTCTATGGTCACAAAAAAGAAAAAAATGCGTAAAATAAATTACATCAATTCCCTAATTACAAACTAAACCAAAAATAAAATAAATAGCAAAAAAAATTAAATATGCATGCAATATTATAATGAAACTTATTATGCACACTAAAATGCAATTTAAACAACGTAAAATATCAAAATAAAAAATTGCCAACACATGAAATAAGCTTAAACACAAGATAAACAAAGATCAAAATAAACAAATATTCATGAAAGGATTTTTTAATGCCTAAATAAACAAAAGATTATATGAACTAAACAAAATATGCATGATATGAAGATTAAGACATTAATTAAAAATGCATGAAATATAGTTTAAATATTAGATGAATTAATTAATTAAAAATAAAATAAAATAAAATAAATGCATGAAATTATAACAAAGTTACTACAAACATGCAGGAATGGGGTGCAGATGGCAAAAACAAAGGGTGCAAATATTAACAGAAAAGCATACTGGGCCAAAGAAAACCATGACAGCGGGCTGGGCAAGGCTGATGGGTAACCGGTTCGGTTTGACCCGAACCAGTTTAAAAGAGGTAATATAAAAACAAATTTCATGTTATTTTCCTCATTTCTCTTTTCTCCTTCTCTCTCTAAATTTCTGAAAAAAATTTCTTCTCTCCCTTCTCTCTAACAAGGCCGCCGAAGAAGAAGAAGTGGAGGGGTGGCCGGAGCTCCTCCGGCGCGGCGGTCGGCCGTAGCGCCGCCGCGCCGGAGTTTTTTTTTGCTTTTTTTCAAAAAAAATTTTAACCGGCCTGCTCTATTCTTCTTCCTCTATCCAAATCCAATCTCAGTTTTTCAAAAGAAGTCTTAAACAAACCTAGATCTACAAAATAAAACCGAAATAAAACAAACCTTCTTACCTCTTAAAACGGTTTAAGCTTCTTCTTCTTTTTTGTGTTTTTTGGTTCTGTTTTTTTTGCCGTTCCTTCATGCGTTTCAGTTCCTTCTTCACGCGTTTCCTTCTTCTTTTCGTTTTTTGAGATTTGGTTGTTTGTGACTTGGTTGATGTTGTTTGGTTCGGATTTATGGTGTTTTTGCCTTGCCTTGTGGTGTTGGCCGAAAATGGTTATGTTGGTTGTTTGATGATTTTCGAAAATGGTTTGTATGTGTTGTTTGATGGTTTTCGAAAATGGTTTGTATGTGTTTTAGTGATTTTTGGTTCAATGGTGAATTGAGTAGGTTGCTGGATTATTTGTGTTCTTGGTGTTCATCATGATGTTCATCATGTTCATGAACTTTTGATGGTTTTGATCTTGTGAGATGGAAATAGAATGAGGAAATCTGTTTGTGATATTTTATTGATTTTTTCTGACTTGATTGTGACTGATTCTGACCCTTCTGACCCTTGGGGACCATTCTGACGCGTGAACAGTACTTTTATAGTACTGAGTCTTTGATACACTGAAAATGACGAAAATACCCCTGCTGTTTCTTGGAGAAAAAGTTGGACAGGACCAATGACAAATTGACAAGTGTACTAAATGACTTAAAAATAATAAAAAAACAGATAAATAAATAACAACAGATAAATAAATGGAAAAAGAAATAACTAAATAAATAATTAAATAATAAAAACGAAAATTAATAATAAAAATAAAAGAAATAATAAAAATGTCCCGTCGGAACCAAAAAATGAGGTATTTTAAAATACCTCCCTGCCGAAATTTCGTCTGATACGACTGAAATACGCGGCTTTTTTAACGCTAATTTAAATAATAAATCGACGACGTGAATCAAAAATGAAATTTAAAACGTAGACTTTACGATAAATAAAATACGCATAAACGTGGATAAAAATACGAAATTAAAACGCGAGTGAAAGAAAAATAAATGCGATCACAATACGAATAAGAACAGATATTACGGGAATTAGCGCGAGAACGAAAGACTGAAAACGATCAACGTACGAATAAATAAAAAATAAGTTGGTCAAAAATTAGGGTATGACACTTTTGATGAATTAAATGCTTATTATTATTGAATGTGAAATCTCACCTCTTCTGCTTGGAAATGTTGCTCTTCGTATGAGTAATTTGCAGGTGATCGAGAATAAGTAGTTGTTGATTGCTGTTGTGAGTGGCTATCCCTCACTGTGTCTTTAGGTGCTCTGATACGTAACGGGATGAGAACTTTGTGGCTATTTTCTATTCCTTACGTATTGCTATACATGATTAAGTTGTAAATTGGATTTCTATTAGATGCTTTGATGAGGCCTTTGTGCCAAGACTATTTTAGATGTTGAAATAAATTCCGCGCGAAGTTTTGTATATTTATGTTGATTGAACTTTGAAGGAAAATTAGTTAATTATTCCATTTATGATTTTTAAGAAGTGTAGCATTCCGTTTGTGATAATTTACTTTGATTAATTTAAATGAAATTTTTATGTTGGGAAAACAGGGTGTTACAGTTGGGCCTATATATATGTCGTTCCGTTCGCGTGCGTGCACGCCTACCCTCTTGATCCAATGGCCCCTGCTGCCCTGTCCTGTGATCTAATCTAGTTTGTCTGATCCCAATCAGACGGCCCAGACTATTTCCAAGTAAGCCCAGCGCCCTCTTCTGCTATTTAAAGCCCAATTTCCTTCTTTTGGTTCTGTACCCCCCCCCCCCCCCCCCCACCTTCATGTTTGGACCCCTGTATTAATTCATTGTTTTTAACATGGATGTTTTTATTTATTTTTTTAGCATCTCATTTTTTATTCAATGCATTTTATTTATTAGTCTAGGTTCATCATTCGGCATGGTATTTATTTAATTTTGTCTCTTATTTTATCTCATCAGAATTTAGGATGTAAATATGCTTTAATGTAATTTATTTATTTTTGCGCAAACTATAGAATGTATTAATAGGTTTAATGTAATAGTTTTAGGTGCATGTGTGCGTGTGTATGTTTACTTTTTATGCTTGGTAGTTTAGGTAAAAGGTCCTTGTGGTGGTCCAACACCAACATAAGGTACCAACGCTTTTACTTTTACGCTCCGTTAGTTTAATTTTAGCTAATTATTTAAAACAACAAAAACATGCAAATAATAAAAATCACAAAAAAATATTTTCATAATAAACCTTGATTCTAAGTCAAGTGACCCCATTTTATTTCTTTTCTTAATCAAATATTAATCAATTTAATTCTATTTTGAGTCTCTTTTCTTTCAATATTAAAAAATACAAACAAACATATTTTGCCACTTGGCTTCTACTTTAAAACCTTTTTCAAACTAATAAAAAACACAAAACCAATCAAACATCAATTTTTACCCCGAACTACGAGGTTTTGATCCCTCACGGGTACGTAGGCAAAAGACACTCGTCCTTCTAAATCAATAAAAAATGTAGATAATTGGCTTCTTTCTTCTCATTATTCACTATTCATTCCATATTTAAAAGCAAGTAAGTTATAGCACAAAAGTTAAATAAAATCAAGAGGTTCTCGTAGAGTACTACGTACATAAAGGGTGCTAATACCTTCCCTTTATGTAACTAACCCCCGATCCCTTAATCTTTAAAAATGTGGTATTTGAACTTTTTTCCACTTTCTTTTATAAAATAAAAAGTTCAGTCGTGAAATAAAATAGTGAGTCAAACGCTAATCAAATAGCCTTGATCTCCGAAAAATGATGCGACACATGGTGCATTAGTAGCAATGGAAATACCATGAATAAAACCTTGTTCCTTACTTCTGTTGATTAAACATGACAAGACTTCTGCTCATAAAATGAACAAATAGGGGGACAAAGGATTCCCTTGTCTTATACCTCTGATAGGGGAAAAGACGTCAGTGGGTTGCCCATTGACTAAGATAGCAAAGGTGACAGACTTAATGCAGCCCATAATAGTGTCAACCAACTTGGGGGGAAAACCCATATATAGAAGAGTTTGTTCAATGAAGTTCCATTCCAAGCTGTCATAGGCCTTTGCAATGTTTAACTTTATTCCCATAAATTCATTATCCTTCTTTCTATGCTTTTTGATATAGTGAAATGCTTCAAAAGCCAATAGAGAGTTATCAGTAATTAATCTCCCTGGTAGAAAGGCACTTTGAGTCTCATTTATAATGTTGGGTAAAATGATCTTGACTCTATTAGCTATTGTCTTAGTAATAATCTTAAGTATAACATTACAAAGGCTAATAGGTCTGAGCTCAGAAGGTGTATTGGGATTGTTAACTTTAGGAATAAGGCTGATATAAGTGAAATTTATGTCAGCAGGACTGCCCACTTTATTAAGGATATTAAGTGTATAATCTAAAACATCTTTTCCAATAACATTCCAGTATTTGTGGTAAAATAAAGCTGATAAGCCATCTGGCCTAGGGGCAGAGTTTCCTTTAAGCTGCTTTATGGCTTCTAGCACCTCAATGCTGGTAAAGTCTGTAACACCCTAATTCCGTCGATATATATTAAATAATAGTAATAATATATTTAATAATAATTAAGGATAATTTTCTTGCTATTTAATAATTTCAGCAATGAAAACATTTCACTATTCTCATTAATAAATATTATCATTGTCATTCAAGATCATAAATTGAAATGATATTAGTTCCAAGATTCAAACTCAAAATCAAATTAATTTAAACGTTAACTCCAACTCATGGTGTTACATATCAGAGCTCATATTCAACTACATATCTAATCATTACTAAAATAAAATTGACGGAAGACAATTCCCGTCGTATCCTGCTAGGCGACCCGCAACTAGATCTCTTTGTCCTAAGTATCTATACCCCACAGGTACAGACACCATAAATACAACAATAAGAAAGGGGTGAGAAATCCAGCAATAACATATTATTAGGGAAAGCATGCACATTAAATAAATATCAAAAGAATATAGTCTCCACTATCTCATCACTCTTAGCAGTCACTATGTATAATCTCTTCATTTCACATATCACAGCAGCACGTCATCTTCATATTCAAACACCCAATACAAAATAATCATATATATATATATATATGAATATGAACTCTCCTAACGACCTATATGGTTGTGGTACCACTCCTACTCATCATTTTGCTAGAGTTATGTTACTGGACTTTTCTCATCATAGTTTGCTAGAGATATGTTACTAGACTTCTCCATCAGTCATGCACTCCATCAGTCTTAGACTCTATATGAATGTATAGAAATAAATTCGACAAGTAACACAAGTATACACATATTCAAATAATTCACATATTAATGCAAGACTCTCACTAAAATGCACGACTCTAATGCAAGCACACAAATCATCAACATACTCATCATCATCATATATGACTCTCGTCACTATTATATATATCACTCTCATCATTATATACATCACTCTCATCATCATCATAGACAAGCATAATCACTCTCATCATCATAATGATATAGTTATCGTCATCCTCATCACCACTAAAATATAAATATTGTCATCCTCATCTTCATCATAATTTAATCATATATATATATATATATTTAATATTAATCATCGACATTCTCTATCGATCGTTTATATCACCACTTATTCTCTTCATTAATTCAACCCTTACACGTGACTTATTTCTAAATCAACATCGCTCTATTTTATTTTATTATTCATTTTACAGAGATACTCTATCCCATCATCAATTCTAGGTTCTCTATATACTTTACTTCTGATAGCATAACCTATTACACATTCTTAGTCTCAAGATGTATTCTAATTCATTATCATTACATATAATGTCTCCTCTCTATACAACTAGGTTCTTCCCCACCATCGTCATTAACTCTTTTGTAATTATTCTTCTCATTTAAAACGACTTTATATCTTATTACCTTGTTCTCATCTTCATCGTCATCTATAAATCGACTATTCTCCTAATCTTAACTTAATCCTAATTGAAAGTTATTATCTCACTTTATCAGTACCTTCGACTTCAGAAACTTTCCTCACTAAGGCTACATTATAATTCGAGATTTTATTCTCTCGATACCGGTTATTATTATTATCGCTAAACATTATAACTATTCCCGCTTATCCGCTTTACTACTCATCTTGCTCTCTCTAATTGTTTCCCGTCCTTTTCATCTCTATTATCATTACTATTATCTTTCATTACCTAATTCACAACTCCCTATCTTTCTTTACATCTCGCCTACGATCATCTAACTCGACTACACTATAACCTTTATTTGTTTTTACACTTTAAACGTTCCTAATAACATTCGCCATAAGTTATTTAATTACCTTGGATATCTCACTCTCCAATTATCAATACTCTTAAGCTCATTATTTTTCACGTCCTATTGTCAAGTCATCTTTTAACATCATTAAATTCATTTAGATCACTGTCACCGATTTATGTTTTAGACTTGCTATTATATCTTGAGGTAATCACTTCTATTTATACTTGATCACACTCCCTCGTTTATATGTAAAGCATAAGGATCTTCACCTTTACTTGACACGTTAACGGATTTCTTAAAATCACTAATACTATCATGATGGTTTAGAGTCACTACAACGGTGGTGCTGAAACTTCATGAAAAATGCAGCATGACCCACATGCGACATTTTAATCATAACTCAACATAGGAATGTATGAATGAGGTCAAACCAAAGCTAAAATAAACATAACACCCATATATAAAACTTTCATGAAGGAACCTAAATCCAATTCAATACAGAGAGGGGTGCAAAGGTTGGTTTTCCTAAACCTAGACTGAGTGCACGACCTTGCTGATCTATGTGTAGTGTTTTGATCATAACTCACGTTTTAGACGTCTTATTGAATTCACTCAAAATCCACATTAAATCTAATGTCCATATCTACAACTTTCATGTTTACATAAAAACCTAGTTCAGAAGATAAAAGAGTCGAAAGATGGATTTTTTAAGCCTCGGAAAAGAGTACGACCCTGCTAACCTATGTGTAGTATTTTGACCATATCTTGAGTTCTAGACATTGCATTGAGGTATAACCAACGCCAAATTAAAGCTAACATTTATATCTAAAACTTTCGTCAAGACACCGAAACCTAATTCTAAACATAAAAGTGCCAGTTTTTATTTTTTTGTTTCGGTTACAGAAATCACATATTTTCTGCGATTTCGCATATGCGATTTAACCTTAAGGGACTTTTCCAAACTCCGTTTTTGACCCTAAACTCGCCAAACTCAACCCTAATATTCACTCCATGACTACCCTATCATTCAAACACTAATTATTCGTCAATCTACCTGATCATCTACTCTTTTTAAAACTAAAACTCAATTCAAAAACCTAAACTAGTTTTCCTCAATTGACAATTTCAACTTTATCTTTCAATTTGTTTATCATCATTCTCTTATCAAAATTCATATCATAACAACAACAATGTATTAAAATTTAAGACAACTCTCCCATCATAGATTAAGATACCCTAAAGTGTAAAGATTCTCCCCTTATCTCGAATTCGCTGGTAACGCAACTTTTGGTTCAATTCTCCTTAGTTAGGGTTTGCCTCCTTTCCTCTATACTTCTCTCTGGTTCAAACGTTCAGCAATAATGTTTTATGAATTTCTATTCCTCTATTTATACTAGGAAACTAGGTTAAATTCTTATTATTATTACTTTCTCCCCTCCACCTATCATAATTTACTCCCTCCTGCCCCACTTATTTTATTACTTCTATTTCTCACCTTTTATCTTTATTATTTATTATATCATTCCTCTCTTTATAATTTAAATTCACATAAAATATTAATAACCACCAAAACTCCCTAAAATATCAACAATGGTACACTATTTTCTCCCTAAAAATTGTTTTTCTCACATTATTCACTCGACTACTTGACTCCTCCTTACTTCCTCATTATTCGTAATACCTATAACCACAAAGAGCTTAATTTAATAATATCAAGCCTCAATGATAATAATAACAATAATACTAATTTTACCCGATCATAATATTAATATTATATAATAATAATACTGACAATTAATAATAAAAATTGGGGTGTTACAAAGTCAGTTGCCAGAGTACTGTACATTTGGCTATCAATTTTGTTGCTGATGACTTGAAAATGCTCAGGTGTCAGCTGAGGTTTAGTACTGGTGAAAATACCTTTGAAATACTCCATAAACACTTGATGAATATGAAGGCTGTCCCTCCAAATCTTACCTTGAGAGTCAGTTATTTGGTTAATATAGTTTTTTCTCCTCCTTTTGACTAGCTTTGTAGTGAAAGTACTTTGTGTTAAGGTCCCCATGCTTAAGCCAATGAACCTTGGCTCTTTGAGACCACCATAATTCCTCCTTGGCTAACAAATCATCTAGATTCATTTCTTCAGTATTAATCACATTAAGATCATCTCCATTAGGTATCCTATTTTTAAGAGAAGCTAATTTATCCTGACTGGCCTTAATCCTTTTGGGGATGTCCCCAAATTTTTGTGTACCCCAATTGTCTAACCTGTGTAAGATATTCTTGAGTCTGGTAGGGCAATCAGTTAATTGCAGGCTCCAACTATTCTCAATGATAGAATGGCACTCTTTATCTTCAGACCACACATGTTCAAATCTGGTTAGGCTGTTTTTCTTGTATGTGGATCTGCTTTCTTCCACATCAAAGAATTCTAAAAGGATTGGGGCATGATCAGATGTATATCTAAGCAAGTGGGTGTTAGAGAACCTAGGAAAAATAGACATCCAATTTGAATTAGCACAATAACGATCCAAACGTTCCTGAATATTATGAAAATTGGCCTGATTGTTGGCCCAAGTAAACTTATAGCCATTAAACCCAATATTAGTTAAACCACATTGACGTAAAGTATAATTAAAGAGATTAGTAATAGGGGCATCTATACCATTGCCACCCAGTTTTTCAGAACTATTTAGGATCATATTGAAATTTCCAAAAATAAGCCAGCTATCATTAGTTCTAGAAGAGTGAAGATCATTAATTGAATCACAAGTCAAATGTTTAGTATTATGGTAGGGGGATCCATAGAAACCGGTAGCATACCATTTATTATTAGTATTACAAGTAGTAATATAGGTATCAATGAGCATTTTATTAGATTGGATAATAGTGATGTTTACATTATTATTCCATAAAAGAGCTAAACCTCCAGATTTGTTATTAGAACTAATAGAGCAATTAACCATAAAAGAGTTAGAGAGAGGACCGCATGATAATATGGACTTAGCCTTTTTGTCAGAGTCTGAGAGTTTGGTTTCCATTAAAAACACCACATCCGGGCAATGAAGCTTGAAAACTTTCTTCAAAGCTATAACTGCAGGGGGACTGCCCAGACCCCTGCAGTTCCAGGATAGAAATCTCATGGGGACTGGCCGACCACATTCACAGGGTCTGCCATTGCTGAGCTCAATTTAGGGTGACCTCCTGCACCTATGCTAGTTTCCTGACCACTACCAGACTTCCTTTTGTTATTATTCAGCTCCATCGTCTTGAAACTTTGATTGACCCCTGGTGATTGAGTAACCTGCATACTGATAGTGCTAGTATATTTGTTGGCGGGAATTTCTGGAATCAGTGCCCTGAAGTTGTTTGTTCATGTTCAGCTTAGTCATTTTATCTAGTAACCCCTTTGGGATAGGGCTGAACTGCCCTCCACTAAGAGCTTTCAAAGGGTTGCTTCTAAAGGTTTTCTCCTTGATGTCTATAAGCATGCGCCCAAAAATCCTTGATCTTAACCATGCTCCCCTTGGATTAGTATAGCCATCACCCTAAATCTGCCCAGGTGAAAAGACATTACAGCAGCCACCTTTATTGTACCCTACCAAACCACATCCGAAGCAAAACATGGGTAGATTTTCATATCTGAAATCTACCCAATGAATTCCATCCACTTTATTCCCAATATACAATCCAGCCCTTATAGGAGTAGCAATATCAAACAAAATTTTAACTTTAATAATTATGACATTGTCTGGATATTCATATAGACCAGAATCCAGAACTTGTCCAATTTGAGATCCAATTTGGTTTCCCATGCTTATGGATTTGCAATGTAAAGGAAGGCCCCAAATTTGGACCCAGAGAGGGACTTGTGAGAAATTTAGAGTACTAAGATTAACTTTCCTATCCCAAGCATGGATGACAAACTAACAATTACGTATAATCCATGAATTCCCTTTCAAGATCCTTGTGATGTCCTGTTCCTTATTCATGGTGATTTGGTATTGCTTTCCTTCTATTTCATTGATTTTGAATCCTTCTGGGTTACACCTATGCCTGCTAGCGAGTTGTAGAGAGAGGGTGTAGGAATTGGCTTATAAGATTTTTTTTTTGCAATTAGGTTGTTCTGGCAGTTGCTGACACTTTCTTGAACATTATTTTCTTCATAATAGCAAAAAGGTTCTGAATCTTCATTGATACCGGTATGTGAATCTTGATTTGTTGCATCTTGATATTGATACTGATGTTCTATTGGTGAACGAGAGCCACTTGTAGAACCCAACTCCTCATAGCAACCAGTTTGGGTTTGATGTAGGTTGAAAACAGGTATAGATTGTTCACGCAAGTTTGTGAGAATAGGAGTAATAACATAATTTTTTTTGTATTTTTGCAGGACGGTGTGATTCTTGGTTTGGCATGGATGGTTGAGAAAGGTTATGGGAGTCTGATGGAACTCCAGGAATGTTCAGTTTGTCATAGTAAAAGCAAGAACTGAAAAGGTTAGAGAGAGAGAGGGTTGAGGATAGGAGCAAAAAGAAAGAACCGTCAGAATCGTCACCAAAGAAAAGAAAAGAAGCAAGGTTGAGGAAAAAAATGGAAGTCAAACTTAAAGGAGAGACTACGATCAGGTAAGGTTAAGAAGAGAAAAAGTAATATTATTAGGAGAGAAAGCAAGGATAAAAGGGGAAGAAGGAGCACATCAAAAAGATGGAAAACTCGAAATCAGCTATCATCACCAAGTGGGCAAAAGTTATGGTGCATAAGCCATTTCCTTATGCATCGTGCATAAAGATTTCGCAACCATTAGATCTAGTGTACACGTGTAATAATCCTAGGCTTCTCTCTAAGTTAAACTTAGAGAGAGAAGTTCTCCCTTCTCTCTTCAAACAAACAGTCTGACGGTGATGATGACAGTGATGATGATGAACGACGATGTTGATGATGAGATTGTAGATTCTGGAAACCATTTCCACAACAAAATGAGTTTGGAGTACAACTCACAGAAACCATTTCCACAGCAAAATGGTTTTGGCATTCTGGTACGGTGATAATGACGGTGACGATGATGAACGACGGTGTTGATGATAAGATTGAAGATTCCAGTGGTGATGATGATGAACGATGGTGATGATTCTATTTGTTTCCGAGTTTTGTTCGTTTTGTTTGGTTTCCTTTGGAGGTGTAGGAAACAATTATGTTGGGATTTATGCACGATGCATAAGGATTTCCTTATGCACCATAACCGCTCCCCACCAAGGGAGATGAAGGAAAACTAGGTTAAAACGGAACAAAGCTTCAAGAAGGTTTCTTGGAGCGATCTTTCTCTATTAACCAAAACAAGAGACCTTCAAACCTTTAGATCTCAACATATTTGAAAATAACAGAGAATCAAAGAAGTCAAGCTACAATGTCGTATGATAAAATAATATTTTTTATTTTTGTTGATTATTAATTATTTTATTTTTAGAAATATGACTATAGTTGTACCCTAAAAAAATATGACTATAAAAAACATTGAAAAAATGATAAGTGAGTCACTAAATAGTATAGTGATTCAATTCATACACGAGACTCATAACGACATCTTTATAAATAATAATGTCTTTATTATTTTTGATATTATTATATATTTTTAGTTTACCACTTCATAATATTTGATAACAACTATTTCAACGGGGCAAATTACACTAACCTCCATAAGGTCTTCTTAAATAACACAAACACCAGCTCTATTTTTTACATAAACACTGATCTCACTATATTTTAACTACACATTAATCTCTCTTTTTTTTAATCAAATTTATAAGCACTTCCCTAATATTAAAACACAAGTTAAACTTTGTTAATTTCATTTTTTTAGCAATTAATTTCTTCATACGAGTATGAACACACGTAATTTTCGACCATTTTTTCTTTCCATTTTTCACTTAGGTGATTTTTCACTTAGGTGATTTTCCCAACTTATTGTCCTCACTCAATGTGATATAATTTTTAAATTCTAATGTAAAAAATGCATATATCGAAAATTATTTCCTTTTCATTGATCAACCACAATGTCCATCCACCAAAATTCTTCTCATTTCTATATTCTCTTTTGATCTCTTATATAATTGTCGATGTTTGATTCTATTCTGTGGTATAAACAAATGTTGTTATTGTTTCTCCATTGCGAGGAATAAATGTCATTTATATTTATTATGAAAATAGAAAACAGATACAAACTAACCAAAATGATTGAAATTAAATTATATATTTACAAAGTTATTGAAATGGATAATATTAGGGGAGATTGATGTGTTTTAAAAAATTAAAAGGGCTACTTGTGTTATTTAAAAAAATCTCAAGGTAAGTCAATGTAATTTGCCCTTTTATCATTAAGTCTGCATAATTCATTAGTTTTTCTTATTTTCTCAATTCATATAGCATTGCCCCCACTTCAAATTAACTCGTGCCAGTGCTTAGCATGGGTTGCTAGTTATTATAAAAAAAGTTGTTTTAGGGTATAATTGGTATAATGAAAAAGTAAATATAAATGTAATATCCCGCTCATTAGTTTCACGATGATTTACCTGTTAACTTATCATATGCGCGTTTAAGATGGAAGGGCCTTTTAGTACTTTCATTTAAAGGGTATTCAACTGAGTTTAGAGCCAAGATTATTCATTTTGTCATGGTACTTCCTCTCTCTAAACTTCTAAGATCTGAATTCTCTCATTTCCCTCTCTAGAATTTTGAACCCCATCCTTTCATTGTGGCTCAATCCTCTCTAAAATTATCATTCTTGGATGATCAAGGTTTAGGAATGGTTTAATCATGAAGATTGCACAAGGATGGACCTAACTTAATCTTTCAAGCATGGATTCTTGAGTTAGAGGCTTTGCATGCTTTAGGGTTTGGTTTAGAAGTGGAACTTGAAGATAATCTCAGAATTTGCAAGTGAGTTCTTTAGTTAGTTTCCCTCACTATGGGTTAAGTGGTATTGTGTGAGAAATGATGATTGTTAGTTTATGAATGTATGATTCTAGTACCCCCATGCCATTGATTTGTTGTGATTATGTTAATATTCCCATGCATGATGATTTTTGCTATTTATATGAGTTTTTGGAAGTGTAATGTGTATTGCAAGACTGAATTTTGAGGTTTTTTGGTGCCAAAACTTGAATTCTGCACTTCATGACCCGAAGAAACTCGCCATAAGCGAGAAACACGCTTATAGCGAGTTGTCTCCAGGAACTACTCGCCTACAGCGAGTTCCTCAGCTCTTCAAGAGCTGTTGGATCGTCCTGGAGGTCCGGTGGTGCCGTCCGAGGCTTTTTCTCGCAGTATTTACTGACTTTAGAACCCCCAAACAACATCTAATCAATGTGCATTACATCGTAAGATTTTTTAAACGAAAAGCATGATCAATATTAATAAATTCAATGAAGAATAACTTATGAGAGTTATGATATGACCTATACTCGGGTAGGATCCAATTTTAAGTATGAGGAATCCTTAAAACCTCGACTTAGATAGTCGAGATTATGTATGCTAGGACGCCTTCAAGGCGTATTATGATTACGACTAAGATTATGTATGACATATCGTGTCTCTTGCAATCCACACTAGGGGGATTCAAGAGGTTCACGTTTGGGGGATGGGATACGCTCCGCAAGGTAGGCCCGCATGACATTAGAAGAACTTATTCATAAGCACGTAATAAGACCCAGTGTGTCTCCTTTTGGGGCGCCAGTTGTAACGCCCTAGTTGTTATTTATTTTATTTCAGTTGATTTTAATAAGTTCTTATGATTTTAAATAATTATGTTGATTTTTGGTGTGTTATATATTTTATTATATAGTTATTTTTATTATTTAATTAAAATAGGTGAGAATTATAATTATTAGAAGGTTGGGGATTAAAATGAATTATTTAATAATTTAATAGGAGTTATTTATAATTAAGGAGAAGTTAATAGGTTTTAATAGGAAATAGAAGGAAAGAAAGAGTCAGAACCAGTTTTACGTAGAAACAGTGAGAAAACAAGAAAAGGGGGAAAAACCTAGAAGAAGAGAGAAGAAGCAAGAGGAGAGAAGAACGCTGCTTTTAATTCAGGAAGATAATCTAAGGTAAGGGTGAGACTAACTTTCAATGATTATAGTTTACATAATTCTGAAATTGAATTTAACATGTTTTGTTGAAAATTGTTGTGGAGAAATTACGTTTTTAAGTTAAATTAGAATTGTCAAAAACATAGGTAATCCGTTGAATTGATGTAAAAAGTGATGTTTAGGTTGTAGATTATCAGTAGGCAATGTTTCCTAACAATTTTGGGATTTGGGATGTCGAAATTTGGGTTTTTGGGTGAAAAATGGTGTAAAAATCGTAACAACAGGGGAAAACTCGCTAGAAACTCGCTATTGGCGAAATTTGTCTGGAACATTTTCGCTATTAGCCAGAATTTCGCTATTAGCGAAATTGCACTGTGACAGCTTTCTCTGTTTCGCGTTCTTGCGTCTTTTTAACCCGTTTCTGTTTTGATTTAGCTTTCGGTGTAAACATGAAAGTTGTAGATAACTGAGTTAGCTTTCTAATGGCCTTGGTTTGACGTGTAAAGAATTTTTAGATTTTGAGTTATGATGAAAATAGTCCAAGTGGGTACTTAGAAAATTTTAAGAAAACTTAGCATAACTAATTCTGAGTTAGTCCAAAACTTATGGTTGGTTTCCCAACTTCAAACTTAGGTATTAGAGATTTAGTTGAAGTGTTTTATGAGTATTTGACTTATGGCTTATTGATCACACTCGCTTCTTTTTGAAGAATGTTTTGGTCTGATAGGAATGTAGTTGATTAATGTATATGTGTTATGTTGATGAATTCTGTCGTAAGAGTTGTTGTGTCAGATTTTGACTAAGTTATGGAGTGTGTCATAAATGATTAGGCACATATGTTGTTGTCGTAGACGTTGTCGAGTTGTATGCAGATATACACTAGTGAGTCCATTCATACTCATACCTTGCTGAGGGCTCATGCCCTGGAGTGTTTTCACTCAACCGTTGAGGGCTTATGCCCTGGAGTGTTTAACACTCAATCGTTGAGGGCTTATGCCCTGGAATGTTATTTCATTCAATTGTTGGGGGCTTATGCCCCGGAATGCTTAGCATTCAACACGCGTAAAATGGTACCACATGCATTTGCATTAGTCGCATTGTTGTCGTTGTAGCTGTTGTCGTTGTTGTTGTTGTAGGTTGAGTTGTCAGTGTCGTTGTCGATGATGTTGTTGAATTGTTCATTATAATTGATAATTAATTATTCATTATACTGATGTTGTTGAATTTAATTGATGAATTATGATATCTATTGTTGTTTGTGAATCTCACCCCTTCTGCTGGAATTGCCGCCTTGTGGGCAAGTGCAGGTAACGAAGATAGAGATGTCGGCTCAAAGTGTCTTAGGGCTCTGATACGTAACGGGACGGGAATTGTTGCTTGTTTTCTCTTTCCTTACGTATTAATAATGATTTATGAAACTTTTGATGAGGCCTGCGTGCCAAAGACTTGTTTAGTTGTTTTAAACTAATTCCGCTGCGAAGTTTTGGAGTTAATTATTATTGACTATTTTATTGGAGAATATTTATTCATCCGTTAATTTGGAGATTTTATTTGAATGAAAATGTAGCATTCCGTTTTTGGTGAAAAACTCTGATTTAATTTGTTAATTAATAATTGTTGGGCGAACGGGGTGTTACACCAGTGTTTTCAGTTAAGAAGATGGATGGTGGAATGAAGTTATACATTGATTACTGTCAGCTGAATAAGGTAACTATCAAGAACAAGTATCCTCTACCAAGAATTGATGACCTACTTTATCAACTTAAGGGAACAACAATGTTCTCTAAAATTGATCTCGGATCGGGTTATCACCAGATTCGTATCAAGTCATCAGATGTGTCTAAGACGGCTTTTAGGACGCGTTACAGACACTATGAATTTTTAGATATGCCATTCGTTGTGACTAATGCCCAAGCAGTATTCACGGATTATATGAACAGGATCTTTCAGCCATACTTAGATCAATATGTTATTATCTTCATTAGTGACATCTTAATCTATTCCAAGAGGCCACAGGAGCATGTCCAACATCTGAGGATAGTGTTAAATATCCTCCGAGAAAAGTAGTTGTACACAAAATTCAGTAAGTGTGAATTTTGGTTGTTAGAAGTCAAGTTTCTAGGACATGTCATTTCTCAAGGAGGAGTGGCAATTGATAAGTTGAAAGTGGAAGTTGTTCATAATTGGACAAGGACAAAGAATGTTTCAGAGGTTAAAAGCTTTTTGGGATTAGCTGGTTATTATCGACGGTTTATCATGAAGTTTTCTCATATTGCACTGCCTTAGACACATCTTACTAGAATGGACGTGCCAATTTTATGGGACGAAGAATGTAAACAGTGTTTCAGAACCTTGAAAGAAGAAATTTACCAAAGCCCTGGTCTTGGCTATACCAGATCCTGCGAAGAGATACATCGTATTCTGTGATGCATCGTCTAAGGGTCTTGGTAGTGTACTTATGCAAAGGGACAATGTGATAGCATATGCCTCTAGGCAACACAAGACGCATGAAGAGAACTACCCTACTCATGATTTGGAGTCGGCAGTAATAGTTTTTGCATTGAAAGTATGGAGGCATCATTTATATGGAGCACATTTTGATTTATTCAGTGACCATAAGAGTTTGAAGTACTTATTCGATCAGAGAGATCTAAACATGAGGCAAAGGAGATGGATGGAATACTTAAAAGACTTTGATTTCGATTTGAAGTATCATCCAGGAAAGGCTAATGTGGTAGCTGATGCTTTGAGCCGAAAAGCTTTAGCGCAAGCCGAAGTTTTCATGCATACTTTTAACTTGTATGAAAAGCTTAAAGACCTTAACCTTGAAGTCATTGAGGTTGATGGTGGTATTTTGTTACACAGGCTGGAAATCTCTTACGACTTACGATCCAGGATAGTGCAAGCACATGGTATGGATGTGGATTTTCAAAGGAGAATTGGATATCCATAATTTTCTATGGCTTCAGATGGAGCGATGTTGTTCAAAGGCAGAGTATGTGTTCGAAATGACCCGGAGCTCAAGAGATTGATTCTAGAAGAAACACATAAGAGTAGTTTCTCAATTCACCCTGGTGCTACCATGATTTATCAGGATTTGAAAAGAGATTATTGGTGGTCTAGCATGAAAACTAAAATTGTGGAGTTTGTAGAGAGGAGTATAGTATATCAACAAGTCAAGATTGAGCATCAGAATCCATAAGGTTTGCTTGAACCCTTAGAAATTCCACAGTGGAAGTGGGAGCAGATATTTATGGACTTTGTAGGAGGCTTACCCCATACACAGAAAGGACATGACTCAATTTGGGTAATATCGTAGATAGATTGACTAAGTCGGCTCATTTCTTACC
The DNA here is from genome assembly GCA_946800305.1 of Medicago arabica. Lineage (NCBI taxonomy): Eukaryota > Viridiplantae > Streptophyta > Magnoliopsida > Fabales > Fabaceae > Medicago > Medicago arabica. The sequence goes on from OX326964.1 coordinate 37,047,749, forward strand.
GGTTAAGTGTGCCTACAAGACATCACAGGATGTAGAGTTGTTTATCTTAGAGATTGTTAAGTTACATGGTGTTCCAGTGATATTGTGTCAGATAGGGACCCAATCTTCACTTCGCACTTTTGGAAGGCTTTCTAGAGAGCTTTAGGAACTTGGTTGAAAATGAGCACGTCTCATCATCCGCAGATGGATGGCCAAACAGAAAGGACTATTCAAACTTTAGAAGATAGGTTACGTGCTTGTATTCTGGAAGATGGAATAATCATCTACCTCTGATAGAATTTTCTTATAACAACAGTTATCATTCAAGTATAGGTATGGCGCCTTATGAAGCTTTTCATGGTAAGAAATGCAGAACTCATTTATGTTGGGCTGAAGTCGAGGACAAAGGTATTATAGGACCCGAAATTGTTCAAGAAACAACTCTGAAGATTAAGTCGATTCAGGAAAAGATGAGAATGGCTCAGAGTCGTCGGAAAAATTATGCAGATAAGAGGCGGAGACCTTTAAAGTTCAATGAAGGAGAGCATGTGTTCCTGAAAGTCACGCCTAAGTTGGGTTTGTGAGGCGTTTTCAAAACTAAGAAGTTATGTCCCAGATATGTTGGGCTATTCCCGATACTCAGATGTATCTGTCCAACAACTTATTAGTTAGCTTTACCCCCAGCCATGTCAGGATTGTACGATGTTTTTAATGTGTCTCAGTTAAAGAAGTATATTCTGGATCCTTTCCAACTAGTTGAATTGGATTCCATAGAGTTAAAGCCGGACTTGACATTTCATCCGGAAACATAATGGATACTAGACCGTGATGTCAAATCCATCAGAACCAAAGAGATTCCTATAGTTAAGGTAGTATAAAAGGGTCCACCAGATGGCGAGGCTACATGGGAACTCAATCAGAGATGTTAAATCAATATGCATATTTGTTTTCAGGTAAATTCTAAATTTCGAGGACGAAATTCTTTTAAGGGGGGATGATGTAATATCCCTCTCATTAGTTTCACGATGATTTACCTGTTAACTAATCATATGCGCGTTTAAGATGGAAGGGCCTTTTAGTACTTTCATGTAAGGGGTATTTAAGTGAGTTTAGAGCCAAGATTATTCATTTTGTTATGGTACTTCCTCTCTCTAAACTTCTAAGATCAGAATTCTCTCATTTCCCTCTCTAGAATTTCAAACCCCATCCTTTCATTGTGGCTCAATCCTCTCTAAATTCATCATTCTTGGATGATCAAGGTTTAGGAATGGTTTAATCATGAAGATTTCACAAGGGTGGACCTAACATAATCTTTCAAGTTTGGATTCTTGATTTAGAGGCTTTGCATGCTTTAGGGTTTGGTTTAAAAGTGGAACTTGAAGATTAATCTCAGAATTTTCAAGTAAGTTCTTTAGTTAATTTACCTCATCTATGGGTTATATGGTATTGTGTTAGAATTGATGATTGTTAGTTTATGAATGTATGATTCTAGTACCCCATGCCATTGATTTGTTGTGATTATGTTAATATTGCTATGCATGATGATTTTTGCTGTTTATATGAGTTTATGGGCCTTCTCTTGCAGGTGACGACGACGTAAGTCAAATGTGCATTGCAAGACTCAATTTTGAGGTTTTTGGGGTCAAAATCGAAATCTGCACTTCAGGACCTGAAGAAACTCGCCATAAGCGAGAAACGCGCTTATAGCGAGTTGTCTCCAGGAACTACTCGCCTATCGTGAGTTAGGGGAGAGTTCCTCAGCTCCTCAGAAGCTGTTGGCTCGTCCTGGAGGTACCGTGGTGCCGTCCGAGGCTTTTTCTCGTAGTATTTTCTGACTTTAAAACCCCCAAGCAACATTTATTCAATGCGCATTAAAATGTAAGATTTAGAAATGAAAAGCATAAGAAATATTAATAAATTCAATGAAGAATGGCTTATGAGAGTTATGATATGACCTATACTCGGGTAGGATCCAATTTTAAGTATGGGGAATCATTAGAACCTCGACTTAGATAGTCGAGATTATGTATGCTAGCACGCCTTCAAGGCGTATTATGATTATGACTAAGATTATGTATGACATGACATGTAGTGTCTCTTGCAAGGATTTAAGAGGGATTTAAGAGGTTCACGTTAGGGGGACGGGATACGCTCCGCAAGGTAGGCCCACACGACATTAAGAGGAGTTCGATGTACCTTAGCTAGGAATTCATCGGTTATGTTATGGGATTGTACTCGGGGTTACTCCACCCGATTACATTTCGTATAATCAACTTAGATAATTATATGTTAATCTATGATTTGCTATACCATGCTTTTGATACGATTATGCTCATGACAAGAGTATGATATAACACAAGCATAAGTATAAGTACAGATGACAAAGATCTTAGATATGCACGATCGTTTAGGTATGCATTAGTTCACACACGTATAATTAACCAATCGGTTGTATTGCAGACACGTGGTAACCATAGGTTTCCCCGAGGTTACCTATAGCCTAGGATTAGGTAGAACTCACTGAGACATTATGTCTCATTCCAATTCTTCATTTTTACAGGTTTACAGGTTACTCATGGCAAAGGTAAGGAGAAGGCTACAGATTGATCATGCTCGGTGGATTTGGTGCTTATGTCCTTTCGTTGATGTTACGTTTATATATATATATATATATATATTAGTCGTAATGGACCTTGATGTTACTTGTTTCATTCAACTCATTATGTATAATTATTGGCATGCCATGCGCTTAGGGAATTATCCATGCACCTAGGGCATGGCTTTTTTCATACACTCATGTGTTACGCATGCTGGTCATGCGCCCCATGCATCCTAGAATGCAGGGCGCAAACGTCTTTTCCTGCTTTTATTTTGGGTAAAGCCCACGCTTTTAGCCCAAACCCAGGTAGAAACTCTCACTATAAATACCAACATTCCTCATTCAGAACTTCTCCTTCAGAACTATGGCATTTCAAGAGGAAGGCAACTTTTGAGCTTCGGGAGGGTTTCTATCTTCTCCTTGATTTTCTAGGGTATGTATTTATCTTTTGTAATTTGTTTTTAGTTACCATGGGTAACCAAAATTTTTTAGGTTAGAGTTCTAAGATGAACCTCTTTTTATTTTTGTTGGATATTTATTTAATATAATGTCGTTTATTTTATTTATTTTTTGCTCGCTATTAAGTTTCTGATTTAGTAGTTTCTTTCAAAGGAGCGTAACCTTATATTAGGTACTTAGGTTGTGACAGGGCCTAACATTGTTATTACTATCTTGTTGCTTGTATCTTGATATTTATAGAATTATACTAGTAACTATCTGTCTAGTAAGTAAGTAGTTAGTAAGTAATACGGAAAAAGAGTTGACCCTAGTAGTAAGTACTTAGGAGGTGACATTACTAAGACTGAGTAGTAACTCTGCTGAACCTTGGATGTAACTGGTTTTTAATTAGGGAAACAAGTGTCTCCGAGGAATAAATCTTTACCGAACCATTTTCTTGAAACCCCTAGTAAGGTAGACGTAGATTAGGCCTGCCCATTTGTATAACTACTAAGAGCGTAGAGAGGGTGTGGTATGAGTGTCCTAAGATTCATAGATGGGCTCAACTAATGGAACCTTAGCCTTTGTTTCCTTTGGAAAAACTAGAATGTCAATTTAAGTTTATGTTTCAATTACTTTTGGATTAACAAGATCCCGCACATAAGGATCACCGTGCGATCAGGAGGTGCAGTTAGCAATCAGAGCGATATACCGATTAGGTTAGAAACTTCCTAACGACCTTATCACTTGTATATTCTACCTAAAATAAATAAATGCGAACTATTACTTAATATCCAACAATATAAACATGTGGAATTCAAAGAGTCCTAACCGCTACTTACTTTTCTGCAACCAAAACAGGTAAACTTGCTCTGTTGCAAACAGATAAAAATTGCAACTCTTTAACCCTTATCTTTTATATTGTAAAACTTTAAAAAATAAGTAACGCGAATTGTTTGGACGAAACGACAATCCCTATGGATATGATACTCTACTTATCACTTTATTACTTGGTAAACGATTTGGTATACTTGCCATATCCGAACATCATCACTCACCAGTGATAACAATAAGTACAATCAAAATGGAGACACACTCTAAGAAACAAAATCCACACTTGCTTAAAGCCTTATGAGTGATTCACAAATTACAACTAAACTACCAGTCCAACTCTAGCATCAAGATGATACAAGAGAGGCTTACAAACAACAATAGACAGACTAAAATCCTAAATGACGCTTTCAGAATTGTAGCTTCATTAGTCTTCTTAGGTTTAGAGTCTTCCTTTATATAACCTGAAAATAGCATGGGCTTGATGAGAAATTCAGGCTAAACATTCCAGCTGATTGAGTTCAGTCTTCAACAAAATATTTTAAAAGCAAATATATTGCTTCATTAAATGTTACAACATCATACTTAAGAAACACGCAAAGCATAATCGCCTTCTGCAACATTTAGAAAACACACTACGTGAATCATATCTCCATAGAATCTTCACTGATTCTCATGCTGAAAACAAAATTCCAAGAAAGCTAAACAAGGCACACAACGATGTCGTACCAACATGTCAAGACATCTTGTCCAACATCGTGCTATAACACTTATTTTAATAAAATGCAGCCAATAACAAACTAAAAACCTAACAATAAGTTATTTATTTGATATAAAATTTGTTTCAAAGTTCCAGATAGATTTGAGATTGCATAAGAAAAGAATTATGTGTTATGTGTCAAATCCGTCTGAATATTTCTCGCACATATGGGATGGAACTTTCTAAAACACATATTTGAGACATTATCTATTATAATATTACTTCATCCAAAATGTCTATAATTTATCCAAAAAAGTTAATCTAATTTAAAACGAAGTTTCGGAGATATAAAGTTAGTTTGATGACTAAAGTGAGAGTTAAAGATTAAAATGATAAAAATATTAAAATATTTGATCATCACCTTCACCATGAAAAACTAACAATAACAACATCAATTGTTTCAAACAAAAACTAGAGACAAAATTTAGTGCCCATTTTTTAGGAATGATTTTTATGTTTTAGTTATGTTTGTATGTAAGCTTTTCTCCTAAACTATTTTGTTAAAAAATAGTTTTGTGTTAATCCTGAAATAGCAATTTTCACTACTAAAAAAAGCAAAATTAGAAAGGGAAATTAGTGACGGAAAAAATAAAATTCCTCACAAATTCCTTGGTCACAAAATTTAGTGACGGAATTAGAGAGGGATTTCATGTTTTCCCTCTCTAAAACTCCCTCACTAATTTTTGTTTTTTAGTAGTGTTTGATTACTTCTAAAGTAAATCATTTTCAATAGAATTGAAGAAAAAATATTTGTGTTTTCAACCTTATTAATAAAAAGTTATCTTTCGACACATGTATAATTTTCAACCATGGTTTATTTTTTAAGAAAGGTTCAACTATGGTTTATCTTTGGGAAACACTCTTTCGTAAAAATTTACTCTTGCGTAAATGCTTTTAGTGCCAACTTACACAATTTGTAATGCGTGCTTTTGTTTAGTTAGGTGATTGCAACACTTCCTCGGCTAAGAGATGTTATGGTCACCTAAAATCTGTCTTAATCAATTTTAATTTTGCTCAAATATTAATGCATTAAGGCATTGCATTAACGGTGAAGCTATGTTTGTATTCGTATTGCACTCTTGATTTTGGCATCGTTGGTGCCTCTTAAAAATTTAACGTTTTAATAAAAAAAGAAATGAACTCACACTAAAAGAAGAAGAAAACACTCATTCATAAGCTACCACCGACCCTCATAAGCTTGTTTTATTTACCAAAAATCTATCTTGATCGGTTACTGTCCATTATCTATACTTTGAAAGAGACTAAAAGAAATTAATATCAGACGGAGGTTGTTACATTTTAATAGAGTGGCAGACTGAAACATAGAAGACTGAAACATTTCAATGTTCAAGTTTTATTGAAATTAATAGCAGACTGAAACATTTCACTGATCAAGTTTTATTGAAATTAATAGCAGACTGAAACATTTCAATGTTGCTAAAATCTATTGTAATGTTTGGTACTGACAAATCATATTACGTTTCAACACTCCATACTAACGTGCATGCATTGGGCCTTCATACTGAGATGAGCCAGAAGCAGGTTCTCTCAACTCTATAGCTGGCAACTTTGCAATGAAAAATACTAAGGTGCATGCATTCACCTCTTGGCTCCCCAATGCATGTCCACCTGAGTAATTAATTTCAAAGCATAGATAACGGATCAAAGATAGATTTTTGGTTTCCTTGTAAATTTTTGGTAAGTGGCAAGTGGGCACCTGAGTAAATATAGGCACGCAGTACATATATTGTGTCAATAAGTACATAAGCATAGTATCTTACTATTAATCAAAGGGTTTTGTTAATATGAGCATTTGTTAAAAATTTTAAAATCAAAACAATTGATAATTTTTATGAAAAAAAAGTTGCTTTATGATGTTTCAATGTGTTGAATGCACAAATCTTAAAAAATAAACCAAAATAAAGACCGAAGGGAGTATAAAACATGTTTTATTTAAATTATATTCAAGCTAGAGACGAAGTTGGCAGTAAAATTACATGACATAATAAATGGTAACAAAACATTTTATCACTTTTGATAACATTGCTTCTTTTTCTTCTGTAATATCTTTAATAATTGATTATCTCACTATATATATTTTTCTTTATATATTAAATAATTAAGAGTATTATTGGTAAATCAATAGTTAATGTTGCATTATATTTATTTGAGCAAGAGGGTCGACTCAATATATTTAAGTAATTTTTTTAAAACGTTATATTTATTTATATGTTCAAAAACAGGGTGGACTCAATATGTATAGAGGTTTAAAATAAAGTTAATATAAAAGATATGATATACTTATGCTAAATTATCATTTTGTACGTTTAGTATGACCAAATTATATTTAGGTCTTTGCAATTTTTGTCTTAACACTTAAGAGCACATGTTAAGAATCCAAAAATTAAATAGGGAATTAATTAAAAATGAAATATTTCCTTGAAAATAGTGCTCTATATTATATCTTGCTTTTTATTTTATTTTTTAAGCAATCAACATTTAAAAAGTCTTTTAAAATGAATATTTCTATATCTAACTCATGAATATGTATCTGTATAGCACATGTTGGCATTTACTTTATATTTATATAGTATTTAAATTTAAATTGAATAAGACATTTTTAGGGTGGGGGACTATAACATCTCTTGGCCCTCAATGCCTTCGCCTGATGAGTAAAACCATTGTTAAATAACCCATTCTCATTCCAAATTCCATCTCTCCATTCCAAATTCCATCTCTTCATCTTAAGTATTACATACAAAAAATTTCATATAGAAGGACTTGAAGAAATATGAACTACTTAAGTTCTTTGATGACTTTGTTTCTTCTGTTTGCTATTGTGGTGTTCTATATAACCAATGGAGAACCTGCAATACCAGCACTTTTCATTTTCGGAGACTCAATTGTAGATGTTGGAAACAACAACAACAACCTACACACTGCTGTTAAAGCGAACTTCTTTCCATATGGAAGAGACTTTATCACTCACAATCCAACCGGAAGAATATCTAATGGAAAACTTGTTGTAGACTATGCTTGTAAATTTTCTGCCCCCTCAAAATCTACATTGTCAACTTATTTTATTTCAAAATAAATTTTTGCAGTGGTCTTTAAATTGTCAGTCTCTTGCATGCTAGTAAGATTAAGACAGTTTAGCGGTCTCCAGACGACTGCACTTGAAAGTTTGCTATAAGTATCATACTTTTTTTGTATAGTACTTGATATTTGTTTTACAAGAACTAATATTTGATCTATATATGTTAATTTATTGCAGCCGAATTCATTGGATTTACATCTTATCAACCAGCTTACCTAAACTTAATTACCAAAGGAAGCAACAACTTGAATGGTGCCAACTTTGCCTCATCTGGTTCTGGTTACCATGATACCACATCAATAATATATGTAAATAAACAATTCCTCCCCCCCCCCTTCTCTCTCTCTCTCTCTCCCCATCTCCCTCCCTCTCTCTCTCTCCCTCTCTCTGTGTTACTTTATTGTGTGTTGCATGAAATTAATATATTAATTAGCAACTCTTGTTTTTTATTGGAAAAAAAATTGTTGTGTGTTTCATGTGTGTAGAATGTAGTCCCATTAAAGACTCAACTGAAACACTACAAGGATTGCCAGGAGGAATTGGTAAAACTAGTAGGGAAAGAAAATGCAACATCAATTATTTCTAGTGCAGCATATCTTCTTGTTGTTGGGTCTGGTGATTTTGCACAGAACTACTTCATAAATCCAATTCTCCAGAACCTCTATACACCTTACAAATTCTCCGACGTTCTTATACAAGAGTACTATAATTTCATTCAGGCACGCCCCTCTCAACCCTTATATTTTGCCTTAGAAAATATTTAAATTATTATTGGTTATAAGGGGAGGTAATGAGAAAGAGAGATTATTTTAAACCTAACTTTTGGGAGGGGAGACTTAAAATCTCTCTCCAGCTAACTATTGATATTGTCTAGGTATATATGAATTTGGAGAGAAGATAATATCCATGTTATTAATCGTGGATAATAACAGTTTATTTAAATTATGCAATGCAGCAATGTTATAGCACAACTTTTTAACAATATCTTGTACTAAATTAAATATCATGGAACAATGGAAATTTGTTCAAATTATACTATATTATAGCACCACTAATTTACAGTAATGGATAACATTTGATTTAAACATCCTTACTAATATAATGTTAAATATTAGAAATTTGGAAGAAAAAAAAGTCAAATATTTTCTTCCATTAAAATATCATCCTCATCAAACATATATATGTATGTTTGTGTGTGTATCTATATATATATATATATATATATATATATATATATATATATAATCTTATTTGATTTTAATTTAAATTTCTTTGCATGCATGTGACAGAATTTATATGCGCTAAGAGCAAGGAAGATTGGTGTAACAACACTACCTCCAATAGGTTGTATGCCTTATATCATCACCATGTTTGGATACCCTACAAACAAATGTGTTGAAACAAAAAATGATGTAGCTTTAGACTTCAACAAAAAACTTAACTCAACTACAAAAAATATGATAAAAAAGCTGCCTGTCGCCAAATTGGTCATCCTTGACATCTACCAACCTCTCTATGATCTTATTATCAGACCTTCTGATTATGGTACAAAATCTTATTACGATAACATATTAAGTCATATTATTTATTGCTTATGAACAACATAGTTTGTTAATCTGTTTATTTCTATGTATGAAATTAATACACGCAGGATTGTTTGAAGTGAGGAAGGGTTGTTGTGGGGCAGGCTTGCTAGAGGTTGCTATATTATGCAATAAATTGAGCATAGGAACATGTCCTAATGCATCTAAATATGTATTCTGAGATAGTTTTCATCCCACAAAAGCTACAAATAAGATTTTGATGGATCATTTGATTCCTGCTGCAACCTCCCTTTTAAATTCTAACCAGACAATTCGCTAGAAGTCATTTTGTACAAAACAGGCAAGGAATGCCGAGCTTTAGTTTTCTTAATTGACAAGGAGGTTTTGGTCTAGTCCCCCTCCTTTTTTGGCTATTGTTTGTTTGCTTTTCTTTTCTTAATATATTTGTGGTAGTGTAGCTCTCTGCACTATCTTTTTGGTTAAAAAAATATTCGAATTAGAAAGTTCGCTAGTCAATACTTTTCATTATTTTAGTCTGGTATGATTGAAATTTTTGGTTTATAAAATAATTATAAAAATATTTGTATTTAGCAATAGGAAAGTCTCTCCATTAGAGAATTTGGTTTTCTAGAGTTATCTACGTACTGTTTTCAAATAGTATTGATTCTTATGTTAGGTATGCAATTCACATCTTTCTTCTTTAATGTTAGGTATGCAATTCACATCTTTCTTCTTTATGCTTAATAAGTTGAGCCATCCTTAAATTTTTTCGTAAAGTTATGAATAACTTTAGCTAATTATAGAAAACTATAGAAATAGTATTTGGTTGAAAAAACCTAAGAAAAGAAAAACATTTGGTTGAAAAACCTATGAACTTTGTACTAATTTTGTTCTGAATTAAAAAAACATAAATTGAATAATTTAAAAAATATAATAACAGGATATGATCCAAAATATACAAGGATATCAAGTTACCTCGAATTCTATGCTTCTTGCATATCCTAAGTAGTTTAATACAAAACGTTTAAATAGAAATCAATGGCAGAACTAATTTATTACTATAAAAAGAAAATAAGAAGATTGAAAGTCAACATAAATTAGCATTGACAGTGACCTTGACATAACGTATTTTTTTATCATTCAAATAGTAAAATACATGGTCCGTTCATTTTTATATGCTTATATACGCGGAAACAAGTTTTTGTGTCCCGATATGATAAAGTTTTGAAAATTAATAAGTATTTTAAAATACCAACATTAGTATAGTATTTTATATATTATTTATTTTATATGCAGAAAATATGTTAAATTCTTGCACTGCATCCATTGTGGATTTTATGTGTTTATATCCGCGGAAACAAATTTGTATATCCCGATATGAAAAAGTTGATATGATAAATTTTTTATATCCAAATGGGACCATTAATATTACTTTTTTGAACATTTATAGCCATGGTGACTAGTTCATCCATGGTGTCATGGAAATTAGAAATAATGTAACGGCCCAAGGCCAACTCCTTCTATAGTGAGGGATATTAGTCATATGACTTGCTTACTTAAGGACACCACTAGAATTGTAAAAGACATGAACAAACAAGCTATGATAAATTGAGGAAATATGTTCTCCAGCATAAACAATATCTTCATTTTGGCATGTAGGTGGTGAAAGAAATCATCGAAGTAGATCCGCAAACATAAGCAAATACAGGGTTGGCAGTGTAGTCAAAGGGACTACCAATTTCAGCGTATGGATGGTGATTTATAATGTCTGACACATTAAACAATATGAGACCAAACAACTCCAAAAACTAGAAAGCTTCTGCAACCATAGGCATCTCAACCCTAATAGGATACCTAAACATCTCGACAAAATCAATTAAGTCCAAAAAATCACACATCGTCTTTTTTCTATATTTTACTTTGTCGAGCGAATTGAAATACTCGTGACGTGTGAGGGACGTATTAAGAAACATGTAACAACACAAATTATATTTATTTAATTTAATAAAGTTAAATAATTAGTGTCTCAATCATTGTTGTGGTGAAGAGACGTTTCAGTTGAAAATAATATGTCGTTGTTGAGATAAATAGAGTTTTGGTGGTTATCAATATTTTATGTGAATTAAAATAATGAGGAGATGAATAAAATAATACATAATAGAGACGGTGTAACACCCCAATTTTCATTATTAGTTTATTAATATTATTATTATTATTATGTTATATTAGTAATATTAGTATTATTTAGAAATTTAATTGTTTATTATTTTCATTATAATGTGGTTGAATAAATGAGTTAGTCAGTTATTGGAAAATAAGAGATTATGAGAAATTAAGGAGAATAGAGGTGTATTAGTAAATAGGAGGTTTAAGTGATTAATTGAGTAATGTTTTATTAGTGGAGAGTAACGTAATAGAAAGTTATGAGTAAAATCAAGCTCAATAAGTGGATGTTAGAAAAACCAAGCTCAATAAGGGGATATAAATAGAGTGAAGTCTTAAGAGAATCAGGATTAGAACACAAAGAGCAAACTAAGACAAGAGGCAATGAGGGGTCTATGGTTGTGAAGAGAAGAACTAAAGAAGGCTAGAAGAGAAGATTGAAAAGAGACCCATCCAAATAAGAGGCAAGGTTTGGTGATTTTTGAGGTTATGGGGGAGTCTCTATTCACATATGGGTTATATGACAAATGGGTAGTAAAGGGTTTGTATAAATCTTCCTTATTTTCATGATCTTACGATGAATTGATGTTAAATTTGTGCTCTAACTGTTGTTGTGATTTTGTGTATGTTCATATCTTTGAGTTCGTGATGTTGATATCCTAAATTCAAGATCCCATTGTGGTTATGTTGTGTTTTTGAGGTTTTTGTTAAAGTGAGTAAAAATCATAAAATTTGATGCATAATTGACGTTTTAATCTGTTCTAAGTGCTCAATTAAAGTGTAACGGCCTTTGGTAATGTTCTCTACCACTTTCTGTTCAATGGGGATCGAAATGGGGGATTTTCGGACAATTTTGGGGTAATCCTAAAGGCTAAATCTAGTTTTTGTAGCAGTCGCAGCGGTGCGCTGCAACTAGGGTGTCTGGCGCCCTGCTTACAGCACAACTTATGTTGTTATGCACATTTTTGGGCTTAGGAGGTGGGTTCCGCGTATTCTTAGGCATTCCTTTGACGTTGTTTTGCTTCTATTTTGATCATTTATTGATGAGTAATGAGTGCTTGCAGTGAATTGATTATATTCAGTTACTTTGAGGTAAAATTTTGATTGGTTAAGAACCTTGAAAATGAATTTAATTTGTTAGATTGAACTAGTACAACAAGATGATTAAACTTTGGAAGGTTTTTCATTGATAATAGTGATTGGATTAGTATGATAATGAATATCTACACTATATGTAAAAAAATCAACCCCTTTCAGCACTTGTGGACTGTCTTTTTCTCTTTCCAAAAAAGGCCTGATAATGAACATAACTACCTTTTTCTAGACCAGCAAAAGCCCAATAACAACTAGCCCAACAAGCAAAAGCCAAATAGCATTCAAGGTCAGGAAAGATGAAGGTGCATGGGAGATTCCATGCAGATCACTGCATAGAAACAAGATTCAGCATAATCCTTGGCATCCATCACATCTCTAACTGCCTCAAAGGATCGCACAATGTATCTGAAACACATTTAGAGTCCTCAACATCTATATAAGGGTGATTTAGTGTCACCCTCAAGGTACACTTTCATTTTCATCATTTTTTACCACCTCTCTCAAATATTGACTTAAGCATTGGAGTTCTAACGTGCCTACAATATCCTTTCTCCTCCGGCGTGGCAGCTCAACCTCCTCCACACTTGAGCACAATGAATCACCACTTCGTATCTTTGATCTTCACTTGGCAGATCATTTGGCACTAGAAGGATGAGACCGTTCACTGATTCTCATTGATTCAAACGATTCTCCATCGTAACAGTTTCACGTTACACGTTTCTTCTCTATAATTGTTTAAGATTACAAGTTCATCCACCGAAATGGTTTACAGTTACATTTATAAGTAAGAAATCATGACCGAAACTCGCAAGGGAAACATCGGAATCAAATCTTCCACCGCAACAGAAGTTTGATCTGCGATTCAAACTCTTCATGATCGACTAATTCAGATTCTAACTATAATGAATTAAGACGAGAGAAACACTGAAGCCTCTCCAACGATAACAATTAACGTGATATGAAGTTAAAAATAGAAGCAAAGATGCTTCCACCTACTGAGATTTCCACACAACTTTAAGTCATGAAACGAAACTAATGTAATGCCACTCTGGTAGTGATTGTGGACGTTGTGTCTAATCCATAGAAGTCGCGTCGTGGAGGTTACAACCCTCAGGGTGATTCTGATGAGGAAAGAAGCCACTGCGACTCTCCGCCACCTCTCTAGAGAAAGTGTCCACCTCATTGTCGTAATCATAAAAGAAGGGACGATAATTCTCCTGAACATCTCCGCACTCGTTAAGATAGAGTTAGTTCACGAGAAGGGTTTTAGATTTCCCTATTCCATGTGCCTTCGAGAAACTCGCAGAAACTGTAGTTCTATGACAAAAGAACTGATCCTGATGAACATGTGGATTATATCAACATCATCCTCAAATATCACCAGGCTCGAGGCATAGTAAAGTGTAAGATCTTTGGTATTTTCACTGAAAGGTGTCGAGATAACATGGTTCACTGGCCATAAAGATGATTAATTGTGAATTTCCGTCGCACTTCACTGCTAGGAGAAAGCAACCCAAGACGAAGGAAACGTTGAATTCCATCATTCAGGGGGGAAAATGTGACCCTCAAGGATTACGTCGAGAAGTTTACCCGTAAATGAGTAGAGTCTTATGGCTCGCATGACAACTTAACATGTTTTATCTTCAAGAACAAACTCCATGATGATGGCAAGTTCAAAGAAGAATTAGGCCTCAGAGAAGCAACTTACATGAATGTACCGTCAATATCTTCCTAAGGACCTAGAACCCCTTCTAAAGGGCCTAAAGACCCTCCTAGACGCCTTGGTGCCCTCCTAAAGGGTTTTAAGACCCAAGGTGCGCCCTTACCATGGCACCGCCTCAACCAGCTTCTAGAAGCCTCTAGAGCTCGGCCTAAAGACATAAATTCTCTCATTACTTACTGCTTAAGTAATCATAAATCAGACTCATCGAGGGCTATAAATACAACCATTGAGAGCATTCTCAAGGCATGACCAATACAATACAGACCATAATTACGATTATTGTACTTTTGTAAGTACAGTTGGTGTGGTATGTGGGAACTCGGTAAAACTAACTAAGGCCACACCCAAAAACCTAAAAACCTGTCGGCGATCTCGCAAAAGCAGTTGTCAGCAAATACTAAACCATTCGGTCTCGCAAGCACTCCAACCATCGTTGGCGATAGTTCATCAGAAACCAAACCAGAACTAGGATCACACGAAAATGGAGGATATACATATTTTGGATCTATTTAGCTATGGAAGATCCAACCAACAAGAAGAGCTCAATTCATCACCATCATAGTCATCCTTATGAGCAACAATGTAACGCCCCGTTTTTTCCCAACATATAAATAAATGCAGAATACATCAGAGTGCACCTTTAACAGGATGTCACATTTCATACTTTTAAATCATTTCATTGTAAATAGGGTTAAAGTCCACTATTTAATTAAGCACCTGCTTTTAATAATTCAAATAATGTTGCAGCGGAAATCATTCAACATTAAAAGTCAAAACTTGGCACTAGGCCTCAACGTAATCAACATAATAAAAACTTCCAAATAAATGGTTCAACAACAACATCTTAAAAGTGATACGTAATTAAAGGAAAAACAAAACAATTGAATATCCTCATCTCGTTACATATCAGAGCAAAACTCCTATGACGACACGAGGATCAACTTACATCAGTGGACTACTCCTGGTTATCTGCATGTTATCCACGTAGAGGCAACATTCAAACAGAAGGGGTGAGATTTCACATTCGTTAATAATAAACAACAATTCATAATAAGAATTAATCAACATATTATGGCCGCAACAATCATCAACAAGTACTACATATGATTTCAGATATTTTCATCAATTAATTTCATTTGTCAATGCAACAATAACAACAACAATTTAACAATATCAACAACAACTTGATGATGCGACAACAACAACAACTCAAAAATATCAACGAAAAATTGATGATGCGACAATAACAACAACTCAACAATATGTCAATGACAACTTAATAATGCAACGACAACAACAACAACTTAACAATATGCATGTGGTACCAACAGAGCGTCAAGCTCTCAACATGATGTCGTACTTCGACTAAACAGGGCATCAAGCCCTCAACTAATAACAAGGCATCAGGCCTTCAACTTAGACAAGGCATCAAGCCTTCAACTTAGACAAATGCTTATGCAATGATAAGACTTCGATATGCAACAACTTATGACATCGTAATCCACTTAATAAATTATCTATAAAAGATATTCATGTCAAACCAAAGCTACTGGATACATAATTTAATCACCAACAATATTCATAATCAGACCAAAGGCCAATTCAAAACAGAAACATGTGAAAAAGACACAAGAACACGAAACATAGCAAGCTGCAATAAGCAACTCGCTGTGGGGAGTGGGGTTGCTCGCCGTGGCAAGCTGGCAGTTGCTCACTATAAAGATCTCGTCGTGGCGAGCTAACTACTCGCTGTGGCGAGTGACTAACTGAGTCACTCGCGAGGCGACTAAACCTACTCGCCATGGCGAGTTAACTGCTACTCGCGGGGCGAGGATAATCGCTCGCTGTGGCGAGCGACGACGAAAATTAATAGGAAACATTGTCTACTGATAGACTACAACCTAGACAGCAACTTATACATTAATTCATGTGATTACCTAGGTTTTTATCAATCCTAATTCAATTCAAACCTAATTTCTCCACAACAATTTTTCAACAATAACAAGAGATTAATCTAATCAGGATCATATGTTCATGATTAAAGAAGGTTAGTCCCACCCTTACCTTGGATTGATTGATTTTCAGAACTCTTCAAGTTTCTCCCAAAAACTGTATTTTCACGTTCTCTCTGTTTTTCTCCCCAAAGTTGCTTCTCTGGTTTCTAACCCTAATCCCTAGTGTTCTCCCTTATTTATAATCTCCACTAGTCATAACCTAACAAACTCCTCTAATTACCAAACTACCCTTATTTAATCTAATCTATTCAAATTCCTTTACTTTTAATGTTATAACAGCCTACTAAAAAATCTTAAAAGAAAACATCACATATCAACAAATATCACAATTAATCAAATAAATCAACAAGAGACTCCAAACCCAATAAAATAATTAGATAAATAAATAGGGCGTTACAAACAACGCCATGGACAACAATTTTACTCATCTTTCTTTCTTTATTACATATATTTGAAGAAAATTTATTGCTGAATATATTTTTAGAATATATACTGTTTGATTTAAAGAAATTTTCTTGCACAACATATTTTGAGAAAATATATTGTTTGATTTAAAGAAAAAATTTTGCCGAATATATTTTGAGAAAATATACTGTTTGATTTGAATATTGCCAAATATATTATAAGAAAGTATGTTGTTTGATTTAAAGAAAAATTCTTCCCCAATATATTTTGAGAAAATATAATGTTTGATTTTAAGAAAATTTATTTCCGAATATATTGGGAGAAAATATACTGTTTGATTTGTAGAAAATTTATTGCCGAATATATTTTAAGAAAATATATTGTTTGATTTGAAGAAAATTTCATGCCCAATATATTTGAGAAGATATATTGTTTGATTTGAAGAAAATTTCATGCCCAATATATTTGAGAAGATATATTGTTTGATTTGAAGAAAATAAAGAAAGAATGATGAGTAAAACAAGAGACATGACAAAGTTAATAAAAGAAAGACTACTCTAGGTACCTTGTGGCAGAAGTAAAGTGTAGGTCACATATGAGGGATTATGGCAAGGAAAATCTTGGTATTTAAGAGGTCCAAGTGACCACCTCTCTTTCCTAGGAACCCCTTTCATGTACCATTTACTTTGAAAACTAAACTCACTGCTAGTAAAAACAGAAATAATAGATTAAATAGCGCCAGCCAGACCCACGTAGAAGAATAAGATTGAGCAGAAAATTAGTTCCAATTCATAAATTCATAAAAGGGAGTAAAGACATAAAGAATAATGTTTGTTCGGATATAATAGGAGCATGGTAAGTTAATGGAGCGAGATAGTCATGAGTTTGTAGGAGAACAAAAAAGAGTAAAATTGAATAAGATTTTTCCAATTTAGTAGAAGAATGAAGAGGAAGAGGAGCAAAAAATATAGGCAAATAGGAGGAATGCAATAAAATTAAGTTATCTAATGGGAAAAGTTTCGTTTTGGTAAATACAGATAATTCAATCATATCAAAAAACTTTAGAAGTTCTTACATCAAGAGCTCCTGGATACCACAATTTTAAGAAACTAAAGTAGAGTATGACTAGATAGGTGTTTGATTAGTATATTTAAGTGCATTAGTATATGCTCCTACGAACTTTGGATTGCAGGATAAAGCAAATATCTAGCATGCATGTCCTACAACAAGTCTTTCATTACAAAATTTGATTTTACTAATATGTATTTTTTACTATTTTTTGGCTACTTAAGAACTTAAATTGATAATTTGAAAAATTCATATGAAACAAAAATAAGGACATGATGATCCTAAATATAACAAGGTTGTCAAGTTACCTTGAACTGTGGATTATCTTGTTCGTTCATCAAGTACTTATTCGTAGTCTGTGTGGGTTGAAAAGTATCCCATAATATATATTTAGAAGCATTAACCATGTTCCGCTATAGGTTGCTATGTATGCAATACAATGTCTATAGGAACATGTGTTGATGCCTCTAAATAAGTATTATAGCATATAAATTGTGATTGCATTTGATTATCTTGTAAATCCAAAGTAGCTCCATACTGAACACCTAAAGAAAGGAATCACATAACCAAGTTATCCCTTATAAACAAAAGAAGAATATTGAAACTTTACATAGATTTTTATTGACCCTCACGTCTTCATAACAATTTTTTAATCTTTCAAGATCACCAGCACCCTAAACATTAGTCCAGTTTGCCAAACTTCAAATTTAGGAAAATGAGTCACTGGTTTATTTATTTATTGTTGTACACACATGTTATATAACATGCACAAAAGAAGAAAGAGAACAAAAGAATCAATAAAAACCCTAAATTGTTTTCCGATCAATTAGTATAAAAAAAGAAGTAAAGTTTTAAAATATGAGTGATTGACCATTCAAATCTACTCACCAACATAACATTAAAAACTTTTTTTTTGACAAACATAACATTAGAAACTTAATTCCCTGAAAGAAAAAACATTTTTTTTAACAAGTAAAAAAAAAAAAAAGACATTAAAATCAAGTTTTGTTTGACGAAACAATTCAAACCCTTAGTTGTAACCGTTTGTCCAAAAGAAAAATGTTTTGTAACCGTTGTCCAAAAAACCGTTGTACTGAAATATTGTATAAACTGCACATTAATCTTAAATCATATGATATGTCCTTAAATAATACAGTAAAGAATATATATATATATATATATATATATATATATATATATATATATAATAGTTTTAAATCCAACCATGAAATTCGTAATACAATTAAGTTTAAAGTTAAAAATGATCATAAGTATCACCCAAAAAAATATTATAAGTATTGTTTTATTAAATTTGAGATCTTTGATTTGAGTCAATTGATCTTGTCATATTTTTCTATAAAAAAAAGTTGATCTTGTCATCATATATTTAAAATTTGATGATTTTCTAATTACCTATTTCCATTTTCGTAATGTATAGTAAATGACGAGCAATGCCGAAATTATTGCCTATATAAGTTTAGCAATATTTTATGGCCGAAATTATTGCCTTTACCAATTCTTGATTTTAGTACGATTCGTTTTCTATATATATAGTCCCAAAATTCGGGCTAGTACTTGATATAATTTGTCTTATATATATATATATATATATATATATATATATATAGACACACACACACACACCAAAAAAAACACAATTAATCATTAAAAAATAATTATAAAAAAAAAAAAAAAAAAACGTGGTGCAGTGGCTAGGGTAGGAAGTAAGTACTCATAGAATATGAAGGCTAAAATAAATAGAAGCAATATCTACGTATGTTAGCGATAATATTAGAGATTTCTTGTAAAACAATTTGTTTAGACCTTCATGAATTTCAGAGAGTAAACTGAAATCGCTAATATTATATAAACATATATTAACCCAAAAAATATATGGTTAAAATATCAAGACTAGGATTTGGATTTTCTTCTGTTACATATCAAGACCGACCTGGTCTTAAATATATAGTTAAAATTATTTACATAATTTTTAAACTAAGTTAATCTAAACCGACTGATCTATACAATAGACAGACCACGGCCGTCTGATCTCAAATCAAATGTACGACTATGATCGTTTCAACAATTTTGAAACTGTATCCAAATTAAGCATGAAACTGTATCCAATCTAAATTGTATGATCTGTGAATAAAAGTCAAGGTGCAAAACAAACGTGAAACTTTAGTATTTCTACGGCAGCAAAACCCAATCCATCTAAGAGATTTGGGATTTCTTACTGTTATTTGAGAAAACTACAACAACCAGACCAGCATTATCTGATCTGAAATATATGGTTGAGATCTTACAACAACACGGTAATCTAAATTATATGATATGTGATTAATAGTCATCTAAACAATATGGTATGTGATTAATAGTCAAGATGAGATCTTGATTTAGTACTGTCATTAACAGAAAACTATAACAGACAGCAAACATATGATCTTATATGGTTGAGATCGTTTACAAACTATCTCTTTTTTATGTTAAAACATAAACCGTGTGGTGTGCCAATTTTAAAACCGTACAACATTTGTGTCCATCCAAATGATTGGGATTGTTTATCGGATTTCACCGGTAATGGGATAGTTAAGGTTTCAAATAAAATTAGGGATTTAATGATTTTAAACAAGATATGATGATTTAAACGAAAAAGAATCCTTACCCTTGAAGATGAATGTGACCAATTGGATAGAGTAGTCGAAGCAGTGGTACTCTTTCAAAAACGAAAAAGGTAAAATATGAAGAAGGATATGGATTTCTAGGGGTAGAGAATTCTTCTCTAATTCTTAATGTGGTTGTATGAGTGGCTGCACTATGCATATATAAATAGGCTGAAAATTGAAAGGGGAGAGGATTTTATTTTTAACGTAAAGGAATATTTTTTTTAATTTTTTATTTCCATTCTAGTAGTTTCTTTTTTACCTCAACATCTTATAATTTAATAAACACTTTCATCCTTTATTTTTTTATTCAATCTATTATGTTATAATAAGGTAACATTTTTCATCATTTATCTTCTTTTCCTCTCATCAAATTTTTATGTTATAATTTCTCTGATAATTTTTTTTATAAAATATCAGCATTGCTATACTTTTTTATAAACAAATCAAAACACTAAAAGACAAAACTTACACAAAATTCATTAATAAACAAACACAAATGTCTTCATACAAACATATAAATACAAATTTCATTGAAATAATGTCATAAAATCGAGTACAACATTGACATTTTATAACATGAAGGATTAAATC
The DNA here is from genome assembly GCA_946800305.1 of Medicago arabica. Lineage (NCBI taxonomy): Eukaryota > Viridiplantae > Streptophyta > Magnoliopsida > Fabales > Fabaceae > Medicago > Medicago arabica. The sequence goes on from OX326964.1 coordinate 37,068,723, forward strand.
GGAAAAAATATATATATAGGAGGAATGTGTTACCTAATTATAACATAATCGACACTCTTTATCGTCGGAGGAAAGTGTTACCTAATTATAACAACTTGTAGTGGTTGGCCTTGTACTATAAAACGACAATCATGTTACCTAATTATAACATAATCGACGCTCTTTATCGTCGGAGGAAAGTGTTACCTAATTATAACAACTTGTAGTGGTTGGCCTTGTACTATAAAACGACAATCATGTGCTAGTGCCAAGGACCCAAAAATTTGTTAGTGATTGGACAGGCCAAGTTCCAACTAAGGTTGGCAGCTTTAGAGTTCTTACTCCATCTCATCTTCTTCATATATGAACATCAGTGTGACGCACGAAATTGGCAAGTGCAACAAATTGCAACAAGTAGTAAAGTGTGACGCACGAAATTGGCAAGTGCAACAAATTGCAACAAGTAGTAAAGTAGTAAGTTGTATCGTTCTCCACATTGATTGTTGTTGAACTCAATAATTAGCAAAACTTATTTTAAAAGTGAAAAGTAAAGAAAGTAAATAGAATAATACACGTATGTACCTTCTAAAGCCAATGGGGCTGGTAAAGGCATTTGCCACATTTCAGTCGTCATGGGATTGTACTTTGCTATGAGATTGAAGCAATTTTAAACTGACATTCAGGGTATATGTCATCACACACATATAGATGACTTTTCAAGGTTATAACATGGATGAGGTTACAATGAGATATATTTGTGAAAGTAGGCTAGCAAGCACTTTGGAGTTAGTTCCTAATGATTCTCTATTTGAAATACTTTGAAGCTCTTTGTCATCTAAACTTGTAACTTCATTCACACATTGTGTCACAACCTTTGTTATGAGGTACTTGCTTTTATTTATGTAGTTAGTTCAAAGAATTTTGGCACTAGTAGAACTATTTATTCTTTTTTAAAAGGACTAAACTTTTGTTTAAGTCTCTTGATTTTCTATTTTGTTTTGTCTAGACAATTGATGTGCGGATTAGGCAAATGTACCAAATCGTTTACCAAGTAATCAAGTGATAAATAGAGTATCGTATCCACAGAGATTGTCGTTTTACCCGAACAATTCTTGTTACTTAATTTGTAAATTGACGATATAATAAAATATAAGGGTAAGGGAGTTATAATTTTTACATGTTTGCAACATAGCAAGTTTACGTGTTTTTGGTTGCAGAAAAGTAAGCAAATGTTAGGATTCTTCAATTCCCCTTATCTATATTGTTGGATATTAAATAACAGTCATTTCATGATTATTTATCTTAGATAGACTATACAAGTAATGAAGTTGTGGGGCGTGGCTAACCTAATAGGTTGGAAACTGCATCTGCTGATCACACGGTGATCCTTATGTGTAGGGTCTATAAATCTCAGTTAACTAGGTTTATCTCTCCAACTCGGTTAGCTAGGTTGCACCTCAAAGGTAATTGAAAGCATAGACTTTATATTGGCTTTCCACCATTTCCCAAGGTAATGGAGGTCAAGGTTCCTTAGGTACACCTAACTATGAATCTTAGGACACTTATATCATATTATCCCTCGCACTTAGTAGTTCTACAAACGGGGAACTCTATCAGCGGCTACCTTACCAAGGGTTTAAGAGAATGGCTCTATTAGGCTACGACTTATTTCTTTTAAGTAGGTACTTGTTTCCTTAATTACTAACTAGTTACATCTTACGTTTAGTAGATTTCACTCAGTATTAGTAATATCACCTCCTAAGTACTTACTATTAGAGTCAACTCGCTTTTGGTATTTTTTGCTAGTTATAACTAATTACTTCCTGAATAGATAAATATTAGTAGCAAGATATAAATATCAAGATATAAGCATCAAGATAGTAATATCAATGTTAGGTCATGTCACAACCTAAGCTCTAAAGTTTCCTTCCTGCCACAAATCTGAACGTGAAATTTTGAACGAGGAAGGCTGGTATTTATATTGAGAGTTTCTAATTGGGTTTCGGCTAAAAACCCAGGCTTTACCCACAAGAAAGCATAAAATTACGCATGCACCCTTCGTATTTCAAATGCTCGGGGCGCATGGAGAAATTTCAAGGTGCATGAGAGTGCACCTTTAAACATGCTCAAGGCGCATGTCTTGATTTATCCATGCCCAAGGCGCATCACAAGTGCTCAAGGCGCATGGATGTGCTACTTGAGCCCAATTTCTCTGATTTTCCGTCGTTTTAGGTATTCATCTTCAAATAACTTGCCTCGGAACTTGGGAACATAATTCCTCCCACTTTAAAGTCTCCTGAGGCCTCTTACATATTCATTCTTGGCTTCCCGAAGTCTTCACAAATCTTCGGATGTTCATGATTTTCCGATTTGCATGATTTCTTCGTGAATTACTTCAAAACCCCCCTAAAATTGCTATGTTTTGGGGAAACTATAATTACAAACTCAAATATAGAAATCATTACAAAAGTCCCAAAATCATAGGCAATTGTTCTAATACTCCTCCCTTTTGCTGCTAAAATCTACTGAAAATTGACTGAAAAACATATCAAAAATAACGTAAGATGACTTGTCATCACAACCCCTAACTTAAATTGTTGCTTGTCATCAAGTAACGAAAGAAAAACATATTTTAATCCTTGCATTTTTTTCTAGAAAAACACACCTTATGGGTGTTATGCTTAGGACATCGATCATGACATTTATAGCACAGCAACAACTAACTTACCACGGTACATTCAAGCGGGTCCGGCTTGGTGAAAGTAACCTATATTCTCAGCCATACTCATTTCTATGATACACGTATGTATCTCCTAAAGCCACTTGGGATGGTTATGGAATTTTCCCACTCTAGTCGTCACATTAATGTACCTTGATATAAATTTGAAACAATTCTAAACAGACAGTCAAAATCAGATTATTTACACACTTAGAGGACTTTGATGGTTATAACTTGGCTTAGGTTAAGGGTGGATACATTTGGGAAAGTAGGATAACAAAAGAACTTGGAGTTAGTTTGCTAACCTATGGATTCCTACTAAATCATGAATGTGCTACCAATCTCTTCATTCTTTAATTCAAACAAGATGGGTAAAACAGTAGAACTATTTGTCTTTTAGTTTTGAGAAAGATAAACATATATTTTTTTTGACGAAACCATTATTGGCTCTTTATTTTTTTTCTTTTTCTTTTTCTAACAAATGTGTCCTACTGTTACCCCACCCCAAACTTAAAATGTTCCTAATTCCAATGAGCAACCCCAAACTTAGTTTCCAACCATAAGCAACCATAATAATACCTATCTAACTTCAAGTGAAATCAAACAAGGTGCATTTAAGGAGTAGGACTGTGACATGATTCATCACTAATAAAGAAAGAAATTTCGTCTGGAGGTTCAAAATGGTTTTATAAAGGATAATTGTAACGCCCATACTAAACGTGCCTAGAATATTTGGCATGTGCGCTAAAACTGATACTGGATACATTAATTATACAATACGAAAATACAACATAAGTTGAGATTCAGAGTACAAAGTTGTCTCAAGCTATATGTTACAATAATTATACATAATCGGTAGATTGAAACAAGAAACATTTGGGTCCGGTACAACTATTTTATAAAAGCATAACATTAGCAAAAGGACATAAGCACTAAATCCAACAAGCACGATCAATCCGTAGCCTTCTCCTTACCTTTGCCACAAGCACCCTATGGACCTGAACAAACCTGAAAGATTCGGATGAGACATAATGTCTCAGTGAGTTCTACCTAATCATAGGCTATAGGTAACCTTGAGGAAACCTATGGTTACCATGTGTCTACAATACAACCGATTGGTTGATTATACGTGTGTGAACTCATGCATAGCTAAGATCGTTGTCACTTATACTTATACTTGTATCGTATCATATCATGGCATATTCATATCATTAGCATTATATTCCAATTCAGGGTTTAACATATATTTATCTGAGTTGAATTTATGGAGTGTAATCGAGTGGAGTAACCCCGAGTACAATCCCATAACATAACCGATGAAGTCTAGCTAAGGTACATTGGACTCCTCTTAATGTTGTGCGAGCCTACCTTGCGGAGCGTATCCCGTCCCCCTAACGTGAACCTCTTGAGTCCACCTAGCATGGATTGCAAGAGACACGACATATCATACATAATCTTAGTCGTAATCATAATACGCCTTGGAGGCGTGCTAGCATGCATAATCTCGACTATCTAAGTTGAGGTTCTAAAGAGTTCTTATACCTAGAATTGTATTCTACCCGAGCATAGATCATATCATTCTCTCGTGTGCCAATCATTGTTTAACACATTAATGTTTACTCATGCCTTTCTTTGAAGACTTTATGATGTAATGCATATTGGATATTTGATGTTTGAGGGGTTTTCTAGTTAGAAATGATTGCAATAAAAGGCTCGGACGGCACCACGGGGCCCTCAGGACGAGCCAACAGCTTCTAGGAAGCTGAGGAACTCACCCCCAACTCGCCATGGGCGATTAGCTCCTATAGTAAACTAGCTTTAAACGAGTTTCTCGCTGATGGCAAGTTTCTTCAGGTCCTGGAGTGCAGAATTCGCGTTTTTCATCAAAAACCTCAATTTTCAACTATCTTAATGCATTTCATTAATCCAGAGACATATGAACAACAGTATTTTCATGCATGGCAAACACTAATATCAAATCAATACAATTCATGGCACATTGGGGTATAACTTCATAATCATCATAAAACCTAACATTCAATTGTCTAACACAATCACACTTCTAACCCAAAGGTGAAAGCTAGCTAATGAACTCTCCTTAAGATTTCTGGTACTTCTTAATCACAAGTTCAAGCAAGCAAACTCTAGCTCCAACATGCAAACCCAACACACACCCTCAATCTATGGAACAAAGCTTCAAGTCTTGATTCCACACCAACTAATAGCAAGAATTCAACCAACATGCAGCTTGACTCTTCAACAAGAATTTGGAAAGGATTGGAGTTGGGAGAGGGAGAGAGAGTGACTCTAAACTAGAGATAAGGGAGATGACATTTCTGGTGTAGAGGTTTAGAGAGAGGAACTTACATGAAAAATGAATATTTTGGCTCTAAATCCACTTAAATACCCCTTACATGAAAGTACTAAAACGCCCTTCCATCTTAAACACGCATAAGATAAGTTATACGGCAAAACTTCGTGAAACCGATAAGCGGAATATTACAATAACAAGAATATATAAAGGCTGGCTTGAAAGGCTCAAGGTACCAAAGAAAAATTGCCTCATGTGTATATTGGAAGTATGGAACACTCACCCTAAAGACGACCACAAATTCAAGCAAAAACAACATTCATATGGAACACTCATAATATATTGGAAGTATTTAAGTATCTAACAACCTAGATTGGATATGGAAATATTTGCTTCAACCTCCCCCTATTTTTCTCTCTTAAAAATAAATTAAAACAAACTCACTCGATAAAACACACTGACTTAATCTTTTTTTAAAAGAACAAACAAACTTAATCTTAATCTCAATCAAAAATAAATTTTGTATAATTCAACTTTTAAATATCTAAAAAGTTAAAAACAATTTACAATCTATTATGAATAATATTAATATGATGTGCGGTTGAATTTAATCAAGTGAGTCATATAAATAAAATTTAACACATCTTTCATATAATTTGAGCCTTTCATGTGCGATTGAACTTAATCAAAAAAGTTCTTGAATTCACTTCAGGTGAATATGTCTTTAAATAATACATGTCTCTCTTAAAAATAAATGGTAGACGTTTACCTATTCACTTCAGGTGAACAGATCAAACTTTCTCTCTCTCTCTCTCTCTCTCTCTCTCTCTCTCTCTCTCTCTCTATATATATATATATATATATATATATATATATATATATATATATTTGTGTGTGTGTGTTTTACCATTCTAGTTCCCTTTTCGCGCGAAAAATCATACATATCTAATTAACTTCACATCTTCGAGTGTTTGGACTACGGGTCCAAAAAATTCAGCTTTACGAAGCGAGTTTAATTTCACTTGAATTGTCTCTTTCTATCTGCAAATATTTTCTTTATCTATAATCTTTAATAGACTTGAATTCATGATCCTCATTATTACTTATCACATATAGCGCTATATTATATCCAAAAACACGTCGACCTTCACTTCATTTCGGTTCCATCTCATTCCATTGAGATCTTTCATACATGACATAATTTATTAATATTTTATAAGTTTCAGGTACCTGATCAGTTCTTCTAGAACTGGAAAAATCAATTATGTCATAACACTCTTTTAGAGTTTCTGCATCCTTATTTGGGTTATCTTTCCTTTAAGCCAACACATTACTGAATATATGTCCTCCCCTAATTAATCTATCATTGGTTTTACGTTAACAACCTAATATTTCTAATCCAAGTGAATTTTGGATGTGTTGTGTATATCACAATTGCTCCAATATAATACACTAAGATAAATATTGAAAGAATACTGGGAAAACATCTTTGACATGAATCTGCATCTATCATTAATTATGTTGAGCCAACATATTTATAGCCCAATAGGCTGATTATCAATTGATGGATTAGTTTTCCCAATATTAGGGGAGAGATAATAAGCATTTGAAAATGTGAACCTAAAGTTCAGATAAATTATTTGAAAAGAAATATTATTGTCTCGTCTTGATTAGGGGTGGGAATGAGCCGGGCCAAGCCGGGTTTTGCTTAAATAGGCTAGACCTAGTTAAAAAAAACTAAGGCCTAAACCTTGGCCTTTTATCTGTCAAAGGCTTTATTTAAAGCCTGACCTGACCTTTTTTGAAAGCTTGGCCTGACCTATTAGCCTGTCTAAAAGCCTAGTTTGTGTTACAAATTTCAAACAGAATTTATTCATAATTTTTTTTCCTTTCAATTTGTGCAACATACTTAATATAAAGATAAACATTAATTAGATAAAAATTAAACTAATAGAACACAATTATAAAATTTACAAATGAATATAAACTCAAGAATAATCATGTCTGATAACATCACGGATTTCAAACTTCATCTAATAACCATACTTGACCTTAGGCATGTAAGTTGTAACGCCCTCTTTAATTATTTAACTATTTTATAGAGTTTAGAGTTCACTTTGATGATTTATGTGATTTTATATGATTAGGTAATGTGTTGATATTTTATTGATAGACTTATTTTATTATTTACTAGAATAAGATTTGAAAATTAGAGTAAATAATATGTTGAAGGGTTGTTTTGTGAATTTAGAGAGTTTTGTGGAATTAAGAGAAATAAATAAGTTAAGAGGAAAGAGTAAGTTTTGGTGTGAGAAGAGAAATTAGGTTAAGAATATAAGACCGTAAGAGAAGTTAGAAAAACAGAGAACACGTACAACAAGCTTTGGAGAAAAGAGAAGGGAGAGTGAGGTTGCCGATTTCACTTGTCTAAGGTAAGGGTGAGACTAACATTCAATCTTATTAAGTCTGTAATTCTGATGGTTATGTTTAACAAGAGTAGGAAGAGTTTTGGAGGATTTGAGAGTTAGGTTAAAAGTGATGAATTGAGGATTAGATGATGAGAAGTTGTTAGATTGATGTAGAAAATGTGTACAGACCTTAGATAATCCATAGGATGATTATAGGAATCAGTTTTGAGGTTTAAACCAAGTGATTAGGTGAATTTTCGTGAAAAACACAACTCTGCCCGAGCCCAGAAATTCATCGCTCGCCACGGCGACATATATCTCGCCCGGCGGAGCTCGCCACGGCGACATATGTCTCGCCTGGCGGAGCTCGCCAAGGAGACATATGTCCCGCCCGGCAGACAGCATCAGTACCCTTGTTTCGTGATCTTGTGTCCTTTCGATCGAGTTGTTGCGAGTTGACCTGTGAGTCAACCTTGGTTTTGAGAAGTGATCTTTTAGTCGAGTTTTAGATGGATTTGAGTGCCTTAATATGTATAAGAATGATTAGGCAAGTTGTTAGACTGAAATTGGACATAGAAAAGTTAAAAAACGGGATTTTTGAGTGAAAAATGTCAAGTTCCCGAGAGCACCCATTTTCTGTTCGCCTTGAGCTCGCCATTGCGAGCGTTCCCTTTTCCTGAACTCGCCATTGCGAGCAGAGGTACTCGCCTAGCGAGTGGTTCTTAGAAAGACTACCTTTTAGGTTTTTCTTTAAGTGACTTTGTCGCACAGTTTGATGTGAGATGATCTTTAGAGTAATGAATGAAGTCGTTTATGCTACAGTTGTAGTTCTGAGAATATAAACTAAGATGATATGAATGTTGTTAGCAATGAGATATAATCGTATATTCTTTATGTGAAATATATATAATGTCTAAGTTGAAGTTGTTGCTGATTATCATTTGATTATTGTTATGATTAAGTTGTTGAATTCTGTTGTTGACTGATTCTATTATCAATAAGTTGCATGAGTCGGTCTATGAAATAAGAAGTTGATCCAAATTGTTGGAATCCTAAGATGTCGATGTTTTGTAAGTTGTATGATGTTGAGTCCATGCATACCCATTTTAGTTGGGGGCTTGATGCCCTTGAGCTTTAGCTCATTTGCGGTGAGGGCTTGACGCCCTGGAAGTATATTAATACTTATTACGTTGAGGGCTTGACGCCCTGGATTGGTACCACATGCATGAATAAGATGTCTAAGTTGCATAGTCGAGTTGAAGTTGCGTAGTCGATGTCGAAGTTGCCGAGTTGATAATTATCAATGAATCGTTAATGATGAGTTTTATGTTGTTGTTTATGTTGTTTATGTGAAGTATCGTTAAAGATGATTTGAAGTTGATTGTCGCTTATGTTGTTTATATTGTTTATATGAAGTATTATTAAAGATGAACTACGTGGTTATTTGTATTACTAATTGATGTTGTTATGATGATTACATAATGTAGCTTATTAGTTGTTAAAGAAGTACTATATGAAGAATTATTATGATTAATTGATGATGTCCATGTTGTTAAATGTGTTTGATGAATTATATGCTTATTATTATTGTTTTGTGAAATTTCACCCCTTCTGCTTGAAAATGTTGCCTTCCCTATGGGTAACTTGCAGGTAACCAATAATAGTTGCAATCGTGTGAGGTATCTCTCGCGTGTGTCTTAGGCGCTCTGATACGTAACGGGATGGGAATTTTGTTGTCGCTTTCTATTCCTTACGTATTGTTTTATGAACATGTTGATGAACTAAATTTATGAGATTTTGTGTTGAGGCCCTTGTGCCAAAGATTGTTTTGAAAAGTTGAAATATTTCCGCTGCGATGTATTAAAGAATTTTTTTTATTCCATTTATGATTTTATGAAAAGAAGTGTGACATTCCGTTTACGTTGAAAAACTCTGATTAATCTATGTTATTTTAAAGTTGGGAAAACGGGGTGTTACATAAGTAGCAATCCTTAACAGTTCACACAAATCAAATAACTATGAGTCTTAAATGATAACTTAACAATCTTACCAAGAGTTATGTTGTATCCCAATTACAAAAAAAAAAAATTGAAATAATAATAATTGTGGTATGAGAATTTGAAGGATAAGTAATTCTTTTTGATATATATAAATATAAATAATAAAAGTGGAAAAATGTAATATACTTATATATGGGTCGACCTGATAGGCTTTTTTATAAGCCTAAGCCCGACCTATCTAAATTAATAGGCTTTTTAAAAAGCTGAGTCTAACCCATTTATTTAACGAGTTAGGTTGAGCCGGGCTTTTATTAGGCCGAGCCATAGGTCCCTGACGGATGGACTGTCGTATTCCCACCCCTAGTCTTGATTCTCAAGATATAACTCATTTGCAAAGGTTAACAATCTATTATCTTTTTCTCTAATTATGAAAGTTAATGACCTATAAAAATACAATTTTGCCCCATCTTAATATTTTGATACCTCTATATATTTACCTCTTTGTGTCTTTTGTAGCAAAATATCATATTTAGTTGAGAGAGAAAATAAATTTCAAAAGATTGATCGACCCTAATCTATCCTAAAAAAATACACAAATCACAGGCACAACCCAACGAACCTGTATACAAAGAATAATTAATATGAAAAGTGAACATTTTCAAAGAACAATTAATGGATCAAGCTTCAGCATGATATCAAAATCCAAGTTTTAACATTTCCCTAAATAAATCAGTAAACATAAAAGCTCTTTCGAGCTTGAAGAACCAAAATGTAGGTAAACAAGAGACCTTGAAACCTATAGATCTGAACATATTTGGAAATAACAGAGAATCAAAAAAGTCAAGCTACAATGTCATATTATAAAATAATATTTTTTTATTATTGTTGAATATTAATTATTTTATCTTTTAGAAATATGACTATAATTGTACCCCAAAAAAATATGACTATAATAAACATCTAAGAAATGATAACTGAGTCACTAAATAATATAGTGATTCAATTCATACACGGGACTCATAACGACATCTTTATGAATAATAAAATCTTTATTTTTTTTAAATTATTATATATTTTTAGTTTACCACTTCATTATATTTAATAACAACTATTTCAATGGGGCAAATTACACTAACCTCCACAAGGTCTTTTTAAATAACACAAACACCAGCTCTATTTTTTACATAAACACTGATCTCACTATTTTTTTATCAAATTTATAAGCACTTCCCTTATATTATAACACAAGTTAAACTTTGTTTATTTCATTTTTTTAGCAATTCATTTCTTCATACGAGTATGAACACCACACGTAATTTTCGACCATTTTTTCTTTCCATTTTTCACTTAGGTGAATTTCCCAACTTATTATTCCTCACTCAAGTCTATTGTAACAAAATATCATATTTAGTTGAGAAAGAAAATAACTTTCAAAAGATTGATCGACCCTAATCTATCCTAAAAAAATTCACTAATCACAGGCGCAACCCAGCGAACCCGTATACAAAGAATAATTAATATGAAAAGTGAACATTTCCGAAGAACAATTAATGGATCAACCGTCAGCATGATATCAAAATCCAAGTTTTAACAATTCCCTAAATAAATCAGCAAATATAAAAGCTCTTTTGATCTTGAAGAACCAAAGTGTAGGTAAACAAGAGACCTTGAAACCTTTAGATCTCAACATATTAGGAAACAACAGAGAATCAAAGAAGTCAAGCTACAATGTCATATGATAAAATAATAATTTTTATTATTTTTGATTATTAATTATTTTATCTTTTAGAAATATGACTATAGTTGTACCCCAAAAATATATGACAATAAAAAACATTGAAAAAATGATAAGTGAGTCACTAAATAATATTGTGATTCAATTCATACACGAGACTCGTAACGACATCTTTATAAATAATAAAATCTTTATTATTTTTGATACTATTATATATTTTTAGTTTACCACTTCATAATATTTGATAACAACTATTTCAACGGGGCAAATTACACTAACCTCCATAAGGTCTTCTTAAATAACACAAACACCGGATCTATATTTTAACTAAACATTAATCTCTTTTTTTTAATCAAATTTATAAGCACTTCCCTAATATTAAAACACAAGTTAAACTTTGTTAATTTCATTTTTTTAGCAATTAATTTCTTCATACGAGTATAAACACACGTAATTTTCGACCATTTTTTCTTTCCATTTTTCAGTTAGGTGATTTTCCCAACTTATTGTCCTCACTCAATGTGATATAATTTCTTTCCATTTTTTCTTTCCATTGATCAAACACAATGTCCATCCACCTAAATTCATCTCATTTCTATATTATCTTTTGATCTCTTATATAATTGTCGATGTTTGATTCTATTTTGTGGTATAAACAAATGTTGTTATTGTTTCTCCATTGGGAGGAAAAAATGTCATTTAACTTTATTATGAAAATAGAAAACAGATACAAACTAACCAAAATGACTGAAATTAAATTATATATTTACAAAGTTATTGAAATGGATAAAATTAGTGGAGATTGATGCGTTTTAAAAAATTAAAAGGGGTACTTGTGTTATTTAAAAAAATCTCAAGGTAAGTCAATGTAATTTGCCCTTTTATCATTAACGTCTGCTTAATTCATTAGTTTTTCTTATTTTCTCAATTCATATAGCATTGCCCCCACTTCAAATTAACTCGTGCCAGTGCTTAGCACGGGTTGCTAGTTATTATAAAAAAAGTTGTTTAAGGGTATAATTGAGATAATTAAAAAGTAAGTATAAATGTAATATCCCGCTCATTAGTTTCATCATGATTTATATGTTAACTTATCATATGCGCGTTTAAGATGGAAGGGCCTTTTAGTACTTTCATTTAAAGGGTATTTAAGTGAGTTTAGAGCCAAGATTATTCATTTTGTCATGGTACTTCCTCTCTCTAAACTTCTAAGATCAGAATTCTCTCATTTCCCTCTTTAGAATTTTGAACCCCATCCTTTCATTGTGGCTCAATCCTCTCTAAATTCATCATTCTTGGATGATCAAGGTTTAGGAATGGTTTAATCATGAAGATTGCACAAGGATGGACCTAACTTAATCTTTCAAGCTTGGATTCTTGAGTTAGAGGCTTTGCATGCTTTAGGGTTTGGTTTAGAAGTGGAACTTGAAGATTAATCTCAGAATTTGCAAGTGAGTTCTTTAGTTAGTTTCCCTCATTTATGGGTTATGTGGTATTGTGTGAGAAATGATGATTGTTAGTTTATGAATGTATGATTCTAGTACCCCCATGTCATTTATTTGTTGTGATTATGTTAATATTGCTATGCATGATGATTTTTGTTGTTTATATGAGTTTCTGGAAGTGTAATGTGCATTGCAAGACTTAATTTTGAGGTTTTTGGTGTCAAAACTCGAATTCTGCACTTCATGACCCGAAGAAACTCGCCATACGCGAGAAACACGCTTATAGCGAGTTGTCTCCAGGAACTACTCGCCTATGGCGATTTAGGGGAGAGTTCCTCAGCTCCTCAAGAGCTGTTGGATCGTCATGGAGGCTTTTTCTCGCAATATTTTCTGACTTTAAAATCCCCAAACAACATCTAATCAATGCGCATTACATCGTAAGATTTTTTAAACGAAATGCATGATCAATATTAATAAATTCAATGAAGGATAACTTATGAGAGTTATGATATGACCTATACTCGGGTAGGATCCAATTTTAAGTATGGGGAATCCTTAAAACCTCGACTTAGATAGTCGAGATTATGTATGCTAGCACGCCTTCAAGGCGTATTATGATTACGACTAAGATTATGTATGACATATCGTGTCTCTTGCAATCCACGCTAGGGGGATTCAAGAGGTTCACGTTAGGGGGATGGGATATGCTCCGCAAGGTAGGCCCGCACGACATTAGAAGAACTTATTCATAAGCACTTTATAAGACCCAGTGTGTCTCCTTGGGGTGCGTTAGTGTTGCTAGTTAAGAAGAGGGATGGTGGAATGAAGTTATGCATTGATTACCGTCAGCTGAATAAGGTAACTATCAAGAACAAGTATCCTCTACCAAGAATTGATGACCTACTTTATCAACTTAAGGGAGCGACAATGTTCTCTAAAATTGATCTCATATCGGGTTATCATAAGATTCGTATCAAGTCATCAAATGTGTCCAAGACGACTTTTAGGACGCGTTACAGACACTATGAATTTTTAGTTATGCCATTCGTTGTGACTAATGCCCAAGCAGTATTCATGGATTATATGAACAGGATCTTTCAGCCATACTTAGATCAATATGTTATTATCTTCATGAATGACATCTTAATCTATTCCAATAGCCCACAGGAGCATGTCCAGCATCTGAAGATAGTGTTAAATTTCCTCCGATAAAAGCAGTTATACGCAAAATTCAGTAAGTGTGAATTTTGGTTCTTAGAAGTCAAGTTTCTAGGACATGTCATTTCTCAAGGAGGAGTGGCAATTGATAAGTCGAAAGTGGAAGCACAGGGTATGGATGTGGATCTTCAAAGGAGAATTGGATATCCATAATTTTCTATGGCTTCAGATGGAACGATGTTGTTCGAAGGCAGAGTATGTGTTCCATGTAACACCCTGTTCACCCAACGACGTAATAATAAAGATAATTATATCAGAGTATTTCAACGACGGAGTATTACACTACTTTTCAAAAATTCGTAAATAGGAATAAACTATTTATTTCAAAACAACATAAATTCTCATAAACTGCAGCGGAATAAATCTTCAAAAATTATAATTCAACGTCAACATAATCCTGGCACAAAGGCCTCAACAGTTATAAAATATTATTTTCAACAATAATGAACTCCCACGACACAGTCTTTTCATAGATAAGATACATAAAAGAAAAAGGAAACATTCGCGACGACCCCCATCCTAATATGTATCAGAGCCCTAGACACAGAGTCAATCATCATACTAATCTTCGTTACCTGCAAGTTACCCATAGGGAAGGCAACGTTTTCAAGCAGAAGGGGTGAGATACACGATCAATAATAAATATATATAATTCATCAAATCAATGAAACAACAACATCTTACAACATGCATTATTCAATTCATATATAATGTGAATAAATATACACATATATAATAGCAACATAATCATCTTCATCAACATTAAACAACAGCAACAACAATGTCATTATCAGCAATGAACACCAACGACATGACCGATGACAACGACTACGACAATGCAACATCGACAACGACAAATGCATTATGCATGTGGTACCATTTTACGCGCGTTGAATGCTAAGCATTCCAGGGCATAAGCCCCCAACAGTTGGATGGTTAAAGCATCACAGGGCATAAGCCCCCAATAGGTGAATGATAAACATTCCAGGGCATAAGCCCCCAACGGTGTGAATGCTAAGCATTCCAGGGCATAAGCCCCCAACAGTTATGAGTATGCAAATGGACTCGACTTGTGTATATCAACATACAACTAAAACTACATTTACGACAACAACATATGTGCCTAATCATTTATGACACACTCCACAACTTAGTCAAAATCTGACACAACAACTCTTACGACAGAATTCATCAACATAACACATATACATTAATCAACTACATTCATATCAGACCAAAACATTCTTCAAAAACAAGAAAGTTTGATCAATAAGCCATAAGTCAAATACTCATAAAACACTTCAACTAAATCTCTAATACCTATGTTTGAAGTTGGGAAACCAACCATAAGTTTTGGACTAACTCAGAATTAGTTATGCTAAGTTTTCTTAAAATTTTCTGAATACCCACTTGGACTATTTTAATCATAACTCAAAATCTAAATATCTTTTACACGTCAAACCAAGACCATTAGAAAGCTAACTCAATTATCTACAACTTTCATGTTTACACCGAAAGCTAATTCAAAACAGAAACGGGTGAAAAAGACGCAAGAACACGAAACAGAGAAAGCTGTCTCAGTGCAATTTCGCTAATAGCGAAAATGTTCCAGACGGATTTCGCCAATAGCGAGTTTCTAGCGAGTTTTCCTCTGTTGTTACGATTTTTACACCATTTTTCACCCAAAAACCCAATTTTTGATCCCTTAATCACCCAAATGATTTACAATGATGTTTACAGGTCAAATAGGTGATATAGAAATCAAAACAACATAGGAACATGCATCAAACGACACAATTCATCCATTTTAGAAATTACACAAAAATTCTAAAACCTAGAAAACCAAGAACACCACAATTCATAAATTTTCAGAATTATATACATTATTAGTGAAAGGAATCCCACCCTTACCTTAATTCAGCAACAATTGAAAACCTACAGCAATTTTTGATTCCTTCCTAGCTCTTCTCCTAGCCTCTTGGTATTTCTCCTCTTTCTCTCAAAAACTCTTTTTTTTTTTCTACTGTACGTGAAAATGTTTTGTCTGACTCTTTCCTTACTAACTCCCAAGACATAACTTCCCCTTTTCTTTCCCTTAACTCCCACTTATTCCACATAATTACAATTAATCCCCCCTTAATTCTAAATAAATATTATTACTACTTATTTCTATTTCTCATATTTTATTTAAATAATAAAACAACTAAATAATTAAAATAACACATATCATATATTTCACATAGAATCATATATATATATATATATATATATATATATATATATATATATATCAAATAAGTCATGCAAAATCATATAAATAATATTCAAACATCATTTAAAGTAATAGAATTAAAATGAGGTGTTACAATTCTCCCCAACTTATAAAATTTCGTCCTCGAAATATTACCTCAAGCAAACAACTTAGGAAAAGACTCCTGCATCTTACTCTCCAACTCCCAAGTTAGACTTTCACCAGTTACTCCTCCCCAAACAACCCTCACTAGAGGTATCTCTTTGCCTCTCAACTTCTTCACCTTGCGATCATCAATTCTCAACGGTAAAGTCCCCACCGTAAGGTTGTCTCTAACCTGCACATCATCCCTTGGTATAACATGTGAAGGGTCCGCTACGTACTTCCGCAGCTGCGACACATGAAACACATCATGCAAATTCGAAATATGTGGTGGCAAACCCACTCTATATGCCACCATTCCAATCCTCTCAGATATCTGATACGGACCAATAAACTTTGGAGTTAGTTTCTTAGACTTCAATGCACGACCCACATCGGTCATAGGAGTGACTCTCAGGAACACATGGTCTCCCTCTTGAAACTCAAGATCCTTTCTACGCTTGTCATGGTAACTCTTCTGTCGACTCTGCGACGCTTTCATCTGTTCTCTTATCTTTTTGACCTTCTCTGTAGTCTGCTGAACAATCTCTGGTCCCAACACAACACTTTCACCAGTCTCAAACCAACACAAAGGGGTTCTGCACCTCCGACCATACAAAGCTTCGAATGGTGCCATACCAATACTCGAATGGTAACTGTTGTTGTACGTGAATTCTATTAACGGTAGATGACTATCCCAAGCTCCACCTTGTTCAAGTACACACACTCTCAACAAATCCTCTAACGACTGAATCGTTCTCTCCGACTGACCATCTGTTTGCGGATGATAAGCCGAACTTAATTTCAACCTTGAACCCAAAGCCTCTTGCAAGCTCTTCCAAAACCTCGAAGTGAACCTCATATCTCTATCCGACACAATGTTTGACGGAACACCATGCAACTTCACAATATTATGAATGTAAATCTCCGCCAACTGAGCTACCAGATAACTAATATTGATCAGAATAAAATGTGCTGACTTCGTCAACCTATCGACAATAACCCAAATGGCATCATGTCCTCTTTGAGTATTTGGTAAACTCGTCACAAAATCCATAGAGATGCTATCCCATTTCCATTCCGGCACATCCAATGGTGTCAACAATCCCGCAGGCTTTTGATGTTCAACTTTAGATTTCTGACAAGTCAAACAAGCATAAACAAATTGCGCAACATCTCGTTTCAATCCGGACCACCAAAACATTTTCTTTAAATCATGATACATCTTTGTAGCTCCTGGATGAATACTCAAGCTACTCCTGTGACTTTCTTCTAAAATCGACCTTTTCAACTCATCATTATCTGGAATGCAAATTCTACCTCGGAACCTCAACACACCTTGATCATCAACTTGAAAATCACCATCTGCAGTCTGATCACTAGCAACCATCAAGTCTACAAACTTGACATCAACTTTCTGCGCCTCTTTGATGCTATTCAAGAATTCAATGTTGATCTTCAACATACCCAACTGCACACTCTAAGGTGCCAGTTCACAAACTATACTCAAATCCCTAAACTGCTCAAGCAACTCCAATTCCTTAATCATCATAGCAGACATGTGCAACGTCTTCCTGCTCAGTGCATCTGCAACCACATTCGCCTTACCTGGGTGATAGTTCAAACTAAAATCATAGTCCTTCAACAACTCAAGCCACCTTCTCTGTCTCATATTCAACTCCTTTTGATCAAATAAATATTTCAAACTTTTATGATCGCTAAACACCTCAAATCTGGAACCGTACAAATAATGTCTCCAAGTTTTCAACACAAAAACCACAGTAGCCAACTCTAAATCGTGCGTAGGATAATTCCGCTCATGGATTCTCAATTGTCTCGAAGCATAAGCTGCCACCTTACCATCTTGCATAAGTACACCACCTAAGCCCAACTTGGACGCATCACAATAAACAACAAAAGGTTCTTCTGGCTTCGGTAAAATCAAAATCGGAGCTGTCGTCAACCGTTGCTTCAACTCATTGAAACTATTCTCACACTGAATATCCCACACAAAAGCTTTACCCTTACAGGTCAACTGCATCAAAGGAAGTGCCAACTTCGAAAATCCTTCAATAAATCTACGGTAATAACCAGCCAAACCAAGAAAACTTCTAATCTCAGTAACCGACTTAGGAGTCTCCCATTGTGACAACGCTTCAACTTTCGATGGGTCAACAACAATACCGCTACCAGAAATAATATGGCCAAAAAAACTTACTTCACTTAACCAGAATTCACATTTCGACAACTTGGCATACAACTTTTTTCTCTTTCAACACCTGCAAAACAATCTTCAAGTGTTCTGCATGCTCCTCTTCAGTCTTAGAATAAATTAGAATATCATCAATAAACACTACAACAAATTTATCCAAGAAGGCATGAAAAATTCTGTTCATATACTCCATGAACACACCAGGTGCATTAGTAACGCCGAAAGGCATCACTTTATATTCATAGGACCATATCGCGTCCTAAACGCCGTCTTCTGCATATCTTCATCCTTCACCTTGATCTGATGGTAACCCGATCTCAAATCAATTTTACTAAACACATGAGCACCCACTAACTGATCCATCAAATCGTCAATTATCGGAAGTGGATACCTATTCTTTATCGTCAATTTATTCAGCTGACGGTAATCTATACACAGCCTCATGCTACCATCCATCTTCTTAACCAATAATACCGGCGCTCCCCAAGGTGAAACACTTGGTCTTACAAACTTTTTATCAAGTAGATCCTCCAACTGTTTCTTCAACTCTGCCAACTCAGCTGCTGACATACGGTAAGGAGCCATCGATACAGGCTTCGTACCCGGAACAACATCGATTGAAAATTCTACCTCCCTTTCTGGCGGCACATCAGGAATCTCATCAGGGAAAACCTCTGGAAATTCATTTACAACGGGAAACCTATCAATTACCGCTTGATTCTCCACTGACAAATACGCCAACAAGGAAAACATCAAGTCTCCATCACATCCTAATTGCTTCAGCTGCTTAGTAGATAAAAATTCTGCTCCACTCTCTTCTTCGGAAGAGGAAAAGTATACTGTCTTTCTAAAACAATCTGTATGGACATGGTTGTATTCCAACCAGTTCATACCAAGGATTAAATCCATACCCGTCAACGGAAATTATACAAGATCAACCTCAGAGATTCTACACAACAATAACAAATCAGGACAACAAGGACAATACAAAATTGTCACACAACTCTACTAGGCTCGACTCGACTCTACTATTTGGCCGGACAGACCAACCTGCTCTGATACCAATTGTAACACCCCGTTCACCCAACGACGTAATAATAAAGATAATTATATCAGAGTATTTCAACGACGGAGTATTACACTACTTTTCAAAATTTCGTAAATAGGAATAAACTATTTATTTCAAAACAACATAAATTCTCATAAACTGCAGCGGAATAAATCTTCAAAAATTATAATTCAACGTCAACATAATCCTGGCACAAAGGCCTCAACAGTTATAAAATATTATTTTCAACAATAATAAACTCCCACGACACAGTCTTTTCATAGATAAGATACATAAAAGAAAAAGGAAACATTCGCGACGACCCCCATCCTAATATGTATCAGAGCCCTAAACACAGAGCCAATCATCATACTAATCTTCGTTACCTGCAAGTTACCCATAGGGAAGGCAACGTTTTCAAGCAGAAGGGGTGAGATACACGATCAATAATAAATATATATAATTCATCAAATCAATGAAACAACAACATCTTACAACAGACATTATTCAATTCATATATAATATGAATAAATATACACATATATAATAGCAACATAATCATCTTCATCAACATTAAACAACAGCAACAACAATGTCATTATCAGCAATGAACACCAACGACATGACCGACGACAACGACTACGACAATGTGACATCGACAACGACAAATGCATTATGCATGTGGTACCATTTTACGCACGTTGAATGCTAAGCATTCCAGGGCATAAGCCCCCAACAGTTGAATGGTTAAAGCATCCCAGGGCATAAGCCCCGAACAGGTGAATGATAAACATTCCAGGGCATAAGCCCCCAACGGTGTGAATGCTAAGCATTCCAGGGCATAAGCCCCTAACAGTTATGAGTATGCAAATGGACTCGACTTGTGTATATCAACATACAACTAAAACTACATCTACGACAACAACATATGTGCCTAATCATTTATGACACACTCCACAACTTAGTCAAAATCTGAAACAACAGCTCTTACGACAGAATTCATCAACATAACACATATACATTAATCAACTACATTCATATCAGACCAAAACATTCTTCAAAAACAAGCAAGTGTGATCAATAAGCCATAAGTCAAATACTCAAAAAACACTTCAACTAAATCTCTAATACCTATGTTTGAAGTTGGGAAACCAACCATAAGTTTTGGACTAACTCAGAATTAGTTATGCTAAGTTTTCTTAAAATTTTCTGAATACCCACTTGGACTATTTTCATCATAACTCAAAATCTAAAAACCGTTTACACGTCAAACCAAGACCATTAGAAAGCTAACTCAATTATCTACAACTTTCATGTTTACACCGAAAGCTAATTCAAAACAGAAACGGGTGAAAAAGACGCAAGAACACGAAACAGAGAAAGCAGTCTCAGTGCAATTTCGCTAATAGCGATATTCTGGCTAATAGCGAAAATGTTCCAGACGGATTGCGCCAATAGCGAGTTTCTAGCGAGTTTTCCCCTGTTGTTACGATTTTTACACCATTTTTCACCCAAAAACCCAATTTTTGATCCCTTAATCACCCAAATGATTTACAATGATGTTTACAGATCAAATAGGTGATATAGAAATCAAAACAACATAGGAACATGCATCAAACAACACAATTCATCCATTCTAGAAATTACACAAAAATTCTAAAACTTAGAAAACCAAGAACATCACAATTCATAAATTTTCAGAATTATATACATTATTAGTGAAAGGAATCCCACCCTTACCTTAATTCAGCAACAATTGAAAACCTACAGCAATTTTTGATTCCTTCCTAGCTCTTCTCCTAGCCTCTTGGTCTTTCTCCTCTTTCTCTCAAAAACTCTTTTTTTTTTCTACTGTACGTGAAAATGTTTTGTCTTACTCTTTCCTTACTAACTCCCAAGACATAACCCCTCCCTTTTCTTTCCCTTAACTCCCACTTATTCCACATAATTACAATTAATCCCCCTTAATTCTAAATAAATATTATTACTTCTTATTTCTATTTCTCATATTTTATTTAAATAATAAAACAACTAAATAATTAAAATAACACATATCATATATTTCACATAGAATCATATATATATCAAATAAGTCATGCAAAATCATATAAATAATATTCAAACATCATTTAAAATAATAGAATTAAAATGAGGTGTTACATTCCAAATGACCTGGAGCTCAAGAGATTGATTCTAGAAGAAGCACATAAGAGTAGCTTCTCAATTCACCCTGGTGCTACCAAGATTTATCAGGATTTGAAAAGAGATTATTGGTGGCCTAGCATGAAAATTGAAATTGCGGAGTTTGTAGATAGGTGTATAGTATATCAACAAGTCAAGATTGAGCATCAGAGACCATAAGGTTTGCTTGAACCGTTAGAAATTCCGCAGTGGAAGTGGGAGCAGATATTTATGGACTTTATGGGAGGCTTATGTTGGAACAAATGGTGTTTAACAATACCACTTTTAGTTTTGATGATAACAAGGTATTAAAAATTGTCAATTGGATATGCTAATATTTGTTTAAGTGTGCAGGATCTTAGTCAAAGATTTTAATCTTAGAAAGTATTCTGTAAGAATAAATGAAGAGCAAAATCCTAAAGAAGCTTGTTGCAAGTGATTCTGAAGACTTGGAGAGCCTGAAGAATCATCAGAAGCTGTTTCGAGAGGTTCTGAAGACTTGGAGAGTTTGAAAAAGCTGTTTCGAAGAAGTGCAAAACAAGAGGTTCAGAAGACTCAGAGAATCTGAAGAACGAAGAGAGTCTGAAGGAGCCGAAGAGAGTCTAAAGTTCAACAAAGTCCAGAGTTCTACAGAGAGTCTGAAGATTGCAACTCAAGAATTTGTTTAGATGAATCTCTGAAGGCATTTCATTGCAGAAGAAACGTTCATATGGAGTAACAGCTATCTTGAAGTCAACTTAAGCATGGGATGCTTTGCGACAAATAATGCAGGAAAAGGACAGAGTACTTTGTACGAACCCTGTTTCCACTACTCCACTACTTGTACTATTGGCAGCTGTGTCTACTGGTATTTTCGCTTCAAGTGGAATGGAATTCAAAATATGTATTGAAGGACGATTACCATATCAAGAAACAGATCAACAGTAATTGATCAAGCTTCTAGATGACTCTGTAATGTGCTGGATTTTCTCAACGTCTCTCTACAACGTCTATATAAAAGATATAAGACTTAAAGAATGTGTTAGACTCTATTACTGAAAAACTTAGCTATTGCGCTATATTTTTATTCTCCCTGAGTCAAACATACACATCAACAACTTAGCAAATTCTTACAAACTTGTTTATCCTAGAATTTCTAAGTGTCACCAAAACAGAGTCTGTCTATTGTTTTGTATTTGGAACACCACTGATTGTATATCAAGTGTTCAAACTCTTATTCAATTTTCTGTAAATTGTGGTAGAAGTCTCTTGCCTACGTGCTTGAGCATTTGAAGTCTCTTGGGTGTGTCCTTGAGCAAAAGTAGTCTCTTGCTTGTGTGCTTGAGCATTGGAAGTATCTTGTTGTGTGCTTGAGCAACTTGTAATTTGTTATTACATTTTAGTGAACTCTCCTTGGAAGTGCAAGGGGGACATGACTACTTCTGGTTTGTGGAAGGAACCTGTATAATTGCTTGTGTTCTCTCTTTCCCTTATCTCTTTACTCTATTCTGCTGCAACAGACTCTGAATTTCCACCAGGACCTGAACTTGTTCAGACTCTGATCCTAGAAAACAGAATCATTCTTTTTAAGAGACGCGAAAAAGTCAACACAATTCAACCCCCCCCCCCCCCACCCCCTTCTTGTGTTTTTCTCACCTTCAGCTTACCCCGTACTCAGAAAGGACATGACTCAATTTGGGTAATATCGTAGATAGATTGACTAAGTCGGCTCATTTCTTACCGGTTAAGTGTACCTACAAGACATCCTAGTATGTAGAGTTGTTTATCTCAGAGATTGTTAAGTTACATGGTGTTCCAGTGAGTATTGTGTCAGATAGGGACTCAATCTTCACTTCGCACTTTTGGAAGGCTTTCTAGAGAGCTTTAGGAACTCGGTTGAAAATGAGCACGTCTCATCATCCGCAGATGGATGGCCAAACAGAAAGGATTATTCAGACTTTAGAAGATATGTTTCGTGCTTGTATTCTGGAAGATGGTGGAAGCTGGAATAATCATCTACCTCTGATAGAATTTTCTTATAACAACAGTTATCATTCAAGTATAGGTATGACGCCTTATGAAGCTTTGCATGGTAAGAAATGCAGAACTCCTTTATGTTGGGCTGAAGTCGAGGACAAAGGTATTATAGGACCTGAAATTGTTCAAGAAACAACTATGAAGATTAAGTCGATTCAGAAAAAGATGAGAATGGCTCAGAGTCGTCGGAAAAATTATGCAGATAAGTGGCAGAGACCTTTAGAGTTCAATGTAGGAGAGCAAGTGTTCATGAAAGTCACGCCTAAGTTGGTTTGTGAGGCCTTTTTAAAACTATGAAGTTATGTCCCAGGTATGTTGGGCCATTCCAGATACTCAGATGTATCGGTCCAGCGGCTTATCAGTTAGCTTTACCCCCAGCCATGTCAGGATTGCACGATGTTTTTCATGTGTCTCAGTTAAAAAAGTATATTCTGGATCATAACTATGATGTATAGTCTAGCTAAATAAATAAATGCGACATGACTGTTATTTAATATTCAACGATATAAATAGGGGGGATTTGAAGAATCATAACTGGTGCTTACTTTTCTGCAACCAAAAACAAGTAAACCTGCTCTGTTGCAAACAGATAAAAATTGCAACTCTTTAACCCTTATATTTTATAACGTCAAACATACAAAAATAAGTAACGAGAATTGTTTGGATGAAACGACAATCCATGTGGATACGATACTATACTTATCGTTTTATTACTTGGTAAACGATTTAGTAAACTTGCCATATCCGACCATCAAGTTTTTGGCGCCACTGTCGGGGATTGGTGATATTTTCAACTAAGCAATTTAAATTACTTATTCGTTTTTATATATAAAAAAAAACGAGGTATAGAAAGCACAATAATTATAACTATAATTATTAATATTTATTGTTACTTCTAGAATAGTGCTACTTGGGTATTTTTGTTTGTGATTATTTCAGGAAACACATAATGGATCATTCTTCAACAAACCAGTCCAATCATTACAACAAAATATATCCCAAGGAGTATCATATGTCTGATTCTGACTTAGTGAAGTACGATCAAGGCAATTATGAGTTGATGGCAAAAGCGATATCAATGATCATGATGAAGTCACTCAACAAATTGAGGAGCTGGGAGACGTCATTAAGAGAGGAATTATGAGACACATAGAGGAACTCGAGATAGAAACCGACAAGGTTTGTAGAACTCGCGTCTACTTCAAAGAATTTCTTGAAAGGATAAAAAGTAACAAGTTACAAAGTATCGACTCAAGTGAGTTTCAAGAAGACAAGTTAACAACATCTAAAACTGCACACTCAGTCCCTTTACCTTCTATTCATCTTTCATGTTTATCCACTAATGACACCACCTCTTGGACAAAAGGACATGAGCAGGATAAAAAGGAAAATACCCTAAACAAATCCTCCCCTGAAATTGTAGCACAAGACAGTGTTGGATACATTAACACTAAAGTCAAGAAAGGAAAACAATGTGATCACTTGTCAAAAACTCATCTTAATAAGGAAGAAGCGCTATGAGTGCAACCAACATTACAAGCCCAGTTCAAAGAGAAGCAGAATACCCCAATGTCTGAGCCTCTTGTCGATAAAGGTTCCATTTTATGAATGAGTAGACGGCAAATCCTTGATGATAGTGAGAACCCTTGAAAACTCCCTGACCTCAGCAAGTTGTCATATCCTCAAAAGTTGAAGAGAAAAGACCTTACTACATTTACAGGGAGTTGTAAGGCAATATTTCAAGGACGGTTACCTCTAAAGAAGAAGGACCCTGGAAGTTTTAATTATATTGGGAAGTTGTCCTTGAAAGAAGCTTGGTGTAGTCTAGGAGAAGGAATAAACTAGACCTCAACATTGCTTATAGGAAAGCTTGAAAGTATTCTGGCACAACCATTAATTGTCAATCTAACACTTGCAGAAGAATCAATAAAAAATTCAGATGGAATGGTGAACGACGTAATGGTGCAAGAGGAAAACTCTTCATCAAAATTTATGACATCGGAGACTCAAAACAAGACTCATTTTCTGCAACAGTCTTAGTGTCACTTGCCGATGGCGAGCCCGTATTCCAGTAAAGAAAAGATTGAAGCACGAGAACACTTAAATCTCCTTGCAAAATTCATGGAGTTCGTCCTGAACAAGAGAAAAAAGAAGGATGATTTTTTATTTCTTTCATATAGGCCACCCTAACAGGATCGAGGCGTCGAGCTAATAGACGTAAAATGAAGCGCTGCATGGGAGGCAACCTATGGGAACCGCCGGGCTCAAGACGTAAAAGAAGCGCTGAATAGGAGGAAACCCATTATCTTTATTTTTCTGCAATTTCCCTTTTAATAAGCTAAGTTAAGATCTTTCCTTTCTAATCAAATTCATTTCTTTTTCTGTTACTAACCCTCAATTATTTTCATATAAAAATTTATTTCTTTTGCATTTACATTTACAACCTTTCATTTTATGCTTAAATTTGTTTTAGTCTTAGGTATTCATTCAAAGCATTTTAGGAGGAGACTAGTTTACCGTTACATTCAAAAGCACGATACTTTATGGGGCTTGCTAGTGAAGGTACTTGATGACAGTACGTCAACACTAGTTTTTTAGTCATATTTGTGTTCTTTTTGTGATGTTTTGAGAGTCAAATGTTTGTATACATAGTTAAGCAAGGTCAAGATTCATAAAAGATAAGTTTTGCACAAATTGGAGAAGAATGCAAGAAATTGGAGAAGAAATCGTGCCACGATGGACCTGAATCGTGGCACGTTTGAAGCGTGAAATTTACCTGAAGATGCTGGAAAAATCGTGGAACGATGGATGTGTAACGTGCCACGATGGTTGAGTAAATTTGCTGCCACGTAGGATTAATGAGAAAATCGTGCCACGATGGTTTCGAAACGTGGCACGATGGTGGGCTTTCTGAAACCCTAATTCTTTCTATAAAAGCCAGCTGCGGCCAAGGATTAGGGGAGCGATTTTGGAGACCTAAATAAAGCATAGACGGCACCATAAAACTGCAGAACACGTAGTGGATCCACCAAACTCATAGTTGGTCCGGATTTATGTATGTTCACTATTTTCTATGTATTTGATTGTTTAGCTATGAGTAGCTAAACTCTTAGATTGATTAAGCCATGAGATGAATCTTTGTGATCTATGATGGTGTAATTTGTTAAGAACTCTTTTTAACATCAATGAAAACCTAGTCTTTATTCAGAATTATTTGTGTTTTATGTTTTTATTATGATTGTTTGTATGACTACTAACCCTAGCTTCTTTCAACCATATAAATTGATCTTAGGAATTGAATGACTACTAACCCTAGCTTTTAATCCTGAAATAGTAATTCTGTTTAATTCAACATAGGAACCTAGAGATAGGAAATTGAGAGTTATGACTTATGAATTAACGTTCTAACCATGCTTCCGCAGTTATTCAATCGGTTTAAGAGATTAAAAGGTTATGACTTAGGAATGGGTTTTGAGTCAAGAGATTGATCAAAACCACTTAGTTAATCCGTCGTAAAGCTAGGTTAATTTCTTTGAGAGTGAAGAGAGCCAAATTACTCACAATGAGCAATAGAGGATTCGAAAGGCTTGATCATCTGTTTTAATCCAATTATCAAACCATTTTATTTACTTTGTTTATTTTCTAACGGAATATATTTTCTAACCGAATTTATATCTTCTGCGTGAATCTATATTTTCTAATGAAATCTTTATTTTATGTTATTTAATTTTATGCAATCAAATCAAATCTACTACTTATATTTTACAAAATAATATATACATCCTAAATATTTACTTTATTGCCAAATTGAGATTAACACAGTCCTCGTGGATACGAACTTATTTTATTACTTCGATGCAATTTTAGTACACTTGCTGCTAAAAGTCTATCAGTACTTATAGGATCATCATCTCTTTTCCGAATAGCATAACCAGTGAGATTCAAAACAAATATTTTCATATCCATTCTAGATTCTAGGTTGTTAGATACTTAAATATTCCAATATATATTATGAGTATTCCATATGAATGTTATTATTGCTTGAATTTGCGACTGTTCTTTACGGACGATCGATTAAGTTATATTTCACACGTGGCAATTTTTCTTTGGTACCTAAAGCCTTTCAAGCCACCCTTTTATATTCTTATTATAGTTTTTGAAACCACTTTGAGCCTCCATACAAAAAATTTCTTTCTTTTTAGTGACAAATCATGTCACGTCCTACACTTCAAATGCACCATGTTTGATTTCACTTGGAGTTAGATAGGTATTATTATGACTGCACAAGCTTTGAAACTAAGTTTGGAGTTGCTCTTTGGAATTAACAACATTTTAAGTTTGGGGATGGGGTAACAGTAGAACACATTTGTCAAAAAAAAAAAAAAAATGTAGATGACCATGGATCAACACAAAAAGAAAAAGAAAAAAAAATCAAGAGCCAAAAAATGGTCTCTTTTAAAAAAAAAATGTTTATGTTAAAAATAAATTTTTACCCATCTTGTTTAAATCAAGGAAGGAAGGATGGTAGTGCATTAACGTTTAGAAGGAATCCCTAGTGAACTAACTCAAAGATCTTTTATTAGCCTAATTTCCCAAAATATATCCACTATTAACCTAAGCCAAGTTATAGCTCTCAAAGTCCTCTAAGTGTGTTAATAACTTTAACTTGACCGTCTATTTAGATTTTTTTTCAAATTTATAGCAAGGTACATTCATGTGACGACTGGAGTGGGAAAATGGCGTGGCCAACACTATTGGCTTTAGGAGATACATACTTGTATCATTAGAAAAAAAAAGTATGGCTGCGAATATGTGTTCCTTTCACCAAGTCGGACCCGCTTGAATTTATGGTGATAAGTTAGTTGCTGCTCTGGTATAAATGTGATGAATGATTCCTAAGCACAACTCCCAGAAAATTGCCTATGATTTTGGGACTTTTGTATTGTTTTCTATATTTGAGTCTGTAATTCTTGTTTTCCCGAAACATAGCAATTTTAGGGGGATTTTAAAGTAATTCACGAAGAAATCAAGCAAATAAAAAAATCAAGAACATCTGAAGAATTATGAATATTTAGAAAGACAGAGAATGAAGATTCAAGAGGCCTCGGGAAACTTAAAGGAGGAATGAATTATTTTACCAAATTTCGAGAAGACGAAGACCTAAAACGACGGAAAATCGGAGAATTTGGACCCAGTAATAAACCCCATGCGCCTAGCACATGGAATTGGCATGCCATGCACTTAGGAAATTATCCATGCACCTAGGGCATGGCTTTTTTCATACACTCATGCGTTAGGCATGCTGGTCATGTGCCCCGTGCATATTAGAATGCACCTAAGGAATTATCCATGCTTACAAACAACAACAGACAGACTAAAATCCTAAATGACACTTTCAGAATTGCAGCTTCATTAGTCTTCTTAGGTTTAGAGTCTTCCTTTATATAACTTGAGAATAGCATGGGCTTGATGAGAAATTCAGGCTAAACATTCCAACTGATTGAATTCAGTCTTCAACACAATATTTTAAAAGCAAATATATTTTTTCCTTAAATGTTACAACATCACACTTAAGAAACACGCAAAGCATAACCACCTTCTACAACTTCTAGAAAACACACTACGTGAATCATATCTCCATAGAATCTTCACTGATCTCACGCTGAAAACAAAATTCCAAGAAAGCTAAGCAAGGCACACTACGATGTCTTACCAACATGTCAAGACATCTTGTCCAACATCGTGCTATAACACTTATTTTAACAAAATGCATCCAATAACAAACTAAAAACCTAAGAATAAGTTATTTATTTGATATGAAATTTGTTTCAAAGTTCCAGATAGATTTGAGATTGCATAAGAAAAGAATTATGTGTTATGTGTCAAATCCGTCTGAATATTTCTTGCACATATGGGATGGAACTTTCTAAAACACATATATTTGAGACATTATCTATTATAATATTACTTCATCCAAAATGTCTATAATTTATCCAAAAAAGTTAATGTAATGTAAAATGAAGTTTCGAGATATAAAGTTAGTTTGATGACTAAAGTGAGAGTTAAATATTAAAGTGATAAGAATATTAAAATATTTGATCATCACCTTCACCATGAAAACTAACAATAACAACATCAATTGTTTCAAACAAAATCTAGAGACAAAATTTAGTGCCCATAGGTCTTTACCCCCTGTAATATAGGTCATTTTCGATTTTCCCTCTGTAAAATTATTTTTTTGATTTACCCCCTGTAAAATATTTTTGTTTTGATTTACCCCCTAATAGGCCAAACAAAAACCAATTTTATTTTATTTTTCAAGAAATTTTCGTTTTTGTTTGGCCTATTAGAGGGGTAAATCAAAACAAAAATATTTTACAGGGGGTAAATCAAAAAAATAATTTTACAGGGGGGTAAAGACCTATTAACCCATGATTTTTATGTTTTAGTTATGTTTGTGTGTAAGCTTTTCTCCTAAACTATTTTGTTAGAAAATAGTTTTTGTGCTAATACTGAAATAGCAATTTTGTTTACATTTTAAAGTAAATCATTTTCAATAGAAGATTGAAGAAAAAATATTTGTGTTTTCAACCTTATTAATAAAAAGTTATCTTTCGACGCATGTATAACTTTCAACCATGGTTTATTTTTTAAGAAAGGTTCAACTATGATTTATGTTTTTCTTAAAAGTCTCCAAAATAATGTTAACGAGTGCTTTTGGCTACATTTTAAGGATTTTAAATGGGAAATTTATATAAAATTGTGTATTGAATGCATTAAAAATTAAAACATTTGACTTTTTAAAAATTATTTTTTTCATTTGAAATCATTAAAAAATACTCGGAAACACTCATTCGTAAAAATTTATTGTAATGTTTGGTACTGACAAATCATATTACGTTTCAACACTCCATACTAACGTGCATGCATTGGGCCTCCATACTGAGATGAGCCAGAAGCAGGTTATCTCAACTCTATAGCTGGCAACTTTGGAATGAAAAATACTAAGGTGCATGCATTCACCTCTTGGCTCCCCAATGCATTTCCACCTGAGTAATTAATTTTAGTCTCTTTCAAAGCATAGATAACGGATCAAAGATAGATTTTTGGTTTCCTTGTAAATTTTTGGTAAGTTGCAAGTGGGCACCTGAGTAAATATAGGCACGCAGTATAGATAATGGATAGTAACGGATCAAACTTTAATTTCAATATTGTGTCAAAAAGTACATAAGCATAGTATCTTACTATTAATCAAAGGGTTTTGTTAATATGAGCATTTGTTAAAAAATTTAAAATCAAAACAGTTGATAATTTTTATGAAAAAAATTGCTTTATGATGTTTCAATGTGTTGAATGCACAAATCTTAAAAAATAAACCAAAATAAAGACCGAAAGGAGTATAAAATATGTTTTATTTAAATTATATTCAAGCTAGAGACGAAGTTGGCAGTAAATTTACATGACATAAAAAATGGTAACAAAACATTTTATCACTTTTAAAAACATTGCTTCTCTTTCTTCTATAATATCTTTAACAAATGATTATCTCATTATATATATGTTACTCTATATATTATATAATTAAGAGTATTATTGGTAAATCAATAGTTAATGTTGCATTATATTTATTTGAGCAAGAAGGTCGACTCAATATGTTTAAGTAATTTTTTTAAAACGTTATATTTATTTATATGTTCAAAAACAGGGTTGACTCAATATGTATAGAGGTTTAAAATAAAGTTAATGTAAAAGATATGATATACTTATGCTAAATTATCATTTTGTACGTTTAGTATGACCAAATTATATTGGGGGCCTAACTTATCCTTACAACATTGGCTTGTAAGGTGAGGAGTGTCTCATCTTTATAGAGTCTTATCAAGAGTCTAATCTAACCAATGTTAGACTAAATCCACCCTCACAAGGTCAACACATGGCAAGCCAACACGAGGCAACCAAGGGCAGATCGCAGTTAAGGTGGGATTACCCACACACCCCCTCACACTCATACCCAATGGGGATGAAGTGTGGCAATGTTAAGGCTCTGATACCATGAAATTTGGGGTCTAACTCATCCTTACAAAACCGGCCAACACAAGGCAAGCCAATATGAGGCAACTAGGGTCATGTCACAATTAAGACGGGATTACCAACACACCCTGTTACGCTCGGGGAGGGATTTCCAACAAAATGTATTGAGCTCTAAAGCTATAGATTGAGCTATATGTCTCTTGGGTCAACACAAATCAAAATTATTATTTTATTTTCAAAGGAAATTTTATCTATTCAAATTTTCTTTTTGAAAATGTCAGTTTTTTTAGTAGTCTTGAATTCTTTAAATCGAATTATTATGTGGACAAATTTACAAAAAGAAATTCAACATTTTATATTTAGGTCTTTGCAATTTTTGTCTTAAGACTTAAGAGCACATGTTAAGAATCCAAAAATTAAATAGGGAATTAATTAAAAATGAAATATTGCCTTGAAAATAGTGCTATGTATTATATGTTGCTTTTTATTTTATTTTTTAAGGAATCAACATTTAAAAAGTTAAATACATGACTTTTAAAATGAATATTTCTATGTCTAACTCATGAATATGTATCCGTATAGCACATGTTGGTATTTACTTTATATTTATATAGTATTTAAATTTAAATTGAATAAGACATTTTTAGGGTGGGGGACTATAACACCTCTTGGCCCTCAATGCCTTCGTCTGAGGGGTAAAACTATAAAGGATGTATCAAAGTGTTGCAACCATGTGAGGACTAAATAAGACATGCAATTCAGGTAAGTTGACATCAATCAATGGCATTGTGCATTGTAATCGTAAAATTGTGAATAATTTACTGAACACCTAACAAAAGTTAGCTACATTAGTAAAGTTTGAAATGGAGTAAAATGAGTTTGTGGATACCACTTGCGGATTTATCTGCCTAAGTTTCAATAGTTATTGGTTAAATTGCCCAATTAATTCTTAGTCATCTTAGATCTCACTTATAAAATATTCAAAACAAAAAACTTCATTTTGCGGTAAAATGAGAAGAAGAATCGATGAAGATTCCTAAGAGGAATAAAATCAAAGAGTCAAAAAAACACGTTGCAAATATTACAAAAATCAGTAGTAAATTAGCATTCATTACGAACGAGCAAAAGAATGAAGGAAACATAACGTAAAATTGAGAAAACAGGAAAAATATGCAATGAGAGGCTCTATAATTAGTTGTACTAAGGAAAGGAGGGAGTACATTTTTATCGATAATGGTTGGTTTATTTAAGCAATAGAGAAACAAGAGGGAAATGAAATGAGAATAAAACCCTAACTAGAGAATAGTACAAACAACTTATAGCAAATATATCAAATTAATTTGAATTAATTGAGATTATTGCATTTAAAAAAAAAAAAATTGTTTCTTTTAATTTAGTTCATTCAAATCTATATAGAATAGACAAATCCTACATCACAAAATCTAAAATTAAGCCATCAAAAAAAAATCTAAAATTAAAATAAATTTTTCCACCCACTATAAAAGGATGACGCTATTCACTATTGTTAAAAAACTCATTCTCATTCCAAATTCCATATCTGCATCTTAAGTATTACATATAAAGAAAAAAATTCATATAGAAGGACCGAAGAAATATGGACTACTTAAGTTCTTTGATGACTTTGTTTTTTCATTTTGCTATTGTGGTGTTCCATATAACCAATGGAGAACCTGTTGTGCCTGCCCTTTTCACATTCGGAGACTCAATCGTAGATGTCGGAAACAACAACAACCTACACACTGCTGTTAAAGCAAACTTTTTTCCATATGGAAGAGACTTTGTCACCCATAATCCAACCGGAAGAATGTCTAATGGAAAACTTGCTGTAGACTATGCTTGTGATTTTTCTGCCCCCTCAAAATCTACATTGTCAACTTATTTTATTTCAAAATAATTTTTTGCAGTGGTCTTTAAATTGTTAGTCTATTGCATGCTAGTAAGATTAAGACAGTTTAGCGGTCTCCAGACGACTGCACTATAAAGTTTGCTATAAGTGTCCTACTTTTTTTGTATAGTATTTGATTTTTTTTTTACAAGAACTAATATTTGATCTATATATGTTAATTTATTGCAGCCGAATTCATTGGATTTACATCTTATCAACCAGCTTACCTAAACTTAAATAGCAAAGGAAGCAACATCTTGAATGGTGCCAACTTTGCCTCATCTGGTTCTGGTTACCATGATACCACATCAATAATATATGTAAATAAACAATTCCTCTCTCTCTCTATTACTTTATTGTGTGTTGCATGAAATTAATATATTAATTAGCAATTCTTGTTATTTATCAAGAATTTTTTTTTGTGTGTTTCATGTGTGTAGAATGTAGTCCCATTAATGACTCAACTGGAACATTACAAGGATTGCCAAGAGGAATTGGTAAAACTAGTAGGGAAAGAAAATGCAACATCAATTATTTCTGGTGCAACATATCTTCTTGTTGCTGGTTCTGGTGATTTTGCACAAAACTACTACATAAATCCAATCCTCCATAACCTCTATACACCTTTCCAATTCTCAGATGTTCTTATGCAAGAGTACTATAATTTCATTCAGGCACGCCCCTCTCAACCTTGTATCTTGCCTTAGAAAACATTTAAATTATTATTGGTTAGAAGGGGAGGAAATGAGAAAAAGAGATTATTTTAAACCTAACTTTTGGGAGGGGAGACTTAAAATATCTCTCCGGCTAATTACTGATATCCTCTAGGTATATATGAATTTGGAGAGAAGATAATATCCATGTTATTAATCGTGGATAGTAACAGCTTATTTAAATTATGCAATGCAGCAATGTTATAGCACCACTTTTTAACAATATCTTGTACTAAATTGAATATCATGGAACAATGGCAATTTTTTCGAATTATACTATGTTATAGAACCACTAATTTACAGTAATGGATAATATTTGTATACAATTTTGATTTAAACATCCTTACTAATATAATGTTAAACATTAGAAATTTGGAAGAAAAAAAAGTCGGATCTTTTCCTCCATTAAAATATCATCCTCATCAAACATATATATGTATGTGTTTATATATATATATATATATATATATATATATATATATATATAATCTTATTTGATTTTAATCTAAATTTCTTTGCATGCATGTGACAGAAATTATATGCGCTAGGAGCAAGGAAGATTGGTGTAACAACACTACCTCCAATAGGTTGTATGCCTTATATTATCACTCTGTTTGGATACCCTACAACCAAATGTGTTAAAACAATAAACGATGTAGCTTTAGACTTCAATAGAAAACTTAACTTAACCACAAAAAACCTGATAAAAATGCTGCCTGGCGTCAAATTGGTCATCCTTGATATCTACCAACCTCTCTATGATCTTATTATCAGACCTTCTGATTATGGTACAATATCCTATTACACTAAACCTATTAAGTCATATTAATTATTGCTTATGAACAACATAGTTTGTTAATTTGTTTATTTCTATGTGTGAAATTAATACGCGCAGGATTGTTTGAAGTGAGGAAAGGTTGTTGTGGGACAGGCTTGCTAGAGGTTGCTATATTATGCAATAAAATAAGCATAGGGACATGCACTGATGCATCAAAATATGTATTCTGGGATAGTTTTCATCCCACAGAAGCTACAAATAAGATTTTGATGGATCATTTGATTCCTGCTGCAACCTCCCTTTTATATTCTAACCAGACAGTTCGCTAGAAGTCATTTTGTACAAAACAGGCAAGGAATGCCTATCTTTAGGTTTGTTAACTGATAAGGAGGTTTTGGTCTAGCCCCCCTCCTTTTTTTGCTCTTGTTTGTTTGGTTTTCTTTTCTTAATATATTTGGGGTAGTGTAGCTCTCTGCACTATCTCTTTGGCTAAAAAAAATATTCTGACCAGATAGTTCGTTAGTCAATAATTTTCATTTTAATCAGGTATGATTGGAATTTTTTGGTTTAAAAAATATATTATAGAAATATTTGTATTTAGCAATAGGAGAGTCTCTCCAGTAGAGAATTTGGTTTTCTAGAATTATCTACGCACTGTTTTAAAATAGTATTGATTCTTATGTTAGGTATGCAATTCACGTCTTTCTTCTTTATGCTTAATGAATTGAGCCATCCTTAAATTTTTTGGTAAAGTTATGAATAACTTTAGCTAAATATAGAAAACTATAGAAATAACATTTGGTTGAAAAAACCTAAGAAAAGAAAAACATTTGGTTGAAAAACCTATAAACTTTGAATTAATTTTGTTGTGAATTAAAAAAACATAAATAGAATAATTTAAAAAATATAATAACAGGATATGATCCTAAATATAACAAGGATATCAAGTAACCTCGAATTTTATGCTTCTTGCATATCCTAAGTAGTTCAATACCAAACATTTAAATAAAAATCAATGACATAACTAATTTATTACTATAAAAAGAAAATAAGAAGATTGAAAGTCAAGATAAATTAGCTTGATAGTGACCTTGACTTAACGTATATTTTTTATCATTCAAATAGTAAAATACATGGTCCGTTCATTTTTATATGCTTATATACGCGGAAACAAGTTTTTGTGTTCCGAAATGATAAAGTTTTGAAAATTCATAGGTACTTTAAAATACCAACATTATTATAGTATTTTATATATTATTTATTTTATATGCATAAAATCTGTTAAATTCTTGCACTACATCCATTGCAGATTTTATGTGTTTATATCCATGGAAACAAATTTGTATATTCCGATATGATAAAGTTGATATGATAAAAAAATTATATCCAAATGAGACCATTAATATTACTTTTTTGAACATTTACAACCATATGGTGACTAGTTCATCCACAATGTCATGGAAATTGGAAAGAATGTAACGGCTCAAGGCGAACTTCTTCTACATTGAAGGATAGTAGTCATATGACTTGCTTACTTATGGACACCACTAGAATTGTAAAAGACATGAACAAACAAGCTATTATAAATTGAGGAAACTGTTGGAACAAAATATGTTTAACAATACCACCTTTAAGTTTTGATATAACAAGGTATTAAAATATCAAATGGATATGCTAATATTTGTTCAAGTGTGCATGACCATAGACAGAGTCTGAAAGTACAAAAGAAAGCAAAAGAATTTACAAAGGAAGCTTATGTTGCAAGACAGAGTCTGAAGACCTTTAGAAGTTGACTGCCAGAAGCTAGCGCCATCAAGCGTCTGAAGATCATCAGAAGTTGAAGTTCATTAGAGTCTAAAGACTGGAAGTTGTAGTTAGTAAAAGTTGGTTATTCTGAAGACACATCATTGCAGAAGGAATTGAAGCCTAGAGCAACGGCTATTTAAGAGGAATTAGAAGACATTTGATGCTTATCCACTGAATAGTGCATAAAAAGGACATAGTACAATTGTACGACCACTACTCCACTACTCCATTCTTCATGTCTGCAATAGTACAAGCAACAATTGTGTATACGCTGGTTAATTCTCTATACAAGGAACATAATTCAAATTATTCCCATAGGACATTAACCAAATCAAGCAACAAATCATTGGTGATAATCAAGCTTCAATAACGACTCTTTTTGATGTGCTGGCAATCATCAACGTATCTTTCACACCTCTATATATAAAGGAGTGAAGACTTGAAGATGGAAAGAGACTCACCAACAATTTATTAGTGCCAAATCTCTGCAGAATTTTTTGTACATCAAAGTTCACTTAGAATTTCTTAACAACTTTCATATCTTAGAAATTCTAGAGTCTTATATGATTTGTATTTGTGAATACCACTTATTGTATATCAAGTGTTCAAACCTCAAACATTTTTATGTGTAATTCTGTTTGTTTAAAAGTCTCTTGCTTTTGTGCTTGAGCATAAGAAATCTCTTGCTTTTGTGCTTGAGTATTTGGATGTCTCTTGCTTTGGTGCTTGAGCATTTGTAATCAGATATTGATTTTAGTGAACTCTCTTTGGAAGTGCAAGTGGGACATGACTACTTCCGGATTGCGGAAAGAACCTATGTAATTACTTTGTGTCTTTCTTTTCTCTCTCTTTTACATTATCCGCTTCATTATACTCTGAACATTGTATCAGACTCTGAACTCTATCAAACTCTGAACTTTGGGCTTAGTTTTAAAAAGAAGAAAATGCTAACACAATTCATCCCTCCTCCCCCCTTCTTGAGTTTTTCTCACCTTCAGAAACATGTTCTCCAACATAAACAATAACTTCACTTTGGCATGTAGGTGATGAAAGAAATCATCGAAGTAGATCCGCGAACATAAGCAAATACAGTGTTGGTGGTGTACTCAAAGGGACTACCAATTTCAGCGTAAGGATGGTAATTTATGATGGTTGACACATTAAACAATATTTGACCAAACAACTCCAAAAACTATAAAGCTTCTGCAACCATAGGCATGTTTACCCTAACAGGATACCTAAACATCTCGACAAAATCAATTAAGTTCAAAAAATCACACATCGTCTTTTTTCCATCTTTAACTTTATTTAATTTAATAAAGTTAAATAAATAGTGTCTTAATCATTGTTGTGGTAAAGAGACATTTCACCTGGAAATAATATGTCGTTGTTGAGATAAATAGAGTTTTGGTGGTTATCAATATTTTATTTGAATAAAAATAATGAGGAGATTAATAAAATTATTGATAATATAGACATTGTAACACCCCAATTTTTATTATTAATTTATTATTATTATTATTATTATTATGTTATATTAGTAATTTATTAGTATTATTTAGAAATTTAATTGTTTATTATTTTCATTATAATGTGGTTAAATAAATTAGTTGGTCAATTATTGGAAAATAAGAGATTATGAGAAATTAAAGAGAATATAGGTGTATTAGTAAATAGGAGGATTAAGTGATTAATTGAGTATTGTTTTATTAGTGGAGAGTAACATAATAGAAAGTTATGAGAAAAACCAAGCTCAATAAGTGGATGTGAGAAAACCCAAGCCCAATAAGGGGATATAAATAGAGTAAAGTCTTAAGAGAATGAGGATTATAACACACAAAGAGAAAATTGAGACAAGAGGGAATCTATGGTTGTGAAGAGAAGAACTAAAGGAGGCTAGAAAAGAAGATTGAAGAGAGAGACCCATCCAAAGGAGAGGCTAGCTTTGGTGATTTTTGAGGTTATGGGGGAGTCTCTATTCACATATGGGTTATATGAACAAATGGGTAGTAAAGGGTTTGTATAATTCTTCCTTATTTTCATGATCTTATGATCAATTGATGTTAAATTCGTGCTCTAACTGTAGTTGTGATTTCGGGTATGTTCATATCTTTGAGTTCATGATGTTGATATGCTAAATTCATGATCCAATTGTGGTTATGTTGTGTTTTTGAGTTTTATGTTAAAGTAAGTAAAAATCATGAACTTTGATGCATAATTGATGTTTTGATGTGTTCTAAGTTCTCAATTAAAGTGTAACGGCCTTTGGTAATGTTCTCTACCACTTTCGGGTTAATCGGGATCGAAAAGGAGGATTTTTGGACAATTTTGGGGTAATCCAAAGGGTCAAATCTGGTTTTTGTAGCAGTCGCAGCGTTGCGCTGCAATTAGGGTGCCTGGTGCCTTGCTTACAGCTCAGAGTCAGGACAACTTATGTTGTTATGCACATTTTTATGCTTAGGGTGTGGGTTCCTCGCATTCTTGGGCATTCCTTTGACGTTGTTTTGCTTCTATTTTGATGATTTATTGATGAGTAATGAGTGCTTGCAATGAATTGATTATATTGAGTTACTTTGAGGTAAAATTTTGATTGGTTATGAACCTTGAAAATGAACTTAATTTGTTAGATTGAACTAGTACAACAGAATGAATAAACTTTGGAATGTTTTTCACTGATAATAGTGATTGAAATGAGTAAGATAATGAATATATATATATATATATATATATATATATATAAAGAAAACAACTCATTTCAGCTCTTTTGAGCTGATTTTTTATCTTTCAACTACCTTGTTATGGACCAGCAAAAGCACAATAACAACTGGCCCAACAAGCAAATGCCCAATAACATTCAAGGTCAGAAAAGATGAAGGTGCATGCGAGATTCCATGCAGATCACCGCACAGAAACACGCCTCATCATAATCCTTGTCGTCTATCACATCTTTAACTTCCTCAAAGGATCGCACAATGTATCACAAACACATTTAGAGTCCTCAACATCTATATAAGGGTGATTTAGTGTCACCCTTAAGGTACACTTTCATTTTCACCATTTTTTGCACATTACCACATCTCAAATATTGACTTAAGCATTGGAGTTCTAACGTGCCTAGAAGATCCTTTCTCCTCCGTCGTGACAACTTAACCTCCTCCACACTTGAGCACCACGAATCACCACTTCGTATATTTGATCTTCACTTGGAAAATCATTTGGCACTAGAAGGATGAGATCGTTCACTGATTCTCATTGATTTAAACGATTCTCCATCGTAAAAATTTCATGTTACGCATTCATTCGCTGTAATCGTTTACGGTTACAAGTTCACCCACCGAAATGGTTTACAGTTACATCTTTAAGTAAGAAATCATGACCAAAACTCGCAAGAGAAATATCGGAATCAAATCAACCACCGCAACAGAAGGTTGATATGGGATTCAAACTCTTCATGTTCAAATGATTCAGATTCTCACTATCGTGAATTAAGATGAGAGCAACACTGAAGCCTCTCCAACGACTACGAATAACACGATCCCTTTTGCAAAGATGGTTCCACCTACTTAGATTTACATACAACTTGAAGTCATGCAACGAAACTAACGTAATGCCACTCTGGTGGTGATTGTGGACGTTGTGTCTATTCCACCGAAGTCGCGACGAGGAGGAAACAAACCTCAGGGTGATTATGATAAGGGAAGCAGCCCCTGAGACTCTCTGCCACCTCTCAGGAGAAAGTGTCCACCATATTGTCGTAATCATAAAAGAAGGGACGATAATTCTCTTGAGAATCTCCGCACTCATTAAGACAGGGTTAGTTCACGAGAAGGGTTTTAGATTTCTCTATTCCATGTGCCTTCGAGAAATCGCAGAAACTGCAGTTCTATAACAAAACAACTGATCCCGATGAACATGTGGATTATATGAACATCTTCCTCAAATATCACCAGGCTCGAGGCGCAATAAAGTGTAAGTTCTTCGATTTTTTCACTGGAAGGCGTCGAGATAACATGGTTCACATGCCTTAAAGACGATTATATGTGATTTTAGGTCACACTTCACTGCTAGGAGAAAGCAACCGTAAACGAAGGAGACGTTGAACGCCATCATTCTAGGGGGAAATGAGACCCTGAAGGATTACGTCGAGAGGTTTACCCGTGAATGAGTAGAGGCTTATGGCGGAGAATTGAAGGATCCGGGGAGTGGAAGTGAAAATAAACACAAGGGCAAGTGTGTTTTCCTTGACACCGTCATGGGAAGGTTTCCTAACCATGGAACGCCTCCAAAGCAACGTTGAAGAGATAAATCGCAAAAATAAAGGTCGTTAACTCCTTCAGACCGTCTACTAGCACTCCTACGTACGTTAGCCAGAGGAGGTGCCGTCAGTCTCCAAAAATAGCCCAAACCATCTACACCGAATGGCTCTCGAGAAAGAATCTAATAGTTTTTAAAGAACTTTGATGGCACGTGAGTTTTAATAGAAGAATGAATAGTAAAATGAAAATAACTAAGGCAAATGATTATATAGTAAGCACAAGAAATACGAATGATGCAATAAAAAAAATCTTATTATAACAGCTAATTAATATTTAATCAAAGTATGCAGAAAGAAAATCAGGATTGAAAAAACATTGCTTCATACAAAATCAAACCCAAGATTATGATTCGATGCTGGATTAGAATCAACATATTTTTTCTTATTTATGTTCAAATATATAATTTTTCTTATGAAATGCATGAGTTCAAAACCTGACATTAGATAGATACTTAGGCATAAGGAAACAATGTGAGACAATCAAAATAAACTTAGTTGAAAATAAACTAAACATATTCACAAATTTAAGTATAACTAGGTTCAATGAGCATAAATAAGAAACACATAGGTTGCATAACAAACATAAGGATCGTATCATTTCATAAACATAAGTAGGCAGATGAATGCAATAAAATTAGGACTTCCTTGTTTGTAGTCTCTGAGAGATGAAAATCATCCTACGAACTTTGGATTAGTAGGATATAGCAACATCCAGCATGCATGTCTTTCATTACAAAATTTGATGTTACTAATATGTATTTTTTACTATTTTTTGGCTACTTAAGAACTTAAATTGATAATTTGAAAAATTCATATGAAACAAAAATAAGGACATGATGATCTTAAATATAACAAGGTTGTCAAGTTACCTTAAAATGTGGATTATCTTGTTCATCAAATACTTATTTGTAGTATGTGTGGGTTGAAAACTATCCCATAATATATATTTAGAAGCATTAACCATGTTCCGCTAGAGGTTGCTATGTATGCAATAAAATGCCTATAAGAACATGTGTTGATGCCTCTAAATAAGTATTATAGCATATAAATTGTGATTGCATTTGATTATCTTGTAAATCCAAAGTAGCTCCATACCGAACACCTAAAGAAAGAATCACGTAACAAAGTTATGCCTCTATAAACAAAAGAAGAATATTGAAACTTTACATAGATGTTAATTGACCCTCACGTCTTCATAACATTTTTTTAATCCTTCAAGATCACCAGCACCCTAAACATTAGTCCAGTTTGACAAACTTCAAATTTAGGAAAATAAATTTACAGTCACTGCTTTATTTAATCATTGTTATACACATGTTATATAACATGCACAAAAGAAGAAAGAGACCAAATCAATCAATAAAAGCCCTAAGTTGTTATCCGAGCAATATATTAGTATAAAAAAAAGAAATAAGTTTTAAAATTTGAGTGATTGAACATTCAAATCTACTCACCAACATAACATTAAAAACTTTTTTTTTGACAAACATAAAAAGATTTTTTTTTTTTACAAGTAAAAAAAAAAAAGACATTAAAATCAAGTTTTGTTTGACGAAACAATTCAAACCCTAAGTTGTAACCGTTTGTCCAAAAGAAAAATGTTTTGTAACCGTTGTCCAAAAAACCGTTGCACATGAAATTCGTAATACAATTAAGTTTAAAGTTAAAAATGATCATAAGTATCACCAAAAAAAATATCATAAGTATTTTTTATTAAATTTGAGATCTTTGATTTGAGTCAATTGATCTTGTCATATTTTTTCTATAAAAAAAGTTGATTTTTTTTTTTTCTGAAAAAAAGAAAGTTGATCTTGTCATCATATATTTAAAATTTGATGATTTTCTAATCACCTATTTCCATTTTCGTAATGTAAAGTAAATGACGAGCAATGCCGAAATTATTGCCTTTACCAATTCTTGATTTTAATACGATTCGTTTTCTATATATATAGTCCCAAAATTCGGGCTAGTACTTGATATAATTTGTCTTTTATATGTATATATATATATATATATAGACACACACACACAAAAAAACACAATTAATCATAAAAATAATTAAAAAAAAAAGTGGTACAATGGCTAGGGTAGGAAGTAAGTACTCATAGAATATGAAGGATAGAATAAATAGATGCAATATCTACATATGTTCCCGTAGTATTAGAGATTTTGTAAAACAATTTGTTTAGACCTTCATGAATTTCAGAGGGTATACTAAAAATCGCTAATACTATACGGTGGTAAACATATATTAATTAATTTTTCTTCTGTTTGTTAACATTCTGACAGATCAAGACCCGATCTTTAATATATGGTTAAAATCGTTTACACGAATTTTTAAACTAAGTTAATCTGAACCAATAGACAGCCCCTCTGATCTCAAATATATGACTAAGATGGGTTTCAATAATATTAAAACTGTAGAAAACCCAATCCACAATAAGTAATGTTCGTTTTCAAATATATGGCTGAGATCGTTTACAACAATTTTGAAACCACGTTAATCTAACTAACTTGTATGATCTGTGAATAAAAGTCAAGATGCAAACGTGAAACTTTAGTATTTTTAAAGCAGCAAAACCCAATCCATGTAAGAGATTTGAGATTTCTTTAAAAAAAAAAAAAAAAATAAAAAACTATAACAGACAGACCTCAAATATATGGCTGAGATCGTTTACAACAATTTTGAAACCATGTTAATCTAAATTGTGTGAAAATTGTGTGATCTCTGATTAAAAAGTCAAGATGCAAAACAACGAACTTTGGTATTTCTACGGGAGCAAAACCCAATCCATCTAAGAAAACCTAATCCGTCTAAGAGATTTGAGATTTCTTACTGTTATTTGAGAAAACTATAACAGACCAGCCTTATCTGATATGAAATATATGGCTGAGATCGTTTACAACAATATGAAACCACGTTAATCTAAACTATATGATATGTGATTAATAGTCAGGATGAGATCTTGATTTAGTACTGTTATAATGAAAACAAAACAGAAAACAGAAAACTATAACATACCAGCATCATACGATCTTAAATATATGGTTGAGATCGTTTACAATAATTTTGGTATTCAAATACAAACTATCTCTTTTTTATGTTAAAACATAAACCGTGTGGTGTGCCAATTTTAAAACCGTACAACATTAGTGTCCATCCAAATGATTCGGGATTGTTTATCGGATTTCAACGGTAATGGGATAGTTAAGGTTTCAAATAAAATTAGGGATTTAATGATTTTAAACAAGATATGATGATTTAAACGAAAAAGAATCCTTACCCTTGAAGATGAATGTGACCAATTGAATAGAGTAGTCGAAGCGGTGGTACTCTTTCAAAAAGAAAAAGGTAAAATATGAAGAAGGATGAGGATTTTTAGGGGTAGAGAATTCTTCTCTAATTCTTAATGTGGTTGTTTGAGTGGCTGCACTATGCATAT
Organism: Medicago arabica; assembly: GCA_946800305.1. NCBI lineage: Eukaryota > Viridiplantae > Streptophyta > Magnoliopsida > Fabales > Fabaceae > Medicago > Medicago arabica. Next base: position 37,113,379 of record OX326964.1, read on the forward strand.
ATAAATAGGCTGAAAATTGAAAGGGGAAAGGATTTTATTTTTAACGTAAAGGAATAATTTTTTAATTTTTTATTTCCATTCTAGTAGTTTTTTTTTTACCTCAACATCTTATAATTTAATAAACACTTTCATCCTTTATTTTTGTTATGCAATCTATTATATTATAATAAGATAACATTTTTTCGTCATTTATCTTCTTTTCCTCTCATCAAATTTTTATGTTATAATTTCTCTGGTAAAATTTTGTTATAAAATGTCAACATTGCTATACTATTTTATAAACAAATCAAAACACTAAAAGACAAAACTTACACAAAATTCATTAAACTCATAAACAAACACAAATGTCTTCATACAAACATATAAATACAAATTTCATTGAAATAATGTCATAAAATCGAGTACAACATTGACATTTTATAACATGAAGGATTAAATCGGAAAAAAAATATATAAAAGAGGAAAGTGTTACCTAATTATAACATAATCGATGATCTTTTATCGTCAGAGGAAAGTGTTACCTAATTATAACAACTTGTAGTGGTTGGCCTTTTATTATAAAACGACAATCATGTTACCTAATTATAACATAATCGACGCTTTTTATCGTCGAAGGAAAGTGTTACCCAAATATAACAACTTGTAGTGGTTGGCCTTGTACTATAAAACGACAATCATGTGCTGGTGCCAAGGACCCAAAAATTTGTTAGTGAATTGGATAGGCCAAATTCCAACTAAGGTTGGCAGCTTTAGAGGTCTTACTTCATCTCATCTTCTCCATATATGAACATCAGTGTGATGCACAAAATTGGCAAGTGCACCAAATTGCAACAAGTAGTAAGTTGTATCGTTCTACACATGGATTGTTGTTCAACTCAATAATTAGCAAAACTTATTTTAAAAGTGAAAAGTAAAGAAAGTAAATAGAATAATACATGTATGTGCCTTCTAAAGCCAACAGGGCTGGTAAAGGCATTTGCCACATTTCAGTCGTCATGGGATTGTACCTTGCTATGAAATTGAAGCAATTCTAAACTGACATTCAAGGTATATATCATCACACACATATAGATGACTTTTCAAGGTTATAACATGGATGAGGTTACAATGAGATATATTTGAGAAAGTAGGCTAACAAGCACTTTGGAGTTAGTTCCTAAGGATTCTCTATTTGAAATACTTTGAAGCTCTTTGTCATCCAAACTTGTAACTTCATTCACACATTGTGTCACAACCTTTGTTATGAGGTACTTGCTTTTATTTATGTAGTTAGTTCAAAGAATTTTGGCATTGGTAGAACTATTTATTCTTTTTTAAAAGGACTAAACTTTTTGTTTAAGTCTCTTGATTTTCTATTTTGTTTTGTCTAGACCATTGATGTGAGGATTAGGCAAATGTACCAAATCGGTTACCAAGTAATCAAGTGATAAATAGAGTATCGTATCCACAGGGATTGTCGTTTCATCCTAACAATTCTTGTTACTTAATTTGTAAATTGACGATATAATAAAATATAAGGGTAAGGGAGTTATAATTTTTACATGTTTGCAACATAGCAAGTTTACGTGTTTTTGGTTGCAGAAAAGTAAGCAGATGTTAGGATTTTTCAATTCCCCCTATCTATATTGTTGGATATTAAATAACAATCATTTCGCGTTTATTTATCTTAGGTAGACTATACAAGTAATGAGGTCGTGGGACGTGGCTAACCTAATAGGTTGGAAACCTCATCTGCTGATCACACGGTGATCCTTATGTGTGGGGTCTATAAATCTCAGTTAACTAGGTTATCCCTCCAACTCGGTTAGCTAGGTTTCACCTCAAAGGTAATTGAAAGGATAGACTTTATATTGGCTTTCCACCATTTCCCATGGTAATGAAGGTCAAGGTTCCTTAGGTACATCCATCTATGAATCTTAGGACAATCATAGCATATTATCTCTCGCACTTAATAGTTCTACAAACGGGGAACTCTATCAGCGTCTACCTTACCAAGGGTTTAAGAGAATAGCTCTATTAGGCTACGGCTTATTTCTTTCAAGTAGGTACTTGTTTCCTTAATTACTAACTAGTTACATCTTACGTTTAGCAGATTTCACTCAGTATTAGTAATATCACCTCCTAAGTACTTACTATTAGGGTCAACTCGCTTTTGGTATTTTTCGCTAGTTATAACTAATTACTTCCTAAATAGATAAATATTAGTAGCAAGATATAAATATCAAGATATCAACATCAAGATAGTAATATCAATGTTAGGTACAGAATTGACCTTTGGTGTAAACCTGAAAGTTGTAGATAATTGTGTTAGATTTCTATTGACTTTGGTTTGACTTGAAAATGATTTTTGGTTTTTGAGGTATAATGAAAATACGCCAAGGAGGTCTTAGTGAAATTTTATGAAAATTTCGCATAACTATTTCTAGGTCAACCCAAAACTTATGGATTGTATCCAAACTTCAAAGCTTGTGTACTATGAGTTCAATTAAGGTGTTTAAGAGTATTTAACCCATGTTGAGTCGACCCTTGGGGTAGGAATGAATTTGTTAATGATTATAATGAGGTTCAGAGAGGATGAATAAGATGATTAATATTGATGTTTTACTTTGATGATTAAATGTGAAAATATTTATATATTGTGAAAGACGTTGATATGAAGTTGTAATTGTTATATATGATGATTATTATTGATGGTGACTTGCTGCATATGTTTAAATGATGCTGTCTTGCTGTTGTGATGAAGTAATACCATTAAGATACTGATCCAAATTATTGGAGTTATATGAGATGTCTAAGTTGTTAAGTCGTAAGACGTTGAGTCCATGCATACTCATTTAAGTTGAGGGCTTGATGCCCTGTAATGTATATTTATACACATTATGTTGAGGGCTTGATGCCCTGTAAGTTGAGGGCTTGATGCCCTGTGAGCCTATTTACGCTTATACGTTGAGGGCTTGATACCCTGTGAGCCAATTTAAACTCAATAGGTTGAGGGCTTGATGCCCTGGTTGGTACCACATGCATGATTAAGAAGTTGAAGTTGCTAATGTTGAGTTCAAGTTGTAGAAATCGCATTGTCGTTGTGGTTAAGTTGTCAATGAGTTGTTAATAAAGAACTAAGTGAAGTATTAATATTTATTAATCGTGGTTGTTTATGTTATTATGAGATGATGATCATGTTGTGTTGTTTATATTATTATGAGATGATGATCATGTTGTGTTGTTTATGTTATTATGAGATGATGATTATGTTCTGTTGTTTATGTTATAAGATGATGTTTATGATGTGATGATTTATGATGTTATATGATGATGATTATGATTTGATTATTATGTGCTATGTGATGATGTATATCATGCGATGAATATGAAGTTAATAATGATTAGAAGTTGATTGAGTTATTACTGAAATATTATAAGAAGATTTAATGTTATTAATTGATGAAGTTTAAGTTGTTAAATGCATTTGATGAATTAAATGCTTATTATTATTGAATGTGAAATCTCACCCCTTCTGCTTGGGAAATGTTGCTCTTCGTATGAGTAACTTGCAGGTGATCGAGAATAAGTAGTTGTTGATTGCTGTTGTGAGTGGCTATCCCTCACTGTGTCTTTAGGTGCTCTGATACGTATTGGGATGAGAACTTTGTGGCTATTTTCTATTCCTTACATATTGCTATACATGATTAAGTTGTAAATTGGATTTCTATGAGATGCTTTGATGAGGCCTTTGTGCCAAGACTATTTTAGATGTTGAAATAAATTCCGCTGCGAAATTTTGAATATTTATGTTGATTGAACTTTGAAGGAAAATTAGTAAATTATTCCATTTATGATTTTTATGAAGTGTAGCATTCCGTTTTGTGATGATTTACTTTGATTAATTTAAATAAAATTTTTATGTTGGGAAAACGGGGTGTTATAATTGGTAACAGAGCAGGTCGGTCCATCCGGCCAAGTAGTTGAGTCGTTTGTGTCGTGCGACAGTTGAATATTGTCGTTGTGTTTTCTAATTAATTGTTATATTTTATTATGTGATATCATGTTTGACTGACTTACTTTAATGTCTTTTTGTGTATTGTTTGAAGTTACTATTTTGTTATATATAGTTTAAGTTATTTAAGCAATAATTAAATTCATTTTTCTCTTGTACTTTGAATTTCGAGGACGAAATTGTTTTAAGGGGGATAGAGTTGTAACGCCCTATTTTATTATTTATTTATTTTATTGAGTTTAGATATCTTTTCTATAATTTAGTCGATTTATTTTGATGAGTGATATTTTGTTATGTTATATGTTGGTATTTATTAGTATAATATATATGTTATCTAGTGTAGAAATATATATGTTATTTGGTATTTGTTATAGAAATATATTTGTTATTTGGTGTAAAAATATATATTATTTGGTGTAAAAATATATTTGTTATTTGTTATAGAAATATATGTTATTTGGTGTAAAAAAATATACTTGTTATTTGCTATAGAAATATATTTGATATTTGTTATGAAAGTAATTTATATATATATTTTTAAATAGAATGTTGAGTTGAGGGGCTGATTTAAGGATTTAAAAGAGTTTAAGAGAATAAGTGGAGTTAAGAGAAAATAGGTAGGTTAATGTTATAAATATAAGGTATAGAGAATATTTATATGATTTTATATGATTTAAGTGAGTTATATGATTTATGTGATATGTTGTGGTTTTATTAGGTGGCTTGTTTTATTATTTAATAGAATAAGATTTGAAAATAAAATAAATATTAAGTTGTGGGGTTGTTTTTGAATTAGATAGAATTATGAGGGAATAAGTGAAATAAGATAAAATAGATAGAAGAGATATAAAAGGGAAAACCTAGATTTGAAAACAGACAGTACGTACAATTCAATTTTTGGGAGAAAAAGGGGAGAAAACTAGAAGTGAAGAACCAAGAGGCTGCTGCACCAATTTTCTTAAGGTAAGGGTGAGACTAGCTTCTCTAATAATGAGATTATAATTCTGAAATAGGGGTTAACATGTTTGTTGTTATTTTATTTTGATGATTAGAGAAGTTAGGGTTTTGAAAAGAAGTTAGGTTTTTGAATTGCAATTTAATTGATGAAATTCGTAATTCAGTTGTAGTGATATGTTTGAGTATGTTAATTTGTTGATAAATGAATTGTTGATGATGAAATTGCACGCTTTTGATAGATATATATTTGGACCCTTGGGGTAGGAATGAATTTGTTAATGATTATAATGAGGTTCAGAGAGGATGAATAAAATGATTAATATTGATGTTTTACTTTGATGATTAAATATGAAAATATTTATATATTGTGAAAGACGTTGATATGAAGTTGTAATTGTTATATATGATGATTATTATTGATGGTGACTTGCTGCATATGTTTAAATGATGTTGTCTTGCTGTTGTGATGAAGTAATACCATTAAGATGCTGATCCAAATTATTGGAGTCATATGAGATGTCTAAGTTGTTAAGTCGTAAGATGTTGAGTCCATGCATACTCATTTAAGTTGAGGGCTTGATGCCCTGTAATGTATATTTATACACATTATGTTGAGGGCTTGATGCCCTGTAAGTTGAGGGCTTGATGCCCTGTGAGCCTATTTACACTTATACGTTGAGGGCTTGATGCCCTGTGAGCCAATTTAAACTCAATAGGTTGAGGGCTTGATGCCCTGGTTGGTACCACATGCATGATTAAGAAGTTGAAGTTGCTAATGTTGAGTTCATGTTGTAGAAATCGCATTGTCGTTGTCGTTAAGTTGTCAATTGTCAATGAGTTGTTAATAAAGAACTAAGTGAAGTATTAATATTTATTAATCGTGGTTGTTTATGTTATTATGAGATGATGATCATGTTGTGTTGTTTATATTATTATGAGATGATGATGATGTTGTGTTGTTTATATTATTATGAGATGTTGATCATGTTGTGTTGTTTATGTTATTATGAGATGATGATCATATTGTGTTGTTTATCTTATTATGAGATGATGATTATGTTGTGTTGTTTATGTTTTAAGATGATGTTTATGATGTGATGATTTATGATGTTATATGATGATGGTTATGATTTGATTATTATGTGCTATGTGATGATGTATATAATGCGATGAATATGAAGTTAATAATGATTAGAAGTTGATTGAGTTATTACTGAAATATTATAAGAAGATTTAATGTTATTAATTGATGAAGTTTAAGTTGTTAAATACTTTTGATGAATTAAATGCTTATTATTATTGAATGTGAAATCTCACCCCTTCTGCTTGGAAATGTTGCTCTTCGTATGAGTAACTTGCAGGTGATCGAGAATAAGTAGTTGTTGATTGCTGTTGATCGGCATGGTATTTATTTAATTTTGTCTCTTATTTTATCTCATCAGAATTTAGGATGTAAATATGCTTTAATGTAATTTATTTATTTTTGCGCAAACTATAGAATGTATTAATAGGTTTAATATAATAGTTTTAGGTGCATGTGTGCGTGTGTATGTTTACTTTTTATGCTTGGTAGTTTAGGTAAAAGGTCCTTGTGGTGGTCCAACACCACCATAAGGTACCAACGCTTTTACTTTTACGCTCCGTTAGTTTAATTTTAGCTAATTATTTAAAACAACAAAAACATGCAAATAATAAAAATCACAAAAAAATATTTTCATAATAAACTTTGATTCTAAGTCAAGTGACCCCATTTTATTTCTTTTCTTAATCAAATATTAATCAATTTAATTCTATTTTGAGTCTCTTTTCATTCAATATTAAAAAATACAAACAAACATATTTTGCCACTTGGTTTCTACTTTAAAACCTTTTTCAAACTAATAAAAAACACAAAACCAATCAAACATCAATTTTTACCCCGAACTACGAGGTTTTGATCCCTCACGGGTACGTAGGCAAAAGACACCCGTCCTTCTAAATCAATAAAAAATGTAGATAATTGGCTTCTTTCTTCTCATTATTCACTATTCATTCCATATTTAAAAGCAAGTAAGTTATAGCACAAAAGTTAAATAAAATCAAGAGGTTCTCGTAGAGTACTACGAACATAAAGGGTGCTAATACCTTGCCTTTATGTAACAAACCCTGATCCCTTAATCTTTGAAAATGTGGTATTTGAACTTTTTTCCACTTTCTTTTATAAAATAAAAAGTTCAGTTGTGAAATAAAATAGTGAGTCAAACGCTAATCAAATAGCCTTGATCTCCGAAAAATGATGCGACACATGGTGCATTAATAGCAATGGAAATACCATGAATAAAACCTTGTTCCTTACTTCTGTTGATTAAACCTGACAAGACTTCTGCTCATAAAATGAACAAATAGGGGGACAAAGGATTCCCTTGTCTTATACCTCTGTTAGGGGAAAAGACGTCAGTGGGTTGCCCATTGACTAAGATAGCAAAGGTGACAGACTTAATGCAGCCCATAATAGTGTCAACCAACTTGGGGGGAAAACCCATATATAGAAGAGTTTGTTCAATGAAGTTCCATTCCAAGCTGTCATAGGCCTTTGCAATGTCTAACTTTATTCCCATAAATTCATTATCCTTCTTTCTATGCTTTTTGATATAGTGAAATGCTTCAAAAGCCAATAGAGAGTTATCAGTAATTAATCTCCCTGATAGAAAGGCACTTTGAGTCTCATTTATAATGTTGGGTAAAATGATCTTGACTCTATTAGCTATTGTCTTAGTAATAATCTTAAGTATAACATTACAAAGGCTAATAGGTCTGAGCTCAGAAGGTGTATTGGGATTGTTAACTTTAGGAATAAGGCTGATATAAGTGAAATTTATGTCAGCAGGACTGCCCACTTTATTAAGGATATTAAGTGTATAATCTAAAACATCTTTTCCAATAACATTCCAGTATTTGTGGTAAAATAAAGCTGATAAGCCATCTGGCCTAGGGGCAGAGTTTCCTTTAAGCTGCTTTATGGCTTCTAGCACCTCAATGCTGGTAAAGTCTGTAAGACCATAATTCTTTCGATATATATTAAATAATAATAATAATAATATATTTAATAATAATTAAGGATAATTTTCTTGCTATTTAATAATTTCAACAACGAAAACATTTCACTATTCTCATTAATAAATATTATCATTGTCATTCAAGATCATAAATTGAAATGATATTAGTTCCAAGATTCAAACTCAAAATCAAATTAATTTAAACGTTAACTCCAACTCATGGTGTTACATATCAGAGCTCATATTCAACTACATATCTAATCATTACTAAAATAAAATTGAGGAAGACAATTCCCGTCGTATCCTGCTAGGCGTCCCGCATCTAGATCTCTTTGTCCTAGGTATCTGTACCCCACAGGTACAGACACCATAAATACAACAATAAGAAAGGGGTGAGAAATCCAGCAATAACATATTATTAGGGAAAGCATGCACATTAAATAAATATCAAAAGAATATAGTCTCCACTATCTCATCACTCTTAGCAGTTACTATGTATAATCTCTTCATTTCACATATCACAGCAGCACGTCATCTTCATATTCAAACACCCAATACAAAATAATCATATATATATGAATATGGACTCTCCTAACGACCTATATGGTTGTGGTACCACTTCTACTCATCATTTTGCTAGAGTTATGTTACTGGACTTTTCTCATCATAGTTTGCTAGAGATATGTTACTAGACTTCTCCATCAGTCATGCACTCCATCAGTCTTAGACTCTATATGAATGTATAGAAATAAATTCGACAAGTAACACAAGTATACACATATTCAAATAATTCACATATTAATGCAAGACTCTCACTAAAATGCACGACTCTAATGCAAGCACACAAATCATCAACATACTCATCATCATCATATATGACTCTCGTCACTGTTATATATATCACTCTCATCATTATATACATCACTCTCATCATCATCATAGACAAGCATCATCACTCTCATCATCATAATGATATAGTTATCGTCATCCTCATCACCACTAAAATATAAATATTGTCATCCTCATCTTCATCATAATTTAATCATATATATATATATATATATATATATATATTTAATATTAATCATCGACATTCTCTATCGACCGTTTATATCACCACTTATTCTCTTCATTAATTCAACCCTTACACGTGACTTATTTCTAAATCAACATCGCTCTATTTTATTTTATTATTCATTTTACAGAGATACTCTATCCCATCATCAATTCTAGGTTCTCTATATACTTTACTTCTGATAGTATAACCTATTACACATTCTTAGTCTCAAGATGTATTCTAATTCATTATCATTACATATAATGTCTCCTCTCTATACAACTAGGTTCTTCCCCACCATCGTCATTAACTCTTTTGTAATTATTCTTCTCATTTAAAACGACTTTATATCTTATTACCTTGTTCTCATCTTCATCGTCATCTATACATCGACTATTATCCTAATCTTAACTTAATCCTAATTGAAAGTTATTATCTCACTTTATCAGTACCTTCGACTTCAGAAACTTTCCTCACTAAGGCTACATTATAATTCGAGATTTTATTCTCTCGATACCGGTTATTATTATTATCGCTAAACATTATAACTATTCCCGCTTATCCGCTTTACTACTCATCTTGCTCTCTCTAATTGTTTCCCGTCCTTTTCATCTCTATTATCATTACTATTATCTTTCATTACCTAATTCACAACTCCCTATCTTTCTTTACATCTCGCCTACGATCATCTAACTCGACTACACTATAACCTTTATTTGTTTTTACACTTTAAACGTTCCTAATAACATTCGCCATAAGTTATTTAATTACCTTGGATCACTACTAAAAAAGCAAAAATTAGTGAGGGAATTTTAGAGAGGGAAAACGTGAAATCCCTCTCTAATTCCGCCACTAAATTTTGCGACCAAGGAATTTGTGAGGAAATTTATTTTTTCCGTCACTAATTTCCCTCTCTAATTTTGTTTTTTCTAGTAGTGGATATCTCACTCTCCAATTATCAATACTCTCAAGCTCATTATTTTTCACGTCCTATTGTCAAGTCATCTTTTAACATCATTAAATTCATTTAGATCACTGTCACCGATTTATGTTTTAGACTTGCTATTATCTTGAGGTAATCACTTCTATTTATACCTGATCACACTCCCTCATTTATATGTAAAGCATAAGGATCTTCACCTTTACTTTACACGTTAACGGATTTCTTAATATCACTAATACTATCATGATGGTTTAGAGTCACTACAACGGTGGTGCTGAAACTTCATGAAAAATGCAGCATGACCCACATGCGACATTTTAATCATAACTCAACATAGGAATGTATGAATGAGGTCAAACCAAAGCTAAAATAAAGATAACACCCATATATAAAACTTTCATGAAGGAACCTAAATCCAATTCAATACAGAGAGGGGTGCAAAGGTTGGTTTTCCTAAACCTAGACTGAGTGCACGACCTTGCTGATCTATGTGTAGTGTTTTGATCATAACTCACGTTTTAGACGTCTTATTGAATTCACTCAAAAGCCACATTAAATCTAACGTCCATATCTACAACTTTCATGTTTACATCAAAACCTAGTTCAGAAGATAAAAGAGTCGAAAGATGGAGTTTTTAAGCCTCGGAAAAGAGTACGACTCTGCTAACCTATGTGTAGTATTTTGACCATATCTTGAGTTCTAGACATTGCATTGAGGTAAAACCAACGCCAAATTAAAGCTAACATTTATATCTAAAACTTTTGTCAAGACACCGAAACCTAATTCTAAACATAAAAGTGCCAGTTTTTATTTTTTTGTTTCGGTTACAGAAATCACATATTTTCTGCGATTTCGCATATGCGATTTAGCCTTAAGGGACTTTTCCAAACTCCGTTTTCGACCCTAAACTCGCCAAACTCAACCCTAATATTCACTCCATGACTACCCTATCATTCAAACACTAATTATTCGTCAATCTACCTGATCATCCACTCTTTTTAAAACTAAAACTCAATTCAAAAACCTAAACTAGTTTTCCTCAATTGACAATTTCAACTTTATCTTTCAATTTGTTTATCATCATTCTCTTATCAAAATTCATATCATAACAACAACAATGTATTAAAATTTAAGACAACTCTCCCATCATAGATTAAGATACCCTAAAGTGTAAAGATTCTCCCCTTATCTCGAATTCGCTGGTAACGCAGCTTTTGCTTCAATTCTCCTTAGTTAGGGTTTGCCTCCTTTCCTCATACTTCTCTCTGGTTCAAACGTTCAGCAATAATGTTTTATGAATTTCTATTCCTCTATTTATACTAGGAAACTAGGTTAAATTCTTATTATTATTACTTTCTCCCCTCCACCTATCATAATTTACTCCCTCCTGCCCCACTTATTTTATTACTTCTATTTCTCACCTTTTATCTTTATTATTTATTATATCATTCCTCTCTTTATAATTTAAATTCACATAAAATATTAATAACCACCAAAACTCCCTAAAATATCAACAATGGTACACTATTTTCTCCCTAAAAATTGTTTTTCTCACATTATTCACTCGACTACTTGACTCCTCCTTACTTCCTCATTATTCGTAATACCTATAACCACAAAGGGCTTAATACTAATAATAATACTGACAATTAATAATAAAAATTGGGGTGTTACAAAGTCAGTTGCCAGAGTACTGTACATTTGGCTATCAATTCTGTTGCTGATGACTTGAAAATGCTCAGGTGTCAGCTGAGGTTTAGTACTGGTGAAAATACCTTTGAAATACTCCATAAACACTTGATGAATATGAAGGCTGTCCCTCCAAATCTTACCTTGAGAGTCAGTTATTTGGTTAATATAGTTTTTTCTCCTCCTTTTGACTAGCTTTGTAGTGAAAGTACTTTGTGTTAAGGTCCCCATGCTTAAGCCAATGAACCTTGGCTCTTTGAGACCACCATAATTCCTCCTTGGCTAACAAATCATCTAGATTCATTTCTTCAGTATTAATCACATTAAGATCATCTCCATTAGGTATCCTATTTTTAAGAGAAGCTAATTTATCCTGACTGGCCTTAATCCTTTTGGGGATGTCCCCAAATTTTTGTGTACCCCAATTGTCTAACCTGTGTAAGACATTCTTGAGTCTGGTAGGGCAATCAGTTAATTGCAGGCTCCAACTATTCTCAATGATAGAATGGCACTCTTTATCTTCAGACCACACATGTTCAAATCTGGTTAGGCTCTTTTTCTTATATGTGGATCTGCTTTCTTCCACATCAAAGAATTCTAAAAGGATTGGGGCATGATCAGATGTATATCTAAGCAAGTGGGTGTTAGAGAACCTAGGAAAAATAGACATCCAATTTGAATTAGCACAATAACGATCCAAACGTTCCTGAATATTATGAAAATTGGCCTGATTGTTGGCCCAAGTAAATTTATAGCCATTAAACCCAATATCAGTTAAACCACATTGACGTAAAGTATAATTAAAGAGATTAGTAATAGGGGCATCTATACCATTGCCACCCAGTTTTTCAGAACTATTTAGGATCATATTGAAATTTCCAAAAATAAGCCAGCTATCATTAGTTCTAGAAGAGTGAAGATCATTAATTGAATCACAAGTCAAATGTTTAGTATTATGGTAGGGGGATCCATAGAAACCGGTAGCATACCGTTTATTATTAGTATTACAAGTAGTAATATAGGTATCAATGAGCATTTTATTAGATTGGATAATAGTGATGTTTACATTATTATTCCATAAAAGAGCTAAACCTCCAGATTTGTTATTAGAACTAATAGAGCAATTAACCATAAAAGAGTTAGAGAGAGGACCGCATGATAATATGGACTTAACCTTTTTGTTAGAGTCTAAGAGTTTGGTTTCCATTAAAAACACCACATCCGGGCAATGAAGCTTGAAAACTTTCTTCAAAGCTATAACTTTCTTCAGCTTAGTCATTTTATCTAGTAACCCCTTTGGGATAGGGCTGAACTGCCCTCCACTAAGAGATTTCAAAGGGTTGCTTCTAAAGGTTTTCTCCTTGATGTCTATAAGCATGCGCCCAAAAATCCTTGATCTTAACCATGCTCCCCTTGGATTAGTCTAGCCATCACCCTAAATCTGCCCAGGTGAAAAGACATTACAGCAGCCACCTTTATTGTACCCTACCAAACCACATCCGAAGCAAAACATGGGTAGATTTTCATATCTGAAATCTACCCAATTAATTCCATCCACTTCATTCCCAATATACAATCCAGCCCTTATAGGAGTAGCAATATCAAACAAAATTTTAACTTTAATAATTATGACATTGTCTGGATATTCATATAGACCAGAATCCAGAACTTGTCCAATTTGAGATCCAATTTGGTTTCCCATGCTTATGGATTTGCAATGTAAAGGAAGACCCCAAATTTGGACCCAGAGAGGGACTTGTGAGAAATTAAGAGTACTAAGATTAACTTTCCTATCCCAAGCATGGATGACAAACCAACAATTACGTATAATCCATGAATTCCCTTTCAAGATCCTTGTGATGTCCTGTTCCTTATTCATGGTGATTTGGTATTGCTTTCCTTCTATTTCATTGATTTTGAATCCTTCTAGGTTACACCTATGCCTGCTAGCGAGTTGTAGAGAGAGGGTGTAGGAATTGGCTTATAAGATTTTTTTTTTGCAATTAGGCTGTTCTGGCAGTTACTGACACTTTCTTGAACATTATTTTCTTCATAATAGCAAAAAGGTTCTGAATCTTCATTGATACCAGTAGGTGAATCTTGATTTGTTGCATCTTGATATTGATATTGATGTTCTATTGGTGAACGAGAGCCACTTGTAGAACCCAACTCCTCATAGCAACCAGTTTGGGTTTGATGTAGGTTGAAAACATGTATAGATTGTTCACGCAAGTTTGTGAGAATAGGAGTAATAACATAATTTTTTTGTATTTTTGCAGGACGGTGTGATTCTTGGTTTGGCATGGTTGGTTGAGAAAGGTTATGGGAGTCTGAGGGAACTCCAGGAATGTTCAGTTTGTCATAGTAAAAGCAAGAACTGAAAAGGTTAGAGAGAGAGAGGGTTGAGGATAGGAGCAAAGAGAAAGAACCGTCAGAATCGTCACCAAAGAAAAGAAAAGAAGCAAGCTTGAGGAAAAAAATGGAAGTCAAACTTAAAGGAGAGACTACGATCAGGTAAGGTTAAGAAGAGAAAAAGTAATATTATTAGGAGAGAAAGCAAGGATAAAAGGGGAAGAAGGAGCACATCAAAAAGATGGAAAACTCGAAATTAGCTATCATCACCAAGTGGGCAAAAGTTATGGTGCATAAGCCATTTCCTTATGCATCGTGCATAAAGATTTCGCAACCATTAGATCTAGTGTACACGTGTAATAATCCTAGGCTTCTCTCTAAGTTAAACTTAGAGAGAGAAGTTCTCCCTTCTCTCTTCAAACAAACAGTCTGACGGTGATGATGACAATGATGATGATGAACGACGATGTTGATGATGAGATTGTAGATTCTGGAAACCATTTCCACAACAAAATGAGTTTGGAGTACAACTCACAGAAACCATTTCCACAGCAAAATGGTTTTGGCTTTCTGGTACGGTGATGATGACGGTGACGATGATGAACGACGGTGTTGATGATGAGATTGAAGATTCCAGTGGTGATGATGATGAACGATGGTGATGATTCTATTTGTTTCCGAGTTTTGTTCGTTTTGTTTGGTTTCCTTTGGAGGTGTAGGAAACAATTATGTTGGGATTTATGCACGATGCATAAGGATTTCCTTATGCACCATAACCGCTCCCCACCAAGGGAGATGAAGGAAAACTAGGTTAAAACGGAACAAAGCTTCAAGAAGGTTTCTTGGAGCGATCTTTCTCTATTAACCAAAACAAGAGACCTTCAAACCTTTAGATCTCAACATATTTGAAAATAACAGAGAATCAAAGAAGTCAAGCTACAATGTCGTATGATAAAATAATATTTTTTATTTTTGTTGATTATTAATTATTTTATTTTTAGAAATATCACTATAGTTGTACCCTAAAAAAATATGACTATAAAAAACATTGAAAAAATGATAAGTGAGTCACTAAATAGTATAGTGATTCAATTCATACACGAGACTCATAACGACATCTTTATAAATAATAAAATCTTTATTATTTTTGATATTATTATATATTTTTAGTTTACCACTTCTTAATATTTGATAACAACTATTTCAACGGGGCTAATTGCACTAACCTCCATAAGGTCTTCTTAAATAACACAAACACCGGCTCTATATTTTAACTACACATTAATCTCTCTTTTTTTTAATCAAATTTATAAGCACTTCCCTAATATTAAAACACAAGTTAAACTTTGTTAATTTCATTTTTTTAGCAATTAATTTCTTCATACGAGTATGAACACACGTAATTTTCGACCATTTTTTCTTTCCATTTTTCACTTAGGTGATTTTCCCAACTTATTGTCCTCACTCAATGTGATATAATTTTTAAATTCTAATGTAAAAAATGCATATATCGAAAATTATTTCCTTTTCATTGATCAACCACAATGTCCATCCACCAAAATTCTTCTCATTTCTATATTCTCTTTTGATCTCTTATATAATTGTCGATGTTTGATTCTATTCTGTGGTATAAACAAATGTTGTTATTGTTTCTCCATTGCGAGGAAAAAATGTCATTTATATTTATTATGAAAATAGAAAACAGATACAAACTAACCAAAATGATTGAAATTAAATTATATATTTACAAAGTTATTGAAATGGATAAAATTAGGGGAGATTGATGTGTTTTAAAAAATTAAAAGGGCTACTTGTGTTATTTAAAAAAATCTCAAGGTAAGTCAATGTAATTTGCCCTTTTATCATTAAGTCTGCATAATTCATTAGTTTTCTTATTTTCTCAATTCATATAGCATTGCCCCCACTTCAAATTAACTCGTGCCAGTGCTTAGCACGGGTTGCTAGTTATTATAAAAAAAGTTGTTTAAGGGTATAATTGGTATAATGAAAAAGTAAATATAAATGTAATATCCCGCTCATTAGTTTCACGATGATTTACCTGTTAACTTATCATATGCGCGTTTAAGATGGAAGGGCCTTTTAGTACTTTCATTTAAAGGGTATTCAACTGAGTTTAGAGCCAAGATTATTCATTTTGTCATGGTACTTCCTCTCTCTAAACTTCTAAGATCTGAATTCTCTCATTTCCCTCTCTAGAATTTCGAACCCCATCCTTTCATTGTGGCTCAATCCTCTCTAAATTCATCATTCTTGGATGATCAAGGTTTAGGAATGGTTTAATCATGAAGATTGCACAAGGATGGACCTAACTTAATCTTTCAAGCATGGATTCTTGAGTTAGAGGCTTTGCATGCTTTAGGGTTTGGTTTAGAAGTGGAACTTGAAGATAATCTCAGAATTTGCAAGTGAGTTCTTTAGTTAGTTTCCCTCACTATGGGTTATGTGGTATTGTGTGAGAAATGATGATTGTTAGTTTATGAATGTATGTTTCTAGTACCCCCATGCCATTGATTTGTTGTGATTATGTTAATATTCCCATGCATGATGATTTTTGCTGTTTATATGAGTTTTTGGAAGTGTAATGTGTATTGCAAGACTGAATTTTGAGGTTTTTTGGTGTCAAAACTTGAATTCTGCACTTCATGACCCGAAGAAACTCGCCATAAGCGAGAAACACGCTTATCGCGAGTTGTCTCCAGGAACTACTCGCCTACGGCGAGTTCCTCAGCTCGTCAAGAGCTGTTGGATCGTCTTGGAGGTCCGGTGGTGCCGTCCGAGGCTTTTTCTCGCAGTATTTACTGACTTTAGAACCCCCAAACAACATCTAATCAATGTGCATTACATCGTAAGATTTTTTAAACGAAAAGCATGATCAATATTAATAATTCAATGAAGAATAACTTATGAGAGTTGTAACACCCCGTTCCCAAAAGTCGTATTATTTAATAAATAAATCAGAGTAAACGTCATAACACGGAGTATTACACTTCAAATAATAAATCTCATAAATAGTAAATATGCTATTTATTTAAACCAACATATAATGTCATAAACTTGCAGCGGATATTTATTCTCGACATAAAACTTCATATGATTAGTTCCTTGGCACAAAGGCCTCAACATAAAATGTTATTCACCAAGATAACCATTCAACAAATACAATCTCAAAGTACGATACATAAGAATTAAGGAAATTATTCGCAACGGTCCCCATCCTATATGTATCAGAGTCCTAGACACTTGAGCCATACCTATCAGTCGTCGGAACCTGTACTTGCCCACAAGGCGGCAATTCCAACAGAAGGGGTGAGAAACGCATTCAATAATAATAATATATAATTTATCAAAATTATTGAAACAATAACAATCATAACAAGTAACAACATCAAGTCCGCATATAATCATATATATATATATATATATACCATTGAACATCATAATTAATTCTCAACGACAATATCATCACCAACACCAATTCATTATCAACAATAGACACCAATTAATCACCGACGACAACACCCTAACCAATGCAACACCGACATCAACTAATACATCATGCAATGTGGTACCTACTACGCGCGTTGAATGCTAAGCATTCCAGGGCATAAGCCCCCACCAAATTGGATGGTTAAAGCATCCCAGGGCATAAGCCCCCACCAAGTGAATGATAAACATTCCAGGGCATAAGCCCCCATCGGATTGAATGACTAGCATTCCAGGGCATGAGCCCCCACCAGAAAATGATATGCATATGGACTCCACTTGTGTATATCTACATACAACTTCAACAACAACATATGTGCCTAAAATATTTATGACACACTCCCCAACTAGACAACACCAACACTTATTTAAGTTATCTAAGTATCAACATTTCACAAAAGTATACATTCTTACGTAAGCCAACATTCAAACACCACTTTTAGCTTTATAGATAATTCTTATAAATTCATAGGAACTCCTTAGAATGGTTAGAAAAGTCCCTAGAGGCATTTAACAAAATATGGAAAAAGGTCGTACAGGACCTGGTTCGCTTGAAGGTCGCTTACGGTTCGCTTAAGCGCGCGTCAAAAGTCTGGAAAATACACTATACTGGGTTCAGTTCGCTTAAGCGAGATGGATTTCGCTTAAGCGAAGAAAATGTCGTAACTCAGGATTTGGTTCGCTTACAGCTCGCTTGCATTTCGCTTGAGCGAAGGTTCATGGGTCGATTCTGGGCAACTACAGGACATGTTCGCTTAAGCGAGATTCATTTCGCTTAAGCAAACGGCTACGATTTTCAGAATGACAGTACGATTCCAGCATCCAAATTCAACCATAAATCCCATTTTTAATCCCTTATTCACCCAAAAGTTTTACAAAACATGTTTACAGGTCAAACATAACATATGGCAATCAAAATGGCATAGAATTACACAATTAACAATCATTGTATCACATTTTCATCATTCATAACCCTAAACTCAAGAACACAATTTCAACAATTATCAAAATTATACAACATTATTAATGAAGGATTCCCACCCTTACCTCGAATTAGCAAAATCTACAGCAAAATGGGTTGAAATCTCTCTTCCTAGCTCTTCTCCTAGCTTTCCCTTCTTTTCTCAAAAACTCTCTTTTTCTCTCTTTTTGTCTGTACGTGAAAATGATACTGGTTTTGTTTTCTTTTTGACTTTTTCCTTACTAACTTCCTTTCTTTTACTCTTTCAACCATAACCTACTCTTTTTACTTAACTCCCCTTTTAATTCCTATTAATTCCACTTAATTCCTTTTTATTCTAATTAATAATTATTTTCTACTCTTCTATCTTAAATAATAAAAATACCTCATAATCAAATATCATATAACAAAATATCAATTCACCAATAACACATAAAATCATACAAGAATATATTAAAACACCACTTAAAATAATTAAATAAAACGGGCGTTACAAGAGTTATGATATGACCTATACTCGGGTAGGATCCAATTTTAAGTATGGGGAATCCTTAAAACCTCGACTTAGATAGTCGAGATTATGTATGCTAGGACGCCTTCAAGGCGTATTATGATTACGACTAAGATTATGTATGACATATCGTGTCTCTTGCAATCCACACTAGGGGGATTCAAGAGGTTCACGTTAGGGGGATGGGATACGCTCCGCAAGGTAGGCCCGCATGACATTAGAAGAACTTATTCATAAGCACTTAATAAGACCCAGTGTGTCTCCTTTTGGGGCGCCAGTGTTTTCAGTTAAGAAGAAGGATGGTGGAATGAAGTTATGCATTGATTACTGTCAGCTGAATAAGGTAACTATCAAGAACAAGTATCCTCTACCAAGAATTGATGACCTACTTTATCAACTTAAGGGAACGACAATGTTCTCTAAAATTGATCTCGGATTGGGTTATCACCAGATTCGTATGAAGTCATCAGATGTGTCTAAGACGACTTTTAGGACGCGTTACAGACACTATGAATTTTTAGTTATGCCATTCGTTGTGACTAATGCCCAAGCAGTATTCACGGATTATATGAACAGGATCTTTCAACCATACTTAGATCAATATGTTATTATCTTCATTAATGACATCTTAATTTATTCCAAGAGGCCACAGGAGCATGTCCAACATCTGAGGATAATGTTAAATATCCTCCGAGAAAAGTAGTTGTACACAAAATTCAGTAAGTGTGAATTTTGGTTGTTAGAAGTCAAGTTTCTAGGACATGTCATTTCTCAAGGAGGAGTGGCAATTGATAAGTTGAAAGTGGAAGTTGTTCATAATTGGACAAGGACAAAGAATGTTTCAGAGGTTAAAAGCTTTTTGGGATTAGCTGGTTATTATCGACGGTTTATCATGAAGTTTTCTCATATTGCACTGCCTTAGACACATCTTACTAGAATGGACGTGCCAATTTTATGGGACGAAGAATGTAAACAATGTTTCAGAACCTTGAAAGAAGAAATTTACCAAAGCCCTGGTCTTGGCTATACCAGATCCTGCGAAGAGATACATCGTATTCTGTGATGCATCGTCTAAGGGTCTTGATAGTGTACTTATGCAAAGGGACAATGTGATAGCATATGCCTCTAGGCAACTCAAGACGTATGAAGAGAACTACCCTACTCATGATTTGGAGTTGGCAGTAATAGTTTTTCCATTGAAAGTATGGAGGCATCATTTATATGGAGCACATTTTGATTTATTCAGTGACCATAAGAGTTTGAAGTACTTATTCGATCAGAGAGATCTAAACATGAGGCAAACGAGATGGATGGAATACTTAAAAGACTTTGATTTCGATTTGAAGTATCATCCAGGAAAGGCTAATGTGGTAGCTGATGCTTTGAGCCGTAAAGCTTTAGCGCAAGCCGAAGTTTTCATGCATACTTTTAACTTGTATGAAAAGCTTAAAGACCTTAACCTTGAAGTCATTGAGGTTGATGGTGGTATTTTGTTACACAGGCTGGAAATTTCTTGCGACTTACGATCCAGGATAGTGCAAGCACAGGGTATGGATGTGGATTTTCAAAGGAGAATTGGATATCCATAATTTTCTATGGCTTCAGATGGAGCGATGTTGTTCAAAGGCAGAGTATGTGTTCCAAATGACCCGGAGCTCAAGAGATTGATTCTAGAAGAAACACATAAGAGTAGTTTCTCAATTCACCCTGGTGCTACCATGATTTATCAGGATTTGAAAAGAGATTATTGGTGGTCTAGCATGAAAACTAAAATTGTGGAGTTTGTAGAGAGGAGTATAGTATATCAACAAGTCAAGATTGAGCATCAGAATCCATAAGGTTTGCTTGAACCCTTAGAAATTCCACAGTGGAAGTGGGAGCAGATATTTATGGACTTTGTAGGAGGCTTACCCCATACACATAAAGGACATGACTCAATTTGGGTAATATCGTAGATAAATTGACTAAGTCGGCTCATTTCTTACCGGTTAAGTGTACCTACAAGTCATCACAGGATGTAGAGTTGTTTATCTTAGAGATTGTTAAGTTACATGGTGTTCCAGTGATATTGTGTCAGATAGGGACCCAATCTTCACTTCGCACTTTTGGAAGGCTTTCTAGAGAGCTTTAGGAACTTGGTTGAAAATGAGCACGTCTCATCATCCGCAGATGGATGGCCAAACAGAAAGGACTATTCAAACTTTAGAAGATAGGTTACGTGCTTGTATTCTGGAAGATGGAATAATCATCTACCTCTGATAGAATTTTCTTATAACAACAGTTATCATTCAAGTATAGGTATGGCGCCTTATGAAGCTTTTCATGGTAAGAAATGCAGAACTCCTTTATGTTGGGCTGAAGTCGAGGACAAAGGTATTATAGGACCCGAAATTGTTCAAGAAACAACTCGGAAGATTAAGTCGATTCAGGAAAAGATGAGAATGGCTCAGAGTCGTCGGAAAAGTTATGCAGATAATAGGCGGAGACCTTTAGAGTTCAATGAAGGAGAGCATGTGTTCCTGAAAGTCACGCCTAAGTTGGGTTTGTGAGGCGTTTTCAAAACTAAGAAGTTATGTCCCAGATATGTTGGGCTATTCCCGATACTCAGATGTATCTGTCCAACAACTTATTAGTTAGCTTTACCCCCAGCCATGTCAGGATTGTATGATGTTTTTCATGTGTCTCAGTTAAAGAAGTATATTCTGGATCCTTTCCAACTAGTTGAATTGGATTCCATAGAGTTAAAGTCGGACTTGACATTTCAGCCGGAAACATAATGGATACTAGACCGTGATGTCAAATCCATCAGAACCAAAGAGATTCCTATAGTTAAGGTAGTATGGAAGGGTCCACCAGATGGCGAGGCTACATGGGAACTCGAATCAGAGATGTTAAATCAGTATCCATATTTGTTTTCAGGTAAATTCTAAATTTCGAGGACGAAATTCTTTTAAGGGGATATGATGTAATATCCCGCTCATTAGTTTCACGATGATTTACCTGTTAACTAATCATATGCGCGTTTAAGATGAAAGGGCCTTTTAGTACTTTCATGTAAGGGGTATTTAAGTGAGTTTAGAGCCAAGATTATTCATTTTGTTATGATACTTCCTCTCTCTAAACTTCTAAGATCAGAATTATCTCATTACCCTCTCTAGAATTTCAAACCCCATCCTTTCATTGTGGCTCAATCCTCTCTAAATTCATCATTCTTGGATGATTAAGGTTTAGGAATGGTTTAATCATGAAGATTTCACAAGGGTGGACCTAACATAATCTTTCAAGTTTGGATTATGAGAGTTATGAGGTCACCTATACTCGGGTAGGATCCAATTTTAAGTATGGGGAATCCTTAGAACCTCGACTTAGATAGTGGAGATTATGTATGCTAGCACGCCTTCAAGGCGTATTATGATTATGACTAAGATTATGTTAATCAACTTAGATAATTATATGTTAATCTATGATTTGCTATACCATGCTTATGATACGATTATGCTCATGACAAGAGTATGATATAACACAAGCATAAGTATAAGTACAGATGACAAAGATCTTAGATATGCACGATCGTTTAGGTATGCATTAGTTCACACACGTATAATTAACCAATCGGTTGTATTGTAGACACGTGGTAACCATAGGTTTCCCCGAGGTTACCTATAGCCTAGGATTAGGTAGAACTCACTGAGACATTATGTCTCATTCCAATTCTTCATTTTTACAGGTTCACAGGTTACTCATGGCAAAGGTAAGGAGAAGGCTACAGATTGATCATGCTCGGTGGATTTTGTGCTTATGTCCTTTCGTTGATGTTACGTTTATATATATATATATATTAGTCGTAATGGACCTTGATGTTACTTGTTTCATTCGACTCATTATGTATAATTATTGGCATGCCATGCGCTTAGGGAATTATCCATGCACCTAGGGCATGGCTTTTTTCATACACTCATGTGTTACGCATGCTGGTCATGCGCCCCATGCATCCTAGAATGCAGGGCGCAAACGTCTTTTCCTGCTTTTATTTTGGTTAAAGCCCACGCTTTTAGCCCAAACCCAGGTAGAAACTCTCACTATAAATACCAACATTCCTCATTCAGAACTTCTCCTTCAGAACTATGGCATTTCAAGAGGAAGGCAACTTTTGAGCTTCGGGAGGGTTTCTATCTTCTCCTTGATTTTCTAGGGTATGTATTTATCTTTTGTAATTTGTTTTTAGTTACCATGGATAACCAAATTTTTTTAGGTTAGAGTTCTAAGATGAACCTCTTTTTATTTTTGTTGGATATTTATTTAATATAATGTCGTTTATTTTATTTATTTTTTGTTCGCTATTAAGTTTCTGATTTAGTAGTTTCTTTCAAAGGAGCGTAACCTTATATTAGGTACTTAGGTTGTGACAGGGCCTAACATTGTTATTACTATCTTGTTGCTTGTATCTTGATATTTATAGAATTATACTAGTAACTATCTGTCTAGTAAGTAAGTAGTTAGTAAGTAATACGGAAAAAGAGTTGACCCTAGTAGTAAGTACTTAGGAGGTGACATTACTAAGACTGAGTAGTAACTCTGCTGAACCTAGGATGTAACTGGTTTTTAATTAGGGAAACAAGTGTCTCCGAGGAATAAATCTTTACCGAACCATTTTCTTGAAACCCCTAGTAAGGTAGACGTAGATTAGGACTGCCCATTTGTATAACTACTAAGAGCGTAGAGAGGGTGTGGTATGAGTGTCCTAAGATTCATAGATGGGCTCAACTAATGGAACCTTAGCCTTTGTTTCCTTTGGAAAAACTAGAATGTCAATTTAAGTTTATGTTTCAATTACTTTTGGATTAACAAGATCCCGCACATAAGGATCACCGTGCGATCAGGAGGTGCAGTTAGCAATCAGAGCGATATACCGATTAGGTTAGAAACTTCCTAACGACCTTATCACTTGTATATTCTACCTAAAATAAATAAATGTGAACTATTACTTAATATCCAACAATATAAACATGGAGAATTCAAAGAGTCCTAACCGCTACTTACTTTTCTGCAACCAAAACAGGTAAACTTGCTATGTTGCAAACAGATAAAAATTGCAACTCTTTAACCCTTATCTTTTATATTGTAAAACTTTCAAAAATAAGTAACGCGAATTGTTTGGACGAAACGACAATCCCTATGGATATGATACTTTACTTATCACTTTATTACTTGGTAAACGATTTGGTATACTTGCCATATCCGAACATCATCACTCACCAGTGATAACAATAAGTACAATCAAAATGGAGACACACTCTAAGAAACAAAATCCACACTTGCTTAAAGCCTTATGAGTGATTCACAAATTACAACTAAACTACCAGTCCAACTCTAGCATCAAGATGATACAAGAGTGGCTTACAAACAACAATAGACAGACTAAAATCCTAAATGACACTTTCAGAATTGCAGCTTCATTAGTCTTCTTAGGTTTAGAGTCTTCCTTTATATAACCTGAAAATAGCATGGGCTTGATGAGAAATTTAGGCTAAACATTCCAGCTGATTGAGTTCAGTCTTCAACAAAATATTTTAAAAGCAAATATATTGCTTCCTTAAATGTTACAACATCATACTTAAGAAACACGCAAAGCATAATCGCCTTCTGCAACATTTAGAAAACACACTACGTGAGTCATATCTCCATAGAATCTTCACTGATTCTCACGCTAAAAACAAAATTCCAAGAAAGCTAAACAAGGCACACAATGATGTCGTACCAACATGTCAAGACATCTTGTCCAACATCGTGCTATAACACTTATTTTAACAAAATGCAGCCAATAACAAACTAAAAACCTAACAATAAGTTATTTATTTGATATAAAATTTGTTTCAAAGTTCCAGATAGATTTGAGATTGCATAAGAAAAGAATTATGTGTTATGTGTCAAATCCGTCTGAATATTTCTCGCACATATGGGATGGAACTTTCTAAAACACATATTTGAGACATTATCTATTATAATATTACTTCATCCAAAATGTCTATAATTTATCCAAAAAAGTTAATCTAATTTAAAACGAAGTTTC
Organism: Medicago arabica; assembly: GCA_946800305.1. Lineage (NCBI taxonomy): Eukaryota > Viridiplantae > Streptophyta > Magnoliopsida > Fabales > Fabaceae > Medicago > Medicago arabica. Next base: position 37,138,453 of record OX326964.1, read on the forward strand.
GGAGATATAAAGTTAGTTTGATGACTAAAGTGAGAGTTAAAGATTAAAATGATAAAAATATTAAAATATTTGATCATCACCTTCACCATGAAAAACTAACAATAACAACATCAATTGTTTCAAACAAAAACTAGAGACAAAATTTAGTGCCCATTTTTTAGGAATGATTTTTATGTTTTAGTTATGTTTGTATGTAAGCTTTTCTCCTAGATTATTTTGTTAAAAAATAGTTTTTGTGTTAATCCTGAAATAGCAATTTTCACTACTAAAAAAAGCAAAATTAGAAAGAGAAATTAGTGACGGAAAAAATAAAATTCCTCACAAATTCCTCGGTCACAAAATTTAGTGACGGAATTAGAGAGGGATTTCATGTTTTTCCTCTCTAAAACTCCCTCACTAATTTTTGTTTTTTAGTAGTGTTTGATTACTTTTAAAGTAAATCATTTTCAATAGAATTGAAGAAAAAATATTTGTGTTTTCAACCTTATTAATAAAAAGTTATCTTTCGACACATGCATAATTTTCAACCATGGTTTATTTTTTAAGAAAGGTTCAACTATGGTTTATCTTTGGGAAACACTCTTTCGTAAATGCTTTTAGTGCCAACTTACACAATTTGTAATGCGTGCTTTTGTTTAGTTAGGTGATTGCAACACTTCCTCGGCTAAGAGATGTTATGGTCACCTAAAATCTGTCTTAATCAATTTTAATTTTGCTCAAATATTAATGCATTAAGGCATTGCATTAACGGTGAAGCTATGTTTGTATTCGTATTGCACTCTTGATTTTGGCATCGTTGGTGCCTCTTAAAAATTGAACGTTTTAATAAAAAAAGAAATGAACTCACACTAAAAGAAGAAGAAAACACTCATTCATAAGCTACCACCCACCCTCATAAGCTTGTTTTATTTACCAAAAATATATCTTGATCGGTTACTGTCCATTATCTATACTTTGAAAGAGACTAAAAGAAATTAATATCAGACGGAGGTTGTTACATTTTAATAGAGAGTGGCAGACTGAAACATAGAAGACTGAAACATTTCAATGTTCAAGTTTTATTGAAATTAATAGCAGACTGAAACATTTCACTGATCAAGTTTTATTGAAATTAATAGCAGACTGAAACATTTCAATGTTGCTAAAATCTATTGTAATGTTTGGTAGTGACAAATCATATTACGTTTCAACACTCCATACTAACGTGCATGCATTGGGCCTCCATACTGAGATGAGCCAGAAGCAGGTTATCTCAACTCTATAGCTGGCAACTTTGGAATGAAAAATACTAAGGTGCATGCATTCACCTCTTGGCTCCCCAATGCATGTCCACCTGAGTAATTAATTTTAGTCTCTTTCAAAGCATAGATAACGGATCAAAGATAGATTTTTGGTTTCCTTGTAAATTTTTGGTAAGTGGCAAGTGGGCACCTGAGTAAATATAGGCACGCAGTACATATATTGTGTCAATAAGTACATAAGCATAGTATCTTACTATTAATCAAAGGGTTTTATTAATATGAGCATTTGTTAAAAATTTTAAAATCAAAACAATTGATAATTTTTATGAAAAAAAAGTTGCTTTATGATGTTTCAATATGTTGAATGCACACATCTTAAAAAATAAACCAAAATAAAGACCGAAGGGAGTATAAAACATGTTTTATTTAAATTATATTCAAGCTAGAGACGAAGTTGGCAGTAAAATTACATGACATAAAAAATGGTAACAAAACATTTTATCACTTTTGAAAACATTGCTTCTCTTTCTTCTGTAATATCTTTAATAATTGATTATCTCACTATATATATTTTTCTTTATATATTAAATAATTAAGAGTATTATTGGTAAATCAATAGTTAATGTTGCATTATATTTATTTGAGCAAGAGGGTCGAATCAATATATTTAAGTAATTTTTTTAAAACGTTATATTTATTTATATGCTCAAAAACAGGGTGGACTCAATATGTATAGAGGTTTAAAATAAAGTTAATATAAAAGATATGATATACTTATGCTAAATTATCATTTTGTACGTTTAGTATGACCAAATTATATTTAGGTCTTTGCAATTTTTGTCTTAACACTTAAGAGCACATGTTAAGAATCCAAAAATTAAATAGGGAATTAATTAAAAATGAAATATTTCCTTGAAAATAGTGCTCTATATTATATCTTGCTTTTTATTTTATCTTTTAAGCAATCAACATTTAAAAAGTCTTTTAAAATGAATATTTCTATGTCTAACTCATGAATATGTATCTGTATAGCACATGTTGGCATTTACTTTATATTTATATAGTATTTAAATTTAAATTGAATAAGACATTTTTAGGGTGGGGGACTATAACATCTCTTGGCCCTCAATGCCTTCGCCTGATGAGTAAAACTATGAAGGATGTATCAAAGTGTTGCAACGATGTGAGGACTAAATAAAACATGCAATTCAGGTAAGTTGACATCAATCAATGGCATTGTACATTGTAATCGAAAAATTGTGAATAGTTTACTAAACACCTAACAAAAATTAGCTACATTAGTAAATTTTGAAATGGAGTAAAATGAGTTCGTGGATACGACTTGCGGATTTATCTGCCTAAGTTTCAATAGTTAAATTGCCCAATTAATTCTTAGTCATCTTAGATCTCACTTAAAAAATATTTAAAACAAAAAACTTCACTTTGTGGTAAAATGAGAAGAAAAATCGATGAAGATTCCTAAGAGGAATAAAATTAAAGAGTCAAAAAATACGTTGCAAATATTACAAAAATCAGTAGTAAATTAGCATTCAATATGAGCAAAAGAATGAAGGAAACATAACGTAAAATTGAGAAAACAGGAAAAATATGCAATGAAAGGCTCTATAATTTTTTGTACTAAGGGAAGGAGGGAGTACATTTTTATCGATAATGGTTGGTTTATTTAAGCAATAGAGAAACAAGAGGGAAATGAAATGACAATAAAGCCCTAACTAAAGAATAGTACAAACAATTTATAGCAAATACAGTTAAAACTCTATAAATTAATAATGTCAGGACCGGAGAAATTTATTAATTTAGAGAGTTATTAATTTATCGATAAATTAATAATTATTAATTTAAAGAGTTTTTAAGTAATTATACTGTACATACCAAACAAAAAGGCAAATTAGTCTATTCCTCTTAGAATTACGTTGCAGCGAACCTTGGGACTCAACGTAAATTAGTAACTACTGTGTTCATATGCATTGGAAAACAGACAGCTATTGAATCATATTTCAATAGAGTGTAATATATATTTTTTCAGTTTCAATGAGTTATTAATTTATGATTTTCTTGGGACCGAAAATTATAAAGGGATCTTCCGAAAAATTATTATCTTATTATTTTATCGAGTTTTTCAATTTTTTACATTGGCCCAAGTCGGGACCGGACAAATTTATTATTTTAGAGAGTTTATTAATTTACCGAGTATTAATTTAAAGAGTTTCTACTGTATATCAAATTAATTTGAATTAATTGAGATTATTGCATTTAAAAAAATATTGTTCGTTATTTCTTTTAATTTAGTCCATTCAAATCTATATAGAATAGACAAATCTTACATCACAAAATCTAAAATTGAAATAGTTTTTTCCACCCATTAAGTATAGACTTTGAATATATAAAATCTTGAAACTAGAGCCTGGGCAGTTCATTCCATCTACTATAAAAGGGTGACACTATTGTTAAATAACCCATTCTCATTCCAAATTCCATCTCTCCATTCCAAATTCCATCTCTTCATCTTAAGTATTACATACAAAAAATTTCATATAGAAGGACTGAAGAAATATGAACTACTTAAGTTCTTTGATGACTTTGTTTCTTCTGTTTGCTATTGTGGTGTTCTATATAACCAATGGAGAACCTGCAATACCAGCACTTTTCATTTTCGGAGACTCAATTGTAGATGTTGGAAACAACAACAACAACCTACACACTGCTGTTAAAGCAAACTTCTTTCCATATGGAAGAGACTTTATCACTCACAATCCAACCGGAAGAATATCTAATGGAAAACTTGTTGTAGACTATGCTTGTGAATTTTCTGCCCCCTCAAAATCTACATTGTCAACTTATTTTATTTCAAAATAAATTTTTGCAGTGGTCTTTAAATTGTCAGTCTCTTGCATGCTAGTAAGATTAAGACAGTTTAGCGGTCTCCAGACGACTGCACTTGAAAGTTTGCTATAAGTATCCTACTTTTTTTGTATAGTACTTGATATTTGTTTTACAAGAACTAATATTTGATCTATATATGTTAATTTATTGCAGCCGAATTCATTGGATTTACATCTTATCAACCAGCTTACCTAAACTTAATTACCAAAGGAAGCAACACCTTGAATGGTGCCAACTTTGCCTCATCTGGTTCTGGTTACCATGATACCACATCAATAATATATGTAAATAAACAATTCCTCCCCCCCTTCTCTCTCTCTCTCTCCCCATCTCCCTCCCTCTCTCTCTCTCTCCCTCTCTCTCTCTCTGTGGTACTTTATTGTGTGTTGCATGAAATTAATATATTAATTAGCAATTCTTGTTTTTTATTGGGAAAAAAAATTGTTGTGTGTTTCATGTGTGTAGAATGTAGTCCCATTAAAGACTCAACTGGAACACTACAAGGATTGCCAGGAGGAATTGGTAAAACTAGTAGGGAAAGAAAATGCAACATCAATTATTTCTAGTGCAGCATATCTTCTTGTTGCTGGGTCTGGTGATTTTGCACAGAACTACTTCATAAATCCAATTCTCCAGAACCTCTATACACCTTACAAATTCTCCGACGTTCTTATAAAAGAGTACTATAATTTCATTCAGGCACACCCCTCTCAACCCTTATATTTTGCCTTAGAAAATATTTAAATTATTATTGGTTATAAGGGGAGGTAATGAGAAAGAGAGATTATTTTAAATCTAACTTTTGGGAGGGGAGACTTAAAATCTCTCTCCAGCTAACTATTGATATTGTCTAGGTATATATGAATTTGGAGAGAAGATAATATCCATGTTATTAATCGTGGATAATAACAGTTTATTTAAATTATGCAATGCAGCAATGTTATAGCACAACTTTTTAACAATATCTTGTACTAAGTTGAATATCATGGAACAATGGAAATTTGTTCAAATTATACTATATTATAGCACCACTAATTTACAGTAATGGATAACATTTGATTTAAACATCCTTACTAATATAATGTTCAATATTAGAAATTTGGAAGAAAAAAAAGTTAAATATTTTCCTCCATTAAAATATCATCCTCATCAAACATATATATGTATGTTTGTGTGTGTATCTATATATATATATATATATATATATATATATAATCTTATTTGATTTTAATTTAAATTTCTTTGCATGCATGTGACAGAATTTATATGCGCTAAGAGCAAGGAAGATTGGTGTAACAACACTACCTCCAATAGGTTGTATGCCTTATATCATCACCATGTTTGGATACCCTACAAACAAATATGTTGAAACAAAAAATGATGTAGCTTTAGACTTCAACAAAAAACTTAACTCAACTACAAAAAATATGATAAAAAAGCTGCTTGGCGCCAAATTGGTCATCCTTGACATCTACCAACCTCTCTATGATCTTATTATCAGACCTTCTGATTATGGTACAAAATCTTATTACGATAACATATTAAGTCATATTATTTATTGCTTATGAACAACATAGTTTGTTAATCTGTGTATTTCTATGTATGAAATTAATACACGCAAGATTGTTTGAAGTGAGGAAGCGTTGTTGTGGGGCAGGCTTGCTAGAGGTTGCTATATTATGCAATAAAATGAGCATAGGAACATGTCATAATGCATCTAAATATGTATTCTGAGATAGTTTTCATCCCAGAGAAGCTACAAATAAGATTTTGATGGATCATTTGATTCCTGCTGCAACCTCCCTTTTAAATTCTAACCAGACAATTTGCTAGAAGTCATTTTGTACAAAACAGGCAAGGAATGTCGAGCTTTAGTTTTTTTAACTGACAAGGAGGTTTTGGTCTAGTCCCCCTCCTTTTTTGGCTATTGTTTGTTTGCTTTTCTTTTCTTAATATATTTGTGGTAGTGTAGCTCTCTGCACTATCTTTTTGGTTAAAAAAATATTCGAACTAGAAAGTTCGCTAGTCAATATCTTTTGTGCAGCCGTTAGTGTCTTTACCAGTTTGGCCATTTCGTCCATCCTAGTCTGCATGGTTTCATTTTCCTCCCGGAGTACTTAATTTTCTTGTTCGAGAAAGTCCATCTTCTTTCTTTACGAATGCCCGAGTGTAGTGAGTATAAGTAGACTTGTAAAGAGTGCGTCAGGCCACTTTTCAAACGGGCTAACCTTTTATGGGAAGGAAAAAAATTGTGTGAGACTTGGGATTTGGGACCATGAATGCAGAATGATGCATGGTATGTTTATGCAAAAATAGACATTTTTTATTTATCGAAGGACATGTCAAAGTAATTGTAAACATGGTAAGGACCATGGTTTTATTTGTAAAGATGCTGCAAGCGATTCCCTTTTCAAAAGCAAGAACGAAGCCAGAAAAGAAGTCCTTAACAAAAGCAAAGGCTTAGTTTAGATTTTTGAAATTTTATTTCTTTCTTGCAAGGTCCATACCTTTGATGTTTACAAGAACTTATCTTGTCCTTCGATATTTAATGAGAAAGAGTTTATGAATGAATGCATGTATGCATGATTATGCTAACGGAGAAGACATGGTGAGGTTTTAGGTCTATAATGATGGAGTCAAGGGTGAATACGCCATTTGGTAGGGACTATGGTTTGATTTGTACCTGTATCACGGGTTCTACCAAGTTCCCAAAGTCCAACCCCCTCCGAACTCTGTCGGATGCCCGGGACAACACCCGGTCCAACAGCGTTCGTAGGAAAGTCTCGTTTGAGTGTAGTATCGCATGTCGACTAATTCCAAGACAACACTTGGTTAGCCACCGCACTACGTCCTAAAGGCCAAGATGGGTTAAAGGTAACTAAAGGTCCTTAGCTTCGACGAATACTTAAAGTAATAACGTCTAAACGTGACGACACACGCCGACATACATCACCTCAAGATCCTCCGTTAAGTGCGGTTATATCACATGTTCCAAAACACGAGAATACTCTCGGTATGTCACTATGATTCTACCACTCCTATCTTATATTTCCCTCAAGTCCGGGTTAGGTCTTATCTCACCACACACGTTTAAGAATGGAGAAAGAAGAAGGAAGAACATATATACACGTATTTCCGTCTTTTATTTTTGTTTATTTTTTAAGCAAGTTATAGCACAAAATATTAGATAAATCCAAGTTAGGCTTAACCTTCTTAGGGGGTCCCCAGTGAAGTCACCATTTCTGCCGCGTCAATTTTCGGAGATCAAGGCTATTTGATTAGCGTTTGACTCACTATTTTATTTCACGACTGAACATTTTATTTTTTAAAAGAAAGTGGAAAAAGGATCAAATACCACTTTTTAAAGATTAAGGGTTCGGGGGTTGGTTACATAAAGGGAAGGTATTAGCACCCTCTATGTTCGTAGTACTCTACGAGAACCTCTTGGTTTTATTTAATTTTTGTGCTATAACTTGCTTAGTTTAAAAAGAAATGAACTGTGAATAAAGAAAGGAAAGAGGCCTAATATCTACATTTTTTATTGATTTGAGAGGACGAGTGTCCTTTGCCTACGTACCCGTGAGGGATCAAAACCTCGTAGTTCGGGGTAGAAATTTTGTTTGATTTGTTTTGGTATTTTTTATTTGCTTTTGAAAAGGTTTTAAAGTGAAAAGCCAAGTGGCAAATAAGAATTTGTTTGTGTTTTTTGATATTAAGGAAAATAAATCAAAGTAAAAATTAAGTTGATTGAGATTTGATTAAGAAAATAAAAATAAAATAAAAAGGATCACTTGATCTTGGATCAAGGTTTATTTATGAAAATGCTTTTTTGTGATTTTTGGGGTTATTTGCATGTTTTTGATGTTTTTGAATAATAGTCAAAGCTGAAAACTAAACTACCGGAGCAGAAAAGTAAAACGTAGGTATTTTATGGTGACGTTCGATCACCACAAAAACCTTTTAACCTAAACTACAAAGCATGAAAGGTAAACATACACCCACACACACACACACATGCACCTAAAACTATTACATAAAAACCTATAATACATACTATGGTCTGCAAGAAAAATAAATATGCATGAATCTTTACATTAAGCCTAAATATACACTCTAAAATCTGCGGAAAATAAATATGCATGAATAAATAATACAAATGTAGAATAATAAATCTAAACTAATAAAAATGCATGACAAAAGAAAAAAATAAAACGCTAGAGAAAATAAAAATGCATGAAAAAGAAATTAAAAAAAGAAATATAAAGGAGTCACCGGTTCACTTTACGATGGTATCTCTTTAACTTTGGGAGAGCAGCCACGACAACACTACTAGTTCTGAACAATTAAAATTGGAGGTGATACCAATTCCAAGAACTTGAAGAAATAGGCACGGGCAGTGTTGGAACTTCTAGCAGTGGGAAATCAATCGAACAGTGGCGTTAAGATGGATACTTTAAATAAAAGGAACAAGGCCACGGCGATATATGATCAATTGGAATAGATTAACTGCAGCAGAAAATCGAAACACCACAACAGTGAAAATAAACAATTAAAAAAAGGGCAGCAACTAGCAGCAAACAATTATTAATTGGAATTGAAACCGAGTGGTGCAGCAACAAGTAATTGTATTGGAATGGAAATATATGTAGCAGCAATATGATTGGAATCAAATAGCTAATAGTAGCGATGAAAATTAAAGAACAATATGGAACTAGATCATAAAAGGATAGTGGATTTGAACAATTACGTGACGGCAGCAGAAAGCAAAATTAAAAGGGATAGTAACGGCTGAATACATAATGAATTTGCATAAAATAAAGGTTCTAAAGCTTATAATAATACATGGAAGCAAGAGGCATAAAGCGAAAACTGGAATTCAATTGAAAATATTGTTCATAACTATAATCTAAATTACGGCAGCTAGGGTTCAAAAGAAATAAAACTGAAACGGAAAAACTAGGGTTCTGGTTTTGGTTTGCAGGTTTTTTAAAATATTTGTGCATGTAAATTGTGTTGTTAAAAATTGGCTCCCCTTTTGATTGTGTTCTACAGGTTCTTTTATAGTGAAGGGATCAGATTTAGGGTTTGTTGAAAGAGCCTGTGAATCTGAAAATTTGTTACAGATGAGGTGTGCTGTTTTTTGGATCAACACTCTTTTTGGGACTTATCTCTTAATAATATAAATAAAAATAAATAAAAGGTGATAAATACGGATAAACTAAAAATTAAAAAGGTGAAATAAAATAAAATAATGAATAATAAATACAAAATAATTAAAGATGGAAATGAAAAACTAAAAATTAAAAAGGATTACTAATAATAATAATAATAATAAAAAGTGTGAAGAGGACCCGACTCGGAACAAAAAATGAGGTATTTTAAAATACCTCTCTGCCGAATTTTTCACTGAAAAGTTAAGGGCTGATCAACGTTTAAACGACGCGTGTCCGTGGGATCTTGGGTCAAAAATTGGGGTATGACAGATGCCCCTATTTAAGTTTCTTCGTCCGGAGATTTGAGGATGGAATCTTTGATTTGACGGGCCGAAGAGACTTAAATACAAATTACACCTATTTTTGACCCTAAGATAATGTGTGAATGCATGTGACGCAATTATGAATGCAAGACGGTATGAATGACTCGACTTGGATGAGTGATAACGACGGGATGCCCGAATTCGTTGAAGAAAGGGATCTGACTCTGTTGGAGGAATGTAGTTTCACTGGGGAAATAATTGTCTATTATTGTATTAGTTTGGAACGATGGTTCAATGAAGACAAAAACTTTTAACGACATCTCTAGACCAGACACACTGGGAAGACACTTGTGAGAATGACAAGTAGGTGTAGACTGTCCGTTGTTTAGGACCAACAGCTTGAAACAAGAAAAATGTAAACTTAAGCGGTCCGTTGTTTAGGACTGTCGGCTTGAAATAAGATAAAAAGTGTAAGCGGTCCGTTGTTTAGGACTGTCGGCTTGAAAACAGATGAAAATGTAAGCGGTCCATTGTTAGGACTGTCGGCTTGACACTGATGGGTGACACCTCTTGACCAGACACGCTGGGGATAACACTTGTGATATGAGAATAAATTTCTAAGTTGTCCGCTCGATTTATGAAAGTTTGTCGAAATCCACCAGACTTTGGAAAGGACTACCGGAATCCATCGGGCTTTATAGAAGTTTGTGAGAATACACTCGGCTTTGATAAAAGGTTTGCGAGAATCCACTCGGCATTGATAAAAGGTTTGCGAGAATCCACTCGGCATTGATAAAAGGTCTGCGAGAATCCACTCGGCATTGATAAAAAGTTTGCGAGAATCCACTCGACATTTGATAAAATGTTTGCGAGAATCCACTCGGCATTTATAAAAGGTTTGATAAAATGTATGCGAGAATCCACTCGGCATTTGATAAAATGTATGCGAGAATCCACTCGGCCTGTGATAAAATGTTTTGCTAAAATGTATGCGAGAATCCACTCGGCATTCGAAAAAAATGTTTGCGAGAATCCACTCGGCATTTGATAAAAATGTTTGCGAGAATCCACTCGGCATTTGATAAAATGTTTGATAAAATGCTTGCGAGAATCCACTCGGCCTTTGGTAAAATGTATGGATAAAATGTATGCGAGAATCCACTCGGCATTTGATAAAATGTTTGCGAGAATCCACTCGGCCTTTGGTAAAATGTATGGATAAAATGTATGCGAGAATCCACTCGGCATTTGATAAAATGTTTGATAAAATGTTTGCGAGAATCCACTCGGCCTTTGGTAAAATGTATGGATAAAATGTATGCGAGAATCCACTCGGCATTTGATAAAATGTATGCGAGAATCCACTCGGCGTTTGATAAGAGTAAAAAGGTAGATGCAAGTTGTTCGTTTGTTGGAACTTGCCATTTGACTAATGATGGATAAGGATCAAACTGAAGGTCATAACCAAACAAGACTCTGGATGACCAACGCAAGCATGTATGAATGATAGTGTGTATATGTTGTGTAGGCGTGAATGTATGAATGTATGAAAGTAATAATATATGAATGTATGAATGTAACTTGTACGGCTGTGTAAACTAGATATGACAGGTGACTCGATGAAGCAAGACAAGACAAATAAGATGGAAAGTGGACCGACATCACAGTACCAGCACTCGGCAATCTTTCTTGGAGATGATATCATTGCGGACAAATCGAGTCATTGACAGGATGAAGCCCGATGTAAGGTGACAACCGATGCCTCCTAGGGGTAAAGTCCATTGTTGACTAGAAGTTTGGAAGAAGTCGCCATTTTGCATAGAGTGTCAATCCATAGGTATGCCCCAGCAGTCACGCTTCTTTTTGTTTTTTGGTTTTTTTTTTTTTTTTTTTTTAAATCCCTAACTTTTGCCTGGACCGCCCTTTCAGGTTTTCAGTCCACCGGGAGTCTATTCCTTTTTTGTGCCCCTAATTTTTGCCTAGACCGCCCTTTCGGGTTTTCAGTCCATCGGGACGCTCTCTATTGCCTAAGTCACCTTTTCCGGTTTTCAACTTAGCGAGCTTTCATTTTTCTTTTTGTATTTTTGGATTGTGACTGCGTCTTGCTTAAAGCAGAGGTCCTCTTCATAGTGCTTAGACATGTTTCTCTTTCGGAGTGTAACCGTTCTCGATGCTGATGTGCGCTTCTCCTACTCACGAGTTCAAAGAGAGTGTGTTTGTTGTTCGTACTTTTCAAAAGATATAAAAAAAAAGGTTTGTATTTTGAAATTTTTTGCTTCGAGTATTGTCATCAATAATAGGAGAAATTTTGTAAATTGAATAAATGAGAGTTCCAAATAAATGGGTACGGGCTCAAACTTGATTAATTGAGTGGTGGTCTGCCAATGGCATGACTCCACGGATATTTGAAATACTTTGGAAATGGTAAATGTAATGGGAATGGTACATTGAACACGATAACCGTTATTCTCCCTAACAACTTTGAATGTCCCTGTTCCGAGTCTTTGATATGTAGGTGCTTTGAATCAGAGATCTTTTGATAGTTGGACGCCCCAAGTGGACTGTGCTTGATTTGATGCAGTTACTTTGTCATGATCCTTAACTTTTGCATAGATTGCCCTTTCGGGTTTTCAATCTATCAGGATAATCATTTTTGTTAATGTCTCTAATTTTTGGCTGGACCGCCCTTTCGGGTTTTCGGTCCACCGAGACGCTCATTTTTGCCTAAGTCTCTTTTTCAGGTTTGCGACTTATCGAGCTTTTATTTTTGAAAGAGTATTTCTTGACTGCACCGACATTTGTAGGACGTGAGAGTTTGTCACCATTCGTAGTTGTAAGAAGTCATTGCACACGAGCCTTCATAGTTAGGCGCCCACTTGCCCCTGGACTAAGGTTGGAAAGAGTGCCCTTTTGAGCACAAAGTCCGACAAACCTTCTTGTTGGAAGTTTGTTTCAACTTATTCTGATATAGTTGTACCAGGTCGTCATGCATTGTAAGTTCAATCAAAACTTGAGATCTTAGCAGAACTCCTATTGACGGGATTTTGATCTCCATGAGAAGTCCGCCCTTTCATGTCGTATACTGAGGGAAGGAGGGGGGTTGCCCCTGTTGAAATGTTTATTGAAATACGAAGCCCATGTGAGGCAACGGTGTCATCTCATGCTGGTCTTTGTAAGTGACTGCCATTCTCTGGGCGATCTTCTTGATTTTGTTTGCAGCTTTGACGGCTAAGATGCCCCAGTATGTGAGAGGTTTTGTCGGGAATCACTTCATTCTTCTTCATCTTCGGACACAGTGAATTCAAAGTCGAGAAAGAGTATAGGGTTAACGTGTTCAACGGGCTTATTTATGTTTAAACTGCATTTATGTTTGATTTTAGAGAGTGAATGATTGTATGCAGACATTTGAAAATGATTAAAGAGTTTTGGTTTTTTGTGTTACCATTTTTCCAGAACAAGCAAAAAATAAAAACAAAGTCGGGATCAAAACGACATTTTTATTAATGATGACAATACTTAAAGCAAAAAGCCTTACACAAGTTCACTTTTGTCTCGGGCGGAACAAAAGGATATTTTTGAAAAGCGGAAAGCAACAAACAAACATTATTTGAACAGATGAGTAGCGGAAGAAAACATCAGCAAAGACCTGATTGCGGCTAGCCCCTCCAGATGTCACAAACACTAAGTATTATGTTCTGGTGGCGGATTGACTTGCACGTTTAGAGTCTTAGAAGATCAAGCGGTTGGTCTGGATCAAATTCTGGACTGCTTTCTTTAGTGCGTTACAATGTTCGACATCATGTCCAGGTGCCCCTTGATGGAAAGTACAGAAAAGGTCAGGTCTATACCATGCCGGCAATCTTGTTGGTACTGGGGGAGGCGCTTTAGTCTCGACCAGATTCCTTTCTAGCAACTGTGGAAGCAAATTTCCGTATTTCACAGGGATTGGGATAAATTGTTTTCTTGAGACCTGTTGTTGCTGAGGATACCGTTGCTGAGGATACTGTTGTTGAGGATATTGTTGCTGAGGATACTGTTGCTGAGGATAGTGTTGCTGAGGATACTATTGTTGAGGATACTGTTGCTGAGGATACTGTTGTTGAGGATACTGTTGGAATTGTGGCTGATAACCTGGTTGTTGAATGGCATTGGGAGCGGGAGTGATTGCAGCAACATGTTGATAAGCCAGATATTCCGGTTGAGGCCTCTCATGGGCTGTCATACTTGCTTCTTGTTCGTTCTTTATCGGAAAGTTGTTCCCGAATTTCTTTGCATTGCTGGTAAGTACACTTTCTCTTACTAATCGTCCTTCTCGGACTCCTTCTTCTAACTGTACACCCGCGTCAACCGTTTCTGCGAAGTCCCTGGGCACACTTCCGACCATCTTCTCATAGTAGAATTGACTGAGAGTTTTTAAAAAGAGTCTAGTCATCTCTTTCTCTTCTATACTCGGGCTGACTTGGGCAGCAACATCCCTCCATCGTTGGGCATACTCCTTGAACGTTTCTTTGTCTCTTTGGGTCATAGCCTGGAGATCGCTTCGGTTCGGAGCCATGTCCACATTGAATTTGTATTGTTGCACAAAGGCTTCACATAGATCATTGAAAGTTCGGACTTCTATACGGTCCAGATTTATGTACCACTTCAGTGCGGCACCGGCTAAGCTGTCTTGAAAGTAATGGATAAGGACCTGATGAGCACCGGCATATGTGGACATCTTTCTCATATACATCCTTAGATGCTCTTTAGGACAGGAAGTCCCCTTGTATTTCTCGAAATCTGGGAGCTTGAACTTGTAGGGTATCTGGACATTTGGTACCAAGCAGAGATCATAAGCGTCTTTCCCGAATATTTCTTTTCCACGGAGAGCCTTCATTTCACGGTACATCTCATCATACTTCTTCTGTAAGTCAATCACTTTGTCATAGGCCCCTGTACTTCCTGAAGGGACGAAGAGTTCTTCCGTTTGTGGAATAGCATGAACCAGAGGTACTGAGTAGGTCGTGGTTGGAACAGGAATTACATTTTGAACAGTAGACACTTGAGCTTCGGAGGCATAAGGACGGAATACTTCACCAAGGCTAAAAGGTATGCCCCCAGGATGTCCTTCTGGTGTAATTTGCTGTGAAGTATTGGTAGACACTGTCCAACCAAGAGTAGTAGAGGGACCTGCCTCAGCCTGAGTGCTGACCCGGGGAGGAGGTGGTGGTTGTAACGCCCTAGTTGTCGATTATTTTATTTCAGTTGATTTTAATAAGTTTTTATGATTTTAAATAATTATGTTGATTTTTGGTGTGTTATATATTTTATTATAAAGTTGTTTTGAATTATTTAATTAATATAGGTGATAATTATAATTATTAGAAGGTTGGGGAGTAAAATGAATTATTTAATAATTTAATAGGAGTTAATTAGAATTAAGAAGAAATTAATAGGTATTAATAGGAAATAGAAGGAAAGAAAGAGTCAGAATCAGTTTCACGTAGAAACAGTGAGAAAACAAGAAAAAGGGGAAAAAACCTAGAAGAAGAGAGAAGAAGCAAGAGGAGAGAAGAACGCTGCTTTTAATTCAGGAAGATAATCTAAGGTAAGGGTGAGACTAACTCTCAACTTTAGGTTCTTAATTCGTTGATGAATGTAGAGTTGTTAGGGTTGATGAATTGAATTAGGTTAAGATGAATTAATGTTAATAACTTAATGAATTCATGTAATTGTTGTTGTTTTATGCTGTTCTGATGTTAGAATGCATAGGGATGATGAAATTCATCAAAATTGAGCCTTTGGGTGTTGAATTTGGGGTTTAGGGTTGAAAAGTAGAAGTCTGTTCGTACAGTTCGTAGTTCTGTCAATCGCCGCTCGCAACGGCGAGTAAACCCACTCGCCAGGTGAGCAGTGCCTGTGTAACTCGCCACAGCGAGCAGACCCACTCGCGAGGCGAGCAATGAAACACCCGTAGCTCGCCACAGCGAGCAGATGCACTCGCCACAGCGAGCAGATGCACTCGCCACGGCGAGTTGCCTAATTAAAAAGTGGTTAATTGTCTTAATGAGGTTTTTGGGTGAATTTTTATATCAATTTGAGTGCCTTAATAAGTTTAGGGATGAATGGCACCTTTTTACAGAATTAAATTTGGGTTTTGGGAACTTAAAAATGAAGATTTTAGGTGAAAAATGTCAAAAACGCCGAGAGCAACCACTTTTGCTCGCATTGAGCTCGCCCCCAACTCGCCACGGCGAGGAGCTCAATTTTCTGAACTCGCCACGGCGAGTAAGTAACTCGCAACGGCGAGTAGCCCAATTTTGTGAACTCGCCACGGCGAGTAAGGTAGCTCGCCACGGCGAGTAATGTTGTAGGTTACCTAAGTTGTTGAATTTTTGTTGTGTGGCTTTGTTGTGCCCTTTGTTGTGTCCTATCAATTGAGTTGGAGTCTTATGTCATAGTAGATTATGCATACTGTAGTTGTCGTTGCTGTCGTTGGGTTGTATGTAGATATACACCATTGAGTCCATTCATACTCATACCTTGTTGAGGGCTCATGCCCTGGAGTGTTTCCACTCAATCGTTGAGGGCTTATGCCCTGGAGTGTTTATCACTCAATTGTTGAGGGCTTATGCCCTGGAATGTTATTTCATTCAACCGTTGGGGGCTTATGCCCCGGAATGCTTAGCATTCAACGCGCGTAAAATGGTACCACATGCATTTGCATTAGTCGCATTGTTGTCGTCGTAGCTGTTGTCGTCGTCGTTGTTGTTGGCTGAGTTGTCGGTGTCGTTGTTGACCATGTTGTTGAATTGTTCAAATTATAAATGAAAATTTATTATTCATTATACTGTTGTTGTTGAATTTGATTGATGAATTATGTTATCTATTGTTGTTTGTGAATCTCACCCCTTCTGCTGGAATTGCCGCCTTGTGGGCAAGTGCAGGTAACGAAGATTAGTAAAGATGTCGGCTCAAGTGTCTTAGGGCTCTGATACGTAACGGGACGGGGATTTGTTGCTTGTTTTCTCTTCCCTTACGTATTAATAATGATTTATGAAACTTTTGATGAGGCCTGCGTGCCAAAGACTTATTTAGTTGTTTTAAATTAATTCCGCTGCGAAGTTTGAAGGTTGATTTCTATTGACTGATTTATTGGAGAATATTTATTAATCCATTAATTTGGAGATTTTATTCGAATGAAAATGTAGCACTCTGTTTTTGGTGAAAAACTCTGATTTAATTTGTTAATTATTAATGTTGGGAGAACGGGGTGTTACAATTGGTATCAAAGCCAGGTTGGTCCGTCCGGCCAAGTAGTAGAGTCGAGTCGAGCCTAGTAGAGTCGTGTGACAATTTTGTACTGTCTTTGATGTCCTGGTTGTTGTTGTAGTGTAGATTTTCGCGATGGCTGGAAGGAATGATGTTGCACTTGCTGCTGCTTTGCAAGCGATGGCTCAAGCTGTGGGTCAGCAGAATAATGCTGGTGGTAACGACAATGTTTGCATGCTGGAGACCTTCTTGAGGAACCATCCACCAACTTTCAAGGGCAGGTATGACCCTGATGGAGCGCAGACATGGTTGAAGGAGGTCGAAAGTATCTTCAGAGTGATGCAATGCACTGATGTTCAGATGGTGCGTTTTGGCACACATATGCTGGCTGAGGAGGCTGATGATTGGTGGGTGAGTGTGCAACCAGTGCTAGGGAATGGAGGAGCTGTGATCACTTGGGCTGTGTTCAGAAGAGAGTGAAGTTGATTTCTTGAGTACTAAGCAGTTGAAGCAGATAGAGCGCGATGGAATTATGATGTTTTCCTTGTTAGCATATTTGTCAGTAGAGAATCAAGCAGTGATTGATAGCCTACCGGTTGTGAATGAATTTCCAGAAGTATTTCCTGATGAGATTCCCGATGTGCCGCCAGAGAGAGAAGTTGAATTTTCAATTGATCTTGTTCCGGGTACGAAGCCTGTGTCGATGGCTCCTTACCGTATGTCAGCAGCTGAGTTGGCAGAGTTGAAGAAGCAGTTGGAAGACCTACTTGATAAGAAGTTTGTAAGACCGAGTGTTTCACCTTGGGGAGCGTCGGTGTTATTGGTTAAGAAGAAAGATGGTAGCATGAGGCTGTGTATAGATTACCGTCAATTGAATAAAGTGACGATAAAGAATAGGTATCCACTTCCAAGAATTGATGACTTGATGGATCAGCTAGTGGGTGCCCGTGTGTTTAGTAAGATTGATTTGAGATCAGGTTACCATTAGATCAAGGTGAGGGATGAAGATATGCAGAAGACGGCGTTCAGGACGCGTTATGGTCACTGTGAGTATAAGGTGATGCCTTTCGGTGTTACTAATGCACCTGGCGTATTTATGGAGTATATGAACAGAATTTTCCATGACTTCCTGGATAGATTTGTTGTTGTTTTTATTGATGATATTCTGATTTATTCTAAGACTGAAGAAGAGCATGCAGAGCATTTGAAGATTGTTTTGCAAGTGTTGAAAGAAAAGAAGTTGTATGCCAAGTTATCCAAATGTGAGTTCTGGTTAAGTGAAGTAAGTTTTCTTGGCCACATTATTTCTGGTAGTGGTATTGCGGTTGACCCGTCGAAAGTTGAAGCGGTATCGCAATGGGAGACTCTGAGGTCCGTTACAGAGATTAGAAGTTTTCTGGGTTTAGCAGGTTATTGCCGCAGATTTATCGAAGGATTTTCGAAGTTGGCACTGCCTTTGACACAGTTGACCTGTAAGGGTAAAGCTTTTGTGTGGGATACTAAGTGTGAGAATAGTTTCAATGAGTTGAAGCAACGGTTGACGACTGCTCCGATTTTAATTTTACCAAAGTCAGATGAACCTTTTGTTGTGTATTGTGATGCGTCCAAGTTGGGCTTAGGTGGTGTACTTATGCAGGATGGTAAGGTGGTAGCTTATGCTTCGAGACAGTTGAGGATACATGAGAAGAACTATCCTACACATGATTTAGAGTTGGCTGCTGTAGTTTTTGTGTTAAAAATTTGGAGGCACTATTTGTACAGTTCCAGATTTGAGGTGTTCAGTGATCATAAAAGTTTGAAATATTTGTTTGATCAGAAGGAGTTGAATATGAGGCAGAGAAGATGGCTCGAATTGTTGAAGGACTATGATTTTAGTTTGAATTACCATCCGGGTAAAGCCAATGTGGTTGCAGATGCCTTGAGCAGAAAGACGTTGCATATGTCTGCTATGATGATGAAAGAGTTCGAGTTACTTGAGCAGTTTAGAGACTTGAGCCTAGTTTGTGAATTGGCACCTCAGAGCGTGCAGTTGGGTATGTTGAAGATCAATAATGAATTCTTGAATAGTATCAAGGAAGCGCAGGAAGCTGATGTTAAGTTTGTAGACTTGATGGTTGCTAGTAAGGAAGCGGAAGGTAGTGATTTCCAGGTTGATGATAAAGGTGTGTTAAGATTCCGAGGCAGAATTTGTATTCCTGATAATGACGAGTTGAAAAACATGATTTTGGAAGAAAGTCACAGGAGTAGCTTAAGTATTCATCCGGGAGCTACGAAGATGTATCACGACTTGAAGAAGTTATTTTGGTGGTCAGGATTGAAACGAGATGTCGTGCAATTTGTTTATGCATGTCTAACTTGTCACAAATCTAAAGTTGAACATCAGAAGCCTGCAGGGTTGTTGATACCATTGGATGTACCAGAGTGGAAGTGGGATAGCATATCCATGGATTTTGTGACGAGCTTACCGAATACTCCGAAGGGGCATGATGCCATTTGGGTAGTTGTTGACAGGTTAACAAAGTCAGCACATTTTATTCCGATCAATATCAATTATCCAGTAGCTCAGTTGGCAGAGATTTATATTCATAGTATTGTGAAGTTGCATGGTGTTCCATCGAGTATTGTGTCGGATAGAGATCCGAGGTTTACTTCAAGGTTTTGGAAGAGTTTGCAGGAGGCTTTGGGTTCTAAGTTGAAGTTGAGTTCGGCTTATCATCCTCAAACAGATGGTCAGTCGGATAGGACGATTCAGTCGTTGGAAGATTTGCTAAGAGTGTGTGTACTTGAGCAAGGTGGAGCTTGGGATAGTCATTTACCGTTGATTGAGTTCACGTACAACAACAGTTATCACTCGAGTATTGGTATGGCACCATTTGAAGCTTTGTATGGTCGGAGGTGTAGAACTCCGTTGTGTTGGTTTGAATCGGGAGAAAGTATAGTGTTGGGACCGGAATTAGTCCAGCAGACTACAGAGAAAGTTAAGTTGATAAGAGAACAGATGAAAGCGTCGCAGAGTCGGCAAAAGAGTTACCATGAGGAACTTGAGTTTCAAGAGGGTGATCATGTGTTCTTGAGAGTCACTCCCATGACAGGTGTAGGTCGTGCGTTGAAGTCTAAGAAGTTGACTCCGAAGTTTATTGGTCCTTATCAGATATCGGAGAGGATTGGGCCAGTGGCATATCGAATAGGTTTGCCACCACATCTTTCAAATCTGCATGATGTGTTTCATGTGTCGCAGTTGCGGAAGTACGTAGCGGATCCTTCGCATGTTATACCAAGAGATGACGTGCAGGTTAGAGACAACCTTACGGTGGAGACTTTACCGTTGAGGATTGATGATCATAAGGTGAAGAAGTTGAGAGGCAAGGAGATACCTCTGGTGAGAGTTGTCTGGGGTGGAGTAACTGGTGAAAGCTTGAATTGGGAGCTGGAGAGTAAGATGCTAGAGTCTTATCCTGAGTTGTTTGCTTGAGGTAATATTTCGAGGACGAAATTCTTTAAGTTGGGGAGAGTTGTAACGCCCTAGTTGTCGATTATTTTATTTCAGTTGATTTTAATAAGTTTTTATGATTTTAAATAATTATGTTGATTTTTGGTGTGTTATATATTTTATTATAAAGTTGTTTTGAATTATTTAATTAATATAGGTGATAATTATAATTATTAGAAGGTTGGGGAGTAAAATGAATTATTTAATAATTTAATAGGAGTTAATTAGAATTAAGGAGAAATTAATAGGAAATAGAAGGAAAGAAAGAGTCAGAATCAGTTTCACGTAGAAATAGTGAGAAAACAAGAAAAAGGGGAAAAAACCTAGAAGAAGAGAGAAGAAGCAAGAGGAGAGAAGAACGCTGCTTTTAATTCAGGAAGATAATCTAAGGTAAGGGTGAGACTAACTCTCAACTTTAGGTTCTTAATTCGTTGATGAATGTAGAGGTTTTAGGGTTGATGAATTGAATTAGGTTAAGATGAATTGATGCTAATAACTTAATGAATTCA
Organism: Medicago arabica; assembly: GCA_946800305.1. NCBI lineage: Eukaryota > Viridiplantae > Streptophyta > Magnoliopsida > Fabales > Fabaceae > Medicago > Medicago arabica. The sequence goes on from OX326964.1 coordinate 37,159,324, forward strand.
TGTAATTGTTGTTGTTTTATGCTGTTCTGATGTTAGAATGCATAGGGATGATGAAATTCATCAAAATTGAGCCTTTGGGTGTTGAATTTGGGGTTTAGGGTTGAAAAGTAGAAGTCTGTTCGTACAGTTCGTAGTTCTGTCAATCGCCACTCGCAACGGCGAGTAAACCCACTCGCCAGGCGAGCAGTGCCTGTGTAACTCGCCACAGCGAGCAGACCCACCCGCGAGGCGAGCAATGAAACACCCGTAGCTCGCCACAGCGAGCAGATGCACTCGCCACGGCGAGTTGCCTAATTAAAAAGTGGTTAATTAACTTAATGAGGTTTTTGGGTGAATTTTTATATCAATTTGAGTGCCTTAATATGTTTAGGGATGAATGACACTTTTTTACAGAATAAAATTTGGGTTTTGGGAACTTAAAAATGAAGATTTTAGGTGAAAAATGTCAAAAACGCCGAGAGCAACCACTTTTGCTCGCATTGAGCTCGCCCCCAACTCGCCACGGCGAGGAGCTCAATTTTCTGAACTCGCCACGGCGAGTAAGTAACTCGCAACGGCGAGTAGCCCAATTTTGTGAACTCGCCACGGCGAGTAAGGTAGCTCGCCATGGCGAGTAATGTTGTAGGTTACCTAAGTTGTTGAATTTTTGTTGTGTGGCTTTGTTGTGCCCTTTGTTGTGTCCTATCAATTGAGTTGGAGTCTTATGTCATAGTAGATTATGCATACTGTAGTTGTCGTTGCTGTCGTTGGGTTGTATGTAGATATACACCATTGAGTCCATTCATACTCATACCTTGTTGAGGGCTCATGCCCTGGAGTGTTTCCACTCAATCGTTGAGGGCTTATGCCCTGGAGTGTTTATCACTCAATTGTTGAGGGCTTATGCCCTGGAATGTTATTTCATTCAACCGTTGGGGGCTTATGCCCCGGAATGCTTAGCATTCAACGCGCGTAAAATGGTACCACATGCATTTGCATTAGTCGCATTGTTGTCGTCGTAGCTGTTGTCGTCGTTGTTGTTGTTGGCTGAGTTGTCGGTGTCGTTGTTGACCATGTTGTTGAATTGTTCAAATTATAAATGAAAATTTATTATTCATTATACTGTTGTTGTTGAATTTGATTGATGAATTATGTTATCTATTGTTGTTTGTGAATCTCACCCCTTCTGCTGGAATTGCCGCCTTGTGGGCAAGTGCAGGTAACGAAGATTAGTAAAGATGTCGGCTCAAGTGTCTTAGGGCTCTGATACGTAACGGGACGGGGATTTGTTGCTTGTTTTCTCTTCCCTTACATATTAATAATGATTTATGAAACTTTTGATGAGGCCTGCGTGCCAAAGACTTATTTAGTTGTTTTAAATTAATTCCGCTGCGAAGTTTGAAGGTTGATTTCTATTGACTGATTTATTGGAGAATATTTATTCATCCGTTAATTTGGAGATTTTATTCGAATGAAAATGTAGCACTCTGTTTTTGGTTAAAAACTCTGATTTAATTTGTTAATTATTAATGTTGGGAGAACGGGGTGTTACAGTAGTGGCAGTTGATTTTGTGCAGCCGTTAGTGTCTTTACCAGTTCGGCCATTTCGTCCATCCTTGTCTGCATGGTTTCATTTTCCTCCCGGAGTACTTAATTTTCTTGTTCGAGAAAGTCCATCTTCTTTCTTTACGAATGCCCGAGTGTAGTGAGTACGAGTAGACTTGTAAAGAGTGCGTCAGGCCACTTTTCAAACGTGCTAACCTTTTATGGGAAGGAAAAAAATTGTGTGAGACTTGGGATTTGGGAACATGAATGCAGAATGATGCATGGTATGTTTATGCAAAAATAAACATTTTTTATTTATCGAAGGACATGTCAAAGTAATTGTAAACATGGTAAGGACCATGGTTTTATTTGTAAAGATGCTGCAAGCGATTCCCTTTTCAAAAGCAAGAACGAAGCCAGCAAAGAAGTCCTTAACAAAAGCAAAGGCTTAGTTTAGATTTTTGAAATTTTATTTCTTTCTTGCAAGGTCCATACCTTTGATGTTTACAAGAACTTATCTTGTCCTTCGATATTTAATGAGAAAGAGTTTATGAATGAATGCATGTATGCATGATTATGCTAACGGAGAAGACATGGTGAGGTTTTAGGTCTATAATGATGGAGTCAAGGGTGAATACGCCATTTGGTAGGGACTATAGTTTGATTTGTACCTGTATCACGGGTTCTACCAAGTTCCCAAAGTCCAACCCCCTCCGAACTCTGTCAGATGCCCGGGACAACACCCGGTCCAACAGCGTTCGTAGGAAAGTCTCGTTTGAGTGTAGTATCGCATGTCGACTAATTCCAAGACAACACTTGGTTAGCCACCGCACTACGTCCTAAAGGACAAGATGGGTTAAAGGTAACTAAAGGTCCTTAGCTTCGACGGATACTTAAAGTAATAACGTCTAAACGTGACGACACACGCCGACATACATCACCTCAAGATCCTCCGCTAAGTGCGGTTATATCACATGTTCCAAAACACGAGAATACTCTCGGTATGTCACTATGATTCTACCACTCCTATCTTATATTTCCCTCAAGTCCGGGTTAGGACTTATCTCACCACACACGTTTAAGAATGGAGAAAGAAGAAGGAAGAACATATATACACGTATTTCCGGTTTTTATTTTTGTTTATTTTTTAAGCAAGTTATAGCACAAAATATTAGATAAATCCAAGTTAGGCTTAACCCTCTTAGGGGGTCCCCAGTGAAGTCACCATTTCTGTCGCGTCAACTTTCGGAGATCAAGGCTATTTGATTAGCGTTTGACTCACTATTTTATTTCACGACTGAACATTTTATTTTTTAAAAGAAAGTGGAAAAAGGTTCAAATACCACATTTTAAAGATTAAGGGTTCGGGGGTTGGTTACATAAAGGGAAGGTATTAGCATCTTCTATGTTCGTAGTACTCTACGAGAACCTCTTGGTTTTATTTAATTTTTGTGCTATAACTTGCTTAGTTTAAAAAGAAATGAACTGTGAATAAAGAAAGGAAAGAGGCCTAATATCTACATTTTTTATTGATTTGAGAGGACGAGTGTCCTTTGCCTACGTACCCGTGAGGGATCAAAACCTTGTAGTTCGGGGTAGAAATTTTGTTTGATTTGTTTTGGTATTTTTTATTTGCTTTTGAAAAGGTTTTAAAGTGAAAAGCCAAGTGGCAAATAAGAATTTGTTTGTGTTTTTTGATATTAAGGAAAATAAATCAAAGTAAAAATTAAGTTGATTGAGATTTGATTAAGAAAATAAAAAAAAATAAAAAGGATCACTTGATCTTGGATCAAGGTTTATTTATGAAAATGCTTTTTTGTGATTTTTGGGGTTATTTGCATGTTTTTGATGTTTTTGAATAATAGTCAAAGCTGAAAACTAAACTACCGGAGCAGAAAAGTAAAACGTAGGTATTTTATGGTGACGTTCGATCACCACAAAAACCTTTTAACCTAAACTACAAAGCATGAAAGGTAAACATACACCCACACACACACACACATGCACCTAAAACTATTACATAAAAACCTATAATACATACTATGGTCTGCAAGAAAAATAAATATGCATGAATCTTTACATTAAGCCTAAATATACACTCTAAAATCTGCGGAAAATAAATATGCATGAATAAATAATACAAATGTAGAATAATAAATCTAAACTAATAAAAATGCATGAGAAAAGAAAAAAATAAGACGCTAGAGAAAATAAAAATGCATGAAAAAGAAATTAAAAAAAGAAATATAAAGGAGTCACCGGTTCTCTTTACGATGGTATCTCTTTAACTTTGGGAGAGCATGTAACACCCCGAAATCCCAACTTAAAAATTCATACATTTAATCAGAGTATATCACAATAATTCAGGATGTCACATTTCATAAAATCTTTAAACAAAATGAATAATAATTTATTCCTCGTCTTTATTCAAAATGTAGCAGCGGAAACATAATTCAAACTCTTTAAAAGATTAGTTCTTCGCACCAATGTCATAATTAATTCAAAAGCGATACATAAAGGAATAGAAACAAAAGATAATCCCCATCCCGTTACGTATCAGAGCTCCTAAGACTCCACAAGGACCTCTCACATCGTCAATCCTACACTTGGTCACCTGCACTTGCCCACGAGGCGGCAATTCCAACAGAAGGGGTGAGATTCACATCAATTATATTAACATATAACTCAAATATCTATGCTTAACAACAACAACAAGATTCATCACATAGAACAGGAATGTCTCAAATCATCCAAATATACAGTTCATCTTAAAACATCTTCACATAACAAATCATCTCATAACGTCTTAAATACAAGACTCGATAATGCAACTCGACTATGCAACTCTAACATCTTAAACATCATGCATGTGGTACCAATATTTAAGCTTAAATAAGCTTCACCGTCGCTTTGAGCAAAATGCTCCACCGTCGCTTTGAGCATAAGCTCCACCGTCTCAGATTATGCAAATGCATGAACTCAACTATTTATACTTAAACAAGTTACATACAACATCTTAACATCATTTACGACTCTTGACTGACACATGCAATTATAACACATTTACATGGCAGCAGTTCAGCACATTTAACACATTCACAGCACATAATCATCGTCACAAATATCATTTAAACATCAATCATATAACTCACTTAATAAGCATATAATCATAGATTAAGGTCAACAGTTAAGAATCATCTTACAGCATCATTACAGGTTATAATTTAGGTCTTAAACATCTCTAATACTATCCATAAGTCTACCCTCAAAGCCTCGCTCAAAACCGAGTTCTAAAACTCAAGTTATAGTGGTCTGAGACCACATTGTTCGTTGTGGCGAGTGGGACTGCTCGCCACGGCGAGCTACTTAAATTGCGTTCTGCCACTTGCTCGCTACGGCGAGTGATGTTGCTCGCCTCGCGAGCACTAAAGGGGTTGCTCGCCACGGCGAGTAGGTCTACTCGTCACGGCGAGCGGTCGCAGAACAAGCTGCGGTTCGCTCAAAACCTCTCCAAAACTCGTCTAATCTCTCATACTAAGGCTCTAATCATTCAGAATTATGATCCTAGCGATTAACCTAGGTTCTGTAGCATGTTTCTACATCAATTCACATCATTCTCTCATCAATTCATCACAAAATCTACCAAAACCCTAACTTAGAACTCTCTCAAAACTCTCTCTAATCCTTGGTTAAACATAAACAGATGAATTACAGTATAACATAACTGAAGCTAGGCTCACCCTTACCTGGTAATAAAATCCTGAATCAAAGCTGCGTTCTTCTCTCTTGTTCTTGCCTCTTCTAGGTTTCTCCTCTTTCTCTCCAAAAACTCTGACAACGCTTACTATGTTTTTCTTAACCTAATTCCCTCTTTATATAACTTTTCTCCACTTGTCTTATTTTTCCACTAAATCATCAACTTCTCTAAAATTACATAACAACTCCTCCTAATGAAATATCCTATTTTATTTTACTTCACTAAACTCTCTTAAATATATATACACACGCAACTAAGCCAAATAATACATCAAATAAATATCAAATATATTCTTAAACAAAATAACAAATATTTCTATAACAAATAACAAACATATTTATAACAAATATATTTCTAAACAAAATAACAAATATTTCTATAACAAATAACAAACATATTTATAACAAATATATTTCTAAAAAATAACAAACATATTATCACTTATCAAATATAAAATCATGTAAAAGCATTCAAATATTATCTAATAATTAAATAAAAAGGGGGCGTTACAGAGCAGCCACGACAACACTACTAGTTCTGAACAATTAAAATTGGAGGTGATACCAATTCCAAGAACTTGAAGAAATAGGCACGGGCAGTGTTAGAACTTCTAGCAGTGGGAAATCAATTGAACAGTTGTGTTAAGATGGATACTTTAAATAAAAGGAACAAGGCCACGGCGATATATGATCAATTGGAATAGATTAACTGCAGCAGAAAATCGAAACACCACAACAGTGAAAATAAACAATTAAAAAAAGGGCAGCAACTAGCAGCAAACAATTATTAATTGGAATTGAAACCGAGTGGTGCATCAACAAGTAATTGTATTGGAATGGAAATATATGTAGCAGCAATATGATTGGAATCAAATAGCTAATAGTAGCGATGAAAATTAAAGAACAATATGGAACTTGATCATAAAAGGATAGTGGATTTGAACAATTACATGACGGCAGCAGCAAGCAAAATTAAAAGGGATAGTAATGGCTGAATACATAATGAATTTGCATAAAATAAAGGTTCTAAAGCTTATAATAATACATGGAAGCAAGAGGCATAAAGCGAAAATTGGAATTCAATTGAAAATATTGTTCAGAACTATAATCTAAATTACGGCAGCTAGGGTTCAAAAGAAATAAAACTGAAACGGAAAAACTAGGGTTCTGGTTTTGGTTTGCAGGTTTTTTAAAATATTTGTGCATGTAAATTGTGTTGTTAAAAATTGGCTCCCCTTTTGATTGTGTTCTACAGGTTCTTTTATAGTGAAGGGATCAGATTTAGGGTTTGTTGAAAGAGCAACAAAAAATGTGGTTTTGGATTGGGATGGATTGAAGCCTGTGAATCTGAAAATTTGTTATAGATGAGGTGTGCTGTTTTTTGGATCAACACTCTTTTTGGGACTTATCTCTTAATAATATAAATAAAAATAAATAAAAGGTGATAAATACGGATAAACTAAAAATTAAAAAGGTGAAATAAAATAAAATAATGAATAATAAATACAAAATAATTAAAGATGGAAATGAAAAACTAAAAATTAAAAAGGATTACTAATAATAATAATAATAATAAAAAGTGTGAAGAGGACCCGACTCGGAACAAAAAATGAGGTATTTTAAAATACCTCTCTGCCGAATTTTTCACTGAAAAGTTAAGGGCTGATCAACGTTTAAACGACGCGTGTCCGTGGGATCTTGGGTCAAAAATTGGGGTATGACAGTATGCAATTCACATCTTTCTTCTTTATGCTTAATAAGTTGAACCATCCTTAAATTTTTTCGTAAAGTTATGAATAACTTTAGCTAATTATAGAAAACTATAGAAATAGTATTTGGTTGAAAAAACCTAAGAAAAGAAAAACATTTGGTTGAAAAGCCTATGAACTTTGTACTAATTTTGTTCTGAATTAAAAAAACATAAATTGAATAATTTAAAAAATATAATAACAGGATATGATCCAAAATATACAAGGATATCAAGTTACCTCGAATTCTATGCTTCTTGCATATCCTAAGTAGTTTAATACAAAACGTTTCAATAGAAATCAATGGCAGAACTAATTTATTACTATAAAAAGAAAATAAGAAGATTGAAAGTCAACATAAATTAGCATTGACAGTGACCTTGACATAACGTATTTTTTTATCATTCAAATAGTAAAATACATGGTCCGTTCATTTTTATATGCTTATATACGCGGAAACAAGTTTTTGTGTCCCGATATGATAAAGTTTTGAAAATTCATAAGTATTTTAAAATACCAACATTAGTATAGTATTTTATATATTATTTATTTTATATGCAGAAAATATGTTAAATTCTTGCACTGCATCCATTGTGGATTTTATGTGTTTATATCCGCGGAAACAAATTTGTATATCCCGATATGAAAAAGTTGATATGATAAATTTTTTATATCCAAATGGGACCATTAATATTACTTTTTTAACATTTATAGCCATGGTGACTAGTTCATCCATGGTGTCATGGAAATTGGAAATAATGTAACGGCCCAAGGCAAACTCCTTCTATAGTGAGGGATATTAGTCATATGACTTGCTTACTTAAGGACACAACTAGAATTGTAAAAGACATGAACAAACAACCTATGATAAATTGAGGAAATATGTTCTCCAGCATAAACAATATCTTCATTTTGGCATGTAGGTGGTGAAAGAAATCATCGAAGTAGATCCGCAAACATAAGCAAATACAGGGTTGGCAGTGTAGTCAAAGGGACTACCAATTTCAGCGTACGGATGGTGATTTATAATGTCTGACACATTAAACAATATGAGACCAAACAACTCCAAAAACTAGAAAGCTTCTGCAACCATAGGCATCTCGACCCTAATAGGATACCTAAACATCTCGACAAAATCAATTAAGTCCAAAAAATCACACATCGTCTTTTCTCTATATTTGACTTTGTCGAGTGAATTGAAATACTCGTGACGTGTGAGGGACGTATTAAGAAACATGTAACAACACAAATTATATTTATTTAATTTAATAAAGTTAAATAATTAGTGTCTCAATCATTGTTGTGGTGAAGAGACGTTTCAGTTGAAAATAATATGTCGTTGTTGAGATAAATAGAGTTTTGGTGGTTATCAATATTTTATGTGAATTAAAATAATGAGGAGATGAATAAAATAATACATAATAGAGACGGTGTAACACCCCAATTTTCATTATTAGTTTATTAATATTATTATTATTATTATGTTATATTAGTAATATTAGTATTATTTAGAAATTTAATTGTTTATTATTTTCATTATAATGTGGTTGAATAAATGAGTTAGTCAGTTATTGGAAAATAAGAGATTATGAGAAATTAAGGAGAATAGAGGTGTATTAGTAAATAGGAGGTTTAAGTGATTAATTGAGTAATGTTTTATTAGTGGAGAGTAACGTAATAGAAAATTATGAGAAAAATCAAGCTCAATAAGTGGATGTTAGAAAAACCAAGCTCAATAAGGGGATATAAATAGAGTGAAGTCTTAAGAGAATGAGGATTAGAACACAAAGAGCAAACTAAGACAAGAGGCAAGGAGGGGTCTATGGTTGTGAAGAGAAGAACTAAAGAAGGCTGGAAGAGAAGATTGAAGAGAGACCCATCCAAATAAGAGGCAAGGTTTGGTGATTTTTGAGGTTATGGGGGAGTCTCTATTCACATATGGGTTATATGACAAATGGGTAGTAAAGGGTTTGTATAAATCTTCCTTATTTTCATGATCTTATGATGAATTGATGTTAAATTTGTGCTCTAACTGTTGTTGTGATTTTGTGTATGTTCATATCTTTGAGTTCGTGATGTTGATATCCTAAATTCATGATCCCATTGTGGTTATGTTGTGTTTTTGAGGTTTTTGTTAAAGTGAGTAAAAATCATAAAATTTGATGCATAATTGACGTTTTAATCTGTTCTAAGTGCTCAATTAAAGTGTAACGGCCTTTGGTAATGTTCTCTACCACTTTCTGTTCAATGGGGATCGAAATGGGGGATTTTCGGACAATTTTGGGGTAATCCTAAAGGCTAAATCTAGTTTTTGTAGCAGTCGCAGCGGTGCGCTGCAACTAGGGTGTCTGGCGCCCTGCTTACAGCACAACTTATGTTGTTATGCACATTTTTGGGCTTAGGAGGTGGGTTCCGCGTATTCTTAGGCATTCCTTTGACGTTGTTTTGCTTATATTTTGATCATTTATTGATGAGTAACGAGTGCTTGCAGTGAATTGATTATATTCAGTTACTTTGAGGTAAAATTTTGATTGGTTAAGAACCTTGAAAATGAATTTAATTTGTTAGATTGAACTAGTACAACAAGATGATTAAACTTTGGAAGGTTTTTCATTGATAATAGTGATTGGATTAGTATGATAATGAATATCTACACTATATGTAAAAAAATCAACCCCTGTCAGCACTTGTGGACTGTCTTTTTCTCTTTCCAAAAAAGGCCTGATAACTTCATAACTACCTGTTTTTAGACCAGCAAAAGCCCAATAACAACTAGCCCAACAAGCAAAAGCCCAATAGCATTCAAGGTCAGGAAAGATGAAGGTGCATGGGAGATTCCATTCAGATCACTGCATAGAAACAAGATTCAGCATAATCCTTGGCATCCATCACATCTCTAACTGCCTCAAAGGATCGCACAATGTATCTGAAACACATTTAGAGTCCTCAACATCTATATAAGGGTGATTTAGTGTCACCCTCAAGGTACACTTTCATTTTCATCATTTTTTACCACCTCTCTCAAATATTGACTTAAGCATTGGAGTTCTAACGTGCCTACAAGATCCTTTCTCCTCCGGCGTGGCAGCTCAACCTCCTTCACACTTGAGCACAATGAATCACCACTTCGTATCTTTGATCTTCACTTGGCAGATCATTTGGCACTAGAAGGATGAGACCGTTCACTGATTCTCATTGATTCAAACGATTCTCCATCGTAACAGTTTCACGTTACACGTTTCTTCTCTATAATTGTTTAAGATTACAAGTTCATCCACCGAAATGGTTTACAGTTACATTTATAAGTAAGAAATCATGACCGAAACTCGCAAGGGAAACACCGGAATCAAATCTTCCACCGCAACAGAAGTTTGATCTGCGATTCAAACTCTTCATGATCGACTAATTCAGATTCTAACTATAATGAATTAAGACGAGAGAAACACTGAAGTCTCTCCAACGATAACAATTAATGTGATATGAAGTTAAAAATAGAAGCAAAGATGCTTCCACCTACTAAGATTTCCACACAACTTTAAGTCATGAAACGAAACTAATGTAATGCCACTCTGGTAGTGATTGTGGACGTTGTGTCTAATCCATAGAAGTCGCGTCGTGGAGGTTACAACCCTCAGGGTGATTCTGATGAGGGAAGCAGCCACTGCAACTCTCTGCCACCTCTCTAGAGAAAGTGTCCACCTCATTGTCGTAATCATAAAAGAAGGGACGATAATTCTCCTGAACATCTCCGCACTCGTTAAGATAGGGTTAGTTCACGAGAAGGGTTTTAGATTTCCCTATTCCATGTGCCTTCGAGAAACTCGCGGAAACTGTAGTTCTATGACAAAAAAACTGATCCTGATGAACATGTGGATTATATCAACATCATCCTCAAATATCACCAGGCTCGAGGCATAGTAAAGTGTAAGATCTTTGGTATTTTCACTGAAAGGTGTCGAGATAACATGGTTCACTGGCCATAAAGATGATTAATTGTGAATTTCCGTCACACTTCACTGCTAGGAGAAAGCAACCCAAGACGAAGGAAACGCTGAATTCCATCATTCAGGGGGGAAAATGAGACCCTCAAGGATTACGTCGAGAAGTTTACCCGTAAATGAGTAGAGTCTTATGGCTCGCATGACAACTTAACATGGTTTATCTTCAAGAACAAACTCCATGATGATGGCAAGTTCAAAGAAGAATTAGGCCTCAGAGAAGCAACTTACATGAATGTACCGTCAATATCTTCCTAAGGACCTAGAACCCCTTCTAAAGGGCCTAAACACCCTCCTAGACGCCTTGGTGCCCTTGATGTAGTATTTTTGCATCAAACAAGATAAGTATTTATAAATCGTCTCCTCAGGGACTAGTGCGATATCATGGACTGTTCGACACGAAATATCATTCTAAGTTAAAAGATTGATTGTTTGTTTGTTTAACTACATAAACTAAAGCATAAAAGTAAATGTTGAGAGTAACAAGGCGAAGAAACATTGGAATTAGGGTTCCCTGATTAAGCGTCAAACATAACCTAATAATCACGTATAATGACTTTAGCGTTTTACCGATATTATCACGTATCGCTCAACAAGATTATTCGTGTCCAAATAATCTCTTGAAACCAATTGTATTCTTCAATAGTTGATTTCCCAAACTATTGAACAATCTAATTGTCGATCGTATCGTTTAATCGACGATTTCTCAATCTATTCAACGATCCGAAAGTTTTACATTCCGATACTTTGTGTGATTATCAAAACATCAATCCTATGTCTAGAATTGTTGTATTGATAGATGAATATTCTAGACCTAGATTCAAAGGTACTTTTCAATAACAATTAAATCAAAGATAGGAATTGGATTGCAAGAATAACTTCAACATCAAGTAAATTGCTAGAATCATGTTATACAAGATCAAAGGATTACATTTTAGGCTCAATCAAGTACCTCTAATCTCAACTAAGAAGAATTAGCTCATCATTGTCATGTGAGCTTTACAAAAGTGGAAGAAAAGTTGTGAATCCATGCCAAGACTTTGATTTCTCCAAGGATCTTGATGAATTCTCACTCAATCACTCTTGCTCTATGAATACCCAAGATTTTCGCCCTGTTTTTTCTCTAAAATTCTAACTGCCCCCTTTAAAAATGAAAGAGGAGGCTTTTATAGAGTTTCTGATCTGCATGTACTCGCCTCGCGAGCAGAATCACTCGCCATGGCGAGTTGCGCTTTCTTCGCCTATGGGTTTTTGCCACGTCACCTCTGAAGAGTTTTGGCCGCCCTAACTCGCCTCGCGAGTAAAATCATGCGCCATTGCGAGCTCTGCTCGCCTCTAGTTCGCCATGGCGAGTTGATGGCGAGTTGCCATGATCTTTGCCTCTTTTTTCTTGGTTCTTTTCCTTCCTTCCTTGGTGTCTTGAGCTCAATTCCTGCACAAAAGGGATAGAGTAAGAGAAATAAAGCGTAATAGGACAATTATCATTTATCTCTCGGCTTTTCCTTAGATTACTTGTAAGATAAGTAATAAAAATGCCTTAATTCAAAGATGATTTTAACTACTTCACGGCACTTATCAGCCCTCCTAAAGGGTTTTAAGACCCAAGGTTCGCCCGTACCATGGCACCGCCTCAACCAGCTTCTAGAAGCCTCTAGAGCTCGGCCTAAAGACTTAAATTCTCTCATTACTTACTGCTTAAGTAATCATAAATCAGACTCATCGAGGGCTATAAATACAATCATTGAGAGCCTTCTCAAGGCATGACCAATACAATACAGACCATAATTACGATTATTGTACTTTTGTAAGTACAGTTGGTGTGGTCTGTGGGAACTCGGTAAAACTAACTAAGGCCACACCCAAAAACCTAAAAACCTGTCGGCGATCTCGAAAAAGCAGTTGTCAGCAAATACTAAACCATTCGGTCTCGCAAGCACTCCAACCATCGTTGGCGATAGTTCATCAGAAACCAAACCAGAACCACACAAAATTGGAGGATATACATATTTTGGATCTATTTAGCTATGGAAGATCCAACCAACAAGAAGAGCTCAACTCATCACCATCATAGTCATCCTTATGAGCAACAATGTAACGCCCCGTTTTTTCCCAACATATAAATAAATGCAGAATACATCAGAGTGCACCTTTAACAGGATGTCACATTTCATACTTTTAAATCATTTCATTGTAAATAGGGTTAAAGTCCACTATTTAATTAAGCACCTGCTTTTAATAATTCAAATAATGTTGCAGTGGAAATCATTCAACATTAAAAGTCAAAACTTGGCACTAGGCCTCAACGTAATCAACATAATAAAAACTTCCAAATAAATGGTTCAACAACAACATCATCTTAAAAGTGATACGTAATTAAAGGAACAACAAAACAATTGAATATCCTCATCCCATTACATATCAGAGCAAAACTCCTATGACGACACGAGGATCAACTCACATCAGTGGACTACTCCTGGTTATCTGCATGTTATCCACGTAGAGGCAACATTCAAACAGAAGGGGTGAGATTTCACATTCGTTAATAATAAACAACAATTCATAATAAGAATTAATCAACATATTATGGCCGCAACAATCATCAACAAGTACTACATATGATTTCAGATATTTTCATCAATTAATTTCATTTGTCAATGCAACAACAACAACAACTTAACAATATCAACAACAACTTGATGATGCGACAACAACAACTCAAAAATATCAACGAAAAATTGATGATGCGACAATAACAACAACTCAACAATATGTCAATGACAACTTAATAATGCAACGACAACAACAACAACTTAACAAAATGCATTATAATATGCATGTGGTACCAACAGAGCGTCAAGCTCTCAACATGATGTCGTACTTCGACTAAACAGGGCATCAAGCCCTCAACTAATAACAAGGCATCAGGCCTTCAACTTAGACAAGGCATCAAGCCTTCAACTTAGACAAATGCTTATGCAATGATAAGACTTCGATATGCAACAACTTATGACATCGTAATCCACTTAATAAATTATCTATAAAAGATATTCATGTCAAACCAAAGCTACTGGATACATAATTTAATCACCAACAATATTCATAATCAGACCAAAGGCTAATTCAAAACAGAAACATGTGAAAAAGACACAAGAACACGAAACATAGCAAGCTGCAATAAGCAACTCGCTGTGGCGAGTGGGGTTGCTCGCCGTGGCAAGCTGGCAGTTGCTCACTATAAAGATCTCGTCGTGGCGAGCTAACTACTCGCTGTGGCGAGTGACTAACTAGGTCACTCGCGAGGCGACTAAACCTACTCGCCATGGCGAGTTAACTGCTACTCGCGGGGCGAGGATAATCGCTTGCTGTGGCGAGCGACGGCGAAAATTAATAGGAAACATTGTCTACTGATAGACTACAACCTAGACAGCAACTTATACATTAATTCGTGTGATTACCTAGGTTTTTATCAATCCTAATTCAATTCAAACCTAATTTCTCCACAACAATTTTTCAACAATAACAAGAGATTAATCTAATCAGGATCATATGTTCATGATTAAAGAAGGTTAGTCCCACCCTTACCTTGGATTGGTTGATTTAAAGAAAAAATTTTGCCGAATATATTTTGAGAAAATATACTGTTTGATTTGAAGAAAATTTATTGCCAAATATATTATAAGAAAGTATGTTGTTTGATTTAAAGAAAATTTCTTCCCCAATATATTTTGAGAAAATATAATGTTTGATTTTAAGAAAATTTATTTCCGAATATATTTTGAGAAAATATACTGTTTGATTTGTAGAAAATTTATTGCCGAATATATTTTAAGAAAATATATTGTTTGATTTGAAGAAAATTTCATACCCAATATATTTGAGAAGATATATTGTTTGATTTGAAGAAAATAAAGAAAGAATGATGAGTAAAACAAGAGACATGACAAAGTTAATAAAAGAAAGACTAGTCTAGGTACCTTGTGGCAGAAGTAAAGTGTAGGTCACATATGAGGGATTATGGCAAGGAAAATCTTGGTATTTAAGAGGTCCAAGTGACCCACCTCTCTTTCCTGGGAACCTACCATTTACTTTCAAAACTAAACTCACTGCTTAGTAAAAAACAGAAATAATAGATTAAATAGCGCCAGCCAGACCCACGTAGAAGAATAAGATTGAGCAGAAAATTAGTTCCAATTCATAAATTCATAAAAGGAAGTAAAGACATAAAGAATAATGTTTGTTCGGATATAATAGGAGCATGGTAAGTTAATGGGGCGAGATAGTCATGGGTTTGTAGGAGAACAAAAAAGAGTAAAATTGAATAAGATATTTCCAATTTAGTAGAAGAATGAAGAGGAAGAGGAGCAAAAAATATAGGCAAATAGGAGGAATGCAATAAAATTAAGTTATCTAATGGGAAAAGTTTCGTTTTGGTAAATACAGATAATTCAATCATATCAAAAAACTTTAGAAGTTCTTACATCAAGAGCTCCTGGATACCACAATTTTAAGAAACTAAAGTAGAGTATGACTAGATAGGTGTTTGATTAGTATATTTAAGTGCATTAGTATATGCTCCTACGAACTTTGGATTGCAGGATAAAGCAAATATCTAGCATGCATGTCCTACAACAAGTCTTTCATTACAAAATTTGATTTTACTAATATGTATTTTTTACTATTTTTTGGCTACTTAAGAACTTAAATTGATAATTTGAAAAATTCATATGAAACAAAAATAAGGACATGATGATCCTAAATATAACAAGGTTGTCAAGTTACCTTAAACTGTGGATTATCTTGTTCGTTCATCAAGTACTTATTCGTAGTCTGTGTGGGTTGAAAAGTATCCCATAATATATATTTAGAAGCATCAACCATGTTCCGCTATAGGTTGCTATGTATGCAATACAATGTCTATAGGAACATGTGTTGATGCCTCTAAATAAGTATTATAGCATATAAATTGTGATTGCATTTGATTATCTTGTAAATCCAAAGTAGCTCCATACCGAACACCTAAAGAAAGGAATCACATAACCAAGTTATCCCTTATAAACAAAAGAAGAATATTGAAACTTTACATAGATTTTTATTGACCCTCACGTCTTCATAACAATTTTTTAATCTTTCACGATCACCAGCACCCTAAACATTAGTCCAGTTTGCCAAACTTCAAATTTAGGAAAATGAGTCACTGGTTTATTTATTTATTGTTGTACACACATGTTATATAACATAGACCATGACCCGTGCGATGCACGGGTTTGTTTTGAGTTTCACATATAAGCTTCAAATTGACTAATCAGTCGTAAATTGACTAGAAGGTGATGCTTCTCAATGTATCCGGGCAATCAATAAAAATTTCTGTAAAAGCAAAGCAACCACAATGATCTCCTTGACTTAATTTGAAGGCACAATATATACAATGAAACTTCCATTTTATTACCATCCATATACTCCAAACCACACTTCCAATCTAGTTAATTAAAGTAAATAATATTCAATTGTTTTAAAATGTGGTCTAAGATCACAACTTTTCACAAATAGTAGCAACGTATATGCTATGGCATGCAACAAAAATGAAGTCATTCCAACAAAGGTTGAAGACCATATAAAGCATCATATAGTCCACTCATGAGACACAAAAAGTAATACCCTTATTTTTTTTCCACGAAGCAAATGCACTGTGAACCAAATATAGTAGAATTATTTCATCAATAAAAATATTGCTGGCAATTGATACCAATGAAGTGTGAGCATATTAAATTGCATAGTAAAAAAGTTGTTGAAAGGAAATTAACATCATTGAGTAGTATTTACTTTAGTTTATCATATCAGATACGGAAAGAAAATTATGTCTGGAATGCATAACTGAAACACTATATATAGTCTTTCCATTCTCTTTGAAAACATAAACATTAATACAATGTATAACCCAATGGAAGATTCAAGTTCAAGAACATAACAAATAACACATTAGTCATAGATATCTAATCTACTTGGCTTGGCTTGGCTGCTGCAACACCTATTATAAAGTATCTCAGTGGTTGAAACCTAATTTTAGATTGAAGACAAAAGTAGAACAACTAAATAACTGTTACTTTGTAGAGCTTAATAGGACCACCAAAAATAATTCACACTACACTATAAATGTCAAAGTAACAAATAAATTAGGAATAGAAATCGAGAATATGCAGAAGAAGATGAAGGTACAAACCTTGTGCAACAAACACTCTCAGATTTAGAAAAACTTCAAATAGGAGCAGAACAATGATGAATTTTAGAGATAATCTGTCTATAACAACCACATAAACAACATGCCTTCAACAATCTATTTATATGCATTTTGTAGGCACGTAGCAAAAATCAATGAATTCTTTAAACTGAGTCATATAAGCATCAATTGTAAGAACATATTAATATATAATATCAAAATAAAACTAAATAAGCACCATTACCTTATCCTCATATTCTCAAAACCTGCAAAAGAAAAGTTCATTTCTAAAAATTAGTACAAATAAATAAGTTGCGATCCACTATATATCAGTTATTATGCTTGGAGTGGTGGCAATTTTTAAGGATTCATTTAGGATTGAATTATGAAGGGGGAGTGAGTTATGTAAAACCACCCATTTTCAAATATTTATGAGATTATTGAAAACAGAACATGAAGGGCAAAAACAAAGACACCTATTTATAAGAAGAGCGTGAGAATTTCAAAGTTACTATGAAAAACCACCCACGATCCTTGAAGAGGTGGCTATTTTCAAGGATTTATCAAAAGATTTATGTAAAACCACCTACTACACATTAGTGATAGTTGGAGTGGCACCTATTTTCAAGCAACACCATTTGCATGTGTTCAGGTTCAAGAAAAACAACCTAAACCACGGTTTAAGGATACATTAATACTTGAGCTGGAAAATTTCCCTATTCTTAAGGCCTAAATCAACTAATTAAAAATGACGGATTGACAAATTAACAAACAATAGAAAACTCATAAAATTAATCCACAAATTTTTGAAAATTCAAGGATTGACAAACAATAGAAAAATCATAAAACCCTGATTTCAAGCATTGGAAACCAAGGAAATTAACCAATACAATCAATATAATGAAGGATTTCAAGCATTGCCCTTTATCATGAAAATCGAGACAATCAAAATCCACAAAATCAAAATGAATAAAATAGCATCAATGTGAAAATTAGTTTAGCGAACATACCATGGACGAAATCTCCATAACAATCACACTTTTGAGCAGAAATCGAAGGATAATGGGGAAGAAAGGGACGGACATGGCAGCCTTGTGGGTTCATATCGCAAAAATAAGGTGGAAAACGTTTCAGAACCGTATAACGTTCAATTCTGAATAGAGAGGAAAAGGGATTAATTGGGGTTTTAAAAAGGGGGGCTTGGTTTTGCATGAGTTAGTGGAATCAAATTAATTTACTAAAATAGCTATTGGTGAAGTGGCAAAATTGGTTGGATGGATGTAGATGGTTGTGGGTTCGAATCCTTCAAGAGCCTTTTTTCATAAAGATTTTTTGAACCTCTCAAAAAAGGCTGAATTAGGGTTAATCAGGGTTAATCTGTTTAACATTTATATATATTAAGATATAAAAACCCTAAATTGTTTTCCGATCAATTAGTATAAAAAAAAGAAGTAAAGTTTTAAAATATGAGTGATTGACCATTCAAATCTACTCACCAACATAACATTAAAAACTTTTTTTTTGACAAACATAACATTAGAAACTTAATTCCCTAAAAGAAAAAACATTTTTTTTAACAAGTAAAAAAAAAAAAGACATTAAAATCAAGTTTTGTTTAACGAAACAATTCAAACCCTTAGTTGTAACCGTTTGTCCAAAAGAAAAATGTTTTGTAACCGTTGTCCAAAAAACCGTTGTACTGAAATATTGTATAAACTGCACATTAATCTTAAATCATATGATATGTCCTTAAATAATACAGTAAAGAATATATATATATATATATATATATATATATAATAGTTTTAAATCCAACCATGAAATTCGTAATACAATTAAGTTTAAAGTTAAAAATGATCATAAGTATCACCCAAAAAAATATTATAAGTATTGTTTTATTAAATTTGAGATCTTTGATTTGAGTCAATTGATCTTGTCATATTTTTCTATAAAAAAAAGTTGATCTTGTCATCATATATTTAAAATTTGATGATTTTCTAATTACCTATTTCCATTTTCGTAATGTATAGTAAATGACGAGCAATGCCGAAATTATTGCCTATATAAGTTTAGCAATATTTTATGGCCGAAATTATTGCCTCTTGATTTTAGTACGATTCGTTTTCTATATATATAGTCCCATAATTCGGGCTAGTACTTGATATAATTTATATATATACACACCAAAAAAAACACAATTAATCATTAAAAAATAATTATAAAAAAAAAAAGTGGTGCAGTGGATAGAATATGAAGGCTAAAATAAATAGAAGCAATATCTACGTATGTTAGCGGTAATATTAGAGATTTCCAGTAGTTTAATTGTAAAACAATTTGTTTAGACCTTCATGAATTTCAGAGAGTAAACTGGAAATCGCTAATATTATATAAACATATATTAACCCAAAAAATATATGGTTAAAATATCAAGACTAGGATTTGGATTTTCTTCTGTTACATATCAAGACCGACCTGGTCTTAAATATATGGTTAAAATCGTTTACATAATTTTGAAACTAAGTTAATCTAAACCGACTGATCTATACAATAGACAGACCAAGTTAATCTAAACCGACTGATCTATACAATAGACAGACCACAGCCGTCTGATCTCAAATCAAATGTACGACTATGATCGTTTCAACAATTTTGAAACTGTATCCAAATTAAGCATGAAACTGTATCCAATCTAAATTGTATGATCTGTGAATAAAAGTCAAGGTGCAAAACAAACGTGAAACTTTAGTATTTCTACCGCAGCAAAACCCAATCCATCTAAGAGATTTGGGATTTCTTACTGTTATTTGAGAAAACTACAACAACCAGACCAGCATTATCTGATCTGAAATATATGGTTGAGATCTTACAACAACACGGTAATCTAAATTATATGATATGTGATTAATAGTCATCTAAACAATATGATATGTGATTAATAGTCAAGATGAGATCTTGATTTAGTACTGTCATTAACAGAAAACTATAACAGACAGCAACATATGATCTTATATGGTTGAGATCGTTTACAATAATTTTGATATTCAAATACAAACTATCTCTTTTTTATGTTAAAACATAAACCGTGTGGTGTGCCAATTTTAAAACCGTACAACATTAGTGTCCATCCAAATGATTCGGGATTGTTTATCGGATTTCAACGGTAATGGGATAGTTAAGGTTTCAAATAAAATTAGGGATTTAATGATTTTAAACAAGATATGATGATTTAAACGAAAAAGAATCCTTACCCTTGAAGATGAATGTGACCAATTGGATAGAGTAGTCGAAGCAGTGGTACTCTTTCAAAAACGAAAAAGGTAAAATATGAAGAAGGATATGGATTTCTAGGGGTAGAGAATTCTTCTCTAATTCTTAATGTGGTTGTTTGAGTGGCTGCACTATGCATATATAAATAGGCTGAAAATTGAAAGGGGAGAGGATTTTATTTTTAACGTAAAGGAATATTTTTTTAATTTTTTATTTCCATTCTAGTAGTTTTTTTTTTTACCTCAACATCTTATAATTTAATAAACACTTTCATCCTTTATTCAATCTATTATATTATAATAAGGTAACATTTTTCATCATTTATCTTCTTTTCCTCTCATCAAATTTTTATGTTATAATTTCTCTGATAATTTTTTTTTATAAAATATCAGCATTGCTATACTTTTTTATAAACAAATCAAAACACTAAAAGACAAAACTTACACAAAATTCATTAATAAACAAACACAAATGTCTTCATACAAACATATAAATACAAATTTCATTGAAATAATGTCATAAAATCGAGTACAACATTGACATTTTATAACATGGAGGATTAAATCGGAAAAAATATATATAGGAGGAAAGTGTTACCTAATTATAACATAATCGACACTCTTTATCGTCGGAGGAAAGTGTTACCTAATTATAACAACTTGTAGTGGTTGGCCTTGTACTATAAAACGACAATCATGTTACCTAATTATAACATAATCGACGCTCTTTATCGTCGGAGGAAAGTGTTACCTAATTATAACAACTTGTAGTGGTTGGCCTTGTACTATAAAACGACAATCATGTGCTAGTGCCAAGGACCCAAAAATTTGTTAGTGAATTGGATAGGCCAAGTTCCAACTAAGGTTGGCAGCTTTAGAGTTCTTACTCCATCTCATCTTCTTCATATATGAACATCAGTGTGACGCACGAAATTGGCAAGTGCAACAAATTGCAACAAGTAGTAAAGTAGTAAGTTGTATCGTTCTCCACATGGATTGTTGTTGAACTCAATAATTAGCAAAACTTATTTTAAAAGTGAAAAGTAAAGAAAGTAAATAGAATAATACACGTATGTACCTTCTAAAGCCAATGGGGCTGGTAAAGGCATTTGCCACATTTCAGTCGTCATGGGATTGTACCTTGCTATGAGATTGAAGCAATTTTAAACTGACATTCAGGGTATATGTCATCACACACATATAGATGACTTTTCAAGGTTATAACATGGATGAGGTTACAATGAGATATATTTGTGAAAGTAGGCTAGCAAGCAATTTGGAGTTAGTTCCTAATGATTCTCTATTTGAAATACTTTGAAGCTCTTTGTCATCCAAACTTGTAACTTCATTCACACATTGTGTCACAACCTTTGTTATGAGGTACTTGCTTTTATTTATGTAGTTAGTTCAAAGAATTTTGGCACTAGTAGAACTATTTATTCTTTTTTAAAAGGACTAAACTTTTGTTTAAGTCTCTTGATTTTCTATTTTGTTTTGTCTGGACAATTGATTTGCGGATTAGGCAAATGTACCAAATCGTTTACCAAGTAATCAAGTGATAAATAGAGTATCGTATCCACAGAGATTGTCGTTTTATCCGAACAATTCTTGTTACTTAATTTGTAAATTGACGATATAATAAAATATAAGGTAAGGGAGTTATAATTTTTACATGTTTGCAACATAGCAAGTTTACGTGTTTTTGGTTGCAGAAAAGTAAGCAACTGTTAGGATTCTTCAATTCCCCTTATCTATATTGTTGGATATTAAATAACAGTCATTTCATGTTTATTTATCTTAGATAGACTATACAAGTAATGAAGTCGTGGGACGTGGCTAACCTAATAGGTTGGAAACTGCATCTGCTGATCACACGGTGATCCTTATGTGTAGGGTCTATAAATCTCAGTTAACTAGGTTTATCCCTCCAACTCGGTTAGCTAGGTTGCACCTCAAAGGTAATTGAAAGCATAGACTTTATATTGGCTTTCCACCATTTCCCAAGGTAATGAAGGTCAAGGTTCCTTAGGTACACCTAACTATGAATCTTAGGACACTTATATCATATTATCCCTCGCACTTAGTAGTTCTACAAACGGGGAACTCTATCAGCGGCTACCTTACCAAGGGTTTAAGAGAATGGCTCTATTAGGCTACGACTTATTTCTTTTAAGCAGGTACTTGTTTCCTTAATTACTAACTAGTTACATCTTACGTTTAGCAGATTTCACTCAGTATTAGTAATATCACCTCCTAAGTACTTACTATTAGAGTCAACTCGCTTTTGGTATTTTTCGCTAGTTATAACTAATTACTTCCTGAATAGATAAATATTAGTAGCAAGATATAAATATCAAGATATAAGCATCAAGATAGTAATATCAATGTTAGGTCATGTCACAAACTAAGCTCTAAAGTTTCCTTCCTGCCACAAATCTGAACGTGAAATTTTGAACGAGGAAGGCTGGTATTTATATTGAGAGTTTCTAATTGGGTTTCGGCTAAAAACCCAGGCTTTACCCACAAGAAAGCATAAAATTACGCATGCACCCTTCGTATTTCAAATGCTCGGGGCGCATGGAGAAATTTCAAGGTGCATGAGAGTGCACCTTTAAACATGCTCAAGGCGCATGTCTTGATTTATCCATGCCCAAGGCGCATCACAAGTGCTCAAGGCGCATGGATGTGCTACTTGAGCCCAATTTCTCTGATTTTCCGTCGTTTTAGGTATTTATCTTCAAATAACTTGCCTCGGAACTTGGGAACATAATTCCTCCCACTTTAAAGTCTCCTGAGGCCTCTTACATATTCATTCTTGGCTTCCCGAAGTCTTCACAAATCTTCGGATGTTCATGATTTGCCGATTTGCATGATTTCTTCGTGAATTACTTCAAAACCCCCCTAAAATTGCTATGTTTTGGGGAAACTATAATTACAAACTCAAATATAGAAATCATTACAAAAGTCCCAAAATCATAGGCAATTGTTCTAATACTCCTCCTTTTTGCTGCTAAAATCTACTGAAAATTGACTGAAAAACATATCAGAAATAATGTAAGATGACTTGTCATCACAACCCCTAACTTAAATTGTTGCTTGTCATCAAGTAACGAAAGAAAAACATATTTTAATCCTTGCATTTTTTTCTAGAAAAACACACCTTATGGGTGTTATGCTTAGGACATCGATCATGACATTTATAGCACATCAACAACTAACTTACCACGGTACATTCAAGCGAGTCCGGCTTGGTGAAAGTAACCTATATTCTCAGCCATACTCATTTCTATGATACACGTATGTATCTCCTAAAGCCACTTGGGATGGTTATGGCATTTGCCCACTCTAGTCGTCACATTAATGTACCTTGATATAAATTTGAAACAATTCTAAACAGACAGTCAAAATCAGATTATTTACACACTTAGAGGACTTTGATGGTTATAACTTGGCTTAGGTTAAGGGTGGATACATTTGGGAAAGTAGGATTACAAAAGAACTTGGAATTAGTTTGCTAACCTATGGATTCCTACTAAATCATGAATGTGCTACCAACCTCTTTATTCTTTAATTCAAACAAGATGGGTAAAACAATAGAACTATTTGTCTTTTAGTTTTGAGAAAGATAAACATATATTTTTTTTGACGAAACCATTATTGGCTCTTGATTTTTTTTCCTTTTTTAATTTTTTTTTTTGTGTAGATCCATGGTCATCTATATTTTTTTTATTTTTTTTCTTTTTCTTTTTCTAACAAATGTGTCCTACTGTTACCCCACCCCAAACTTAAAATGTTCCTAATTCCAATGAGCAACCCCAAACTTAGTTTCCAACCATAAGCAACCATAATAATACCTATCTAACTTCAAGTGAAATCAAACAAGGTGCATTTAAGGAGTAGGACTGTGACATGATTCATCACTAATAAAGAAAGAAATTTCGTCTGGAGGTTCAAAATGGTTTTATAAAGGATAATTGTAATGCTCATACTAAACGTGCCTAGAATATTTGGCATGTGCGCTAAAACTGATACTGGATACATTAATTATACAATACGAAAATACAACATAAGTTGAGATTCAGAGTACAAAGTTGTCTCAAGCTATATGTTACAATAATTATACATAATCGGTAGATTGAAACAAGAAACATTTGGGTCCGGTACAACTATTTTATAAAAGCATAACATTAGCAAAAGGACATAAGCACTAAATCCAACAAGCACGATCAATCCGTAGCCTTCTCCTTACCTTTGCCACAAGCACCCTGTGGACCTGAACAAACCTGAAAGATTCGGATGAGACATAATGTGTCAGTGAGTTCTACCTAATCATAGGCTATAGGTAACCTTGAGGAAACCTATGGTTACCATGTGTCTACAATACAACCGATTGGTTGATTATACGTGTGTGAACTCATGCATAGCTAAGATCGTTGTCACTTATACTTATACTTGTATCGTATCATATCATGGCATATTCATATCATTAGCATTATATTCCAATTCAGGGTTTAACATATATTTATCTGAGTTGAATTTATGGAGTGTAATCGAGTGGAGTAACCCCGAGTACAATCCCATAACATAACCGATGAAGTCTAGCTAAGGTACATTGGACTCCTCTTAATGTTGTGCGAGCCTACCTTGCGGAGCGTATCCCGTCCCCCTAACGTGAACCTCTTGAGTCCACCTAGCATGGATTGCAAGAGACACGACATATCATATGTAACGCCCACTTTATTTATTTAATTATTTTATTGGAGTATATAGTATATTATTATATATTATGTGATTTTAATGATGTTTGTGACGTATGAGATGATGTTGTGGTGTGACGTTTATTTTATTGTTTAATAAAATATGTGATGAAAATTAAGATGTGATATAATAACAAATATTTTGAGAGATGGGGTTGTTTTCATAAATAAGATAGAGTTGTGGGGATAAGTGAGAATAGAAAGAATTATAAAAGGGAGAAGCAGTCAGTACGTTACAAACTTTTGCAAAAAGGAGAGGAAAGTGGCCGGAGAAGAGAGAACCTCAATTATGCGAACATATCAGGTAAGGGTGAGCCTAACTTCAATTGTATTTGCTGTAATTCATCTAGTTGTGATTAACATAGGGATTGAAAGAGAATTTGAGAGATTTCATAAGTTAGGGTTTTGTAGATTTTATGATGAATTGATGAGAGAATGATTTCAATTGATGTAGAAACTTGTTACAGAACCTAGATTAATCACTAGGACTATAATTCTGATAGATTAGAAGCATAACATGAAGAATTGGACAAATTTTGGCGGGGTTTCGAACGAACCCGTAACCCCTCTGCGATAGCTCGCCGTGGCGAGCAGTTAGGTAAATACTCGCGAGGCGAGCAGCTGAGCTCGCCGTGGCGAGCAAACTTTAGTGCACGCAAGGCGAGCAACATCACTCGCCGTAGTGAGCAAGTGGCAGAATGCAATTTAAGTAGCTCGCCGTGGCGAGCAGTCCCACTCGCCATAGCGAGCAATGTGGTCTCAGACCACTATAACTTGAGTTTTAAAACTCTGTTTTAGGCGAGACTTTGAGGGTAGACCTTTGGATAGTATTAGAGATGTTTAAGACCTAATTAGAACCTGTAATGACGCTGTAAGATGATATTTAATTGTTGGCGTTAAGCTTTGATTAAATGCTTATTAAGTGAAGTTTATGAATGAAGTATAAATGATGATTGTGATGATAACTATGTGCTGTAAATATATATATAAGTGTGCTGAGCTGCTGCCATGTATTGTATAATTGCATGTGTCGATAAAGAGTCGTATTTGATGTTAAGACGTTGGGATAACTTGTTTAAGAATAAAGAGTCGAGTCCATGCATTTGCATATTTTGAGACGGTGGAGCTTATGCTCAAAGCGACGGTGGAGCATTTGCTCAAAGCGACGATGAAGCTTATTAAAGCTAAAGTATTTGTACCACATGCATGATGTTAAGATGTTAGAGTTGCATTTGTCGAGTCATGTGTCTGAGATGTTTTGAGACGGTTGTTTATGAAGATGTTCTAAGATGATTTGTATATGTGGATGTTTGAGACGTTTCTGTTCTATGTGATGAATAATGTTGTTATTGTTAAGCATAATTATTTGAATTATATGTTAATATAATTGTTGTGAATCTCACCCCTTCTGTTGGAATTGCCGCCTTGTGAGCAAGTGCAGGTGACCAAGCTTAGGTTCGTCGATGTGAGAGGTTCTTGTGGAGTCTTAGGAGCTCTGATACGTAACGGGATGGGGATTATTATTATTTCTATTCCTTTTATGTATCATGTTGATTAATTATGATGTTTGCGACGTAACTTGATTTGAGATGTTCTATGAGGCTTTTGTGCCGAGAATTATTTATTTTAAGATTTTGAGACGTTTATGAATTCCGCTGCTATGTTTGAATATTGTTTTAGAATAAATTATTATTCGATTTGATTTAAAAGATTTTATGAAATGTGACATCCGGATTTATTGTGATATACTCTGATTATTTGAATGAAATTTTAAAGCTGGGATTCCGGGGTGTTACAATTGGTATCAGAGCAGGTTGGTCCGTCCGGCCAATTAGAGAGTCGAGTGACGGTGTCTTAGAGTTAGAATATTATGGTTATATTACTCTAACTTATGTTTGCTTTGTATAGGAATAAGATGGCTGGAAGAAATGATGCTGCTCTTGCTGCTGCCTTGCAAGCAATGGCCCAAGCTGTGGGAAATCAGAACAACGCTGGTGGAAACGACGGGACGAGAATGTTGGAAACTTTTCTGAGGAACCACCCGCCTACTTTCAAAGGGCGATATGATCCTGACGGGGATCAGACGTGGCTCAAGGAAGTTGAGCGGATCTTTAGGGTGATGCAGTGCGAAGATGGTCAGATGGTATGGTTCGGTACCCATATGTTGGCAGAGGAGGCTGATGACTGGTGGGTTGGTATTCGACCTATCCTTGAAGAAGGAGGTGCTGCTGTGACTTGGGCGGTGTTTAGGAGGGAATTCCTGAACCGTTACTTTCCTGAGTATGTCCGGGGAAAGAAGGAGATCGATTTCCTTGAGTTGAAGCAAGGAAATATGTCCGTGACTGAGTATGCGTCGAAGTTTGTGGAACTGGCAAAGTTCTACCCCCATTATACAGCTGAGAATGCTGAGTTTTCCAAGTGCATCAAGTTTGAGAATGGCTTGCGTCCTGAGATTAAGAGGGCAATTGGTTATCAGAAGATTCGAAATTTCTCCGAGCTGGTGAGTAGTTGCAGGATCTATGAGGAGGATACCAAGGCTCACTACAAGGTAGTGAATGATAGAAAAGCGAAGGGTCAGCAGAGTCGTCCCAAACCTTATGATGCTCCCAGAGATAAGGGTAAGCAAAGAGTGAATGATGAGAGGTGACCACAGAAGAAGGATGCTCCTGCTGAGATTACCTGTTATAATTGTAGGCAGAAAGGCCACAAGAGTAATGCGTGTCCTGTTGATGTGAAGAGGTGTTACCGATGCGGACAGAAAGGGCATATTACCCCAGACTGCAAGTTTGATGATGTTGTGTGTTTCAACTGTGATGAGCAAGGACATATTGGCTCGCAGTGCAAGAAGCCAAAGAAAGTTAGGACTACTGGAAGGGTTTTCGCGTTGACCGGCACTCAGACTGAGAACGAGGATCGCTTGATCAGAGGTACTTGCTATATTAATGATATACCTTTAGTTGCTATTATTGATACTGGCGCTACGCATTGTTTTGTTGCTTTTGATTGTGCTGTTAAGTTGGGTCTTGTTATGTCTGATATGAATGGAGAGATGGTTGTCGAAACTCCAGCTAAGGGTTCGGTGACTACTTCTCGTGTGTGTTTAAGTTGTCCGTTGTCTATGTTTGATCGTAATTTTGAGATGGATTTAGTCTGCCTACCTTTGACTGGTATGGATGTAATTTTTGGGATGAATTGGTTAGAGTACAACCGTGTACTTATCAACTGTTTTCGCAAGACGGTGCATTTCTTGTCTGAAGAGGAAGAAAGTGGAGCAGAATTTTTATCTACCAAGCAGCTGAAACAATTAGAACGAGATGGAATTTTGATGTTTTCTCTGATGGCATCCTTATCTATTGAGAATCAAGAGAAGATTGACGAATTGCAAGTGGTGTGCGAGTTTCCTGATGAGATTCCTGATGTGCCTCCTGAAAGAGAAGTTGAATTTGCGATTGATCTTGTTCCTGGAACGAAGCCTGTGTCTATGACACCTTACCGTATGTCAGCTTCTGAGTTAGCTGAGTTAAAGAAGCAATTGGAGGATCTGCTCGAGAAGAAGTTTATAAGACCAAGTGTTTCACCTTGGGGAGCGCCTGTATTGCTAGTGAAGAAGAAAGATGGGAGTATGTGGTTGTGTATTGACTATCGTCAGTTGAACAAGGTAACTATAAAGAATAGGTATCCACTTCCGAGAATTGACGATTTGATGGATCAGTTAGTGGGTGCACGTGTGTTTAGCAAGATTGACTTAAGGTCAGGTTACCATCAGATAAAAGTGAAGGATGAAGATATGCAGAAGACAGCCTTTAGAACTCGATATGGTCATTATGAGTATAAAGTGATGCCTTTCGGTGTTACCAACGCGCCGGGAGTATTTATGGAGTATATGAATCGGACCTTCCAAGCATTTTTGGATCGTTTTGTGGTGGTGTTTATTGACGACATTTTGATATATTCCAAATCCGAAGAAGAACATGCTGGACATTTGAAGATTGTCTTGCAAGTATTGAAAGAAAAGAAGTTGTATGCTAAATTGTCTAAGTGTGAGTTCTGGTTGAAGGAAGTTAGTTTTCTTGGTCATATTATTTCCGGTGATGGAATAGCAATTGATCCATCTAAAGTTGAAGCAGTGTCGCAATGGGAGACACCGAGGTCGGTTACTGAGATTAGAAGCTTTTTGGGATTGGCTGGTTACTATAGAATATTTATAGAAGGATTTTCTAAGTTGGCACTTCCGTTAACGCAGTTGACGTGTAAAGGTAAAGCCTTTGTGTGGGATGCTCAATGTGAGAGTAGCTTCAATGAGTTGAAGAAGCGGTTGACGACAGCTCCAGTTTTAATTTTGCCAAAGCCTAAAGTACCTTTTGTGGTGTATTGTAATGCGTCTAAGTTGGGTTTAGGTGGTGTACTGATGCAAGACGGTAAAGTGGTTGCTTATGCATCCAGGCAGTTGAGGATTCATGAACGAAATTATCCTACCCATGATCTTGAGTTGGCTGCAGTGGTGTTTGTGTTGAAAATTTGGAGACACTATTTATATGGTTCGAGGTTTGAAGTGTTTAGTGATCACAAGAACTTGAAGTACCTGTTTGATCAGAAAGAATTAAATATGAGGCAGAGGAGATGGCTCGAGTTATTGAAGGATTATGATTTTGATTTGAGTTACCATCCGGGTAAGGCTAACGTAATTGCTGATGCCTTGAGTAGGAAAACGCTGCATATGTCTGCTATGATGGCGGAAGAGTTCGAACTATTGGAACAATTCAGAGATTTGAGTTTGGTTTGTGAAAGATCACATCAGAGTGTAAAGCTAGGAATGTTGAAGATTGACAATGAGTTTCTGAAAAATATTAAGGAAGCGCAGAAAGAAGATGTTAAGTTTGTAGATTTGCTTGTTGCAAGTAACCAGACTGCAGATGGTGACTTTAGAGTCGATGAACGGTGTGTTGAGGTTCCGAGGTAGAATTTGTATTCCGGACAACGATGGGATGAAGAAGGCAATCCTTGAAGAGAGCCATAGAAGTAGCTTGAGTATTCACCCAGGAGCTACGAAGATGTATCATGATTTGAAGAAGTTGTTTTGGTGGTCTGGATTGAAATGTGATGTGGCACAGTTTGCATATTCTTGCCTAGTTTGTCAGAAATCGAAGATAGAACATCAGAAACCTGCTGGTATGATGGTTCCGTTGGATGTGCCAGAGTGGAAATGGGATAGTATATCCATGGATTTTGTGACGAGTTTGCCAACTACTCCAAGAGGGAACGATGCTATTTGGGTGATTGTTGATAGGTTAACCAAGTCAGTTCATTTTCTACCGATCAATATCACTTTTCCTATGGTTCGGTTAGCCGAGATTTACATTCAAGAGATAGTAAGATTGCATGGTGTTCCTTCGAGCATTGTGTCAGATAGGGATCCGAGATTTACTTCTAGATTTTGGAAAAGTTTGCAAGAAGCTTTAGGGTCTCAGTTGAAGCTGAGCTCGGCGTATCATCCACATACAGATGGTCAATCCGAGAGGACGATTCAATCGTTAGAAGATTTGTTGAGGGTGTGTGTACTCGAACAAGGAGGAGCTTGGGATAATCATCTCCCATTGATAGAGTTCACTTACAATAACAGTTACCATTCTAGTATTGGAATGGCACCTTTCGAGGCTTTGTATGGAAGAAGATGTAGAACCCCGTTGTGTTGGTTTGAGTCGGGTGAAAGTATGGTTTTAGGACCAGAGATTGTGCAAGAGAAGATGAAAGCGTCACAGAGTCGACAAAAGAGTTATCATGACAAGCGTAGAAAAGACCTTGAGTTCCAAGAAGGAGATCATGTGTTTTTGCGAGTTACTCTAATGACCGGTGTAGGTCGTGCCTTAAAGTCGAAGAAGTTGACTCCAAAGTTTATTGGTCCGTATCAGATATCAGAGAGGATTGGGTCGGTGGCTTATCGTGTTGGATTACCACCGCATTTATCGAATTTGCACGATGTTTTTCACGTGTCGCAACTGAGGAAGTACGTTCCGGATCCATCTCATGTGATCCAAAGTGACGATGTACAAGTGAGGGACAACCTTACGGTTGAAACTCTACCCTTGAGGATCGATGATCACAAGGTGAAGTTGTTGAGAGGCAAGGAGATACCTCTAGTGAGAGTTGTTTGGAGTGGAGCGACTGGTGAAAGTTTAACTTGGGAGCTTGAAAGTAAGATGCTGGAGTCATATCCAGAGTTGTTTAATCGAGGTAGGATTTTCGTTCGAGGACGAAAATCCTTTAAGTGGGGGAGAGTTGTAACGCCCACTTTATTTATTTAATTATTTTATTGGAGTATATAGTATATTATTATATATTATGTGATTTTAATGATGTTTGTGACGTATGAGATGATGTTGTGGTGTGATATTTATTTTATTTAATAAAATATGTGATGAAAATTAAGATGTGATATAATAACAAATATTTTGAGAGATGGGGTTGTTTTCATAAATAAGATAGAGTTGTGGGGATAAGTGAGAATAGAAAGAATTATAAAAGGGAGTTAGGTTTAGAAAGAAGCAGTCAGTACGTTACAAACTTTTGCAAAAAGGAGAGGAAAGTGGCCGGAGAAGAGAGAACCTCAATTATGCGAACATATCAGGTAAGGGTGAGCCTAACTTCAATTGTATTTGCTGTAATTCATCTAGTTGTGATTAACATAGGGATTGAAAGAGAATTTGAGAGATTTCATAAGTTAGGGTTTTGCAGATTTTATGATGAATTGATGAGAGAATGATTTGAATTGATGTAGAAACTTGTTACAGAACCTAGATTAATCACTAGGACTATAATTCTGATAGATTAGAAGCATAACATGAAGAATTGGACAAATTTTGGCGGGGTTTCGAACGAACCCGTAACCCCTCTGCGATAGCTCGCCGTGGCGAGCAGTTAGGTAAATACTCGCGAGGCGAGCAGCTGAGCTCGCCGTGGCGAGCAAACTTTAGTGCACGCAAGGCGAGCAACATCACTCGATGTAGCGAGCAAGTGGCAGAATGCAATTTAAGTAGCTCGCCGTGGCGAGCAGTCCCACTCGCCATAGCGAGCAATGTGGTCTCAGACCACTATAACTTGAGTTTTAAAACTCTGTTTTAGGCGAGACTTTGAGGGTAGACCTTTGGATAGTATTAGAGATGTTTAAGACCAAATTAGAACCTGTAATGACGCTGTAAGATGATATTTAATTGTTGGCGTTAAGCTTTGATTAAATGCTTATTAAGTGAAGTTTATGAATGAAGTATAAATGATGATTGTGATGATAACTATGTGCTGTAAATATATATATAAGTGTGCTGAGCTGCTGCCATGTATTGTATAATTGCATGTGTCGATAAAGAGTCGTATTTGATGTTAAGACGTTGGGATAACTTGTTTAAGAATAAAGAGTCGAGTCCATGCATTTGCATATTTTGAGACGGTGGAGCTTATGCTCAAAGCGACGGTGGAGCATTTGCTCAAAGCGACGGTGAAGCTTATTAAAGCTAAAATATTGGTACCACATGCATGATGTTAAGATGTTAGAGTTGCATTTGTCGAGTCATGTGTCTGAGATGTTTTAAGACGGTTGTTTATGAAGATGTTCTAAGTTGATTTGTATATGTGGATGTTTGAGACGTTTCTGTTCTATGTGATGAATAATGTTGTTATTGTTAAGCATAATTATTTGAATTATATGTTAATATAATTGTTGTGAATCTCACCCCTTCTGTTGGAATTGCCGCCTTGTGGGCAAGTGCAGGTGACCAAGCTTAGGTTCGTCGATGTGAGAGGTTCTTGTGGAGTCTTAGGAGCTCTGATACGTAACGGGATGGGGATTATTATTATTTCTATTCCTTTTATGTATCATGTTTATTAATTATGATGTTTGCGACGTAACTTGATTTGAGATGTTCTATGAGGCTTTTGTGCTGAGATTTATTTATTTTAAGATTTTGAGACGTTTATGAATTCCGCTGCTATGTTTGAATATTGTTTTAGAATAAATTATTATTCGATTTGATTTAAAAGATTTTATGAAATGTGACATCCGGATTTATTGTGATATACTCTGATTATTTGAATGAAATTTTAAAGCTGGGATTTCGGGGTGTTACATCATACATAATCTTAGTCGTAATCATAATACGCCTTGGAGGCGTGCTAGCATGCATAATCTCGACTATCTAAGTTGAGGTTCTAAAGAGTTCTTATACCTAGAATTGTATTCTACCCGAGCATAGATCATATCATTCTCTCGTGTGCCAATCATTGTTTAACACATTAATGTTTACTCATGCCTTTCTTTGAAGACTTTATGATGTAATGCATATTGGATATTTGATGTTTGAGGGGTTTTCTAGTTAGAAATGATTGCAATAAAAGGCTCGGACGGCACCACGGGGCCCTCAGGACGAGCCAACAGCTTCTAGGAAGCTGAGGAACTCACCCCCAACTCGCCATGGGTGATTAGCTCCTATAGTAAACTAGCTTTAAACGAGTTTCTCGCTGATGGCAAGTTTCTTCAGGTCCTGGAGTGCAGAATTCGCGTTTTTCATCAAAAACCTCAATTTTCAAGTATCTTAATGCATTTCATTAATCCAGAGACATATGAACAACAATATTTTCATGCATGGCAAACACTAATATCAAATCAATACAATTCATGGCACATTGGGGTATAACTTCATAATCATCATAAAACCTAACATTCAATTGTCTAACACAATCACACTTCTAACCCAAAGGTGAAAGCTAGCTAATGAACTCTCCTTAAGATTTCTGGTACTTCCTAATCACAAGTTCAAGCAAGCAAACTCTAGCTCCAACATGCAAACCCAACACACACCCTCAATCTATGGAACAAAGCTTCAAGTCTTGATTCCACACCAACTAATAGCAAGAATTCAACCAACATGCAGCTTGACTCTTCAACAAGAATTTGGAAAGGATTGGAGTTGGGAGAGGGAGAGAGAGTGACTCTAAACTAGAGATAAGGGAGATGACATTTCTGGTGTAGAGGTTTGGAGAGAGGAACTTACATGAAAAATGAATATTTTGGCTCTAAATCCACTTAAATACCCCTTACATGAAAGTACTAAAACGCCCTTCCATCTTAAACACGCATAAGATAAGTTATACGGCAAAACTTCGTGAAACCGATAAGCGGAATATTACAATAACAAGAATATATAAAGGGTGGCTTGAAAGGCTCAAGGTACCAAAGAAAAATTGCCTCATGTGTATATTGGAAGTATGGAACACTCACCCTAAAGACGACCACAAATTCAAGCAAAAACAACATTTATATGGAACACTCATAATATATTGGAAGTATTTAAGTATCTAACAACCTAGATTGGATATGGAAATATTTGGCTCTTAATCTCACTGGTTATGCTATTCAAAAAAGAGATGGTGATCCTATAATTACATTCACTAGCAAGCTCCATAAAGTATGCTTTGCAATGAATACCTAAGACTAAAACAAATGTAAGCATAAAAGGAAAGGTTGTAAATGTAATGCAAAAGAAATAAAACTTTATTAGATAATACTTGAAGATTAGCAACAGAAAAAGAAAAGAAATTGATTAGTCAGATCATCTCAGCTTAGCAAAAATAAAAATTCAAAAAAAGAAAAAAATAATGGGTTGTCTCCCATTTAGCGCTTATTTAACGTCTGGGTCCTGATGGTCAATAGGTTTCCTCCTATCCAGCGCTACTTTTGAGTCATTAGCTTGACAAAATAGGTTTCCTCCTATTCAGCGCGTGTTTAGTGTCCCGAGCCTGACAGATATGTCTAAGTTGAGCTTTGGAGCCCCTGTCCTTCAGGCTCCTTGATTTCTTCCTTCTCTCTAAAGTCATAGTCTTCATCTGATGGATATCCTCTAGCTTCTTCGAGTTTTCTGATGGATATCCTCTAGTTTCCATTCGAATGTTTGACTTGCATCATATTCTGAGTCAGTTGCAGTGAACACTTTGTATAGCCTTGAATTTCTTATTTTAGTTTCCTCTTGTTCCTTATCTAGTCGAAAGCCTCATTGAGCATAGAATTTCCTGCCAAGTATTAGAGGAAAATCACGTCTGCCTCTGGTGTCTGCAATCACGATGTCTAAGAAGTAATCAAAGCCTCCGATATTAATTGGAAAATTATTTAGTACACCAATCTCCTCTTCCTCATGGCCATTAGCACACCCTATCGTATAAGCATATAGATATATCTTTACATTCCCTAACTCACTTGTCTTGGTCAAGCTCATTAGGTTCACATTTGCTATTGAATCACACAATCCTTGTCTGTTGTATTCTCTCTTTATATGGATGGGTAGAGTAAAGCATCCTTCACCATGAACCTGACTTCAGCCGGTACCTTGTACGTATGATGACACTCGCTAGTTAGTGATATGACTTCTTCCTCATATAGGTCGGCATTAGTCTTCAATAGTTATTGAAGAAACTTGATGTAGCATGGACTTTGTTCAACCATTTCCTTGATAGGAATGATCACCTTGTACTCCTTGAGAATTTGATTCAAAGCATTGAACTCTAGTGGCATGTTCTCCTCTTGTTGCTTATTTTCTGTCTGAGGCTTCTCTTTATTTACTTCCACCGAATGAATCTGCTCAACTTTTTCAGCTTGTTTTGACTTCAACAGCTTTTGTCGCTTCAGATCTACTTCTTGCTGAAATTCTAGGTACCCCGACTCTTTCTCTAGCTTCTCCATAAAAGAACTAGTTACCTTAAACTTATTTAGTAATGTTATCAACTGATCCAAATTTTGTTCTTCCGTCTGCTTTTTAGTTGTCATTGATTGTGTGCTTTTGGTTGATTCCATGTTTATCTATTTCACACAATAATTGCAAGTTCGAGAAAAATTCCTAAGAACAAATTTTTAGGGTTAATTCTTATGTGGTCACTTGACTTTATTTAAAATGCTTATGCAGACTCGATATAATTTAACTACTATAGTTAATACCTAATGTTACTACTAATAAAACCTAAGACTCTATAACTACTAGCGAAAAGACAGACACTCATGTGCCCGTCTTTCCTCTCTTTTTATTGCGTTAATGTATGGAAGTTACTAACGTTTTTATTTTTAATGAAATTTTGATTTGGATTAAAACTAAAAAATATAAATGTTTGTTGCTTTCAAGTTATAACAAAACAAACTAAACATGATTATTTATTTCAATGACACCAACAATATAACAAAAAAATATAATCTAAATTGTTTTTTAATGATACCAACAACAATTTTCTATTCTCTAATTATGAAACTTAATGTCTACCAAAATTACAATCTTACCCCGTCTTAACTTTTTGACACGTCATCAGAGTTATATCCTTTAATGTCTTTTGCTTCAAGTGAGTCATATAAATAAATTTTAACACATCTTTCATATAATTTGAGCCTTTCATGTGCGATTGAACTTAATCAAAAAAGTTCTTGAATTCACTTCAGGTGAATATGTCTTTAAATAATACATGTCTCTCTTAAAAATAAATGGTAGACGTTTACCTATTCACTTCAGGTGAACAGATCAAACTTTCTCTCTCTCTCTCTCTCTCTCTCTCTATATATATATATATATATATTTGTGTGTGTGTGTTTTACCATTCTAGTTCCCTTTTCGCGCGAAAAATCATACATATCTAATTAACTTCACATCTTCGAGTGTTTGGACTACGGGTCCAAAAAATTCAGCTTTACGAAGCGAGTTTAATTTCACTTGAATTGTCTCTTTCTATCTGCAAATATTTTCTTTATCTATAATCTTTAATAGACTTGAATTCATGATCCTCATTATTACTTATCACATATAGCGCTATATTATATCCAAAAACACGTCGACGTTCACTTCATTTCGGTTCCATCTCATTCCATTGAGATCTTTCATACATGACATAATTTATTAATATTTTATAAGTTTCAGGTACCTGATCAGTTCTTCTGGAACTGGAAAAATCAATTATGTCATAAAACTCTTTTAGAGTTTCTGCATCCTTATTTGGGTTATCTTTCCTTTAAGCCAACACATTACTGTATATATGTCCTCCCCTAATTAATCTATCATTGGTTTTACGTTAACAACCTAATATTTCTAATCCAAGTGAATTTTGGATGTGTTGTGTATATCACAATTGCTCCAATATAATACACTAAGATAAATATTGAAAGAATACTGGGAAAATATCTTTGACATGAATCTGCATCTATCATTAATTATGTTGAGCCAACATATTTATAGCCCAATAGGCTGATTATCAATTGATGGATTAGTTTTCCCAATATTAGCTGAGAGATAATAAGCAGTTGAAAATGTGAACCTAAAGTTCAGATAAATTATTTGAAAAGAAATATTATTGTCTCGTCTTGATTAGGGGTGGGAATGAGCCGGGCCAAGCCGGGTTTTGCTTAAATAGGCTAGGCCTAGTTAAAAAAAACTAAGGCCTAAACCTTGGCCTTTTATTTGTCAAAGGCTTTATTTAAAGCCTGACCTGACCTTTTTTAAAAGTTTGGCCTGACCTATTAGCCTGTCTAAAAGACTAGTTTGTGTTACAAATTTCAAACAGAGTTTGTTCATAATTTTTTTTCCTTTTAATTTGTGCAACATACTTATTATAAAGATAAACATTAATGCGATAAAAATTAAACTAATAGAACATAATTATAAAATTTACAAATGAATATAAATTCAAGAATAATCATGACTGATAACAGCACGGATTTCAAACTTCATCTAATAACCATACTTGACCTTAGGCATGTAAATTGTAACGCCCTCTTTAATTATTTAACTATTTTATAGAGTTTAGAGTTCACTTTGATGATTTATGTGATTTTATATGATTAGGTGATGTGTTGATATTTTATTGATAGACTTATTTTATTATTTACTAGAATAAGATTTGAAAATTAGAGTAAATAATATGTTGAAGGGTTGTTTTGTGAATTTAGAGAGTTTTGTGGAATTAAGAGAAATAAATAAGTTAAGAGGAAAGAGTAAGCTTTGGTGTGAGAAGAGAAATTAGGTTAAGAATATAAAACCGTAAGAGAAGTTAGAAAAACAGAGAACGCGTACAACAAGCTTTGGAGAAAAGAGGAGAAAAGAGAAGGGAGAGTGAGGCTGCCGATTTCACTTGTCTAAGGTAAGGGTGAGACTAACATTCAATCTTACTAAGTCTGTAATTCTGATGGTTATGTTTAACAAGAGTAGGAAGAGTTTTGGAGGATTTGAGAGTTAGGTTAAAAGTGATGAATTGAGGATTAGATGATGAGAAGTCGTTAGATTGATGTAGAAAATGTGTACAGACCTTAGATAATCCATAGGATGATTATAGGAATCAGTTTTGAGGTTTAAACCAAGTGATTAAATGAATTTTCGTGAAAAACACAACTCTGCCCGAGCCCAGAAATTCATCGCTCGCCACGGCGACATATATCTCGCCCGGCGGAGCTTGCCACGGCGACATATGTCTCGCCTGGCGGAGCTCGCCAAGGCGACATATGTCCCGCCCGGCAGACAGCATCAATACCCTTGTTTCGTGATCTTGTGTCCTTTCGATCGAGTTGTTGCGAGTTGACCTGCGAGTCAACCTTGGTTTTGAGAAGTGATCTTTTAGTCGAGTTTTAGATGGATTTGAGTGCCTTAATATGTATAAGAATGATTAGGCAAGTTGTTAGACTGAAATTGGACATAGAGAAGTTAAAAAACGGGATTTTTGAGTGAAAAATGTCAAGTTCCCGAGAGCATCCATTTTCTGTTCGCCTTGAGCTCGCCATTGCGAGCGTTCCCTTTTCCTGAACTCGCCATTGCGAGCAGAGGTACTCGCCTAGCGAGTGGTGCTTAGAAAGACTACCTTTTAGGTTTTTCTTTAAGTGACTTTGTCGCACAGTTTGATGTGAGATGATCTTTAGAGTAATGAATGAAGTCGTTTATGCTACAGTTGTAGTTCTGAGAATATAAACTAAGATGATATGAATGTTGTTAGCAATGAGATATAATCGTATATTCTTTATGTGAAATATATATAATGTCTAAGTTGAAGTTGTTGCTGATTATCATTTGATTATTGTTATGATTAAGTTGTTGAATTCTGTTGTTGACTGATTCTATTATCAATAAGTTGCATGAGTCGGTCTATGAAATAAGAAGTTGATCCAAATTGTTGGAATCCTAAGATGTCGATGTTTTGTAAGTTGTATGATGTTGAGTCCATGCATACCCATTTTAGTTGGGGGCTTGATGCCCTGTGAGTTTTTACTCTACACGTTGAGGGCTTGATGCCCTGGAGCTTTAGCTCATTTGCGGTGAGGGCTTGATGCCATGGAAGTATATTAATACTTATTACGTTGAGGGCTTGACGCCCTGGATTGGTACCACATGCATGAATAAGATGTCTAAGTTGCATAGTCGAGTT
Organism: Medicago arabica; assembly: GCA_946800305.1. Taxonomy (NCBI): domain Eukaryota; kingdom Viridiplantae; phylum Streptophyta; class Magnoliopsida; order Fabales; family Fabaceae; genus Medicago; species Medicago arabica. The sequence goes on from OX326964.1 coordinate 37,199,011, forward strand.
GAAGTTGCGTAGTCAATGTCGAAGTTGTCGAGTTGTCTAAGTTGTCGATTTGATAATTATCAATGAATCGTTAATGAAGAGTTTTATGTTGTTGTTTATGTTGTGTATGTGAAGTATCGTTAAAGATGATTTGAAGTTGATTGTCGCTTATGTTGTTTATATTGTTTATATGAAGTATTATTAAAGATGAACTACGTGGTTATTTGTATTACTAATTGATGTTGTTATGATGATTACATAATGTAGCTTATTAGTTGTTAAAGAAGTACTATATGAAGAATTATTATGATTAATTGATGATGTCCATGTTGTTAAATGTGTTTGATGAATTATATGCTTATTATTATTGTTTTGTGAAATTTCACCCCTTCTGCTTGAAAATGTTGCCTTCCCTATGGGTAACTTGCAGGTAACCAAGAATAGTTGCGGTCGTGTGAGGTATCTCTCGCGTGTGTCTTAGACGCTCTGATACGTAACGGGATGGGAATTTTGTTGTCGCTTTCTATTCCTTACGTATTGTTTTATGAACTTGTTGATGAACTAAATTTATGAGATTTTGTGTTGAGGCCCTTGTGCCAAAGATTGTTTTGAAAAGTTGAAATATTTCCGCTGCGATGTATTAAAGAATTTTTTTTTTATTCCATTTATGATTTTATGAAAAGAAGTGTGACATTCCGTTTACGTTGAAAAACTCTGATTAATCTATGTTATTTTAAAGTTGGGAAAACGGGGTGTTACATAAGTAGCAATCCTTAACAGTTCACACAAATCAAATAACAATGAGTCTTAAATGATAACTTAACAATCTTACCAAGAGTTGTGTTGTATCCCAATTACAAAAAAAAAAATTTGAAATAATAATAATTGTGGTATGAGAATTTGAAGGATAAGTAATTCTTTTTGATATATATAAATATAAATAATAAAACTGGAAAAATGTAATATACTTATATATGGGTCGACCTGATAGGCTTTTTTATAAGCCTAAGCCCGACCTATCTAAATTAATAGGCTTTTTAAAAAGCTGAGTCTAACCCATTTATTTAACGAGTTAGGTCGAGCCGGACTTTTATTAGGCCGAGCCATAGGTCCCTGACGGATGGACTGTCGTATTCCCACCCCTAGTCTTGATTCTCAAGATATAACTCATTTGCAAAGGTTAACAATCTATTATCTTTTTTCTCTAATTATGAAAGTTAATGACCTATAAAAATACAATTTTGCCCCATCTTAATATTTTGATACCTCTATATATTTACCTCTTTGTGTCTTTTGTAGCAAACTATCATATTTAGTTGAGAGAGAAAATAAATTTCAAAAGATTGATCGACCCTAATCTATCCTAAAAAAATACACAAATCACAGGCACAACCCAACGAACTTGTATACAAATAATAATTAATATGAAAAGTGAACATTTTCAAAGAACAATTAATGGATCAAGCTTCAGCATGATATCAAAATCCAATTTTTAACATTTCCCTAAATAAATCAGTAAACATAAAAGCTCTTTCGAGCTTGAAGAACCAAAATGTAGGTAAACAAGAGACCTTGAAACCTATAGATCTGAACATATTTGGAAATAACAGAGAATCAAAAAAGTCAAGCTACAATGTCATATTATAAAATAATATTTTTTTATTATTGTTGAATATTAATTATTTTATCTTTTAGAAATATGACTATAATTGTACCCCAAAAAAATATGACTATAATAAACATCTAAGAAATGATAACTGAGTCACTAAATAATATAGTGATTCAATTCATACACGGGACTCATAACGACATCTTTATGAATAATAAAATCTTTATTTTTTTTAAATTATTATATATTTTTAGTTTACCACTTCATTATATTTAATAACAACTATTTCAATGGGGCAAATTACACTAACCTCCATAAGGTCTTCTTAAATAACACAAACACCAGCTCTATTTTTTACATAAACACTGATCTCACTATTTTTTTATCAAATTTATAAGCACTTCCCTTATATTATAACACAAGTTAAACTTTGTTTATTTCATTTTTTTAGCAATTCATTTCTTCATACGAGTATGAACACCACACGTAATTTTCGACCATTTTTTCTTTCCATTTTTCACTTAGGTGAATTTCCCAACTTATTATTCCTCACTCAAGTCTATTGTAACAAATTATCATATTTAGTTGAGAAAGAAAATAACTTTCAAAAGATTGATCGACCCTAATCTATCCTAAAAAAATTCACTAATCACAGGCGCAACCCAGCGAACCCGTATACAAAGAATAATTAATATGAAAAGTGAACATTTCCGAAGAACAATTAATGGATCAACCGTCAGCATGATATCAAAATCCAAGTTTTAACAATTCCCTAAATAAATCAGCAAATATAAAAGCTCTTTTGATCTTGAAGAACCAAAGTGTAGGTAAACAAGAGACCTTGAAACCTTTAGATCTCAACATATTAGGAAACAACAGAGAATCAAAGAAGTCAAGCTACAATGTCATATGATAAAATAATAATTTTTATTATTGTTGATTATTAATTATTTTATCTTTTAGAAATATGACTATAGTTGTACCCCAAAAATATATGACTATAAAAAACATTGAAAAAATGATAAGTGAGTCACTAAATAATATTGTGATTCAATTCATACACGAGACTCGTAACGACATCTTTATAAATAATAAAATCTTTATTATTTTTGATACTATTATATATTTTTAGTTTACCACTTCATAATATTTGATAACAACTATTTCAACGGGGCAAATTACACTAACCTCCATAAGGTCTTCTTAAATAACACAAACACCGGATCTATATTTTAACTAAACATTAATCTCTTTTTTTTAATCAAATTTATAAGCACTTCCCTAATATTAAAACACAAGTTAAACTTTGTTAATTTCATTTTTTTAGCAATTAATTTCTTCATACAAGTATAAACACACGTAATTTTCGACCATTTTTTCTTTCCATTTTTCAGTTAGGTGATTTTCCCAACTTATTGTCCTCACTCAATGTGATATAATTTCTTTCCATTTTTTCTTTCCATTGATCAAACACAATGTCCATCCACCTAAATTCATCTCATTTCTATATTATCTTTTGATCTCTTATATAATTGTCGATGTTTGATTCTATTTTGTGGTATAAACAAATGTTGTTATTGTTTCTCCATTGGGAGGAAAAAATGTCATTTAACTTTATTATGAAAATAGAAAACAGATACAAACTAACCAAAATGACTGAAATTAAATTATATATTTACAAAGTTATTGAAATGGATAAAATTAGTGGAGATTGATGCGTTTTAAAAAATTAAAAGGGGTACTTGTGTTATTTAAAAAAATCTCAAGGTAAGTCAATGTAATTTGCCCTTTTATCATTAACGTCTGCTTAATTCATTAGTTTTTCTTATTTTCTCAATTCATATAGCATTGCCCCCACTTCAAATTAACTCGTGCCAGTGCTTAGCACGGGTTGCTAGTTATTATAAAAAAAGTTGTTTAAGGGTATAATTGAGATAATTAAAAAGTAAGTATAAATGTAATATCCCGCTCATTAGTTTCATCATGATTTATATGTTAACTTATCATATGCGCGTTTAAGATGGAAGGGCCTTTTAGTACTTTCATTTAAAGGGTATTTAAGTGAGTTTAGAGCCAAGATTATTCATTTTGTCATGGTACTTCCTCTCTCTAAACTTCTAAGATCAGAATTCTCTCATTTCCCTCTTTAGAATTTTGAACCCCATCCTTTCATTGTGGCTCAATCCTCTCTAAATTCATCATTCTTGGATGATCAAGGTTTAGGAATGGTTTAATCATGAAGATTGCACAAGGATGGACCTAACTTAATCTTTCAAGCTTGGATTCTTGAGTTAGAGGCTTTGCATGCTTTAGGGTTTGGTTTAGAAGTGGAACTTGAAGATTAATCTCAGAATTTGCAAGTGAGTTCTTTAGTTAGTTTCCCTCATTTATGGGTTATGTGGTATTGTGTGAGAAATGATGATTGTTAGTTTATGAATGTATGATTCTAGTACCCCCATGTCATTTATTTGTTGTGATTATGTTAATATTGCTATGCATGATGATTTTTGTTGTTTATATGAGTTTCTGGAAGTGTAATGTGCATTGCAATACTTAATTTTGAGGTTTTTGATGTCAAAACTCGAATTCTGCACTTCATGACCCGAAGAAACTCGCCATACGCGAGAAACACGCTTATAGCGAGTTGTCTCCAGGAACTACTCGCCTATGGCGATTTAGGGGAGAGTTCCTCAGCTCCTCAAGAGCTGTTGGATCGTCATGGAGGCTTTTTCTCGCAGTATTTTCTGACTTTAAAATCCCCAAACAACATCTAATCAATGCGCATTACATCGTAAGATTTTTTAAACGAAATGCATGATCAATATTAATAAATTCAATGAAGGATAACTTATGAGAGTTATGATATGACCTATACTCGGGTAGGATCCAACTTTAAGTATGGGGAATCCTTAAAACCTCGACTTAGATAGTCGAGATTATGTATGCTAGCACGCCTTCAAGGCGTATTATGATTACGACTAAGATTATGTATGACATATCGTGTCTCTTGCAATCTATGCTAGGGGGATTCAAGAGGTTCACGTTAGGGGGATGGGATATGCTCCGCAAGGTAGGCCCGCACGACATTAGAAGAACTTATTCATAAGCACTTTATAAGACCCAGTGTGCCTCCTTGGAGTGCGTTAGTGTTGCTAGTTAAGAAGAAGGATGGTGGAATGAAGTTATGCATTGATCACCGTCAGCTGAATAAGGTAACTATCAAGAACAAGTATCCTCTACCAAGAATTGATGACCTACTTTATCAACTTAAGGGAGCGAAAATGTTCTCTAAAATTGATCTCATATCGGATTATCATAAGATTCGTATCAAGTCATCAAATGTGTCCAAGACGACTTTTAGGACGCGTTACGGACACTATGAATTTTTAGTTATGCCATTCGTTGTGACTAATGCCCAAGCAGTATTCATGGATTATATGAACAGGATCTTTCAGCCATACTTAGATCAATATGTTATTATCTTCATGGATGACATCTTAATCTATTCCAAGAGCCCACAGGAGCATGTCCAGCATTTGAAGATAGTGTTAAATTTCCTCCGAGAAAAGCAGTTATACGCAAAATTTAGTAAGTGTGAATTTTGGCTCTTAGAAGTCAAGTTTCTAGGACATGTCATTTCTCAAGGAGGAGTGGCAATTGATAAGTCGAAAATGGAAGCACAGGGTATGGATGTGGATCTTCAAAGGACAATTGGATATCCATAATTTTCTATGGCTTCAGATGGAACGATGTTGTTCGAAGGCAGAGTATGTGTTCCAAATGACTTGGAGCTCAAGAGATTGATTCTAGAAGAAGCACATAAGAGTAGTTTCTCAATTCACCCTGGTGCTACCAAGATTTATCAGGATTTGAAAAGAGATTATTGGTGGCCTAGCATGAAAATTGAAATTGCGGAGTTTGTAGATAGGTGTATAGTATATCAACAAGTCAAGATTGAGCATTAGAGACCATAAGGTTTGCTTGAACCGTTAGAAATTCCGCAGTGGAAGTGGGAGCAGATATTTATGGACTTTATGGGAGGCTTATGTTGGAACAAATGGTGTTTAACAATACCACTTTTAGTTTTGATGATAACAAGGTATTAAAAATTGTCAATTGGATATGCTAATATTTGTTTAAGTGTGCAGGATCTTAGTCAAAGATTTTAATTTTAGAAAGTATTCTGTAAGAATAAATGAAGAGCAAAATCCTAAAGAAGCTTGTTGCAAGTGATTCTGAAGACTTGGAGAGCCTGAAAAAGCTGTTTCGAAAAAGTGCAAAACAAGAGGTTCAGAAGACTCAGAGAATCTGAAGAACGAAGAGAGTCTGAAGGAGCCGAAGAGAGTCTAAAGTTCAATAGAGTCCAGAGTTCTACAGAGAGTCTGAAGATTGCAACTCAAGAATTTGTTTAGATGAATCTTTGAAGGCATTTCATTGCAGAAGAAACGTTCATATGGAGTAACAGCTATCTTGAAGTCAACTTAAGCATGGGATGCTTTGCGACAAAGAATGTAGGAAAAGGACAGAGTACTTTGTACGAACCCTGTTTCCACTACTTGTACTATTGGCAGCTGTGTCTACTGGTATTTTCGCTTCAAGTGGAATGGAATTCAAAATATGTATTGAAGGACGATTACCATATCAAGAAACAGATCAACAATAATTGATCAAGCTTCTAGATGACTCTGTAATGTGCTGGATTTTCTCAACGTCTCTCTACAACGTCTATATAAAAGATAGAAGACTTAAAGAATGTGTTAGACTCTATTACTGAAAAACTTAGCTATTGCGCTATATTTTTATTCTCCCTGAGTCAAACAAACACATCAACAACTTAGCAAATTCTTACAAACTTGTTTATCCTAGAATTTCTAAGTGTCACAGAAAACAGAGTCTGTCTATTGTTTTGTATCTGGAACACCACTGATTGTATATCAAGTGTTCAAACTCTTATTCAATTTTCTGTAAATTGTGGTAGAAGTCTCTTGCCTGCGTGCTTGAGCATTTGAAGTCTCTTGGGTGTGTCCTTGAGCAAAAGTAGTCTCTTGCTTGTGTGCTTGAGCATTGGAAGTCTCTTGTTGTGTTCTTGAGCAACTTGTAATTTGTTATTATATTTTAGTGAACTCTCCTTGGAAGTGCAAGGGGGACATGACTACTTCTGGTTTGTGGAAGGAACCTATATAATTGCTTGTGTTCTCTCTTTCCCTTATCTCTTTACTCTATTACGCTGCAACAAACTCTGAATTTCCACCAGGACCTGAACTTGTTCAGACTCTGATCCTAGAAAACATAATCATTCTTTTTAAGAGACGCGAAAAAGTCAACACAATTCAACCCCCCCCCCCCCCCCCCCCCCCTCTTGTGTTTTTCTCACCTTCAGCTTACCCTGTACTCAGAAAGGACATGACTCAATTTGGGTAATATCGTAGATAGATTGACTAAGTCGGCTCATTTCTTACCGGTTAAGTGTACCTACAAGACATCCTAGTATGTAGAGTTGTTTATCTCAGAGATTGTTAAGTTACATGGTGTTCCAGTGAGTATTGTGTCAGATAGGGACCCAATCTTCACTTCGCACTTTTGGAAGGCTTTCTAGAGAGCTTTAGGAACTCGGTTGAAAATGAGCATGTCTCATCATCCGCAGATGGATGGCCAAACAGAAAGGATTATTCAGACTTTAGAAGATATGTTTCGTGCTTGTATTCTGGAAGATGGTGGAAGCTGGAATAATCATCTACCTCTGATAGAATTTTCTTATAACAACAGTTATCATTCAATGTAGGAGAGCAATGTAGGAGAGCAAGTGTTCCTGAAAGTCACGCCTAAGTTGGTTTGTGAGGCCTTTTTAAAACTAAGAAGTTATGTCCCAAGTATGTTGGGCCATTCCAGATACTCAGATGTATCGGTCCAGCAGCTTATCAGTTAGCTTTACCCCCAGACATGTCAGGATTGCACGATGTTTTTCATGTGTCTCAGTTAAAAAAGTATATTTTGGATCATAACTATGATGTATAGTCTAGCTAAATAAATAAATGCGACATGACTGTTATTTAATATTCAACGATATAAACAGGGGGGATTTGAAGAATCATAACCGGTGCTAACTTTTCTGCAACCAAAAACAAGTAAACCTGCTCTGTTGCAAACAGATAAAAATTGCAACTCTTTAACCCTTATATTTTATAACGTCAAACATACAAAAATAAGTAACGAGAATTGTTTGGATGAAACGACAATCCATGTGGATACGATACTATACTTATCGTTTTATTACTTGGTAAACGATTTAGTAAACTTGCCATATCCGACCATCAAGTTTTTGGCGCCACTGTCGGGGATTGGTGATATTTTCAACTAAGCAATTTAAATTACTTATTCGTTTTTATATATAAAAAAAACGAGGTATAGAAAGCACAATAATTATAACTATAATTATTAATATTTATTGTTACTTCTAGAATAGTGCTACTTGGGTATTTTTGTTTGTGATTGTTTCAGGAAACACATAATGGATCATTCTTCAACAAACCAGTTCAATCATTACAACAAAATATATCCCAAGGAGTATCATATGTCTGATTCTGACTTAGTGAAGTACGATCAAGGAAATTATGAGTTGATGGCAAAAGCGATATCAATGATCATGATGAAGTCACTCAACAAATTGAAGAGCTGGGAGACGTCATTAAGAGAGGAATTATGAGACACATAGAGGAACTCGAGATAGAAACCGACAAGGTTTGTAGAACTCGCGTCTACTTCAAATAATTTCTTGAAAAAATAAAAAGTAACAAGTTACAAAGTATCGACTCAAGTGAGTTTCAAGAAGACGAGTTAACAACATCTAAAACTGCACACTCAGTCCCTTTACCTTCTATTCATCTTTCATGTTTATCCACTAATGACACCACCTCTTGGACAAAAGGACATGAGCAGGATAAAAAGGAAAATACCCTAAACAAATCCTCCCCTGAAATTGTAGCACAAGACAGTGTTGGATACATTAACACTAAAGTCAAGAAAGGAAAACAATGTGATCACTTGTCAAAAACTCATCTTAATAAGGAAGAAGCGCTACGAGTGCAACCAACATTACAAGCCCAGTTCAAAGAGAAGCAGAATACCCCAATGTCCGAGCCTCTTGTCGATAAAGGTTCCATTTTATGAATGAGTAGACGGCAAATCCTTGATGATAGTGAGAACCCTTGAAAACTCCTTGACCTCAGCAAGTTGTCATATCCTCAAAAGTTGAAGAGAAAAGACCTTACTACATTTACAGGGAGTTGTAAGGCAATATTTCAAGGACGGTTACCTCTAAAGAAGAAGGACCCTAGAAGTTTTAATTATATTGGGAAGTTGTCCTTGAAAGAAGCTTGGTGTAGTCTAGGAGAAGGAATAAACTCGACCTCAACATTGCTTATAGGAAAGCTTGAAAGTATTATGGCACAACTACGGCACCATAAAACCGTAGAACACGCAGTGGATCCACCAAACTCATAGTTGGTCCGGATTTATGTATGTTCACTATTTTCTATGTATTTGATTGTTTAGCTATGAGTAGCTAAACTCTTAGATTGATTAAGCCATGAGATGAATCTTTGTGATCTGTGATGGTGTAATTTGTTAAGAACTCTTTTTAACATCAATGAAAAACTAGTCTTTATTCAGAATTATTTGTGTTTAATGTTTTTCTTATGATTGTTTGTATGACTACTAACCCTAGCTTCTTTTAACCATATAAATTGATCTTAGGAATTGAATGACTACTAACCCTAGCTTTTAATCCTGAAATAGTAATTCTGTTTAATTCAACATAGGAACCTAGAGATAGGAAATTGAGAGTTATGACTTATGAATTAACGTTCTCACCATGCTTCCGCAGTTATTCAATCGGTTTAAGAGATTAAAAGGTTATAACTTAGGAATGGGTTTTGAGTCAAGAGATTGATCAAAACCACTTAGTTAATCCGTCGTAAAGCTAGGTTAATTTCTTTGAGAGTGAAGAGAGCCAAATTACTCACAATGAGCAATAGAGGATTCGAAAGGATTGATCATCTGTTTTAATCCAATTATCAAACCATTTTATTTACTTTGTTTATATTCTAATGGAATCTATATTTTCTAACCGAATTTATATCTTATGCGTGAATCTATATTTTCTAATGAAATCTTTATTTTATGTTATTTAATCTTATGCAATCAAATCAAATCTACTACTTATATTTTACAAAATAATATATACATCCTAAATATTAACACAGTCCTCGTGGATACGAACTTATTTTATTACTTCGATGCATTTTTAGTACACTTGCTAAAAGTCTATCAGTACTTATAGGATCATCATCTCTTTTTCCGCCGAATAGCATAACCAGTGAGATTCAAAACAAATATTTTCATATCCATTCTAGATTCTAGGTTGTTAGATACTTAAATATTCCAATATATATTATGAGTATTCCATATGAATGTTATTATTGCTTGAATTTGCGACTGTTCTTTACGGACGATCGATTAAGTTATATTTCACACGAGGCAATTTTTCTTTGGTACCTAAAGCCTTTCAAGCCACCCTTATATATTCTTATTATAGTTTTTGAAACCACTTTGAGCCTCCATACAAAAAATTTCTTTCTTTTTAGTGACAAATCATGTCATGTCCTACACTTCAAATGCACCATGTTTGATTTCACTTGGAGTTAGATAGGTATTATTATGACTGCACAAGCTTTGAAACTAAGTTTGGAGTTGCTCTTTGGAATTAACAACATTTTAAGTTTGGGGATGGGGTAACAGTAGAACACATTTGTCAAAAAAAAAAATAAAAAAAAATGTAGATGACCATGGATCAACACAAAAAGAAAAAGAAAAAAAAAATCAAGAGCCAAAAAATGGTCTCTTTTTAAAAAAAAAATGTTTATGTTAAAAATAAATTTTTACCCATCTTGTTTAAATCAAGGAAGGAAGGATGGTAGTGCATTAATGTTTAGAAGGAATCCCTAGTGAACTAACTCAAAGATCTTTTATTAGCCTAATTTCCCAAAATATATCCACTATTAACCTAAGCCAAGTTATAGCTCTCAAAGTCCTCTAAGTGTGTTAATAATTTTAACTTGACCGTCTATTTAGATTTTTTTTCAAATTTATAGCAAGGTACATTCATGTGACGACTGGAGTGGGAAAATGGCGTGGTCAACACTATTGGCTTTAGGAGATACATACTTGTATCATTAGAAAAAAAAGTATGGCTGCGAATATGTGTTCCTTTCACCAAGTCGGACCCGCTTGAATTTATGGTGGTAAGTTAGTTGCTGCTCTGGTATAAATGTGATGAATGATTCCTAAGCACAACTCTCAGAAAATTGCCTATGATTTTGGGACTTTTGTATTGTTTTCTATATTTGAGTCTGTAATTCTTGTTTTCCCGAAACATAGCAATTTTAGGGGGATTTTAAAGTAATTCACGAAGAAATCAAGCAAATAAAAAAATCAAGAACATCTGAAGAATTATGAATATTTAGAAAGACAGAGAATGAAGATTCAAGAGGCCTCGGGAAACTTAAAGGAGGAATGAATTATTTTACCAAATTCCGAGAAGACGAAGACCTAAAACGACGGAAAATCGGAGAATTTGGACCCAGTAATAGACCCCATGCGCCTAGCACATGGAATTGGCATGCCATGCACTTAGGGAATTATCCATGCACCTAGGGCATGGCTTTTTTCATACACTCATGCATTAGGCATGCTGGTCATGTGCCCCGTGCATATTAGAATGCACCTAGGGAATTATCCATGCTTACAAACAACAACAGACAGACTAAAATCCTAAATGACACTTTTAGAATTGCAGCTTCATTAGTCTTCTTAGGTTTAGAGTCTTCCTTTATATAACTTGAGAATAGCATGGGCTTGACGAGAAATTCAGGCTAAACATTCCAACTGATTGAATTCAGTCTTCAACACAATATTTTAAAAGCAAATATATTTTTTCCTTAAATGTTACAACATCACACTTAAGAAACACGCAAAGCATAACCACCTTCTACAACTTCTAGAAAACAGACTACGTGAATCATATCTCCATAGAATCTTCACTGATCTCACGCTGAAAACAAAATTCCAAGAAAGCTAAGCAAGGCACACTACGATGTCTTACCAACATGTCAAGACATTTTGTCCAACATCGTGCTATAACACTTATTTTAACAAAATGCAGCCAATAACAAACTAAACACCTAAGAATAAGTTATTTATTTGATATGAAATTTGTTTCAAAGTTCCAGATAGATTTGAGATTGCATAAGAAAAGAATTATGTGTTATGTGTCAAATCCGTCTGAATATTTCTTGCACATATGGGATGGAACTTTCTAAAACACATATATTTGAGACATTATCTATTATAATATTACTTCATCCAAAATGTCTATAATTTATCCAAAAAAGTTAATGTAATGTAAAATGAAGTTTCGGAGATATAAAGTTAGTTTGATGACTAAAGTGAGAGTTAAATATTAAATTGATAAGAATATTAAAATATTTGATCATCACCTTCACCATGAAAACTAACAATAACAACATCAATTGTTTCAAACAAAATCTAGAGACAAAATTTAGTGCCCATTTTTTACGAATGATTTTTGGGTTAATAGGTCTTTACCCCCTGTAATATAGGTCATTTTCGGTTTTCCCTCTGTAAAATTAATTTTTTGATTTACCCCCTGTAAAATATTTTTGTTTTGATTTACCCCCTAATAGGCCAAACAAAAACCAATTTTATTTTATTTTTCAAGAAATTTTCGTTTTTGTTTGGTCTATTAGAGGGGTAAATCAAAACAAAAATATTTTACAGGGGTAAATCAAAAAAATAATTTTATGTTTTAGTTATGTTTGTATGTAAGCTTTTCTCCTAAACTATTTTGTTAGAAAATAGTTTTTGTGCTAATACTGAAATAGCAATTTTGTTTACATTTTAAAGTAAATCATTTTCAATAGAAGATTGAAGAAAAAATATTTGTGTTTTCAACCTTATTAATAAAAAGTTATCTTTCGACACATGTATAATTTTCAACCATGGTTTATTTTTTAAGAAAGGTTCAACTATGATTTATGTTTTTCTTAAAAGTCTCCAAAATAATGTTAACGAGTGCTTTTGGCTACATTTTAAGGATTTTAAATGGGAAATTTATATAAAACTGTGTATTGAATGCATTAAAAATTAAAACATTTGACTTTTTAAAAATTATTTTTTTCATTTGAAATCATTAAAAAATACTCGGAAACACTCATTCGTAAAAATTTACTCTTGCGTAAATGCTTTTAGTGCCAACTTACACAATTTGTAATGCGTACTTTTGTTTAGTTAGGTGATTGCAACACTTTCTCGGTTAAGAGATGTTATGGTCACCTAAAATCTGTCTTAATCAGTTTTAATTTTGCTCAAATATTAATGCATTAAGGCATTGCATTAATGGTGAAGTTATGTTTGTATTCGTATTGTACTCTTGATTTTGGCATTGTTCGTGCCTCTTAAAAATTCAACGTTTTATAAAAAAAGAAATGAACTCACAACTAAAAAATATAAGAATGGAACTTGCACCTTAAAAAAAAAAAATAAACTCACGCTAAAAGAAGAAGAAAACACTCATTCATAAGCTACCACCCACCCTCATAAGCTTGTTTTATTTACCAAAAATCTATCTTGATCGGTTACTGTCCAATGTCCATTATCTATACTTTGAAAGAGACTAAAAGAAATTAATATCAGACGGAGGTTGTTACATTTTAATAGAAAGTGGCAGACTGAAACATAGAAAACTGAAACATTTCAATGTTCAAGTTTTATTGAAATTAATAGCAGACTGAAACATTTCACTGATCAAGTTTTATTGAAATTAATAGCAGACTGAAACATTTCAATGTTCCTAAAATCTATTGTAATGTTTGGTACTGACAAATCATATTACGTTTCAACACTCCATACTAACGTGCATGCATTGGGCCTCCATACTGAGATGAGCCAGAAGCAGGTTATCTCAACTCTATAGCTGGCAACTTTGGAATGAAAAATACTAAGGTGCATGCATTCACCTCTTGGCTCCCCAATGCATTTCCACCTGAGTAATTAATTTTAGTCTCTTTCAAAGCATAGATAACGGATCAAAGATAGATTTTTGGTTTCCTTGTAAATTTTTGGTAAGTTGCAAGTGGGCACCTGAGTAAATATGGGCACGCAGTACATATATTGTGTCAATAAGTACATAAGCATAGTATCTTACTATTAATCAAAGGGTTTTGTTAATATGAGCATTTGTTAAAAAATTTAAAATCAAAACAGTTGATAATTTTTATGAAAAAAGTTGCTTTATGATGTTTCAATGTGTTGAATGCTTAAATCTTAAAAAATAAACCAAAATAAAGTCCGAAAGGAGTATAAAATATGTTTTATTTAAATTATATTCAAGCTAGAGACCAAGTTGGCAGTAAAATTACATGACATAAAAAAAGGTAACAAAACATTTTATCACTTTTAAAAACATTTCTTCTCTTTCTTCTATAATATCTTTAACAAATGATTATCTCATTATATATATTTTACTCTATATATTACATAATTAAGAGTATTATTGGTAAATCAATAGTTAATGTTGTATTATATTTATTTGAGCAAGAAGGTCGACTCAATATGTTTAAGTAATTTTTTTAAAACGTTATATTTATTTATATGTTCAAAAACAGGGTTGACTCAATATGTATAGAGGTTTAAAATAAAGTTAATGTAAAAGATATGATATACTTATGCTAAATTATCATTTTGTACGTTTAGTATGACCAAATTATATTGGGGGCCTAACTTATCCTTACAGCATTGGCTTGTAAGGTGAGGAGTGTCTCCTCTTTATAGAGTCTTATCAAGAGTCTAATCTAACCAATGTGAGACTAAATCCACCCTCACAAGGCCAACACATGGCAAGCCAACACGAGGCAACCAAGGGCAGATCACAGTTAAGGTGGGATTACCCACACACCCCCTCACACTCATACCCAATGGGGATGAAGTGTGGCAATGTTAAGGCTCTGATACCATGAAATTTGGGGTCTAACTCATCCTTACAAAACCGGCCAACACAAGGCAAGCCAATATGAGGCAACTAGGGTCATGTCACAATTAAGACGGGATTACCAACACACCCTGTTACGCTCGGGGAGGGATTTCCAACAAAATGTATTAAGCTCTAAAGCTATAGATTGAGCTATATGTCTCTTGGGTCAACACAAATCAAAATTATTATTTTATTTTTAAAGGAAATTTTATCTATTCAAATTTTCTTTTTGAAAATGTCAGTTTTTTTAGTAGTCTTGAATTCTTTAAATCGAATAATTATGTGGACAAATTTACAAAAAGAAATTCAACATTTTATATTTAGGTCTTTGCAATTTTTGTCTTAAGACTTAAGAGCACATGTTAAGAATCCAAAAATTAAATAGGGAATTAATTAAAAATGAAATATTGCCTTGAAAATAGTGCTATGTATTATATGTTGCTTTTTATTTTATTTTTTAAGGAATCAACATTTAAAAAGTTAAATACACATGACTTTTAAAATGAATATTTCTATGTCTAACTCATGAATATGTATCCGTATAGCACATGTTGGTATTTACTTTATATTTATATAGTATTTAAATTTAAATTGAATAAGACATTTTTAGGGTGGGGGACTATAACACCTCTTGGCCCTCAATGCCTTCGCCTGAGGGGTAAAACTATAAAGGATGTATCAAAGTGTTGCAACCATGTGAGGACTAAATAAGACATGCAATTCAGGTAAGTTGACATCAATCAATGGCATTGTGCATTGTAATCGTAAAATTGTGAATAGTTTACTGAACACCTAACAAAAATTAGCTACATTAGTAAAGTTTGAAATGGAGTAAAATGAGTTTGTGGATACCACTTGTGGATTTATCTGCCTAAGTTTCAATAGTTATTGGTTAAATTGCCCAATTAATTCTTAGTCATCTTAGATCTCACTTATAAAATATTTAAAACAAAAAACTTCATTTTGCGGTAAAATGAGAAGAAGAATCGATGAAGATTCCTAAGAGGAATAAAATCAAAGAGTCAAAAAAACACGTTGCAAATATTACAAAAATCAGTAGTAAATTAGCACTCATTACGAACGAGCAAAAGAATGAAGGAAACATAACGTAAAATTGAGAAAACAGGAAAAATATGCAATGAGAGGCTCTATAATTTGTTGTACTAAGGGAAGGAGGGATTACATTTTTATCGATAATGGTTGGTTTATTTAAGCAATAGAGAAACAAGAGGGAAATGAAATGAGAATAAAACCCTAACTAGAGAATAGTACAAACAACTTATAGCAAATATATCAAATTAATTTGAATTAATTGAGATTATTGCATTTAAAAAAAAAAATTTGTTTCTTTTAATTTAGTCCATTCAAATCTATATAGAATAGACAAATCCTACATCACAAAATCTAAAATTAAGCCATAAAAAAAAATCTAAAATTAAAATAAATTTTTCCACCCACTATAAAAGGATGACGCTATTCACTATTGTTAAATAACTCATTCTCATTCCAAATTCCATATCTGCATCTTAAGTATTACATATAAAGAAAAAAATTCATATAGAAGGACCGAAGAAATATGGACTACTTAAGTTCTTTGATGACTTTGTTTTTTCATTTTGCTATTGTGGTGTTCCATATAACCAATGGAGAACCTATTGTGCCTGCCCTTTTCACATTCGGAGACTCAATCGTAGATGTCGGAAACAACAACAACCTACACACTGCTGTTAAAGCAAACTTTTTTCCATATGGAAGAGACTTTGTCACCCATAATCCAACCGGAAGAATGTCTAATGGAAAACTTGCTGTAGACTATGCTTGTGATTTTTCTGCCCCCTCAAAATCTACATTGTCAACTTATTTTATTTCAAAATAATTTTTTGCAGTGGTCTTTAAATTGTTAGTCTATTGCATGCTAGTAAGATTAAGACAGTTTAGCGGTCTCCAGACGACTGCACTATAAAGTTTGCTATAAGTGTCCTACTTTTTTTGTATAGTATTTGATTTTTTTTTACAAGAACTAATATTTGATCTATATATGTTAATTTATTGCAGCCGAATTCATTGGATTTACATCTTATCAACCAGCTTACCTAAACTTAAATACCAAAGGAAGCAACATCTTGAATGGTGCCAACTTTGCCTCATCTGGTTCTGGTTACCATGATACCACATCAATAATATATGTAAATAAACAATTCCTCTCTCTCTCTCTCTCTATTACTTTATTGTGTGTTGCATGAAATTAATATATTAATTAGCAATTCTTGTTATTTATCGAGAATTTTTTTTTGTGTGTTTCATGTGTGTAGAATGTAGTCCCATTAATGACTCAACTGGAACATTACAAGGATTGCCAGGAGGAATTGGTAAAACTAGTAGGGAAAGAAAATGCAACATCAATTATTTCTGGTGCAGCATATCTTCTTGTTGCTGGTTCTGGTGATTTTGCACAAAACTACTACATAAATCCAATCCTCCATAACCTCTATACACCTTTCCAATTCTCAGATGTTCTTATGCAAGAGTACTATAATTTCATTCAGGCACGCCCCTCTCAACCTTGTATCTTGCCTTAGAAAACATTTAAATTATTATTGGTTAGAAGGGGAGGAAATGAGAAAAAGAGATTATTTTAAACCTAACTTTTGGGAGGGGAGACTTAAAATATCTCTCCGGCTAATTACTGATATCCTCTATGTATATATGAATTTGGAGAGAAGATAATATCCATGTTATTAATCGTGGATAGTAACAGCTTATTTAAATTATGCAATGCAGCAATGTTATAGCACCACTTTTTAACAATATCTTGTACTAAATTGAATATCATGGAACAATGGCAATTTGTAATGGATAATATTTGTATACAATTTTGATTTAAACATCCTTACTAATATAATGTTAAACATTAGAAATTTGGAAGAAAAAAAAGTCGGATCTTTTCCTCCATTAAAATATCATCCTCATCAAACATATATATGTATGTGTTTATATATATATATATATATATATATATATATATATATATATATAATCTTATTTGATTTTAATCTAAATTTCTTTGCATGCATGTGACAGAAATTATATGCGCTAGGAGCAAGGAAGATTGGTGTAACAACACTACCTCCAATAGGTTGTATGCCTTATATCATCACTCTGTTTGGATACCCTACAAACAAATGTGTTAAAACAATAAACGATGTAGCTTTAGACTTCAATAGAAAACTTAACTTAACCACAAAAAACCTGATAAAAATGCTGCCTGGCGTCAAATTGGTCATCCTTGATATCTACCAACCTCTCTATGATCTTATTATCAGACCTTCTGATTATGGTACAATATCCTATTACACTAAACCTATTAAGTCATATTAATTATTGCTTATGAACAACATAGTTTGTTAATTTGTTTATTTCTATGTGTGAAATTAATACGCACAGGATTGTTTGAAGTGAGGAAAGGTTGTTGTGGGACAGGCTTGCTAGAGGTTGCTATATTATGCAATAAAATAAGCATAGGAACATGCACTGATGCATCAAAATATGTATTCTGGGATAGTTTTCATCCCACAGAAGCTACAAATAAGATTTTGATGGATCATTTGATTCCTGCTGCAACCTCCCTTTTATATTCTAACCAGACAGTTCGCTAGAAGTCATTTTGTACAAAACAGGCAAGGAATGCCTATCTTTAGGTTTGTTAACTGATAAGGAGGTTTTGGTCTAGCCCCCCTCCTTTTTTTGCTCTTGTTTGTTTGGTTTTCTTTCCTTAATATATTTGGGGTAGTGTAGCTCTCTGCACTATCTCTTTGGCTAAAAAAAATATTCTGACCAGATAGTTCGTTAGTCAATAATTTTCATTTTAATCAGGTATGATTGGAATTTTTTGGTTTAAAAAATATATTATAGAAATATTTGTATTTAGCAACAGGAGAGTCTCTCCAATAGAGAATTTGGTTTTCTAGAATTATATATCTACGCACTGTTTTAAAATAGTATTGATTCTTATGTTAGGTATGCAATTCACGTCTTTCTTCTTTATGCTTAATGAATTGAGCCATCCCTAAATTTTTTGGTAAAGTTATGAATAACTTTAGCTAAATATAGAAAACTATAGAAATAACATTTGGTTGAAAAAACCTAAGAAAAGAAAAACATTTGGTTGAAAAACCTATAAACTTTGAATTAATTTTGTTGTGAATTAAAAAAACATAAATTGAATAATTTAAAAAATATAATAACATGATATGATCCTAAATATAACAAGGATATCAAGTAACCTCGAATTCTATGCTTCTTGCATATCCTAAGTAGTTCAATACCAAACATTTAAATAGAAATCAATGACATAACTAATTTATTACTCTAAAAAGAAAATAAGAAGATTGAAAGTCAAGATAAATTAGCTTGATAGTGACCTTGACTTAACGTATTTTTTTTATCATTCAAATAGTAAAATACATGGTCCGTTCATTTTTATATGCTTATATACGCGGAAACAAGTTTTTGTGTTCCGAAATGATAAAATTTTGAAAATTCATAGGTACTTTAAAATACCAACATTATTATAGTATTTTATATATTATTTATTTTATATGCATAAAATCTGTTAAATTCTTGCACTACATCCATTGCGGATTTTATGTGTTTATATCCATGGAAACAAATTTGTATATCCCGATATGATAAAGTTGATATGATAAAAAATTTATATCCAAATGAGACCATTAATATTACTTTTTTTAACATTTACAACCATATGGTGACTAGTTCATCCACAATGTCATGGAAATTGGAAAGAATGTAACGGCTCAAGGCGAACTTCTTCTACATTGAAGGAAAGTAGTCATATGACTTGCTTACTTATGGACACCACTAGAATTGTAAAAGACATAAACAAACAAGCTATTATAAATTGAGGAAACTGTTGGAACAAAATATGTTTAACAATACCACCTTTAAGTTTTGATGATAACAAGGTATTAAAATATCAAATGGATATGCTAATATTTGTTCAAGTGTGCATGACCATAGACAGAGTCTGAAAGTACAAAAGAAAGCAAAGGAATTTACAAAGGAAGCTTATGTTGCAAGACAGAGTCTGAAGACCTTTAGAAGTTGACTGCCAGAAGTTGGCGCCATCAAGCGTCTGAAGGTCATCAGAAGTTGAAGTTCATTAGAGTCTAAAGACTGGAAGTTGTAGTTAGTAAAAGTTGGTTATTCTGAAGACACATCATTGCAGAAGGAATAGAAGCCTAGAGCAACGGCTATTTAAGAGGAATTAGAAGACATTTGATGCTTATCCACTGAATAGCGCAGAAAAAGGACATAGTACAATTGTACGACCACTACTCCACTACTCTATTCTTCATGTCTGCAATAGTACAAGAAACAATTGTGTATACGCTGGTTAATTCTCTATACAAGGAACAAAATTCAAATTATTCCCATAGGACATTAACCAAATCAAGCAACAAATCATTGGTGATAATCAAGCTTCAATAACGACTCTTTTTGATGTGCTGACAATCATCAACGTATCTTTCACACCTCTATATATAAAGGAGTGAAGACTTGAAGATGGAAAGAGACTCACCGACAATTTATTAGTGCCAAATCTCTGCAGAAATTTTTGTACATCAAAGTTCACTTAGAATTTCTTAACAACTTTCATATCTTAGAAATTCTAGAGTCTTATCTGATTTGTATTTGTGAACACCACTGGTTGTATATCAAGTGTTCAAACCTCAAACATTTTTATGTGTAATTCTGTTTGTTTAAAAGTCTCTTGCTTTTGTGCTTGAGCATAGGAAATCTCTTGCTTTTGTGCTTGAGTATTTGGATGTCTCTTGCTTTGGTGCTTGAGCATTTGTAATCAGATATTGATTTTAGTGAACTATCTTTGGAAGTGCAAGTGGGACATGACCACTTCCGGATTGCGGAAAGAACCTATGTAATTACTTTGTGTCTTTCTTTTCTCTCTCTTTTACATTATCCGCTTCATTATACTCTGAACATTGTATCAGACTCTGAACTCTATCAAACTCTGAACTTTGGGCTTAGTTTTAAAAAGAAGAAAATGCTAACACAATTCATCCCTCCTCCCCCCTTCTTGAGTTTTTCTCACCTTCAGAAACATGTTCTCCAACATAAACAATAACTTCACTTTGGCATGTAGGTGATGAAAGAAATCATCGAAGTAGATCCGCGAACATAAGCAAATACAATGTTGGTGGTGTACTCAAAGGGACTGCCAATTTCAGCGTAAGGATGGTAATTTATGATGGTTGACACATTAAACAATATTTGACCAAACAACTCCAAAAACTATAAAGCTTCTGCAACCATATGCATGTTTACCCTAACAGGATACCTAAACATCTCGACAAAATCAATTAAGTCCAAAAAATCACACATCGTCTTTTTTCCATCTTTAACTTTATTTAATTTAATAAAGTTAAATAAATAGTGTCTTAATCATTGTTGTGGTAAAGAGACATTTCACCTGGAAATAATATGTCATTGTTGAGATAAATAGAGTTTTGGTGGTTATCAATATTTTATTTGAATAAAAATAATGAAGAGATTAATAAAATTATTGATAATATAGACATTGTAACACCCCAATTTTTATTATTAATTTATTATTATTATTATTATTATTATTATTATTATGTTATATTAGTAATTTATTAGTATTATTTAGAAATTTAATTGTTTATTATTTTCATTATAATGTGGTTAAATAAATTAGTTGGTCAATTATTGGAAAATAAGAGATTATGAGAAATTAAAGAGAATATAGGTGTATTAGTAAATAGGTGGATTAAGTGATTAATTGAGTATTGTTTTATTAGTGGAGAGTAACATAATAGAAAGTTATGAGAAAAACCAAGCTCAATAAGTGGATGTGAGAAAACCCAAGCCCAATAAGGGGATATAAATAGAGTAAAGTCTTAAGAGAAAGAGGATTATAACACACAAAGAGAAAATTGAGACAAGAGGGAATCTATGGTTGTGAAGAGAAGAACTAAAGGAGGCTAGAAAAGAAGATTGAAGAGAGAGACCCATCCAAAGGAGAGGCTAGCTTTGGTGATTTTTGAGGTTATGGGGGAGTCTCTATTCACATATGGGTTATATGAACAAATGGGTAGTAAAGGGTTTGTATAATTCTTCCTTATTTTCATGATCTTATGATCAATTGATGTTAAATTCGTGCTCTAACTGTAGTTGTGATTTCGGGTATGTTCATATCTTTGAGTTCATGATGTTGATATGCTAAATTCATGATCCAATTTTGGTTATGTTGTGTTTTTGAGTTTTATGTTAAAGTAAGTAAAAATCATGAACTTTGATGCATAATTGATGTTTTGATGTGTTCTAAGTTCTCAATTAAAGTGTAACGACCTTTGGTAATGTTCTCTACCACTTTCGGGTTAATGGGGATCGAAAAGGAGGATTTTTGGACAATTTTGGGGTAATCCAAAGGGTCAAATCTGGTTTTTGTAGCAGTCGCAGCGTTGCGCTGCAACTAGGGTGCCAGGTGCCTTGCTTACAGCTCAGAGTCAGGACAACTTATGTTGTTATGCACATTTTTATGCTTAGGGTGTGGGTTCCTCGCATTCTTGGGCATTCCTTTGACGTTGTTTTGCTTCTATTTTGATGATTTATTGATGAGTAATGAGTGCTTGCAATGAATTGATTATATTGAGTTACTTTGAGGTAAAATTTTGATTGGTTATGAACCTTGAAAATGAACTTAATTTGTTAGATTGAACTAGTACAACAGAATGAATAAACTTTGGAATGTTTTTCACTGATAATAGTGATTGAAATGAGTAAGATAATGAATATCTATATATATATATATATAAAGAAAACAACTCATTTCAGCTCTTTTGAGCTGATTTTTTATCTTTCAACTACCTTGTTATGGACCAGCAAAAGCACAATAACAACTGGCCCAACAAGCAAAAGCCCAATAACATTCAAGGTCAAAAAAGATGAAGGTGCATGCGAGATTCCATGCAGATCACCGCACAGAAACACGCCTCATCATAATCCTTGTCGTCTATCACATCTTTAACTTCCTCAAAGGATCGCACAATGTATCACAAACACATTTAGAGTCCTCAACATCTATATAAGGGTGATTTAGTGTCACCCTTAAGGTACACTTTCATTTTCACCATTTTTTGCACATTACCACATCTCAAATATTGACTTAAGCATTGGAGTTCTAACGTGCCTAGAAGATCCTTTCTCCTCCGTCGTGACAACTTAACCTCCTCCACACTTGAGCACCACGAATCACCACTTCGTATATTTGATCTTCACTTGGAAAATCATTTGGCACTAGAAGGATGAGATCGTTCACTGATTCTCATTGATTTAAACGATTCTCCATCGTAACAATTTCATGTTACGCGTTCATTCGCTGTAATCGTTTACGGTTACAAGTTCACCCACCGAAATGGTTTACAGTTACATCTTTAAGTAAGAAATCATGACCAAAACTCGCAAGAGAAATATCGGAATCAAATCAACCACCGCAACAGAAGGTTGATATGGGATTCAAACTCTTCATGTTCGAATGATTCAGATTCTCACTATCGTGAATTAAGATGAGAGCAACACTGAAGCCTCTCCAACGACTACGAATAACACGATCCCTTTTGCAAAGATGGTTCCACCTACTTAGATTTCCATACAACTTGAAGTCATGCAACGAAACTAACGTAATGCCACTCTGGTGGTGATTGTGGACGTTGTGTCTATTCCACCGAAGTCGCGACGAGGAGGAAAAAAACCTCAGGGTGATTATGATAAGGGAAGAAGCCCCTGAGACTCTCTGCCACCTCTCAGGAGAAAGTGTCCACCATATTGTCGTAATCATAAAAGAAGGGACGATAATTCTCTTGAGAATCTCCGCACTCATTAAGACAGGGTTAGTTCACGAGAAGGGTTTTAGATTTCTCTATTCCATGTGCCTTCGAGAAATCGCGGAAACTGCAGTTCTATGACAAAACAACTGATCCCGATGAACATGTGGATTATATGAACATCTTCCTCAAATATCACCAGGCTCGAGGCGCAATAAAGTGTAAGTTCTTCGATTTTTTCACTGGAAGGCGTCGAGATAACATGGTTCACATGCCTTAAAGACGATTATATGTGATTTTAGGTCACACTTCACTGCTAGGAGAAAGCAACCGTAAACGAAGGAGACGTTGAACGCCATCATTCTAGGGGGAAATGAGACCCTGAAGGATTACGTCGAGAGGTTTACCCGTGAATGAGTAGAGGCTTATGGCGGAGAATTGAAGGATCCGGGGAGTGGAAGTGAAAATAAACACAAGGGCAAGTGTGTTTTCCTTGACACCGTCATGGGAAGGTTTCCTAACCATGGAACGCCTCCAAAGCAACGTTGAAGAGATAAATCGCAAAAATAAAGGTCGTTAACTCCTTCAGGCCGTCTACTAGCACTCCTACGTACGTTAGCCAGAGGAGGTGCCGTCAGTCTCCAAAAATAGCCCAAACCATCTACACCGAATGGCTCTCGAGAAAGAATCTAATAGTTTTTAAAGAACTTTGATGGCACGTGAGTTTTAATAGAAGAATGAATAGTAAAATGAAAATAACTAAGGCAAATGATTATATAGTAAGCACAAGAAATACGAATGATGCAATAAAAAAAATCTTATTATAACAGCTAATTAATATTTAATCAAAGTATGCAGAAAGAAAATCAGGATTGAAAAAACATTGCTTCATACAAAATCAAACCCAAGATTATGATTCGATGCTGGATTAGAATCAACATATTTTTTCTTATTTATGTTCAAATATATAATTTTTCTTATGAAATGCATGAGTTCAAAACCTGACATTAGATAGATACTTAGGCATAAGGAAACAATGTGAGACAATCAAAATAAACTTAGTTGAAAATAAACTAAACATATTCACAAATTTAAGTATAACTAGGTTCAATGAGCATAAATAAGAAACACATAGGTTGCATAACAAACATAAGGATCGTATCATTTCATAAACATAAGTAGGCAGATGAATGCAATAAAATTAGGACTTCCTTGTTTGTAGTCTCTGAGAGATGAAAATCATCCTACGAACTTTGGATTAGTAGGATATAGCAACATCCAGCATGCATGTCTTTCATTACAAAATTTGATGTTACTAATATGTATTTTTTACTATTTTTTGGCTACTTAAGAACTTAAATTGATAATTTGAAAAATTCATATGAAACAAAAATAAGGACATGATGATCTTAAATATAACAAGGTTGTCAAGTTACCTTAAAATGTGGATTATCTTGTTCATCAAATACTTATTTGTAGTATGTGTGGGTTGAAAACTATCCCATAATATATATTTAGAAGCATTAACCATGTTCCGCTAGAGGTTGCTATGTATGCAATAAAATGCCTATAAGAACATGTGTTGATGCCTCTAAATAAGTATTATAGCATATAAATTGTGATTGCATTTGATTATCTTGTAAATCCAAAGTAGCTCCATACCGAACACCTAAAGAAAGAATCACGTAACAAAGTTATGCCTCTATAAACAAAAGAAGAATATTGAAACTTTACATAGATGTTAATTGACCCTCACGTCTTCATAACATTTTTTTAATCCTTCAAGATCACCAGCACCCTAAACATTAGTCCAGTTTGACAAACTTCAAATTTAGGAAAATAAATTTACAGTCACTGCTTTATTTAATCATTGTTATACACATGTTATATAACATGCACAAAAGAAGAAAGAGACCAAATCAATCAATAAAAGCCCTAAGTTGTTATCCGAGCAATATATTAGTATAAAAAAAAGAAATAAGTTTTAAAATTTGAGTGATTGAACATTCAAATCTACTCACCAACATAACATTAAAAACTTTTTTTTTGACAAACATAAAAAGATTTTTTTTTTTTACAAGTAAAAAAAAAAAAGACATTAAAATCAAGTTTTGTTTGACGAAACAATTCAAACCCTAAGTTGTAACCGTTTGTCCAAAAGAAAAATGTTTTGTAACCGTTGTCCAAAAAACCGTTGCACATGAAATTCGTAATACAATTAAGTTTAAAGTTAAAAATGATCATAAGTATCACCAAAAAAAATATCATAAGTATTTTTTATTAAATTTGAGATCTTTGATTTGAGTCAATTGATCTTGTCATATTTTTTCTATAAAAAAAGTTGATTTTTTTTTTATCTGAAAAAAAGAAAGTTGATCTTGTCATCATATATTTAAAATTTGATGATTTTCTAATCACCTATTTCCATTTTCGTAATGTAAAGTAAATGACGAGCAATGCCGAAATTATTGCCTTTACCAATTCTTGATTTTAATACGATTCGTTTTCTATATATATAGTCCCAAAATTCGGGCTAGTACTTGATATAATTTGTCTTTTATATGTATATATATATATATATATATATAGACACACACACACAAAAAAACACAATTAATCATAAAAATAATTAAAAAAAAAAGTGGTACAATGGCTAGGGTAGGAAGTAAGTACTCATAGAATATGAAGGATAGAATAAATAGATGCAATATCTACATATGTTCCCGTAATATTAGAGATTTTGTAAAACAATTTGTTTAGACCTTCATGAATTTCAGAGGGTAAACTAAAAATCGCTAATACTATACGGTGGTAAACATATATTAATCAATTTTTCTGACAGATCAAGACCCGATCTTTAATATATGGTTAAAATCGTTTACACGAATTTTTAAACTAAGTTAATCTGAACCAATAGACAGCCCCTCTGATCTCAAATATATGACTAAGATACTAAGATGGGTTTCAATAATATTAAAACTGTAGAAAACCCAATCCACAATAAGTAATGTTCGTTTTCAAATATATGGCTGAGATCGTTTACAACAATTTTGAAACCACGTTAATCTAACTAACTTGTATGATCTGTGAATAAAAGTCAAGATGCAAACGTGAAACTTTAGTATTTTTAAAGCAGCAAAACCCAATCCATGTAAGAGATTTGAGATTTCTTTAAAAAAATAAATAAATAAAAAACTATAACAGACAGACCTCAAATATATGGCTGAGATCGTTTACAACAATTTTGAAACCATGTTAATCTAAATTGTGTGATCTCTAATTAAAAAGTCAAGATGCAAAACAACGAACTTTGGTATTTCTACGGGAGCAAAACCCAATCCATCTAAGAAAACCTAATCCGTCTAAGAGATTTGAGATTTCTTACTGTTATTTGAGAAAACTATAACAGACCAGCCTTATCTGATCTGAAATATATGGCTGAGATCGTTTACAACAATATGAAACCACGTTAATCTAAACTATATGATATGTGATTAATAGTCAGGATGAGATCTTGATTTAGTACTGTTATAATGAAAACAAAACAGAAAACAGAAAACTATAACATACCAGCATCATACGATCTTAAATATATGGTTGAGATCGTTTACAATAATTTTGGTATTCAAATACAAACTATCTCTTTTTTATGTTAAAACATAAACCGTGTGGTGTGCCAATTTTAAAACCGTACAACATTAGTGTCCATCCAAATGATTCGGGATTGTTTATCGGATTTCAACGGTAATGGGATAGTTAAGGTTTCAAATAAAATTAGGGATTTAATGATTTTAAACAAGATATGATGATTTAAACGAAAAAGAATCCTTACCCTTGAAGATGAATGTGACCAATTGAATAGAGTAGTCGAAGCGGTGGTACTCTTTCAAAAAGAAAAAGGTAAAATATGAAGAAGGATGAGGATTTTTAGGGGTAGAGAATTCTTCTCTAATTCTTAATGTGGTTGTTTGAGTGGCTGCACTATGCATATATAAATAGGCTGAAAATTGAAAGGGGAAAGGATTTTATTTTTAACGTAAAGGAATAATTTTTTAATTTTTTATTTCCATTCTAGTAGTTTTTTTTTTACCTCAACATCTTATAATTTAATAAACACTTTCATCCTTTATTTTTGTTATGCAGTCTATTATATTATAATAAGATAACATTTTTTCGTCATTTATCTTCTTTTCCTCTCATCAAATTTTTATGTTATAATTTCTCTGGTAAAATTTTGTTATAAAATGTCAACATTGCTATACTATTTTATAAACAAATCAAAACACTAAAAGACAAAACTTACACAAAATTCATTAAACTCATAAACAAACACAAATGTCTTCATACAAACATATAAATACAAATTTCATTGAAATAATGTCATAAAATCGAGTACAACATTGACATTTTATAACATGAAGGATTAAATCGGAAAAAAAATATATAAAAGAGGAAAGTGTTACCTAATTATAACATAATTGATGCTCTTTTATCGTCAGAGGAAAGTGTTACCTAATTATAACAACTTGTAGTGGTTGGCCTTTTATTATAAAACGACAATCATGTTACCTAATTATAACATAATCGACGCTTTTTATCGTCGAAGGAAAGTGTTACCCAAATATAACAACTTGTAGTGGTTGGCCTTGTACTATAAAACGACAATCATGTGCTGGTGCCAAGGACCCAAAAATTTGTTAGTGAATTGGATAGGCCAAATTCCAACTAAGGTTGGCAGCTTTAGAGGTCTTACTTCATCTCATCTTTTCCATATATGAACATCAGTGTGATGCACAAAATTGGCAAGTGCACCAAATTGAAAAAAGTAGTAAGTTGTATCGTTCTACACATGGATTGTTGTTCAACTCAATAATTAGCAAAACTTATTTTAAAAGTGAAAAGTAAAGAAAGTAAATAGAATAATACATGTATGTGCCTTCTAAAGGCAACAGGGCTGGTAAAGGCATTTGCCACATTTCAGTCGTCATGGGATTGTACCTTGCTATGAAATTGAAGCAATTCTAAACTGACATTCAAGGTATATATCATCACACACATATAGATGACTTTTCAAGGTTATAACATGGATGAGGTTACAATGAGATATATTTGAGAAAGTAGGCTAACAAGCACTTTGGAGTTAGTTCCTAAGGATTCTCTATTTGAAATACTTTGAAGCTCTTTGTCATCCAAACTTGTAACTTCATTCACACATTGTGTCACAACCTTTGTTATGAGGTACTTGCTTTTATTTATGTAGTTAGTTCAAAGAATTTTGGCATTGGTAGAACTATTTATTCTTTTTTAAAAGGACTAAACTTTTTGTTTAAGTCTCTTGATTTTCTATTTTGTTTTGTCTAGACCATTGATGTGAGGATTAGGCAAATGTACCAAATCGGTTACCAAGTAATCAAGTGATAAATAGAGTATCGTATCCACAGGGATTGTCGTTTCATCCGAACAATTCTTGTTACTTAATTTGTAAATTGACGATATAATAAAATATAAGGGTAAGGGAGTTATAATTTTTACATGTTTGCAACATAGCACGTTTACGTGTTTTTGGTTGCAGAAAAGTAAGCAGATGTTAGGATTTTTCAATTCCCCCTATCTATATTGTTGGATATTAAATAACAATCATTTCGCGTTTATTTATCTTAGGTAGACTATACAAGTAATGAGGTCGTGGGACGTGGCTAACCTAATAGGTTGGAAACCTCATCTGCCGATCACACGGTGATCCTTATGTGTGGGGTCTATAAATCTCAGTTAACTAGGTTATCCCTCCAACTCGGTTAGCTAGGTTTCACCTCAAAGGTAATTGAAAGGATAGACTTTATATTGGCTTTCCGCCATTTCCCATGGTAATGAAGGCCAAGGTTCCTTAGGTACATCCATCTATGAATCTTAGGACAATCATAGCATATTATCTCTCGCACTTAATAGTTCTACAAACAGGGAACTCTATCAGCGTCTACCTTACCAAGGGTTTAAGAGAATAGCTCTATTAGGCTACGGCTTATTTCTTTCAAGTAGGTACTTGTTTCCTTAATTACTAACTAGTTACATCTTACGTTTAGCAGATTTCACTCAGTATTAGTAATATCACCTCCTAAGTACTTACTATTAGGGTCAACTCGTTTTTGGTATTTTTCGCTAGTTATAACTAATTACTTCCTAAGTAGATAAATATTAGTAGCAAGATATAAATATCAAGATATCAACATCAAGATAGTAATATCAATGTTAGGTCATGTCGCAACCTAAGCTCCAAAGTTGCCTTCCCGTCACAGTTCTGAACGTGAAATTTTGAATGAGGAAGGCTGATATTTATATTGAGAGTTTCTAATTGGGTTTGGGCTAAAAATCCAGGCTTTACCCACAAGAAAGCATAAAATTATGCATGCTCCCTTCGTATTTCAAATGATCGGGGAGCATGGAGCAATTTCAAGGCTCATGAGAGTGCACCTTTAAACATGCTCAAGGCGCATGCAAGATGCCCAAGGCGCATGTCTTGATTTATCCATGCCCAAGGCGCATCACAAGTGCTCAAGGCACATGGATGTGCTACTTGAGCCCAATTTCTCTGATTTTCCGTCGTTTTAGATATTCATCTTCAAATAACTTGCCTCGGAACTTGGGAACATAATTCTTCCCACTTTAAAGCCTCCTGAGGCCTCTTAAATATACATTATTGGCTTCCCGAAGTCTTCACAAATCTTCAGATGTTCTTGATTTGCCGATTTGCATGATTTCTTCGTGATTTACTTCAAAAACCCCCTAAAATTGCTATGTTTTGGGGAAACTATTATTACAAACTAAAATATAGAAAACATTACAAAAGCCCCGAAATTATAGGCAATTGTTCTAATACTCCTCCTTTTTGCAGCTAAAATCTACTGAAAATTGACTGAAAAACATGTTAGGAATAACGTAAGATGACTTGTCATCACAACCCCTAACTTAAACTGTTGCTTGTCCTCAAGTAACGAAAGAAAAACATATTTTAATCTTTGCATTTTTTTTCTGGAAAAACATACCTTTCTGGGTGTTATGCTTAGGACATCGATCATGACATTTATAGCACAGCAGCAACTAACTTACACGGTACATTCAAGCGGGTCCGGCTTGGTGAAAGTAACCTATATTCTCAGCCATTCTCTTTTCTATGATACACATATGTATCTCCTAAAGCCACTTGGGATGGTCATGGCATTTGCCCACTCCAATCGTCACATGAATGTACCTTGCTATAAATTTGAAACAATTCTAAACAGACAGTCAAAATCAGATTATTTACACACTTAGAGGACTTTGATGGTTATAACTTGGCTTAGGTTAAGGGTGGATACATTTGGGAAAGTAGGGTAGCCAAAGAACTTCGAGTTAGTTTACTAACCTAGGGATTCCTACTAAATCATGAATGTGCTTGCTACCAACCTCTTCATTCTTTAATTCAAACAAGATGGGTAAAACAGTAGAACAATTTGTCTTTTATTTTTGACAAAAAGATAAACATATATTTTTTTGAAGAAACCATTGGCTCTTGATTTTTTTTCCTTTTTTAATTTTTTTTTGTGTAGATCCATGGTCATCTATATTTTTTTCTTTTTCTTTTTCTAAAAAATGTGTCCTATTGTTACCCCACCCCAAACTTAAAATGTTCCTAATTCCAAAGAGCAACCCCAAACTTAGTTTCCAACCATAAGCAACCATAATAATACCTATCTAATTTCAAATGAAATCAAACAAGGTGCACTTAAGGAGTAGGACTGTGACATGATTCGTCACTAATAAAGAAAGTAATTTCGTATGGAGGTTCAAAGTGGTTTCATAAAGGATAATTGTAACGCCCATACTAAACGTGCCTATAATATTTGGCATGTTCGCTAAAACTGATACTGGATACATTAATCATACAATACGAAAATACAACATAAGTTGAGATTCATTGTAAAAAGTTGTCTCAAGCTATATGTTACAATAATTATACATAATCAGTAGATTGAAACAAGAAACATCTGGGTCATTACAACTATTTTATAAAAGCATAACATCAGCAAAAGGACATAAGCACTAAATCCAACAAGCACGATCAATCCGTAGCCTTCTCCTTACCTTTGCCACAAGCACCCTGTGGACCTGAACAAACATGAAGGATTGGGATGAGACATAATGTCTTAGTGAGTTCTAACTAATCCTAGGCTATAGGTAACCTCGGGGAAACCTATGGTTACCATGTGTCTACAATACAACCGGTTGGTTGATTATACGTGTGTGAACTCATGCATACCTAAATGATCGTGCATAACTAAGATCGTTGTCACTTATACTTATACTTGTATCGTATCATATCATGGCATATTCATATCATGAGCATAATCATATCATTAGCATAATATTCCAATTTAGGGTTTAACATATATTTATCTGAGGTGAATTTACAGAGTGTAATCGGGTGGAGTAACCCCGAGTACAATCCCATAACATAACCGATGAAGTCTAGCTAAGGTAAATTGAACTCCTCTTAATGTTGTGCGAGCCTACCTTGCGGAGCGCATCCCATCCCCCTAACGTGAACCTCTTGAATCCCCCTAGCGTGGATTGCAAGAGACACGACATATCATACATAATCTTAGTCGTAATCATAATACGCCTTGGAGGCGTGCTAGCGTGCATAATCTCGACTATCTAAGTCGAGGTTCTAAAGAGTTCTAATACCTAGAATTGAATTCTACCCGAGCATAGATCATATCATTCTCTCGTGTGCCAATCGTTGTTGAACTCATTAATGTTTACTCGTGCCTTTTCTTTGAATACCTTAATATGTAATGCATATTGGATACTTGATGTTTGCGGGGTTTTCTAGTTAGAAAAGATTGCAATAAAAGGCTCGGACGGCACCACGGGGCCCTCAGGACGAGCCAACAGCTTCTAGGAAGCTGAGGAACTCACCCCCAACTCGCCATAGGCGGTTAGCTCCTGTGGTAAACTAGCGTTAAGCGAGTTTCTCGCTTATGGCGAGTTTCTTCAGGTCCTGGAGTGTAGAATTCGCGTTTTTTTTATCAAAAACCTCAATTATCAAGTATCTTAATGCATTTCATTAATCTAGAGACATATAAACAACAGTATTTTCATGCATGGCAAACACTAATATCAAATCAATACAATTCATGGTACATTGGGGTATAACTTCATAATCATCATAAAACCTAACATTTAATTGTCTAACACAATCACACTTCTAACCCAAAGGTGAAAGCTAGATAATGAACTCACCTTAAGATTTCTGGGTCTTCCTAATCACAAGTTCAAGCAAGCAAACTCTAGCTCCAACATGCAAACCCAACACACACCCTCAATCTATGGAACAAAGCTTCAAGTCTCTATTCCACACCAACTAATAGAAAGAATTCAACCAACATGCAGCTTGACTCTTCAACAAGAATTTGGAAAGGATTGGAGTTGGGAGAGGGAGAGAGAGTGGCGCTAAACTACAGAGAAGGGAGAGGACATTTCTGGTGTAGAGGTTTAGAGAGAGGAACTTACATGAAAAATGAATATTTTGGCTCTAAATTCACTTAAATACCCCTTACATGAAAGTGTTGAACGCCCTTCCATCTTAAATACGCATAAGATAAGTTATACGGCAAAACTTCGTGAAACCGATAAGCGGAATATTACAATAATAAGAATATATATAAAGGGTGGCTTGAGAGAGAAAATAACTTTCAAAAGATTGATCGACCCTAATCTATCCTAAAAAAATTCACTAATCACAGGCGCAACCCAGTGAACGCGTATACAAAGAATAATTAATATGAAAAGTGAACATTTCCGAAGAATAATTAATGGGTCGAGCATCAGCATGATATCAAAATCCAAGTTTTAACAATTCCCTAAATAAATCAGTAAACATAAAAGCTCTTTCGAGCTTGAAGAACCAAAGTGTAGGTAAACAAGAGAGAATCAAAGAAGTCAAGCTTCAATGTCATATTATAAAATAATATTTTTTATTATTGTTGATTATTAATTATTTTATCTTTTAGAAATATGACTATAATTGTACCCCAAAAAAATATGACTATAATAAACATCGAAGAAATGTAACTGAGTCACTAAATAATATAGTGATTCAATTCATACACGGGACTCATAACGACATCTTTATGAATAATAAAATCTTTATTATTTTTATATATTTTTAGTTTACCACTTCATAATATTTGATAACAACTATTTCAATGGGGCAAATTACACTAACCTCCATAAGGTCTTCTTAAATAACACAAACACCAGCTCTATTTTTTACATAAACACTGATCTCACTATTTTTTTATCAAATTTATAAGCACTTCCCTTATATTATAACACAAGTTAAACTTTGTTAATTTCATTTTTTAAGCAATTAATTTCTTCATATGAGTATGAACCCACGTAATTTTCGACCATTTTTTCTTTCCATTTTTCACTTAGGTGATTTTCCCAACTTATTGTTCCTCACTCAATGTAATATAATTTTGCCCCATCATATGACCTGTAAACAAACAATTTTCCCCCATCTTAATATTTTGATACCTCAATATATATTTACCTTTCTGTGTCTTTTGTAACAAAATATCATATTTAGTTGAGAGAGAAAATAACTTTCAAAAGATTGATTGACCCTAATTGATGACATGCTGTCATTACGTAATTTTTAGGACTTATTTTGACATTTTGATAGAGTTCTGAGGCAAAATGAGGTATCCAGGGGTGTTAAAAGCAATAAATTTGGAAATGTTGAAAGTACCAAATCGTGGCGCGATTTTGTGACCAGAGTGAAGGTTTGGTTCTGCCACAGAAATTGTGGTACGATTTCTAGTGGCGTGGTGCGATTTTGCAGAATCATGGCGCGATTGTGCATAATCGTGGCGCGATTTTATCAACCGTGCCGTGATTTTTGACCTAGAAAACGATGCCTATTTAAGCCGAAGCCAAATCCAGAAACAAGGGTTACGAATTGGAGAGAGCAAAGTGTGATTTTGAGACCTATAGACGGCTAGGAGGGCGAATTCTTTAACCTTCTATCAGTTCATGTATGTTTTGATTCCATTATTGATTATGTTATTTGTAAACTCGATTATGAGTAGCTAAATCTCTTAGAGATTAGGTCTGAGATGATTCTTTGTAACCCTAATTGAACCATGTTGCTGTGAAACTCTATTTATTGTGAATGACAATCTAGTTTTTATTCAATTCAATTGTTCTTAATGCTTTTTTATATCCTGATCAAATATTAATATAAACATGATTTAGTGAGAATGAATGACTACTAACACTAGCTTTCAACTTAGACAGGATTGAGTTGTTCTAATAAGCATGGTTAGTCTAGGAATGGATAATCGTTTATTAGTGATAATAGGTTAACGTTCATAAAACCTTCAAAGATTATTAGACCACCTAAGGAATTAGGGGTTGTAGTTTGAGAATAGGGTCCTAAGTCAAGGGATTGATTAGGGCTATTTTGTTAACTATCGTGGAACTACAAAATCATTCATAAGAATATGTGCAGTATACCTATTAGGGGAACTTAGATGATTCGAAAGACCAGATCTCATCTCTCTTCATATTTTCTAACCAAATCTATATTTTCTAACATAATCTATATTTTCTAACCGAATCTATATTTTCTATTATTTAATTTTATGCAATCAAATCAAATCTACTACCTATATTTTACAAAATAATATATACATCCTAAATATTTACTTTATTTCCAAATTGAGATTAACACAGTCCTCGTGGATACGTAACAAATTTTATTACTTCAATAGCTTTTGGTACACTTGCCAAATATCTATCAAGTTTTTGGCGCCGCTGCCGGGGACCGTTAAATCATTTCAACTTGGCAATTTTGTTTTTATTTAGGATTTCTGTCAATTATATTTTTGTTTATATATTGAAAAAAAAATTATTTGATCCCTTCATGTTTATCTCATTGTACTTTGCTGCTAAAAAGTTTATCCAAATTTTTGAGCTATGATAGACAGGTTAGTAGACAGGTTACACCTCTATGACATAGAAGAGATTGTTACGTTGCAGTATGAAAAACATATGTTATCTTTGAAGATCAAATATTTTGATAATACAATCTCGAGATTAAATAAGAAAAATGATCGTTATGAGGCAATTCAATCAGGTAGTGATTGTGAAGGGAAGAAATAGGTGATCAACATCGATTACAATACTCAACTTAAAAATATTTTAGATGATTTCTTGGTGTCAAATCAAGTTTCATTGGAGAAGTTTGATGTTCAGTGTGGTGATTTTGTTGAGAAAGCACATGAGTCTCAGAGGAAGTTGGTTCAGATGGAGACTGAGTGTCACATGGTTGTGGTGGAAGAAAATCCCAAAGTAAGGTGTATTGATATTTACCCGAAGTCTGAACTAGTGGGGGTTAAGGAAATCACTCGTGTGAAAATGGATGTATGTCCTTCTCTAAGGTGGGAGAGTTCAAATTCTAAAGGTTTATCAATGGGTGCGTGGGAGTATCTGATTCTTTGTGCCAAATTCATGGAATTCCTACCAAACAAGAGGAAGAAGAAGGATTATATATTCTTTCTATCATTTTTGCCACCCTAACAGTGGTTGAAGCGTCAAGCTCAATGACGTAAAAGAAAGCGCTTGGTGGGAGGCAACCCATCCTTTTATTATGTTTTTATTTTCAGTATTTTATTTCTTTTGTTGAGTCAAACAATTTGTCTTTAATTTTCATTTGGATTAACTCAGTTGTATCCCCCTGTTATGTAATTGAGCTTGGCGTGGCACTTCGGCCCACCAAATGTTATTGGGCTAAGTATGAGTCAGATTAGCTTGCCTGTGTGCTACTTGGTTACAATTTCTAGGTGCAAAATTAAAATTACAAATCTCAAAGAGACCAATCAGCTTGCAGATCTCGCTGAGGATAGAACCCAAGTAGGTTCTATCTTTACACCTGCCATTCTTCAACTTATCAATTACAACTTTGCAATATCCTTCAACAATAATTCTGGTGAAACCATGAGTAAGTGCTAGAACCATGCCAACGTACATCACGTAAGATTCAGCAGCAAAAACATCTTCTGGTCCATTCCTACTCCAAGTAGCAGAGAGCTGGACAATACCGTCCTTGTTGCGAATGACGCAGCCCATACCCCACCTTCCACAGATTTGGAGATTAACATCCGCATTCATTTTGATGATGGTAGTGGTCGGTTTAGTCCAATATTGTGTCGAGTTGGATCGGAGATTATGATGAGGAAGAGACATGCAATTGCTTGAGATAGAGTCACCCGACAAAGATGTAGAGGGAATCATATTTGCTTGCACGAAGGAAGAGATGCTGGAGCTTGCACGTTGAATGATAATGTCCTCTAGAATGATGGCATCTTCAAAGACAACCTGATTACGAGCGGGCCATAAGCTATAGGTAATTGCTGCTATTTGAATTACTAAGTTAGCATCTTTATTTAAAATGAGGTCAGCTAGCCACTCTAAAAGTTGTTGGTTATAATAGTAGTGCATACGAATTGAAGCTTGAGACCCAAACCAAATCCTCTCTGTTTGGGAACATTCCATGAATAGGTGGGTAGTAGTTTCCAGTTTAGAGTTGCATTTGGGACAGAGCAAGGAGCAATTCACCCCTCTTTTATGTAATTTGTTCTAACTGGGAGAGAGTTATTCAAAATTCTCCAAAGGAGAGTTTTGTGTCTAGGGATAGTTTTGAGCCTCCAAAGTTTCTGCCAAAGTTCAGTAGAATTATAACTAGTTGAAGGGCCATTACTCTCTTTACTTTTCCAAAGTTGTATAGCCTCATAACCACTTTTAACCGTATAATTACCAGATTTATCATACATCCACATGATCTCATCCTCTACAGCAGGATGAATAATAGGTAATTGCACAATTTGAGACCAATCAACTGGGAGGAATTTTGTCTAAATAAGGTCATAGTCCCAATCAAAGGGATTATTAGTGAGCAGATCCTTTACCAAAAGGGGGCTAGGAGTAGTAAATCTGCTAGTGAAAGGTTTGAAGCCATTTTGGCAGGGAAGCCAATTGTCTTCTAGAATTCTAACCTTGTTGCTATTTCCTATTTTCAACTTGAATTGTTACTTGTCCTCAAGGAACAAACTTGTTAATTGAGAAATGACAGTAAAAAAACAAACCTACTCCACCAATGGTAACTTCAAAGTTCATCTCCTTACTAGCCATATGATGAGCTAGTTTGATTTGCTTGCATCCACCAATTCACAACTCCATGCAACAATATGATAAGGGTTCACACACAGTCGACGTGCAAATCTACATATTACCATACGCTAGAAAAGTTTCTAAACGTCAATCAAAATCAATGTCATTACACATTTTGAGGTCTTTCAAGGTTATAACGGAGCTTAGGTAAAGGTGGGATAATATTTGGATAATTAGGCTACACAAAATTTGAGTTAGACACTCCTATGAAAATTAAAACACATATTTAATCCCTCATTCACCCTTTGAAACAACAATTGTAAAAGTACTAGAGAATGTTTGCAACTTGTTGGGACAATCGAGTTTGAAATTACTCAGATTTTTTCATTGTTTGTCCCTTGTTTTTTTTTTGATACACCATTTTTTTTAATGTATTTTTTCATGATAATGTTCTTTGTTCTGTAGTACCCCACCCCAAACTTAGTTGGTTGCAAATTCCAATAGCAACCCCAAACTTATTGTTTAGCAACACCCTACATAGTCTAACTCAAATATAACATTTTGGGTTATTTTCTAAAAGTCTCTAGGCTTAAGATATAGTTTGTCACCGAACAAAAAGGATATAAACCTACCGACTCAAATCGGTTTCCAAAGGAATATATTTCAATTAAAATGTGGGTAGGCTTCAAAAGGCTCACAGGACCAAGCACTTTTGCCTCAGTGTGTATATGACAAAGATCAATCAACAGTAAAGAAACAATGCAAGTTCTAGAAATGTAGTTGCACGGAGCACTCTATATAAATAAATTGAAAAATAAAATTTGGCTATGAACCTTACAGTGTTAGATTTCTCGAAGTTGTGACTACCTATCACATATGCCGCACACTTCACCTTTGAATTTCAAGTCACTACCTCCTTATGAACTTTGATGTTATCATTGGTGAAACAAACTGTTATCAAACTGGAAAATTTCAAGAAACAAGAAAATCCATTAATAATAAACAGGTAGACAATTAAAGTTACCAAAAAAATAATAATAGAATCAAACTGGCACGACCGACATCTGACAAAGACTAGTTATTGAAAGAAAAAGAACTAATGTGGACTTCGATTTTTTTCCTTTTTTTCGTCCATCTTTTCAAAATTTTGTTTTTTACTAAATAGAAATACCTCTAAAATAAAAAACATTAGAAAAAGGATGGGTTGCCTCACATCAAGCGCTTTCTTTTACGTCATTGAGCTTGACGCTTCAACCACTGTTAGGGTGGCAAAAATGACAGAAAAAATATATCATCCTTATTCTTCCTCTTGTTTGGTAGGAATTCCATGAACTTGTAACAAAGAAGCAGATGCTCCCATGCACTCGCTGTTACTTCTTTGGAATTTAAGCTCTCCCACCTTAAAGATGGATATGTATTCATTTGTACATGAGTGAGTTCTTCAGACCTCATTTGTTGAGACTTCATGTAGAGACCAACACTTATCACTTTTGGATTGTAGTCCACCACAACATCCTGACACTCAGTCTTCATCTCAACCAACTTTTGCTGAGACTCATATGCTTTCTCAACAAGATCACCACACTGAACTTCATATTTCTCAAATGAAACTTGATTTAACATCAAGAAATCATCTAAAACAGTTTGAAGTTGAGAGTTATAATCTATGTTGTCCACTTCCTGCTCTTCTTTAACTATGTATTTCTCCTCACAAAAGAGACCACCATGATAACCTCCACAAAATTCGCAAGTCATACTCTATCTTGTTTCCAAATCCTTTATATGTTCAGATATCATATATTTTTCATAACTAAGGATATTGATCTCTTCAAAATCTTTCAGTAATAGATCACCCCACATTGCTACAAAACTCAAAGAAACCTTTCAGTAGCAAAGCACAAAGAAGTAGAAATGAAGAGCATAAATCATAATTTTTTTCCTCAATTTTTTTTTATATAAACAAAAATATAAATGACAGAATATCCTAAATAATAACGAAATCACCAAATTGAAAT
Organism: Medicago arabica; assembly: GCA_946800305.1. Lineage (NCBI taxonomy): Eukaryota > Viridiplantae > Streptophyta > Magnoliopsida > Fabales > Fabaceae > Medicago > Medicago arabica. Next base: position 37,238,818 of record OX326964.1, read on the forward strand.
GATTTAACAGTCCCCGGCAGCGGCGCCAAAAACTTGATAGACTTTTAGCAAGTGTACTAAAAATATATCGAAGTAATAAAATTTATAAGTTCGTATCCACAGAGACTGTTTCAATTTCTACTCGGCAAAAACGTTAAAATAAAGGATATATTTAATTTATATTTGCCCTTGGCAGTTGGATTGTTTTTGTAACATAAACGGAATAATTAGCAATTAAAAGTTGGTTTAAGAAAATTAGAGGGAAGTATGATTAAGACTTTCGAATCCTCTAACGTTCTCCTATGATAATTTGCACTCCTAGTTCAATCAATGATTATCTAGCCTAACAACAGATTAACAAAGTAACTATATCCAATCTCTTGACCTAGAATTCTCCCCGCAAGTGACAACCCCTTAATCTCTTAAGTGAATTCGAAACCGTTGGAAACATAAAGTAATATGAATTAAAACTAGACTTTCATTGATATTCAAAGGAGTTCAACAAATTAACATTCCCATAAGGGTACATCAGATTCATCTCAGTCTCAATCACAAAGAGAATTAGCTACTACTCATATTCATAGAAATAAACAACGTAAAAAGAAAACAAAACCGAGAGTTTCGTAGTTGCCGACGTTGCTCCTGAATTTCTTTCCGATTGGTGTTGTTGTGTGCATACCGTAGCTCTTCTCAATCGCACATACTGTTGTGCGTGATGCGTGTTCTCCGAGAGTTTCGTAGTTGCCGACGTTGCTTCTGAATTTCTTTCCGATTGGTGTTGTTGTGTGCATACCGTAGCTCTTCTCAATCGCACATACTGTTGTGCGTGATGCGTGTTCTCCTCCTCCAAAACGTGAATTTCTTTATGTGCAGCCTCCTTTTATATTTCCATCACCAGCAACTAAAATCTCCCTATGTGTGTCGGCTTAGCCACTGGTTGGGTCATGGGCTTTATTGTGTATTTCTTCCTTTTAGAATGATGTCCACGTTGATTTTTATTTTGGCAAACCAACTCTTCCTTTTTCTTTTCATGTAAATGTTCTCTTTTCCTTTTTATTTAATACTCACTACCAAATAAAATTAATAATGTACTACATGACTCTATAAGTAAAAAGTGATAATTTATTCATAATGACTCTACATTAAATACTAAAACTAATAAAAATAGACTAAAAACTTAATTAAAATGACTCTAAAAATAGTGTATGACTGTCTGTCAATGTTGAATACTTCTCCAAGCAAAGCTGAGATTGGATCCCAGGCCTTGTAACATTTGGCTAAGAGGGAAGAGGGATTTGTGTGAAGCCTCCAAACTTGTTTGGCAAGCATAGCTTGATTAAAATTCCTAATCTTAATATATATAAATGTTAAACAGTTCTGATTAACCCTAATCCCACCACTGATTAGCCCTAATCTAGCCTTTTTTTAGAGGTTTAAAAAATCTTTATGAAAAAAGGCTATCGAGGATTCAAACCCACGACCATCTACGTCAATCCAACCAATTTTGCCACTTCACCAGTAGTTGTTTTACTAATTTAATTTGCTTCCACTAACTCATATCCAATACCAAGCCCCCCTTTTTAAAACCCCAATTAGTCCCTTTTCCTTTCTTTTCATAATTGAACGCTATACGGTTATGAAACGTTTTCCACCTTATTTCTGCGATCTGAACCCACAAGGCTGCCATGTCCGTCCCTTTCTTCCCCATTATCCTTCGATTTCTGCTCAAAAGTGTGATTTCTATATAGATTTCGTCCATGGTATGTTCACTAAACTAATTTTCACATTAATGCTATTTTATTCATTTTGATTTTGTGGATTTTGATTGTCTCAGTTTTCATAATAAAGGGCAATGCTTGAAAGGTAAAAACTAAAAAAATGGTATGTTCAAGTACTTGAACGACATTTTTCACAGGAAAGGCATTAATGAATAAACTCTCATTTTTGTTGTCTTCACAGGAAAGGCACCCAAACAAAACTTGAGTTGATATCAATTTTAATATTTTATAATATTTTGTTCGTTCAATAATTTTTCTTAATATTTATGACTGGTCTGTAACTAAATATGAGTTCCTATTGAGCTTATGATATACAACTTTTATGTAATGCTTGAGTTTGGAACATCTTATGCCCAACTTTTCTCTTTGATCGCATATGCCCAACTCTTTTGATATAAAACATTTTGACCCACAAATATAATTTGATGGTGACTAACAAACTAAATTTTTTCATGGCACTAAAATAACTATCAATAGATAGATTTGGTAAAGTACATCAATCCATGCCAATATAAATTGTTATTTGAAATCCTTTTGTGATACTTTATAAAGGTCGCAATGTGAGAAGAAAACATGATTAAATTTATTTACTATTAGTCAATTTGAACTTTATATGTGAAACTCAAAACAAACCCGTGCATCGCACGGGTCGGGGTCTAGTATATCTAAATGTTAAACAGTGTTGCAAACAACCCTGATTAACCCTAATCCAAGGGCTTTGAAAAATATTTATGAAAAAAAATTCATCCAAGGATTTAAACCCATGTCATGTTGGTTACTTCAAAGCATTTTAACCAACAAGCCACTTGCTGTTTTTATGATATCATTTGGCTTCCACTATATGATATCCAATATTAAACTCCCTTTTTATAAAGCAATTAATTTCTTTTCCTTTTTTTCCAAACGATTTCGAACCCTTTTTTTTCCTTTCTCCTTCACAATCTAAATTCAAAAGTCTGCGTTTTTCATACATTTCTTCCCCTTTTTCCTACAACATATGTCTTGAAAAATGAAAATGTAGGTGACCTTATAAACTTCTATGGTTGAATCACTTGATATGTTTCTCATACTAACTTTATGCAGTAACTTTTTTCCTTTGATGTGTATTTTGAACTATTTAATTATTTCATTGTTTAAATTTTGCTCATTGTTTAGATTTTGTATGACGAGTTCCAACTTCGGTGCATTTTGCTATTGTAGTCTTTATTGAAATGTTATATATATAATACATTTAAACATGTCGACAACTAATAATAGAGTCAACATGATGCTTATATATGAAAATCGAAACAAACCCGTGCATCGCACGGGTCGGCGTCTAGTAATCTTAAAACCCAATCCACCTTCTTTCTTAGGTTTGAAGATTTTTTGTTTAGAAGCCCATTGAATCTTTTTAGAATTTTTTTAGCCTCCCCACCAGAAATTACAAACAGCTCTTTCAATGTCTTGGCATAGAGCCATAGGGAACAAAAAGCAGCTCATCACATACACAGGAATGGCTTGGACCACTGCCCTAATGAGAACCCCTCTTCCTTCAAATGAGAGATTCTTCTCCTTCCACCCTTTGAGTTTTTTGCAAACTCTATCCATGATAAACTTAAAATCTTGAGACTTAGATCTCCCACACTGTGTAAGTATTCCCAAATATTTTGGAATGTGAGAACTAATTTGAACAGGAAGATTTGCTTGAAAACTAAGTCTAACAGGATTTCCCACATTAGGACTAAAGACCATTTCAGACTTATCTAGATTAACTTTTTGACCAGATAGGTTCTAATAGCTATTAAGGATGTTTGAAATGGCAAAAGCTTCTTCAAGTCTAGCCTTGCAAAAGATCACACTATCATCAGCATAGAGTAGATGAGTACGACATGGTGTCATACCCCAATTTTTTACCCAAGATCCCACCGACACGTGTCATTTGACCCTAATCAGTCTCTGACTTTTTAATGAAAAATTTGGCAGAGAGGTATTTTAAAATACCTCATTTTTGGTTCCAAGTCAGGCCCTCTTCTCACCTTTTTTATTATTAGTCTTTTTTTATTTCAATTCATTTCCATCTTTTATTTATTTATTCATCACCTTTCTTTTTATTTCACTTTTTATTTTTTAATTTTAATTTCATTAGTTATCTGTCTATTATTTATTTTTTTATATAAGTCCAAAAGAGTCAAAATCCAAAAGGAACAGTCTGTCACGCGTCCATCTGCATCCCAAATCCGTCCAGTTTATAAGCATTTTGTTTCCCATCCCAATCCAAAAGCCACGATCTTTGCTGCTCGTTAACAAACACTAAAATAAAAACCTATCACTATAAATTAGAAACCGGCAGAAAAAAACAGAGGAGGCCAGAAAAACACACAAACAGGCCGAAATTCACCAATAAACCTGCAAAGAAAATAACACATACAGAAAAAATTCATCAACCGAAACCTGCACAGAAATCCAATCCATCACACAACGGTATCGCAAACCACCATCATCCCATAACAAGTAATACAATAATCTCACGATATCAATTACCAACGTGCCAGAAACTCAATCATTAAACCATATCGGAACTCAAAACAACCCTAGAACCCGCAATCAGAACAATTTCAACAGATTCCAACCCATGCCGTTGCAAACAACTGTCAAGGTCATCAACTGTATCACAAAGCCCTTTCCAGATCCATTCATAAACAAACAAGAGGTAGTATCTCTTTTCTATTTAGATATAGGCTTTTGAGTATACTGTCTGTAAATATTGAAAACAAAAAAGGACATAAGGAAAAAAAACACAAAAAAAATAAAAAATAGGGTTCCGGTATGGTGCGCCGCCGTACCGGTCGGCCAGCCACCGCCGGAACCACCTCACCTGCTGCCGGAAAATTCATCACTCGCCAAAAACTTCATGAGTTTCGCCGAAAAACTCATACAAGTTCTTCATGTTCTTGAAGAACAAGAGAGAGAAGAGAGAGAGTTCTAGAGAGAAGAAAGATAGAGAGAGAAAATAAGATAGAAATGAGAGAAGCAAGGTCGTTGGTGTAACGCCCTATTTTATTATTTATTTATTTTATTGAGTTTAGATATCTTTTCTATAATTTAGTCGATTTATTTTGATGAGTGATATTTTGTTATGTTATATGTTGGTATTTATTAGTATAATATATATGTTATCTGGTGTAGAAATATATATGTTATTTGGTATTTGTTATAGAAATATATTTGTTATTTGGTGTAAAAATATATTTATAATTGTTATAGAAATATATGTTATTTGGTGTAAAAAAAATATACTTGTTATTTGCTATATAGAAATATATTTGATATTTTTTATGGAAGTAATTTATATATATTTTTAAATAGAATGTTGAGTTGAGGGGCTGATTTAAGGATTTAAAGAGTTTAAGAGAATAAGTGGAGTTAAGAGAAAATAGGTAGGTTAATGTTATAAATATAGAGTATAGAGAATATTTATATGATTTTATGTGATTTAAGTGAGTTATATGATTTATGTGAGATGTTGTGGTTTTATTAGGTGGCTTATTTTATTATCTAATAGAACAAGATTTGAAAATAAAATAAATATTAAGTTGTGGGGCTGTTTTCGAATTAGATAGAATTATGAGGGAATAAGTGAAATAAGATAAAATAGATAGAAGAGATATAAAAGGGAAAACCTAGGTTTAGAAAGAGACAGTACGTACAATTCAGTTTTTGGGAGAAAAAGGGGAGAAAACTAGAAGTGAAGAACCAAGAGGCTGCTGCTCCAATTTTATTAAGGTAAGGGTGAGACTAGCTTCTCTAATAATGGGATTATAATTCTGAAATAGAGTTTAACATGTTTGTTGTTATTTTATTTTGATGATTAGAGAAGTTAGGGTTTTGAAAAGAAGTTAGGTTTCTGAATTGCAATTTAATTGATGAAATTCGTAATCCAGTTGCAGTGATATGTTTGAGTATGTTAATTTGTTGATAAATGAATTGTTGATGATGAAATTGCACGCTTTTGATAGATATATATTTGGATACTTGATGAATTATGCTCAAACGATGATTTATGTTATGTTGTTGTTGATTTGTGGTTGGATTCATGATTATAAGTTGTGGTTGTTGATGATTGTTGTTGTTAATGTCATATCATGAATTGGGCATGAATTATGTTGAGTTGTTGTTGTTGATTGTGATGATTTTGAATAAAAGTGAAGTTGAATAATATAGGTTGCTTTTTCTGATTTTTCTTTCATCTCTGTCCCGAATTTGAAATGAAAACAGATATTGATAAGTACATAATTGGTATTAGGTGTAAACACGAAAGTTGTAGGTATGGATGTTAACTTTCTAATGCCGTTGGTTTGACTTCTAAATGATTTATAGAACTTGAGTTATGGTCAAATTACCGCACATAGGTCACAGTGAATATTTATGAATTTCAGAACAACCTTTCCCGAATTTGAAATGAAAACTGATATTGATAGGTACAGAATTGACCTTTGGTGTAAACCTGAAAGTTGTAGATAATTGTGTTAGATTTCTATTGACTTTGGTTTGACTTGAAAATGATTTTTGGTTTTTGAGGTATGATGAAAATACGCCAAGGAGGTGTTAGTGAAATTTTATGAAAATTTCGCATAACTATTTCTAGGTCAACCCAAAACTTATGGATTGTATCCAAACTTCAAAGCTTGTGTACTATGAGTTCAATTAAGGTGTTTAAGAGTATTTAACCCATGTTGTGAGTCGACCCTTTGGGTAGGAATGAATTCGTTAATGATTATAATGAGGTTCAGAGAGGATGAATAAAATGATTAATATTGATGTTTTACTTTGATGATAAAATGTGAAAATATTTATATATTGTGAAAGACGTTGATATGAAGTTGTAATTGTTATATATGATGATTATTATTGATGGTGACTTGCTGCATATGTTTAAATGATGATGTCTTGCTATTGTGATGAAGTAATACCATTAAGATGTTGATCCAAATTATTGGAGTCATATGAGATGTCTAAGTTGTTAAGTCGTAAGATGTTGAGTCCATGCATACTCATTTAAGTTGAGGGCTTGATGCCCTGTAATGTATATTTATACACATTATGTTGAGGGCTTGATGCCCTGTAAGTTGAGGGCTTGATGCCCTGTGAGCCTATTTACGCTTATACGTTGAGGGCTTGATGCCCTGTGAGCCAATTTAAACTCAATAGGTTGAGGGCTTGATGCCCTGGTTGGTACCACATGCATGATTAAGAAGTTGAAGTTGCTAATGTTGAGTTCATGTTGTAGAAATCGCATTGTCGTTGTCGTTAAGTTGTCAATTGTCAATGAGTTGTTAATAAAGAACTAAGTGAAGTATTAATATTTATTAATCGTGGTTGTTTATGTTATTATGAGATGATGATCATGTTGTGTTGTTTATATTATTATGAGATGATGATGATGTTGTGTTGTTTATATTATTATGAGATGTTGATCATGTTGTGTTGTTTATCTTATTATGAGATGATGATCATGTTGTGTTGTTTATGTTATTATGAGATGATGATCATGTTGTGTTGTTTATGTTTTAAGATGATGTTTATGATGTGATGATTTATGATGTTATATGATGATGGTTATGATTTGATTATTATGTGCTATGTGATGATGTATATAATGCGATGAATATGAAGTTAATAATGATTAGAAGTTGATTGAGTTATTACTGAAATATTATAAGAAGATTTAATGTTATTAATTGATGAAGTTTAAGTTGTTAAATGCTTTTGATGAATTAAATGCTTATTATTATTGAATGTGAAATCTCACCCCTTCTGCTTGGAAATGTTGCTCTTCGTATGAGTAACTTGCAGGTGATCGAGAATAAGTAGTTGTTGATTGCTGTTGTGAGTGGCTATCCCTCACTGTGTCTTTAGGTGCTCTGATACGTAACGGGATGAGAACTTTGTGGCTATTTTCTATTCCTTACGTATTGCTATACATGATTAAGTTGTAAATTGGATTTTTATTAGATGCTTTGATGAGGCCTTTGTGCCAAGACTATTTTAGATGTTGAAATAAATTCCGCGCGAAGTTTTGTATATTTATGTTGATTGAACTTTGAAGGAAAATTAGTTAATTATTTCATTTATGATTTTTAAGAAGTGTAGCATTCCGTTTGTGATGATTTACTTTGATTAATTTAAATGAAATTTTTATGTTGGGAAAACGGGGTGTTACAGTTGGGCCTATATATATGTCGGCCAAGTAAGCATGTGTGCGTGTGTATGTTTACTTTTTATGCTTGGTAGTTTAGGTAAAAGGTCCTTGTGGTGGTCCAACACCACCATAAGGTACCAACGCTTTTACTTTTACGCTCCGTTAGTTTAATTTTAGCTAATTATTTAAAACAACAAAAACATGCAAATAATAAAAATCACAAAAAAATATTTTCATAATAAACCTTGATTCTAAGTCAAGTGACCCCATTTTATTTCTTTTCTTAATCAAATATTAATCAATTTATTTCTATTTTGAGTCTCTTTTCTTTCAATATTAAAAAATACAAACAAACATATTTTGCCACTTGGCTTCTACTTTAAAACCTTTTTCAAACTAATAAAAAACACAAAACCAATCAAACATCAATTTTTACCCCGAACTACGAGGTTTTGATCCCTCACGGGTACGTAGGCAAAAGACACTCGTCCTTTTAAATCAATAAAAAATGTAGATAATTGGCTTCTTTCTTCTCATTATTCACTATTCATTCCATATTTAAAAGCAAGTAAGTTATAGCACAAAAGTTAAATAAAATCAAGAGGTTCTCGTAGAGTACTACGAACATAAAGGGTGCTAATACCTTCCCTTTATGTAACAAACCCCCGATCCCTTAATCTTTAAAAATGTGGTATTTGAACTTTTTTCCACTTTCTTTTATAAAATAAAAAGTTCAGTCGTGAAATAAAATAGTGAGTCAAACGCTAATCAAATAGCCTTGATCTCCGAAAAATGATGCGACACATGGTGCATTAGTAGCAATAGAAATACCATGAATAAAACCTTGTTCCTTACTTCTGTTGATTAAACCTGACAAGACTTCTGCTCATAAAATGAACAAATAGGGGGACAAAGGATTCCCTTGTCTTATACCTCTGTTAGGGGAAAAGACGTCAGTGGGTTGCCCATTGACTAAGATAGCAAAGGTGACAGACTTAATGCAACCCATAATAGTGTCAACCAACTTGGGGGGAAAACCCATATATAGAAGAGTTTGTTCAATGAAGTTCCATTCCAAGCTGTCATAGGCCCTTGCAATGTCTAACTTTATTCCCATAAATTCATTATCCTTCTTTCTATGCTTTTTGATATAGTGAAATGCTTCAAAAGCCAATAGAGAGTTATCAGTAATTAATCTCCCTGATAGAAAGGCACTTTGAGTCTCATTTATAATGTTGGGTAAAATGATCTTGACTTTATTAGCTATTGTCTTAGTAATAATCTTAAGTATAACATTACAAAGGCTAATAGGTTTGAGCTCAGAAGGTGTATTGGGATTGTTAACTTTAGGAATAAGGCTGATATAAGTGAAATTTATGTCAGTAGGACTGCCCACTTTATTAAGGATTTTAAGTGTATAATCTAAAACATCTTTTCCGATAACATTCCAGTATTTGTGGTAAAATAAAGCTGATAAGCCATCTGGCCTAGGGGCAGAGTTTCCTTTAAGCTGCTTTATGGCTTCTAGCACCTCAATGCTGGTAAAGTCTGTAACACCCTAATTCCGTCGATATATATTAAATAATAATAATAATATATTTAATAATAATTAAGGATAATTTTCTTGCTATTTTATAATTTCAGCAACGAAAACATTTCACTATTCTCATTAATAAATATTATCATTGTCATTCAAGATCATAAATTGAAATGATATTAGTTCCAAGATTCAAACTCAAAATCAAATTAATTTAAACGTTAACTCCAACTCATGGTGTTACATATCAGAGCTCATATTCAACTACATATCTAATCATTACTAAAATAAAATTGACGGAAGACAATTCCCGTCGTATCCTGCTAGGTGTCCCGCAACTAGATCTCTTTGTCCTAAGTATCTGTACCCCACAGGTACAGACACCATAAATACAACAATAAGAAAGGGGTGAGAAATCCAGCAATAACATATTATTAGGGAAAGCATGCACATTAAATAAATATCAAAAGAATATAGTCTCCACTATCTCATCACTCTTAGCAGTTACTATGTATAATCTCTTCATTTCACATATCACAGCAGCACGTCATCTTCATATTCAAACACCCAATACAAAATAATCATATATATATGAATATGGACTCTCCTAACGACCTATATGGTTGTGGTACCACTTCTACTCATCATTTTGCTAGAGTTATGTTACTGGACTTTTCTCATCATAGTTTGCTAGAGATATGTTACTAGACTTCTCCATCAGTCATGCACTCCATCAGTCTTAGACTCTATATGAATGTATAGAAATAAATTCGACAAGTAACACAAGTATACACATATTCAAATAATTCACATATTAATGCAAGACTCTCACTAAAATGCACGACTCTAATGCAAGCACACAAATCATCAACATACTCATCATCATCATATATGACTCTCGTCACTGTTATATATATCACTCTCATCATTATATACATCACTCTCATCATCATCATAGACAAGCATCATCACTCTCATCATCATAATGATATAGTTATCGTCATCCTCATCACCACTAAAATATAAATATTGTCATCCTCATCTTCATCATAATTTAATCATATATATATATATATTTAATATTAATCATCGACATTCTCTATCGACCGTTTATATCACCACTTATTCTCTTCATTAATTCAACCCTTACACGTGACTTATTTCTAAATCAACATCGCTCTATTTTATTTTATTATTCATTTTACAGAGATACTCTATCCCATCATCAATTCTAGGTTCTCTATATACTTTACTTCTGATAGCATAACCTATTACACATTCTTAGTCTCAAGATGTATTCTAATTCATTATCATTACATATAATGTCTCCTCTCTATACAACTAGGTTTTTCCCCACCATCGTCATTAACTCTTTTGTAATTATTCTTCTCATTTAAAACGACTTTATATCTTATTACCTTGTTCTCATCTTCATCGTCATCTATACATCGACTATTCTCCTAATCTTAACTTAATCCTAATTGAAAGTTATTATCTCACTTTATCAGTACCTTCGACTTCAGAAACTTTCCTCACTAAAGCTACATTATAATTCGAGATTTTATTCTCTCGATACCGGTTATTATTATTATCGCTAAACATTATAACTATTCCCGCTTATCCGCTTTACTACTCATCTTGCTCTCTCTAATTGTTTCCCGTCCTTTTCATCTCTATTATCATTACTATTATCTTTCATTACCTAATTCACAACTCCCTATCTTTCTTTACATCTCGCCTACGATCATCTAACTCGACTACACTATAACCTTTATTTGTTTTTACACTTTAAACGTTCCTAATAACATTCGCCATAAGTTATTTAATTACCTTGGATCACTACTAAAAAAGCAAAAATTAGTGAGGGAATTTTAGAGAGGGAAAACGTGAAATCCCTCTCTAATTCCGTCACTAAATTTTGCGACCAAGGAATTTGTGAGGAATTTTATTTTTTCCGTCACTAATTTCCCTCTCTAATTTTGTTTTTTCTAGTAGTGGATATCTCACTCTCCAATTATCAATACATTTAAGCTCATTATTTTTCACGTCCTATTGTCAAGTCATCTTTTAACATCATTAAATTCATTTAGATCATTGTCACCGATTTATGTTTTAGACTTGCTATTATCTTGAGGTAATCACTTCTATTTATACCTGATCACACTCCCTCATTTATATGTAAAGCATAAGGATCTTCACCTTTACTTTACACGTTAACGGATTTCTTAAAATCACTAATACTATCATGATGGTTTAGAGTCACTACAACGGTGGTGCTGAAACTTCATGAATAATGCAGCATGACCCACATGTGACATTTTAATCATAACTCAACATAGGAATGTATGAATGAGGTCAAACCAAAGCTAAAATAAATATAACACCCATATATAAAACTTTCATGAAGGAACCTAAATCCAATTCAATACAGAGAGGAGTGCAAAGGTTGGTTTTCCTAAACCTAGACTTAGTGCACGACCTTGCTGATCTATGTGTAGTGTTTTGATCATAACTCACGTTTTAGACGTCTTATTGAATTCACTCAAAAGCCACATTAAATCTAACGTCCATATCTACAACTTTCATGTTTACATCAAAACCTAGTTCAGAAGATAAAAGAGTCGAAAGATGGATTTTTTAAGCCTCGGAAAAGAGTACGACCCTGCTAACCTATGTGTAGTATTTTGACTATATCTTGAGTTCTAGACATTGCATTGAGGTAAAACCAACGCCAAATTAAAGCTAACATTTATATCTAAAACTTTTGTCAAGACACCGAAACCTAATTCTAAACATAAAAGTGCCAGTTTTTATTTTTTTGTTTCGGTTACAGAAATCGCATATTTTCTACGATTTCGCATATGCGATTTAGCCTTAAGGGACTTTTCCAAACTCCGTTTTCGACCCTAAACTCGCCAAACTCAACCCTAATCTTCACTCCATGACTACCCTATCATTCAAACACTAATTATTCGTCAATCTACCTGATCATCCACTCTTTTTAAAACTAAAACTCAATTCAAAAACCTAAACTAGTTTTCCTCAATTGACAATTTCAACTTTATCTTTCAATTTGTTTATCATCATTCTCTTATCAAAATTCATATCATAACAACAACAATGTATTAAAATTTAAGACAACTCTCCCATCATAGATTAAGATACCCTAAAGTGTAAAGATTCTCCCCTTATCTCGAATTCGCTGGTAACGCAGCTTTTGCTTCAATTCTCCTTAGTTAGGGTTTGCCTCCTTTCCTCTATACTTCTCTCTGGTTCAAACGTTCAGCAATAATGTTTTATGAATTTCTATTCCTCTATTTATACTAGGAAACTAGGTTAAATTCTTATTATTATTACTTTCTCCCCTCCACCTATCATAATTTACTCCCTCCTGCCCCACTTATTTTATTACTTCTATTTCTCACCTTTTATCTTTATTATTTATTATATCATTCCTCTCTTTATAATTTAAATTCACATAAAATATTAATAACCACCAAAACTCCCTAAAATATCAACAATGGTACACTATTTTCTCCCTAAAAATTGTTTTTCTCACATTATTCACTCGACTACTTGACTCCTCCTTACTTCCTCATTATTCGTAATACCTATAACCACAAAGGGCTTAATTTAATAATATCAAGCCTCAATGATAATAATAACAATAATACTAATTTTACCCGATCATAGTATTAATATTATCTAATAATAATACTGACAATTAATAATAAAAATTGGGGTGTTACAAAGTCAGCTGCCAGAGTACTGTACATTTGGCTATCAATTCTGTTGCTGATGACTTGAAAATGCTCAGGTGTCAGCTGAGGTTTAGTACTGGTGAAAATACCTTTGAAATACTCCATAAACACTTGATGAATATGAAGGCTGTCCTTCCAAATCTTACCTTGAGAGTCAGTTATTTGGTTAATATAGTTTTATCTCCTCCTTTTGACTAGCTTTGTAGTGAAAGTACTTTGTGTTAAGGTCCCCATGCTTAAGCCAATGAACCTTGGCTCTTTGAGACCACCATAATTCCTCCTTGGCTAACAAATCATCTAGATTCATTTCTTCAGTATTAATCACATTAAGATCATCTCCATTAGGTATCCTATTTTTAAGAGAAGCTAATTTATCCTGACTGGCCTTAATCCTTTTGGGGATGTCCCCAAATTTTTGTGTACCCCAATTGTCTAACCTGTGTAAGACATTCTTGAGTCTGGTAGGGCAATCAGTTAATTGCAGGCTCCAACTATTCTCAATGATAGAATGGCACTCTTTATCTTCAGACCACACATGTTCAAATCTGGTTAGGCTCTTTTTCTTGTATGTGGATCTGCTTTCTTCCACATCAAAGAATTCTAAAAGGATTGGGGCATGATCAGATGTATATCTAAGCAAGTGGGTGTTAGAGAACCTAGGAAAGATACACATCCAATTTGAATTAGCACAATAACAATCCAAACGTTCCTGAATATTATGAAAATTGGCCTGATTGTTGGCCCAAGTAAATTTATAGCTATTAAACCCAATATCAGTTAAACCACATTGACGTAAAGTATAATTAAAGAGATTAGTAATAGGGGCATCTATACCATTGCCACCCAGTTTTTTAGAACTATTTAGGATCATATTGAAATTTCCAAAAATAAGCCAGCTATCATTAGTTCTAGAAGAGTGAAGATCATTAATTGAATCATAAGTCAAATGTTTAGTATTATGGTAGGGGGATCCATAGAAACTGGTAGCATACCATTTATTATTAGTATTACAAGTAGTAATATAGGTATCAATGAGCATTTTATTAGATTGGATAATAGTGATGTTTACATTATTATTCCATAAAAGAGCTAAACCTCCAGATTTGTTATTAGAACTAATAGAGCAATTAACCATAAAAGAGTTAGAGAGAGGACCGCATGATAATATGGACTTAGCCTTTTTGTCAGAGTCTGAGAGTTTGGTTTCCATTAAAAACACCACATCCGGGCAATGAAGCTTGAAAACTTTCTTCAAAGCTATAACTGCAGGGGGACTGCCCAGACCCCTGCAGTTCCAGGATAGAAATCTCATGGGGACTGGCCGACCACATTCACAGGGTCTGCCATTGCTGAGCTCAATTTAGGGTGACCTCCTGCACCTATGCTAGTTTCCTGACCACTACCAGACTTCCTTTTGTTATTATTCAGCTCCATCGTCTTGAAACTTTGATTGACCCCTGGTGATTGAGTAACCTGCATACTGATAGTGCTAGTATATTTGTTGGCGGGAATTTCTGGAATTAGTGCCCTGAAGTTGTTTGTTCATGTTCAGCTTAGTCATTTTATCTAGTTACCCCTTTGGGATAGGGCTGAACTGCCCTCCACTAAGAGATTTCAAAGGGTTGCTTCTAAAGGTTTTCTCCTTGATGTCTATAAGCATGCGCCCAAAAATCCTTGATCTTAACCATGCTCCCCTTGGATTAGTATAGCCATCACCCTAAATCTGCCCAGGTGAAAAGACATTACAGCAGCCACCTTTATTGTACCCTACCAAACCACATCCGAAGCAAAACATGGGTAGATTTTCATATCTGAAATCTACCCAATTAATTCCATCCACTTCATTCCCAATATACAATCCAGCCCTTATAGGAGTAGCAATATCAAACAAAATTTTAACTTTAATAATTATGACATTGTCTGGATATTCATATAGACCAGAATCCAGAACTTGTCCAATTTGAGATCCAATTTGGTTTCCCATGCTTATGGATTTGCAATGTAAAGAAAGACCCCAAATTTGGACCTAGAGAGGGACTTGTGAGAAATTAAGAGTACTAAGATTAACTTTCCTATCCCAAGCATGGATGACAAACCAACAATTACGTATAATCCATGAATTCCCTTTCAAGATCCTTGTGATGTCCTGTTCCTTATTCATGGTGATTTGGTATTGCTTTCCTTCTATTTCATTGATTTTGAATCCTTCTGGGTTATACCTATGCCTGCTAGCGAGTTGTAGAGAGAGGGTGTAGGAATTGGCTTATAAGATTTTTTTTTGCAATTAGGCTGTTCTGGCAGTTGCTGACACTTTCTTGAACATTATTTTCTTCATAATAGCAAAAAGGTTCTGAATCTTCATTGATACCAGCAGGTGAATCTTGATTTGTTGCATCTTGATATTGATATTGATGTTCTATTGGTGAACGAGAGCCACTTGTAGAACCCAACTCCTCATAGCAACCAGTTTGGGTTTGATGTAGGTTGAAAACAGGTATAGATTGTTCACGCAAGTTTGTGAGAATAGGAGTAATAACATAATTTTTTTGTATTTTTGCAGGACGGTGTGATTCTTGGTTTGGCATGGTTGGTTGAGAAAGGTTATGGGAGTCTGAGGGAACTCCAGGAATGTTCAGTTTGTCATAGTAAAAGCAAGAACTGAAAAGGTTAGAGAGAGAGAGCGTTGAGGATAGGAGCAAAGAGAAAGAACCGTCAGAATCGTCACCAAAGAAAAGAAAAGAAGCAAGGTTGAGGAAAAAAATGGAAGTCAAACTTAAAGGAGAGACTATGATCAGGTAAGGTTAAGAAGAGAAAAAGTAATATTATTAGGAGAGAAAGCAAGGATAAAAGGGGAAGAAGGAGCACATCAAAAAGATGGAAAACTTGAAATCAGCTATCATCACCAAGGGGGCAAAAGTTATGGTGCATAAGCCATTTCCTTATGCATCGTGCATAAACATTTCGCAACCATTAGATCTAGTGTACACGTGTAATAATCCTAGGCTTCTCTCTAAGTTAAACTTAGAGAGAGAAGTTCTCCCTTCTCTCTTCAAACAAACAGTCTGACGGTGATGATGACAGTGATGATGATGAACGACGATGTTGATGATGAGATTGTAGATTCTGGAAACCATTTCCACAACAAAATGAGTTTGGAGTACAACTCACAGAAACCATTTCCACAGCAAAATGGTTTTGGCATTCTGGTACGGTGATGATGATGAACAACGGTGTTGATGATGAGATTGAAGATTCCAGTGGTGATGATGATGAACGATGGTGATGATTCTATTTGTTTCCGAGTTTTGTTCGTTTTGTTTGGTTTCCTTTGGAGGTGTAGGAAACAATTATGTTGGGATTTATGCACGATGCATAAGGATTTCCTTATGCACCATAACCGCTCCCTACCAAGGGAGATGAAGGAAAACTAGGTTAAAACGGAACAAAGCTTCAAGAAGTTTTCAAGAAGGTTTCTTGGAGCGATCTTTCTCTATTAACCAAAACAAGAGACCTTTAAACCTTTAGATCTCAACATATTTGAAAATAACAGAGAATCAAAGAAGTCAAGCTACAATGTCGTATGATAAAATAATATTTTTTATTTTTGTTGATTATTAATTATTTTATTTTTAGAAATATGACTATAGTTGTACCCTAAAAAAATATGACTATAAAAAACATTGAAAAAATGATAAGTGAGTGACTAAATAGTATAGTGATTCAATTCATACACGAGACTCATAACGACATCTTTATAAATAATAAAATCTTTGTTAATTTCATTTTCTTAGCAATTAATTTCTTCATACGAGTATGAACACACGTAATTTTCGACCATTTTTTCTTTCCATTTTTCACTTAGGTGATTTTCCCAACTTATTGTCCTCACTCAATGTGATATAATTTTTAAATTCTAATGTAAAAAATGCATATATCGAAAATTATTTTCTTTTCATTGATCAACCACAATGTCCATCCACCAAAATTCTTCTCATTTCTATATTCTCTTTTGATCTCTTATATAATTGTCGATGTTTGATTCTATTCTGTGGTATAAACAAATGTTGTTATTGTTTCTCCATTGCGAGGAAAAAATGTCATTTATATTTATTATGAAAATAGAAAACAGATACAAACTAACCAAAATGATTGAAATTAAATTATATATTTACAAAGTTATTGAAATGGATAAAATTAGGGGAGATTGATGTGTTTTAAAAAATTAAAAGGGCTACTTGTGTTATTTAAAAAAATCTCAAGGTAAGTCAATGTAATTTGCCCTTTTATCATTAAGTCTGCATAATTCATTAGTTTTTCTTATTTTCTCAATTCATATAGCATTGCCCCCACTTCAAATTAACTCGTGCCAGTGCTTAGCACGGGTTGCTAGTTATTATAAAAAAAGTTGTTTAAGGGTATAATTGGTATAATGAAAAAGTAAATATAAATGTAATATCCCGCTCATTAGTTTCACGATGATTTACCTGTTAACTTATCATATGCGCGTTTAAGATGGAAGGACCTTTTAGTACTTTCATTTAAAGGGTATTCAACTGAGTTTAGAGCCAAGATTATTCATTTTGTCATGGTACTTCCTCTCTCTAAACTTCTAAGATCTGAATTCTCTCATTTCCCTCTCTAGAATTTCGAAACCCATCCTTTCATTGTGGCTCAATCCTCTCTAAATTCATCATTCTTGGATGATCAAGGTTTAGGAATGGTTTAATCATGAAGATTGCACTAGGATGGACCTAACTTAATCTTTCAAACATGGATTCTTGAGTTAGAGGCTTTGCATGCTTTAGGGTTTGGTTTAGAAGTGGAACTTGAAGATAATCTCAGAATTTGCAAGTGAGTTCTTTAGTTAGTTTCCCTCACTATGGGTTATGTGGTATTGTGTGAGAAATGATGATTGTTAGTTTATGAATGTATGATTCTAGTACCCCCATGCCATTGATTTGTTGTGATTATGTTAATATTCCCATGCATGATGATTTTTGCTGTTTATATGAGTTTTTGGAAGTGTAATGTGTATTGCAAGACTGAATTTTGAGGTTTTTTGGTGTCAAAACTTGAATTCTGCACTTCATGACCCGAAGAAACTCGCCATAAGCGAGAAACACGCTTATAGCGAGTTGTCTCCAGGAACTACTCGCCTACGGCGAGTTCCTCAGCTCCTCAAGAGTTGTTGGATCGTCTTGGAAGTCCGGTGGTGCCGTCCGAGGCTTTTTCTCGCAGTATTTACTGACTTTAGAACCCCCAAACAACATCTAATCAATGTGCATTACATCGTAAGATTTTTTAAACGAAAAGCATGATCAATATTAATAAATTCAATGAAGAATAACTTATGAGAGTTATGATATGACCTATACTCGGGTAGGATCCAATTTTAAGTATGGGGAATCCTTAAAACCTCGACTTAGATAGTCGAGATTATGTATGCTAGGACGCCTTCAAGGCGTATTATGATTACGACTAAGATTATGTATGACATATCGTGTCTCTTGAAATCCACACTAGGGGGATTCAAGAGGTTCACGTTAGGGGGATGGGATACCCTCCGCAAGGTAGGCCCGCATGACATTAGAAGAACTTATTCATAAGCACTTAATAAGACCCAGTGTGTCTCTTTTTGGGGCGCCAGTGTTTTTAGTTAAGAAGAAGGATGGTGGAATGAAGTTATGCATTGATTACTGTCAGCTGAATAAGGTAACTATCAAGAACAAGTATCCTCTACCAAGAATTGATGACCTACTTTATCAACTTAAGGGAACGACAATGTTCTCTAAAATTGATCTCGGATCGGGTTATCACCAGATTCGTATGAAGTCATCAGATGTGTCTAAGACGGCTTTTAGGACGCGTTACAGACACTGTGAATTTTTAGTTATGCCATTCGTTGTGACTAATGCCCAAGCTGTATTCACGGATTATATGAACAGGATCTTTCAGCCATACTTAGATCAATATGTTATTATCTTCATTAATGACATCTTAATCTATTCCAAGAGGCCACAGGAGCATGTCCAACATCTGAGGATAGTGTTAAATATCCTCCGAGAAAAGTAGTTGTACACAAAATTCAGTAAGTGTGAATTTTGGTTGTTAGAAGTCAAGTTTCTAGGACATGTCATTTCTCAAGGAGGAGTGGCAATTGATAAGTTGAAAGTGGAAGTTGTTCATAATTGGACAAGGACAAAGAATGTTTCAGAGGTTAAAAGCTTTTTGGGATTAGCTGGTTATTATCGACGGTTTATCATGAAGTTTTCTCATATTGCACTGCCTTAGACACATCTTACTAGAATGGACATGCCAATTTTATGGGACGAAGAATGTAAACAGTGTTTCAGAACCTTGAAAGAAGAAATTTACCAAAGCCCTGGTCTTGGCTATACCAGATCCTGCGAAGAGATACATCGTATTCTGTGATGCATCGTCTAAGGGTCTTGGTAGTGTACTTATGCAAAGGGACAATGTGATAGCATATGCCTCTAGGCAACTCAAGACGCATGAAGAGAACTACCCTACTCATGATTTGGAGTTGGCAGTAATAGTTTTTGCATTGAAAGTATGGAGGCATCTTTTATATGGAGCACATTTTGATTTATTCAGTGACCATAAGAGTTTGAAGTACTTATTCGATCAGAGAGATCTAAACATGAGGCAAAGGAGATGGATGGAATACTTAAAAGACTTTGATTTCGATTTGAAGTATCATCCAGGAAAGGCTAATGTGGTAGCTGATGCTTTGAGCCGTAAAGCTTTAGCGCAAGCCGAAGTTTTCATGCATACTTTTAACTTGTATGAAAAGCTTAAAGACCTTAACCTTGAAGTCATTGAGGTTGATGGTGGTATTTTGTTACACAGGCTGGAAATTTCTTGCGACTTACGATCCAGGATAGTGCAAGCACAGGGTATGGATGTGGATTTTTAAAGGAGAATTGGATATCCATAATTTTCTATGGCTTCAGATGGAGCGATGTTGTTCAAAGGCAGAGTATGTGTTCCAAATGACCCGGAGCTCAAGAGATTGATTCTAGAAGAAACACATAAGAGTAGTTTCTCAATTCACCCTGGTGCTACCATGATTTATCAGGATTTGAAAAGAGATTATTGGTGGTCTAGCATGAAAACTAAAATTGTGGAGTTTGTAGAGAGGAGTATAGTATATCAACAAGTCAAGATTGAGCATCAGAATCCATAAGGTTTGCTTGAACCCTTAGAAATTCCACAGTGGAAGTGGGAGCAGATATTTATGGACTTTGTAGGAGGCTTACCCCATACACAGAAAGGACATGACTCAATTTGGGTAATATCGTAGATAGATTGACTAAGTCGGCTCATTTCTTACCGGTTAAGTGTACCTACAAGACATCACAGGATGTAGAGTTGTTTATCTTAAAGATTGTTAAGTTACATGGTGTTCCAGTGATATTGTGTCAGATAGGGACCCAATCTTCACTTCGCACTTTTGGAAGGCTTTCTAGAGAGCTTTAGGAACTTGGTTGAAAATGAGCACGTCTCATCATCCGCAGATGGATGGCCAAACAGAAAGGACTATTCAAACTTTAGAAGATAGGTTACGTGCTTGTATTCTGGAAGATGGAATAATCATCTACCTCTGATAGAATTTTCTTATAACAACAGTTATCATTCAAGTATAGGTATGGCGCCTTATGAAGCTTTTCATGGTAAGAAATGCAGAACTCCTTTATGTTGGGCTGAAGTTGAGGACAAAGGTATTATAGGACCCGAAATTGTTCAAGAAACAACTCTGAAGATTAAGTCGATTCAGGAAAAGATGAGAATGGCTCAGAGTCGTCGGAAAAGTTATGCAGATAAGAGGCGGAGACCTTTAGAGTTCAATGAAGGAGAGCATGGGTTCCTGAAAGTCACGCCTAAGTTGGGTTTGTGAGGCGTTTTCAAAACTAAGAAGTTATGTCCCAGATATGTTGGGCTATTCCCGATACTCAGATATATCTGTCCAACAACTTATTAGTTAGCTTTACCCCCAGCCATGTCAGGATTGTACGATGTTTTTCATGTGTCTCAGTTAAAGAAGTATATTCTGTATCCTTTCCAACTAGTTGAATTGGATTCCATAGAGTTAAAGTCGGACTTGACATTTCAGCCGGAAACATAATGGATACTAGACCGTGATGTCAAATCCATCAGAACCAAAGAGATTCCTATAGTTAAGGTAGTATGGAAGGGTCCACCAGATGGCGAGGCTACATGGGAACTCGAATCAGAGATGTTAAATCAGTATCCATATTTGTTTTCAGGTAAATTCTAAATTTCGAGGACGAAATTCTTTTAAGGGGTTATGATGTAATATCCCGCTCATTAGTTTCACGATGATTTACCTGTTAACTAATCATATGCGCGTTTAAGATGGAAGGGCCTTTTAGTACTTTCATGTAAGGGGTATTTAAGTGAGTTTAGAGCCAAGATTATTCATTTTGTTATGGTACTTCCTCTCTCTAAACTTCTAAGATCTGAATTCTCTCATTTCCCTCTCTAGAATTTCGAACCCCATCCTTTCATTGTGGCTCAATCCTCTCTAAATTCATCATTCTTGGATGATCAAGGTTTAGGAATGGTTTAATCATGAAGATTTCACAAGGGTGGACCTAACATAATCTTTCAAGTTTGGATTCTTGATTTAGAGGCTTTGCATGCTTTAGGGTTTGGTTTAGAAGTGGAACTTGAAGATTAATCTCAGAATTTTCAAGTAAGTTCTTTAGTTAATTTACCTCATCTATGGGTTATATGGTATTGTGTTAGAATTGATGACTGTTAGTTTATGAATGTATGATTATAGTACCCCATGCCATCGATTTGTTGTGATTATGTTAATATTGTCATGCATGATGATTTTTGTTGTTTATATGAGTTTATGGGCCTTCTCTTGCAGGTGACGACGACGTAAGTCAAATGTGCATTGCAAGACTCAATTTTGAGGTTTTTGGGGTCAAAATCGAAATCTGCACTTCAGGACCTGAAGAAACTCGCCATAAGCGAGAAACGCGCTTATAAGCGAGAAACGCGCTTATAGCGAGTTGTCTCCGGGAACTACTCACCTATTGTGAGTTAGGGGAGAGTTCCTCAGCTCCTCAGGAGCTGTTGGCTCGTCCTAGAGGTACCGTGGTGCCGTCCGAGGCTTTTTCTCCTAGTATTTTCTGACTTTAAAACCCCCAAGCAACATTTATTCAATGCGCATTAAAATGTAAGATTTAGAAATGAAAAGCATAAGAAATATTAATAAATTCAATGAAGAATGGCTTATGAGAGTTATGATATGACCTATACTCGGGTAGGATCCAATTTTAAGTATGGGGAATCCTTAGAACCTCGACTTAGATAGTCGAGATTATGTATGCTAGCACGCCTTCAAGGCGTATTATGATTATGACATGACGTGTAGTGTCTCTTGCAATCCACGCTAGAGGGATTTAAGAGGTTCACGTTAGGGGGACGGGATACGCTCCGCAAGGTAGGCCCACACGACATTAAGAGGAGTTTGATGTACCTTAGCTAGGAATTCATCGGTTATGTTATGGGATTGTACTCGGGGTTACTCCACCCGATTACATTTCGTATAATCAACTTAGATAATTATATGTTAATCTATGATTTGCTATACCATGCTTATGATACGATTATGCTCATGACAAGAGTATGATATAACACAAGCATAAGTATAAGTACAGATGACAAAGATCTTAGATATGCACGATCGTTTAGGTATGCATTAGTTCACACACGTATAATTAACCAATCGGTTGTATTGTAGACACGTGGTAACTATAGGTTTCCCCGAGGTTACCTATAGCCTAGGATTAGGTAGAACTCACTGAGACATTATGTCTCATTCTAATTCTTCATTTTTACAGGTTCACAGGTTACTCATGGCAAAGGTAAGGAGAAGGCTACAGATTGATCATGCTCGGTGGATTTTGTGCTTATGTCCTTTCGTTGATGTTACGTTTATATATATATATTAGTCGTAATGGACCTTGATGTTACTTGTTTCATTCGACTCATTATGTATAATTATTGGCATGCCATGCGCTTAGGGAATTATCCATGCACCTAAGGCATGGCTTTTTTCATACACTCATGTGTTACGCATGCTGGTCATGCGCCCCATGCATCCTAGAATGCAAGGCGCAAACGTCTTTTCCTGCTTTTATTTTGGGTAAAGCCCACGCTTTTAGCCCAAACCCAGGTAGAAACTCTCACTATAAATACCAACATTCCTCATTCAGAACTTCTCCTTCAGAACTATGGCATTTCAAGAGGAAGGCAACTTTTGAGCTTTGGGAGGGTTTCTATCTTCTCCTTGATTTTCTAGGGTATGTATTTATCTTTTGTAATTTGTTTTTAGTTACCATGGGTAACCAAAATTTTTTAGGTTAGAGTTCTAAGATGAACTTCTTTTTATTTTTGTTGGATATTTATTCAATATAATGTCGTTTATTTTATTTATTTTTTGTTCGCTATTAAGTTTCTGATTTAGTAGTTTCTTTCAAAGGAGCGTAACCTTATATTAGGTACTTAGGTTGTGACAGGGCCTAACATTGTTATTACTATCTTGTTGCTTGTATCTTGATATTTATAGAATTATACTAGTAACTATCTGTCTAGTAAGTAAGTAGTTAGTAAGTAATACGGAAAAAGAGTTGACCCTAGTAGTAAGTACTTAGGAGGTGACATTACTAAGACTGAGCAGTAACTCTGCTGAACCTAGGATGTAACTCGTTTTTAATTAGGGAAACAAGTGTCTCCGAGGAATAAATCTTTACCGAACCATTTTCTTGAAACCCCTAGTAAGGTAGACGTAGATTAGGCCTGCCCATTTGTATAACTACTAAGAGCGTAGAGAGGGTGTGGTATGAGTGTCCTAAGATTCATAGATGCG
Source organism: Medicago arabica (assembly GCA_946800305.1). Classification (NCBI taxonomy): domain Eukaryota; kingdom Viridiplantae; phylum Streptophyta; class Magnoliopsida; order Fabales; family Fabaceae; genus Medicago; species Medicago arabica. The sequence goes on from OX326964.1 coordinate 37,262,981, forward strand.
CTCAACTAATGGAACCTTAGCCTTTGTTTCCTTTGGAAAAACTAGAATGTCAATTTAAGTTTATGTTTCAATTACTTTTGGATTAACAAGATCCCGCACATAAGGATCACCGTGCGATCAGGAGGTGCAGTTAGCAATCAGAGCGATATACCGATTAGGTTAGAAACTTCCTAACGACCTTATCACTTGTATATTCTACCTAAAATAAATAAATGCGAACTATTACTTAATATCCAACAATATAAACATGGGGAATTCAAAGAGTCCTAACCGCTACTTACTTTTCTGCAACCAAAACAGGTAAACTTGCTCTGTTGCAAACAGATAAAAATTGCAACTCTTTAACCCTTATCTTTTATATTGTAAAACTTTCAAAAATAAGTAACGCGAATTGTTTGGACGAAACGACAATCCCTATGGATATGATACTCTACTTATCACTTTATTACTTGGTAAACGATTTGGTATACTTGCCATATCCGAACATCATCACTCACCAGTGATAACAATAAGTACAATCAAAATGGAGACACACTCTAAGAAACAAAATCCACACTTGCTTAAAGCCTTATGAGTGATTCACAAATTACAACTAAACTACCAGTCCAACTCTAGCATCAAGATGATACAAGAGTGGCTTACAAACAACAATAGACAGACTAAAATCCTAAATGACACTTTCAGAATTGCGGCTTCATTAGTCTTCTTAGGTTTAGAGTCTTCCTTTATATAACCTGAAAATAGCATGGGCTTGATGAGAAATTTAGGCTAAACATTCCAGCTGATTGAGTTCAGTCTTCAACAAAATATTTTAAAAGCAAATATATTGTTTCCTTAAATGTTACAACATCATACTTAAGAAACACGCAAAGCATAATCGCATTCTGCAACATTTAGAAAACACACTACGTGAGTCATATCTCCATAGAATCTTCACTGATTCTCGCGCTGAAAACAAAATTCCAAGAAAGCTAAACAAGGCACACAACGATGTCGTACCAACATGTCAAGACATCTTGTCCAACATCGTGCTATAACACTTATTTTAACAAAATGCAGCCAATAACAAACTAAAAACCTAACAATAAGTTATTTATTTGATATAAAATTTGTTTCAAAGTTCCAGATAGATTTGAGATTGCATAAGAAAAGAATTATGTGTTATGTGTCAAATCCGTCTGAATATTTCTCGCACATATGGGATGGAACTTTCTAAAACACATATTTGAGACATTATCTATTATAATATTACTTCATCCAAAATGTCCATAATTTATCCAAAAAAGTTAATCTAATTTAAAACGAAGTTTCGGAGATATAAAGTTAGTTTGATGACTAAAGTGAGAGTTAAAGATTAAAATGATAAAAATATTAAAATATTTGATCATCACCTTCACCATGAAAAACTAACAATAACAACATCAATTGTTTCAAACAAAAACTAGAGACAAAATTTAGTGCCCATTTTTTAGGAATGATTTTTATGTTTTAGTTATGTTTGTATGTAAGCTTTTCTCCTAAACTATTTTGTTAAAAAATAGTTTTTGTGTTAATCCTGAAATAGCAATTTTCACTACTAAAAAAAGCAAAATTAGAAAGGGAAATTAGTGACGGAAAAAATAAAATTCCTCACAAATTCCTCGGTCACAAAATTTAGTGACGGAATTAGAGAGAGATTTCATGTTTTCCCTCTCTAAAACTCCCTCACTAATTTTTGTTTTTTAGTAGTGTTTGATTACTTCTAAAGTAAATCATTTTCAATAGAATTGAAGAAAAAATATTTGTGTTTTCAACCTTATTAATAAAAAGTTATCTTTCAAGACACATGTATAATTTTCAACCATGGTTTATTTTTTAAGAAAGGTTCAACTATGGTTTATCTTTGGGAAACACTCTTTCGTAAAAATTTACTCTTGCGTAAATGCTTTTAGTGCCAACTTACACAATTTGTAATGCGTGCTTTTGTTTAGTTAGGTGATTGCAACACTTCCTCGGCTAAGAGATGTTATGGTCACCTAAAATCTGTCTTAATCAATTTTAATTTTGCTCAAATATTAATGCATTAAGGCATTGCATTAACGGTGAAGCTATGTTTGTATTCGTATTGCACTCTTGATTTTGGCATCGTTGGTGCCTCTTAAAAATTTAACGTTTTAATAAAAAAAGAAATGAACTCACACTAAAAGAAGAAGAAAACACTCATTCATAAGCTACCACCGACCCTCATAAGCTTGATTTATTTACCAAAAATCTATCTTGATCGGTTACTGTCCATTATCTATACTTTGAAAGAGACTAAAAGAAATTAATATCAGACGGAGGTTGTTACATTTTAATAGAGAGTGGCAGACTGAAACATAGAAGACTGAAACATTTCAATGTTCAAGTTTTATTGAAATTAATAGCAGACTGAAACATTTCACTGATCAAGTTTTATTGAAATTAATAGCAGACTGAAACATTTCAATGTTGCTAAAATCTATTGTAATGTTTGGTACTGACAAATCATATTACGTTTCAACACTCCATACTAACGTGCATGCATTGGGCCTCCATACTGAGATGAGCCAGAAGCAGGTTCTCTCAACTCTATAGCTGGCAACTTAGCAATGAAAAATACTAAGGTGCATGCATTCACCTCTTGGCTCCCCAATGCATGTCCACCTGAGTAATTAATTTTAGTCTCTTTCAAAGCATAGATAACGGATCAAAGATAGATTTTTGATTTCCTTGTAAATTTTTGGTAAGTGGCAAGTGGGCACCTGAGTAAATATAGGCACGCAGTACATATATTGTGTCAATAAGTACATAAGCATAGTATCTTACTATTAATCAAAGGGTTTTGTTAATATGAGCATTTGTTAAAAATTTTAAAATCAAAACAATTGATAATTTTTATGAAAAAAAAGTTGCTTTATGATGTTTCAATGTGTTGAATGCACAAATCTTAAAAAATAAACCAAAATAAAGACCGAAGGGAGTATAAAACATGTTTTATTTAAATTATATTCAAGCTAGAGACGAAGTTGGCAGTAAAATTACATGACATAAAAAATGGTAACAAAACATTTTATCACTTTTGATAACATTGCTTCTCTTTCTTCTGTAATATCTTTAATAATTGATTATCTCACTATATATATTTTTCTTTATATATTAAATAATTAAGAGTATTATTGGTAAATCAATAGTTAATGTTGCATTATATTTATTTGAGCAAGAGGGTCGACTCAATATATTTAAGTAATTTTTTTAAAACGTTATATTTATTTATATGTTCAAAAACAGGGTGGACTCAATATGTATAGAGGTTTAAAATAAAGTTAATATAAAAGATATGATATACTTATGCTAAATTATCATTTTGTACGTTTAGTATGACCAAATTATATTTAGGTCTTTGCAATTTTTGTCTTAACACTTAAGAGCACATGTTAAGAATCCAAAAATTAAATAGGGAATTAATTAAAAATGAAATATTTCCTTGAAAATAGTGCTCTATATTATATCTTGCTTTTTATTTTATTTTTTAAGCAGTCAACATTTAAAAAGTCTTTTAAAATGAATATTTCTATGTCTAACTCATGAATATGTATCTGTATAGCACATGTTGGCATTTACTTTATATTTATATAGTATTTAAATTTAAATTGAATAAGACATTTTTAGGGTGGGGGACTATAACATCTCTTGGCCCTCAATGCCTTCGCATGATGAGTAAAACTATGAAGGATGTATCAAAGTGTTGCAACGATGTGAGGACTAAATAAAACATGCAATTCAGGTAAGTTGACATCAATCAATGGCATTGTACATTGTAATCGAAAAATTGTGAATAGTTTACTAAACATCTAACAAAAATTAGCTACATTAGTAAATTTTGAAATGGAGTAAAATGAGTTCGTGGATACGACTTGCAGATTTATCTGCCTAAGTTTCAATAGTTAAATTGCCCAATTAATTCTTAGTCATCTTAGATCTCATTTAAAAAATATTCAAAACAAAAAACTTCACTTTGTGGTAAAATGAGAAGAAAAATCGATGAAGATTCCTAAGAGGAATAAAATTAAAGAGTCAAAAAATACGTTGCAAATATTACAAAAATCATTAGTAAATTAGCATTCAATATGAGCAAAAGAATGAAGGAAACATAACGTAAAATTGAGAAAACAGGAACAATATGCAATGAAAGGCTCTATAATTTTTTGTACTAAGGGAAGGAGGGAGTACAATTTTTATCGATAATGGTTGGTTTATTTAAGCAATAGAGAAACAAGAGGGAAATGAAATGACAATAAAGCCCTAACTAAAGAATAGTACAAACAATTTATAGCAAATACAGTTAAAACTCTATAAATTAATAATGTCAGGACCGGAGAAATTTATTAATTTAGAGAGTTATAATTTTATCGATAAATTAATAATTATTAATTTAAAGAGTTTTTAAGTAATTATACTGTACATACCAAACAAAAAGGCAAATTAGTCTATTCCTCTGAGAATTACGTTGCAGCGAACCTTGGGTCTCAACGTAAATTAGTAACTACTGTGTTCATATGCATTGGAAAACAGACAGCTATTGAATCATATTTCAATAGAGTGTAATATATATTTTTTTTCAGTTTCTATGAGTTATTAATTTATGATTTTCTTGGGACCGAAAATTATAAAGGGATCTCCCGAAAAATTATTATCTTATTATTTTATCGAGTTTTTCAATTTTTTACATTGGCCCAAGTCGGGACCGGACAAATTTATTATTTTAGAGAGTTTATTAATTTACCGAGTATTAATTTAAAGAGTTTCTACTGTATATCAAATTAATTTGAATTAATTGAGATTATTGCATTTAAAAAAATATTGTTCGTTATTTCTTTTAATTTAGTCCATTCAAATCTATATAGAATAGACAAATCTTACATCACAAAATCTAAAATTGAAATAGTTTTTTCCACCCATTAAGTATAGACTTTGAATATATAAAATCTTGAAACTAGAGCCTGGGCAGTTCATTCCATCTACTATAAAAGGGTGACACTATTGTTAAATAACCCATTCTCATTCCAAATTCCATCTCTTCATCTTAAGTATTACATACAAAAAATTTCATATAGAAGGACTGAAGAAATATGAACTACTTAAGTTCTTTGATGACTTTGTTTCTTCTGTTTGCTATTGTGGTGTTCTGTATAACCAATGGAGAACCTGCAATACCAGCACTTTTCATTTTCGGAGACTCAATTGTAGATGTTGGAAACAACAACAACAACCTACACACTGCTGTTAAAGCAAACTTCTTTCCATATGGAAGAGACTTTATCACTCACAATCCAACCGGAAGAATATCTAATGGAAAACTTGTTGTAGACTATGCTTGTGAATTTTCTGCCCCCTCAAAATCTACATTGTCAACTTATTTTATTTCAAAATAAATTTTTGCAGTGGTCTTTAAATTGTCAGTCTCTTGCATGCTAGTAAGATTAAGACAGTTTAGCGGTCTCCAGACGACTGCACTTGAAAGTTTGCTATAAGTATCCTACTTTTTTTGTATAGTACTTGATATTTGTGTTACAAGAACTAATATTTGATCTATATATGTTAATTTATTGCAGCCGAATTCATTGGATTTACATCTTATCAACCAGCTTACCTAAACTTAATTACCAAAGGAAGCAACACCTTGAATGGTGCCAACTTTGCCTCATCTGGTTCTGGTTACCATGATACCACATCAATAATATATGTAAATAAACAATTCCTCCCCCCTTCTCTCTCTCTCTCTCCCCATCTCCCTCCCTCTCTCTCTCTCCCTCTCTCTCTCTCTGTGTTACTTTATTGTGTGTTGCATGAAATTAATATATTAATTAGCAATTCTTGTTTTTTATTGGGAAAAAAAATTGTTGTGTGTTTCATGTGTGTAGAATGTAGTCCCATTAAAGACTCAACTGGAACACTACAAGGATTGCCAGGAGGAATTGGTAAAACTAGTAGGGAAAGAAAATGCAACATCAATTATTTCTAGTGCAGCATATCTTCTTGTTGCTGGGTCTGGTGATTTTGCACAGAACTACTTCATAAATCCAATTCTCCAGAACCTCTATACACCTTACAAATTCTCCGACGTTCTTATACAAGAGTACTATAATTTCATTCAGGCACGCCCCTCTCAACCCTTATATTTTGCCTTAGAAAATATTTAAATTATTATTGGTTAAGGGGAGGTAATGAGAAAGAGAGATTATTTTAAACCTAACTTTTGGGAGGGGAGACTTAAAATCTCTCTCTAGCTAACTATTGATATTGTCTAGGTATATATGAATTTGGAGAGAAGATAATATCCATGTTATTAATCGTGGATAATAACAGTTTATTTAAATTATGCAATGCAGCAATGTTATAGCACAACTTTTTAACAATATCTTGTACTAAATTGAATATTATGGAACAATGGAAATTTATTCAAATTATACTATATTATAGCACCACTAATTTACAGTAATGGATAACATTTGATTTAAACATCCTTACTAATATAATGTTAAATATTAGAAATTTGGAAGAAAAAAAAGTCAAATATTTTCTTCCATTAAAATATCATCCTCATCAAACATATATATGTATGTTTGTGTGTGTATCTATATATATATATATATATATAATCTTATTTGATTTTAATTTAAATTTCTTTGCATGCATGTGACAGAATTTATATGCGCTAAGAGCAAGGAAGATTGGTGTAACAACACTACCTCCAATAGGTTGTATGCCTTATATCATCACCATGTTTGGATACCCTACAAACAAATGTGTTGAAACAAAAAATGATGTAGCTTTAGACTTCAACAAAAAACTTAACTCAACTACAAAAAATATGATAAAAAAGCTGCCTGGCGCCAAATTGGTCATCCTTGACATCTACCAACCTCTCTATAATCTTATTATCAGACCTTCTGATTATGGTACAAAATCTTATTACGATAACATATTAAGTCATATTATTTATTGCTTATGAACAACATAGTTTGTTAATCTGTGTATTTCTTTGTATGAAATTTATACACGCAGGATTTTTTGAAGTGAGGAAGGGTTGTTGTGGGGCAGGCTTGCTAGAGGTTGCTATATTATGCAATAAAATGAGCATAGGAACATGTCCTAATGCATCTAAATATGTATTCTGAGATAGTTTTCATCCCACAGAAGCTACAAATAAGATTTTGATGGATCATTTGATTCCTGCTGCAACCTCCCTTTTAAATTCTAACCAGACAATTCGCTAGAAGTCATTTTGTACAAAACAGGCAAGGAATGCCGAGCTTTAGTTTTTTTAACTGACAAGGAGGTTTTGGTCTAGTCCCCCTCCTTTTTTGGCTATTGTTTGTTTGCTTTTCTTTTCTTAATATATTTGTGGTAGTGTAGCTCTCTGCACTATCTTTTTGGTTAAAAAAATATTCGAACTAGAAAGTTCGCTAGTCAATACTTTTCATTATTTTAGTCTGGTATGGTTGAAATTTTTGGTTTATAAAATAATTATAAAAATATTTGTATTTAGCAATAGGAAAGTCTCTCCATTAGAGAATTTGGTTTTCTAGAGTTATCTACGTACTGTTTTCAAATAGTATTGATTCTTATGTTAGGTATGCAATTCACATCTTTCTTCTTTAATGTTAGGTATGCAATTCACATCTTTCTTCTTTATGCTTAATAAGTTGAGCCATCCTTAAATTTTTTCGTAAAGTTATGAATAACTTTAGCTAATTATAGAAAACTATAGAAATAGTATTTGGTTGAAAAAACCTAAGAAAAGAAAAACATTTGGTTGAAAAACCTATGAACTTTGTGCTAATTTTGTTCTGAATTAAAAAAACATAAATTGAATAATTTAAAAAATATAATAACAGGATATGATCCAAAATATACAAGGATATCAAGTTACCTCGAATTCTATGCTTCTTGCATATCCTAAGTAGTTTAATACAAAACAGTTTAAATAGAAATCAATGGCAGAACTAATTTATTACTATAAAAAGAAAATAAGAAGATTGAAAGTCAACATAAATTAGCATTGACAGTGACCTTGACATAACGTATTTTTTTATCATTCAAATAGTAAAATACATGGTCCGTTCATTTTTATATGCTTATATACGCGGAAACAAGTTTTTGTGTCCCGATATGATAAAGTTTTGAAAATTCATAAGTATTTTAAAATACCAACATTAGTATAGTATTTTATATATTATTTATTTTATATGCAGAAAATATGTTAAATTCTTGCACTGCATCCATTGTGGATTTTATGTGTTTATATCCGCGGAAACAAATTTGTATATCCCGATATGAAAAAGTTGATATGATAAATTTTTTATATCCAAATGGGACCATTAATATTACTTTTTTGAACATTTATAGCCATGGTGACTAGTTCATCCATGGTGTCATGGAAATTGGAAATAATGTAACGGCCCAAGGCCAACTCCTTCTATAGTGAGGGATATTAGTCATATGACTTGCTTACTTAAGGACACCACTAGAATTGTAAAAGACATGAACAAACAAGCTATGATAAATTGAGGAAATATGTTCTCCAGCATAAACAATATCTTCATTTTGGCATGTAGGTGGTGTAAGAAATCATCGAAGTAGATCCGCAAACATAAGCAAATACAGGGTTGGCAGTGTAGTCAAAGGGACTACCAATTTCAGCGTACGGATGGTGATTTATAATGTCGGACACATTAAACAATATGAGACCAAACAACTCCAAAAAACTAGAAAGCTTCTGCAACCATAGGCATCTCGACCCTAATAGGATACCTAAACATCTCGACAAAATCAATTAAGTCCAAAAAATCACACATCGTCTTTTTTCTATATTTGACTTTGTCGAGTGAATTGAAATACTCGTGACGTGTGAGGGACGTATTAAGAAACATGTAACAACACAAATTATATTTATTTAATTTAATAAAATTAAATAATTAGTGTCTCAATCATTGTTGTGGTGAAGAGACGTTTCAGTTGAAAATAATATGCCGTTGTTGAGATAAATAGAGTTTTGGTGGTTATCAATATTTTATGTGAATTAAAATAATGAGGAGATGAATAAAATAATACATAATAGAGACGGTGTAACACCCCAATTTTCATTATTAGTTTATTAATATTATTATTATTATTATGTTATATTAGTAATATTAGTATTATTTTGAAATTTAATTGTTTATTATTTTCATTATAATGTGGTTGAATAAATGAGTTAGTCAGTTATTGGAAAATAAGAGATTATGAGAAATTAAGGAGAATAGAGGTGTATTAGTAAATAGGAGGTTTAAGTGATTAATTGAGTAATGTTTTATTAGTGGAGAGTAACGTAATAGAAAATTATGAGAAAAATCAAGCTCAATAAGTGGATGTTAGAAAAACCAAGCTCAATAAGGGGATATAAATAGAGTGAAGTCTTAAGAGAATGAGGATTAGAACACAAAGAGCAAACTAAGACAAGAGGCAAGGAGGGGTCTATGGTTGTGAAGAGAAGAACTAAAGAAGGCTGGAAGAGAAGATTGAAGAGAGACCCATCCAAATAAGAGGCAAGGTTTGGTGATTTTTGAGGTTATGGGGGAGTCTCTATTCACATATGGGTTATATGACAAATGGGTAGTAAAGGGTTTGTATAAATCTTCCTTATTTTCATGATCTTATGATGAATTGATGTTAAATTTGTGCTCTAACTGTTGTTGTGATTTTGTGTATGTTCATATCTTTGAGTTCGTGATGTTGATATCCTAAATTCATGATCCCATTGTGGTTATGTTGTGTTTTTGAGTTTTTTGTTAAAGTGAGTAAAAATCATAAAATTTGATGCATAATTGACGTTTTAATCTGTTCTAAGTGCTCAATTAAAGTGTAACGGCCTTTGGTAATGTTCTCTACCACTTTCTGTTCAATGGGGATCGAAATGGGGGATTTTCGGACAATTTTGGGGTAATCCTAAAGGCTAAATCTAGCTTTTGTAGCAGTCGCAGCGGTGCGCTGCAACTAGGGTGTCTGGCGCCCTGCTTACAGCACAACTTATGTTGTTATGCACATTTTTGGGCTTAGGAGGTGGGTTCCGCGTATTCTTAGGCATTCCTTTGACGTTGTTTTGCTTCTATTTTGATCATTTATTGATGAGTAACGAGTGCTTGCAGTGAATTGATTATATTCAGTTACTTTGAGGTAAAATTTTGATTGGTTAAGAACCTTGAAAATGAATTTAATTTGTTAGATTGAACTAGTACAACAAGATGATTAAACTTTGGAAGGTTTTTCATTGATAATAGTGATTGGATTAGTATGATAATGAATATCTACACTATATGTAAAAAAATCAACCCCTTTCAGCACTTGTGGACTGTCTTTTTCTCTTTCCAAAAAAGGCCTGATAATGAACATAACTACCTTTTTCTAGACCAGCAAAAGCCCAATAACAACTAGCCCAACAAGCAAAAGCCCAATAGCATTCAAGGTCAGGAAAGATGAAGGTGCATGGGAGATTCCATGCAGATCACTGCATAGAAACAAGATTCAGCATAATCCTTGGCATCCATCACATCTCTAACTGCCTCAAAGGATCTCACAATGTATCTGAAACATATTTAGAGTCCTCAACATCTATATAAGGGTGATTTAGTGTCACCCTCAAGGTACACTTTCATTTTCATCATTTTTTACCACCTCTCTCAAATATTGACTTAAGCATTGGAGTTCTAACGTGCCTACAAGATCCTTTCTCCTCCGGCGTGGCAGCTCAACCTCCTCCACACTTGAGCACAATGAATCACCACTTCGTATCTTTGATCTTCACTTGGCAGATCATTTGGCACTAGAAGGATGAGACCGTTCACTGATTCTCATTGATTCAAACGATTCTCCATCGTAACAGTTTCACGTTACACGTTTCTTCTCTATAATTGTTTAAGATTACAAGTTCATCCACCGAAATGGTTTACAGTTACATTTATAAGTAAGAAATCATGACCGAAACTCGCAAGGGAAACACCGGAATCAAATCTTCCACCGCAACAGAAGTTTGATCTGCGATTCAAACTCTTCATGATCGACTAATTCAGATTCTAACTATAATGAATTAAGACGAGAGAAACACTGAAGCATCTCCAACGATAACAATTAACGTGATATGAAGTTAAAAATAAAAGCAAAGATGCTTCCACCTACTGAGATTTCCACACAACTTTAAGTCATGAAACGAAACTAATGTAATGCCACTCTGGTAGTGATTGTGGACGTTGTGTCTAATCCATAGAAGTCGCGTCGTGGAGGTTACAACCCTCAGGGTGATTCTGATGAGGGAAGCAGCCACTGCGACTCTCTGCCACCTCTCTAGAGAAAGTGTCCACCTCATTGTCGTAATCATAAAAGAAGGGACGATAATTCTCCTGAACATCTCCGCACTCGTTAAGATAGGGTTAGTTCACGAGAAGGGTTTTAGATTTCCCTATTCCATGTGCCTTCGAGAAACTCGCGGAAACTGTAGTTCTATGACAAAAGAATTGATCCTAATGAACATGTGGATTATATCAACATCATCCTCAAATATCACCAGGCTCGAGGCATAGTAAAGTGTAAGATCTTTGGTATTTTCACTGAAAGGTGTCGAGATAACATGGTTCACTGGCCATAAAGATGATTAATTGTGAATTTCCGTCACACTTCAATGCTAGGAGAAAGCAACCCAAGACGAAGGAAACGCTGAATTCCATCATTCAGGGGGGAAAATGAGACCCTCAAGGATTACGTCGAGAAGTTTACCCGTAAATGAGTAGAGTCTTATGGCTCGCATGACAACTTAACATGTTTTATCTTCAAGAACAAACTCCATGATGATGGCAAGTTCAAAGAAGAATTAGGCCTCAGAGAAGCAACTTACACGAATGTACCATCAATATCTTCCTAAGGACCTAGAACCCCTTCTAAAGGGCCTAAAGACCCTCCTAGACGCCTTGGTGCCCTCCTAAAGGGTTTTAAGACCCAAGGTGCGCCCTTACCATGGCACCGCCTCAACCAGCTTCTAGAAGCCTCTAGAGCTCGGCCTAAAGACTTAAATTCTCTCATTACTTACTGCTTAAGTAATCATAAATCAGACTCATCGAGGGCTATAAATACAACCATTGAGAGCATTCTCAAGGCATGACCAATACAATACAGACCATAATTACGATTATTGTACTTTTGTAAGTACAGTTGGTGTGGTCTGTGGGAACTCGGTAAAACTAACTAAGGCCACACCCAAAAACCTAAAAACCTGTCGGCGATCTCGAAAAAGCAGTTGTCAGCAAATACTAAACCATTCGGTCTCGCAAGCACTCCAACCATCGTTGGCGATAGTTCATCAGAAACCAAACCAGAACCAGGATCACACAAAAATGGAGGATATACATATTTTGGATCTATTTAGCTATGGAAGATCCAACCAACAAGAAGAGCTCAATTCATCACCATCATAGTCATCCTTATGAGCAACAATGTAACGCCCCGTTTTTTCCCAACATATAAATAAATGCAGAATACATCAGAGTGCACCTTTAACAGGATGTCACATTTCATACTTTTAAATCATTTCATTGTAAATAGGGTTAAAGTCTACTATTTAATTAAGCACCTGCTTTTAATAATTCAAATAATGTTGCAGTGGAAATCATTCAACATTAAAAGTCAAAACTTGGCACTAGGCCTCAACGTAATCAACATAATAAAAACTTCCAAATAAATGGTTCAACAACAACAACATCTTAAAAGTGATACGTAATTAAAGGAAAAACAAAACAATTGAATATCCTCATCCTGTTACATATCAGAGCAAAACTCCTATGACGACACGAGGATCAACTCACATCAGTGGACTACTCCTGGTTATCTGCATGTTATCCACGTAGAGGCAACATTCAAACAGAAGGGGTGAGATTTCACATTCGTTAATAATAAACAACAATTCATAATAAGAATTAATCAACATATTATGGCCGCAACAATCATCAACAAGTACTACATATGATTTCAGATATTTTCATCAATTAATTTCATTTGTCAATGCAACAACAACAACAACAACTTAACAATATCAACAACAACTTGATGATGCGACAACAACAACAACTCAAAAATATCAACAAAAAATTGATGATGCGACAATAACAACTCAACAATATGTCAATGACAACTTAATAATGCAACGACAACAACAACAACTTAACAAAATGCATTATCATATGCATGTGGTACCAACAGAGCGTCAAGCTCTCAACATGATGTCGTACTTCGACTAAACAGGGCATCAAGCCCTCAACTAATAACAAGGCATCAGGCCTTCAACTTAGACAAGGCATCAAGCCTTCAACTTAGGCAAATGCTTATGCAATGATAAGACTTCGATATGCAACAACTTATGACATCGTAATCCACTTAATAAATTATCTATAAAAGATATTCATGTCAAACCAAAGCTACTGGATACATAATTTAATCACCAACAATATTCATAATCAGACCAAAGGCCAATTCAAAACAGAAACATGTGAAAAAGACACAAGAACACGAAACATAGCAAGCTGCAATAAGCAACTCGCTGTGGCGAGTGGGGTTGCTCGCCGTGGCAAGCTGGCAGTTGCTCACTATAAAGATCTCGTCGTGGCGAGCTAACTACTCGCTGTGGCGAGTGACTAACTGGGTCACTCGCGAGGCGACTAAACCTACTCGCCATGGCGAGTTAACTGCAACTCGCGGGGCGAGGATAATCGCTCGCTGTGGCGAGCGACGACGAAAATTAATAGGAAACATTGTCTACTGATAGACTACAACCTAGACAGCAACTTATACATTAATTCATGTGATTACCTAGGTTTTTATCAAACCTAATTTCTCCACAACAATTTTTCAACAATAACAAGAGATTAATCTAATCAGGATCATATGTTCATGATTAAAGAAGGTTAGTCCCACCCTTACCTTGGATTGGTTGATTTTCAGAACTCTTCAAGTTTCTCCCAAAAACTGTATTTTCACGTTCTCTCTGTTTTTCTCCCCAAAGTTGCTTCTCTGGTTTCTAACCCTAATCCCTAGTGTTCTCCCTTATTTATAATCTCCACTAGTCATAACCTAACAAACTCCTCTAATTACCAAACTACCCTTATTTAATCTAATCTATTCAAATTCCTTTACTTTTAATGTTATAACAGCCTACTAAAAAATCTTAAAAGAAAACATCACACATCAACAAATATCACAATTAATCAAATAAATCAACAAGAGACTCCAAACCCAATAAAATAATTAGATAAATAAATAGGGCGTTACAAACAACGCCATGGACAACAATTTTACTCATCTTTCTTTCTTTATTACATATATTTGAAGAAAATTTATTGCTGAATATATTTTTAGAATATATACTGGTTGATTTAAAGAAATTTTCTTGCACAACATATTTTGAGAAAATATATTGTTTGATTTAAAGAAAAAATTTTGCCGAATATATTTTGAGAAAATATACTGTTTGATTTGAAGAAAATTTATTGCCAAATATATTATAAGAAAGTATGTTGTTTGATTTAAAGAAAATTTCTTCCCCAATATATTTTGAGAAAATATAATGTTTGATTTTAAGAAAATTTATTTCCGAATATATTTTGAGAAAATATACTGTTTGATTTGTAGAAAATTTATTGCCGAATATATTTTAAGAAAATATATTGTTTGATTTGAAGAAAATTTCATGCCCAATATATTTGAGAAGATATATTGTTTGATTTGAAGAAAATAAAGAAAGAATGATGAGTAAAACAAGAGACATGACAAAGTTAATAAAAGAAAGACTACTCTATCTCTAGGTAACTTGTGGCAGAAGTAAAGTGTAGGTCACATATGAGGGATTATGGCAAGGAAAATCTTGGTATTTAAGAGGTCCAAGTGACCCACCTCTCTTTCCTGGGAACCCCTTTCATGTACCATTTACTTTCAAAACTAAACTCACTGCTTAGTAAAAAACAGAAATAATAGATTAAATAGCGCCAGCCAGACCCACGTAGAAGAATAAGATTGAGCAGAAAATTAGTTCCAATTCATAAATTCATAAAAGGAAGTAAAGACATAAAGAATAATGTTTGTTCGGATATAATAGGAGCATGGTAAGTTAATGGGGCGAGATAGTCATGGGTTTGTAGGAGAACAAAAAAGAGTAAAATTGAATAAGATATTTCCAATTTAGTAGAAGAATGAAGAGGAAGAGGAGCAAAAAAATATAGGCAAATAGGAGGAATGCAATAAAATTAAGTTATCTAATGGGAAAAGTTTCGTTTTGGTAAAAACAGATAATTCAATCATATCAAAAAACTTTAGAAGTTCTTACATCAAGAGCTCCTGGATACCACAATTTTAAGAAACTAAAGTAGAGTATGACTAGATAGGTGTTTGATTAGTATATTTAAGTGCATTAGTATATGCTCCTACGAACTTTGGATTGCAGGATAAAGCAAATATCTAGCATGCATGTCCTACAACAAGTCTTTCATTACAAAATTTGATTTTACTAATATGTATTTTTTACTATTTTTTGGCTACTTAAGAACTTAAATTGATAATTTGAAAAATTCATATGAAACAAAAATAAGGACGTGATGATCCTAAATATAACAAGGTTGTCAAGTTACCTTGAACTGTGGATTATCTTGTGGATTATCTTGTTCGTTCATCAAGTACTTATTCGTAGTCTGTGTGGGTTGAAAAGTATCCCATAATATATATTTAGAAGCATTAACCATGTTCCGCTATAGGTTGCTATGTATGCAATACAATGTCTATAGAAACATGTGTTGTTGCCTCTAAATAAGTATTATAGCATATAAATTGTGATTGCATTTGATTATCTTGTAAATCCAAAGTAGCTCCATACCGAACACCTAAAGAAAGGAATCACATAACCAAGTTATCCCTTATAAACAAAAGAAGAATATTGAAACTTTACATAGATTTTTATTGACCCTCACGTCTTCATAACAATTTTTTAATCTTTCAAGATCACCAGCACCCTAAACATTAGTCCAGTTTGCCAAACTTCAAATTTAGGAAAATGAGTCACTGGTTTATTTATTTATTGTTGTACACACATGTTATATAACATGCACAAAAGAAGAAAGAGAACAAAAGAATCAATAAAAACCCTAAATTGTTTTCCGATCAATTAGTATAAAAAAAAGAAGTAAAGTTTTAAAATATGAGTGATTGACCATTCAAATCTACTCACCAACATAACATTAAAAACTTTTTTTTTGACAAACATAACATTAGAAACTTAATTCCCTAAAAGAAAAAACATTTTTTTTAACAAGTAAAAAAAAAAAAAAGACATTAAAATCAAGTTTTGTTTGACGAAACAATTCAAACCCTTAGTTGTAACCGTTTGTCCAAAAGAAAAATGTTTTGTAACCGTTGTCCAAAAAATCGTTGTACTGAAATATTGTATAAACTGCACATTAATCTTAAATCATATGATATGTCCTTAAATAATACAGTAAAGAATATATATATATATATATATATATATATATATAATAGTTTTAAATCCAACCATGAAATTCGTAATACAATTAAGTTTAAAGTTAAAAATGATCATAAGTATCACCCAAAAAAATATTATAAGTATTGTTTTATTAAATTTGAGATCTTTGATTTGAGTCAATTGATCTTGTCATATTTTTCTATAAAAAAAAGTTGATCTTGTCATCATATATTTAAAATTTGATGATTTTCTAATTACCTATTTCCATTTTCGTAATGTATAGTAAATGACGAGCAATGCCGAAATTATTGCCTATATAAGTTTAGCAATATTTTATGGCCGAAATTATTGCCTCTTGATTTTAGTACGATTCGTTTTCTATATATATAGTCCCATAATTCGGGCTAGTACTTGATATAATTTGTCTTATATATATATATATATATATATATATATATATATATATATATATACACACACACCAAAAAAAAAACACAATTAATCATTAAAAAATAATTATAAAAAAAAAAAACGTGGTGCAGTGGATAGAATATGAAGGCTAAAATAAATAGAAGCAATATCTACGTATGTTACCTAATTATAACATAATCGACACTCTTTATCGTCGGAGGAAAGTGTTACCTAATTATAACAACTTGTAGTGGTTGGCCTTGTACTATAAAACGACAATCATGTTACCTAATTATAACATAATCGACGCTCTTTATCGTCGGAGGAAAGTGTTACCTAATTATAACAACTTGTAGTGGTTGGCCTTGTACTATAAAACGACAATCATGTGCTAGTGCCAAGGACCCAAAAATTTGTTAGTGAATTGGATAGGCCAAGTTCCAACTAAGGTTGGCAGCTTTAGAGTTCTTACTCCATCTCATCTTCTTCATATATGAACATCAGTGTGACGCACGAAATTGGCAAGTGCAACAAATTGCAACAAGTAGTAAAGTAGTAAGTTGTATCGTTCTCCACATGGATTGTTGTTGAACTCAATAATTAGCAAAACTTATTTTAAAAGTGAAAAGTAAAGAAAGTAATAGAATAATACACGTATGTACCTTCTAAAGCCAATGGGGCTGGTAAAGGCATTTGCCACATTTCAGTCGTCATGGGATTGTACCTTGCTATGAGATTGAAGCAATTTTAAACTGACATTCAGGGTATATGTCATCACACACATATAGATGACTTTTCAAGGTTATAACATGGATGAGGTTACAATGAGATATATTTGTGAAAGTAGGCTAGCAAGCACTTTGGAGTTAGTTCCTAATGATTCTCTATTTGAAATACTTTGAAGCTCTTTGTCATCCAAACTTGTAACTTCATTCACACATTGTGTCACAACCTTTGTTATGAGGTACTTGCTTTTATTTATGTAGTTAGTTCAAAGAATTTTGGCACTATTAGAACTATTTATTCTTTTTTAAAAGGACTAAAATTTTGTTTAAGTCTCTTGATTTTCTATTTTGTTTTGTCTAGACAATTGATGTGCGGATTAGGCAAATGTATCAAATCGTTTACCAAGTAATCAAGTGATAAATAGAGTATCGTATCCACAGGGATTGTCGTTTTATCCAAACAATTCTTGTTACTTAATTTGTAAATTGACGATATAATAAAATATAAGGGTAAGGGAGTTATAATTTTTACATGTTTGCAACATAGCAAGTTTACGTGTTTTTGGTTGCAGAAAAGTAAGCAACTGTTAGGATTCTTCAATTCCCCTTATCTATATTGTTGGATATTAAATAACAGTCATTTCATGTTTATTTATCTTAGATAGACTATACAAGTAATGAAGTCGTGGGACGTGGCTAACCTAATAGGTTGGAAACTGCATCTGCTGATCACACGGTGATCCTTATGTGTAGGGTCTATAAATCTCAGTTAACTAGGTTTATCCCTCCAACTCGGTTAGCTAGGTTGCACCTCAAAGGTAATTGAAAGCATACACTTTATATTGGCTTTCCACCATTTCCCAAGGTAATGAAGGTCAAGGTTCCTTAGGTACACCTAACTATGAATCTTAGGACACTTATATCATATTATCCCTCGCACTTAGTAGTTCTACAAACGGGGAACTCTATCAGCGGCTACCTTACCAAGGGTTTAAGAGAATGGCTCTATTAGGCTACGACTTATTTCTTTTAAGTATGTACTTGTTTCCTTAATTACTAACTAGTCACATCTTACGTTTAGCAGATTTCACTCAGTATTAGTAATATCACCTCCTAAGTACTTACTATTAGAGTCAACTCGCTTTTGGTATTTTTCGCTAGTTATAACTAATTACTTCCTGAATAGATAAATATTAGTAGCAAGATATAAATATCAAGATATAAGCATCAAGATAGTAATATCAATGTTAGGTCATATCACAACCTAAGCTCTAAAGTTTCCTTCCTGCCACAAATCTGAACGTGAAATTTTGAACGAGGAAGGCTGGTATTTATATTGAGTTTCTAATTGAGTTTGGGCTAAAAACCCAGGCTTTACCCACAAGAAAGCATAAAATTACGCATGCACCCTTCGTATTTCAAATGCTCGGGGCGCATTGTAACGCCCTAGTTGTCGATTATTTTATTTCAGTTGATTTTAATAAGTTTTTATGATTTTAAATAATTTATGTTGATTTTTGGTGTGTTATATTTTATTATATGATTATTTTGAATTATTTAATTAATGTAGGTGATAATTATAATTATTAGAAAGTTGGGGAGTAAAGTGAATTGATTAATATTTTAATAGGGGTTAATTATAATTAAGGAGAAGTTAATAGGTATTAATAGGAAATAGAAGGAAAGAAGAGTCAGAATCAGTTTCACGTAGAAACAGAGAAAAAGGGAGAAAAACCTAGAACAAGAGAGAAGAAGCAAGAGGAGAGAAGAACGCTGCTTTTTCAGGAAGATAATCTAAGGTAAGGGTGGGACTAACTCTCAACTTTAGGTTCTATAATTCGTTGATGAATGTAGGGTTGTTAGGGTTGATGAATTGAATTAGGTTGATGATGAATTGATGGTAATAACTTGATTAATTCATGAAAACTGTTGATGTTATTGCTGTTCTGATGTTAGAATGCATAGGGATGATGAAATTCATCAAAATTGAGTCTTTGGGTGTTGAATTTGGGGTTTAGGGTTGAAAAGTAGAAGTCTGTTCGTACAGTTCGTAGTTCTGTCAATCGCCGCTCGCCACGGCGAGTAAACCCACTCGCCAGGCGAGCAATGCCTGTGTAGCTCGCCACAGCGAGCAGTGAAACTCGCCACGGCGAGTTGCTTAATTAAAAAGTTGTTAATTGTCTTAATGAGGTTTTTGGGTGAATTTTTATATTAATTTGAGTGCCTTAATATGTTTAGGGATGAATGGCACCTTTTTACAGAACTAAATTTGGGTTTTGGGAACTTAAAAATGAAGATTTTAGGTGAAAAATGTCACAAACGCCGAGAGCAACCACTTTTGCTCGCCTTGAGCTCGCCCCCAACTTGCCACGGCGAGGAGCTCAATTTTCTGAACTCGCCACGACGAGTAAGTAACTCGCCACGGCGAGTAGCCCAATTTTATGAACTCGCCACGGCGAGTAAGGTAGCTCGCCACGGCGAGTAATACTGTAGGGTACCTAAGTTGTTGAATTTTGTTGTGATGCTTCGTTGTGACCTTGTTGTGTCTCGTCGAATTAAGTTGGAGTCTTATGTCATAGCTGATTATGCATATAGTAGTTGTTGTTGCTGTCGTTGGGTTGTATGTAGATATACACCATTGAGTCCATTTCATACTCATACCTTGTTGAGGGCTTATGCCCTGGAGTGTTTCCACTCAATCGTTGAGGGCTTATGCCCTGGAGTGTTTATCACTCAACTGTTGAGGGCTTATGCCCTGGAATGTTATTTCATTCAACTGTCGGGGGCTTATGCCCCGGAATGCTTAGCATTCAACGCGCGTAAAATGGTACCACATGCATTTGCATTAGTTGCATTGTTGTCGTTGTAGCTGTTGTCGTTGTTGTTGTTGTAGGTTAAGTTGTCGGTGTCGTTGTCGATGTAGTTGTTGAATTGTTTCAATATCATAAACTGATAACTGATTATTCATTAGACTGTTGTTGTTGAACTTAATTGATGAATTATGTTATCTATTGTTGTTTGTGAATCTCACCCCTTCTGCTGGAATTGCCGCCTTGTGGGCAAGTGCAGGTAACGAAGATTATTAGAGATGTCGGCTCAAGTGTCTTAGGGCTCTGATACGTAACGGGACGGGAATTTGTTGCTTGTTTTCTCTTTCCTTACGTATTAATTATGATTTATGAAACCTTTGATGAGGCCTGCGTGCCAAAGATTTATTCAGTTGTTTTAAATTAATTCCGCTGCGAAGTTTTGAAGTTAATTATTATTGACTATTTTATTGGAGAATATTTTATTCATCCGTTATTTTGGAGATTTTATTTGAATGAAAATGTAGCATTCCGTTTTTGGTGAAAAACTCTGATTTAATTTGTTAATTAATACTGTTGGGAGAACGGGGTGTTACAATTGGTATCAGAGCAGGTCGGTCCGTCCGGTCAAGTAGTAGAGTCGAGTCGAGCCTAGTAGAGTCGTGTGACAATTTTGTATTGTCTTTGATGTCCTGGTTGTTGTTGTAGTGTAGATTTTCACAATGGCTGGAAGGAATGATGTTGCACTTGCTGCTGCTTTACAAGCGATGGCTCAAGCTGTGGGTCAACAGAATAATGCTGGTGGTAACGACGGTGTTCGCATGCTGGAAACCTTCTTGAGGAACCATCCACCAACTTTCAAAGGCAGGTATGACCCTGATGGAGCGCATACATGGTTGAAGGAGGTTGAAAGAATCTTCAGAGTGATGCAATGCTCTGATGTTCAGATGGTGCGTTTTGGCACACATATGCTGGCTGAGGAGGCTGATGATTGGTGGGTGAGTATGCAACCAGTGCTAGGCAATGGAGGAGCTGTGATCACTTGGGTTGTGTTCAGAAGAGAGTTTCTGAATAGGTATTTTCCTGAAGATGTCCGAGGAAAGAAGGAGATTGAATTTCTGGAACTGAAGCAAGGTGATATGTCAGTAACAGAGTATGCTGCCAAGTTTGTCGAGTTAGCAAAGTTTTACCCGCATTACACTCCTGAGACTGCTGAGTTCTCTAAGTGTATCAATTTTGAGAATGGTCTGCGTGCTGAGATTAAGCGAGCCATTGGTTATCAGAAGATCCGCAATTTTTCTGAATTGGTGAGTAGCTGCAGGATTTACGAAGAGGATACGAAAGCTCACTATAAGGTGTTAAATGAAAGGAAGAGTAAGAGCCAGCAGAACCGTCCTAAGCCTTACAGTGCTCCTGCTGATAAGGGGAAACAACGGGTAAATGATGAGAGGAGGCCCAGGAAGAATGAGACTCCTGCTGAGATTGTCTGCTACAGGTGTGGTAAGAAAGGCCACAAGAGTAATGCTTGCCACCGTGATGAGAAGAAATGCTTCCGATGTGGGAAGAAGGGACATACGATAGCTGAATGCAAACGTGGGGATATTGTCTGTTTCAATTGTGATGAAGAGGGTCATCTTAGTTCTCAGTGCAAGAAGCCTAAGAAGGCTCAGCTTGGAGGGAAAGTATTTGCATTGTCTGGTACACAGACGGACAATGAGGATCGACTTATCAGAGGTACTTGTTATTTTGATGATACTCCTTTAATTGCTATTATAGATACTGGTGCTACACATTGTTTTATTGCTGTTAGTTGTGCTTCTAAGTTGGGACTTACTATGTCTAATATGGATGGAGAAATGATTGTTGAAACTCCAGCTAAGGGTTCGGTGACTACTTCTCTTGTTTGTTTAAGTTGTCCACTGTCTGTGTTTGGTAGAAACTTTGAAGTCGATCTTGTATGTTTACCGTTGACGGGTATGGATGTAATCCTTGGGATGAACTGGTTAGAGTATAACCATGTCCTCATCAATTGTTTTAGTAAGACAGTACGTTTCTCTTCCGCCGAAGAAGAGAGTGAAGTTGATTTCTTGAGTACTAAGCAGTTGAAGCAGATAGAGCGCGATGGAATTATGATGTTTTCCTTGTTAGCATATTTGTCAGTAGAGAATCAAGCAGTGATTGATAGCCTACTAATCGTGAATGAATTTCCAGAAGTTTTTTCTGATGAGATTCCCGATGTGCCGCCAGAAAGGGAAGTTGAATTTTCGATTGATCTTGTTCCGGGTACGAAGCCTGCGTCGATGGCTCCTTACTGTATGTCAGCAGCTGCGTTAGCAGAGTTGAAGAAGCAGTTGGAAGACCTACTTGATAAGAAGTTTGTAAGACCAAGTGTTTCACCTTGGGGAGCGCCGGTGTTATTGGTTAAGAAGAAAGATGGTAGCATGAGGCTGTGTATAGATTACCGTCAGTTGAATAAAGTGACGATAAAGAATAGGTATCCACTTATGAGAATTGATGATTTGATGGATCAGCTAATGGGTGCCCGTGTGTTTAGTAAAATCGATTTGAGATCAGGTTACCATCAGATCAAAGTAAAGGATGAAGATATGCAGAAGACGGCGTTCAGGACGCGATATGGTCACTATGAGTATAAGGTGATGCCTTTCGGTGTTACTAATGCACCTGGTGTATTTATGGAGTATATGAACAGAATTTTCCATGACTTCCTGGATAGATTTGTTGTTGTTTTTATTGATGATATTCTGATTTATTCTAAGACTGAAGAAGAGCATGCAGAGCATTTGAAGATTGTTTTGCAAGTGTTGAAAGAAAAGAAGTTGTATGCCAAGTTGTCAAAGTGTGAGTTCTAGTTAAGGGAAATAAGTTTCCTTGGCCATATTATTTCTGGTAATGGTATTGCGGTTGACCCGTCGAAGGTTGAAGCGGTATCGCAATGGAAGACTCCGAGGTCAGTTACAGAGATTAGAAGTTTTCTGGGTTTAGCAGGTTATTACCGCAGATTTATCGAATGATTTTCGAAGTTGGCACTTCCTTTGACATAGTTGACCTGTAAGGGTAAAGCTTTTGTGTGGGATACTAAGTGTGAGAATAGTTTCAACGAGTTGAAGCAACGGTTGACGACTGCTTCGATTTTAATTTTACCGAAGTCAGATGAACCTTTTGTTGTGTATTGTGATGCGTCCAAGTTGGGCTTAGGTGGTGTACTTATGCAGGAGGGTAAGGTGGTAGCTTATGCTTCGAGACAATTGAGAATACATGAGAAGAACTATCCTACACATGATTTAGAGTTGGCTGCTGTAGTTTTTGTGTTAAAAATTTGGAGGCATTATTTGTACAGTTCCAGATTTGAGGTGTTCAGTGATCATAAGAGTTTGAAATACTTGTTTGATCAGAAGGAGTTGAATATGAGGCAGAGAAGATGGCTCGAGCTGTTGAAGGACTATGATTTTAGTTTGAATTACCATCCGGGTAAAGCTAATGTGGTTGCAGATGCCTTGAGCAGAAAGACGTTGCACATGTCTGCTATGATGATGAAGGAGTTCGAGTTACTTGAGCAATTTAGAGACTTGAGCTTAGTTTGTGAATTGGCACCTCAGAGCGTACAGTTGGTTATGTTGAAAATCAATAATGAATTCTTGAACAGTATCAAGGAAGCGCAGGAAGCTGATGTTAAGTTTGTAGACTTGATGGTTGCTGGTAATGAAGCGGAAGATAGTAATTTCCAGGTTGATGATAAAGGTGTGTTAAGATTCCGAGGCAGAATTTGTATTCCGGATAATGATGAGTTGAAAAAGTTGATTTTAGAAGAAAGTCACAGGAGTAGCTTAAGTATTCATCCGGGAGCTACGAAGATGTATCACGACTTGAAGAAGTTATTTTGGTGGTTAGGATTGAAGCGAGATGTCGCGCAATTTGTTTATGCATGTTTGACTTGTCAGAAATCGAAAGTTGAACATCAAAAGCCTGCAGGGTTGTTGACACCATTGGATGTACCAGAGTGGAAGTGGGATAGCATATCCATGGATTTCGTAACGAGCTTACCGAATACTCCGAAGGGGCATGATGCCATTTGGGTAGTTGTTGACAGGTTAACAAAGTCAGCACATTTTATTCCGATCAATATTAATTATCCAGTAGCTCAGTTGGCAGAGATTTATGTTCATAGTATTGTGAAGTTGCATGGTGTTCCATCGAGTATTGTGTCGGATAGAGATCCGAGGTTTACTTCAAGGTTTTGGAAGAGTTTGCAGGAGGCTTTGGGTTCTAAGTTGAAGTTGAGTTCGGCTTATCATCCTCAAACAGATGGTCAGTCGGATAGGACGATTCAGTCGTTGGAAGATTTGCTAAGAGTGTGTGTACTTGAGCAAGGTGGAGCTTGGGATAGTCATCTACCGTTGATTGAGTTCACGTACAACAACATTTACCATTCGAGTATTGGTATGGCACCATTTGAAGCTTTGTATGGTCGGAGGTGTAGAACTCCGTTGTGTTGGTTTGAATCGGGGGAAAGTATAGTGTTGGGACCGGAATTAGTCCAGCAGACTACAGAGAAAGTTAAATTGATAAGAGAGCAGATGAAAGCGTCGCAGAGTCGGCAAAAGAGTTACCATGACAAGCGTAGGAAGGAACTTGAATTTCAAGAGGGTGATCATGTGTTCTTGAGAGTCACTCCTATGACAGGTGTAGGTTGTGCGTTGAAGTCTAAGAAGTTGACTCCGAAGTTTATTGGTCCTTATCAGATATCGAAGAGGATTGGGCCAGTGGCGTATCGAATAGGTTTGCCACCACATCTTTCGAATTTGCATGATGTGTTTCATGTGTCGCAGTTGCGGAAGTACGTAGCGGATCCTTCGCATGTTATACCAAGAGATGACGTGCAAGTTAGAGACAACCTTACTATGCTCGCGATTTTCCGGTATCAAAATCATTGATTGGATTTGAACCTTGAATCATTGAACTCTCAACTTTTATTCGCGGGAAGGGAAAAAGTGAGTAAAAACCCTTATGAGACCTTGGATTCGGGGGTTGGTTTCGATTGGGGAAGGTGTTAGGCACCCGAACCGACTATGGTATCCCATAGGAACCTTCTACCTATTCTCTAATCTTGCGCTAGATTGATTTTACTTATTAAAAAAGTTAAGAGTTAAAGTGAAAGAAGGGAGAAAGAAGAAGCATGTTTTTGGTTATTTTTATTGATTTGGAAGGGTCGAAACCCTTTGCCTACTTACCCAAATAAATCGGGATCAAAATCAAGTAGTTCGGCTAAAGAACTTATTTGATGAGTTGAATTGATTTTAACATTTTTTGAAAAGATTTTAAGAGGAGATGAGAGGCCTCAAGGCATGAGAAGAAAATACGATGAGGTTGGTCAATTTTAATTATACGAAATTCATGTCTAATGTGGATATTAAATTAATTAACATTTGATTAAGGAAAATAAAAAGAAAATCACTTGGATTACATACCAAGGTTTACTTGAAAGAAATTTGAATTTGACTTGATTGATTTTTTTTGAAGAAAATATTTTTTTCTAAACTAACGACGAAATCGCGTAACGGCGGAATAAAAAATAAAAGAGCGTAAAGCGATAAATAAAGTGGTGTGTCGGTGCGCGTGTCAGTGCGTGTGCCGATTACATATTACATACCCTAAATACATTCTATGGTCTCAAAAAAAGAAAAAATGCGCGAAAATAAATTACATCCATTCCCTAATTACATACTAAGTATAATAAATAAATAAATACATAACAAAAAAAAATTAAAAAAAAATGCATGAGATTATACTAGAGATGATGCAAAATGAAATATAACGAAACATTAAGCATAAAAGAACATCACATATGAGAATAACTACCAACTAAAATGCATGACATCAAGCATATTTTAAAAAAAAATGAAACGCAAGTTTTCGAAAAAAGAAAATATTAGTTAGAAAAAAAAACGCATGAGTTTGAAATTAAATTTATGGGTAAACTATACAATGCATGATACTTGAGATGCTAATTAAACACAATGCATAAAATAGAAATTAAACTATTAAAAGGTAATACATGCATAATAATTAAAACATTAGGCAAAAATAGAAAAAATATGAAATGTTACTTCATAACCTATAATGAACTAATCATACAAAAGGGAAAAATGAATGGAACCTAAATCAAATATCATATGAAGTATAAAAATAAAATAAAGGCATGGAGTTATATAAAACAAAATTGCTGTAAAAAATAAACAGGGGGGTATGAAAAGCCACAGAATTCAACACAGGGCCAAAAAGCAACAGCTAGGGCAGGCCTGGGTAAAAAAGAAACGGGTTGGGGCTGGAACCGGTTCGGTTTGGACCGAACCAGTTTAGAGGAGGGAGTATAAAAGGATTCCCATGCCTTTTTCCTTCATTTCCTCTTTCCCTTTCTCTCTCTAAAATCCACAACAACAAAAAACAGCTCTCTTCTCTCTCTAATTCCTCTCGCCGGAGAAGAAAGGGGGAGGGTGACCGGAGCTTGCTCCGACGCGGTGGCCGGCCGGAGCAGTGAAACACCTTTTTTTTAAAAAAAATTTAACGCAAACCCTTCCTTTTCTTCTTCTCGACACAGATCCGCACATAGTTTTTACAAAAAATGAACAAACAAACCTAGATCTACAAAAAGAAATCCACCCAAAAACATACAAAAAGCCATGAATATTACCTCTTGCTTCTTCTTCTTCCTTTGTTTCGGTTTTTTTTCCTTGTATCTTCCTTTGTTTCGGTTTTGTTCCTTGTATCTTCCTTTGTTTCGGTTTTCTCCCTCTTCACGTTTGGATCCGTTCCGTTCGGCCTTGGTATTTTTGACTTCGGCCTTGATACTTGTTAGTGTTGATTTGGCCGAAAATAACTTGTGAAGTATGGATTTGATTATGTGTTTTGGCCGAAAATGATTCTTGTGGTGTTTGGTTCATGAATTTGTGTTATATGCGATTCGGATATGTGTTGTGTGGTATGTGTTGTCTTGCGTTTTGCCTTGCCATGGTTGGGATTTGGTGATTTGGTTCGGATTTATGGTTAGGGTTTGGATTTGTTTGATTTGGTTCGGATTTGTGGTTAGGGTTTGGATTTGTTTGATTTGGTTCGGATTTGTGGTTAGGGTTTGGTTAAAAATGTTGCTGGATTTTTGATCTTCATGAATATTCATGAACATTCAACATGTTCTTGAGGATTTATGAGGTTTGGATTTTTTCTCTTCTTTCTCACTGATTCTCTGTGATCGGTGCTTGAGTTTGTCACCAAATGGTGATGAATTCGTACTTGAATTGCAGAGAAAATGGTTCAATGATGATGATTCTGCAATGAATCACTGAGAATCATAATGAAATTTTTATTTTGTTCTTGGTGAAAAAAAAAGGTTTTGATCTGTTTTTTTTCTGATTTTTGATTTCTCAATCTGTTTGTGTATTGGAAAGTGTGACTGCCTGATTGATTGATTCTGACACACTAAGTACCTGATGCCTGGAATAGACCAAAATACCCTTGCTATTTCTTGGAGGAAAAGTTGGATTAGGCCAATGATAAAATGACATGTGGACAAGGACTAAAAAAATAAAATAAAATAATAAAACTGGTAAATAAATAACAATAAGTAAGTAAATGGAAAAAATAAATAACTAAATAAATGATTAAAAATGAAAAACGAAAATTAAATAAATAAAAATAAAAATGTCCCGTCGGAACCAAAAAATGAGGTATTTTAAAATACCTCTCTGCCGAAATTTCGTCTGATACGACTGAGATTACGCGGCTTTTTACGCTAATTAAAGCGATAAATCAACGACGTGAATAAAATGAACTTTACGAACGCAAACATTACGCTACGCTAAAAAAACGCACCAAACGCGAGTAAAAAAAAAAATTACGAAAATGATACGCGCGCGATGTTAAAATATAAACGACGCACGAAAAATAAATGCGACTATAAAATACGAACAAAAGCAGACATTACGGGAATTTGCGCGCAAACAAACGATTGGAAAACAAACGATTGGAAAACAAACAACGTACGAATAAAATAAAATAAAACGGTCAAAAATTAGGGTACAACACTTACGGTGGAGACTTTACCGTTGAGAATTGATGATCGTAAGGTGAAAAAGTTGAGAGGCAAGGAGATACCTCTGGTGAGAGTTGTCTGGGGTGGAGTAACTGGTGAAAGCTTGACTTGGGAGCTGGAGAGTAAGATGCTAGAGTCTTATCCTGAGTTGTTTACTTGAGGTAATATTTCGAGGACGAAATTCTTTAAGTGGGGGAGAGTTGTAACGCCCTAGTTGTCGATTATTTTATTTCAGTTGATTTTAATAAGTTTTTATGATTTTAAATAATTTATGTTGATTTTTGGTGTGTTATATTTTATTATATGATTATTTTGAATTATTTAATTAATGTAGGTGATAATTATAATTATTAGAAAGTTGGGGAGTAAAGTGAATTGATTAATATTTTAATAGGGGCTAATTATAATTAAGGAGAAGTTAATAGGTATTAATAGGAAATAGAATGAAAGAAGAGTCAGAATCAGTTTCACGTAGAAACAGTGAGAAACAGAGAAAAAGGGAGAAAAACCTAGAACAAGAGAGAAGAAGCAAGAGGAGAGAAGAACGCTGCTTTTTCAGGAAGATAATCTAAGGTAAGGGTGAGACTAACTCTCAACTTTAGGTTCTATAATTCATTGATGAATGTAGGGTTGTTAGGGTTGATGAATTGAATTAGGTTGATGATGAATTGATGGTAATAACTTGATTAATTCATGAAAACTGTTGATGTTATTGCTGTTCTGATGTTAGAATGCATAGGGATGATGAAATTCATCAAAATTGAGTCTTTGGGTGTTGAATTTGGGGTTTAGGGTTGAAAAGTAGAAGTCTGTTCGTACAGTTCGTAGTTCTGTCAATCGCAGTTCGCCATGGCGAGTAAACCCACTCGCCAGGCGAGCAATGCCTGTGTAGCTCGCCACAGCGAGCAGTCCCACTCGCGAGGTGAGCAGTGAAACTCCCGTAGCTCGCCACAGCGAGCAGATGCACTCGGCACGGCGAGTTGCTTAATTAAAAAGTTGTTAATTGTCTTAATGAGGTTTTTGGGTGAATTTTTATATTAATTTGAGTGCCTTAATATGTCTAGGGATGAATGGCACCTTTTTACAGAACTAAATTTGGGTTTTGGGAACTTAAAAATGAAGATTTTAGGTGAAAAATGTCACAAACGCCGAGAGCAACCACTTTTGCTCGCCTTGAGCTCGCCCCAACTCGCCACGGCGAGGAGCTCAATTTTCTGAACTCGCCACGACGAGTAGCCCAATTTTATGAACTCGCCACAACGAGTAAGGTAGCTCGCCACGACGAGTAATACTGTAGGGTACCTAAGTTGTTGAATTTTGTTGTGATGCTTCGTTGTGACCTTGTTGTGTCTCGTCGAATTAAGTTGGAGTCTTATGTCATAGCTGATTATGCATATAGTAGTTGTTGTTGCTGTCGTTGGGTTGTATGTAGATATACACCATTGAGTCCATTTCATACTCATACCTTGTTGAGGGCTTATGCCCTGGAGTGTTTCCACTCAATCGTTGAGGGCTTATGCCCTGGAGTGTTTATCACTCAACTGTTGAGGGCTTATGCCCTGGAATGTTATTTCATTCAACTGTCGGGGGCTTATGCCCCGGAATGCTTAGCATTCAACGCGCGTAAAATGGTACCACATGCATTTGCATTAGTCGCATTGGTGTCGTTGTAGCTGTTGTCGTTGTTGTTGTTGTAGGTTGAGTTGTCGGTGTCGTTGTCGATGTAGTTGTTGAATTGTTTCAATATCATAAACTGATAACTGATTATTCATTAGACTGTTGTTGTTGAACTTAATTGATGAATTATGTTATCTATTGTTGTTTGTGAATCTCACCCCTTCTGCTGGAATTGCCGCCTTGTGGGCAAGTGCAGGTAACGAAGATTAGTAGAGATGTCGGCTCAAGTGTCTTAGGGCTCTGATACGTAACGGGACGGGAATTTGTTGCTTGTTTTCTCTTTCCTTACATATTAATTATGATTTATGAAACCTTTGATGAGGCCTGCGTGCCAAAGATTTATTCAGTTGTTTTAAATTAATTCCGCTGCGAAGTTTTGAAGTTAATTATTATTGACTATTTTATTGGAGAATATTTTATTCATCCGTTATTTTGGAGATTTTATTTGAATTAAAATGTAGCATTCCGTTTTTGGTGAAAAACTCTGATTTAATTTGTTAATTAATACTGTTGGGAGAACGGGGTGTTACACGCATGGAGAAATTTCAAGGTGCATGAGAGTGCACCTTTAAACATGCTCAAGGCGCATGTCTTGATTTATCCATGCCCAAGGCGCACAAGTGCTCAAGGCGCATGGATGTGCTACTTGAGCCCAATTTCTCTGATTTTCCGTCGTTTTAGGTATTCATCTTCAAATAACTTGCCTCAGAACTTGGGAACATAATTCCTCCCACATTAAAGTCTCCTGAGGCCTCTTACATATTCATTCTTGGCTTCCCGAAGTCTTCACAAATCTTCGGATGTTCATGATTTGCCGATTTGCATGATTTCTTCGTGAATTACTTCAAAACCCCTCTAAAATTGCTATGTTTTGGGGAAACTATAATTACAAACTCAAATATAGAAATCGTTACAAAAGTCCCAAAATCATAGGCAATTGTTCTAATACTCCTCCTTTTTGCTGCTAAAATCTACTGAAAATTGACTGAAAAACATATCAGAAATAACGTAAGATGACTTGTCATCACAACCCCTAACTTAAATTGTTGCTTGTCACCAAGTAACGAAAGAAAAACATATTTTAATCCTTGCATTTTTTTCTAGAAAAACACACCTTTATGGGTGTTATGCTTAGGACATCGATCATGACATTTATAGCACAACAACAACTAACTTACCACGGTACATTCAAGCGAGTCCGGCTTGGTGAAAGTAACTTATATTCTCAGCCATACTCATTTCTATGATACACGTATGTATCTCCTAAAGCCACTTGGGATGGTTATGGCATTTGCCCACTCTAGTCGTCACATTAATGTACCTTGATATAAATTTGAAACAATTCTAAACAGACAGTCAAAATCAGATTATTTACACACTTAGAGGATTTTGATGGTTATAACTTGGCTTAGGTTAAGGTTGGATACATTTGGGAAAGTAGGATAACAAAAGAACTTGGAGTTAGTTTGCTAACCTATGGATTCCTACTAAATCATGAATGTGCTACCAACCTCTTCATTCTTTAATTCAAACAAGATGGGTAAAACAGTAGAACTATTTGTCTTTTAGTTTTGAGAAAGATAAACATATCATTGTAAAAAGTTGTCTCAAGCTATAAGTTACAATAATTATACATAATCGGTAGATTGAAACAAGAAACATCTGGGTCATTACAACTATTTTATAAAAGCATAACATCAGCAAAAGGACATAAGCACTAAATCCAACAAGCACGATCAATCCGTAGCCTTCTCCTTACCTTTGCCACAAGCACCCTATGGACCTGAACAAACTTGAAAGATTCGGATGAGACATAATGTCTCAGTGAGTTCTACCTAATCATAGGCTATAGGTAACCTTGAGGAAACCTATGGTTACCATGTGTCTACAATACAACCGATTGGTTGATTATACGTGTGTGAACTCATGCATAGCTAAGATCGTTGTCACTTATACTTATACTTGTATCGTATCATATCATGGCATATTCATATCATTAGCATTATATTCCAATTCAGGGTTTAACATATATTTATCTGAGTTGAATTTTTGGAGTGTAATCGAGTGGAGTAACCCCGAGTACAATCCCATAACATAACCGATGAAGTCTAGCTAAGGTACATTGGACTCCTCTTAATGTTGTGCGAGCCTACCTTGCGGAGCGTATCCCGTCCCCCTAACGTGAACCTCTTGAGTCCACCTAGCATGGATTGCAAGAGACACGACATATCATACATAATCTTAGTCGTAATCATAATACGCCTTGGAGGCATGCTAGCATGCATAATCTCGACTATCTAAGTTGAGGTTCTAAAGAGTTCTTATACCTAGAATTGTATTCTACCCGAGCATAGATCATATCATTCTCTCGTGTGCCAATCATTGTTTAACACATTAATGTTTACTCATGCCTTTCTTTGAAGACTTTATGATGTAATGCATATTGGATAATTGATGTTTAAGGGGTTTTCTAGTTAGAAATGATTGCAATAAAAGGCTTGGACGGCACCACGGGGCCCTCAGGACGAGCCAACAGCTTCTAGGAAGCTGAGGAACTCACCCCCAACTCGCCATGGGCGATTAGCTCCTATAGTAAACTAGCTTTAAACGAGTTTCTCGCTGATGGCAAGTTTCTTCAGGTCCTGGAGTGCAGAATTCGCGTTTTTCATCAAAAACCTCAATTTTCAAGTATCTTAATGCATTTCATTAATCCAGAGACATATGAACAACAATATTTTCATGCATGGCAAACACTAATATCAAATCAATACAATTCATGGAACATTGGGGTATAACTTCATAATCATCATAAAACCTAACATTCAATTGTCTAACACAATCACACTTCTAACCCAAAGGTGAAATCTAGCTAATGAACTCTCCTTAAGATTTCTCGTACTTCCTAATCACAAGTTCAAGCAAGCAAACTCTAGCTCCAACATGCAAACCCAACACACACCCTCAATCTATGGAACAAAGCTTCAAGTCTTGATTCCACACATGCAAACTCTAGCTCCAACATGCAAACTCTAGCAAGAATTCAACCAACATGCAGCTTGACTCTTCAACAAGAATTTGAAAAGGATTGGAGTTGGGAGAGGGAGAGAGAGTGACTCTAAACTAGAGATAAGGGAGATGACATTTCTGGTGTAGAGGTTTAGAGAGAGGAACTTACATGAAAAATGAATATTTTGGCTCTAAATCCACTTAAATACCCCTTACATGAAAGTACTAAAACGCCCTTCCATCTTAAACACGCATAAGATAAGTTATACGGCAAAACTTCGTGAAACCGATAAGCGGAATATTACAATAACAAGAATATATAAAGGGTGGCTTGAAAGGCTCAAGGTACCAAAGAAAAATTGCCTCATGTGTATATTGGAAGTATGGAACACTCACCCTAAAGACGACCACAAATTCAAGCAAAAACAACATTCATATGGAACACTCATAATATATTGGAAGTATTTAAGTATCTAACAACCTAGATTGGATATGGAAATATTTGGCTCTTAATCTCACCGGTTATGCTATTCAAAAAAGAGATGGTGATCCTATAATTACATTCACTAGCAAGCTCCATAAAGTATGCTTTGCAATGAATACCTAAGACTAAAACAAATGTAAGCATAAAAGGAAAGGTTGTAAATGTAATGCAAAAGAAATAAAACTTTATTAGATAATACTTGAAGATTAGCAACAGAAAAAGAAAAGAAATTGATTAGTCAGATCATCTCAGCTTAGCAAAAATAAAAATTCAAAAAAAGAAAAAATAATGGGTTGTCTCCCATTTAGCGCTTATTTAACGTCTGGGTCCTGATGGTCAATAGGTTTCCTCCTATCCAGCGCTACTTTTGAGTCATTAGCTTGACAAAATAGGTTTCCTCCTATTCAGCGCGTGTTTAGTGTCCCGAGCCTGACAGATATGTCTAAGTTAAGCTTCGGAGCCCCTGTCCTTCAGGCTCCTTGATTTCTTCCTTCTCTCCGAAGTCATAGTCTTCATCTGATGGATATCCTCTAGCTTCTTCGAGTTTTCTGATGGATATCCTCTAGTTTCCATTCGAATGTTTGACTTGCATCATATTCTGAGTCAGTTGCAGTGAACACCTTGTATAGCCTTGAATTACTTATTTTAGTTTCCTCTTGTTCCTTATCTATTCGAAAGCCTCATTGAGCATAGAATTTCCTGCCAAGTATTAGAGGAAAATCACGTCTGCCTCTGGTGTCTGCAATCACGATGTCTAAGAAGTAATCAAAGCCTCCGATATTAATTGGAAAATTATTTAGTACACCAATCTCCTCTTCCTCATGGCCATTAGCACACCCTATCGTATAAGCATATAGATATATCTTTACATTCCCTAACTCACTTGTCTTGGTCAAGCTCATTAGGTTCGCATTTGCTATTGAATCACACAATCCTTGTCTGTTGTATTCTCTCTTTATATGGATGGGTAGAGTAAAGCATCCTTCACCATGAACATGACTTCAGCTGGTACCTTGTACGTATGATGACACTCGCTAGTTAGTGATATGACTTCTTCCTCATATAGGTCGGCATTAGTCTTCAATAGTTATTGAAGAAACTTGATGTAGCATGGACTTTGTTCAACCATTTCCTTGATAGGAATGATCACCTTGTACTCCTTGAGAATTTGATTCAAAGCATTGAACTCTAGTGGCATGTTCTCCTCTTGTTGCTTGTTTTCTGTCTGAGACTTCTCTCTATTTACTTCCACCGAATGAATATGCTTAACTTTTTCAGCTTGTTTTGACTTCAACAGCTTTTGTCGCTTCAGATCTACTTCTTGCTGAAATTCTAGGTACCCCGACTCTTTCTCTAGCTTCTCCATAAAAGAACTAGTTACCTTAAACTTATTTAGTAATGTTATCAACTGATCCAAATTTTGTTCTTCCGTCTGCTTTTTAGTTGTCATTGATTGTGTGCTTTTGGTTGATTCCATGTTTATCTATTTCACACATTAATTGCAAGTTCGAGAAAAATTCCTAAGAACAAATTTTTAGGGTTAATTCTTATGTGGTTACTTGACTTTATTTAAAATGCTTATGCAGACTCGATGTAATTTAACTACTATAGTTAATACCTAATGTTACTACTAATAAAACCTAAGACTCTATAACTACTAGCGAAAAGACAGACACTCATGTGCCCGTCTTTCCTCTCTTTTTATTGCGTTAATGTATGGAAGTTACTAACGTTTTTATTTTTAATGAAATTTTGATTTGGATTAAAACTAAAAAATATAAATGTTTGTTGCTTTCAAGTTATAACAAAACAAACTAAACATGATTATTTATTTCAATGACACCAACAATATAACAAAAAAATATAATCTAAATTGTTTTTTAATGACACCAACAACAATTTTCTATTCTCTAATTATGAAACTTAATGTCTACCAAAAATACAATCCTACCCCGTCTTAACTTTTTGACACGTCATCAGAGTTATATCCTTTAATGTCTTTTGCTTCAACCTCCCCCTATTTTTCTCTCTTAAAAATAAATTAAAACAAACTCACTCGATAAAACACACTGACTTAATCTTTTTTTAAAAGAACAAACAAACTTAATCTTAATCTCAATCAAAAATAAATTTCGTATAATTCAACTTTTAAATATCTAAAAAGTTAAAAACAATTTACAATCTATTATGAATAATATTAATATGATGTGCGGTTGAATTTAATCAAGTGAGTCATATAAATAAAATTTAACACATCTTTCATATAATTTGAGCCTTTCATGTGCGATTGAACTTAATCAAAAAAGTTCTTGAATTCACTTCAGGTGAATATGTCTTTAAATAATACATGTCTCTCTTAAAAATAAATGGTAGACGTTTACCTATTCACTTCAGGTGAACAGATCAAACTTTCTCTCTCTCTCTCTCTCTCTCTCTCTCTCTCTCTCTATATATATATATATATATATATATATATATTTGTGTGTGTGTGTTTTACCATTCTAGTTCCCTTTTCGCGCGAAAAATCATACATATCTAATTAACTTCACATCTTCGAGTGTTTGGACTACGGGTCCAAAAAATTCAGCTTTACGAAGCGAGTTTAATTTCACTTGAATTGTCTCTTTCTATCTGCAAATATTTTCTTTATCTATAATCTTTAATAGACTTGAATTCATGATCCTCATTATTACTTATCACATATAGCGCTATATTATATCCAAAAACACGTTGACGTTCACTTCATTTCGGTTCCATCTCATTCCATTGAGATCTTTCATACATGACATAATTTATTAATATTTTATAAGTTTCAGGTACCTGATCAGTTCTTCTGGAACTGGAAAAATCAATTATGTCATAAAACTCTTTTAGAGTTTCTGCATCCTTATTTGGGTTATCTTTCCTTTAAGCCAACACATTACTGTATATATGTCCTCCCTTAATTAATCTATCATTGGTTTTACGTTAACAACCTAATATTTCTAATCCAAGTGAATTTTGGATGTGTTGTGTATATCACAATTGCTCCAATATAATACACTAAGATAAATATTGAAAGAATACTGGGAAAATATCTTTGACATGAATCTGCATCTATCATTAATTATGTTGAGCCAACATATTTATAGCCCAATAGGCTGATTATCAATTGATGGATTAGTTTTTCCAATATTAGGGGAGAGATAATAAGCAGTTGAAAATGTGAACCTAAAGTTCAGATAAATTATTTGAAAAGAAATATTATTGTCTCGTCTTGATTAGGGGTGGGAATGAGCCGGGCCAAGCCGAGTTTTGCTTAAATAGGCTAGGCCTAGTTAAAAAAAACTAAGGCCTAAACCTTGGCCTTTTATCTGTCAAAGGCTTTATTTAAAGCCTGACCTGACCTTTTTTAAAAGCTTGGCCTGACATATTAGCCTGTCTAAAAGCCTAGTTTGTGTTACAAATTTCAAACAGAGTTTGTTCATAATTTTTTTTCCTTTCAATTTGTGCAACATACTTAATATAAAGATAAACATTAATTAGTTAAAAATTAAACTAATAGAACACAATTATAAAATTTACAAATGAATATAAACTCAAGAATAATCATGTCTGATAACAGCACGGATTTCAAACTTCATCTAATAACCATACTTGACCTTAGGCATGTAAGTTGTAACGCCCTCTTTAATTATTTAACTATTTTATAGAGTTTAGAGTTCACTTTGATGATTTATGTGATTTTATATGATTAGGTGATGTGTTGATATTTTATTGATAGACTTATTTTATTATTTACTAGAATAAGATTTGAAAATTAGAGTAAATAATATGTTGAAGGGTTGTTTTGTGAATTTAGAGAATTTTGTGGAATTAAGAGAAATAAATAAGTTAAGAGGAAAGAGTAAGTTTTGGTGTGAGAAGAGAAATTAGATTAAGAATATAAAACCGTAAGAGAAGTTAGAAAAACAGAGAACGCGTACAACAAGCTTTGGAGAAAAGAGGAGAAAAGAGAAGGGAGAGTGAGGCTGCTGATTTCAATTGTCTAAGGTAAGGGTGAGACTAACATTCAATCTTATTAAGTCTGTAATTCTGATGGTTATGTTTAACAAGAGTAGGAAGAGTTTTGGAGGATTTGAGAGTTAGGTTAAAAGTGATGAATTGAGGATTAGATGATGAGAAGTTGTTAGATTGATGTAGAAAATGTGTACAGACCTTAGATAATCCATAGGATGATTATAGGAATCAGTTTTGAGGTTTAAACCAAGTGATTAGGTGAATTTTCGTGAAAAACACAACTCTGCCCGAGCCCAGAAATTCATCGCTCGCCACGGCGACATATATCTCGCCCGGCGGAGCTCGCCACGGCGACATATGTCTCGCCTGGCGGAGCTCACCAAGGCGACATATGTCCCGCCCGGCAGACAGCATCAGTACCCTTGTTTCGTGATCTTGTGTCCTTTCGATCGAGTTGTTGCGAGTTGACCTGTGAGTCAACCTTGGTTTTGAGAAGTGATCTTTTAGTCGAGTTTTAGATGGATTTGAGTGCCTTAATATGTATAAGAATGATTAGGCAAGTTGTTAGACTGAAATTGGACATAGAGAAGTTAAAAAACGGGATTTTTGAGTGAAAAATGTCAAGTTCCCGAGAGCATCCATTTTCTGTTCGCCTTGAGCTCGCCATGAGCTCGCCATTGCGAGCGTTCCCTTTTCCTGAACTCGCCATTGCGAGCAGAGGTACTCGCCTAGCGAGTGGTGCTTAGACAGACTACCTTTTAGGTTTTTCTTCATGTGACTTTGTCGCACAGTTTGATGTGAGATGATCTTTAGAGTAATGAATGAAGTCATTTATGCTACAGTTGTAGTTCTGAGAATATAAACTAAGATGATATGAATGTTGTTAGCAATGAGATATAATCGTATATTCTTTATGTGAAATATATATAATGTCTAAGTTGAAGTTGTTGCTGATTATCATTTGATTATTGTTATGATTAAGCTGTTGAATTCTGTTGTTGACTGATTCTATTATCAATAAGTTGCATGAGTCGGTCTATGAAATAAGAAGTTGATCCAAATTGTTGGAATCCTAAGATATCGATGTTTTGTAAGTTGTATGATGTTGAGTCCATGCATACCCATTTTAGTTGGGGGCTTGATGCCCTATGAGTTTTTACTCTACACGTTGAGGGCTTGATGCCCTGGAGCTTTAGCTCATTTGCGGTGAGGGCTTGACGCCCTGGAAGTATATTAATACTTATTACGTTGAGGGCTTGACGCCCTGGATTGGTACCACATGCATGAATAAGATGTCTAAGTTGCATTGTCGAGTTGAAGTTGCGTAGTCGATGTCGAAGTTGTCGAGTTGTCTAAGTTGTCGAGTTGATAATTATCAATGAATCGTTAATGAAGAGTTTTATGTTGTTGTTTATGTTGTTTATGTGAAGTATCGTTAAAGATGATTTGAAGTTGATTGTCGCTTATGTTGTTTATATTGTTTATATGAAGTATTATTAAAGATGAACTACGTGGTTATTTGTATTACTAATTGATGTTGTTATGATGATTACATAATGTAGCTTGATAGAATTTTGGCAAGTGTACCAAAAGCTATCGAAGTAATAAAATAAGTTCGTATCCACGAGGACTGTGTTAATCTCAATTTAGAAATAAAGTAAATATTTAGGATGTATAAATTATTTTGTTTGCCCTAGGCAGTAGATTTGATTTGATTGCATAAAATTAAAGAACATAAAATAAAGATTCTGTTCGAAAATATAGATTCAGTCGGAAAATATAGATTCGGTTAGAAAATATGAAGAGAGATGAGATCATGTCTTTCGAATCATCTAAGTTCCCCTAACTGGTATACTGTACTTATTCTTATGAATGATTTTCTAGTTTCACGATAGTTAACAAAATAGTCCTAATCAATCCCTTGAGTTAGGACCCTCTTCTAAGATTACAGCCCCTAATCCCTTAGGTGGTCTAATAATCTTTGAAGGTTTGAAGCACGTTAACCTAATATCACTAATAAAGAATTATCCATTCCTAGACTAATTATAGTTATTAGAACAATTCAATTAGGTCAAAGTCGAAAGCTATGGTCAGTAGTCATTCGTTCTCACCAAATCATATATATATGTGATCAGAATATATAAAGCATTAAGAACAATTGAATTGAATAAAAACTAGATTGTCATTCACAATAAATAGAGTTTCACAGCAACATATGTCAATTAGGGTTACAAAGATTCATCTCAGACCTAATCTCTAGGAGATTTAGCTACTCATAATCGAG
Source organism: Medicago arabica (assembly GCA_946800305.1). NCBI lineage: Eukaryota > Viridiplantae > Streptophyta > Magnoliopsida > Fabales > Fabaceae > Medicago > Medicago arabica. The sequence continues at coordinate 37,303,027 of OX326964.1, forward strand.
TTTACAAATAGCATAATCAATAATGGAATCAAAACATACATGAACTGATAGAAGGTTGAAGAATTCGCCCTCCTAGCCGTCTTTAGGTCTCAAAATCGCACTTTGCTCTCTCCAATTCGTAACCCTTGTTTTCAGCCTTGCCTTCAGCTTAAATAGGCAATTTTTCCATTCTAGTGCTGTCAAAAACGTGTCACGATTTTTGAAAACGTGACACGATTTTGCAACCGTGTCACGATTTTTGAAAGCGTGTCACGATTTAGTGGCAGTGGCAAACTCCAACATTTTGTACTTTCTTGCTTTTTTGCACCTCCAAGCTATCTAAAAATGCTCCAGACTCAATAAAAACATCAACACAACTGTTTCTTCAAAATCTTCTATTTTTCTTGCTTTCCTTGCTGTTAAGCTTGCTTGTGAACTCAAAAATATCATAAAAAGACTCTAAAAATATGAAATGATGGACTGTCATCACAACCCCAAACTTGAACCATTCCTTGTCCTCAAGGAATCCACTTGCAATATTGATAATCGACAGTAAAATAACAACTACCTGATCAAGCGATAGTACCCAAAAGTTCAACTCCTTACTAGCTAAAGATGAGCTAGTTTGACTTGTTAGCATCCACCAACTCACAACTCCACGCAACAATTTGAATAGAATTCACACATAGTCGACATGCAATCTACATATTACCATAAGCTTGAAAAGTTTCTAAATGTCAATCAAAATCAATGTCAATGCACACTTTGAGGTCTTTAATGATTATAATGGGGCTTAGGTGAAGGTGGGATAATATTTGGAAAAGTAGGCTACACAAAATCATGAGTTAGGCACTCCTACAGAAATTAAAGCATGGATTCAATCCCTTAATTCACCTTTGAAACAACAATTTGTAAAGGTACTAGAGAACATTTGTAACTTTTTGGGACGATCGAGTTTAAAGTTACTCGGATTTTCAATGATATATCCCTTTTTCATTCTTTTTTTTTTACTGCACCATTTTTGTGTGTATTTCACATTCATCACTTTTTTTTTATAAGTTGTTCTTTCTTTATTCTCTAGTACCTCCACCCCAAACTTAATTGGTTGCAAATTCCAATAGCAACCCCAAACTTAGTATTTAGCAACATTCTACAATGCCTAACTCAGATAAAACAAAGTGGGATAAATCCTAAAAGTCTCTAAGCTTGTAATGTAGTTTGTCACCGAACAAAAAGTTCTAAACCTACCGGCTCAATTTGGCTAAACAGAGGATATAAATTCAATAAGAAATCAGGGTAGGCTTCAAAAAGGCTCACAGGACCAAGCACTTTTGCCTCAGTATGCAATAACAAAAATCAATCGACAGTAGAGAAACAATGCAAGTTCTAGAAATGTAAAAGCATGGAACACTCTTATATAAGTAAATTGGAAAAAGAAAATTTGGCCATGAACCTTACAGTGTTTAGATTTCTGGGAGTTGTGACTACCTATCTTTAACTGCCGTACACTTCGCCTTAGAACACAAGTCACTCCTCCTTTTGAACTTTTGGATTACCACTTGAACAAACAATTGTTACTAAACTGGAAAAAGTCAACAAACAAGCAAATTCATCAATAATAAACAAGTTCATATTCAATTACATAACAGGGGGATACAACTGAGAAAATTAAAGAAAAATTGTTTGACTCAACAATAGAAATTAAATACTGAAAATAAAAACATAAGAAAAGGATGGGTTGCCTCCCACTAAGCGCTTTCTTTTACGTCATTGAGCTTGACGCTTTAACCACTGTTAGGGTGGAAAATATGTCAGAAAGAACACATCATCCTTCTTCCTCCTCTTGTTTGGTAGGAATTCCATAAATTTGGCACAAAGAATCAGATACTCCCATGCACCCATTGTTAAACCTTTAGAATTTGAACTCTCCCACCTTAGAGAAGGACATGCATCATTTTGCACACGAGTGATTTCCTTAACCCCCACTGGTTCAGACTTCGGGTAAATATCAATACTCCTTACTTTGGGATTTTCTTCCACCACAACCTTGTGACACTCAGTTTCCATCTGAACCAACTTCCTCAGAGACTCATGTGCTTTCTCAACAAGATCACCACACTAAACATCAAACTTCTCAAATGAAACTTGATTTGACACCAAGAAATTATCTAAAATATTTTGAAGTTGAGTATTGTAATCGATGTTGATCATCTCTTTCTTCCCTTCACAATCACTACCTGGTTGATTTGCCTCATAACGATCATTTTTCTTATTTAATCTCGAGATTGCATTGTCCAAATATTTGATCTTCAAAGATAGAATATATTTTTCATACTGCAACGTAACAATCTCTTCTATGTCATAGAGGCGTAACCTGTCTACTAACCTGTCTATCATAGCTGCAAAACTTGGACAAACTTTTTAGTAGCAAAGTACAAGAAGATGAACATGAAGGGATTTTTTTTTTTTTTAAGATATAAACAAAAATATAAATGACAGAAATCCTAAATAAAAACAAAATTTCCAAGTTGAAATGATTTAACAGTCCCCGGCAGCGGCGCCAAAAACTTGATAGAATTTTGGCAAGTGTACCAAAAGCTATCGAAGTAATAAAATAAGTTTGTATCCACGAGGACTGTGTTAATCTCAATTTAGAAATAAAGTAAATATTTAGGATGTATAAATTATTTTGTTTGCCCTAGGCAGTAGATTTGATTTGATTGCATAAAATTAAAGAACATAAAATAAAGATTCTGTTCGAAAATATAGATTCAGTCGGAAAATATAGATTCGGTTAGAAAATATGAAGAGAGATGAGATCAGGTCTTTCGAATCATCTAAGTTCCCCTAACTGGTATATTGTACTTATTCTTATGAATGATTTTCTAGTTTCACGATAGTTAACAAAATAGTCCTAATCAATCCCTTGAGTTAGGACCCTCTTCTAAGATTACAGCCCCTAATCCCTTAGGTGGTCTAATAATCTTCGAAGGTTTGAAGCACGTTAACCTAATATCACTAATAAAGAATTATCCATTCCTAGACTAATTATAGTTATTAGAACAATTCAATTAGGTTAAAGTCGAAAGCTATGGTCAGTAGTCATTCGTTCTCACCAAATCATATATATATGTGATCAGAATATATAAAGCATTAAGAACAATTGAATTGAATAAAAACTAGATTGTCATTCACAATAAATAGAGTTTCACAGCAACATATGTCAATTAGGGTTACAAAGATTCATCTCAGACCTAATCTCTAAGAGATTTAGCTACTCATAATCGAGTTTACAAATAGCATAATCAATAATGGAATCAAAACATACATGAACTGATAGAAGGTTGAAGAATTCGCCCTCCTAGCCGTCTTTAGGTCTCAAAATCGCACTTTGCTCTCTCCAATTCGTAACCCTTGTTTTCAGCCTTGCCTTCAGCTTAAATAGGCAATTTTTCTATTCTAGTGCTGTCAAAAACGTGTCACGATTTTTGAAAACGTGACACGATTTTGCAACCGTGTCACGATTTTTGAAAGCGTGTCACGATTTAGTGGCAGTGGCAAACTCCAACTTTTTGTACTTTCTTGCTTTTTTGCACCTCCAAGCTGTCTAAAAATGCTCCAGACTCAATAAAAACATCAACACAACTGTTTCTTCAAAATCTTCTATTTTTCTTGCTTTCCTTGCTGTTAAGCTTGCTTGTGAACTCAAAAATATCATAAAAAGACTCTAAAAATATGAAATGACGGACTGTCATCATAGCTTATTAGTTGTTAAAGAAGTACTATATGAAGAATTATTATGATTAATTGATGATGTCCATGTTGTTAAATGTGTTTGATGAATTATATGCTTATTATTATTGTTTTGTGAAATTTCACCCCTTCTGCTTGAAAATGTTGTCTTCCCTATGGGTAACTTGCAGGTAACCAAGAATAGTTGCGGTCGTGTGAGGTATCTCTCGCGTGTGTCTTAGGCGCTCTGATACGTAACGGGATGAGAATTTTGTTGTCGCTTTCTATTCCTTACGTATTGTTTTATGAACATGTTGATGAACTAAATTTATGAGATTTTGTGTTGAGGCCCTTGAGCCAAAGATTGTTTTGAAAAGTTGAAATATTTCCGCTGCGATGTATTAAAGAATTTTTTTTTATTTCATTTATGATTTTATGAAAAGAAGTGTGACATTCCGTTTACGTTGAAAAACTCTGATTAATCTATATTATTTTAAAGTTGGGAAAACAGGGTGTTACATAAGTAGCAATCCTTAACAGTTCACACAAATCAAATAACTATGAGTCTTAAATGATAACTTAACAATCTTACCAAGAGTTGTGTTGTATCCCAATTACAAAAAAAAAAAAAATTGAAATAATAATAATTGTGGTATGAGAATTTGAAGGATAAGTAATTCTTTTTGATATATATAAATATAAATAATAAAAGTGGAAAAATGTAATATACTTATATATGGGTCGACCTGATAGGCTTTTTTATAAGCCTAAGCCCGACCTATCTAAATTAATAGGCTTTTTAAAAAGCTGAGTCTAACCCATTTATTTAACGAGTTAGGTCGAGTCGGGCTTTTATTAGGCCGAGCCATAGGTCCCTGACGGATGGACTGTCGTATTCCCACCCCTAGTCTTGATTCTCAAGATATAGCTCATTTGCAAAGGTTAACAATCTATTATCTTTTTCTCTAATTATGAAAGTTAATGACCTATAAAAATACAATTTTGCCCCATCTTAATATTTTGATACCTCTATATATTTACCTCTTTGTGTCTTTTGTAGCAAAATATCATATTTAGTTGAGAGAGAAAATAAATTTCAAAAGATTGATCGACCCTAATCTATACTAAAAAAAATACACAAATCACAGGCACAACCCAACGAACCTGTATACAAAGAATAATTAATATGAAAAGTGAACATTTTCAAAGAACAATTAATGGATCAAGCTTCAGCATGATATCAAAATCCAAGTTTTAACATTTCCCTAAATAAATCAGTAAACATAAAAGCTCTTTCGAGCTTGAAGAACCAAAATGTAGGTAAACAAGAGACCTTGAAACCTATAGATCTGAACATATTTGGAAATAACAGAGAATCAAAAAAGTCAAGCTACAATGTCATATTATAAAATAATATTTTTTTATTATTGTTGAATATTAATTATTTTATCTTTTAGAAATATGACTATAATTTTACCCCAAAAAAATATGACTATAATAAACATCTAAGAAATGATAACTGAGTCACTAAATAATATAGTGATTCAATTCATACACGGGACTCATAACGACATCTTTATGAATAATAAAATCTTTATTTTTTTAAATTATTATATATTTTTAGTTTACCACTTCATTATATTTAATAACAACTATTTCAAAGGGGCAAATTACACTAACCTCCATAAGGTCTTCTTAAATAACACAAACACCAGCTCTATTTTTTACCTAAACACTGATCTCACTATTTTTTTTATCAAATTTATAAGCACTTCCCTTATATTATAACACAAGTTAAACTTTGTTAATTTCATTTTTTTAGCAATTCATTTCTTCATACGAGTATGAACACACGTAATTTTCGACCATTTTTTCTTTCCATTTTTCACTTAGGTGAATTTCCCAACTTATTATTCCTCACTCAAGTCTATTGTAACAAAATATCATATTTAGTTGAGAGAGAAAATAACTTTCAAAAGATTGATCGACCCTAATCTAATCTTAAAAAATTCACTAATCATAGGCGCAACCCAGCGAACCTGTATACAAAGAATAATTAATATGAAAAGTGAACATTTCCGAAGAACAATTAATGGATCAACCGTCAGCATGATATCAAAATCCAAGTTTTAACAATTCCCTAAATAAATCAGCAAATATAAAAGCTCTTTTGATCTTGAAGAACCAAAGTGTAGGTAAACAAGAGACCTTGAAACCTTTAGATCTCAACATATTAGGAAACAACAGAGAATCAAAGAAGTCAAGCTACAATGTCATATGATAAAATAATAATTTTTATTATTGTTGATTATTAATTATTTTATCTTTTAGAAATATGACTATAGTTGTACCCCAAAAATATATGACTATAAAAAACATTGAAAAAATGATAAGTGAGTCACTAAATAATATTGTGATTCAATTCATACACGAGACTCGTAACGACATCTTTATAAATAATAAAATCTTTATTATTTTTGATACTATTATATATTTTTAGTTTACCACTTCATAATATTTGATAACAACTATTTCAACGGGGCAAATTACACTAACCTCCATAAGGTCTTCTTAAATAACACAAACACCGGATCTATATTTTAACTAAACATTAATCTCTTTTTTTTAATCAAATTTATAAGCACTTCCCTAATATTAAAACACAAGTTAAACTTTGTTAATTTCATTTTTTTAGCAATTAATTTCTTCATACGAGTATAAACACACGTAATTTTCGACCATTTTTTCTTTCCATTTTTCAGTTAGGTGATTTTCCCAACTTATTGTCCTCACTCAATGTGATATAATTTCTTTCCATTTTTTCTTTCCATTGATCAAACACAATGTCCATCCACCTAAATTCATCTCATTTCTATATTACCTTTTGATCTCTTATATAATTGTCGATGTTTGATTCTATTTTGTGGTATAAACAAATGTTGTTATTGTTTCTCCATTGGGAGGAAAAAATGTCATTTAACTTTATTATGAAAATAGAAAACAGATACAAACTAACCAAAATGACTGAAATTAAATTATATATTTACAAATTTATTGAAATGGATAAAATTAGGGGAGATTGATGTGTTTTAAAAAATTAAAAGGGGTACTTGTGTTATTTAAAAAAATCTCAAGGTAAGTCAATGTAATTTGCCCTTTTATCATTAACGTCTGCTTAATTCATTAGTTTTTCTTATTTTCTCAATTCATATAGCATTGCCCCCACTTCAAATTAACTCGTGCCAGTGCTTAGCACGGGTTACTAGTTATTATAAAAAAAGTTGTTTAAGGGTATAATTGAGATAATTAAAAAGTAAGTATAAATGTAATATCCCGCTCATTAGTTTCATCATGATTTATATGTTAACTTATCATATGCGCGTTTAAGATGGAAGGGCCTTTTAGTACTTTCATTTAAAGGGTATTTAAGTGAGTTTAGAGCCAAGATTATTCATTTTGTCATGGTACTTCCTCTCTCTAAACTTCTAAGATCAGAATTCTCTCATTTCCCTCTTTAGAATTTTGAACCCCATCCTTTCATTGTGGCTCAATCCTCTCTAAATTCATCATTCTTGGATGATCAAGGTTTAGGAATGGTTTAATCATGAAGATTGCACAAGGATGGACCTAACTTAATCTTTCAAGCTTGGATTCTTGAGTTAGAGGCTTTGCATGCTTTAGGGTTTGGTTTAGAAGTGGAACTTGAAGATTAATCTCAGAATTTGCAAGTGAGTTCTTTAGTTAGTTTCCCTCATTTATGGGTTATGTGGTATTGTGTGAGAAATGATGATTGTTAGTTTATGAATGTATGATTCTAGTACCCCCATGTCATTTATTTGTTGTGATTATGTTAATATTGCCATGCATGATGATTTTTGTTGTTTATATGAGTTTCTGGAAGTGTAATGTGCATTGCAAGACTTAATTTTGAGGTTTTTGGTGTCAAAACTCGAATTCTGCACTTCATGACCCGAAGAAACTCGCCATACGCGAGAAACACGCTTATAGCGAGTTGTCTCCAGGAACTACTCGCCTATGGCGATTTAGGGGAGAGTTCCTCAGCTCCTCAAGAGCTGTTGGATCGTCATGGAGGCTTTTTCTCGCAGTATTTTCTGACTTTAAAATCCCCAAACAACATATAATCAATGCGCATTACATCGTAAGATGTTTTAAACGAAATGCATGATCAATATTAATAAATTCAATGAAGGATAACTTATGAGAGTTATGATATGACCTATACTCGGGTAGGATCCAATTTTAAGTATGGGGAATCCTTAAAACCTCGACTTAGATAGTCGAGATTATGTATGCTAGCACGCCTTCAAGGCGTATTATGATTACGACTAAGATTATGTATGATATATCGTGTCTCTTGCAATCCACGCTAGGGGGATTCAAGAGGTTCACGTTAGGGGGATGGGATATGCTCCGCAAGGTAGGCCCGCACGACATTAGAAAAACTTATTCATAAGCACTTTATAAGACCCAGTGTGTCTCCTTGGGGTGCGTTAGTGTTGCTAGTTAATGTAACACCCCGTTCCCAAAAGTCGTATTATTTAATAAATAAATCAGAGTAAACGTCATAACACGGAGTATTACACTTCAAATAATAAATCTCATAAATAGTAAATATGCTATTTATTTAAACCAACATATAATGTCATAAACTTGCAGCGGATATTTATTCTCAACATAAAACTTCATATGATTAGTTCCTTGGCACAAAGGCCTCAACATAAAATGTTATTCACCAAGATAACCATTCAACAAAAACAATCTCAAAGTACGATACATAAGAATTAAGGAAATTATTCGCAACGGTCCCCATCCTATATGTATCAGAGTCCTAGACACTTGAGCCATACCTATCAGTCGTCGGAACCTGCACTTGCCCACAAGGCGGCAATTCCAACAGAAGGGGTGAGAAACGCATTCAATAATAATAATATATAATTTATCAAAATTATTGAAACAATAACAATCATAACAAGTAACAACATCAAGTCCGCATATAATCATATATATATATATATATATATATATATACCATTGAACATCATAATTAATTCTCAACGACAATATCATCACCAACACCAAATCATTATCAACAATAGACACCAATTAATCACCGACGACAACACCCTAACCAATGCAACACCGACATCAACTAATACATCATGCAATGTGGTACCAACTACGCGCGTTGAATGCTAAGCATTCCAGGGCATAAGCCCCCACCAAATTGGATGGTTAAAGCATCCCAGGGCATAAGCCCTCACCAAGTGAATGATAAACATTCCAGGGCATAAGCCCCCACCGGATTGAATGACTAGCATTCCAGGGCATGAGCCCCCACCAGAAAATGATATGCATATGGACTCCACTTGTGTATATCTACATACAACTTCGACAACAACATATGTGCCTAAAATATTTATGACACACTCCCCAACTAGACAACACCAACACTTATTTAAGTTATCAAAGTATCAACATTTCACAAAAGTATACATTCTTACGTAATCCAACATTCAAACACCGCTTTTAGCTTTATAGATAATTCTTATAAGTTCATAGGAACTCCTTAGAATGGTTAGAAAAGTCCCTAGAGGCATTTAACAAAATATGGAAAAAGGTCGTACAGGACCTGGTTCGCTTGAAGGTCGCTTACGGTTCGCTTAAGCGCGCGTCAAAAGTCTGGAAAATACACTATGCTGGGTTCAGTTCGCTTAAGCGAAATGGATTTCGCTTAACCGAAGAAAATGTCGTAACTCATGATCTGGTTCGCTTACAGCTCGCTTGCATTTCGCTTGAGCGAAGGTTCATGGGTCGATTCTGGGCAACTACAGGACATGTTCGCTTAAGCGAGATTCATTTCGCTTAAGCGAACGGCTACGATTTTCAGAATGAACAGTACGATTCCAGCATCCAAATTCAACCCTAAATCCCATTTTTAATCCCTTATTCACCCAAAAGTTTTACAAAACATGTTTACAGGTCAAACATAACATATGGCAATCAAAATGGCATAGAATTACACAATTAACATTCAATGTATCACATTTTCATCATTTCATAAACCCTAAACTCAAGAACAAAATTTCAACAATTATCAAAATTATACAACATTATTAATGAAGGATTCCCACCCTTACCTCGAATTAGCAAAATCTACAGCAAAATGGGTTGAAATCTCTCTTCCTAGCTCTTCTCCTAGCTTTCCCTTCTTCTTCTCAAAAACTCTCTTTTTCTCTCTTTTTGTCTGTACGTGAAAATGATACTGGTTTTGTTTTCTTTTGACTTTTTCCTTACTAACTTCCTTTCTTTTACTCTTTCAACCATAACCTACTCTTTTTACTTAACTCCCCTTTTAATTTCTATTAATTCCACTTAATTCCTTTTTATTCTAATTAATAATTATTTTCTACTCTTTTATCTTAAATAATAAAAATACCTCATAATCAAATATCATATAACAAAATATCAATTCACCAATATCACATAAAATCATACAAGAATATATTAAAACACCACTTAAAATAATTAAATAAAACAGGCGTTACAACTCTCCCCAACTAATAGAATTTCGTCCTCGAAATCTTACCTCAAACAAACAACTCAGGATATGATTCTTGCATCTTACTCTCCAACTCCTAAGTTAGACTTTCACCACTTACTCCTCCCCAAACAACCCTCACTAGAGGTATCTCTTTGCCTCTCAACTTCTTCACCTTGCGATCATCAATACTCAACGGTAAGGTCTCCACCGTAAGGTTGTCTCTAACCTGCACATCATCCCTCGGTATAACGTGTGAAGGGTCCGCTAGGTACTTACGCAGCTGCGACACATGAAACACATCATGCAAATTCGAAAGATGTGGTGGCAAACCCACTCTATATGCCACCGTTCCAATCCTCTCAGATATCTGATACGGACCAATAAACTTCGGAGTTAGCTTCTTAGACTTCAATGCCCGACCCACACCAGTCATAGGAGTGACTCTCAAGAACACATGGTCTCCCTCCTGAAACTCAAGATCCTTTCTACGCTTGTCGTGGTAACTCTTTTGCCGACTCTGCGATGCTCTCATCTGTTCTCTTATCAACTTGACCTTCTCCGTAGTCTGCTGAACAATCTCTGGTCCTAACACAACACTTTCACCCGTCTCAAACCAACACAAAGGGGTTCTGCACCTCCGACCATACAAAGCTTCGAATGGTGCCATACCAATACTCGAATGGTAACTGTTGTTGTACGTGAACTCAATCAACGGTAGATGACTATCCCAAGCTCCACCTTGCTCAAGTACACACACTCTTAACAAATCTTCCAACGACTGAATCGTCCTCTCCGACTGACCATCTGTTTGAGGATGATAAGCCGAACTCAACTTCAATTTAGAACCCAAAGCCTCTTGCAAGCTCTTCCAAAACCTCGAAGTGAACCTCAGATCTCTATCCGACACAATGCTTGACGGAACACCATGCAACTTTACAATATTATGAATGTAAATCTCCGCCAACTGAGCTACCGGATAACTAATATTGATCGGAATAAAATGTGCTGACTTCGTCAACCTATCGACAATAACCCAAATGGCATCATGCCCTCTTTGAGTATTCGGCAAACTAGTTACAAAGTCCATGGAGATGCTATCCCACTTCCATTCCGGCACATCTAAAGGTATCAACAAACTAGCAGGCTTCTGATGCTCAACTTTGGATTTCTGACAAGTCAAACAAGCATACACAAACTGCGCAACATCACGCTTCAAACCAGACCACCAAAACAACTTCTTCAAGTCATGATACATCTTTGTAGCTCCCGGATGAATACTCAAGCTACTCCTGTGACTTTCTTCTAAAATCAACTTTTTCAACTCATCATTATCCGGAATGCAAATTCTGCCTCGGAACCTCAACACGCCTTGATCATCAACTTGAAAATCACCATCTGCAGTCTGATCACTAGCAATCATCAAGTCTACAAACTTGACATCAACTTTCTGCGCCTCTTTGATGCTATTCAAGAATTCACTGTTGATCTTCAACATACCCAACTGCACACTCTGAGGAGCCAGTTCACAAACTATACTCAAATCTCTAAACTGCTCAAGCAACTCCAATTCCTTAATCATCATGGCAGACATGTGCAACGTCTTCCTGCTCAGAGCATCTGCAACCACATTCGCCTTACCTGGGTGATAGTTCAAACTAAAATCATAGTCCTTCAACAACTCAAGCCACCTTCTCTGTCTCATATTCAACTCCTTCTGATCAAACAAGTATTTCAAACTCTTATGATCACTAAACACTTCAAATCGAGAACCATATAAATAATGCCTCCACATTTTTAACACAAACACAACTGCCGCTAGCTCTAGATCATGCGTAGGATAATTCTTCTCATGAATCCTCAACTGCCTTGAAGCATATGCTACTACCTTACCATCTTGCATCAACACACCACCTAAGCCCAACTTGGACGCATCACAATAAACAACAAAAGGTTCATCTGGCTTCGGTAGAATCAAAATCGGAGCTGTCGTCAATCTTTGCTTCAACTCGTTGAAACTCTCTTCACACTTAGCATCCCACACAAATGCCTTACCTTTACAAGTTAACTGAGTCAAAGGAAGTGCCAACTTCGAAAATCCTTCAATGAATCTTCTATAATAACCAGCCAAACCAAGAAAACTTCTAATCTCCGTAACAGACTTAGGAGTCTCCCACTGTGATACCGCTTCAACCTTCGACGGATCAACTGCAATACCATTACCAGAAATAATATGGCCAAGAAAACTTACTTCACTTAACCAGAATTCACACTTCGACAGCTTTGCATATAACTTCTTCTCTTTCAGCACCTGCAACACAATCTTCAAATGCTCTGCATGCTCTTCCTCAGTCTTAGAATAAATCAAAATATCATCAATAAACACAACAACAAATTGATCAAGAAAAGCATGGAAAGTTCTATTCATATACTCCATGAACACACCAGGTGCATTAGTAACACCGAAAGGCATCACTTTAAACTCGTAGAGACCATATCGCGTCCTAAACGCCGTCTTTTGCATATCTTCATCTTTTACTTTAATCTGATGGTAACCAGACCTCAAATCAATCTTGCTAAACACACGAGCACCCACTAATTGATCCATCAAATCATCAATCCTCGGAAGTGGATACCTGTTCTTTACCGTCACTTTATTCAACTGACGGTAATCAATACATAACCTCATGCTACCATCCTTCTTCTTTACCAACAATACCGGCGCTCCCCACGGTGAAACACTTGGTCTTACAAAGTTCTTATCAAGTAAATCCTCCAACTGCTTCTTCAACTCTGCCAACTCAGAAGCTGACATATGATATGGAGCCATCGACACAGGCTTCATACCCGGAACAAGATCGATAGAGAATTCAACTTCCCTCTCCGGCGGCACATCCGGAATCTCATCTGGAAAAACTTCAGAAAATTCTCTAACAACTGGTAACCTGTCAATCACAGCTTGGTTCTCTAAAGACAGATAAGCCATCAACGAAAACATCAAGTTTCCATCACTTTCTAATTGCTTCAGCTGTTTAGTAGATAAAAACTCTACTCCACTTTCCTCTTCGGCGGAAGAAAAGTACACCGTCTTCTTAAAACAATTAATATGCACATGGTTGTATTCCAACCAGTTCATACCAAGGATTACATCCATCCCCGTCAACGGCAAACATACAAGATCAACATCAAAATCCCTACCATACATGGATATAGGACAACTCTGACAAACAAGAGAAGTAGTCACTGAACCCTTAGCTGGAGTTTCAACAACCATTTCCCCATTCATACTTGACATAACAAGACCCAACTTATTTGCACAATCAACAGCAATAAAACAATGGGTAGCCCCAGTATCAATAATAGCAATTAAAGGGATACCATTAAAGAAACAAGTACCTCTGATGAGTCGATCTTCATTAACCGTCTGAGTACCGGTCAATGCAAACACCTTTCCACTAGCCTGAGCCCTCTTAGGCTTCTTGCACTGCGAACTAAGGTGACCTTCTTCGTTACAATTATAGCAAACAATATCATCATGCTTGCACTCAGCCACTGTGTATCCCTTCTTCCCGCAACGGAAACACTTTTTCTCTTCACGCTGATTGCACACATTACTCTTGTGGCCCTTCTCGCCACACTTGTAACAAACTACCTCAGCAGGAACATCTCTACCCCTGGGCCTCCTCTCATCTTGCATCCTCTGTTTACCCTTGTCTGCAGGGGCACTGTACGGCTTCGGACGACTCTGCTGTCCTTTACCCCTACGCTCACTCATCACCTTGTAATGAGCTTTGGTATCCTCCTCATAAATCCTACAGCTGCTTACCTAATCAGAAAAGTTTCTAATCTTCTGATAACCAATGGCTCGCTTAATATCAGCACACAGACCATTCTCGAACTTAATGCATTTCGAAAACTCTGCATTCTCAGCTGTGTAATGCGGGTAGAACTTAGCCAGCTCGACAAACTTCGCAGCGTACTCGGTTATGGGCATATCATCTTGCTTCAGCTCTAGGAACTCTATCTCCTTCTTACCTCGGACATCTTCCGGGAAATACCTGCTCAGAAACTCTCTCCTGAACACAGCCCAAGTGATCGCAGCTCCTCCATGTCCTAAAACAGGTTGCACACTTACCCACCAGTCATCAGCTTCCTCAGCTAACATATGCGTGCCAAAACGCACCATCTGAACGTCTGTACATTGCATGACCCTGAAGATTCTTTCCATTTCCTTCAGCCATGTCTGAGCCCCATCAGGGTCGTACCTGCCTTTGAACGTAGGTGGATGGTTTCTCAAGAAGGTCTCCAACATGCGCACGCCATCATTACCAGCAGCATTGTTCTGTTGCTGTCCAACAACTTGAGCCATTGCTTGCAAAGCAGCAGCAAGAGAAACATCATTTCTTCCAGCCATCTCAACAATTCTACATAACAGAATAATTTAGAACAACAACAAGACAATATAAAAATTGTCAGACAACTCTAATGGCTCGACACGACTCTACTACTTGGCCGAACGGACCGACTCTGCTCTGATACCAATTGTAACACCCCGTTCCCAAAAGTCGTATTATTTAATAAATAAATCAGAGTAAACGTCATAACACAGAGTATTACACTTCAAATAATAAATCTCATAAATAGTAAATATGCTATTTATTTAAACCAACAAATAATGTCATAAACTTGCAGCGGATATTTATTCTCAACATAAAACTTCATATGATTAGTTCCTTGGCACAAAGGCCTCAACATAAAATGTTATTCACCAAGATAACCATTCAACAAAAACAATCTCAAAGTACGATACATAAGAATTAAGGAAATTATTCGCAACGGTCCCCATCCTATATGTATCAGAGTCCTAGACACTTGAGCCATACCTATCAGTCGTCGGAACCTGCACTTGCCCACAAGGCGGCAATTCCAACAGAAGGGGTGAGAAACGCATTCAATAATAATAATATATAATTTATCAAAATTATTGAAACAATAACAATCATAACAAGTAACAACATCAAGTCCGCATATAATCATATATATATATATATATATATATATATACCATTGAACATCATAATTAATTCTCAACGACAATATCATCACCAACACCAAATCATTATCAACAATAGACACCAATTAATCACCGACGACAACACCCTAACCAATGCAACACCGACATCAACTAATACATCATGCAATGTGGTACCAACTACGCGCGTTGAATGCTAAGCATTCCAGGGCATAAGCCCCCACCAAATTGGATGGTTAAAGCATCCCAGGGCATAAGCCCCCACCGGATTGAATGACTAGCATTCCAGGGCATAAGCCCCCACCAGAAAATGATATGCATATGGACTCCACTTGTGTATATCTACATACAACTTCGACAACAACATATGTGCCTAAAATATTTATGACACACTCCCCAACTAGACAACACCAACACTTATTTAAGTTATCAAAGTATCAACATTTCACAAAAGTATACATTCTTACGTAATCCAACATTCAAACACCGCTTTTAGCTTTATAGATAATTCTTATAAATTCATAGGAACTCCTTAGAATGGTTAGAAAAGTCCCTAGAGGCATTTAACAAAATATGGAAAAAGGTCGTACAGGACCTGGTTCGCTTGAAGGTCGCTTACGGTTCGCTTAAGCGCGCGTCAAAAGTCTGGAAAATACACTATGCTGGGTTCAGTTCGCTTAAGCGAAATGGATTTCGCTTAACCGAAGAAAATGTCGTAACTCATGATCTGGTTCGCTTACAGCTCGCTTGCATTTCGCTTGAGCGAAGGTTCATGGGTCGATTCTGGGCAACTACAGGACATGTTCGCTTAAGCGAGATTCATTTTGCTTAAGCGAACGGCTACGATTTTCAGAATGAACAGTACGATTCCAGCATCCAAATTCAACCCTAAATCCCATTTTTAATCCCTTATTCACCCAAAAGTTTTACAAAACATGTTTACAGGTCAAACATAACATATGGCAATCAAAATGGCATAGAATTACACAATTAACATTCAATGTATCACATTTTCATCATTTCATAAACCCTAAACTCAAGAACAAAATTTCAACAATTATCAAAATTATACAACATTATTAATGAAGGATTCCCACCCTTACCTCGAATTAGCAAAATCTACAGCAAAATGGGTTGAAATCTCTCTTCCTAGCTCTTCTCCTAGCTTTCCCTTCTTCTTCTCAAAAACTCTCTTTTTCTCTCTTTTTGTCTGTACGTGAAAATGATACTGGTTTTGTTTTCTTTTGACTTTTTCCTTACTAACTTCCTTTCTTTTACTCTTTCAACCATAACCTACTCTTTTTACTTAACTCCCCTTTTAATTTCTATTAATTCCACTTAATTCCTTTTTATTCTAATTAATAATTATTTTCTACTCTTTTATCTTAAATAATAAAAATACCTCATAATCAAATATCATATAACAAAATATCAATTCACCAATATCACATAAAATCATACAAGAATATATTAAAACACCACTTAAAATAATTAAATAAAACAGGCGTTACAACTCTCCCCAACTAATAGAATTTCGTCCTCGAAATCTTACCTCAAACAAACAACTCAGGATATGATTCTTGCATCTTACTCTCCAACTCCTAAGTTAGACTTTCACCACTTACTCCTCCCCAAACAACCCTCACTAGAGGTATCTCTTTGCCTCTCAACTTCTTCACCTTGCGATCATCAATACTCAACGGTAAGGTCTCCACCGTAAGGTTGTCTCTAACCTGCACATCATCCCTCGGTATAACGTGTGAAGGGTCCGCTAGGTACTTACGCAGCTGCGACACATGAAACACATCATGCAAATTCGAAAGATGTGGTGGCAAACCCACTCTATATGCCACCGTTCCAATCCTCTCAGATATCTGATACGGACCAATAAACTTCGGAGTTAGCTTCTTAGACTTCAATGCCCGACCCACACCAGTCATAGGAGTGACTCTCAAGAACACATGGTCTCCCTCCTGAAACTCAAGATCCTTTCTACGCTTGTCGTGGTAACTCTTTTGCCGACTCTGCGATGCTCTCATCTGTTCTCTTATCAACTTGACCTTCTCCGTAGTCTGCTGAACAATCTCTGGTCCTAACACAACACTTTCACCCGTCTCAAACCAACACAAAGGGGTTCTGCACCTCCGACCATACAAAGCTTCGAATGGTGCCATACCAATACTCGAATGGTAACTGTTGTTGTACGTGAACTCAATCAACGGTAGATGACTATCCCAAGCTCCACCTTGCTCAAGTACACACACTCTTAACAAATCTTCCAACGACTGAATCGTCCTCTCCGACTGACCATCTGTTTGAGGATGATAAGCCGAACTCAACTTCAATTTAGAACCCAAAGCCTCTTGCAAGCTCTTCCAAAACCTCGAAGTGAACCTCGGATCTCTATCCGACACAATGCTTGACGGAACACCATGCAACTTTACAATATTATGAATGTAAATCTCCGCCAACTGAGCTACCGGATAACTAATATTGATCGGAATAAAATGTGCTGACTTCGTCAACCTATCGACAATAACCCAAATGGCATCATGCCCTCTTTGAGTATTCGGCAAACTAGTTACAAAGTCCATGGAGATGCTATCCCACTTCCATTCCGGCACATCTAAAGGTATCAACAAACTAGCAGGCTTCTGATGCTCAACTTTGGATTTCTGACAAGTCAAACAAGCATACACAAACTGCGCAACATCACGCTTCAAACCAGACCACCAAAACAACTTCTTCAAGTCATGATACATCTTTGTAGCTCCCGGATGAATACTCAAGCTACTCCTGTGACTTTCTTCTAAAATCAACTTTTTCAACTCATCATTATCCGGAATGCAAATTCTGCCTCGGAACCTCAACACGCCTTGATCATCAACTTGAAAATCACCATCTGCAGTCTGATCACTAGCAATCATCAAGTCTACAAACTTGACATCAACTTTCTGCGCCTCTTTGATGCTATTCAAGAATTCACTGTTGATCTTCAACATACCCAACTGCACACTCTGAGGAGCCAGTTCACAAACTATACTCAAATCTCTAAACTGCTCAAGCAACTCCAATTCCTTAATCATCATGGCAGACATGTGCAACGTCTTCCTGCTCAGAGCATCTGCAACCACATTCGCCTTACCTGGGTGATAGTTCAAACTAAAATCATAGTCCTTCAACAACTCAAGCCACCTTCTCTGTCTCATATTCAACTCCTTCTGATCAAACAAGTATTTCAAACTCTTATGATCACTAAACACTTCAAATCGAGAACCATATAAATAATGCCTCCACATTTTTAACACAAACACAACTGCCGCTAGCTCTAGATCATGCGTAGGATAATTCTTCTCATGAATCCTCAACTGCCTTGAAGCATATGCTACTACCTTACCATCTTGCATCAACACACCACCTAAGCCCAACTTGGACGCATCACAATAAACAACAAAAGGTTCATCTGGCTTCGGTAGAATCAAAATCGGAGCTGTCGTCAATCTTTGCTTCAACTCGTTGAAACTCTCTTCACACTTAGCATCCCACACAAATGCCTTACCTTTACAAGTTAACTGAGTCAAAGGAAGTGCCAACTTCGAAAATCCTTCAATGAATCTTCTATAATAACCAGCCAAACCAAGAAAACTTCTAATCTCCGTAACAGACTTAGGAGTCTCCCACTGTGATACCGCTTCAACCTTCGACGGATCAACTGCAATACCATTACCAGAAATAATATGGCCAAGAAAACTTACTTCACTTAACCAGAATTCACACTTCGACAGCTTTGCATATAACTTCTTCTCTTTCAGCACCTGCAACACAATCTTCAAATGCTCTGCATGCTCTTCCTCAGTCTTAGAATAAATCAAAATATCATCAATAAACACAACAACAAATTGATCAAGAAAAGCATGGAAAGTTCTATTCATATACTCCATGAACACACCAGGTGCATTAGTAACACCGAAAGGCATCACTTTAAACTCGTAGAGACCATATCGCGTCCTAAACGCCGTCTTTTGCATATCTTCATCTTTTACTTTAATCTGATGGTAACCAGACCTCAAATCAATCTTGCTAAACACACGAGCACCCACTAATTGATCCATCAAATCATCAATCCTCGGAAGTGGATACCTGTTCTTTACCGTCACTTTATTCAACTGACGGTAATCAATACATAACCTCATGCTACCATCCTTCTTCTTTACCAACAATACCGGCGCTCCCCACGGTGAAACACTTGGTCTTACAAAGTTCTTATCAAGTAAATCCTCCAACTGCTTCTTCAACTCTGCCAACTCAGAAGCTGACATATGATATGGAGCCATCGACACAGGCTTCATACCCGGAACAAGATCGATAGAGAATTCAACTTCCCTCTCCGGCGGCACATCCGGAATCTCATCTGGAAAAACTTCAGAAAATTCTCTAACAACTGGTAACCTGTCAATCACAGCTTGGTTCTCTAAAGACAGATAAGCCATCAACGAAAACATCAAGTTTCCATCACTTTCTAATTGCTTCAGCTGTTTAGTAGATAAAAACTCTACTCCACTTTCCTCTTCGGCGGAAGAAAAGTACACCGTCTTCTTAAAACAATTAATATGCACATGGTTGTATTCCAACCAGTTCATACCAAGGATTACATCCATCCCCGTCAACGGCAAACATACAAGATCAACATCAAAATCCCTACCATACATGGATATAGGACAACTCTGACAAACAAGAGAAGTAGTCACTGAACCCTTAGCTGGAGTTTCAACAACCATTTCCCCATTCATACTTGACATAACAAGACCCAACTTATTTGCACAATCAACAGCAATAAAACAATGGGTAGCCCCAGTATCAATAATAGCAATTAAAGGGATACCATTAAAGAAACAAGTACCTCTGATGAGTCGATCTTCATTAACCGTCTGAGTACCGGTCAATGCAAACACCTTTCCACTAGCCTGAGCCCTCTTAGGCTTCTTGCACTGCGAACTAAGGTGACCTTCTTCGTTACAATTATAGCAAACAATATCATCATGCTTGCACTCAGCCACTGTGTATCCCTTCTTCCCGCAACGGAAACACTTTTTCTCTTCACGCTGATTGCACACATTACTCTTGTGGCCCTTCTCGCCACACTTGTAACAAACTACCTCAGCAGGAACATCTCTACCCCTGGGCCTCCTCTCATCTTGCATCCTCTGTTTACCCTTGTCTGCAGGGGCACTGTACGGCTTCGGACGACTCTGCTGTCCTTTACCCCTACGCTCACTCATCACCTTGTAATGAGCTTTGGTATCCTCCTCATAAATCCTACAGCTGCTTACCTAATCAGAAAAGTTTCTAATCTTCTGATAACCAATGGCTCGCTTAATATCAGCACACAGACCATTCTCGAACTTAATGCATTTCGAAAACTCTGCATTCTCAGCTGTGTAATGCGGGTAGAACTTAGCCAGCTCGACAAACTTCGCAGCGTACTCGGTTATGGGCATATCATCTTGCTTCAGCTCTAGGAACTCTATCTCCTTCTTACCTCGGACATCTTCCGGGAAATACCTGCTCAGAAACTCTCTCCTGAACACAGCCCAAGTGATCGCAGCTCCTCCATGTCCTAAAACAGGTTGCACACTTACCCACCAGTCATCAGCTTCCTCAGCTAACATATGCGTGCCAAAACGCACCATCTGAACGTCTGTACATTGCATGACCCTGAAGATTCTTTCCATTTCCTTCAGCCATGTCTGAGCCCCATCAGGGTCGTACCTGCCTTTGAACGTAGGTGGATGGTTTCTCAAGAAGGTCTCCAACATGCGCACGCCATCATTACCAGCAGCATTGTTCTGTTGCTGTCCAACAACTTGAGCCATTGCTTGCAAAGCAGCAGCAAGAGAAACATCATTTCTTCCAGCCATCTCAACAATTCTACATAACAGAATAATTTAGAACAACAACAAGACAATATAAAAATTGTCAGACAACTCTAATGGCTCGACACGACTCTACTACTTGGCCGAACGGACCGACTCTGCTCTGATACCAATTGTAACACCCCGTTCCCAAAAGTCGTATTATTTAATAAATAAATCAGAGTAAACGTCATAACACAGAGTATTACACTTCAAATAATAAATCTCATAAATAGTAAATATGCTATTTATTTAAACCAACATATAATGTCATAAACTTGCAGCGGATATTTATTCTCAACATAAAACTTCATATGATTAGTTCCTTGGCACAAAGGTGTAACGCCCGTTTTAATTATTTAATTTATTTTATATAGTATAGAGCATATTTATATGATTTTGTGTGAATTAAGTGATATTTGAGATATTATGTGATTTATGTGACTCATGTGTTGTGACTTATTTTATTGTTTAATAAAATAAGATTAGAAAATGAAACAAATAATAAGTTGTGGGTTTGTTTTATAATTAGATATAGTTGTGGGGGTAATAAGATAAAATAAAACAAACAAAAAGAGGTTTAAATAGGGAGAGTTAGGTTAGAATTGTACAGAACGTACAATTCAGAGCTTTGGGAGGAAAAGGGAGGAAACGGAAGAGAAGATGTAATTCATGATTAGAGTTAACAAATTCTAGGTTTAATTCATGAGAATTAGGAATTAAGAGTTAGGTCAAAAAGTGGTAAATTGATGATTAGATGATGAAAAACTGTACCGTTGACGTAGTAAACTATTTACAGACATTAGAATAACTCTTAGACATCATTATAGTCGAAAATATGAAGAATTAGGATGAAATTTGGGGTTTGGGGTGAAAACCCTCGTAATCCCGTAACTGTTCTGTCGCCGCTCGCCACAGCGAGCAGCCAGCTCACCACGGCGAGTACTCATCCGCTCGCGAGGCGAATAGAACAGCTCGCCATAGCGAGCAACCCCCAGAAGTGTTCGCGAGGCGACCACACTACTCGCCGTAGCGAGCAACACCCAGGAGCTCGCCAGGCGAGTAATCCAACTCGCCATAGCGAGTAGTACCCCCGATGCTCGCGAGGCGAGCAACCCAGCTCGCCGTAGCGAGTAACCCCTGTAATGGTTCGCGAGGCAAGAGATCCCACTCGCCATAGCGAGTAGTCCTGTATCAGACTACCTTTTAGAATAATGTGACTCCCGTCGCACGATTAGTTATGAGATGACCCCTGGTTTGGGAATTAAGTACTGAGGTACTAAGAAGGAATGTAGAGTTGTTAGCTGATAATTGATTTGTTATTGTGACCTATACACTTGTATATGCTTTTCTGAATCTTAAGTGACGATGTATGTGAACGTTTATGATCTTGCTATTGTTTGAGATGTTGATTGCTGCCATGCTGCCATGTTTTATTAATTAAAAGCTGCATGCGTTGTTATATGATTCATGATGTTGTAATCCAAATTATTGGAGTTTATTTGAGATGTCTAAGTTTAAGAGTTTGAGTCCATGCATATTCATCCAGAGACGAGGGCTCATGCCCTAGGAGCTTTTGCTCAACAGCGACGAGAGCTTATGCTCTAGGAGTATTTTTATGCTCAATAGCGACGAGGGCTTATGCCCTAGGAGTATATTTATACTCAATATGGTACCACATGCATGATTAAGATGTCTAAGTTGCATAAGTTGTGTCGATGTTGCATTGTCAAGTCAAACTATTAAGTTGATTTATGATGTTGTTTAAGATGCTACTTGATTGTTATTATGATATATGATGATAAAGTTATGCTGTTAATTGTAATTATTGGATTATATGTTTAATGCTATTGTTATGAGAATCTCACCCCTTCTGCTGGAATTGCCGCCTTGTGGGCAAGTGCAGGTGATTAAGCTTTTGTTGCTGTTGCTGTTGTGAGTAGCTAATCTCACTGTGTCCTTTAGGTGCTCTGATACGTAACGGGATGGGAACCTTTATGTTTACTTTCTATTCCTTACGTATTTGTTTATGATTTAAGTTTGCAGTTAATTTATGTCGAGACTTATTTATGAGGCCTGCGTGCCAAAACGATTTGTTTAACATTGAACTCATTCCGCTGCGATGTTAGAACGGTTTTGACTAGAATAAATGTTTATTTATTCCCTTTTTGAGAATTTAAGTAAATGTAGCATTCCGTTTTATATGATACTCTGATTTATTTGAGAAATTTTGAATTTGGGAAAACGGGGTGTTACAAAAGGCCTCAACATAAAATGTTATTCACCAAGATAACCATTCAACAAAAACAATCTCAAAGTACGATACATAAGAATTAAGGAAATTATTCGCAACGGTCCCCATCCTATATGTATCAGAGTCCCAGACACTTGAGCCATACCTATCAGTCGTCAGAACCTGCACTTGCCCACAAGGCGGCAATTCCAACAGAAGGGGTGAGAAACGCATTCAATAATAATAATATATAATTTATCAAAATTATTGAAACAATAACAATCATAACAAGTAACAACATCAAGTCCGCATATAATCATATATATATATATATATATATATATATACCATTGAACATCATAATTAATTCTCAACGACAATATCATCACCAACACCAAATCATTATCAACAATAGACACCAATTAATCACCGACGACAACACCCTAACCAATGCAATACCGACATCAACTAATACATCATGCAATGTGGTACCAACTACGCGCGTTGAATGCTAAGCATTCCAGGGCATAAGCCCCCACCAAATTGGATGGTTAAAGCATCCCAGGGCATAAGCCCCCACCAAGTGAATGATAAACATTCCAGGGCATAAGCCCCCACCGGATTGAATGACTAGCATTCCAGGGCATGAGCCCCCACCAGAAAATGATATGCATATGGACTCCACTTGTGTATATCTACATACAACTTCGACAACAACATATGTGCCTAAAATATTTATGACACACTCCCCAACTAGACAACACCAACACTTATTTAAGTATCAAAGTATCAACATTTCACAAAAGTATACATTCTTACGTAATCCAACATTCAAACACCGCTTTTAGCTTTATAGATAATTCTTATAAATTCATAGGAACTCCTTCGAATGGTTAGAAAAGTCCCTAGAGGCATTTAACAAAATATGGAAAAAGGTCGTACAGGACCTGGTTCGCTTGAAGGTCGCTTACGGTTCGCTTAAGCGCGCGTCAAAAGTCTGGAAAATACACTATGCTGGGTTCAGTTCGCTTAAGCGAAATGGATTTCGCTTAACCGAAGAAAATGTCGTAACTCATGATCTGGTTCGCTTACAGCTCGCTTGCATTTCGCTTGAGCGAAGGTTCATGGGTCGATTCTGGGCAACTACAGGACATGTTCGCTTAAGCGAGATTCATTTCGCTTAAGCGAACGGCTACGATTTTCAGAATGAACAGTACGATTCCAGCATCCAAATTCAACCCTAAATCCCATTTTTAATCCCTTATTCACCCAAAAGTTTTACAAAACATGTTTACAGGTCAAACATAACATATGGCAATCAAAATGGCATAGAATTACACAATTAACAATCATTGTATCACATTTTCATCATTTCATAAACCCTAAACTCAAGAACACAATTTCAACAATTATCAAAATTATACAACATTATTAATGAAGGATTCCCACCCTTACCTCGAATTAGCAAAATCTACAGCAAAATGGGTTGAAATCTCTCTTCCTAGCTCTTCTCCTAGCTTTCCCTTCTTCTTCTCAAAAACTCTCTTTTTCTCTCTTTTTGTCTATACGTGAAAATGATACTGGTTTTGTTTTCTTTTGAATTTTTCCTTACTAACTTCCTTTCTTTTACTCTTTCAACCATAACCTACTCTTTTTACTTAACTCCCCTTTTAATTTCTATTAATTCCACTTAATTCCTTTTTATTCTAATTAATAATTATTTTCTACTCTTTTATCTTAAATAATAAAAATACCTCATAATCAAATATCATATAACAAAATATCAATTCACCAATATCACATAAAATCATACAAGAATATATTAAAACACCACTTAAAATAATTAAATAAAACAGGCGTTACAGTTAAGAAGAAGGATAGTGGAATGAAGTTATGCATTGATTACCGTCAGCTGAATAAGGTAACTATCAAGAACAAGTATCCTCTACCAAGAATTGATGACCTACTTTATCAACTTAAGGGAGCGACAATGTTCTCTAAAATTGATCTCATATCGGGTTATCATAAGATTCGTATCAAGTCATCAAATGTGTCCAAGATGACTTTTAGGACGCGTTACGGACACTATGAATTTTTAGTTATGCCATTCGTTGTGACTAATGCCCAAGCAGTATTCATGGATTATATGAACAGGATCTTTCAGCCATACTTAGATCAATATGTTATTATCTTCATGGATGACATCTTAATCTATTCCAAGAGCCCACAGGAGCATGTCCAGCATCTGAAGATAGTGTTAAATTTCCTCCGAGAAAAGCAGTTATACGCAAAATTCAGTAAGTGTGAATTTTGGTTCTTAGAAGTCAAGTTTCTAGGACATGTCATTTCTCAAGGAGGAGTGGCAATTGATAAGTCGAAAGTGGAAGCACAAGGTATGGATGTGGATCTTCAAAGCAGAATTGGATATCCATAATTTTCTATGGCTTCAGATGGAACGATGTTGTTCGAAGGCAGAGTATGTGTTCCAAATGACTTGGAGCTCAAGAGATTGATTCTAGAAGAAGCACATAAGAGTAGTTTCTCAATTCACCCTGGTGCTACCAAGATTTATCAGGATTTGAAAAGAGATTATTGGTGGCCTAGCATGAAAATTGAAATTGCGGAGTTTGTAGATAGGTGTATAGTATATCAACAAGTCAAGATTGAGCATCAGAGACCATAAGGTTTGCTTGAACCGTTAGAAATTCCGCAGTGGAAGTGGGAGCAGATATTTATGGACTTTATGGGAGGCTTATGTTGGAACAAATGGTGTTTAACAATACCACTTTTAGTTTTGATGATAACAAGGTATTAAAAATTGCCAATTGGATATGCTAATATTTGTTTAAGTGTGCAGGATCTTAGTCAAAGATTTTAATTTTAGAAAGTATTCTGTCAGAATAAATGAAGAGCAAAATCCTAAAGAAGCTTGTTGCAAGTGATTCTGAAGACTTGGAGAGCCTGAAGAATCATCAGAAGCTGTTTCGAGAGGTTCTGAAGACTTGGAGAGTCTGAAAAAGCTGTTTCGAAGAAGTGCAAAACAAGAGGTTCAGAAGCTCAGAGAATCTGAAGAACGAAGAGAGTCTGAAGGAGCCGAAGAGAGTCTAAAGTTCAACAGAGTTCAGAGTTCTACAGAGAGTCTGAAGATTGCAACTCAAGAATTTGTTTAGATGAATCTCTGAAGGCATTTCATTGCAGAAGAAACGTTCATATGGAGTAACAACTATCTTGAAGTCAACTTAAGCATGGGCTGATTTGCGACAAAGAATGCAGGAAAAGGACAGAGTACTTTGTACGAACCCTGTTTCCACTACTCCACTACTTGTACTATTGGCAGCTATGTCTACTGGTATTTTCGCTTCAAGTAGAATGGAATTCAAAATATGTATTGAAGGACGATTACCATATCAAGAAACAAATCAACAGTAATTGATCAAGCTTCTAGATGACTCTGTAATGTGCTGGATTTTCTCAATGTCTCTCTACAACGTCTATATAAAAGGTAGAAGACTTAAAGATTGTGTTAGACTCTATTACTGAAAAACTTAGCTATTGCGCTATATTTTTATTCTCCCTGAGTCAAACATACACATCAACAACTTAGCAAATTCTTACAAACTTGTTTATCCTAGAATTTCTAAGTGTCACAGAAAACAGAGTCTGTCTATTGTTTTGTATTTGGAACACCACTGATTGTATATCAAGTGTTCAAACTCTTATTCAATTTTCTGTAAATTGTGGTAGAAGTCTCTTGCCTGCGTGCTTGAGCATTTGAAGTCTCTTGGGTGTGTCCTTGAGCAAAAGTAGTCTCTTGCTTGTGTGCTTGAGCATTGGAAGTCTCTTGTTGTGTGCTTGAGCAACTTGTAATTTGTTATTACATTTTAGTGAACTCTCCTTGGAAGTGCAAGGGGGACATGACTACTTCTGGTTTGTGGAAGGAACCTGTATAATTGCTTGTGTTCTCTCTTTCCCTTATCTCTTTACTCTATTCCACTGCAACAGACTCTGAATTTCCACCAGGACCTGAACTTGTTCAGACTCTGATCCTAGAAAACAGAATCATTCTTTTTAAGAGACGCGAAAAAGTCAACACAATTCAACCCCCCCCCCCCCCCTTCTTGTGTTTTTCTCACCTTCAGCTTACCCCGTACTCAGAAAGGACATGACTCAATTTGGGTAATATCGTAGATAGATTGACTAAGTCGGCTCATTTCTTACCGGTTAAGTGTACCTACAAGACATCCTAGTATGTAGAGTTGTTTATCTCAGAGATTGTTAAGTTACATGGTGTTCTAGTGAGTATTGTGTCAGATAGGGACCCAATCTTCACTTTGCACTTTTGGAAGGCTTTCTAGAGAGCTTTAGGAACTCGGTTGAAAATGAGCACGTCTCATCATCCGCAGATGGATGACCAAACAGAAAGGATTATTCAGACTTTATAAGATATGTTTCGTGCTTGTATTCTGGAAGATGGTGGAAGCTGGAATAATCATCTACCTCTGATAGAATTTTCTTATAACAACAGTTATCATTCAAGTATAGGTATGACGCCTTATGAAGCTTTGCATGGTAAGAAATGCAGAACTCCTTTATGTTGGGCTGAAGTCGAGGACAAAGGTATTATAGGACCCGAAATTGTTCAAGAAACAACTCTGAAGATTAAGTCGATTCAGAAAAAGATGAGAATGGCTCAGAGTCGTCGGAAAAATTATGCAGATAAGAGGCGGAGAATGGCTCAGAGTCGTCGGAAAAATCACGCCTAAGTTGGTTTGTGAGGCCTTTTTGAAACTAAGAAGTTATGTCCCAAGTATGTTGGGCCATTCCAGATACTCAGATGTATCGGTCCAGCAGCTTATCAGTTAGCTTTACCCCCAGCCATGTCAGGATTGCACGATGTTTTTCATGTGTCTCAGTTAAAAAAGTATATTCTGGATCATAACTATGATGTATAGTCTAGCTAAATAAATAAATGCGACATGACTGTTATTTAATATTCAACGATATAAACAGGGGGGATTTGAAGAATCATAACCGGTGCTAACTTTTCTGCAACCAAAAACAAGTAAACCTGCTCTGTTGCAAACAGATAAAAATTGCAACTCTTTAACCCTTATATTTTATAACGTCAAACATACAAAAATAAGTAACGAGAATTGTTTAGATGAAACGACAATCCATGTGGATACGATACTATACTTATCGTTTTATTACTTGGTAAACGATTTAGTAAACTTGCCATATCCGACCATCAAGTTTTTGGCGCCACTGTCGGGGATTGGTGATATTTTCAACTAAGCAATTTAAATTACTTATTCGTTTTTATATATAAAAAAAACGAGGTATGGAAAGCACAATAATTATAACTATAATTATTAATATTTATTGTTACTTCTAGAATAGTGCTACTTGGGTATTTTTGTTTGTGATTGTTTCAGGAAACACATAATGGATCATTCTTCAACAAACCAATTCAATCATTACAACAAAATATATCCCAAGGAGTATCATATGTCTGATTCTGACTTAGTGAAGTACGATCAAGGCAATTATGAGTTGATGGCAAAAGCGATATCAATGATCATGATGAAGTCACTCAACAAATTGAGGAGCTGGGAGACGTCATTAAGAGAGGAATTATGAGACACATAGAGGAACTCGAGATAGAAACCGACAAGGTTTGTAGAACTCGCGTCTACTTCAAAGAATTTCTTGAAAGGATAAAAAGTAACAAGTTACAAAGTATCGACTCAAGTGAGTTTCAAGAAGACGAGTTAACAACATCTAAAACTGCACACTCAGTCCCTTTAACTTCTATTCATCTTTCATGTTTATCCACTAATGACACCACCTCTTGGACAAAAGGACATGAGCAGGATAAAAAGGAAAATACCCTAAACAAATCCTCCCCTGAAATTGTAGCACAAGACAGTGTTGGATACATTAACACTAAAGTCAGGAAAGGAAAACAATGTGATCACTTGTCAAAAACTCATCTTAATAAGGAAGAAGCGCTATGAGTGCAACCAACATTACAAGCCCAGTTCAAAGAGAAGCAAAATACCCCAATGTCCGAGCCTCTTTTCGATAAAGGTTCCATTTTATGAATGAGTAGACGGCAAATCCTTAATGATAGTGAGAACCCTTGAAAACTCCCTGACCTCAGCAAGTTGTCATATCCTCAAAAGTTGAAGAGAAAAGACCTTACTACATTTACAGAGAGTTGTAAGGCAATATTTCAAGGACGGTTACCTCTAAAGAAGAAGGACCCTGGAAGTTTTAATTATATTGGGAAGTAGTCCTTGAAAGAAGCTTGGTGTAGTCTAGGAGAAGGAATAAACTCGACCTCAACATTGCTTATAGGAAAGCTTGAAAGTATTCTAGCACAACTACGGCACCATAAAACCGTAGAACACGCAGTGGATCCACCAAACTCATAGTTGGTCCGGATTTATGTATGTTCACTATTTTCTATGTATTTGATTGTTTAGCTATGAGTAGCTAAATTCTTAGATTGATTAAGCCATGAGATGAATCTTTGTGATCTGTGATGGTGTAATTTGTTAAGAACTCTTTTTAACATCAATGAAAAACTAGTCTTTATTCAGAATTATTTGTGT
Source organism: Medicago arabica (assembly GCA_946800305.1). Lineage (NCBI taxonomy): Eukaryota > Viridiplantae > Streptophyta > Magnoliopsida > Fabales > Fabaceae > Medicago > Medicago arabica. The sequence continues at coordinate 37,333,091 of OX326964.1, forward strand.
TTAATGTTTTTCTTATGATTGTTTGTATGACTACTAACCCTAGCTTCTTTCAACCATATAAATTGATCTTAGGAATTGAATGACTACTAACCCTAGCTTTTAATCCTGAAATAGTAATTCTGTTTAATTCAACATAGGAACCTAGAGATAGGAAATTGAGAGTTATGACTTATGAATTAACGTTCTCACCATGCTTCCGCAGTTATTCAATCGGTTTAAGAGATTAAAAGGTTATAACTTAGGAATGGGTTTTGAGTCAAGAGATTGATCAAAACCACTTAGTTAATCCGTCGTAAAGCTAGGTTAATTTCTTTGAGAGTGAAGAGAGCCAAATTACTCACAATGAGCAATAGAGGATTCGAAAGGCTTGATCATCTGTTTTAATCCAATTATCAAACCATTTTATTTACTTTGTTTATTTTCTAACGGAATCTATATTTTCTAACCGAATTTATATCTTCTGCGTGAATCTATATTTTCTAATGAAATCTTTATTTTATGTTATTTAATTTTATGCAATCAAATCAAATCTACTACTTATATTTTACAAAATAATATATACATCCTAAATATTTACTTTATTTCCAAATTGAGATTAACACAGTCCTCGTGGATACGAACTTATTTTATTACTTCGATGCATTTTTAGTACACTTGCTAAAAGTCTATCAGTACTTATAGGATCATCATCTCTTTTCCGTATAGCATAACCAGTGAGATTCAAAACAAATATTTTCATATCCATTCTAGATTCTAGGTTGTTAGATACTTAAATATTCCAATATATATTATGAGTATTCCATATGAATGTTATTATTGCTTGAATTTGCGACTGTTCTTTACGGACGATCGATTAAGTTATATTTCACACGAGGCAATTTTTCTTTGGTACCTAAAGCCTTTCAAGCCACCCTTATATATTCTTATTATAGTTTTTGAAACCACTTTGAACCTCCATACAAAAAATTTCTTTCTTTTTAGTGACAAATCATGTCATGTCCTACACTTCAAATGCACCATGTTTGATTTCACTTGGAGTTAGATAGGTATTATTATGACTGCACAAGCTTTGAAACTAAGTTTGGAGTTGCTCTTTGGAATTAACAACATTTTAAGTTTGGGGATGGGGTAACAGTAGAACACATTTGTCAAAAATAAAAAAATAAAAAAAAATGTAGATGACCATGGATCAACACAAAAAGAAAAAGAAAAAAAAAATCAAGAGCCAAAAAATGGTCTCTTTTTAAAAAAAAAAAATGTTTATGTTAAAAATAAATTTTTACCCATCTTGTTTAAATCAAGGAAGGAAGGATGGTAGTGCATTAATGTTTAGAAGGAATCCCTAGTGAACTAACTCAAAGATCTTTTATTAGCCTAATTTCCCAAAATATATCCACTATTAACCTAAGCCAAGTTATAGCTCTCAAAGTCCTCTAAGTGTGTTAATAATTTTAACTTGACCGTCTATTTAGATTTTTTTTCAAATTTATAGCAAGGTACATTCATGTGACGACTGGAGTGGGAAAATGGCGTGGTCAACACTATTGGCTTTAGGAGATACATACTTGTATCATTAGAAAAAAAAGTATGGCTGCGAATATGTGTTCCTTTCACCAAGTCGGACCCGCTTGAATTTATGGTGGTAAGTTAGTTGCTGCTCTGGTATAAATGTGATGAATGATTCCTAAGCACAACTCTCAGAAAATTGCCTATGATTTTGGGACTTTTGTATTGTTTTCTATATTTGAGTCTGTAATTCTTGTTTTCCCGAAACATAGCAATTTTAGGGGGATTTTAAAGTAATTCACGAAGAAATCAAGCAAATAAAAAAATCAAGAACATCTGAAGAATTATGAATATTTAGAAAGACAGAGAATGAAGATTCAAGAGGCCTCGGGAAACTTAAAGGAGGAATGAATTATTTTACCAAATTCCGAGAAGACGAAGACCTAAAACGACGGAAAATCGGAGAATTTGGACCCAGTAATAGACCCCATGCGCCTAGCACATGGAATTGGCATGCCATGCACTTAGGGAATTATCCATGCACCTAGGGCATGGCTTTTTTCATACACTCATGCGTTAGGCATGCTGGTCATGTGCCCCGTGCATATTAGAATGCACCTAGGGAATTATCCATGCTTACAAACAACAACAGACAGACTAAAATCCTAAATGACACTTTTAGAATTGCAGCTTCATTAGTCTTCTTAGGTTTAGAGTCTTCCTTTATATAACTTGAGAATAGCATGGGCTTGATGAGAAATTCAGGCTAAACATTCCAACTGATTGAATTCAGTCTTCAACACAATATTTTAAAAGCAAATATATTATTTCCTTAAGTGTTACAACATCACACTTAAGAAACACGCAAAGCATAACCACCTTCTACAACTTCTAGAAAACACACTACGTGAATCATATCTCCATAGAATCTTCACTGATCTCACGCAACAAAATTCCAAGAAAGCTAAGCAAGGCACACTACGATGTCTTACCAACATGTCAAGACATCTTGTCCAACATCGTGCTATAACACTTATTTTAACAAAATGCAGCCAATAACAAACTAAAAACCTAAGAATAAGTTATTTATTTGATATGAAATTTGTTTCAAAGTTTCAGATAGATTTGAGATTGCATAAGAAAAGAATTATGTGTTATGTGTCAAATCCGTCTGAATATTTCTTGCACATATGGGATGGAACTTTCTAAAACACATATATTTGAGACATTATCTATTATAATATTACTTCATCCAAAATGTCTATAATTTATCCAAAAAAGTTAATGTAATGTAAAATGAAGTTTCGGAGATATAAAGTTAGTTTGATGACTAAAGTGAGAGTTAAATATTAAAGTGATAAGAATATTAAAATATTTGATCATCACCTTCACCATGAAAACTAACAATAACAACATCAATTGTTTCAAACAAAATCTAGAGACAAAATTTAGTGCCCATTTTTTACGAATGATTTTTGGGTTAATAGGTCTTTACCCCCTGTAATATAGGTCATTTTCGGTTTTCCCTCTGTAAAATTATTTTTTTGATTTACCCCCTGTAAAATATTTTTGTTTTGATTTACCCCCTAATAGGCCAAACAAAAACCAATTTTATTTTATTTTTCAAGAAATTTTCGTTTTTGTTTGGCCTATTAGAGGGGTAAATCAAAACAAAAATATTTTACAGGGGGTAAATCAAAAAAATAATTTTACAGGGGGGTAAAGACCTATTAACCCATGATTTTTATGTTTTAGTTATGTTTGTATGTAAGCTTTTCTCCTAAACTATTTTGTTAGAAAATAGTTTTTGTGCTAATACTGAAATAGCAATTTTGTTTACATTTTAAAGTAAATCATTTTCAATAGAAGATTGAAGAAAAAATATTTGTGTTTTCAACCTTATTAATAAAAAGTTATCTTTCGACACATGTATAATTTTCAACCATGGTTTATTTTTTAAGAAAGGTTCAACTATGATTTATGTTTTTCTTAAAAGTCTCCAAAATAATGTTAACGAGTGCTTTTGGCTACATTTTAAGGATTTTAAATGGGAAATTTATATAAAATTGTGTATTGAATGCATTAAAAATTAAAACATTTGACTTTTTAAAAATTATTTTTTTCATTTGAAATCATTAAAAAATACTCGGAAACACTCATTCGTAAAAATTTACTCTTGCGTAAATGCTTTTAGTGCCAACTTACACAATTTGTAATGCGTACTTTTGTTTAGTTAGGTGATTGCAACACTTTCTCGGTTAAGAGATGTTATGGTCACCTAAAATCTGTCTTAATCAGTTTTAATTTTGCTCAAATATTAATGCATTAAGGCATTGCATTAATGGTGAAGTTATGTTTGTATTCGTATTGTACTCTTGATTTTGGCATTGTTCGTGCCTCTTAAAAATTCAACGTTTTATAAAAAAAAGAAATGAACTCACACCTAAAAAATATAAGAATGGAACTTGCACCTTAAAAAAAAAAAATAAACTCACACTAAAAGAAGAAGAAAACACTCATTCATAAGCTACCACCCACCCTCATAAGCTTGTTTTATTTACCAAAAATCTATCTTGATCGGTTACTGTCCAATGTCCATTATCTATACTTTGAAAGAGACTAAAAGAAATTAATATCAGACGGAGGTTGTTACATTTTAATAGAAAGTGGCAGACTGAAACATAGAAGACTGAAACATTTCAATGTTCAAGTTTTATTGAAATTAATAGCAGACTGAAACATTTCACTGATCAAGTTTTATTGAAATTAATAGCAGACTGAAACATTTCAATGTTCCTAAAATCTATTGTAATGTTTGGTACTGACAAATCATATTACGTTTCAACACTCCATACTAACGTGCATGCATTGGGCCTCCATACTGAGATGAGCCAGAAGCAGGTTATCTCAACTCTATAGCTGGCAACTTTGGAATGAAAAATACTAAGGTGCATGCATTCACCTCTTGGCTCCCCAATGCATTTCCAACTGAGTAATTAATTTTAGTCTCTTTCAAAGCATAGATAACGGATCAAAGATAGATTTTTGGTTTCCTTGTAAATTTTTAGTAAGTTGCAAGTGGGCACCTGAGTAAATATAGGCACGCAGTATAGATAATGGATAGTAACGGATCAAACTTTAATTTCAATATTGTGTCAATAAGTACATAAGCATAGTATCTTACTATTAATCAAAGGGTTTTGTTAATATGAGCATTTGTTAAAAAATTTAAAATCAAAACAGTTGATAATTTTTATGAAAAAAGTTGCTTTATGATGTTTCAATGTGTTGAATGCACAAATCTTAAAAAATAAACCAAAATAAAGACCAAAAGGAGTATAAAATATGTTTTATTTAAATTATATTCAAGCTAGAGACGAAGTTGGCAGTAAAATTACATGACATAAAAAATGGTAACAAAACATTTTATCACTTTTAAAAACATTGCTTCTCTTTCTTCTATAATATCTTTAACAAATGATTATCTCATTATATATATTTTACTCTATATATTAAATAATTAAGAGTATTATTGGTAAATCAATAGTTAATGTTGCATTATATTTATTTGAGCAAGAAGGTCGACTCAATATGTTTAAGTAATTTTTTTAAAACGTTATATTTATTTATATGTTCAAAAACAGGGTTGACTCAATATGTATAGAGGTTTAAAATAAAGTTAATATAAAAGATATGATATACTTATGCTAAATTATCATTTTGTACGTTTAGTATGACCAAACTATATTGGGGGCCTAACTTATCTTTACAACATTGGCTTGTAAGGTGAGGAGTGTCTCCTCTTTATAGAGTCTTATCAAGAGTCTAATCTAACCAATGTGAGACTAAATCCACCCTCACAAGGCCAACACATGGCAAGCCAACACGAGGCAACCAAGGGCAGATCGCAGTTAAGGTGGGATTACCCACACACCCCCTCACACTCATACCCAATGGGGATGAAGTGTGGCAATGTTAAGGCTCTGATACCATGAAATTTGGGGTCTAACTCATCCTTACAAAACCGGCCAACACAAGGCAAGCCAATATGAGGCAACTAGGGTCATGTCACAATTAAGACGGGATTACCAACACACCCTGTTACGCTCGGGGAGGGATTTCCATCAAAATGTATTGAGCTCTAAAGCTATAGATTGAGCTATATGTCTCTTGGGTCAACACAAATCAAAATTATTATTTTATTTTTAAAGGAAATTTTATCTATTTAAATTTTCTTTTTGAAAATGTCAGTTTTTTAGTAGTCTTGAATTCTTTAAATCGAATTATTATGTGGACAAATTTACAAAAAGAAATTCAACATTTTATATTTAGGTCTTTGCAATTTTTGTCTTAAGATTTAAGAGCACATGTTAAGAATCCAAAAATTAAATAGGGAATTAATTAAAAATGAAATATTGCCTTGAAAATAGTGCTATGTATTATATGTTGCTTTTTATTTTATTTTTTAAGGAATCAACATTTAAAAAGTTAAATACATGACTTTTAAAATGAATATTTCTATGTCTAACTCATGAATATGTATCCGTATAGCACATGTTGGTATTTACTTTATATTTATATAGTATTTAAATTTAAATTGAATAAGACATTTTTAGGGTGGGGGACTATAACACCTCTTGGCCCTCAATGCCTTCGCCTGAGGGGTAAAACTATAAAGGATGTATCAAAGTGTTGCAACCATGTGAGGACTAAATAAGACATGCAATTCAGGTAAGTTGACATCAATCAATGGCATTGTGCATTGTAATCGTAAAATTGTGAATAGTTTACTGAACACCTAACAAAAATTAGCTACATTAGTAAAGTTTGAAATGGAGTAAAATGAGTTTGTGGATACCACTTGCGGATTTATCTGCCTAAGTTTCAATAGTTATTGGTTAAATTGCCCAATTAATTCTTAGTCATCTTAGATCTCACTTAAAAAATATTCAAAACAAAAAACTTCACTTTGTGGTAAAATGAGAAGAAGAATCGACGAATATTCCTAAGAGGAATGAAATTAAAGAGTCAAAAACTACGTTGCAAATATTACAAAAATCAGTAGTAAATTAGCATTCAATACGAGCAAAACAATGAAGGAAACATAACGTAAAATTGAAAAAACACGAAAAAAAATGTTGCTCTATAACGTAAAATTGATAAAACACGAAAAAACACGTAAAATTGAGAAAACAATGAAGGAAACATACGTTGCTCTATAATTTGTTGTACTAAGGGAAGGAGGGAGTACATTTTTATCGATAATGGTTGGTTTATTTAAGCAATAGAGAAACAAGAGGGAAATGAAATGACAATAAAGCCCTAGCTAGAGAATAGTACAAACAATTTATAGCAAATATATCAAATTAGTTTGAATTAATTGAGATTATTGCATTTAAAAAAATATTGTTTGTTATTTCTTTTAATTTAGTCCATTCAAATCTATATAGAATAGACAAATATTACATCACAAAATCTAAAATTAAAATAGTTTTTTCCACCCATTAATTCAGTATAGACTTTGAAAATATAATATAATTTTAGAACTAGAGCCTGGGCAGGTCATTCCATCTACTATAAAAGGGTGGCACTTTTGTTCAATAACCAATTCTCATTCCAATATCCATCTCTCCATCTTAAGTATTACATATAAACAAATTTGTTCATATAGAAGGACTGAAGAAATATGGACTACTTAAGTTCTTTGATGACTTTGTTTCTTCTTTTTTCTATTGTCGTGTTCTATATAACCAATGGAGAACCTGTAGTACCGGCTCTGTTCATATTCGGAGATTCAATTGTAGATGTTGGAAATAACAACAACCTACACACTGCTGTTAAAGCAAACTTCTTTCCATATGGAAGAGACTTTATCCCTCACAAACCAACTGGAAGAATGTCTAATGGAAAACTTGCTGTAGACTATGCTTGTGATTTTTCTGCCCCCTCAAAATCTACATTGTCACCTTATTTTATTTCAAAATTAATTTTTGCAGTGGTCTTTAAATTGTCAGTCTCTTGCATGCTAGTAAGATTAAGACAGTTTAGCGGTCTCCAGACGACTGCACTATAAAGTTTGCTATAAGTGTCCTGCTTTTTTTGTATAGTACTTGATATTTTTTTTACAAGAACTAATATTTGTTAATTTATTGCAGCCGAATTCATTGGATTTACATCTTATCAACCAGCTTACCTAAACTTAATTACCAAAGGAAGCAACATCTTGAATGGTGCCAACTTTGCCTCATCTGGTTCTGGTTACCATGATACCACATCAATAATATATGTAAATAAACAATTCCCCCCCCCCCCCCCGCCCCCCGCTCTCTCTTTTTGTTACTTTATTGTGTGTTGCATGAAATTAATATATTAATTAAAAATTGTTGTGTGTGTTTCATGTGTGTAGAATGTAGTCCCATTAAAGACTCAACTAGAACACTACAAGGATTGCCAGGAGGAATTGGTAAAACTAGTAGGGAAAGAAAATGCAACATTAATTATTTCTGGTGCAGCATATCTTCTTGTTGCTAGGTCTGGTGATTTTGCACAGAACTACTTCATAAATCCAATTCTCCAGAACCTCTATACACCTTACCAATTCTCCGACGTTCTTATACAAGAGTACTATAATTTCATTCAGGCACGCCCCTCTCAACCTTGTATCTTGCCTTAGAAAACATTTAATTTATTATTGGTTAGAAGGGGAGGTAATGAGAAAGAGAGATTATTTTAAACCTAACTTTTGGAAAGGGAGACTTAAAATCTCTCTCCAGCTAACTATTGATATCGTCTAGGTATATATGATTTTGGAGAGAAGATAATATCCATGTTATTAATCATGGATAATAACAGTTTATTTAAACTATGCAATGCAGCAATCTTATAGCACAACTTTTTACCAATATCTTGTACTAAATTGAATATCATGGAACAATGGCAATTTGTTCAAATTATACTATATAATAGTACCACTAATTTACAGTAATGGATAATATTTGATTAAAATTTTGATTTAAACATCCTTACTAATATAATGTTAAATATTAGAAATTTGGAAGAAAAAAAAGTCAAATATTTTCCTCCATTAAAATATCATCCTCATCAAACATATATATGTATGTTTGTGTGTGTGTTTATATATATATATATATATATATATATATATATATATATATAATCTTATTTGATTTTAATTTAAATTTCTTTGCGTGGATGTGACATAATTTATATGCGCTAGGAGCAAGGAAGATTGGTGTAACAACACTACCTCCAATAGGTTGTATGCCTTTTATCATCACTCTATTTGGAAACCCTACAAACAAATGTGTTGAAACAAAAAATGATGTAGCTTTAGACTTTAACAAAAAACTTAACTTAACTACAGAAAACCTGATAAAAAAGCTGCCTTGCGCCAAATTGGTCATTCTTGACATCTACCAACCTCTCTATGATCTTATTATCAGACCTTCTGATTATGGTACAAAATCCTATTACGCTAAACATATTAAGTCATATTATTTATTGCTTATGAACAACATAGTTTGTTAATTTGTTTATTTCTATGTATGAAATTAATACACGCAGGATTGTTTGAAGTGAGGAAGGGTTGTTGTGGGACAGGCTTGTTAGAGGTTGCTATATTATGCAATAAAATGAGCATAGGAACATGTCCTGATGCATCAAAATATGTATTCTGGGATAGTTTTCATCCCACAGAAGCTACAAATAAGATTTTGATGGATCATTTGATTCCTGCTGCAACCTCCCTTTTAAATTCTAACCAGACAATTTGCTAGAAGTCATTTTGTACAAAACAGGCAAGGAATGCCGAGCTTTAGTTTTGTTAACTGACAAGGAGGTTTTGGTCTAGTCCCCCTCTTTTTTTGGCTCTTGTTTGTTTGCTTTTCTTTTGTTAATATATTTGGGGTAGTGTAGCTCTCTGCACTATCTTTTTGGTTAAAAAAATATTCTAACCAGAAAGTTCGCTAGTCAATACTTTTCATTAATTTAGTCTGGTATGATTGAAATTTTTTGGTTTATAAAATAATTTTAGAAATATTTGTATTTAGCAATAGGAAAGTTTCTCCATTAGAGAATTTGGTTTTCTAGAATTATCTTCACACTGTTTTCAAATAGTATTGATTCTTATATTAGGTATGCAATTCACGTCTTTCTTCTTTATGCTTAATAAGTTGAGCCATCCTTAAACTTTTTGGTAAAGTTATGAATAACTTTAGCTAATTATAAAAAACTATAGAAATATCATTTGGTTGAAAAAACCTAAGAAAAGAAAAACATTTGGTTGAAAAACCTATGAACTTTGTACTGATTTTGTTATGAATTAAAAAAACATAAATTGAATAATTTAAAAAATATAATAATAGGATATGATCCAAAATATACAAGGATATCAAGTTACCTCAAATTTTATGCTTCTTTCATATCCTAAGTAGTTCAATACAAAACATTTAAATAGAAATCAATGGCAGAACTAATTTATTACTGTAAAATGAAAATAAGAAGATTGAAAGTCAACATAAATTAGCATTGACAGTGACCTTGACATAACGAATATTTTTTATCATTCAAATAGTAAAATACTTGGTCCGTTCATTTTTATATGCTTATATACGCGGAAACAAGTTTTTGTGTCCTGATATGACAAAGTTTTGAAAATTCATAAGTATTTTAAAATACCAACATTAGTATAGTATTTTATAGGGTTAATATGTTTTTACCCTCTTGTAATTTAGGCGAGTTCCGGTTTACCCCCCTGTAAAAAAATAAGTTAAGATTCCAACCCTGTAAAATAAGATTCTTTGATTTTAGCCCCTGACCCATGTGACTGTGCAGAATTGCTGATGTGGCGAGCTGAGTGACATGCTGACTGTATAATTAATTTTGTTTTTTAATTTTTTTCATTTTTCTTGCACCGCATCCATTGCGGGTTTTATGTGTTTATATCCGCGAAAACAAATGGGACCATTAATATTACTTTTTTGAACATTTATAGCCATGGTGACTAGTTCATCCACGGTGTCATGGAAATTGGAAATAATGTAACGGTCCATGGCCAACTTCTTCTATAGTGAGGGATATTAGTCATATGACTTGCTTACTTAAGGACACCACTAGAATTGTAAAAGACATGAACAAACAAGCTATGATAAATTGAGGAAACATGTTCTCCAGCATAAACAATATCTTCATTTTGGCATGTAGGTGGTGCAAGAAATCATCAAAGTAAATACGTGAACATAAGCAAATACAGGGTTGGCAGTGTAGTCAAAGAGACTTCCAATTTCAGTGTACGGATGGTGATTTATGATGGCTGACACATTAAACAATATGAGACCAAACAACTCCAAAAACTAGAAAGCTTCTGCAACCATAGGAATCTCGACCCTAACAGGATACCTAAACATCTCGACAAAATCACTTAAGCCAAAAAATCACACATCGTCTATTTTCCATATTTGACTTTGTCGAGCGAACTGAAATACTCGTGAGGTGTGAGGGATGTATGAAGAAACATCTAACACCAAAAAATTTATTTATTTAATTTAATAAAGTTAAATAATTAGTGTCTCAATCATTGTTGTGGTGAAGAGACATTTCACTTAAAAATATTAAGTGGATGTTAGATAAACCAAGCCCAATAAGGGGATATAAATAGAGTGAAGTCTTAAGAGAATGAGGATTAGAACACACGAAGAGCAAATTGAGACAAGAGGCAAGAGGAGGTCTATGGTTGTGAAGATAAGAACTAAAGAAGGCTGGAAGAGAAGATTGAAGAGAGACCCATCCAAAGGAGAGGCTAGGTTTGGTGATTTTTGAGGTTATGGGGGAGTCTTTATTCACATATGGGTTATATGCAAATGGGTTGTAAAGGGTTTGTATAAATCTTCCTTATTTTCATGATCTTATGATGTATAATTTCATGCTCTAACAGTTGTTGTGATTTTGTGTATGTTCATATCTTTGAGTTCGTGATGTTGATATGCTAAATTCATGATCCAATTGTAGTTATGTTGTGTTTTTGAGTTTTCCGTTAAAGTGAGTAAAAATCATAAAATTTGATGCATAATTGACGTTTTAATGTGTTCTAAGTGCTCAATTAAAGTGTAACGGCCTTTGGTAATGTTCTATGCCACTTTCGATTCAATGGGGATCGAAAAGGGGGATTTTCGGACAATTTTGGGGTAATCCTAAAGGCTAAATCTAGTTTTTGTAGCAATGAGTGCTTGCAATGAATTGATTATATTGAGTTACTTTGAGGTAAAATTTTGATTGGTTATGAACCTTGAAAATGAATTTAATTTGTTAGATTGAACTAGTACAACAAGATGATTAAACTTTGGAAGGTTTTTCATTGATAATAGTGATTGAATTAGTATGATAATGAATATCTACACTATATGTAAAGAAATCAACCTCTTTCAGCATTTTTGGGCTGTCTTTTTCTCTTTAAAAAAAGGCCTGATAATGAACATAACTACCTTTTTCTGGACAAGCAAAAGCCCAATAACAACTAGCCCAACAAGCAAAAGCACAATAGCATTCAAGGTCAAGGAAGATAAAGGTGCATGCGAGATTCCATGTAGATCACTGCATAAAAACACGCCTCAGCATAATCCTTGTCATCCATCACATCTCTAACTGCCTCAAAGGATCGCACAATGTATCTGAAACACATTTAGAGTCCTCAACATCTATATAAGGGTGATTTAGTGTCACCCTCAACATCATACGTGCCTACAGGATCCTTTCTCCTCCAGCGTGGCAGCTCAACCTCCTCCACACTTGAGCACAATGAATCACCACTTCGTATCTTTGATCTTCACTTGGCAGATCATTTGGCACTAGAAGGATGAGACCGTTCACTGATTCTCATTGAGTCAAATGATTCTCCATCGTAACAGTTTCATGTTACACGTTCCTTCTCTGTAATCGTTTACGATTACAAGTTCATCCACCGAAATGGTTTACAGTTACATCTCTAAGTAAGAAATCATGATTGAAACTTGCAAGGGAAACACCGGAATCAAATCTTCCATCGCAACAGAAGTTTGATCTGATTCAAACTCTTCATGATCGACTGATTCAGATTCTCACTATAATGAATTAAGATGAGAGAAACATTGAAGCTTCTCCAACGATAACAAATAATGTGATATGAAGTTAAAAATAGAAGCAAAGATGTTTCCACCTACTGAGATTTCCACACAACTTTAAGTCGTGCAACGAAACTAATGTAATGCCACTCTGGTAGTGATTGTGGACATTGTGTCTATTCCACAGGGTGATTCTGATGAGGGAAGCAGCCACTGAGACTCTCTGCCACCTCTCTAGAGAAAGTGTCCACCTCATTGTCGTAATCATAAAAGAAGGGACGATAATTCCCCTGAGCTTCTCCGCACTCATTAAGATAGGGTTAGTTCACGAGAAGGGTTTTAGTTCTATTCCATGTGCGGGTTAGTTCACGAGAAGGGTTTTAGATTTCCCTATTCCATGTGCCTTCGAGAAACCCGTGGAAATGGTAGTTCTATGACAAAAGAACTTATCCTGATGAACATGTGGATCATATCAACATCGTCCTCAAATATCACCAGGCTCGAGGCACAATAAAGTGTAAGATATTTGGTATTTTCACTGAAAGGTGTGGAGATAACATGGTTCACTGGCCTTAAAGATGATTAATTGTGAATTTACGTCACACTTCACTGCTAGGAGAAAGCAACCGAATATGAAGGAAACGTTGAATTCCATCATTCAGGGGAAAATGAGACCCTCAAGGATTACGTCGTGAGGTTTACTCGTAAATGAGTAAAGGCTTATGGCTCGCATGAAAACTTAACATGTTTTATCTTTAAGAACAAACTCCATGATGATGGCAAGTTCAAAGAAGGATTAGGCCTCAGTGAAGCAACTTACATGAGTGTACCGTCAATATCTTCCTAAGGACCTAGAAGCCCTTCTAAAGGTCCTAAAGACCCTCCTAGAGGCCTCGGTGCCCTCCTAAAGGATTTTAAGACCCAAGGCGCGCCCTTACCATGGCACCGCCTCAGCCAGCTTCTAGAAGCCTCTAGAGCTCGGCCTAAAGACTTAAATTCTCTCATTACTTACTACTTAAGTAATCTTAAATCAGACTTAGAGGGCTATAAATTCAACCCTTAAGAGCCTTCTCAAGGCATGACCAATATAATACAAACCATAATTACGATTATTGTACTTTAGCAAGTACAATTGGCATCGATTGTGGAAACTCGGTAAAACTAACTGAGGCCACACCCAAAAACCTAAAACCTCGCGGCGATCTCGAAAAAGCAGTTGTCGGCAAATACTAAACCATTCGATCTCGCAAGCACGCCAACCATCGTTGGGGATAGTTCATTAGAAACCAAACCAGGAACCAGAATCTGCGAAAATGGAGAATATACAAACTTTGGATCTATTTAGCTATGGAAGATCCAACCAAAAAGAAGAGCTCAAGTCATCACCATCATAGTCATACTTATGAGCAACAATGCCATGGACAACAGTTTTACTCATATTTCTTTTTTTATTACATATATTTGAAGAAAATTTATTGTCGAATATATTTTTAGAATATATACTGTTTGATTTAAAGAAAATTTCTTGCCCAACATATTTTGAGAAAATATATTGTTTGATTTAAAGAAAAAAAAATTCCGAATATATTTTGTGAAAATATACTGTTTGATTTGAAGAAGATTTAGCTCGGCCTAAAGACTTAAATTATCTCATTACTTACTGCTTAAGTAATCATAAATCATCATAAATCAGACTCATAGAGGGCTATAAATTCAACCCTTGAGAGCCTTCTCAAGTCGCAGCGATCTCGAAAAAGCAGTTGTCGGCAAATACTAAACAATACCAGGAACCAGGATCACACGAAAATGGAGGATATACATACTTTGGATCCATTTAGTTATGGAAGATTCAACCAACAAGAAGAGCTCAATTCATCACCATCATAGTAGTCATCCTTATGAGCAACAACGCCATGGACAACAGTTTTACTCATATATACTGTTTGATTTAAAGAAAATTTCTTGCCCAACATATTTTAATAAAATATATTGTTTGATTTAAAGAAAAAAATTTGCCGAATATATTTTGAGAAAATATACTGTTTGATTTGAAGAAAATTTATTGCCAAATATATTTTGAGAAAATATACTGTTTGATTTGAAGAAAATTTATTGCCGAATATATTATAAGAAAATATGTTGTTTGATTTAAAGAATATTTCTTCCCCAATATATTTTGAGAAAATATAATGTTTGATTTTAAGAAAATTTATTTCTGAATATATTTTGAGAAAATATAATGTTTGATTTGTAGAAAATTTATTGCCGAATATATTTTAAGAAAATATACTGTTTGATTTGAAGAAAATTTCATGCCCAATATATTTTGAGAAGATATATTGTTTGATTTGAAGAAAATAAAGAAAGAATGATGAGTAAAACACGAGACATGACAAAGTTAATAAAAGAAAGACTACTCTAGGTATCTTGTGGCAGAAGTAAAGTGTAGGTCACATATGAAGGATTCTGGCAAGGAAAGTCTTGGTATTTAATAGGTCCAAGTGACCCACCTCTCTTTCCTGGAACCCCTTTCATGTACTATTTACTTTAAAAACTAAACTCACTGCTTAGTAAAAAAAAAAAACAGAAATAATAGATAGATTAAATAGCGCCAACCAGAATTGAGCAAGTTAGTTCGGATATACCAGAATTGAGCAAGTTAGTTCGGATATAATAGATAGTCATGAGTTAGTAGTAGAAGAATGAAGAGGAAGAGGAGAAAAAAATATAGGCAAATAGGAGGAATGCAATAAAATTAAGTTATCTAATGGGAAAAGTTTCGTTTTGGTAAATACAGATAATTCAATTATATCAAAAAACTTTAGAAGTTCTTACATCAAGAGCTCCTGGATACCACAATTTTAAGAAACTAAAGTAGAGTATGACTAGATAGGTGTTTGATTAGTATATTTAAGTGCATTAGTATATGCTCCTGCGAACTTTGGATTGCAGGATAAAGCAAACATCTAGCATGCATGTCCTACAACAAGTCTTTCATTACAAAATTTGATTTTACTAATTAATATGTATTTTTTACTATTTTTTGGCTACTTAAGAACTTAAATTGATAATTTGAAAAATTCATATGAAACAAAAATAAGGACATGATGATCCTAAATATAACAAGGTTGTCAAGTTACCTTGAACTGTCGATTATCTTGTTCATCAAGTACTTATTCGTTGTTTATCTTGTTCATCAAGTACTTATTCGTAGTCTGTGTAGGTTGAAAACTATCCCATAATATGTATTTAGAAGCATTAACCATGTTCCGCTATAGGTTGCTATGTATGCAATACAATGTCTATAAGAACACGTGTTGATGCCTCTAAATAAGTATTATAGCATATAAATTGTGATTGCATTTGATTATCTTGTAAATCCAAAGTAGCTCCATACCGAACACCTAAAGAAAGAATCACGTAACAAAGTTATGCCTCTATAAACAAAAGAAGAATATTGAAACTTTACATAGATGTTAATTTACCCTCACGTCTTCATAACATTTTTTTAATCCTTCAAGATCACCAGCACCCTAAACATTAGTCCAGTTTGTCAAACTTCAAATTTAGGAAAATAAATTTACAGTCACTGCTTTATTTAATTATTGTTATACACATGTTATATAACATGCACAAAAGAAGAAAGAGACCAAATCAATCAATAAAAGCCCTAAGTTGTTATCCGAGCAATTAGTATAAAAAAAAGAAATAAGTTTTAAAATTTGAGTGATTGAACATTCAAATCTATTCACCAACATAACATTAAAAACTTTTTTTTTGACAAACATAACATTAGAAACTTAATTCCCTAAAAGAAAAAACATTTTTTTTAACAAGTAAAATAAAAAAGACATTAAAATCAAGTTTTGTTTGACGAAACAATTCAAACCCTAAGTTGTAACCGTTTGTCCAAAAGAAAAATGTTTTGTAACCGTTGTACTGAAATATTGTATAAACTGCACATTAATCTTAAATCATATGATATGTCCTTAAATAGTGCAGTAAAGAATATATATATATATATATATATATATATATATATATATATATATAATAGTTTTAAATCCAACCATGAAATTCGTAATACAATTAAGTTTAAAGTTAAAAATGATCATAAGTATCACCCAAAAAAATATTATAAGTATTTTTTATTAAATTTGAGATCTTTGATTTGAGTCAATTGATCTTGTCATATTTTTCTATAAAAAAAAGTTGATCTTGTCATCATATATTTAAAATTTGATGATTTTCTAATTACCTATTTCCATTTTCGTAATGTATAGTAAATGACGAGCAATGCCGAAATTATTGCCTATATAAGTTTAGCAATATTTTATGGCCGAAATTATTGCCTTTACCAATTCTTAATTTTAATACGATTCTATTTCTTTTTTTTTTTTGAAGAGATCAAAATGAATTATATACTAAAAATACCATAGCAGTTTCCAAGCACAAGGTATGCCTAGAAACCACTAAAAAATACAACAGTTCTGTTACACCATAATCGAAAGACCAAAAACTTAGCCAATGCCTAGACACTCTAAAGGACTAGACCACCACCTCTGTGTGCCGTAGACAAACAAAGCCTTCTTAGCCTTCAACCACCCTAAAGATAACAATTTGACCTTATCTAACAAGTAGGTTCCAGTAGTGCTTTTACTAGTAAATACACGATTATTACGTTCGTTCCACACAATCCAGGTACACAAGAGCCATATAAACTGCATGAACGATCTTTTAGCTTTACCTACCCCTGCCAGATGAGAAAACTGAACTAAATGATCTACGACAACATTAGAGTCCACTCCATCAAAACCTATCCACCCTCGCACCTGCTGCCATAACGAAGCACCCATAGAGCACGATAAGAACAAATGAGCCGCCGTCTCCACTTGGCCACATCCAAAGACACAACAAGTATCATCCGAAGGGAGCACACCACGCTGAGCCAAGTTAACTTTCGTCGGTAGGCGATCCCGTAACAAACGCCAAGCAAAAACCGAGACCTTTAAAGGAACATGACGATGCCAAACCATCTCAACAGGAAAGCCTGGCTGGGAATCCTCACCACCAGTCAGCAAAGCATAAGCTCCTCTCACAGAGTAGCCTTCTATACTGTCAGGAAGCCACTCCCATGAATCTGAAATGTTAGGAGCCAAAGAAACATCAAAAAGTAACGCCCTACACTCCTCTAGCAAAGCCTCCTCCCACGCCCACAACCTACGCCGCCAACTCCACCCCCCCTCCTCCACCTCCAGACCCCTAGAAAACATAGACGCAACAGTAATATTTTTATTCTCAGCCAAGTCAAACAGGCGCGGAAAGCGCGCACAAAGAGGTAGATCCCCCAACCACCGATGCATCCAGAACAACGTCTCGGCCCCGTCACCTACCCTCCGCCTAACACTATCTCGGAACCAACCACCTCCTAAGTCACCCTCCCCATCACGAATCCGACCGACCTCCCGCCACCAAGAAGAAACACTTCGGCCCCCCACCTCCAACCTCCCGCCTATTTTGCCATAACGAGCGACTAAAACATGAAACCACAAACCTTCTCTATCCACTAACATCCTCCAACACCATTTACCTAGTAAAGCCACATTGAACTCCTTTAGCTTCCTCACCCCCAACCCACCATTCTCCTTTTTAGAACACACAGACTTCCATCCTACCCAAGTAATTTTCCTACAATCCTCACTCCCACCCCAGAAAAAATTATTCAATAAGGATTCAATGGAAGAGATTATACCTGTTGGAGCTTTGAAGAAAGAAAGTGCATAGACAGGCAGAGAAGTCAGAACTGATTTGAGGAGAATCAAACGGCCACCGAAAGAGAGAAACCTGCTATTCCAACCCGTCAATCTAGATTTGATGCGATTCACGATAGGTTCCCAAAACTTAAGCCTGCGCGGATTACCACCTATAGGCATACCAAGGTACAAAAAAGGAATTATTCCCACCTTACAACTTAACACCATCGCAGCCTCCTTTAACCACGACTCAGGAATATTAACCCCCACCAACAGACTTTTAAAGAAGTTTACTTTCAAGCCGGACATAGATTCAAATATCACAAGAGCTGCTCTCAACGCCCGCACATTCGCCCAACTTTTACTACCTACCAACAAAGTATCATCAGCAAATTGAAGGTGAGACACCACAACCCGATTACCTACACCCACGGCGTAACCCGAAAAAAGGTTCTTCTCCACCAAAGCCTTCATCAGGATATTAAGCCCTTCAGCCGCAAGCAAAAATAAAAAAGGGGATAGGGGATCCCCTTGCCGTAGACCTCTCTGGAGATAAAACTCATCAGTGGGGCTACCATTAACAAGAACAGCTGCAGTAGCAGTACTCACACATTCTCGAATCCATTTCCGCCACAAGACCGGGAACACCATCCCTTTCATAACCTCATCCAAATAACCCCAATCAACAGAATCATAGGCCTTTTCGAAATCCACTTTAAATAACAGCAGCTTTTTCTTATTCTTACGAGCTTCATCAACAACCTCATTAGCTATAAGGATACCATCGAGGATTTGGCGCTCTTTAACAAAAGCCGACTGCGTCTCTGCCACCACACTACTCAACACCACCCTCAACCTGTTGGCTAATAATTTAGCTAGAATTTTATACATGCTACCCACCAAAGAGATAGGCCGAAAATCATTTAACCTCTGCGGGCTGTCTACCTTTGGAATTAACACTATGAAAGTAGCGTTGATACCTTTCGCTAACTTTCCGTTTCTGTGAAACTCAGACACAAACCTCATCACGTCATCCTTCAACTCACACCAAAAATCCTTTATAAAGCCAAACGTGACACCATCAGGACCGGGGCTTTTAAAACTATCACAGTCCCACACTGCATCCTTAACTTCACCTTCAGAGAACGGTTTAATTAAGCCTCCTCCCTCCCCCGCGGACAGCGTCCGGAACTGAAGATTAGAAATACAGGGTCTATCCCCGACCTGCGCCTTAAAGTGATGTTCAAAATGCTTGAACACCGCATTTCTTACCGGCTGAACACCTTCAATACGAACCCCATCCACCAAAATCGAACAAATAGCATTACGGCGGCGACGCGAGGACATAAGAGCGTGGAAGTATTTAGTATTAGCATCTCCTTCGCTGAGCCAATTGTTCCTCGATTGTTGCCATCGAATGCTGGAATGAAGCCGAGCGAGAGAGTGCAGCTTTGATGTCACATCGTGCAGCTCGCTGCATTCATCCAAGGACAGATCAGAATATTCACCCTTACTATCCAACGACGCCATCTTCTCCTTCAACACACCGATTTGCGCTTCTAGATTTTTCGTGTGAGACCCATGCCAATTTTTCAACGCCGATTTGATAAGTTTGAATTTCTCCTTTAGCACATAACCACCCTAACCAACGATCTGAAAAGACCTCCATGTGTTTCTCACAAATTCCTTATACCCCGGGGTATCCGACCAACATTTGAGGAACCTTGAGGGTCGCGGGCCCCAGTTTTCTTCGTCCACCGAAAGAACCAGATGGCAATGGTCCGATAACCCTCTAAGATGAGCAACTTGAACACAATTCGGCCACACCAAACACCAATCTTCAGACAAAAGAAAGTGATCGATTCGGCTCATCGATTTACCATCCCCTTTAAACCACGTAAACTTGCGACCGAATAACGGCAAGTCCCACAACACATTATCAACAATAAAATGATTGAAAATCTCCACATCCCTCCCGCCTCCCCCAACACTCACTGGACGTCTTTCTTCCCTGCATCTTACCGCATTAAAATCACCACAAACACACACCATCTTACCCCTTAACGCATGCAGCCGGATCGACAGGGTCTCCCATAACACCTGTCTTTCATTACTATTACATGGGGCATAAACATTAAACAGATGGAACTACTCATTAGATGATATAAACCGACCATGAATACTAAGTGCATGATCAAAGTTGCTCGACGACCACACCTCCAACTCAGACGTATCCCATACAGTTAATAACCCTCCGGATGCCCCTACAGACGGACGAAAAGAAAAATCCACCGACTTGCCCTCCCACACCGATAAGCACATTCTGGTGTCACAACTCTGAAGTTTTGACTCCTGAATGCACAAAATCCAAGGACGTTTCTCCTTCACCAAAGCGCGGACTTCCTTTCTCTTCTCGAGACTGCCTAGTCCCTTGATATTCCAAGAAATCAGCTTCATAACCGACGCCCTCACCCCACCCCCAGCACTACCACCACCTACTCAACACCCCTACCTGCTCCCCTTTGACCGGCCCTCCCCTCATCATCACTCATCTTCTTCCTTCTACCTCTTTTCGCCAGAACTCCAAACCTGTTATGAGTCCCCTCAACCTGCACACCAATAGCTGCCCCTAATTTCCTCACATCTTCCTTCACCACTTTCTCATTCCCATGTAAAACCACCCAGTGTTTCCAGTCATTTGACACCGAGTTAGAAGAGGCAGAGTCCTCAGACACCTCCTTAGAGACCATCGATACCGCTTTCTTCAGTTTAGAAGATCCCTGAAACTTACGCGCGTTTTTCTTCAGAATATGCACAACCGTAGCACGATCTTTAGTAGGCAACCTTGCCACCTTCTTCAAGCTATGCACAGAATGCCTTAGCACCCCATTCACTTTCTTACGCTTCTGACCAGTGACCTCCCTTTGGGAGGCTCTCCTTTTGATCCTTGTGTCCTTTCCAGAGCATTTCCGAGACGAAGAGACCACCCCGTCCTCACTGAGATTGTGATTACACACCCAATCTAAACTCCACGGTCCCATCCCATCTTCACTCGCAACCCTAGGAGGGCAGGACATTGTCTCTGTCCGTTTGAGGTGTTTGGGCAAAATCGCGTTACAAGCCACGCCTTGCTCCTGATCCGTAATATTCCTTAACTCGTCCTGGCAGTTGCCGTCTCCCTTGATGGTCGACGACGCGCACTCAGCTAAGGCTGCATCCCCTGATTCCGAGAGTAACGGTGAAGCCGGGATACCTAAAACCTCCTCGCCTCTACTATCAGTAGAAAGCAAACTGACGACACCAACACCTCCCGACTCCGCACCTTCCTCGAGCTCAACCTCTTGACTACAGTTACGCTGATCCTCTACTCCTATCAAGTCCTGAACAAGCCGATCTACCAAGTTATCCGTTTTGGTATCCACACCATGGTCCTCCTGCACGTCTTCCTGCTCGGTCTGCGTACCAGAAGCGTCATCCTCTTCTTCGTAGAGACACATATCATCACCGAGGTTAAAACCCCACTCCTCAATAATCTTCACGCGAACCAGTTCCTCGTCAATCATGACCTCCTCACACCGATTTATAATCTCAAACAAAGGAGTCGCAACAAGGACCCGAGCGTAATCGAACCTTTCTTTCTCCAAGGTACTCGTGTCAAGACGTAGAAATCTCCCGCAATCCAGAATACACAGTTTGAAAAAGCCTTCGTTCCACGCGTGAAGCGGAACCCCGTAAATCCTCAACCAAGCTCCTCTCTGGAACGGAAGAGACCTCTTCTCCCATCGAGAAAAATGCAGGAAAAACATATCAAAGAATTCCTTCGCTTCATTAATAGCTGACATGACATCATCCCCGTCAGCGCACCGTAACAACACTCTATCTGCTCCCATAGGCGTTATCTCAACATCCGCAAAACCCGCGTCCGCGATTCTATTCTGGACGTCTGGTATAGACTCCCCATTAACCACCGACGCCACCACCCCTTTGCTCGCCCACAAGATGTCATCCTCCCGAGACCTGTATCTCCGGACATGCTTTTGGATTGAAGGCTGCCCTATGTCACCTGTTAATACCCCACCAGTTCCGTTGGGATCCCCGTCCTTCCCACTGCCCACATCAACCATTTGCGCATTGCTCTTACGAACATCAACCGTTACGCCACCAATCCGACCTCCCTCCTCTGATTGCTTAATGTTCCGCGCCTTACCCCTCAAAACCTCTCTCTCAGCCTCCGCAAAAGCGCCAGCACCTCCGTTAACCGCAACCCTAACTCCATCCTTCACGATCTCTGAAAAGATAGTCTCCGCTACAACCTTATGATCACCGGCCCTCTCCTTCTCCTTCCTAACCTCGACGATTCCTCCTCCCTTCGCACACGGCTTTTCGTCCTCTCTCGCCGCTGTCTTATCAAACCTGGCCACCTTAGCAACTATTTTGAAGTTACCAAAACAGACTGAGTTAACAGCTTTCAACAGTTTTCCAACATCACGGACATTGGCGTATCTCACGAAGCCATAAAAAGCCCCGACCCTATTCCTCCTCGCCGGAACAACCACCTCTTCTAACATTCCGCACACCTCTAACCCTTTCCGTAAATAAAAATTCGATAAAAATGGCGGAAAATTAGTGAAATAGAAAGTGACAAACTTACGTATTTGGGGTACGTTTCCAACACCCGTGGTTCCATCCTCCTGTCCGCTGCCTGCCCCTTTTAACCCAACTCTGTCCGCCGTCCCCCTTCGTGACAGCGCAGCCTCAGATCCATCGCTGCCTACCTTGCGTCCCTGACCCTTTCCTGCCTTGACCCGCCTGATTGACTCCTATGCCATCCCCTTCCAGTCACCGCCGCGAAAAACCCACCTTCCTCCGCGTCGCACGAGTGCCTCGCCGCGCGAGCTAATGCCGCGGCCATCCCGACCTTCCCTGTTCCATCTCAAGTCGCGGTGTTCCTGGTTGTTCCTCACATAGTCCTCTTCACACCTATACGCATACCTTGACAGATCGCATTCCGCACGGCCGTCGTCGAAGAACCTGCTTGAATCCCGCAATCTGGATTGACAGTAACCTGCTGATTTCTCTCCTCTGAACCAATCCTTCTCCCTCCACCGTTCGTAGCCTCTATCCACCTGTCGCCGCTCTTTCCTCCTCCGCGGTCTCACAACACGCCAATCATCCCCCTCCCCACCAATTTGTGGCACCCAGCCTGCATCCCTTCCCCCCCTTTGTGAACTAGAAGCTGACGCGAAGCGCCGGGGAGGCTGCCTGCGATAGGATCGCCGCCGCCCCCCACTCTCACTCTCACTCTCTCTCATTTAATTAATACGATTCTATTTCTATATATATAGTCTCAAAATTCGGGCTAGTACTTGATATAATTTATCTTTTATATATATATATATATGTATGTATGTATATATATATACACACACACATACACCAAAAAAAAAAAACATAATTAATCATTAAAAAATAATTATAAAAAAAAAAACGTGGTGCAGTGGCTAGGGTAGGAAGTAAGTACTCATAGAATATGAAGGATAGAATAAATAGAAGCAATATCTACATATGTTACCAGTAATATCAGAGATTTCCAGTAGTTTACTGTAAAACAATTTGTGGGTAAATTGGAAATCGCTAATACTATATGGGGGTAAACCCAAAATAATATCCCCAAAATAATATCTAGGCTAGGATTTGGATTTTCTTCGGTTAACATTCTGACAGATCAAGACCTGATCTTAAATATATGGTTAAAATTGTTTACACGAATTTTAAAACTAAGTTAATCTGAACCGACTTATCTATACAATAGACGACTTATCTATACAATAGATAGACCACGACCATCTGATCTCAAATGTATGACTAAGATCGTTTCAACAATTTTGAAACTGTATCCACATTAAGCATTTGGATTTGATTTTCTGCTGTTATAGACATTTGTTATAGACATATATGGCTGAGATCGTTTACAACAATTTTGAAACCACGGGAATTTCTTACTGTTACAAGAGAAAATTTATAACAGACCTCAAGTATATGGCTGAGATCGTTTACAACAATTTTGAAACCATGTTAATCTAAATTGTGATCTGTGATAAAAAGTCAAGATGCAAAACAACAAACTTTGGTATTTCTAACAACAAACTTTGGTATTTCTACGGGAGCAAAACCCAATCCATCTAAGAAAACCTAAGAGATTTGGGATTTCTTACTGTTATTTGAGAAAACTATAACAGAGCCTTATCTGATCTGAAATATATGGCTGAGATCGTTTACAACAATATGAAACCACGGTAATCTAAACCATATGATATGTGATTAATAGTCAAGATGAGATCTTGATTTAGTACTGTTATTAACACGATGAGATCTTGATTTAGTACTGTTATTAACACAAAACTATAACAGACCAGCCTCATATGCTCTTAAATATATGGTTGAGATCGTTTACAATAGTTTTGATATTCAAATACAAACTATCGCTTTTTTATGTTAAAACATAAACCGTGTGGTGTGCCAATTTTAAAACCGTGCAACATTTGTGTCCATCCAAATGATTCGGATTGTTTATCGGATTTCAACGGTAATTGGATAGTTAAGGTTTCAAATAAAATTAGGGATTTAATGATTTTAAACAAGATATGATGATTTAAACGAAAAAGAATCCTTACCCTTGAAGATGAATGTGACCAATTGGATAGAGTAGTCGAAGCAGTGGTACTCTTTCAAAAAAGAAAAAGGTAAAATATGAAGAAGGATGAGGATTTTTAGGGGTAGAGAATTCTTCTCTAATTCTTAATGTGGTTGTTTGAGTGGCTGCACTATGCATATATAAATAGGCTGAAAATTGAAAGGAGAAAGGATTTTATTTTTAACCTAAAGGAATATTTTTTTAATTTTTTATTTCCATTCTAGTAGTTTTTTTTTACCTCAACATCTTATAACTTAATAAACACTTTCATCTAATAAGATAACATTTTTCGTCATTTATAATTTCTCTGATAAAATTTTGTTATAAAATGTCAGCATTGCTATACTTTTTATAAACAAATCAAAACACTAAAAGACAAAACTTATACAAAATTCATTAAACTCATAAACAAACACACATGTCTTCATACAAACATATAAATACAAATTTCATTGAAATAATATCATAAAATCGATACAATATTGACATTTTTAAACATGAAGGATTAAATCGGAAAAAAAATATATAAAGGAGGAAAATGTTGCCTAATTATAACATAATCGACGCTCTTTATCATTGGAGGAAAATGTTACCTAATTATAACAACTTGTAGTGGTTGGCCTTGTACTATAAAACAACAATCATGTGCTGGTGCAAAGGACCCAAAAATTTGTTAGTGAATTGGATAGGCCAAGTTCCAACTAAGGTTGGCAGCTTTAGAGTTCTTACTCCATCTCATCTTCTCCATATATGAGCAACAGTGTTATGCACGAAATTGGCAAGTGCACCAAATTGCAACAAGTAGTAAAGTAGTAAGTTGTATCGTTCTCCACATGGATTGTTGTTCAACTCAATAATTAGCAAAACTTATTTTAAAAGTGAAAAGTAAAGAAAGTAAATAGAATAATACACGTATGTACCTTCTAAAGCCAATGGGGCTGGTAAAGGCATTTTCCGCATTTCAGTCGGCATGGGATCGTACCTTGCTATGAGATTAAAGCAATTCTAAACTGACATTCAAGGTATATATCATCACACACATATAGATGACTTTTCAAGGTTATAACATGGATGAGGTTACAAAGATATATTTGAGAAAGTAGGCTAACAAGCACTTTGGAGTTAGATCCTAAGGATTCTCTATTTGAAATACTTTGAAGCTCTTTGTCATCCAAACTTGTAACTTCATTCAGACATTGCGTCACAACCTTTGTTATGAGGTACTTGCTTTTATTTATGTAGTTAGTTCAAAGAATTTTGGTTCTAGTAGAACTATTTATTCTTTTTTAAAAGGACTAAACTTTTGTTTAAGTCTCGTGATTTTCTATTTTGTTTTGTCTAGACCATTGATTTTCTATTTTGTTTTGTCTATTTTGTCGTTTCATCCGAACAATTCTCGTTACTTAATTTTTAAATTGACGATATAATAAAATATAAGGGTAAGAGAGTTCTAATTTTTATATGGTTTTACGTGTTTTTGGTTGCAAAAAAGTAAGCAGTTGTTAGAATTCTTCAATTCCCCCTATCTATATTGTTGGATATTAAATAACAGTCATGTCGCGTTTATATATCTTAGTTAGTCTATACAAGTAATGAGGTCGTGGGACGTGACTAACCTAATAGGTTGGAAACTGCATCAGCTGATCACACGGTGATTCTTATGTGTGGGGTCTATAAATCTGAGTTAACTAGGTATATCCCTCCAACGTTTGGTTGCACCTGTTGGTCACACGGTGATCCTTACGTTTGGGGTCTTACCACCTCAAAGGTAATTGAAAGCGTAGACTTTATATTGGCTTTCCACCATTTCCCAAGGTAATGAAGGCCAAGGTTCCTTGGGTCCATGTAACACCCCGTTCTTCCAACAATATTAATTAACAAATTAAATCAGAGTTTTTCACCAAAAACGGAATGCTACATTTTCATTCAAATAAAATCTCCAAATTAATAGATGAATAATTATTCTCCAATAAAATAGTCAATAAAGATTAACCTTCAAAACTTCGCAGCGGAATTAATTTTAAAACAACTAAATAAGTCTTTGGCACGCAGGCCTCATCCAAAGTTTCAGAATTCATAATAATACGTAAGGAAAGAGAAAACAAGCAATAAATTCCCGTCCCGTTACGTATCAGAGCCCTAAGACACTTGAGCCGACATCTCTACTAATCTTCGTTACCTGCACTTGCCCACAAGGCGGCAATTCCAGCAGAAGGGGTGAGATTCACAAACAACAATTAGATAACATAATTCATCAATTAAATTCAACAACAACAGTATAATGAATGATCAGCTATCAGTTTATAATTTAAAACAATTCAACAATATCATCAACGACGACACCGACAACTCAACCAACAACAACAACAACGACAACAGCTACAACGACAACAATGCGACTAATGCAAATGCATGTGGTACCATTTTACGCGCGTTGAATGCTAAGCATTCCGGGGCATAAGCCCCCAACGGTTGAATGAAATAACATTCCAGGGCATAAGCCCTCAACGATTGAGTGATAAACACTCCAGGGCATAAGCCCTCAACGATTGAGTGGAAACACTCCAGGGCATAAGCCCTCAACAAGGTATGAGTATGAAATGGACTCAAATGGTGTATATCTACATACAACTCAACAACAGCAACAACAACTACTATATGCATAATCAGCTATGACATAAGACTCCAACTTAATTCGACAAGACACAACAAAAGGTCACAACGAAGCATCACAACAAAATTCAACAACTTAGGCAACCTACAGTGTTACTCGCCGTGGCGAGTTCAGAAAACTGGGCTACTCGCCGTGGTGAGCTACTTACTTGCCGTGGCGAGTTCAGAAAATTGAGCTCCTCGCCGTGGCGAGTTGGGGGCGAGCTCAAGGCGAGCAAAAGTGGTTGCTCTCGGCATTTTTGACATTTTTCACCTAAAATCTTCATTTTTAAGTTCCCAAAACCCAAATTTAATTCTGTAAAAAGGTGCCATTCATCCCTAAACATATTAAGGCACTCAAATTGATATAAAAATCTGCCAGAAACCTCATTAAGACAATTAACAACTTTTTAATAAGCAACTCGCCATGGCGAGTGCATCTGCTCGCTGTGGCGAGCTACGGGGGTTTCACTGCTCGCCTCGCAAGTGGGACTGCTCGCTGTGGTGAGCTACACAGGCATCGCTCGCCTGGCGAGTGGGTTTACTCGCCGTGGCGAGCGGCGATTGACAGAACTACGAACTGTACGAACAGACTTCTACTTTTCAACCCTAAACCCCAAATTCAACACCTAAAGGCTTAATTTTGATGAATTTCATCATCCCTATGCATTCTAACATCAGAACAGCATTAAACAACAACAATTACATGAATTCATTATGTTATTAGCATCAATTCATCTTAACCTAATTCAATTCATCAACCCTAACAACCCTACATTAATCAACGAATTACAGAACCTAAAGTTGAGAGTTAGTCTCACCCTTACCTTAGATTATCTTCCTGAAAAAGCAGCGTTCTTCTCTCCTCTTGCTTCTTCTCTCTTGTTCTAGGTTTTCTCCCTTTTCTCTGTTTCTCACTGTTTCTACGTAAAACTGATTCTGACTCTTCTTTCCTTCTATTTCCTATTAATACCTATTAACTTCTCCTTAATTCTAATTAACTCCTATTAAAATATTAAATAATTCACTTTACTCCCCAACCTTCTAATAATTACAATTATCACCTATATTAATTAAATAATCAAAACAATCATATAATAAAATATAACACACCATAAAATCAACATAAATTATTTAAAATCATAAAAACTTATTAATATCAACTGAAATAAAATAATCGACAACTAGGGCGTTACAGTCCACCCATCTATGAATCTTAGAACACTCATAACATATTATCTCTCGCACTTAGTTGTTCTAGAAACGGGCAACTCTATCAGCTATTACCTTACCAAGGGTTTAAGAGAATAGCTCTATTAGGCTACGACTTATTTCTTTCAAGTATGTGCTTGGTTCCTTAATTACTAACAAGTTACATCCTACGTTTAGAAGATTTTACTAAATATTAGTAATATCACCTCCTAAGTACTTACTATTAGGGTCAACTCACTTTCCTAAGTAGATAAATATTAGTAGCAAGATATAAGCATCAAAATAGTAATATCAATGTTAGGTCATGTCACAACACTACTAGAAAAAGCAAAATTAGAGAGGGAAATTAGTGATGGAAAAAATAAAATTCCTCACAAATTCTTTGGTCACAAAATTTAGTGACGGAATTAGAGAGGGATTTCATGTTTTCCCTCTCTAAAATTCCCTCACTAATTTTTGGTTTTTTAGTAGTGCAACCTAAGTACCTAATCTAGGGTTGCACCTATTACAGAAATAAACTAAGGAATTTCCTAATAAAACTCAATAGCGAACAAAAGATAAATAAAATAAAAACGACATAAAAATAAATAAATATCCAACAAAAATATATAGAGGTTCATCTTAGAATTCGAACCAAAAAAGATTTAGTTACACATGGTAACTAAAAACAAATTAATAAAGATAAAAACATACCCTATAAAATCAAGGAGAAGATATAAACTCTCCTGAAGCTCCAAAGTTGCCTTCCTGCCACAGCTCTGAACGTGAAATTTTGAATGAGGAAGGCTGGTATTTATATTGAGAGTTTCTTACTGGGTTTGGGCTAAAAACCCAGGATTTACCCACAAGAAAGCATAAAATTGTGCATGCACCCTTCTCATTTCAAATGCTCGGGGCCTATGGAGAAATTTCAAGGCACATGAGAGTGCACCTTTAAACATGCTCAAGGAGCATCCAAGATGCCCAAGGCGCATGTCTTGATTTATCCATGCCCAAGGCGCATCACAAGTGCTCAAGGCGCATGGATGTGCTAGTTGAGCCTAGTTTCTCTGATTTTCCGTCGTTTTAGGTATTCATCTTCAAATAACTTGTCTTGGAACTTGGGAACATAATTCCTCCCATTTTAAAGTCTCATGATGCCTCTTAAATATTCATTCTTGGCTTCCCGAAGTCATCACAAATCTTTGGATGTTTTTGATTTGGCCGATTTTCATGATTTCTTCGTGAATTACTTCAAAACCTCCCTAAAATTTCTATGTTTTGGGGAAACTAGAATTACAAACTCAAATATAGAAAACATTAAAAAAGTCCCGAAATCATAGGCAATTGTTCTAATACTCCTCCTTTTTGCTGCTAAAATCTACTGAAAGTTGACTGAAAAACATGTCAGGAATAACGTAAGATGACTTGTCATCACAACCCCAAACTTAAACTGTTGCTTGTCCTCAAGTAATGAAAGAAAAACATATTTTAATCTTTGCATTTTTTTTCTGGAAAAACATACCTTTCTGGATGTTATGCTTAGGACATCGTTCATGACTTTTATAGCACAACAACAACTAACTTACCACGGTTATGATACACGTATTGAAGGTGAGAAAAACACAAGAAGGGGGGGTTGAATTGTGTTATCTTTTTCGCTCTTTTCTAAAGAAGGATTATGTTTATCAAACACTGTAGAGAGACGTTGAGAGATGCCAGCACATCACAGAGTCATCTAGAAGCTTTATCAAACATTGTTGATATGTTGCTTGATATGGTAATCATCCTTCAAAAACAATTTTGAATTCCATTACTCTTGGAGCGAAAATACCAGTAGACACAGCTGCAAATAGTACAAGTAGTGGAAACAGGGGTCGTACAAGTACTCTGTTCTTTTCCTGCGCTCTTTGTCAAAAAGCATCCCATGCTTAAGTTGACTTGAAATAGCCGTTACTCTATATGAATATTCCTTCTTCAACGAAATGCCTTCAGAAATTCATCAAATCATAATCTTGAGTTTGCAGTCTTCAGACTCTCTGTAAAACTCCAGACTCTGTTGAGCTTCAGACTCTCTTCAGCTCCTTCAGACTCTCTTCATTCTTCAGATCCTGTAGATATGCGCTTCTCGAGACAGCTTCTTCAGAACCTCTTGACTTGCACTTCTTCGAAACAGCTTCTTCAGACTCTCCAAGTCTTCAGAACCTCTCGAAACAGCTTCAGATGATTCTTCAAGTTCTCTAAGTCTTCAGAATCACTTGTAACAAGCTTCTTATAGAATTTCCTCTTCATTTGTTCTTTCAGAATGCCTTCTAAGATTAAAATCTTTGACTAAGATCCTGCATACTTGAACAAATATTAGCATATCCAGTTGACAATTTTTAATACTTTGTTATCATCAAAACTAAAAGTGGTATTGATAAACACCCTTTGTTCCAACACGTATGTATCTCCTAAAGCCACTTGGGATGGTCATGGCATTTGCCTACTCCAGTCGTCACATGAATGTACCTTGCTATAAATTTGAAACAATTCTAAACAGACAGTCAAAATCATATTATTTACACACTTAGAGGACTTTGATGGTTATAACTTGGCTTAGGTTAAGGGTGGATATATTTTGGAAAGTAGGGTAACAAAAGAACTTGGAGTTAGTTTACTAACCTAGGGATTCCTACTAAATCTTGAATGTGCTACCAACCTCTTCATTCTTTAGTTTAAACAAGATGGATAAAACAGTAGAACTATTTGTCTTTTATTTTTGACAGAAAGATAAACATATTTTTGTTTTCAAGAAACCATTATTGGCTCTTGATTTTTTTTCCTTTTTGAATTTTTTTTTTTGTGTAGATACATGGTCATCTATATTTTTTTCTTTTTCTTTTTCTGACAAATGTGTTCTACTGTTACCCCACCCCAAACTTCAAATGTTCCTAATTTCAAAGAGCAACCCCAAACTTAGTTTCCAACCATAAGCAACCATAATAATACCTATCTAACTTCAAGTTAAATCAAACAGGGTGCATTTAAGGTGTAGGACTGTGACTTGATTTGTCACTAATAAACAAAAAAAAATCGTCTGGAGGTTCAAAGTGGTTTCATAAAGGATAATTGTAACACCCATACTAAACGTGCCTAGAATATTTGGCATGTGCGCTAAAAATAATTCTGGATACATTAATTATACAATACGAAAATACAACATAAATTGAGATTCAGAGTACAAAGTTGTCTCAAGCTATATGTTACAATAATTATACATAATAGGTCAATTGAAACATGAAACATTTGGGTCCATTACAACTATTTTATAAAAGCATAATGTCAGCAAAAGGACATAAGCACTAAATCCAACAAGCACGATCGATCCGTAACCTTTTCCATACCTTTGTCATGAGCACCCTGTGAACCTGAACAAACATGAAGGATTGGAATGAGACATAATGTCTTAGTGAGTTATACATAATCCTAGGCTATAAGTAACCTCAGGGAAACCTATGGTTACCACGTGTCTACAATACAACCGATTGGTAGATTATACGTGTGTGAACTCATGCATACCTAAATGATCGGGCATAACTAAGATAGTTGCCACTTATACTTATACTTGTATCGTATCATATCATGGCATATTCATATCGTGAGCATAATCATATCATAAGCATAATATTCCAATTCAGGGTTTAAAATATATTTATCTGAGTTGAATTTACGGAGTGTAATCGGGTGCAGTAACCTTGAGTACAATCCCATAACATAACCGATGAATTCTTGCGAAGCGTATCCCGTCCCCCTAATGTGAACCTCTTGAATCCCTCTAGAGTGGATTGCAAGAGGCACGACATATCATACATAATCTTAGTCGTAATCATAATACGCCTTGGAGGCGTGCTAGCATGCATAATCTTGACTATCTAAGTCGAGGTTCTGAAGAGTTCTTATACCTAGAATTGAATTCTACCCGAGCATAGATCATATCATTCTCTCGTGTGCCAATCATTGTTGAACTCATTAATGTTTACTCGTGCCTTTTCTTTGAAGACCTTAAGATGTAATGCATATTGGATACTTGATGTTTGAGGGGTTTTCTAGTTAGAAAAGATTGCAATAAAAAGGCTCGAACGGCACCACGGGACCCTCAGGACGAGCCAACAACTTCTGGGAAGTTGAGGAATTCGCCCCCAACTCGCCATAGGCGAGTAGCTCCTGTAGTAAACTAGCTTTAAGCGAGTTTCTCGCTTATGGTGAGTTTCTTCAGGTCCTGGAGTGCAGAATTCGTGTTTTTCATCAAAAACCTCGATTTTCAAGTATCCTAATGCATTTCATCCAGAGACATATGAACAACAGTAGTTTCATGCATGGCAAACACTAATATCAAATCAATACAATTCATGGGACATTGGGGGATAACTTCATAATCATCATAAAACCTAACATTCAATTGTATTACACAATCACACTTCTAACCCAAAGGTGAAAGCTAGCTAATGAACTCACCTTCAGATTTCTGGTATTTCCTAATCACAAGTTCAAGCAAGCAAACTCTAGATCCAACATGCAAACCCAACACACACCCTCAATCTATGGAACAAAGCTTCAAGTCTTGATTCCACACCAACTAATAGCAAGAATTCAACCAACATGCAACATGACTCTTCAACATGAATTTGGAAAGGATTGGAGTTGGGAGAGGGAGAGAGAGTGGCGCTAAACTAGAGAGAATGGAGAGGACATTTCTGGTGTAGAGGTTTAGAGAGAGGAACTTACATGAAAAATGAATATTTTGGCTCTAAATCAACTTAAATACCCCTTACATAAAAGTACTAAAATTCCCTTCCATCTTAAATGCGCATAAGATAAGTTATACGGCAAAACTTTGTGAAACTGATAAGCGGAATATTACAATAATAAGAATATATAAAGGGTGGCTTGAAAGGCTCAAGGTACCAAAGAAAAATTGCCTCGTGTGTTG
The DNA here is from genome assembly GCA_946800305.1 of Medicago arabica. Lineage (NCBI taxonomy): Eukaryota > Viridiplantae > Streptophyta > Magnoliopsida > Fabales > Fabaceae > Medicago > Medicago arabica. The sequence goes on from OX326964.1 coordinate 37,366,973, forward strand.
GAAGTATGGAACACTCACCGTAAAGAACGACCACAAATTCAAGCAAAAATAGCATTCATATGGAACACTCATAATATATTGAAAGTATTTAAGTATCTAACAACCTAGAATGGATATGGAAATATTTGGCTCTGAATCTCACCGGTTATGCTATTCGGAAAAGAGATGGTGATCCTATAATTACATTCACTAGCAAGCCCCATAAAGTATTGCGCTCTTGAATTTAAGGGTAAACTAGCCTCTGCCGTAAATGCTTTGAAATGAATACCTAAGACTAAAACAAATGTAAGCATAAAAGGAAAGGTTGTAAATGTAATGCAAAAGAAATAAAATTTTATTAGATAATACTTGAAGATTAGCAACAGAAAAAGAAAAGAAATTGATTAGTTAGATCATCTCAGCTTAGCAAAAATAAAAATGCAAAAAAAGAAAAAAATAATGGATTGTCTCCCATTTAGTGCTAATTTAACGTCTGGGTCCTGACAGTCAATTGGTTTCCTCCTATCTAGCGCTTCTTTTGAGTCATTAGCTTGACAAAATAGGTTTCCTCTTATTCAGCGTGTGTTTAGTGTTCCGAGCCTGACGAATATGTCTAACTTGAGCTTTGGTGCCCCTGTCTTTCAGGCTCCTTGATTTCTTCCTCCTCTCAGAAGTCATAGTCTTCATCTTATGGGTATCCTCTAGCTTCATCGAGTTTTCTTTGGGCATAATCGTCTACCAAACCTTTGATAAGTTTCCATTCGAATGTTTGACTTGCATCATATTCTGAGTTAGTCACAGCGAACACTTTGTCTAGCCTTGAAGTTCTTATTGTAGTTTCCTCTTGTTCGCCATCTAGTCGAAAGCCTCCTTGATCATAGAACTTCCTACCGAGGATTAGAGGGAAATCACGTCTACCTCTGGTGTCTGCAATCACGATGTCTAAGAAGTAATCGAAGCCTCCAATATTAATTGGAAAATTCTTAAGTACACCAATCTCCTCTTTCTTGTGGCTATTAGCACACCTTACCGTATAAGGATATGGAGATATCTTTACATTCCCTATCTCACTTTTATTGGTCAAGCTCATTAATTTCACATTTGCTCCTGAATCACACAATCCTTGTCTATTGTATTCTCTCTTTATATGGATGGGTAGAGTAAAGCATCCTTCACCATCAAACCTGACTTCAGCCGGTACCTCGTACGTATGATGACACTCGCTAGTCAGTGATATGACTTCTTCTTCACATAGGCCGGCATTAGTCTTCAATAGTTCTTGAAGAAACTTGATGTAGCATGGACTTTATTCAACCATTTCCTTGATAGGAATGATCACCTTGTACTGCTTGAGAATTTGATGCAAATCATTGAACTCTCGTGGCATGTTCTCGTCCTGTTGCCTGTCTTATGTCTGAGGCTTCTATCTATTTACTTCCACCGAATAAATATGCTCGACTTTTCCAGCTTGTTTTGACTTCAGCAACTTTTGTCGCTTCAGATCTACTTGCTGAAATTCAAGGTACCCCGACTCTTTCTCCAGCTTCTCCATAAAAGAACAAGTTATCTTACCCTTATTTAGTAATGTTATCAACTAATCCAAAAAAATTTCTTCCGTCTCCTTTTTAGTTGTCGTTGATTGTGTGCTTTTGGTTGATTCCAAGTTTACCTATTTCACACAATAATTGCAAGTTCGAGAAAAATTCCTAAGAACAAATTTTTTTCGATTGATTTTAAATTGAAGTTAGGTTTAGGGTTAATTCTTATGTGGTTACTTGACTTTATTTAAAATGCTTATGCATACTCGATATAATTTAACTACTATAGTTAATACCTAATGTTACTACTAATAAAACCTAAGACTCTATAACTACTAGTGAAAAGACGAACACTCATGTGCCCGTTTTTCCTCTCTTTTTATTGCGCTAATGTATTAAAGTTACCAACGTTTTTATTTTTAATGAAATTTTGATTTTGATTAAAACTAAAAAAATATAAATGTTTGTTGCTTTCAAGTTATAAGAAAACAAACTAAACATGATTATTTATTTCAATGACACCAACAATATAACAAAAAAAATATAATCTAAATTGTTTTTTTAATGACACTAACAACAATTTTCTATTCTCTAATTATGAAACTTAATTTTTACCAAAAATACAATCTTACCCCGTCTTAATTTTTTGACACGTCAACAAAGTTATATCCTTTTATGTCTTTTGCTTCAACCTCCCCCTATTTTTCTCTCTTAAAAATAAATTAAAACAAACTCACTCGATAAAACACACTAACTTAAAAGAAATTTTTTAAAAGAACAAACAAACTTAATCTTAATCTTAATCAAAATAAATTTTCGTATAATTCAACTTCTAAATATCTAAAAAGTTAAAAACAATTTACAATCTATTATATATAATATTAATATGATGTGGATGTCCATATTCCATAAGGCTTTCTATGTTCCTCAACTCCCAAGAGTGAATGCCTATATTCATTGGTAATGGCACATAGTCTTATGGTCCTTTATGTACTTGTAACTTACCACATTTGTGTCCTATAAATAGGACTTATATCTCAATGTAAAGATCACACTTGTGAAGTAATACAATACACTCTTATGTTCTCTCTTTGTTTCTTTCTCTCTAGTCTTATATACTTTATAATATCTTGCAATTCTAAGGAATAATTTCTTAACATGTTATCAACACGACACTCTAACAATTTGAGGTGATATCGATTCCTACTTGTTCTTGATATTATTTGTTGTGTTGTTTACACGTTCTTGATATTGTTTGTTGTATTGTTTACATGTTTAGGATGTAATTTATTTATTCTAAACTTTGCTTCTATGGAATGAATTTCTATCTTTAATTCAAAATATATGATATTTGTATTTAATAATCACGTTGTTGTCATGATCCAAAGTCCCTTCTTTCCTGCTCAAAATTTGTATGTCTTGGTCACTTCATATGCTAAGGGTGCTTACTACCTTGTTGTTTTATGGTTTTTATAAATACCTATTAAATATAATTATTAGACATGTTGCTGAAACATCAGCTAGTATCTTCATTTGTTTCTTATATGCTTTTTATTTTATCTATCAATTTTTTATTAAACTTGACATTTTCTGACATTGAGTATGATAAAGAGTATGATATAGTCATAAACAAGATCAGAAGATTAATCAGAATTGTTACGATGGAAAGTGTTAGAAGGAATCAATGAAATAGATTAATTAGAGGAGGACATATATACAATAATGTATTATGAAATTGATCCTTAACATTACAAGATATTATAAAGTATATAAGAATAGAGAGAAAGAAACAAAGAGAGAATATAAGAGTGTATTGTATTACTTCATAAGTGTGTCATTACATTATAATGTAGGTCCTATTTATAGGACACATATAGATACATGAATGATCACATTACAACCCACTCACTAGTGGGAGTTACAAGTATGTGGAAGGGTAATGGATGGACATACACTTCTTGATATATTCATAACACTCCCTCTTGGATGTCCATCTAGGATATGCCTCATTGAAACCTTACTAGAGAAAAACCCAATGGAAAAAAAATTCCACTGAAGGAAAAAGAGTACAACATCTTTTGTGTCATAATCTGCCTCATTAAAAACCTTACTAGGAAAACCCAGTGGGATAAAACCGTGGTTAAAGGAAAAAGAGTGCATAACACATTTTTGTCTCCCCCTCATAAAGACAACGAAGAAGTTTAAATAATTTTTCATAGTAGTTACTCAAAATCTTTACTTGGCGGTGACTCTGTAGAAAGATATGATTTGTCTCTAAACTCTTCTCCAAATTAGTGGCTTCTTGAGATATCTTCATATTGAGTTCTTGAAAGAACCTCCTTTTAAAATTATAATCTTTAATAAAGAGCATTCTCCACTTCCTTGATGTGGTGTTAGCATTTTCAAACAATTGGGTGATATTGTTCTTTCTCTAAGGTACAAATTGTATGTTTGACTTTGCTGCAATATATGTATTGACAAAACTAAAATACCACGATATATATAATAAGCAAATTACATAAGTGTCATCACATAACCAATTCAAGTTGTTCATAATATTCTTGAGGCATGATCTTTACTCACATCAAGTGACATCACAATCATTCTAGTACATAATCAATTAAATTTATGCATATCAACATTTACATAATAACAAATTTTAGAATCTCTTCATGATTTCCAATAATATTTTATACCATTATCATAAAATTGATTATAACGAATTTATTTCCAAATCCTTAATTTCTAATAATATTTTATACCATTATCATAAAATCGATTATAACGAATTCATTTTCAAATCCTTAAAATGGACAAATGATATCATCTTTTCAATAGTTTTGATAGTATGTATTACACAAATGAAATCCTTCAGAGAGTTTCACATATCACTATCAAGTGAGTCATATAAATAAATTGTAACACATCTTTCATATAATTTGAGCCTTTCATGTGCTATTGAACTTAATCAAAAAAGTTCTTGAATTCACTTCAGGTGAATATGTCTTTAAATAATACATGTCTCTTAAAAATAAATGGTAGACATTTACCTATTTGCTTCAAGTGAACACATCAAACTCTAAATATATATATATATATATATATATATATATATATATATGTGTGTGTGTGTGTGTGTGTGTGTGTGTTTTTTACTATTCTAATTCAATTTTCACGCGAAAAATCATACATATCTAATTAACTTCACATTCGAGTGTGCGGACTATAGGTCCAAAAATTCAGTTTTACAAAGCGAGTTTGATTTCACTGGAATTGTCTCTTTCTATCTGCAGATATTTTCGTTTTCTATAATCTTTAATAGACTTGAATTCATGATCCTCATCATTACTTATCACATATAGCGCTATATTATATCCAAAAATACGTCGACGTTGAACTTTATTTCGGTTCCATCTCATTCCATTGAGATATTTCATACATGACATAATTTATTAATATTTTATAAGTGTCAGGTACCTGATCAGTTACTTTGGAACTGGAAAAATCAATTATGTCATAAAACTCTTTTAGAGTTTCTGTATCCTTGTTTGGGTTATCTTTCCTTTAAGCCAACACATTACTGTATATATGTCCTCCCCTAATTAATCTATCATTGGTTTTAGGTTAACAACCTAATATTTCTAATCCAAGTGAATTTTGGATGTGTTGTGTATATCACAATTGCTCCAATATAATACACTAAGATAAATATTGAAAGAATATTAGGAAAATAACTTTAACACATGAATCTCCATCTATCATTAATTATGTTGAACCAACTTATTTACAGCCTAATAGGCTAATTATCAATTGATGGATTAGTTTTTTTAATAATAGGAGGAGAGATAATAAGCAGCTGGAAATATGAACCTGAAGTTTCAGATAAATAAGTTCAGATAAAAAATATTATTATCTCGCTTTCCTCAAGATAGGCTATATAATTTAATTCATATATGATATATGAATAGCATATCACTCACCATTTACTATCTTCAAAACAAAAGGACTATGTACAATGATTTCACAAATACTTAATTTAGCTTTAAAACTTTAAAACAAGAGGACTATTACAATGATTTCACCAATACTTAATTCAGCCATAGTAGCGGGATTTTATTTTGGATTTCTTACCACAGGGCCATCTTATATCTTCATTATTCGAGGTTGCGCTACATCCCTTTACATTGGTTTCCATTGTCATTATAAAGACTTTTTGTCTTGTTTTCCAAATTTTCCATTATATATATATATATATATATATATATATATATATATATATATCCTGTCATTTTTTTTTACTTTATTATATCGTATAAATAAGATATCCATACGAATATTCTTATCGAATAATTTAATTCTATTAAATTTAATTAAAAACAGGCTATATAATATAAATATTAACAATATCAAGAGTATAATAATAATATATATAATGATTGGTTTATGCCTTGCTTACTAAATAATATTATATATATATTTTTAGTAATTCATATATGTTATATTTCTTTTAGGCTTTTGCTTCTGTTTCTCAGTATGATCTCTATCATCATCTCTATTCCCTTTATCCACTCTCCTATCCTACCTAGGTCTATTAATTTATCTATCAATTCCATTACCTTATCCTTGCCCATGAGGTTCCAACATTTGATCCTTAATTGACCTAGGAGTGGTTCCCGGGCATCCTAAAAAAAAAAGGTTATTATTATAAATCCCAACTCTATCCCTTGGAAAGAAAAAGGTAGCACCGAAGAACGGAAAGAGCAAGATGATGGTTTTTGTTGTTCCCGCGAAGCAAAGATCATTCGCCAAGCGAATGAAGTGGGTCAACCTCTTTTTGGCTTCGGCCAAACACTTTTTCTCGCTGGTCGAGCTTTCTACAAAAAAAGCGATGCGAGAACGTGTTCTCTTATCTATGAATCCCTCAGCCAGCCTGTGAGGGATTCTTTCAGTAAGGGAGGGGGCTCTAAATCCGCCTAGGGGAGAAAACAAAAGTAAGACCTTTGAGCACTCAAGATGAGAAGAATTCCGCTGTCCTGTCTCATTCCCATTCTCTTTGAAGCACAGATCTCATCTCTTTTCAATGCAAAATAAGGGCATTTATCTCAAGTTAGAGAGGGAAAATACACACTTGTCTAACAGCAGTTTCGCTGTACTGGCATTTCGCTCTCATTGATGGAACTACTTCAACGAAAAGATTTAGTTGATTGAATGACTGGTAAAGAAAAAGCAACAGGCAGATCACTAGGTAACGAAACCCAATCATGAGCGAAAAATACCGCGACTTCTATCTTTTTCAACAAAATCATCACGTAGTAAATCAACAAAACCTAAAGTAATATCCCTTCTCCTTCTAGTTTACCTACTACAGTACCAGCGTGAATATGATCTCCACTTGGAAGAAGTAGAAAAAAGATAGTGATAATTTGATTCTTCGTCGCCGTAGTAAATAGTGTAGAGTAGAGAAAATAGAATTTGTTTCTTCGTCTTTACAAAAGAAAAGAGTAATTTGCTATGATATTATATGATTTTATTGTTTTTTTAGAGATTATATAATTTTATTTTTTAAAATATAAGAGAAAAAATTCACTTTTTTAGAATAGGTTTAAAATATAATTTTGTTTTCATCATTTATTTTTCTAAAAATTGCACAAACCTATATATTCAGAATAGGTCTAAAATGAAATAGATGTATCTAGGGATTAGTCATTTCAAAGTGAATTCTCCCTAGATATACACAATACACATGGCATGATATTTTATTTCACAATTGAATCAATTTAAAAAAGACCTAAAGTTAGGGATTTTTCAATAGGTAATGTTGCTCCAATACCCAACCAAAGAGCTACGACGGTACCAATCAAAAAGACGGTTGTTGCTACTGGACGGCGAAATGGGTTTTGGAACTTATTAACATTCTTCAAAAAAGGTATTGTTAATAATCCCGCGGGTACTGAAACCATTAAAAGAACGCCCAATAATTTATTGGGTACTGTACGAAGTATTTGAAATACGGGAAAAAAAATACCATTCTGGCGATATTTCCAAAGGAGTTGCAAACGGATCCGCGGGTTCCCCAATCATGGATGGTTTGAGAACCGCTAAAAAAAATATAGAATAGAATATTATTCTAATATAATTATTTGAATAAAATAAGAATATAAAAAGAATAATCTATAAAAAAAAATAGAATTAATCATTGTACAATTCAATTTGAATTCGGACTTCCCCCGACAAAACAAAGTGTTATTATTATTATTATAAAATTATAAAAAATAAAAAAAAGTTGGATCATATCCCTATCATATTCCTATATGTAATTCTGTATTATTATGTATTACAAATTACAAGAAAAAAACGAAGGAGGATTTGAAATGCGAGATATATGTGGCACCAGTGGCAAGTACTCTATGGTTCGCAGTTCTAGCAGGTCTTTTGATAGAAATCAATCGTTTCTTCCCGAATGCATTGACATTCCCCTTTTTTTGATTCTAGTTATTGGCACGGGAAGGGGTGACAAAAATTAAATCCCTCTTCGTTCGTTTTTTTTGTTCTAATTAGAATAGAACAGGTTTCAATGGAATTGAAGTATTAATTCAATTCCATTCCTATTAATTTAATAATAGGGTGAGACCAGAAATGGAATTGTAATAGAATAAATGGGCGGGTCAATAATATCATACAAGATATTTAAATGAAAAATGAAATACTGGACTGTGATTCGAAAGATAGTTCTAAATCGTTAAATCGTATTAGTGAATTGTTACTGTATTATATAAAATGAATTGGAACAAAATCTTTCATAATTTGATTTTGAATTATCAACTTATATTTTTTTCGTTTCTTTTTTCGCTTCAAATCTTAAAATAGAAGATTTAAGTGAATCAAAAAAAAAAAAAAAAACCAAAGGAGGTTCATGGCCAAGGGTAAAGATATACAATTATTTTGGAATGTAACAGTTGTGATAAAAAGAGTGTTCATAAGGAATCTAGGGGTATTTCTAGATATATTACTCAAAAGAATCGACACAATACACCTAGTCGATTGGAATTGAGAAAATTTTGTCCCTTTTGTTGCAAACATACGATTCACATTGAGATAAAGAAATAGAGAAAATAGATTGCTGGTGTGTCACCCTTAGGAGGTAAATTCTATAAATTATATTATATATATAACAATCTATAAATAGCATATATTTCCTTATATAACAAATATAAATATATATTAAAAAAATAAGAATATAAATCAAACAAATCTTTTTTTTATAAGAAATGGGATTTTCGGTATTCGGTATAGGAATAAACAAACCATGGATAAATCTAAGCTACTCTTTCTTAAATCTAAGCAATCTTTTCGTAGGAGTTTGTCCCCGATCCAATCGGGGGATCGAATTGATTATAAAAACATGAGTTTACTTTGTCGACTTATTAGTAAACAAGGAAAAATATTATCTAGACGCGTGAATAGATCAACCTTAAAACAACAACGATTAGTTACGATTGCTATAAAACAAGCTCGTATGTTATCTTTGTTACCTTTTGTTAATTCGGTTAAGTCGTTCTCTTTTGTTAATAATGAAAAAAACATATGAAAAAAGAGAGTCGATCGCTAGAACTGCTAATATTGTTTTAAAAAAAATATGAAAAAAGCGAGTCGATCGCTAGAACTGCTAATACTGTTCTAAAAAATAATAGAGTTATTCGTCAAGTCAACTAAGTCAATTTTATTTTGAATCGAAACTCAAATTCAATGCGGATAGATATTTTTTTTTTTCGAAAAATACGACAATCCTATTGAGGATCTTGCGTTGTAAGAAAAAAGATAATAGGTAAAGAAGAATAATTTTTTTGAGCGTGGTTGTTTATTTATTTTGATAACTTTGTCATATGAATTCTATTTTATCATACAAATCTCTTTTATTCTACCACCTTCACGGAGTTGAGTCTCCGGGGAATTTTTATTTTTTATGATTTCCTTGGCAATCATAAAAAGACAATTCTCTTTTAATATAACTATTTGTGCTGCAACTATTTTACGATTAAGAAGCAATTGACTCTTGTACAGATTATACATTAATTATAAATACAGTATACATTGTTTTTATTTTGGGCAATTATTGCGTTTATTCGACTGATCCACAAACTGCGAAAATCCCTTCTTCTTTTTTTTTCCTATCTCTATCCCGATCAGCCGAAACAAAAGCTTTTATTTTCTATTGCAAAATAGTTTCAGTAAGTTTTGAATGAGCTCCGCCAAATAAATAGTATCTTAGTATTTTTGTTTGAGCCGTACGAGATGAAATTCTCATATACGGTTCTCGGGGGGTCGTCCTTTGGTTTAGCTATCTCAATAAAGTCTATGATTGGTTCGAAGAACGTCTTGAGATTCAAGCGATTGCCGATGATATAACTAGTAAATATGTTCCTCCTCATGTCAATATAATTTATTGTTTAGAAGGAATTACACTTACTTGTTTTTTAGTCCAAGTTGCGACGGGTTTTGCTATGACTTTTTATTATCGTCCGACCGTTACGGAGGCTTTTGCTTCTGTTCAATATATAATGACTGAGGCTAACTTTGGTTTATCTCATTTGCAAAGGTTAACAATCTATTTTCTTTTTCTCTAATTATGAAAGTTAACGACCTATAAAAACAAAATTTTGCCCCATCTTAATATTTTGATACCTCAATATATATTTACCTCTTTATGTCTTTTGTAACAAAATATCATATTTAGTTGAGAGAGAAAATAACTTTCAAAAGATTGATCGACCCTAATCTATCCTAAAAAAATACACAAATCACAGGCGTAACCCAGCGAACCTGTATACAAAGAATAATTAATATGAAAAGTGAACATTTTCAAAGAATAATTAATGGATCGAGCGTCAGCATGATATCAAAATCCAAGTTTTAACAATTCCCTAAATAAATCAGTAAACATAAAAGCTATTTCGACCTTGAAGAACCAAAGTGTAGGTAAACAAGAGACCTTGAAACATGTAGATCTCAACATATTTGGAAACAACAGAGTATCAAAGAAGTCAAGCTACAATGTCATATTATAAAATAATTTTTTTTATTATTGTCGATTATTAATTATTTTATCTTGTAGAAATATGACTATAATTGTATCCCAAAAAAATATGATTATAAAAAACATTGAAGAAATGATAACTGAGTCACTATAGTGACTCGATTCATACACGGGACTCATAACGACATCTTTATGAATAATAAAATCTTTATATTTTTTTAAATTATTATATAGTTTTAGTTTACCACTTCATAATATTTAATAACAACTATTTCAATGGCGCAAATTACACTAACCTCCATAAGGTCTTCTTAAATAAAACAAACACCCGCTCATTTTAACTAAACATCAATCTCTCTGTTTTTTTTTTTTATCAAATTTATAAGCACTTCCCTTATATTATAACACAGTTTAAACTTTGTTAATTTCATTTTTTTAGCAATTAATTTCTTCACATGAGTATGAACACACGTAATTTTCGACCATTTTTTCTTTCCATTTTTCACTTAGGTGATTTTCCCAACTTATTGTTCCTCACTCAATGTGATATAATTTTTAAATTCTAATGTAATAAAACGCATATATCAAAGATTATTTCCTTTTCATTGATCAACCACAATGTCCATCCACCAAAATTCTTCTCATTTCTATATTCTCTTTTGATCTATTATATAATTGTCGATGTTTAATTCTATTTTGTGGTATAAACAAATCTTATTATTGTTTCTCCGTTGCGAGAAAAAAATGTCATTTAACTTTATTACGAAAATAGAAAACAGATACAAACTAACCAAAATGACTGAAATTAAATTATATATTTACAAAGTTATTGAAAGAGATAAAATCAGGGGAGATCGATGCGTTTGGAAAATTAAAAGGGGTACTTGTGTTATTTAAAAAAATCTCAAGGTAAGTCAATGTAATTTGCCATTTTCTTATTTTCTCAATTCATATTGCATCCCCCCCCCCCCCCCCCCCTTCGAATTAACTCGTGTGGAGCACAGGCCAGTGGTTAGCACGAGTTGCTAGTTATTATTAAAAAAATTGTTTAAGGGTATAATTGGGATAATGAAAATGTAAGTATAAATGTAATCCCGCTCATTATTTTCACGATTATTTACATGTTAACTTATCATAAGCGCGTTTAAGATGGAAGGGCATTTTAGTACTTTCATGTAAAGGTATTTAAGTGAGTTTAGAGCCAAGATTATTCATTTTGTCATGGTACTTCCTCTCTCTAAACTTCTAAGATCAGAATTCTCTCATTTCCCTCTCTAGAATTTTGAACCCCATCCTTTCATTGTGGCTCAATCCTCTCTAAATTCATCATTCTTGGATGATCAAGGTTTAGGAATGGTTTAATCATGAAGATTGCACAAGGATGGACCTAACTTAATCTTTCAAGCTTGGATTCTTGAGTGAGAGGCTTTGCATGCTTTAGGGTTTGGTTTAGAAGTGGAACTTGAAGATTAATCTCAGAATTTGCAAGTGAGTTCTATAGTTAGTTTCCTTCATCTATGGGTTATGTGGGATTGTGCGAGAATTGATGATTGTTAGTTTATGAATGTATGATTCTAGTACCTCATGCCATTGATTTGTTGTGATTATTTTAATATTTCCATGCATGATGATTTTTTCTGTTTATATGAGTTTCTGGAAGTGTAATGTGCATTGCAAGACTTAATGTTGAGGTTTTTGGTGTCAAAACACGAATTCAGCACTTCAGGACCTGAAGAAACTCGCCATAAGCGAGTAACACGCTTATTGCAAGTTGTCTCTAGGAACTACTCGCCTATGGTGAGTTGGGGGCGAGTTCCTCTGCTCCTAAGGAGCTGTAGGTATCGTGGTGTCGTCTAAGGATTTTTCTTGCAATATTTCTGACTTTAAAACCCCCAAGCAACATTTAATCAATGCGCATTACATCGTAAGATTTTGAAACAAAAAGCATGAGCAATATTAATAAATTCAATGAAGAATGGCTTATGAGAGTTATGATATGACCTATACTCGGGTAGGATCCAATTTTAAGTATGGGGAATCCTTAGAACCTTGACTTAGATAGTCGAGATTATGTATACTAGCACGCCTTCAAGGCGTATTATGATTACGACTAAGATTATGCATGACATGTCGCGTCTCTTGAAATCCACGCTAGGGGGATTCAAGAGGTTCACGTTATGGGGACGGGATACGCTCCACAAGGTAGGCCTGCACGAAATTAAGAAGAGTTCGAACATGAATACTACTTCTTATGGGTGCATAATCTTAAGTAACTAAACAATGATTTTAAACTATATCCAAAGGTGGGATACTAGACTTAGATTTAAGGAGTTATTACCCAATGGTGGGGTATTTACGGAGACATTTGATGAGTAAAACCGCAAGTGCACGGTTCTACCGAAGTAGTAAAGAGAGAGTATCGTTGCAACAAGGAGTTGTTTAATTTAATTAACTTTTTAGAGGATGATTAGAAGAAAGTTCAGTTGTAAAAGTTTGATTTTTAACAGAGAAAAATAATAATAAAAGGCGCCTTGGGATTATTGGTCCAAGTCCTTCACAAACAAACCCTAAACCGTTAATTTTATATTGGACCCACTTTCTAAAGACAAGTTTCTCTTAAGCGTATCAAAGCTTCTCTCGAAGTCATTGAGTGTGTTCCTCTACCAATCACGCCTATTCTCATGGTTGATTGCTATTAGAATCCTTAAAGAACAAAACTTCATGTGTCTCAAGGTTTGCTAGAATATTCTCATGTTTCGCAATCCTTGTCTAATTTCACTTGTTCCAATATCGATGAATTAACAGATATTAACCCTCCGCGTTCGCTTTATGAGTTTGTTATTTGTTAATTCATTATAAAAATGGTGAAATTAGATTAGAAGATAGATTTATATAAAATTAGGGTTTATGGTTTGGTTTGATTAGGATTATGTCATTAAGACTTATCCAACAATCCCAAGACAAGAAGAGTCTACTCACACATGTTCATCGTAGACAAAGAGGAGAAAAAGAAGAACATAAAATAACAAGAGAATAAAAGAAAGAACTTTTATTAAGAAAGACAATTGTCACTATTGAATTCCAAGAACAAAAGATGGATTTACAAACTAGATGGTTGCTCTATTTATAGTCTAACATTGACTTGAGCCCCAAGAATAAATAACTAAAGTGTTGCACAAGAAACCATGGGCTCTAGGTCAGAAATACTAAAATAGGCAGCTTGTCGGAGAAGCAAAAGCAGCAAAAATGTATTATGAGGTGTCAATTGTATATTATGGTGAAGGATCTTCAAACTTCTTTGCACAATATATTTTCTTGTACAAAATCTTCATGTTTTTAGAACAAATTAGCTCCAAGGATATTTTTGCATGAGATCTTCATATTTCAGCTCCAAATTTGTTCCAAAGATATTTTTGCATAAGATCTTCATATTTTGGCTCCAAATCTCCTTTCTTTTGCTCCAAGACTCAATCTTTTGAATATTTGTTTCTGAAATATAAAAGATTGCAATTGAAGTAAAATAGTTCTAAAAAGAAAATAATATTAAATAAAACGAAATCAAATATAAATAAAACAGACTCAAATATTATATTAATAACACTAATTATTGACTCATCATCATTCATGCATTAGATGACTCAAACAAACGCCCAATGGTGGGGGTAATGAACATCGAGTTTTAGGATTCATTACCCAATGGTGGGGTAGTGGCGATTCATATGCATTAGGTGATTCAGAATAATGCCCAACGGTGGGGTACTGAACATCAAACTTTATGAGTTATTACCCAACGGTGGGGTATTGCCCAATGGTGGGGTATATTGTTCAATGGTGGGACATTTGGCTCCGCATTGAGGTGAAATCCGAATCATGAGCATTGACATATAGACTAACCAATAGGGATTAACGCATTTTAGTCAGGTGGTAACTTAAGGCTAGGGTGGTGAGTATGAAACTGAATAATGTACGGTGTCTTTATTTACTTATTTATTTATTCTTTTTTTTTTGTTATCTTTTGTTTAAATCTTTATCTGCATGCATATTTGTACTATGTTTGTTAGTTGGAGATGACCCTTAGTTTTGGAAAGATGACCGTCAATCCGTATTTCCTCCTTGGCGGTGACGCCGGGGAGGCAAAGTGATCTAGTAGATGAAGACGCAAGTAAAACAGCGATGCACATTTGGAGGCCTAATATATTCTGAAACTGGTATCAGCCTTGTTGAGAAAACTTTTCACAAGCATCCAGAACTATGACCAGCTAGGTTTAGTCTTGGGTAGGAAAAAAAAAGAGGCCAAGTGTTTTGTTCGTAGGAAAATTATATTTTTGATGTAAGAAAACTCTGATTTACTATTTTGAAAATTCAAAGAGAAACTTATTTATTGGTTTATTTTAAATTCGGCAAGTTTTACGTTACTTTTATTATTTTTAAAGAAAAAAAATATTCGTCTTTTCACTATCAATTTTGCTAATTAACGTCCGAAAAATTCGGGTCGTTTGCTCGTGGCAAAGGTAAGGAAAAGGCTACAGATTGATCATGCTCGATGGATTTTGTGCTTATGTCCTTTCGTTGATGTTATGTTTATATATATTAGTCGTAATGGACCTCAATGTTACTTGTTTCATTCGACTTATTATGTATAATTATTGTAACATATGACTTGAGACAGTTTTGTACTCTGAATCTCAACTTATTTGGTATTTCCTTATTGTATAATTAATGTATACAGTATCAGTTTTAATGCTTATGCCAAATACTTCTAGACATGTTTAGTATGGGCGTTAAAATGAACATATTCATCTAGTTTGTTACCCCTTTTAAATGATAAAGGACAAAAAACAGACATATATATATATATATATATATATATATATATATATCATTTATAACATATTTTTAATATTTAAATTTATTTTTATCTTTTTGTTACATGTGTTATTTGTATTGAAAATTAAGAGCATTTTTGGAAATAGATAAAGCTAACCCAAAAGAGCTGAAAAAGGTTGTTTTCTTTAAATATAGTATAGATTATTAGTAAATGCTAATCCTTATACTAAATGCAAAATTTAATGGATTGACTCTTAATAAATAACCTAAATTAAAATTAGACTCAATCTAACGTAGATATTATATTAACCGTTATTTTTACTATGAATCCCTTAATGCAATGTTAAATAATAAAAATGACCTAAACTAAGACTCTTAAAAAAACCAATAAACGAATGTGCTTAGTTCCTAAATTGGAAAACGAAAAAAAAGAAAAAGAAAAATGGTTAGTATTAAATAAAAACAATGCAAAACAGAAAAATAAACTATGTTAATAACGACTAAAATAAAATAAATTATATGATAAACTAGACTCTAAAAAAAATGACTCAACTAGGATTATATTTTTTGGTATTTTTAAATTTTTGAAAACAGAAAATTAAAATGCGGAAAAATAAATGACTGAAAAAATAAATGACAGAAAAATAAAGATAAAAAATAAGTAACTTGAATCGCTTAGTCGAAAATATCAACAATTCCCTGCAACGGCGCCAAAAACTTGATGTGTAGATTAGGCAAGTGTACCAAATCGTTTACTAAATAATAAAGCGATAAGTACAGTATCGTATCCACATGGATTGTCATTTCATCCAAACAGTTCTCATTACTTATTTTTAAAATTGACGATAAAATAAAATACAAGGGTTAGAGAGTTCCAAATTATATATGTTTTCAATAGAGCAAGTTTACTTGTTTTTGGTTGCAGAAAAGTAAGCAGCTGTTAGAATTCTTCAAATCCCCCTATTTATATCTTTGAATATTAAATAACAGTCATGTCACATTTATTTATATTAGCTAGACTATACAAGTAATGAGGATGTGGGACATGACTAATGAGGATGTGGTTGCACTTGCTGGTCACACGGTGATCCTTAAGTGTGGGGTCTTACCACCTCAAAAGTAAATGAAAGCATAGACTTTATATTTGTTTTCCACCATTCCCAAGGCAATAAAGGCCAAGGTTCCATACGTCCACCCATCTATGAAGCTTAAGACACTTATAACACACTCTCTCTCGCACTTAGTAGTTCTACAAACGGGCAGCCCTATCAGTTTATATCATACCAAGGGTTCAAGAGAATGGTTATATTAGGCTACGACTTATTTCCTTTAAATAGTTACTAGTTTCCTTAATTACAAACTAGTTACATCCTAGGTTCAACATATTTTACTTAGTATTAGAAACGTCACCTCCTAAGTAATTACTATTAGAGTGAACTCACTTTCGGTATCTTTCACTAGTTTTAACTAATTACTTCATAAACAAATATATATTAGTAGCAAGATATAAATATCAAGATATAAGAATCAGGATAATAATATCAATGTTTGGTCCTGTCAAAACCTAAGTATCTAATCTAGGATTGCACCTACTACAGAAATAAATTAAGGAATTTCCTAATAGAACTTAATAGCAAACAAAAGATAAATAAAATAAAAACGACATTAAATTAAATAAATATCCAACAAAAATAAATAGATGTTCATCTTAGAACACTAACCTAAAAAGATTTAGTTACAGATGGTAACTAAACAAATTACTAAAGATAAAAACGTACCCTAGATAATCAAGGAGATGATAGAAACTCTCCTGAAGCTCCAAAGTTGTCTTCCTCTTGAACTGTCACAGTTCTGAACGAGAAATTATGAATGAGGAAGACTGCTCTTTATAGTGAGAGTTTCTAACTTGGTTTGAGCTAAAAATGCGGGCTTTACCCACAAAAAAACATAAAATTACGGATGCGCCCCTAGCATTTTAAATGCTCGGGGCACATGGAGCATGCTCAAAGCGCATGAGAGTGCACCTTGAAACATGCTCAAGGCTCATGCAAGATGCCCAAGGCGCATGGATTTCTTTTTCCACTTACTCCGATTTTCCGTCATTTTAGGTCTTCGTCTTAAAATAACTTGCCTCAGAACTTGGAAACATAATTCCTCCCACTGTAAAGTCTCATGATGCCTCTTGAATCGTCATTCTTGGTCTTCCCAAAGTCATCACAAATCTTCAGATGTTCTTGATTTTTCAATTTGGGTGATTTCTTCATGAATTACTTCAAAAAAAACCCTAAAATTGCTATGTTTTGGGAAAACTAGAATTACAGACTCAAATATAGAAAACATTACAAAAGTCCTGAAATCATATGCAATTGTTCTAATACTCCTCATTTTTTCTGCTAAAACCTACTGAAAATGAATGAAAAACATGCTAAGAATAATGTAAGATGATCTGTCATCAACCATCATTTTAATGTTTTATCCACATTTTTCTTTTTTCATTTTTTTCTTTTAATAACCAAGTTCTACTAGAACCTCACCAAAACTTAGAAACTTGATAATTCCAAAGAGCAACCCCAAACTTAATTTCAAACCATGACAAGTATTTCACTAACCTATCTAACCCCAAAAGGGAAATCAAACAGATATTATCAAATTGGGTGCAAACTTGTGATATGTTTCAAAGTCACATAAAAGTATCAAGAAAAACAACTAATGCATGGAGGCTCAAAGTGGTTTCACAAAGGATAATAACAATATTCAGTGTGGCTTGTAGAAGGCTCTAGGTACCAAAAACAAATGTGTCGTGTGTATGATAATAAAATTGATAGTTTGTATAGAACAATCGAAATTTCTAGCAAAAATAGAAATCAATATGGAACACTCAAAATGAAAGAAAAATAGAAGAAATATATTGGAATATATATATATATATGGCTTAAAATCTCACTGTTTATGCTATACATAATTATAGTGGTGACTTTTTCTGACTATCTTCCGCAGTAAGCTCCAATAGTTATCGCGCTCTTGAACTTTCAAAATAAGCTAGCCCTCTGCTGACAATGGTTGGAACAATTCTCCAAGACTAAAAGAAATTTTTTTTGAAAGGAAAAATTATGAAATTCATGTAAAAACAACGAGCCTAGTCACAAGTTAGCAACAAGTAAAGAACGAAATTGTGAGAAAGAGTGGCTATGTAAAATAAATGATTGAAATTTAAAAATTACTAGTAAAATAAAGAAATGGGTTGTCTCCCATTCAACGCTTATTTAGATTCTCGAGACTGATGCATGTGTCTAAGTCGAGGTATAGAACCTGAATCCTCCAGGTTCCATGTCTTCCTCTTCATCCTCTTCCTCATGACCGGACCATGGGTCTTCTTCTTTAGGCTCTGATTCTTCTTCATCAGAACCCAACCATCCATACTCGTTCTTGAATTCTTTCATGAAAGCTATCCAATCAGCAAAAAAATTGTATTTTGATGACGCCGCACATTAGGATCATCGTGCGATCAACAGGTGCAGTTAGCCATCGTAGGGATAGATCGATTAGGTTAGGAATGTCTCAAGGACCTTATCACTTGATTAGTCTACCTAAGAAAAATAAACGCGACATTACTTTTACTTAATATTCAACAATATAAACAGGGGGATTCGAAGAATCATAACAGGTGCTTACTTTTCTGCAACCAAAACAGGTAAACTTGCTCTGTTGCAAATAGATAAAAATTGCAAATCTTTAACCCTTATATTTTATAACGTCAAACTTACAAAAATAAGTAACGTGAAATGTTTGGATGAAACGACAATACATGTGGATACGATAATCTACGTATCACTTTATTACTTGGTAAACGATTTGGTACACTTGCCATATCTGACCATCAAGTTTTTGGTGCCACTGCCGGGGATTGGTGATATTTTCAACTAAGCAATTTAAATTACTTGTTCGTTTTTATATATAAAAAAAATGAGGTATAGAAAGCACAATAATTATAACCATAATTATTAATATTTATTGTTACTTCTAGAATAGTGGTACTTGGGTATTTTTGTTTGTGATTGTTTCAGGAAACACATAATGGATCATTCTTCAACAAACCAGTTCAATCATTACAACAAAATATATCCCAAGGAGTATCATATGTCTGATTATGACTTAGTGAAGTACGATCAAGGTAATTACGAGTTGATGGCAAAAGTGATATCAATGATCATGATGAAGTCACTCAACAAATTGAGGAGCTGGGAGACGTCATTAAGAGAGGAATTATGAGACACATAGAGGAACTCAACAATGAAACCGACAAGGTTTGTAGAACTCATGTCTACTTCAAAGAATTTCTTGAAAGGATACAAAGTAACAAGTTACAAAGTATCGACTCAAGTGAATTTCAAGAAGACGAGTTAACAACATCTAAAACTGCACAGTCAGTCCCTTTACCTTATATTCGTCTTTCATGTTTTTCAACTAATGACACCACCTCTTGGACAAAAGGACAAGAGCAGGATAAAAAGGAAAATACCCTTAACAAATCCTCCCCTGAAATTGTAGTACAAGAGATTGTTGGATACATTCACACTAAAGTCAAGAAAGGATAACAATGTTATCACGTGTCAAAAACTCATCTTAATAAGGAAGAAGCGCTATGAGTGCAACCAACATTACAAGCCCAGTTCAAAGAGAAGCAGAATACCCCAATGTTCAAGCCTCTTGTCGAAAAAGATTCCATTTTATAAATGAGTAGACGGCAAATCCTTGATGATAGTGAGAACCCTTGCGAACTCCCTGACCTAAGCAAGCTATCATATCCTCAAAAGTTGAAGAGAAAAGACCTTACTACATTGTTGTACCCTAATTTTTGACCGATTCATTTTTTACGTTGATCGTTTTTTTCAGTCGTCCGTTCGCACGCGAATTCCCGTAATATCTGCGTTTGTTCGTATCTTGTGGTCGCATTTACTTTTCGTTCGTCGTTTATTTTTAATGTCGCTCGCGTTTTATTTTCGTAATTTTTAATCGCGTTTTGTGCGTTTTTTAGCGTAGCGTAGCGTTTGCGTTCGTAAAGTTTATTTCATTCACGTCGTTGATTTATTGTTATTTAGCGTAATTAAGCCGCGTATTTCAGTCGTATCAGACGAAATTTCGGCAGAGAGGTATTTTAAAATACCTCATTTTTTGGTTCCGACGGGACATTTTTATTTTTATTTATTTAATTTTCGTTTTCCATTTTTAACCATTTATTTAGTCATTTATTTTTTCATTTTACTTATTTATTGTTATTTATTTATCAGATTTATTATTTATTTTAGTCTTTGTCCACATGTCATTGTATCATTGGTCCAATCCAGCTTTTCCTCCAAGAAACTGCAGGGGTACTTTGGTCTTTGTTATGGCATCAGTGAACAGTACTATAAAAGTACTGTTCACGCGTCAGTTTGGTCCCCCAAGTCAGAAAAGTTACAATCAAGTCAGATCAGTCAAAAAAATCATCAAAAACACAAAATAATTTTCTCTTTCCAAAATTTTGGATCAAACTCACAAATACTCAAGAACATGAAGAACATCATATGAACTTCATGAACTCTAAAACTCAAAAATCATCACAACAACCATCAAACCACATATTTCGGCCAAATATCACCATAACAACATAGTACCAAACTCAAAAATCATCACAACAACACATTCGATCCATAAATCCGCATCCAAATCAAGCCATTTTCGGCCAAGAACCAAGGCAAGGCAAGAACACTCTACAACAACATCAACACAAACTCAAAAATCATCTACATCACATAAACCAAATTCGGCCAACAACAACAACACTCATAGGGTTTTTTTCGGACAAGAAGAAGAAGAAGAATCCGAACGTGAAAGAAGAACAAAGAAGCCATACCAAACCGAAGCAAGAAAGAGCAAGGAACAAAGGTATTCTTCTTGTTTTTTTTTTGTGTATTTTGTTTTGTAGATCTAGGGTTTTTGTGCGTTTTTTTTGAAAATCTAAGCTTGGATTTGAGTTGAGGAGGGTGAGACGAAGCTAAGGAAGTAAAAAAATTTTAAAAAATATAAGGAAAAAACCTCCGGCGCGGCGGCTCTCCGGCCGACCACCGCGCCGGAGGAGCTCCGGCCCACCGTCCGCCGTCGTTCAACTCGCCGGAGAAGATGAAGATTCATCTTCTCCGGCCACCCCCTTCTTGGTGTTCTTCGGTTGGCTTTTAGAGAGAGGAGGGAGGATTTGAATTTTTTAGAGAGAGGGAGGAGTGTGTGAAATGAGTGAAAAATAAGAGAAATTCCCTTATATATTCCCTGGAGCTGGGCGGGTCACCCATGGGTCGACCCAGTACCCGCCCCAGCTCCATTACCCAGTACCCAGGCCCTTTGGTTACTACCCTTTTGCTTTCTGCACCCCCATCTTTTGCTGCCAGTCTTTGTTTCTTGGTGTAGTAATTTTTGTTTAGGTATTTTCATGCATTTTCTTGCATTTATTTTTTTTTCTTTCATACATATGATATTTGAATTAGGGTCTATGCATCATTAATTAGTGTTTTAAACCTTTACCTCATGCATTTTTTAATTCATTTAATAGTAAATTTCTATCTCACATAATGCTATTTGGACATTTTAAAATCTTTTACTTCTTTATCTTCAAAGTTACTTCCTATGTTTGTTTTGTTTATTTATGTTTTATTATTTGTTTTTTTTTGTGCTTGCATTTTATTATCCACCCTCTCATGCATTTTCTTTCTTATCATTTAGTTTATCATGATTTGTTTTAGTGAGCATAATAGAATATGTTATAATTTCATGCATTTGTTTTTTAATTAGTTAATTCATACGATGTTTAAACCATTTTTCATGCATTTTTAATATCTTAATTTTAACATCATGCATATTTTTGCTTAGTTCATAGTAAATTTTCCCCTTCATATGATTTTTATTCATTTAAACCCCCTTAAAAAAAAATTCATGCATTTTTGTTTCTTTTAATTTTGTTACTTTGCATTTAGGTTTATTTCATATGTTTGCATTTTAGTTTAAAATTGCATTTTAGTTTATAGAAGTAATCCTCATTAGAAACATTGCATGCATATTTAAATTTCTTGTCATTTATTTTGTTTTATTTTTTTATTTATTATTATCGGCTTAGTGTGTATAATTAGGGATTTGATGTAATTTATTTTCGCGTTTTTTCTCTTTCAAGACCATAGAATGTATCTAGGATATGTAATATGTAATCGGCACACGCACTGACACGCGCACCGACACACCACTTTATTTATCGCTTTACGCTATTTTATTTTTATTCCGCCGTTACGCGATTTCGTCGTTAGTTTAGAAAAATATTTTCTTCAAAAGTCAATCAAGTCAAACTCAATTTTATTTTAAGTAAACCTTGGTATGTAATCCGAGTGATTTTCTTTTTATTTTCCTTAATCAAATGTTAATTAATTTAATATCCACATTAGACATGGATTTCGTACATTTAAAATTAACCAACTTCATCGTATTTTCTTCTCATGCCTTGAGGCCTCTCATCTCTTCTTAAAATCTTTTCAAAAAATGTTAAAATCAATTCAACTCATCAAATATGTTCTTAAGCCGAACTACTTGATTTTGATCCCGATTTATTTGGGTAAGTAGGCAAAGAGTTCCGACTCTTCCAAATCAATAAAAATAACCAAAAACATGCTTCTTCTTTCTCCCTTCTTTCACTTTAACTCTTAACTTTTTTAATATAAGTAAAATCAATTTAGCGCAAGATTAGAGAATAGGTAGAAGGTTCCTATGGAATACCATAGTCGGTTAGGGTGCTTAACACCTTCCCCAATCGAAACCAACCTCCGAATCCAAGGTCTCAAGGGTTTTTACTCACTTTTTTCCCTTCCCGCGAATAAAAGTTGAGAGTTCAATGATTCAAGGTTCGAATCTAATCAATGATTTTGATACCCGAAAATCACGAGCACAGAAATGGCGACTTCACTGGGGACCTTTTTGAGGGTTAAGCCTATTTTATCTTTCTTTACTTTTGCGCTTTATTTGCTTATGCTTTTGTAAATACGTGCCTAATTGTTTACTTTTTACGTGAGTGGCGAGATAAGTCCTATACCCGGGCTTGAGTGAAATATAAGATAGGAGTGGTAGAATCATAGTGACATGCCGAGAGTATTCTCGTGTGGTGGAACATGTGATATAACCACACTTAGCGGAGGATCTTGAAGTGATATACGTCGGCGTGTGTTGTCGCGCTTAGACATTATTGCTTTTAAGTTTCCGCCGAAGCTAAGGACCTTAGTTACCTTTAACCCATCTTGGCCATTAGGATGTAGTGCGGTGGCTAACCAAGTGTTGTCTTGGTCTTAGTCGATACGCGATGCTACACTCAAACTAGACTCTCCTACGGACGCTGTTGGACCGGGTGTCGTCTCGGGAATCCAATAAAGTTCGGAGGGGGTTGTAATTTGGGAACTGTGTTAGAACCCTGGTTACAAGTGCATCTGAGACCTTAGTCCTTACCAGATGGCGTGTTTACCCTCAGCTCCAACTTTGTGGACTTAACCTCCCATGTTTTCTATGTTCTTTAGCATAATCATGCATACATGCATTCATACATAGATACTCTTTTTGCATCCATTAAAACGTCGAAGGACTTATGTAATCTCTTTTTTTTGTAAACATATTAGATATGGAGGGTGTTGTGAAGAAAATTGTGAAGAGGACTAAGAAGTATGATTTCAAGAAACCGGATTTGGAGAATTTAAGGAAGCTAGCAAGGAGGTTGACTAGCCCGGACCACTTTCGTGAGCGGTATGGTTATTTACTTAGTATTCTCAAGACAGATGTCGATGAAGGACTCCTCCATACTTTGGTCCAGTTCTATGACCCACTTTACCACTGTTTTACTTTCCCGGATTATCAGCTTATGCCTACACTTGAGGAGTACTCTTATTGGATCGGTTTACCCATACTCGACAAAGTACCTTTCCATGGTCTTGAACCCGCACCCAAGTTTCCAACCATTGCGGCTGCTCTTCATCTTGAAATCTCCGAGATAAAAGCTAATCTTACCCTTAAAGGAGGTCTCCAATGCCTACCCTTCAATTTCCTATACCAAAAAGCCACTACTTTCTCCGAGAGATCCAATGCCGACGCCTTTGAAGCCATCCTTGCTTTACTCATCTATGGTATTGTGCTTTTCCCGAATGTTGACAATTTCATTGACATGAATGCTATCCAGATTTTCATTACCCAGAACCCTGTCCCTACCTTGCTTGCCGACACCTACTTGTCCATCCATGACCGCACATCTAAAGGACGTGGAGTTATCGTTTGTTGTACCCCCTTGCTCTACACCTGGTTTACCTCCCATTTACCTCGCCCTAAAATTCGATCTGAGTTCATTCCATGGTCGGAGAAGCTCATGGCTCTCACCCCAGATGATATAGTGTGGTACAACTCGGCTTATGATACTGGAGTGATCATTGACCATTGTGGGGAGTTCTCCAATGTGCCTCTTCTTGGTATACACGGGGGCATCAGTTATAACCCGCTTCTTGCCAGACGTCAGTTTGGGTACCCTATGAGGATGAGACATGCTTACCTCTTCTTATCCAGTGAGTTTTTCTTGTACAAGGAGGATGTTAATGATAAGAGATCGCAGTTTGTGCAAGCTTGGCGATCCATTATCAGGTTGAACAAGAGCCAGTTGAAGTATAAGTCAAATGTGACTCATGAATCTTATATCGATTAGGTCATTGATAGAGCTTCTCAGATAGGGATGCCTTACCCCCTGCTAAGATCTTTAACTGCAACTATTCCAACAATGCCAGTGCCTTTACCTCCTAAAACCATGGAGGAGTATCAGGCGCGTTTGGTTGAGTCAGAGCGTGAAAGTGCTGATTGGAAAGAGAAATATCATGCAGCTAAGCGTGAGAATGACACTCTCATGGGTCTTTTAGAAGAAGAGAATTGGAAAAATCATAAGAAAGATCAAGAGATTGCTGAGCTGAAAGAGCGCATCAGGGTGAAAGATGCTATACTTGAACAGGTTCCCAGGAGTAAGAAGAAACGCATGGATTTCTTCGCTGGTCCGCATTCAGAGTTGGAGGAGTAGTCTGCTTCAAGAGCTTGAGATCTTCATCTGTTGTTTCCTTTTATTGTATTTTCTTAAGTTTTCTATTATGTACTTTGAAGTCTATCCCTTGGCTCAGTTTGTTTAAAAGGGAATTATCTTGTTTTGCTTTTTATTTTTTGTAATGAATGTTTAGGATTGTTATGTTTACAAAAGATTGTTTATATAAGTTCTTCGATGAATCAAAAAATTGCATTATTTTTGCATTTAGCATATCATGCATCATACTGCATCCATAAACTGTCAAAACCGAGTCTCATATTTCTCTCATTTCTGCCTCAGTCAAGGAAAGTGGCCCGGCGTATTCAGTACAAGCCTTCTCGCATCCACAACACTCGGGCAATTGTTAAAAAGAAGATGGATTTGATGGAACAAGAGAACAGGGACCTCAAAGAGCAGGTTATTACACTCAGAGAGGGGATGGATAAGTTGACAGTTATGATGGAGGCTATAATGGCCAATCAGGCACAAGCGGCAGCTACCCAGCCGATTCTTGATGTTATCCCGGTTCAACCAGTTCTTGATGCTCAGCCAATTCCTGTTGTTGTGTCTGCTGCACAAAATTCTCCTGTGGTTGTTTCGTCTGCCCAGACTGGTCCTACACAACCAATCCTTACTGCTACGGCTGCTGGCACTGCGCAGCCCACACCGGCTGGTTTTTCTTTTGGAGATGCATCAAATATGTACAATGAAGGTCTTCGTCCTCCCGGTTTTGCTTATCACCCTCAGAACTACATGTCCAAAGAGTATCCTTGGAGTATGCCTCTTACAGCTAATGAAGGTGTACGCTTTGCTGGCCCAGAAATGCCAACTCCTTATGGACAACAAGCAACGCCACTTTTTCATCATGGACAGTTATTCCCTCAAGCTGTCATGAATCACACGGCACCCATTGTGCACACTGCTCAGCAGGAGGAAGGACCAATTTATCATTCGGGTAGTGTGGTAGGAGATGACAGAATGGTAAGTCTGGAAGAGAAGTACGACGTAGTGCAGAAAGAACTGAGAGCTCTTCGTGGTAAAGACATCTATGGTCAGAATGTGCACGATCTTTGTTTGGTCCCAAATGTGGTATTGCCTCCCAAGTTCAAGACTCCGGATTTCGTCAAATATGAAGGGAACACTTGTCCGCAGAGTCACCTGGTTATGTATGTAAGGAAGATGACAGCCTACAAAGACAATGAACCTTTGCTCATTCATTGTTTCCAAGACAGTTTGACTGGTCCCGCACAAATATGGTATATGAATCTGAAGGGTATCACCACCTTCGAGGAACTGGCTAGGGCTTTCATACAGCAGTACAGGTATAACATACATCTGGGGCCTACCCGAAGGGAACTGCAAGCTATGACTCAAAAGGATAAAGAGTCTTTCAAGGAGTATGCTCTCCGCTTTATTCAAAAATCGGCCCAAATCCGCCCTGCTTTGGAGGAAAGAGAAATGGCTGATCTATTCTTTGAAACTTTGAGTCCCTACTACTCGGAGAAAATGATTGGTTGCGCATCGCAGAAGTTTACTGAGATGGTTGATGCGGGGGTTCGCATTGAAGATTTGGTCCGTAAAGGAATTCTGGCCAAAGAAAGTAGTGTATCAAGTGCTTCGTCAGGTGGGTCGTCTAATGGACCCAAGAAATTTGGAAACAGTTATCCAAAGAAGAGTGCTCAGGAAGTCAGTATGGTAGCCCAGGGTGGATCCCAGCCAATATATCCAAACTACCCTTTCATTGCCAATATTCCACCACCTTTTCCAGCTCCACAAAATCAACATTACCACCCACAAACGCCCCAAAGGCCTCCACCATTCTATCCACCACTATATCAACAACCGTATCCACAACCTTTCTACCAACAACCATATTATCCACCACCACCTCAACAACAACAGCCTCGTAATCGAGCCCCACAACAGCCAAATCGCCTACCCAGAAAAGAGTTTCCCCCCATACCCATGTTGTATGCAGACTTGCTACCCTCTTTATTAGCAAGGAATCTTGTGCAGACTAGGCAGCCTCCTCGTCCACAGAACCCACTACCTCCATGGCACCGTGCTGATCTTACTTGTGCCTTTCACCAAGGGGCACCTGGGCATGATGTTGAGCATTGCTACCCGCTCAAAGAAGAAGTTCAGAGATTGATTCAAAGCAAAGAGTTGTCCTTCGAGGATACCAATTCCAATACTCAGAATAACCCTTTGCCATCTCATGGGCCGGCTGTTAATATGATTCAGGAGGATCAAGATTTGAGTCTAATTCTCAGGGCTCAAGATATCAGAACTCCTTTGGTCCCGATTCACGCCAAGATGTGCGAAGCCAACATGTTTAACCACGATCATGATGTTTGTAAAGTGTGTTCTATGGATCCCCGAGGGTGTGAGAAAGTCCAGGAGGATATACAAGGATTGATTGACAGAAAAGAGCTGATTGTCAAGAAGGAATCCAGGAATGTTTGTGTTATTACTCCGGTGTTTAAGAATCTTGAGGTAGTCCGTGATAATGTGAAGTCAGACGTAACTCCTCTAGTGATCCGCTTGCCAGGACCTGTTCCTTATACTTCTCAGAAGGCCATACCCTACCGGTATGAGGCAACTATTGTGGAGAATGGTAAAGAGATCCCTCTGCACTCTGCAGATGCTGTCATAAATATAGCAGGTGTGGGCAAAGTAATAAGGAGTGGGCGTATTCTCCCCACTATTGTGCACAACGAGAATGCTACTCCGAATGTGCCAGTGCAGAATCGTGACAAGGGTAAAGGTGCCAGCCAACCTGAGGGGATCATTCAGGAAGGTAGTGATGAGATTTTCAAGCTGATCAAAAAGAGTGAATACAAGATAATCGATCAGTTGTTGCAAACTCCGTCCAAAATTTCCATAATGTCTTTACTTATGAACTCTGGAGCTCATAGGGACACTCTGATGAAGATTTTGGCTCAAGCATATGTGGATCCCGATGTTACCTTGGGGCAATTCGGGAGCATAGTTGGGAATGTAACTGCGTGTAATAACCTGAGCTTTAGTGATGAAGACCTCCCGGCGGAGGGAAGAAACCACAACTGGGCTTTGCACATTTCCGTCCTTTGTAAGTCAGACTCGATGTCGAATGTGTTGATAGACACTGGTTCTGCCCTCAATGTGATGGCAAAAACTACTTTGGAAAGGTTGGCATACCGTGGCGCCCAGTTGAGGCCAAGTGCAGTGATGGTAAAAGCATTCGATGGATCTAGGAAGTCGGTGATTGGGGACATAGACTTGCCTATCACGGTGGGCCCTCATACCTTCAAGGTTACATTCCAAGTCATGGACATCCAAGCTTCATACAGTTGCTTACTTGGACGACCGTGGATCCATGAGGCTGGAGCAGTGACCTCCACCCTTCATCAGAGGCTAAAATTTGTAAGTTGTGGAAAGCTGATAACGGTAATTGGTGAATCAGCCCTATTGGTTAGTCATTTGTCTGCTTTCTCCTATATTGGTGCTGATGATGTAGAAGGAACTTCTTTTCAGGGGTTCTCTGCGGAAGGAGGAGTCGCTAAGAAGGGTGAGACTTGTATGGCCTCCTTGAAGGATGCCCGGAAGCTTGTACAAGATGGTAAAACAGGAGGCTGGGGTCAGTTGGTACAGCTGCCTGAGAACAAGCGGAAAGAGGGTCTCGGTTTCTCTACCAGTCAGTCGAGCGCCAGTTTCAAGCCAGTTGAGGGTATTTTTCACAGTGATGGGTTTATTCATGCTCCACATGAAACCAATGCTATCCTGGAAGATTAGTCGGAAGAGGTTGCACCTGTCTTTGTCACACCTGGAGGAGCCTGTTGCAATTGGATCGCTGTGGATATTCCTTCTGTGATGCATGTGTCTAAGTAATATGTTTGTCTACTTTTTCGTTTTTTAAGAAAACTCTTTTCGTCCTGCCCCAGACGAAAATGAACTCTTGTAGGGCTTTTGGTTTTATCTTCAAGTATTGTCGTTATTAATGAAAAAACGTCGTTTCTATCATAACTGTTTTATTTTTTATTTACTGCTTTTTCTGGAAAAATGGTAATAGAAAAATCCCAAAAAAAATTTATGCTCTTTTTCTTTTTAAATCAATCAAATTCAAAAGTCTGCATTTACACATTTACTAAAATCAATCATAAATCATGTGCAGACTGAACATACATAAGCCCGTTGAACACAGTGACCCTATGCTTCTGCCCAACTTTGAATCCCCTGTTTACGAGGCTATGGTAGAGGAGGATGTTGAGATTCCTGATGAGATCAGATGGATGTTAGAGCAAGAGAAAAAGATCATTCAGCCTCATGAGGAAGAATTAGAATTGATCAATCTGGGTACTGAGGAGGATAGAAAAGAGATCAAGATTGGAGCGTCATTGGAAGTTACTGTCAAAAGAAAGGTAATTGAACTTCTCAGAGAGTACGCTGACATTTTTGCTTGGTCATACAAAGACATGCCAGGATTAGATCATGAAGTTGTAGAACACCGCTTGCCTTTGAAACCTGAGTGTCCTCCGGTCAAACAGAAGCTCAGAAGGTCTCATCCTGATATGGCTCTCAAGATCAAAGAAGAAGTGCGGAAGCAGATTGATGCAGGCTTTCTAGTTACATCCGAGTATCCTCAGTGGTTGGCCAACATTGTGCCTGTTCCGAAGAAAGATGGTAAGGTCAGAATGTGTGTTGATTACCGAGATTTAAACAAGGCAAGTCCGAAGGATGATTTCCCTCTACCTCATATTGATGTATTGGTTGATAGTACAGCTCAATGCAAAGTTTTCTCCTTCATGGATGGTTTCTCTGGTTACAATCAGATCAAGATGGCTCCTGAAGATAGAGAAAAGACGTCTTTCATCACGCCGTGGGGCGCTTTCTGCTATGTAGTAATGCCATTTGGTTTGATAAATGCTGGTGCCACTTATCAGAGGGGTATGACCAAGATATTCCATGATATGATGCACAAAGAGATAGAAGTTTATGTGGATGATATGATTGTCAAGTCTGGTACTGAAGAGGAACATGTTGAGTATCTGTTGAAGATGTTCCAGCGGTTGAGAAAGTACAAGCTCCGTTTGAATCCTAATAAATGTACTTTTGGTGTCCGATCAGGGAAACTTTTGGGCTTCATTGTTAGTCAGAAAGGCATTGAAGTAGATCCCGACAAAGTCAGAGCCATTCGGGATATGCCCGTTCCAAAAACAGAGAAACAAGTCAGAGGTTTTCTCGGGAGACTGAATTATATTTCCAGGTTTATCTCTAATATGACTGCTACTTGTGGGCCGATATTCAAGTTACTCCGCAAAGATCAAAGGATTGTTTGGACGGAAGATTGTCAGAAGGCATTCGACAGTATCAAGGAGTATTTGCTTGAACCTCCAATTCTTGTCCCTCCAGTTGAAGGAAGACCGTTGATCATGTATTTGACTGTGTTAGAAGATTCCATGGGTTGTGTACTCGGACAGCAAGATGAAACTGGTAGAAAAGAGCATGCAATTTATTACTTAAGCAAGAAGTTCACAGATTGTGAATCCCGATACTCGGCACTTGAGAAGACTTGTTGTGCTTTAGCCTGGGCTACCAAACGTCTCCGGCACTATATGATCAATCATACCACTTGGTTGATATCCAAAATGGATCCAATCAAGTATCTCCTGGAGAAGTCGTCGATATCAGGAAGAATTGCTCGTTGGCAGATGTTATTGGCCGAGTTTGATATTGAATACCATACTCAGAAAGCAATCAAAGGGAGTATCCTTGCAGATCACTTGGCTCATCAACCGGTCGAAGATTATCAACCTGTTAAGTTTGATTTCCCTGATGAAGAGGTCATGTATTTGAAGATGAAAGATTGTGATGAACCGTTGTTTGGTGAAGGTCCAGATCCTGAGTCTGAATGGGGTTTGATTTTTGATGGGGCCGTTAATGCTTATGGCAATGGAGTTGGGGCAGTCCTTGTCACACCTGAGGGTACTCACATCCCTTTTACTGCAAGGCTACGATTTGATTGTACAAACAACATGGCAGAATATGAAGCTTGCATCATGGGCATTGAAGAAGCAATCAATATGAGGATTAAGAATATTGATATATGTGGAGATTCAGCCTTGGTGATTAATCAGATCAAAGGGAAGTGGGAAACTCACCATGCTGGTCTGATCCCGTACAGAGATTATGCAAGACGGTTGTTAACTTTCTTCAACAAAGTGGAGTTGCGTCACATTCCCCGTGATGAGAATCAGATGGCAGACGCTTTGGCCACCTTGTCTTCGATGATCAAAGTAAATCGTCACAATGATGTGCCATTAATCAGTGTGCAGTTCCTTGAAAGGCCCGCTTATGTGTTTGCAGTTGAAGTACTTGCTGATGGTAAGCCATGGTTTCATGATATCAAGGTTTTCCTTCAAACTCAAGAGTATCCGCTTGGGGCATCTCACAAAGATAAGAGGACTTTGAGAAGACTGTCTGGTAATTTCTTCCTGAATGAAGATGTATTGTACAAAAGAAACTTTGATGCAATGTTGCTCAGGTGTGTGGATGAACGTGAAGCAGATTTATTGATGCATGAGATACATGAAGGTCCCTTTGGTACTCATTCCAGTGGACATGCAATGGCTAAGAAAGCATTGAGGGCAGGTTATTACTGGATAACGATGCAAAATGATTGTTATAATTATGCCAAGAAGTGCCACAAATGTCAGATATATGCAGATAAGAGCCATGTACCACCATCTATGCTCAATGTTATCTCTTCTCCGTGGCCTTTCTCCATGTGGGGCATTGATATGATTGGTCGGATTGAACCAAAAGCTTCTAATGGACATCGTTTCATACTAGTGGCTATTGATTACTTTACCAAGTGGGTTGAAGAAGCATCCTTCGCCAATGTAACCAAGCAAGTAGTGGTTCGGTTCATCAAGAATAACATCATCTGCCGTTATGGTATTCCTAACAAGATCATCACGGATAATGGTACAAATTTGAACAACAACATGATGAAAGAATTGTGCGATGACTTCAAGATTGAACATCACAACTCTTCCCCATACAGGCCTCAGATGAATGGTGCGGTTGAGGCTGCAAATAAGAATATCAAGAAGATCGTGCAAAAAATGGTGGTTACTTACAAAGATTGGCACGAGATGTTACCCTATGCTTTACATGGATATCGTACCTCAGTGCGTACTTCAACAGGGGCAACCCCGTTCTCTTTGGTATATGGTATGGAAGCAGTGCTCC
This sequence comes from Medicago arabica, assembly GCA_946800305.1. Classification (NCBI taxonomy): domain Eukaryota; kingdom Viridiplantae; phylum Streptophyta; class Magnoliopsida; order Fabales; family Fabaceae; genus Medicago; species Medicago arabica. The sequence continues at coordinate 37,399,692 of OX326964.1, forward strand.
CCGTGGAGGTGGAAATCCCATCTTTGAGAGTCTTGATGGAGGCTGAATTAACTGAAGCTGAGTGGTGCCAGAGTAGGTATGAGCAATTGAATTTGATTGAAGAGAAACGCATGACCGCTTTGTGTCACGGACAACTGTATCAATCAAGGATGAAGCAAGCGTTTGACAAGAAGGTTCATCCCCGTGAATTCAAAGAATGAGACCTTGTGATCAAGTGTATCAAATCTTTCCAACTTGATCCCAGGGGCAAGTGGTCTCCGAATTATGAAGGTCCTTATGTGGTCAAGAGAGCGTTCTCTGGTGGTGCTTTAATCCTTACAAATATGGATGGAGAAGATTTACCTCGTCCTGTGAATTCTGATGCAGTCAAGAAATACTTTGTCTAAAGATATATGAAAAGAACAGCTCGGTAGGCCGAAAACCCGAAAGGGCGGTTCAGGCAAAAGTTAGGGACTTCAAAAAAAAAAAAGAAGAGAAAAATACAAAAAAGCAATGACTATGTGAAGCACGATTTTGAGAAGGTACTTTGGTTCAGTTCAGAAATGGCGACCTCAGCCAGGTTTTAGTGTTATGTGGTCCTTACCCAGTTTCAGTTTGGTTAACGGGTGGTACCCCGATTGTGGTTTGATTCATCTCCAGTGATTTTATCCCCAGTGAAGAATGCTAAGTGTTGGCACTGTAATACCGGGTCACTATCCTTACGACCTGCCCAATCTTGTCTCGTCAGTTTCACCAATATATTTTCATACATGTTCATTCATTCATGCATACATATCATGCATACTGATATCATTCATATGCATTTTACCTATGTGTCGTACTCCATGTGTATCCAGTAAAGTTTGTCATCATTAATGTGTTCATTTCGGTCTGTTTATCAATTAAGTTTCTTTCAAGTGGCAGGTCCCACCTTTCAATTTTCCCCAGTATCTCGTTGAAGCATTTTGTACGAAGAGTACTTGTTTGTACCCGGTATTTTGTTCAACAAATTTGCCTCAGTAATAGTAACTCATCACCAGTATTCCAGTTCGTATGTTCGTCGTTACCCCAGTAAAGGTAATTGACAGTTTTACCCTTCGTATGTTCGTCATTACCCCAGTAAAGGTAATTGACAGTTTTACCCTTCGTATGTTCGTCATTACCTCAGTAAAGGTAATTGACAGTTTTACCCTTCGTATGTTCGTCATTACCCCAGTAAAGGTAATTGACAGTTTTACCCTTCGTATGTTCGTCATTACCCCAGTAAAGGTAATTGACAGTTTTACCCTTCGTATGTTCGTCATTACCCCAGTAAAGGTAATTGACAGTTTTACCCTTCGTATGTTCGTCATTACCTCAGTAAAGGTAATTGACAGTTTTACCCTTCGTATGTTCGTCATTACCCCAGTAAAGGTAATTGAAAGTTTTACCCTTCGTATGTTCGTCATTACCCCAGTAAAGGTAATTGACAGTTTTACCCTTCGTATGTTCGTCATTACCCCAGTAAAGGTAATTGACAGTTTTACCCTTCGTATGTTCGTCATTACCTCAGTAAAGGTAATTGACAGTTTTACCCTTCGTATGTTCGTCATTACCTCAGTAAAGGTAATTGACAGTTTTACTCTTTCGTATGTTCGTTGTTACCCCAGTAAAGGTAATGACCAGTATTTTCTTTTCGTATGTTCGTCTTTACCCCTGTAAAGGTAATAGACATCTTTTTCTCCCCAGTAGCACTTTATTTGGTCCTCGAGTTAGTATCTTCGTCGTCATTGCATTCGTACTTGCATAACAGACAACCCATATTATTACATCCATAAAGCTTTCTCGATTTCTGAGTTGGTCAAAAATTGGTGTACTTGATATTTAAGTCTCTCCGGCCCGTCGTTTCAAAAAAACCTCGTCTTTTTAAACCCTCGTGACGGAGAAACTTAAATAGGGGCATCTGTTGTACCCTAATTTTTGACCGATTCATTTTTTACGTTGATCGTTTTTTTCAGTCGTCCGTTCGCGCGCGAATTCCCGTAATATCTGCGTTTGTTCGTATCTTGTGGTCGCATTTACTTTTCGTTCGTCGTTTATTTTTAATGTCGCTCGCGTTTTATTTTCGTAATTTTTAATCGCGTTTTGTGCGTTTTTTAGCGTAGCGTAGCGTTTGCGTTCATAAAGTTTATTTCATTCACGTCGTTGATTTATCGTTATTTAGCGTAATTAAGCCGCGTATTTCAGTCGTATCAGACGAAATTTCGGCAGAGAGGTATTTTAAAATACCTCATTTTTTGGTTCCGACGGGACATTTTTATTTTTATTTATTTAATTTTCGTTTTCCATTTTTAACCATTTATTTAGTCATTTATTTTTTCATTTTACTTATTTATTGTTATTTATTTATCAGATTTATTATTTATTTTAGTCTTTGTCCACATGTCATTGTATCATTGGTCCAATCCAGCTTTTCCTCCAAGAAACTGCAGGGGTACTTTGGTCTTTGTTATGGCATCAGTGAACAGTACTATAAAAGTACTGTTCACGCGTCAGTTTGGTCCCCCAAGTCAGAAAAGTCACAATCAAGTCAGATCAGTCAAAAAAATCATCAAAAACACAAAATAATTTTCTCTTTCCAAAATTTTGGATCAAACTCACAAATACTCAAGAACATGAAGAACATCATATGAACTTCATGAACTCTAAAACTCAAAAATCATCACAACAACCATCAAACCACATATTTCGGCCAAATATCACCATAACAACATAGTACCAAACTCAAAAATCATCACAACAACACATTCGATCCATAAATCCGCATCCAAATCAAGCCATTTTCGGCCAAGAACCAAGGCAAGGCAAGAACACTCTACAACAACATCAACACAAACTCAAAAATCATCTACATCACATAAACCAAATTCGGCCAACAACAACAACACTCATAGGGTTTTTTTCGGACAAGAAGAAGAAGAAGAATCCGAACGTGAAAGAAGAACAAAGAAGCCATACCAAACCGAAGCAAGAAAGAGCAAGGAACAAAGGTATTCTTCTTGTTTTTTTTTGTGTATTTTGTTTTGTAGATCTAGGGTTTTTGTGTGTTTTTTTTTGAAAATCTAAGCTTGGATTTGAGTTGAGGAGGGTGAGACGAAGCTAAGGAAGTAAAAAAAATTTAAAAAAAATAAGGAAAAAACCTCCGGCGCGGCGGCTCTCCGGCCGACCACCGCGCCGGAGGAGCTCCGGCCCACCGTCCGCCGTCGTTCAACTCGCCGGAGAAGATGAAGATTCATCTTCTCCGGCCACCCCCTTCTTGGTGTTCTTCGGTTGGCTTTTAGAGAGAGGAGGGAGGATTTGAATTTTTTAGAGAGAGGGAGGAGTGTGTGAAATGAGTGAAAAATAAGAGAAATTCCCTTATATATTCCCTGGAGCTGGGCGGGTCACCCATGGGTCGACCCAGTACCCGCCCCAGCTCCATTACCCAGTACCCAGGCCCTTTGGTTACTACCCTTTTGCTTTCTGCACCCCCATCTTTTGCTGCCAGTCTTTGTTTCTTGGTGTAGTAATTTTTGTTTAGGTATTTTCATGCATTCTCTTGCATTTATTTTTTTTTCTTTCATACATATGATATTTGAATTAGGGTCTATGCATCATTAATTAGTGTTTTAAACCTTTACCTCATGCATTTTTTAATTCATTTAATAGTAAATTTCTATCTCACATAATGCTATTTGGACATTTTAAAATCTTTTACTTCTTTATCTTCAAAGTTACTTCCTATGTTTGTTTTGTTTATTTATGTTTTATTATTTGTTTTTTTTTTGTGCTTGCATTTTATTATCCACCCTCTCATGCATTTTCTTTCTTATCATTTAGTTTATCATGATTTGTTTTAGTGAGCATAATAGAATATGTTATAATTTCATGCATTTGTTTTTTAATTAGTTAATTCATACGATGTTTAAACCATTTTTCATGCATTTTTAATATCTTAATTTTAACATCATGCATATTTTTGCTTAGTTCATAGTAAATTTTCCCCTTCATATGATTTTTATTCATTTAAACCCCCTTAAAAAAAAATTCATGCATTTTTGTTTCTTTTAATTTTGTTACTTTGCATTTAGGTTTATTTCATATGTTTGCATTTTAGTTTAAAATTGCATTTTAGTTTATAGAAGTAATCCTCATTAGAAACATTGCATGCATATTTAAATTTCTTGTCATTTATTTTGTTTTATTTTTTTATTTATTATTATCGGCTTAGTGTGTATAATTAGGGATTTGATGTAATTTATTTTCGCGTTTTTTCTCTTTCAAGACCATAGAATGTATCTAGGATATGTAATATGTAATCGGCACACGCACTGACACGCGCACCGACACACCACTTTATTTATCGCTTTACGCTATTTTATTTTTATTCCGCCGTTACGCGATTTCGTCGTTAGTTTAGAAAAATATTTTCTTCAAAAGTCAATCAAGTCAAACTCAATTTTATTTTAAGTAAACCTTGGTATGTAATCCGAGTGATTTTCTTTTTATTTTCCTTAATCAAATGTTAATTAATTTAATATCCACATTAGACATGGATTTCGTACATTTAAAATTAACCAACTTCATCGTATTTTCTTCTCATGCCTTGAGGCCTCTCATCTCTTCTTAAAATCTTTTCAAAAAATGTTAAAATCAATTCAACTCATCAAATAAGTTCTTAAGCCGAACTACTTGATTTTGATCCCGAGTTATTTGGGTAAGTAGGCAAAGAGTTCCGACTCTTCCAAATCAATAAAAATAACCAAAAACATGCTTCTTCTTTCTCCCTTCTTTCACTTTAACTCTTAACTTTTTTAATATAAGTAAAATCAATTTAGCGCAAGATTAGAGAATAGGTAGAAGGTTCCTATGGAATACCATAGTCGGTTAGGGTGCTTAACACCTTCCCCAATCGAAACCAACCTCCGAATCCAAGGTCTCAAGGGTTTTTACTCACTTTTTTCCCTTCCCGCGAATAAAAGTTGAGAGTTCAATGATTCAAGGTTTGAATCTAATCAATGATTTTGATACCCGAAAATCACGAGCACATTCCATTTTTTAAATGAGTAGACGGCAAATCCTTGATGATAGTGAGAACCCTTGCGAACTCCCTGACCTAAGCAAGCTATCATATCCTCAAAAGTTGAAGAGAAAAGACCTTACTACATTTACAAGGAGATGCGAGGCAATATTTCAAGGACGGTTACCTCTAAAGAAGAAGGACCCTAGAAGTCTTAATTCTATTAGGAAGTTGTGTTTGAAAGAAGCTCAGTGTAGTCTAGGAGAAGGAATAAACTCGACTTCAACATTGCTTATAGGAAAGATTGAAAGTATTCTGGCACAACCATTAATTGTCAATCTAACACTTGCAGAAGAATCAATCAAAAATTTAGATGGAATGGTGAACGACGTAGTGGTGCAAGACTCATTTTCCTCAAGAGTCTCAGTGTCACTTGCGGGGGACGAGCACATATTCCAGTAAAGAAAAGATTGGAGCACGAGAACACTTAATTCTCCTTGCAAAATTCATGGAGTTCGTTCCGAACAAGAGAAATAAGAAGGATAATTTGTTATTTCTTTCATATAGGCCACCCTAACAGGATCGAGGCGTCGAGTTGATAGACGTAAAATGAAGCGCTGCATGCGAGGCAACCCATGAGAACCGTCAGGCTCAAGACGTAAAAGAAGTGCTGAATGGGAGGAAACCCATTATATTTATTTTTCTGCAATTTACCTTTTAATAAGCTAAACTAAGATCTTTCCTTTCTAATCAACTTCATTTCTTTTTTTGTTACTAACCCTCAATTATTTTCATATAAAAATTTATTTCTTTAGCATTTACATTTACAATCTTTCCTTTTATGCTTAAATTTGTTTTACTCATGGGTATTCATTCAAAGAATTTATGGCGGAGGCTAGTTACCATTACATTTAAAAGCACGGTACTTTATGGGGCTTGCTAGTGAAGGTACTTATAGGATCACCATCTCTTTTTCCGAATAACATAACCAGCGAGATTCAAAGCAAATATTTCCATATCCATTCTAGGTTGTTAGATACTTAAATATTCCAATATATATTATGAGTATTCCATATGAATGCTATTATTGCTTGAATTTGCGACCGTTCTTTGCGGACGATCGGGTAAGTTATATTTCACACGAGGCAATTTTTTTTGGTACCTAGAGCCTTTCAAGCCACCCTTTTATATTCTTATTATAGTTTTTGAAACCACTTTGAGCCTCCAGACGAAAATTTTCATTCTTTTTAGTGACAACTCATGTCACAGTCTTACACTTTAAATGCACCATGTTTGATTTCACTTGGAGTTAGATAGGTCTTATTATGACTGCACAAGCTTTGAAAATAAGTTTGGAGTTTCTCTTTGGGTAACAGTAGAACACATTTGTCAGAAAAAAAAATAAAAAAATGTAGATGACCATGAATCTACACAAAAAGAAAAAGAAAAAAAAATCATGAGCCAAAAAATTGTCTCTTTTAAAAAAAAAAATGTTTTTGTTAAAAATAAAGATAAATTTATACTATTTTACCCATCTTGTTTGAATCAAGGAAGGAAGGATGGTAGTGCATTAATGTTTAGAAGGAATCCCTAGGTTAGTGAACAAACTCAAAGATCTTTTATTAGCCTAATTACCCAAAATATATCCACCATTAACCTAAGTGAAGTTATAACCCTCAAAGTCCTCTAAGTGTGTCAATAACTTTAACTTGACCGTCTATTTAGATTTTTTTTTAAATTTATAGCAAGGTACATTCATGTGACGACTGGAGTGGGAAAATGTCGTGACCATCACTACTGGCTTTAGGAGATACATACTTGTATCATTAGAAGAAAAAAAAATATGGCTGAGAATATAGGTTCCTTTCACCAAGTCGGACCCGCTTGAATTTATGGTGGTAAGCTAGTTGCTGATCTGCTATAAATGTGATGAATGATTCCTAAGCACAACTCCCGGAAAAAAAATGCAAAGAATAAATTATGTTTTTCTTTCGTTACTTGAGGCCAAACTACAATCTAAGTTTGGGTTGTGATGACAGGTCATCTGACGTTATTCTTAGCATGTTTTCTTTATATTCAGTGAGGTTTAGCAGCAAAAAGGAGGAGTATTAGAGAAATTGCCCATGATTTCGGGACTTTTGTAATGTTTTCTATATTTGAGTCTGTAATTCTTGTTTTCCCGAAACATAGCAATTTTAGGGGGTTTTTGAAGTAATTCACGAAGAAATCATGCAAATCGAAAAATCAAGAACATCTGAAGAATTATGAATATTTAGAAAGACAAAGAATGAAGATTCAAGAGGCCTCAGGAGACTTACAAGAGGGATGGATTATATTACCAAGTTCCAAGGCAAGTTATTTGAAGACGAAGACCTAAAACGACAGAAAATCGGAGAATTTGGGCCCAGTAATAGACCCCATATGCCTAGCACATGGAATTGGCTTGCCATGTGTAACACCCCATTTTTATTATTTATTTATTATATCGAGTTTAGTGTCTTTTATATATTTTATTTGAATATTTACGATGTGTGATTTTTGGTATTTATAAGTGGGTAGTTATTAGTAGTTTGTTATGATATAAAAAGTGAAGGAATCTAATTAGATTAGATTTAATGAGGCATAAGGGTAGTTTGGTAAATGAAGGGATTTTTTAGGTTAAAAAGATTAAGTGAGAAACAAACTCTTGGTGGTTATAAATAGAGGAGGAGATTAGAGAATTAGGGTTACAACAGTTTTTGGGAAAAAAAGATAGCGGAGGCATAAGGAGAGAACTAGGGTTAAGAGGCAAAGAGAGAAGAATTTAGGGAGTAGAGATTCAACCGTAGAAATTCATCTATTCAGCAATCTAAGGTAAGGGTGGGACTAACCTTCTTTAATCATAAGTATATAATTCTGAAAAAGAGTTTAATCTTGTTGTTGTTGAATTTTGTTGTTGTAGAAATTAGGTTTTGAATTGAATTAGATTGATGAAAGTATAGGTAATCCTATGAATTGAGTTTTGTAGCCTTAAATAGTGGATAATTCGGTAGGTTAACAAAGAATTAGTGCTTTAATGATAGTCTAATCATGGGGTGAATAGTAGGGTCGAGTTTGGAGTGTAGATGATAAAAAACGGAGTCGAAAAGGGTTCCCCCAGGTGAAATCGCAGCAAAACTGTGATTTTGCTGTCACCGTGCGTTTCTTGCTGTCTCGGTTTGACAAGTTCAAGTTCCGAACTGGGTTTTGATGTCTTCATGAAAGTTTTATATAAGGATGTTAGCTTTCACTAGCCTTTTGAGTGACTCAATTTAAACGTCCATAACTCTAGATATGATTAAAATACTACACAGGGGTCAACAGGGTCGTGCTCTTGTCGATTTCTTTAACGGAATAACAAAAATAAAAACTGGGTCGTATTGTCGATTGTTGTTATTGCATTGTTGAGTCGTTGTTGTTGCATTGTCGAGTCATTGTTGTTGTATTCTGAGTCGTATCATTGCATAAGCATTTGTCAAACGTTGGGGGCTTGATGCCTGTAAAGTCGAATTACGACATTATCGGAGGGGACTTGATGCCTGTCAAGTTGAATTACGACATTATCGGAGGGAGCTTGATGCTCTGTTGGTACAACATGCATAATTACATGAATTTGTTGTGTCGTTGTCGTTGCATTAGTTGACTCGTTGTTGTTGCATTTGTTGAGTCGTTGTTGTTGCATTGTCGAGTCGTTGTTGTTGCATTGTCGAACGAAGTTGATTGATGATTGTGGTTGGAATTATATGAAGCATTGTTGATGATTAGTTGTTGTCGTTTTATGTTGATTGATTTCTTTATGTAAATTAATTGTTGATGAATAGTTGTTGATGTTTTATGTTGATTGATTCCTTTATGTGAAATAATTGTTGATGATTAGTTGTTGTTGTTGTTTTATGTTGATTGATTCTTTTATGTGAATTAATTGTTGATGATTAGTTGTTGGTGTTTTATGTTGATTGGTTCCTTTATGTGAATTAATTGTTGATGATTAGTTGTTGTTGTTTTATGTTGATTAATTCTTTTATATGAATTGTTACTTATTATTACTGAATGTGAAATCTCACCCCTTCTGTTTGAATGTTTCCTATACGTGGGTAACGTACAGATATCTAGGAGTAACCGCTGATGTGAGTTGAGTTCTCGTGTCGTCTTATGAGTCATGTTGTGATACATAACGGGATGGAGATTTTTATGTGTTTTGTTTTCCTTTGTTACGTATCTTTTTATAAGTTGATGTTGAACCATTTTTAATTGGAGTTTTTAATATGTTGATGACGTTGAAGCTTAGTGCCAAGTATTAATTTAAACGTTGAGTATTTTTCGCTGCGACATTGTTTTAAATATTGAAAGCAGATGATTAATTAATAGTGGATTTTAACCCTATTTTTGATGAAATGATTTTTGAAGAACAAAATGTGACATCCTGTTTATGATGCACTCTGTTATATTTTACATTTATTTATATGTTGGGAAAACGGGGTGTTACAATTGGTATCAGAGCAGGTCGGTCCGTCCGGCCAAGTAGTTGAGTCATTTGTGTCGTGTGACGGTTTAATATTGTCGCTGTGTTTGATTTGTTTCCTAATCATTGTTCGTTGTGTTTGCATTGTTTCCTAATCATTGCTCGTTGTGTTTGCTTTAGCTGGTACTCAGATATGAATGAGGTACATTTTCGAGGACGAAAATATTCTAAGTGGGGGAGAGTGGTAACGCCCCATTTTTTATTATTTATTTATTATATCGTGTTTAGTGTCTTTTATTTATTTTATTTGAATATTTGCGATGTGTGATTTTTGGTATTTATTAGTGGGTAGTTATTAGTAGTTTGTTATGATATAAAAAGTGAAGGAATCTAATTAGATTAGATTTAATGAGGCATAAGGATAGTTTGGTAAATGAAGGAATTTGTTAGGTTAAAAAGATTAAGTGAGAAACAAACTCTTGGTTGTTATAAATAGAGGAGGAGATTAGAGAATTAGGGTTACAACAGTTTTTGGGAGAAAAAGATAGTAGAGGCATAAGGAGAGAACTAGGGTTAAGAGGCAAAGAGAGAAGAGCTTAGGGAGGAGAGATTCAACCGTAGAAATTCATATATTCTGCAATCTAAGGTAAGGGTGGGATTAACCTTCTTTAATCATAAGTATATAATTCTGAAAAAGAGTTTAATCTTGTTGTTGTTAAATTTTGTTGTTGTAGAAGTTAGGTTTTGAATTGAATTAGATTGATGAAAGTATAAGTAATCCTATGAATTGAGTTTTGTAGCCTTAAATAGTGGATAATCCAGTAGGTTAACAAAGAATTAGTGTTTGAATGATAGTCTAATCATGGGGTGAATATTAGGGTCAAGTTTGGAGAGTAGATGATCAAAAACGGAGTCGAAAAAGGTTCCCTTAAGTGAAATCACAGCAAAACTGTGATTTTGCTGTCACCGTGCGTTTCTTGCTGTCTCGGTTTGACAAGTTTAAGTTCCGAACTGGGTTTTGATGTCTTCATGAAAGTTTTATATAAGGATGTTAGCTTTCACTAGCCTTTGGAATGACTCCATTTAAACGTCCATAACTCTAGATATGATTAAAATACTACACAGGGGTCAACAGGGTCGTGCTCTTGTCGATTTTTGTAACGGAATAACAAAAATAAAAGCTGGGACTTTTCAGTTCATAATTAGGTTTTTATGTCTTCATAAAAGTTTTAGATAATTAAGTTATCTTTCCAATGGCTCTGGTTTGACTTGAAAATGTTTTGTGGATTTTGAATTATGATAGAAACACTCCAAGTGGGTCTTGGAAGACTTTTAAGAAAATTTAGTATAGCCGCTTCTAAATCAACCCGAAACTTTTGGTTTGCTTCCAAACTTCGAATCCTAAGTATTATGAGTTTAATTAGAATGTTTAAGAGTATTTAATCTATGTCTTGATGAATCAAACTTAGTTTCTTTTGATAATGAATTGGTGAATCATATTGATATGTTGTTATCGATTTATGGTTGAATCTATGATTAAATGATGTTGTTGTTGTTGTTGCATTGTTGATTCGTTGTTGTTGCATTGTCGAGTCGTTATCGTTGCATTTCTGAGTCTTATCATTGCATAAGCATTTGTCAAACGTTGGGGGCTTGATGCCTGTCAAGTCGAATTACGACATTATCGGAGGGGGCTTGATGCCTATCAAGTCGAATTTTGACATTATCGGAGGGAGCTTGATGCTCTATTGGTACCACATGCGTAATTACATGCATTTTTTGAGTCGTTGTTGTTGCATTTGTCGAGTTGTTGTTGTTGCATTGTCGAGTCGTTGTTGTTGCATTGTCGAACGAAGTTGATTGATGATTGTGGTTGGAATTATTTGAAGCATTGTTGATGATTAGTTGATGTTGTTTTATGTTGGTTGATTCTTTTATGTGAATTAATTGTTGATGATTAGTTGTTGCTGTTTTATATTGATTGATTCCTTTATGTGAATTAATTGTTGATGTTGTTGTTTTATGTTGATTGATTCCTTTATGTGAATTAATTGTTGATGATTAATTATTGTTGTTTTATGTTGATTAATTCTTTTATATGAATTGTTGCTTATTTTTACTGAATGTGAAATCTCACCCCTTCTGTTTGAATGTTGCCTCTACGTGGGTAACGTGCAGATATCTATGAGTAACCGCTGATGTGAGTTGAGTTCCCGTGTCGTCTTAGGAGTCATGCTCTGATACGTAATGGGATGGGGATTTTTATGTGTTTTTATTTTCTTTGTTACGTATCTTTTTATAAGTTGATGTTGAACCATTTTTAATTGGAGTTTTTAATATGTTGATGACGTTGAGGCCTAGTGCCAAGTATTGATTTAAACGTTGAGTATTTTCCGCTACGACATTGTTTTAATTATTGAAAGCAGGTGTTTAATTAATAGTGGATTTTAACCCTATTTTTGATGAAATTATTTTTGAAGAATGAAATGTGACATCTTGTTTATGATGCACTCTGATATATTTTACATTTATTTATATGTTGGGAAAATGGGGAAAACGGGGTGTTACACCATGCGCTTAGGGAATTATCCATGCACCTAGGGCATTGATTTTTTCATACACTCATGCGTTAGGCATGCTGGTCATGCGCCCCGTGCATCTTAAAATGCAGGGCGCAACCGTCTTTTCCTGCTTTTATTTTGGGCAAAGCCCACGCTTTTAGCCCAAACCCAGGTAGAAACTCTCACTATAAATATCAGCATTCCTCATTCAGAACTTCTCGTTCAGAACTATGGCATTTCAAGAGGAAGGCAACTTTGGAGCTTCGGAAGGGTTTTCTATCTTCTCCTTGATTTTCTAGGGTATGTATTTATCTTTTGTAATTTGTTTTTAGTTACCATCTGTAACTAAAAAAATTTAGGTTAGAGTTATAAGATGAACCTCTTTTTATTTTAGTTGGATATTTATTTAATATAATGTCGTTTATTTTATTTATTTTTTGTTCGCTATTAAGTTTCTGATTTAGTAATTTATTTCAAAGGAGTGTAACCTTATATTATGTACTTAGGTTGTGACAGGGCCTAACATTGTTATTACTATCTTGTTGCTTGTATCTTGATATTTATAGCATTATACTAGTAACTATCTGTCTAGGAAGTAAGTAATTAGTAAGAGATACAGAAAAAGAGTTGACCCTAGTAGTAAGTACTTAGGAGGTGACATTACTAAGACTGAGTAGTAACTCTGCTGAACCTAGGATGTAACTGGTTTTTAATTAGGGAAACAAGTGTCTCCGAGGAATAAATCTTTATCGAACCATTTTCTTGAAACCCCTAGTAAGGTAAACGTAGATGAGGCCTGCCAATTTGTAGAACTACTAAGAGCGTAGAGAGGGTGTGGTATGAGTGTCCTAAGATTCATAGATGGGCTCAACTAATGAAACCTTAGCCTTTATTTCCTTGGGAAAAACTAGAATTTCAATTTAAGTTTATGTTTCAATTACTTTTGAGTTAACAAGATCCTGCACGTAAGGATCATCGTGCGATCAGGAGGTGCAGTTAGCCATCAGAGGGATATATCGATTAGGTTAAAAACGTCCTAACGACCTTATCACTTGTATATTCTACCTAAGATAAATAAATGCGACATTACTATTACTTAATATCAAACAATATAAACAGGGGGGATTCAAAGAGTCTTAACCGTTACTTACTTTTCTGCAACCAAAATAGGTAAACTTGCTCTGTTGCAATCAGATAAAAATTGCAACTCTTTAACCCTTATCTTTTATATTGTCAAACTTTAAAAAATAAGTAACGCGAATTGTTTGGAAGAAACGACAATCCCTATGGATATGATACTCTACTTATCACTTTATTACTTGGTAAACGATTTGGTACACTTGTCATATCTGAACATCACTCACCGGTGATAACAATAAGTACAATCAAAATGGAGACACACTCTAAGAAACAGAATCCACTCTTGCTTAAAACCTTATGAGTGATTCACAAATTACAACTCAACTAACAGTCAAACTCTAGCATCAAGATGATACAAGAGTGGCTTACAAACAACAATAGACAGACTAAAACCCTAAATGACACATTCAAAATTGAAGCTTCATTAGTCTTCTTAGGTTTAGAGTCTTCCTTTATATAGCCTGAGAATAACATGGGCTTGATGAGAAATTCAGGCTAAACATTCCAGCCGATTGAATACGGTCTTCAACATAATATTTTAAAAGCAAATATATTGTTTCCATAAATGTTACAACATCACATTTAAGAAACACGCAAAGCATAACCGCCTTCTGCAGCTTCTAGAAAACACACTACATGATTCATATCTCCATAGAATCTTCACTGATCTCACGCTGAAAACAAAATTCCAAGAAAGCTAAACAACGCACGCTACGATGTCGTACCAACATGTCAAGACATCTTGTCCAACATCGTGCTATAACACTTATTTAACAAAATGCAGTCAATAACAAACTATAAACCTAACAATAAGTTATTTATTTGATATGAAATTTGTTTCAAAGTTCTAAATAGATTTGAGATTGCATAAGAAAAGAATCATGTGTCAAATCCATCTGAAAATTTCTCGCTCATATGGGATGGAACTTTTTAAAATACATATATTTGAGATATTATCTATTATAATATTACTTCATCCAAAATGTCTATAATTTATCCAAAAAAGTTAATGTAATGTAAAACGAAGTTAAAGATTAAAGTGATAAGAATATTAAAATATTTGATCATCACCTTCACCATGAAAAACTAACAACAACAACATCAATTATTTCAAACAAAAACTAGAGACGAAATTTAGTGCCCATTTTTTACAAATGATTTTTATGTTTTAGTTATGTTTGTATGTAAGCTTTTCTCCTAAACTATTTTGTTAAAAAATGGTTTTTGTGCTAAAACCGAAATAGCAATTTTGATTACTTTTGAAGTAAATCATTTTCAATAGAAGATTGAAGAAAAAATATTTGTGTTTTCAACCATATTAATAAAAAGTTATATTTTGACACATGTATAATTTTCAACCATGGTTTATTTTTTAAGAAAGGTTCAATTATGGTTTATACTTTTCTTAAAAGTCTCCAAAATAATGTTAACGAGTGTTGGCTACATTTTAAGGATTTTAAATGGGAAATTTATATAAAATTGTGTATTTAATGCATTATTAATTAAAACATTTGACTTTTTAAAAAATATTTTTTCATTTGAAATCATAAAAAAATGCTCGGAAACACTCAATCGTAAAAATTTACTCTTGCGTAAATGCTTTTAGTGTCAATTTACACAATTTGTAATGTGTGCTTTTTTTAGTCAGGTGATTGAAACACTTCCTCGGCTAAGATATGCTATGGTCACCTAAAATCTGTCTTAATCAATTTTAATTTTGCTTAAATATTAATGCATTACGGAATTGCATTAATGCGTTATTATTTAAGGAGGATTAAAATTGATTAAGACAGATTTTAGGAAACTATAGCATCTCTTGGTTGAGAAAGTGTTACAATCACCTGAGTAAATAAAGGCACGCAGTACAAAACATGTAAGTTGGCACTAAAGCATTCACACCGGAGTAATTCCTTTTAGTAACTTTCAAAGTATAGATAAACACAATTGTGTCAATAAAATAATAACTAAGTTTTATTTATATTCAAAATGAAAAGTATCAAGAGTTTCAACTTCAGAAAATGACCACCTAAACTTGCAAAAACCACATAAAAACTTAAATATAATACCTGAATACCCAATGCATAGCACCGCCTGTGTATTAAACAGGACAGGTTTTAGGAAGTGTTGCATTCACCTATTGATATTAATCTCACAAACTTGCAACGTGGATGACTAAAAAAGAGTTGTCATTTTCATCCTTAAGACACCCGTGATTTCAAAAAAAAGTTGAACATTGAAATGAAGGTTAACTCTATTTCAAATCACTCTTAGTATATCTAAAAAAAATATAAGTGTAAATAGTTTAGTTATTTTAATTATTAATTAATTTGAAAAATTCAACGTTTTAATAAAAAAAAAAGAAATGAACTCACACCTTAAAAATATAAGAATGGAACTTGCACCTTAAAAAAAAAAAAATGAACTCACACTAAAAGAAGAAGAAAACACTTATTAATTATAGTCTGCTATTGAAATTAATAGCAGACCGAAACATTTCAATGTTCAAGTTTTATTGAAATTAATAGCACACTGAAACATTTCAATGTTGCAAGTTTGTAAGGGAGGAGGTAAGAGGTGCATGCATAGGTTCTCTCAACTCTATAGTTGGCAACTTTGGAATGAAAAATACTAAGGTGCATGCATTCACCTCTTGGCTCCCCAATGCATGTCCACCTGAGTAATTAATCTTAGTCTCTTTCAAAGCATAGACTAAAATAGAATTTTGGTTTCCTTGTAAATTTTTGGTAAGTTGCAAGTGGGCACCTGAGTAAATATAGGCACGCAGTACAAAAGATAGCATCTCTTTAGTCTCTTTCAAAATATAGATAATGGATAGTAACGGATCAAACTTTAATTTCAATATTGTGTCAATAAGTACATAAGCATAGTATCTTACTATTAATCAAAGAGTTTTGTTAATATGAGCAATTGTTAAAAAATTTAAAATCAAAACAATTGATAATTTTTATGAAAAAAAAGTTGCTTTATGATGTTTCAATGTGTTGAATGCACAAATCTTAAAAAATAAACCAAAATAAAGACCGAAGGAAGCATAATATATCCTTTTTTGAATATAAAATTTAAAATAACTTAAAATTGAATTTATAAGATTTCGTCTAGTAAAAAGTGTCTCAACATTTCGTCTTATAAAAAGTGTCTGTTTAGGTTGAATGTGGTTCTTTAAAAAATAATTTGTTGTATCGATTAAATGGTAAAATGAATATTATTTACCAAAACAATTTTATTAGTTTGTGTGGTAAATGGAGTAATCAAGTGGACCGAAAGTCAGTAAATTATAATATATTAGTGGAAAATAAAATGAATCCTACGTTCATATTCTACAGTGAAAATCATTTCAAGATTGAGAAAAAAATTATAAATGAGAAACCAAAGAGTGGATCAAGCAACACAAAATTTGGACCTACCTTTTTATGTCCAACAAGGTCTTTCAATGTTTTGGTTCTTAAAAATCACTTCCCTTTACATTTATTTATTTGGATAAATATTGGTCAATAATCTAATTTAAATACATTTATCATTCAAAGGGTCTAAAAAGTAAAATGTTGTTTATAATTAAGATCGAAGAATTTCTTTTAGTTGCAGATTATAGTATTGGTTCATCATTTCAATGTGAAAAGAAGTTTTTTTCCGTGCAGATATATAAAACCGAAATCCATATGGGTGTATGAGTAGTTTTTAAAAAATTGGCTTGAGGTAAAAAACGGGTCTCATAAATTTTTGTATTTAAATCAAACAATTAAGCTCAAATGGTTAACGAGCTCCACCAAATGATGAATCATTCAAGAGCACCTGAGTTCAACTCCACGGTACAACGAATTTCGGATTATAATATTTCATTCCCCTAGGTAGAACATCAATCTTAGTAAGTGCATAAGAGAGAGAGAGAGAGAGAGAGAGAGAGAGAGAGAGAGAGAGAGAGAGAGAGAGAATGAGAGAGAGTCGGTAACCTTAGTTTTGTCGAGGAACACCGCGCTAGTACTCTTCGTCACCGGAAGTGAGGTTAAAGAGGGGGGGGGGATAGGGGTCCAAGCAGGTTGCCAGATATGGGGGGATAGGGAGCAGTGGTACGAGATGAGTCGGTGACATCATAAAGCATCTCGATAGAGTTACTTTGGTTAGAACAGGCAGTAGGGAATGGGATGGCAACGAGGTTCCGGTAAGCAGTGGTAAGGACAAGTTAGGGATAGGAAGGACATGGGTGCACATCGGTCTAGGGAAAGGATGTAGTACAAATATTTTTCTCCAGCAAGTTTCAGGTGATCACTTTCTCCACAACATGGAAAATCGCGTTCTCCAGACATGATGTCGTCGGGTATGCTGATTACATGTCATTTTAGTAGGTTTTACAAGATTGACTAGGAATTGAGAGATTCAAAGTCAAATCATAATACAATCTATTATTGATAATTCTCAAACAAAGTACAAAACTAGACAAATCTTAGACCAAACCTAAGAGCAATTAAACAATTATTCTAATGAAATCCAGGTATATATGTTTGATAAATTGACACTAAATTGAATTCTAATGTGATCAATGTAGATTAAGAGAAAACCTAATTCAATGAATTAAGTCAAGTTTTACAATACTCTTGTGTCATTATATTTTAATAATCTATAACTACTCCACTAACTATAACTATTACGGGTGTTCTGGACCGGTCACATGACCAACCGTACGACTACATGTGGCCGAACTTGCACCTTCTTAAGACTCTGCAAGCAGGTTGCCAGATATGGGGGGATAGGGAGCAGTGGTACGAGATGAGTCGGTGACATCAGAAAGCATCTCGATAGAGTTACTTTGGTTAGAACAGGCAGTAGGGAATGGGATGGCAACGAGGTTCCGGTAAGCAGTGGTAAGGACAAG
Source organism: Medicago arabica (assembly GCA_946800305.1). NCBI lineage: Eukaryota > Viridiplantae > Streptophyta > Magnoliopsida > Fabales > Fabaceae > Medicago > Medicago arabica. The sequence goes on from OX326964.1 coordinate 37,417,778, forward strand.
TTAGGGATAGGAAGGACATGGGTGCACATCGGTCTAGGGAAAGGATGTAGTACAAATATTTTTCTCCAGCAAGTTTCAGGTGATCACTTTCTCCACAACATGGAAAATCGCGTTCTCCAGACATGATGTCGTCGGGTATGCTGATTACAGGTCATTTTAGTAGGTTTTACAAGATTGACTAGGAATTGAGAGATTCAAAGTCAAATCTTAATACAATCTATTATTGATAATTCTCAAACAAAGTACAAAACTAGACAAATCTTAGACCAAACCTAAGAGCAATTAAACAATTATTCTAATGAAATCCAGGTATATCTGTTTGATAAATTGACACTAAATTGAATTCTAATGTGATCAATGTAGATTAAGAGAAAACCTAATTCAATGAATTAAGTCAAGTTTTACAATACTCTTGTGTCATTATATTTTAATAATCTATAACTACTCCACTAACTATAACTATTACGGGTGTTCTGGACCGGTCACATGACCAACCGTACGACTACACGTGGCCGAACTTGCACCTTCTTAAGACTCTGCATCCAAAGGAGACGGTTATGACTAGTGCGCACCTATATAAGGGTGAACTTGCTTCACCCTCAAGGTACACATTACTTTTCACAACACTTCTTACGCACTTTTTCATAGTTCCATTACTGACTTGAGCGTCAGAGTGCTAACGTGCCTGCATGCACCTTTCGTTCCACCGCGAAGATTCATCACCGTCGTGCCGAAAGCACTTACCGTCACAGCAGAGCATTCTCCGCCACCGTTGCTACTCAACCGTTATCACCGAACGTATCATTTGGCGCTAGAATGAGGGGATCGTTCGCTAACTGCCATTGTCCAACGATCCTCCTCCATAACCATTTTCTATTATGATCATCTCCTCTGTAACCGTTTTTAGTAACACGTTCCTCCACTGCAACGGTTAACAATCATTGCTCCTCTTCTCGAAAAAATGGAGGGAACTCACAGGAGGACCACTGCAAGCCCTTCCTCCACCACATCAGCACCACGTTCCACGACCCAAATCCTCTAGAGTCGAGCGATTATGATACTGGAACCAGTGAATCCTGAGGAAAACGATGTTGTTTTTGATGCTACAAACAACGATCACACCTCCACCACGCTGAACGAGACGACTCTCCCTCCACCTTCTGTTGAAAAGGAGAACGTTCCACCTCTGCAACCGCCAACTCCATCGGCTCCTCCGCCAATGGAGACGAACGAGATCCTAACGAACCTGGTGAACTTTCTCCAACAACAGAATGACAGACTCGAACATGTAGAGAAGAATCAAGAAAATATTATGACGGTAGTGGCGACACAAATCAAGGAGGCTCAAAGAGGAAGACGCTGTATGACATCTGCAGTGGTAGATGACGCCGCTTGCATCCTAGTGAACCACCGGAAAGGTGATAACAGATTTCTTGACGAATCTGACGGAGGGAACAGTAGTCTACGCCGTTTGAACACTACAAACCTTCGAAGCACAGCAAGGGAAAGGATTCTCCTCCACGCCAGGGTCGTGGAAAGGAAGGAGAATATTCTCTAGAGCACCGTCACAGGAGTCTCCACAAAGGACCATTCACCAGAAGGATATATGAATATCATGTTCCCCGCGCTTTTGCAAAATCGACAAAGATGGAGACCTATGACGACACTATTTATCTTAACGCTGAAAGGCGCCTCCATGACATGGTTTAAAGGCATACATGAAAACTATTTGTCTTTGTAATTTTTGTCTTAAGACTTAAGAGTGTTGGAACAAGGGTGTTCAGCAATACCACTTTTAGTTTTGATGATAACAAGGTATTAAAAATTGTCAATTGGATATGCTAATATTTGTTTAAGTGTGCAGGATCTTAGTCAATGATTTTAATCTTAGAAAGCATTCTGTAAGAACAAATGAAGAGCAAAATTCTCTATGAAGCTTGTTGCATGTGATTCTGAAGTCCTAGAGAGTCTGAAGAATCAACAGAAGTTGTTTCAAGAGGTTCTGAAGACTCGGAGAATCTGAAGAACAAAGAGAGTCTGAAGCTCATCAGAGTCTGGAGTTCTACAGAGAGTCTGAAGACCGCAAATTGAAGATTTGCTTAGAAGATTTTCTAAAGGCATTTCGATGCATAAGAAACGTTCGTTTGGAGTAACGGCTAGCTTCAAAGTCAACTTGAGCATGGGATGCTTAAGGACAAGAATGCAGGAATAGGACAGAGTACTTTGTACGAACTCTGTTTCCACTACTCCACTACCTCGTACATTTGGCAGTTGTGTCTACCGGTATCTCGCCTCAAATGGAATGAAATTCAAAATCTATATTGAAGGACGATTACCATATCAAGCAATAGATCAAATTTATTTGATCAAGCTTCTAGAAGACTCTGTGATGTGCTGATTTATCTCAACATCTCTTTACAATGCCTATATAAAGGGAGTGAAGACTTGGAGAATAGACTACTGACTCTGAACGTTTTTATCAAGCTATTTGCTATTCTCCTTAAGTCATATAAACACATCAACAACTTAGAGAATTCTTACAAACTTGCTATCCTAGAATTTCTAAGTTATTCAGAAAACAGAGTCTCTTTGTTTTGTAATTGGAACACGTTTGATTGTTTATCAAGTGTTCAAACTTTATTCAATTTTCTGTAAATTGTGTTTGAAGTCTCTTGCCTGCGTGCTTGAGCATTTGAAGTCTCTTGGGTGTGTCCTTAAGCAAAGAAGTCTCTTGCATATGTGCTTGAAAATTGGAAGTCTCTTACTGTGTGTTTGAGCAACTTGTAATTGTTGATTACATTTTAGTGAAACTCTCCTTGGAAGTACAAGGGGGACAGGACTACTTCCGGTTTGTGGAAGGAATCTATACAATTGCTTGTGTTCTCTCTTTCCTTTATCTTTTTACTATTTCCGCTGCTACAGACTCTGATCTTTCATCAGGTCTTGAACTTGTTCAGACTCTGATCCTGGAAAACAAATTCATACTCTTTAAGAGTTGCGAAAAAGTTAACACAATTCAACCCCCCTTCTTGTGTTTTTCTCACCTTCAGCTGGTATCAGAGCTCCGGCTCTGTTGTCAGAACACTTAACCATGTAACAAAAAAGATCCAGAGAAAAACATGTCTTCCGGTGAACCTACAACTTCTGGTGCTAATACTGGTGCTGCTATACCATATGACTATGGATCCAGTAACAATGGAAAGAAAGCTGATTCTGGAAAAATTCCTAAATTTAATGGTGATCCAGAGGAATTTTCATGGTGGAAAACCAACTTCTACAGTTATGTCATGGGTCGTGATGAAGAACTTTTGGACATACTAGAAGATGGTGTTGGTGACTTAGAACTTGATGATGAAGGAGCTGCACTTGACAGAAAGAAACACACTGCTACTCAGAAAAAGAGTTACAAGAAACATCACATAATCAGAGGAGCACTTGTCACTGCCATTCCAAAGTCTGAAATACATGAAGATGAGTGAAAAATCAACTGCTAAAGCTATGTTTGCCTCTCTATGTGCTAACTATGAAGGTAGCAAGAAAGTAAGAGAAGAAAAAGCTCTTTTGTTAGTTCATCAGTATGAACTATTCAAAATGAAAGAGGATGAAAGTATTGAGCAAATGTACTCAAGATTTCAGACTCTAGTATCTAGACTTCAGATACTGAAGAAAAGCTACATAGCCTCTGATCACATAAGCAAGATTCTGAGAAGTCTTCCCTCAAGATGGAGACCTAAGGTAACTGCCATTGAGGAAGTTAAGGATCTAAACACTCTGAGTGTTGAAGATCTTGTCAGTTCCCTCAAGGTTCATGAGTTAAGTCTCAATGAACATGACTCTGTAAGAAAGTCAAAAACCATTGCTCTAAATTCAAAAGGAAGATCCTCTAAGGCTCTCAAAGTTGAAGAGTCTAGAAATGAATCTTCTTCTGAAGGTTCTGAGGAAGGTCCTGATGTTGCTAGAGAAATGGAAATGCTTTCAAACAGACTGGAGTACCTGGCCAGGAAGAACAAGAAGTTCTTGAAGAAAGGCAGTGGTAAAGGATTCAAGAAGGAAGAACATAAAGGTTGCTTAAACTGCAAGAAGCCTAGGCACTTTATTGCTGATTATCCAGAGTTGCAGAAAGAAAAATCCAAGTCAAAGAAGTCAACCTTCAAGTCAAACAAGTTCAAGAAGCAGATCAAAAAGAGCTTGATGGCTACTTGGGAAGATCTAGACAATGAGTCAGGATCTGATGAAGATGATGCTGAGGATGAAGCCAATGTAGTTGTTGGTCTGGTTGTAACAACTAAACCAGAAAAGGAATCATCCAATGCAGAATCTGATACAGATTCTGAAAGTGAAACTGAGGTATATTCTAAATTTACTAGATCTGAACTTATTGATTCTCTCAAGGAACTTATTGGTCATTATGAAACCAAATCCACAGAGTTGATAAAAGTTAAACAACAACACAATAAGTTGTTGAAACAACATGACTCAACTATGTTGGAAATGGATGCTTTAAAGAAAGAAAAAGATAACTTAATGACTAAGAAGAGTAACTGTAAACACTTGAGTGAGCAAGATGCTGCTTTTCAAGAGTTTATTGCTACAGGAATTAATAGAACCAAGGTAGCATCTATGATTTATAGCACATATCAGAACAGAGGTAAAGGTCTTGGATTCATAGGAGGTAACTCTAAAGAGGTGATCCTGAAACCTGGTTCTGAAGGCGTCATAGAAGCACTTGAAAATCATTTTGTGTTGGAATCTGAAAAAGTCAACACAGTGACTCATTCAGAATCTAAGGCTTCAGGCTCTAAGGCAATGACTATATCAAAGCCAAAGAACCTAAAGTCAAAGGTACTGAACAACTTGGATTCAAAAGCTCCAAAGGTTCAAATTTTGAAGAAAACATAGTCTGGTAAACAGATTCTGAAGATGCCAGAGTATGGATATCAGAAGCCCAAGACTCAAAGAAGAGATGTTGTGAGTGGTAAGTTGGACCCTGGACTTAAAGGTTCTGAACCTCGAGTCTGGAAGAAAACGAAACCTCAGACTCCCATATACACAACACAAAAGAGATTCAATGATTCAAGGACTAACCCCAAAGGACCCATAAAGATATGGGTACCTAAATCTGAAATTGTTGATGTTGCAGGTATGTCTAAAAGGACAAGAAAAGCAGAAGTCCTGGTATCTAGACAGTGGCTGCTCACGACACATGACGGGAGAAAAGTTTATGTTCCTAACCCTGACCATGAAAGAGGGAGGAACTGTGGGATTTGGACGAAACCATACTGGCAAAATCATTGGTACTAGAACCATTGGTAACTCCTTAATCTCAATTAATAATGTGTGGTTTGTAGATGGACTTAGACATAACCTACTGAGCATAAGTCAATTGTGTGACAGTGGTTATGATGTTTTGTTTAATAAGAACAACTGCACAATAGTCAACAAGGATGATCAATCCATAGTTTTCAAGGGAAAGAGAAGAAACAATGTTTACAAAATTAAATTCTCTGAATTGGTTGATCAAAAGATAGTTTGTCTTCTATCAATGAGTGATAAGAAATGGTTGTGGCACAGACGGTTGGGACATGCAAACTGGAGGTTAATCTCTAAGCTTAGCAAGTTGCAACTGGTCAAAGGCTTACCAGGCATTAACTATCATTCAAATGCTCTCTGTGGAGCATGCCAGAAAGGGAATATTGTTAAAAGCTCTTTTAAACCAAAAGAAATTGTTTCTACCTCCAGACCCTTGGAACTACTTCACATTGACTTATTTGGACCAGTCAGTACTGCATCCTTATATGGAAGTAAATATGGATTAGTCATTGTTGATGATTACAGTAGATGGAGTTGAGTTAAGTTTCTAAAATTTAAAGATGATTCATATACTGTGTTTAGTAAATTCTGCATCCAAATACAATCTGAAAAAGAATTGAAAATTTTGAAAGTCAGAAGTGATCATGGAGGAGAATTTGAAAATGAGCCATTTGAACTTTTTTGTGAAAAAACATGAAATTATCCATGAATTCTCTGCTCCTAGAACTCCACAACAAAATGGGGTTGTAGAGAGAAAGAACAGAACTTTACAAGAAATGGCAAGAACCATGATTCATGAAAAAAATATGGCTAAACATTTTTAGGCAGAAGCAGTAAACACAGCATGTTATGTTCAGAACATGATCTACATCAGACCCTTGTTGAACAAAACAGCATATGAACTCTTTAAAGGCATGAAACCTAATATATCTTACTTTCATCAGTTTGGATGTACATGTTATATTCTGAACAATAAAGTCTATCTAAAGAAATTTGATGCCAAAGCTCAGAAGGGAATCTTTTTAGGTTACTTTGAAAGGTCGAAGGCATACAGACTGTATAATTCAGAAACACAATGTGTTGAAGAATCTATGCGTGTCAAATTTGATGACAAAGTGCCTGGAAGTGAAACTCCAGAGTAGGATGAAAGTTTTGCAGGTTCTCAAGAATCTGATGATAACTCAGAACCTGATCAGACTCCAGAGTCTGATGATACTCCAGAAGCTGTAGCATCCCCTGAAGTTCCTGATGAAGTAGCTTCTGAAGAAGCTCAAGATGGTTCTCAGCAAGCCAACCAATCCAAACACGCATTTAAATACAAGTCTTCACATCCTGAGGATCAAATTATTGGCAACAAAGAAAGTCCTGGAAGAACATGATCACATTCAGACAAGAAGAGTCTGTGTTGGGATTGTTATCAATAATTGAACCTGCCTCAATTGAAGAAGCACTTGGTGATGAAGGATGGATTTTGGCTATGCAAGATGAACTCAACCAATTCAAAAGGAATGATGTATGGGATCTAGTAGCTAAGCCTGAGCACAAGAACATTATTGGAACTAAATGGGTGTTCAGAAACAAGCTTAGTGAACAAGGAGAGGTAATTAGAAACAAAGTCAGACTTGTTGCTCAAGGCTACGGTCAACAAGAAGACATTGATTACACTGAAACATTTGCTCTAGTTGCAAGATTGGAAGCAATCAGGTTACTTCTTTCCTACGCATTAAATCACAACATAATTTTGTATCAAATGGATGTTAAGAGTGCCTTTCTTAATGGTGTCATTACTGAAGAAGTGTATGTCAAACAACCTCCTAGTTTTGAGGATCTAAAACATCCTGAACATGTTTATAAATTGAAGAAATCACTATATGGCTTGAAACAAGCTCCCAGAGCTTTGTATGAAAGACTAAGTAATTTCTTAATTCAAAATGATTTTGAAAGAGGTCAAGTTAACACTACACTATTCAGGAAGACTCTGAAGAAAGACATTCTAATTGTTCAAATTTATGTTGATGATATTATCTTTGGTTCAACTAATAGTTCTCTTTGCAAGGAATTTCTAAGTCTATGCAGGATGAATTTGAAATGAGCATGATGGGAGAGTTGAAATTCTTTCTGGGAATTCAAATCAACCAATGCAAAGATGGAGTCTATGTTCATCAGTCCAAATACACTAAAAAAACTCCTGAAGAAGTTTAATCTTGAGGACTGCAAGGAAATGAACACTCCAATGCATCCAACCTGCACTCTAAGCAAAGAAGATCAAGGAACAAAAGTTGACCAGAAGTTGTATAGAGGTATGATAGGTTCTCTGTTATATCTCACTGCATCCAGACCAGATATTTTATTTAGTGTATGTCTGTGTGCAAGGTTGCAATCAGATCCTAGAGAGTCTCACTTAACTGTTGTTAAGAGAATCTTCAGATATTTGAAAGGAACCACTAATCTTGGACTTCTGTATAAGAAATCTTCAGATTATAAGCTAGTTGGATTCTGTGATGCTGACTATGCTGGAGACATGATTGAAAGAAAATCAACTAGTGGCAATTGTCAATTTCTGAGAGAGAATCTGATATCCCGTGCTAGCAAGAGGCAAGCAACTATTGCATTGTCAACAGCAGAAGCAGAATACATCTCAACTGCTAGTTGTTGTACACAACTACTCTGGATGAAACATCAGCTTGAGGATTATCAAATAACTGAAAACTGTATCCCAATTTATTGTGATAATACAGCTGCTATATGTTTATCTAAGAATCCAATTATGCATTCAAGAGCAAAGCACATTGAAATTAAACATCATTTTATTAGAGACTATGTTCAAATAGGAATTTTAAATATTCAATTGATTGATATTGATCATCAATGGGCTGATATATTTACTAAACCTTTAACTGTTGAGAGATTTGATTTTATAAAGAAAAATTTGAACATGTGTTATGTCTCTGTGTAATGTGTGCTCCTGAAGACAGAATTCAGATTCTGAAAGTTACTAATAAGCTACTTGAGTATCAGACTCTCTTTTGGAGACTCTGAGAAAGATAAGCTTCTGAACACACTCAGACTCTGTTAAGGAAACTTAGACTCTGAAGAAGCTTGTATTAGTGGTAAGGTGTCTGTTGTGATTAATAACACATGTCCCACTACGTTGACAGTTACTTTTGAGGTTCTCAGTCGTGGTCTGTTTGTATTGGGTAGAAACTCAAATGGAAATGATTTTATTCCTTTAACAATAAACCTCGCGTCTTCCCAATACCTTTTTGGCTGCATGCTTATTTGTCTTAAATGCTTGTGTTTGTTTGTCCCCTTTGCATTTCAAACGTTTTCTTCAAAATCACTTAAATAGCAAACACACACAACTCACTTACACTTCCAAACACTTTACATTTTTTTTCTGAACTCTTCTCTCATTCTCTCCGAAAATTATTTTTCTCATAAACTCAAACATAGAAACCTTCTAATGGCAAGTTCATCAGTTCCTTCTGGTGTTGTAATCAAATCTGGACAATCATACGTCATCAAGCCCATAACTATGAACATCATCAAGGAAACCCTAGAAGTTCAAGTTGAATCTCCAGTGGATTTTGGGTCACTTCAAAGACATGGGATTGATGTCTCTACTCACATTCTGTCACAAGAGTTGATGAACTACTTTGGTATGTTGAATGGACCAACATATCAGGAACTAATAAGAGATCTTTGGGTTAGAGCAGAGGTCTACGACAAGGATGAAGCAACGCTTGAAGAGGTTACTGCTATCAAGAACAATCCATCATTTGTTAGTAAAACAAGAAAACAAATGGTTTGAAACCGTTCAACGGTTTAGAAGTTAGATCAGCTGTGATGGGGATTCCAATCATCATCACTGAAGAAATTGTTGCTAGGGCATGTAGGGTGTCCAATACAGGAAAATTTCAGTGGAACATTACCAAGAAAAGTGACTGGGCTGAAATTTGCAACAAGTTTCTGTTTGCAGGAAGACCTTCAAACAAGTTGGTGGATATGCACCAGGACCATAGGGTGCTTCTGAAGATCATAACTGACTGCCTACTTCGGAAAGGAGGAGGATCTGATACTCTCTCATTGGACCACAAGGTAGTTCTGTATTTCCTGATCAACATGGAGAAGATCAACTTTCCAAGATACGTGATGCACCATCTGTGCTGGGCCATCAAGGAAAGCCAAAATAAATCCAAAAGACAAGTTCCTTATGGGAGGTTGCTTTTTGAGATCCTGTATCAAGGAGGACTCTTGAAGATCCTATCAGAATCTGGGGTAGTGTCTGATGCTCAGCTTGGGACTGTAACAGGGAGGATTATCAACGGCAAAACCCTTCAATACATGAAGATTGTTAAGAAGTATGTACCTTCTAATGAGGACATGAAGGAATCTTTTGTCCAATCTGACCTAATGATAGACTTCCCTCCCATATCTAAAGAAGATAATCCTGAGGTCTTTGCCAGATTTGTGCTGGATCACTATAATGAGACAGGCAGAATAATTAACTATTCTGTTATTCCTGAGTCTCTAGTAGGAAGTCCTCTAAAGGTTAAGGGCAAAAGGACGAAGGATATTGCCCAAGAAGAGGAGGAAGAGAAGCAAGAACCTCCTAAGAAGAAGAAGAAGAAGTCCAAATGAGTAGCTCTACCAGGACAGGAGTAACTATTGGTGCTCCTAAGGCCATAGCTCATGTACCTCAAGCTGCTGCTGCCCCTGCATCCAAGGAAATCAAGGAAAGGATAAAGAAAACCAAGGATGAGAAGAAGGCAAAGATCAAAAGAGGTAAAGGTGATAGGAGTTTGAAGAGACTGGAAAAGGAAGTCAAGCAGTATCTTGATGCTGAAATAGAAGAAGAAGAAAGTGAGATCAAGAAAAGGAAAAAGGAAGTTATTCCTGTGGCTGAGGATTTAGCACAGAAGATAGGTACTTAAGTACCTATGGTAATGGATGAACATGTTGCTGGCAAGGATATGGCAATAGAGGTTGTGACTGAGGAACTGAGAAATGATACTGTGAAGGAAGCAGCTAAATTGCTTGCAGAGGCTCTGAAGCAGAAAGGGCCAGTTGAGTCTGCAGAAGTTGAACAACCAGGATCTGCATTGATAACTTCTCTTGAACATCCAGCTTCTCCAGAAGATATCATTTCAGGTAACATTTCTAATGACTCACCTTTCTCATCAACGAATCAAGAGTCACCCTCATCCTCTGAAACAGAGACGGATGAAGATAATACTCTTTTGAGTAAAGTCATCCCATCTTTACGCAAAAAGACCCCCTCACCAATCAAACCAACTTCATCTTATGACCCACTTGATCCAAAAATAAATGAGTATATTGATGCAACCATTGACAGAGTTATTCAAGACACCATCACAGTGTCTCAACTCTTTCCATCTGACCATCCATCTCAACCTGAATTTCTTAAACCACTTCAGGTAATTCAGTCAAATGAAGAACCTGAAGAACCTACTCAATCTCAAAAACCCTCAACTCTACCAGAATCATCTAACATAAATTCTCCTGATACCCTAGATTCTCTTGTGAAACACCTAGGAGGAGAATTACCTATAACCCTAGCAAAAACTAAAACAACAATATTTGTACCCCAAACAGAACCAGTATCTGAGAAAGAACCAGTGTCTGAGACTCTGGAGCAGGTCTCTACTGTCACTCTTGACACATAACCTGTTACAGAGGCTGCTTCTGAATCAGCTATTGAACCCCTTCAACAACCAACAACCATACCTTCTGAACCTTTACAAACAAACATAACTTGTGAACCATCCACTTCAATCGAGCCAACCCAAACTCACATAATTCCCAACCCTTTTGATTCGTTGAGAATAGATGAGTTCTATAGAATGTCAAGTTCAAAGCTTAAAGATATTATTGAACTAAGACATGTTCCAGTCCTCACTGTCAGCTATGAGGATCAGTATTCTGCTTTGAATAATAAGTTCCTGGATTTTGTCACTAAGATTCAGAAAGTGGCAATAAAGGAACAAACTAAGGTCCTTGTTAAGCATATGGAAAAAATCAGAAGAGCTGAAGAAGAAAAGGCTAAGAAGAAGCCTCCAGTCCTGGCTTTGACCAATGAACCTTGGTTTGGACCAGAAGAATATAATCATAAGGATTCAATGGCTTTTGAGACTTTGAGGAAGAAGTTGCTTAAAGTTCAAGAGGAAGTTAAGCTTAAGGAAGAAGCTCACCTTAAGAGAACAGAAGCTCTTGAGGAAATTGTGAAGAAGCAAGCTGAGGATTTGAAGAAACTGATGGACTTTATTGCCAATCAAAACTAGCCTTAGTTGCACACCTAGTTTTTTATTTTTCATTGCATCTGTTTCTTTGCTTCTGAACTTTAATTATTTTTTTATGAATCTTAGCTTCTGAATCTTTGCGCTTCTGGATAGTTTTTAGCTTATGTATGATTGTGCTCCTAATATCCTTTGATATATTTATATTGAGTACTTCTGAAGTTTAACTATCTTGTCTTATTGAGATTCTGTTTATTTGGTTTTATTAAACTCTTGCGTTTTTAAAACTTTGTTTTTCTCTTTAAAACAGACTCTAATAAGTTTTTGCTCTGAATCTTCTCTTCTCGTTTCTCTTAAAAAAAATTCCTCAAATTGGAGTCTTGTAAAAAGGGGGAGAAATTTTTTTTAACCTTTTTGTTAATGACAAAAGGGGGAGAAAGAACTATAAGTATTATGGTACTTGTCATACCCCGATTTTTGACCTAAGATTATATAGTGGGGGTGCACATTTAGTTAATGGGGGTATGTTTTTGTGTGAACAAAATAGCGCTAGAAAAATATTATTTGGAAATGATAAATTAAATATTTAATTTGATCTTTTTTTAAAAGTGCTTTCTTTGTCCCCAAGTCTTGCTAAAATATTTTAGAATGCAATTTAGAATATTTTAGAACACAATCTGAAATATTCTGGTAGGCAATCTAATATATTTTAGTGTTCGATCTGAAATATTATTTTGATACTCAATAATATATATTTATGTGCTGAATAAACATATTTATGTACTGAATAATATATTTTTGTACTCAATATAATATTTTGGTGCTCAATCTGATATACTTTAGTGTTTGATCTGAAATAATATTTTGATACTCAATAATATATATTTATGTGCTGAATAAACATATTTATGTACTGAATAATATATTTTTGTACACAATATAATACTTTGGTGCTCAATTGAGATATTTTTGTGCTAGATCTGATTACTTGTACCCAAAGCTTCTCACTTATTAGTTATGAATTTTCTCTATAAATAGAGAGCTCAGATAGTGCATTCTGGACCCCGAAAATTCACAGTTGATGCTTCCTTTTTTTTTCCTCTCTTCTCTCTCTTTCGACTTGTGTTGACGAGTCTTTCTTCTTTTTCTACTCCTTTCTGTCCCTTCGGTTTCAAGTGGTCTTCGTACCATACAGACAGAGTAAGTTATTTTCTTTTGTTTTTGCATTTTTTTTATTTGTTAGTTTAACTTTATCACTCTACATTTTATTTATTTTTCCGCTTTTATATATTCAAAAAGAACAAAAACATTACAAATAACCAAAAATTCACAAAAATATTTTCCTAATAAACCTTGATTTTCAAATCGAGTGATCCCATTTTTATTTTATTTTCTTAATCAAATTTCCATCAACTTAATTCTATTTTGATTTATTTTCTTTTAATATAAAAAAAACACAAACAAATTCTTATTTGCCATTTGGCTTTTTCATTTTAAAACCTTTTTCAAAACTAATAAAAAACACACAACCAATCAAACGTCAATTTTTACCCCGAACTACGAGGTTTTGATCCCTCACGGGTACGTAGGCAAAGGACACTCGTCCTCCCAAATCAATAAAAATGTAGATAATTAGGTCTCTTTAATCATTTTTTAATTCCCTCTTTTTCATATTAAGTAAGTTATAGCACAATAAATTAAATAAAACCAAGAGGTTCCCGTAGAGTACTACGGACATGAAGGGTGCTAATACCTTCCCTTCATGTAACTAACCCCCGAACCCTTAATCTTTAAATACGGGGTCTTTGAACTTTTTTCCCCTACTTTCTTTTAAAATTAAATGTTCAGTCGTGAAATAATTAGTGAGTCAAACGCTAATCAAATAGCATTGATCTCCGAAAAATGACGCGACAGAAATGGCGACTTCACTGGGGAAAACCTCTAAGAGGGTTGAGCCTAACTTGGTTTTATTCAAATTATGTGCTATAACTTGCTTAAAAACAAAAAAACAAAAGATGGAAATACGTGTATATATGTTCCTCTTTCTTCTTTCTTGAGCCTAACTTGGTTTTATTCAAATTATGTGCTATAACTTGCTTAAAAACAAAAAAACAAAAGATGGAAATACGTGTATATATGTTCCTCTTTCTTCTTTCTCCTTTCTTAACGTGTGTGGTGAGATAAGTCCTAACCCGGACTTGAGAGAAACATAATATTGGACGGTGGTATAATCATAGTCCCAGGCCAAGAGTACTCTTCGGTTTTGGCACATGTGATACAACCCCACTCAACGGAGGGATCTTGGATGCATGCGTTGTCAACGTGAGCACTCATGTTTGACATGTTGCTTTCAAGTGACCGTCGAAGTTGAGAACCTTTAGTTACCTTTAACCCATCTTGGCCTTTTAGGACGTAGTGCGGTGGCTAATCAGAAGTACTCTTGAATTGGTTGATACGCGATACTGCACTCAAATGAGACATTACTGCGAATGTTATTGGACCGGGAGTACTCCCGTTGATCGACAATGTTCGAAAGTGGTCAGTGATTTTGGGGATCCAATAGAACCCGTGATACAGGTACATGTGAAACCATAGTCCCTACCATGTGGTGTGCTCACCCTTGACTCCCACATCATGGACTTAACATCCATGTTTTCTTTGTTCTTTAGCATAATCATGCATACATGCATTCATTCATAAATTCTTTTTCTCATTAAATATCGAAGGACAAGATAAGTTCTTGTAAACATCAAAGGTATGGACCATGCAAGAAAGAACAACAAGAAATAAAACTTCAAAAATCTAAATTAAGCTTTTGCTTTCGCGATATCTTTACAAATAAAACCATGGTCCTTACGATGTTCACAATTACTTCGGTATGTCCTTCGATAAAAAAAATGTGTGTCTTTTTGCATAAACATCATGCATCGTCTTGCATTTCATGGTCTCAAATCCCAAATCTCACACAAATCTTTTCCTCCATAAAAGGTCAGCCCGTTTGAAAAGTGGCCCGACGCACTCTCTACAAGTCTACTCGTACTCACTACACTCGGGCATTCGTAAAGAAAGAAGATGGACTTTCTCGAACAAGAAAATCAAGTACTCCGGGAGGAAAATGAAACCATGCAAACTAGGATGGACGAAATGGCCGAACTGGTAAAGACACTGACGGCTGCACAAAATCAACTGCCACCACCACCTCCTCACCGGGTCAGCACTCAAGCTGAGGCAGGTCCCTCTACTACTCTTGGATGGACAGTGTCTACCAATACTTCACAGCAAATTACACCAGAAGGACATCCTGGGGGCGTACCTCTTAGCCTTGGTGAAGTATTTCGTCCTTATGCCTCAGAAGCTCAAGTGTCTATTGTTCAAAATGCATTTTCTGTTCCAACCACGACCTACTCAGTGCCTCTGGTTCATGCTATTCCACAAAAGGAAGAACTTATCATCCCTTCAGGAAGTACAGGGGCCTATGACAAAATGATTGACTTACAAAAGAAGTATGATGAGATGTCCCGTGAAATGAAGGCTCTTCGTGGGAAAGAGATATTCGGGAAAGATGCTTATGATCTCTGCTTGGTACCAAATGTCCAGATACCCTACAAGTTCAAGCTCCCGGACTTCGAGAAATACAAGGGGACTTCCTGTCCTAAAGAGCATCTAAGGATGTATATGAGAAAGATGTCCACATATGCCGGTGATCATCAGGTCCTTATCCATTACTTTCAAGACAGCTTAGCCGGTGCCTCACTGAAGTGGTACATAAATCTGGACCGTACAGAAGTCCGAACTTTCAATGATCTGTGTGAAGCCTTTGTGCAACAATACAAATTCAATGTGGACATGGCTCCAGTCCGAAGCGATCTCCAGGCTATGACCCAAAGAGACAAAGAAACATTCAAAGAGTATGCCCAACGATGGAGGGATGTTGCTGCCCAAGTCAGCCCGAGTATAGAAGAGAAGGAGATGACCAGACTCTTCTTAAAAACTCTCAGTCAATTCTACTACGAGAAGATGGTCGGAAGTGTGCCAAGGGACTTCGCAGAGATGGTTGACGCGGGTGTACAGTTAGAAGAAGGAGTCCGAGAAGGACGGTTAGTAAGAGAAAGTGTACCTACCAGCAATGCAAAGAAATTCGGGAACAACTTTCCGAGAAAGAACGAACAAGAAGCAAGTATGACGGCCCATGAGAGGCCTCAACAAGAATATCCGGCTTATCAACATATTGCTGCAATCACTCCCGTTCCCAATGCCATTCAACAACCAGGTTATCAGCCACAATTCCAACAGTATCCTCAGCAACAGTATCCTCAGCAACAGTATCCTCGGCAACAACAAGTCTCAAGAAAACAATTTATCCCAATCCCTATGAAATACGGAGATTTGCTTCCACAGTTGTTAGAAAAGAATCTGGTCGAGACTAAAGCGCCTCCCCCGGTACCAACAAGATTGCCAGCATGGTATAGACCTGACCTTTTCTGTACTTTCCATCAATGGGCACCTGGACATGATGTCGAACATTGTAACGCACTAAAGAAGGCAGTCCATAACTTGATCCGGACCAACTGCTTGACCTTCTAAGACTCTAAACGTGCAAGTCGATCCGCCACCAGAACATAATACTTAGTGTTTGTGACATCTGAAAGGGCTAACCGCAATCGGGTCTTTGCTGATGTTTTCTTCCGCTGCTCATCTGTTGAAATAATGTTTGTTTGTTGCTTTCCGCTTTTCAAAAATATCCTTTTGTTCTGCCCGAGACAAAAGTGAACTTGTGTAGGGCTTTTTGCTTTAAGTATTGTCATCATTAATAAAAATGTCGTTTTGATCACGACTTTGTTTTTATTTTGTGCTTTTTATGGAAAATGGTAACACCAAAAAACCAAAAATCTTATCCAAATGTCTGTATACAGTTATTCATTTTCAAAAGTCAAACATAAATGCAGATTAAACATAAACAAGCCCGTTGAACACATTAACCCATATACTCTCTCTCAATTTTGAATTCCATGTGTCCAAAGATGAATAAAAGAAGAATGAAGTGATTCCCGACAAGATCTCTCGCATACTAGGGCATCTTAGCCACAAAGCTGCAAACAGAAAAATCAAGAAGATCGTCCAGAAGATGGTAGTCACTTACAAAGACCAGCATGAGATGGCACCGTTGCCTCACATGGGCGTCAAATTTCAATAAACATTTCAACAGGGGCAACCCCCCCTTTCATCAGTATACAACATGAAGGCCAGACTACTCATGGAGATCAAAATCCCGTCAATAGGAGTTCTGTTGAAATCTCAAGTCTTGATTGAACTTACAATGCATGACGACCTGGTACAACTATATCAAAAGAAGTTGAAGCAAACTTCCAACAAGAAGGTTCGTCCCCGTGAATTTCAAGAAGGAGACTTTGTGCTCAAAAAGGCATTCTTTCCAACCTCACTCCAAGGGCAAGTGGACGCCTAACTATGAAGGCTCGTGTGCAATGACTTCTTAGAACTATGAATGTGACAAACTCACACGTCCTATGAATGCCGGTGCAGTCAAGAAATACTCTGTCAAAAATAAAAGCTCGATAAGTCGCAAACCTGAAAAAGGGACTTAGGCAAAAATGAGCGTCTCGGTGGACCGAAAACCCAAAAGGGCGGTCCAAGCAAAAATTAGAGACATGAACAAAAATAATTATCCTGATAGATTGAAAACCCGAAAGGGCGATCTATGCAAAAGTTAAGGATCATGACAAAGTAACTGCATCAGGTCGGGCACAGTCCACTTGGGGCATCCAGCTATCAAAAGATCTCCGATTCAAAGCACCTACATATCAAAGACTCGAGACAGGGGAAATTCAAAGTTGTTGGGGAGAATAGCAGTTATCGTGTTCAATGTACCCTTCCCATTACATTTACCATTTTCCAAAATATTTCAAAGATCCGTGGAGCCATGCCATTGGCAGGTCAACACTCAATTAATCAAGTTTGAGCCCGTACCTATTTATTTGGAACTCTCATTTATTCAATTTACAAAATTTCTTCTATTTTTATGGCAATACTTGAAGCAAAAAATTTCAAAATACAAAACTTTTTTTACATCTTTTGAAAAATGTGAACAACAAACACACTCTCTTTGAGCTCGTGAGTAGGTGAAGCATACATCAACAGCCGCCTCGATAACGGTTACACTCCGGAAGGAAAACATGTATTAAGCACTATGAAGAGGACCTATACTTTGAGCAAGATGCAGTCACAATCCAAAAACAAGAACAAAAATGAAAGCTCGCTAAGTTGAAAACCTGAAAAGGCGACTTAGGCAATAGAGAGCGTCCCGGTGGACTGAAAACCCGAAAGGGCGGTCCAGGCAAAAATCAAGGGACACAAAAAAGGAATATACTCCCGGTGGACTGAAGACCCGAAAGGGCGGTCCAGGCAAAAGTTAGGGATTTCAAAAAAAAACAAGAAAACCAAAAACAAAAAGGAGCGTGACTGCTGGGGCATATCAATGGATTAACACTCTATGCAAAATGGCGACTTCCAGACTTTTGGTCAATAGTGGCATTTATCAGAACACTCTACGCCGGTTCACAAATGGCGACTTGTTCCCAACTGTTCAGTCAACAATGAGCTCTCCCACAGGAAACATCGATTGCTATCTTGTGCCAGGTTTCACCCTGCAAATGGTCGATCTGTTCGCAATAATATCATCTTCAAGGAAGTTTGCCGAGTGTTTGTACTGCGATGTCAGTCTATCTCCCATCTTACCAGTTTTGTCTCGTCTCATCGAGTCCATCTACCACATACAATATAGACAGTCATACAAGTTCTACATTCATACACTCATGAATTCATACATTCATATATTCATACATTCACACATTCATACATTCGTACATCAATACTCTCGCATATTCATACACGACATATACACATTATCATTCATACATGATTGCATTGGTCACCCAGAGTCTTGTTTGGTTATATCCAGTCGATCCTCATCCATCATTAGTCAAACGGAAAGTTCCAACAAACGACCAACTTGCATCTACCTTTCAACATTTTATCAAATGCCGAGTGGATTCTCGCAAACATTTTATCAAATGCCGAGTGGATTCTCGCAAACTTTTTTTTCAAATGCCGAGTGGATTCCCGCAAACATTTTATCAAATGCCGAGTGGATTCTCGCAAACCTTTTATCAATGCCGAGTGGATTCTCGCAAACCTTTTATCAAAGCCGAGTGTATTCTCACAAACTTCTAAAAGCCCGATGGATTCCGGCGGTCCTTTCCAAGGTCCGGTGGATTTCGGCAAACTTTCATAAATCGAGCGGACAACTTGGAAATTTCTTCTCATATCACAAGTGTCATCCCCAGTGTGTCTGGTCAAGAGATGTCACTCATCAGTGTCAAGCCGACAGTCCCAGACAAAGGACTGCTTAAGTTTACATTTTTATCAAGCCGACAGTCCTAAACAACGGACCGCTTACATTTTTTACAACTTTCAAGCCGACAGTCCTAGACAACGGACCGCTTACACTTTTATTTGCTTTCAAGCCGACAGTCCTACACAACGGACCGCTTACACTTTTCTTACTGCTCTCAAGCCGACAATCATACCCAACAGACCGCTTACATTTTTACTACTTTCAAGCCGACAGTCCCAGACAATGGACCGCTTACATTTTTACTGCTTTCAAGCCGACAGTCCTACACAACGGACCGCTTACACTTTATCTGCTTTCAAGCCGACAGTCCTACACAACGGACCGCCTACACTTTTATCTGCTTTCAAGCTGATAGTCCTACAAAACGGACCATTTACATTTTTACTGTTTTCAAGCCAACGGTCCTAAACAACAGACCACTTAAGTTTACCTTTTGCCTTGTTTCAAGCTGTTAGTCCTAAACAATGGACAATCCGCGTCCATCCTGTCATTCCCTCGAGTGTCATCCCCAGTGCGCCTGGCCCAGAGATGTCATCAAAAGTTTTGTCTTCATTAAACCATCGTTCCAAATCAATACAATAATAGACAATCATTTCCCCAGTGAAACTACATTCCCCTAACAGAGTCAGATCATTTTCTACGAACAATTTCGGGCATCCTGTCGTTATCACTCATCCTAGTCGAGTCATCCATGCCGTCTTGCATTCATAACTGTGTCACATGCATTCATTACTCGTCCCAGTCGAGTCATCCATGCCGTCTTGCATTCATAATTGCGTCACATGCATTCACACAGTATCTTAGGGTCAAAAATAGGTGTACTTTGTATTTAGGTCTCTTCGGCCCGTCAAATCAAAGATTTCATCTTCAAATCTCCGGACGAAGAAACTTAAATAGGGGCATCTGTCATACCCCGATTTTTGACCTAAGATTATATAGTGGGGGTGCACATTTAGTTAATGGGGGTATGTTTTTGTGTGAACAAAATAGCGCTAGAAAAATATTATTTGGAAATGATAAATTAAATATTTAATTTGATCTTTTTTTAAAAGTGCTTTCTTTGTCCCCAAGTCTTGCTAAAATATTTTAGAATGCAATTTAGAATATTTTAGAACACAATCTGAAATATTCTGGTAGGCAATCTAATATATTTTAGTGTTCGATCTGAAATATTATTTTGATACTCAATAATATATATTTATGTGCTGAATAAACATATTTATGTACTGAATAATATATTTTTGTACTCAATATAATATTTTGGTGCTCAATCTGATATACTTTAGTGTTTGATCTGAAATAATATTTTGATACTCAATAATATATATTTATGTGCTGAATAAACATATTTATGTACTGAATAATATATTTTTGTACACAATATAATACTTTGGTGCTCAATTGAGATATTTTTGTGCTAGATCTGATTACTTGTACCCAAAGCTTCTCACTTATTAGTTATGAATTTTCTCTATAAATAGAGAGCTCAGATAGTGCATTCTGGACCCCGAAAATTCACAGTTGATGCTTCCTTTTTTTTTCCTCTCTTCTCTCTCTTTCGACTTGTGTTGACGAGTCTTTCTTCTTTTTCTACTCCTTTCTGTCCCTTCGGTTTCAAGTGGTCTTCGTACCATACAGACAGAGTAAGTTATTTTCTTTTGTTTTTGCATTTTTTTTATTTGTTAGTTTAACTTTATCACTCTACATTTTATTTATTTTTCCGCTTTTATATATTCAAAAAGAACAAAAACATTACAAATAACCAAAAATTCACAAAAATATTTTCCTAATAAACCTTGATTTTCAAATCGAGTGATCCCATTTTTATTTTATTTTCTTAATCAAATTTCCATCAACTTAATTCTATTTTGATTTATTTTCTTTTAATATAAAAAAAACACAAACAAATTCTTATTTGCCATTTGGCTTTTTCATTTTAAAACCTTTTTCAAAACTAATAAAAAACACACAACCAATCAAACGTCAATTTTTACCCCGAACTACGAGGTTTTGATCCCTCACGGGTACGTAGGCAAAGGACACTCGTCCTCCCAAATCAATAAAAATGTAGATAATTAGGTCTCTTTAATCATTTTTTAATTCCCTCTTTTTCATATTAAGTAAGTTATAGCACAATAAATTAAATAAAACCAAGAGGTTCCCGTAGAGTACTACGGACATGAAGGGTGCTAATACCTTCCCTTCATGTAACTAACCCCCGAACCCTTAATCTTTAAATACGGGGTCTTTGAACTTTTTTCCCCTACTTTCTTTTAAAATTAAATGTTCAGTCGTGAAATAATTAGTGAGTCAAACGCTAATCAAATAGCATTGATCTCCGAAAAATGACGCGACAGTACTTTAATCATGTTAAGTCTGAGAAAAGGGAAGTATCAATAGGTATTTCGTTAGATTCTGAGCCCCCATAAATTAAATTTTTGCAATTTAATTTAAGAGAATATTCTCTCATCTCCTGTCTTTTATTCATTGTGAGATTTGATTCTGATATTTTTGTTAAAAATGAATTTAATTAACCTGGATAGAACTTAGGGGGAGCTTACAAACCTCACCTTAAAGACTATCAGACTCGGGGGGGAGTCAGAGCTTTCAAAACTCAGACTCTGAGCTTACAAACCTCAGACCCTTAAGTCAACTTGTTAATTAGATTAACAACAATTGACCTTTTAAATACTTATGTTTGTCATCATCAAAAAGGGAGATATTGTTGGAACAAGGGTGTTCAGCAATACCGCTTTTAGTTTTGATGATAACAAGGTATTAAAAATTGTCAATTGGATATGCTAATATTTGTTTAAGTGCGCAGGATCTTAGTCAAAGATTTTAATCTTAGAAAGCATTATGTAAGAACAAATGAAGAGCAAAATTCTCTATGAAGCTTGTTGCATGTGAATCTGAAGTCCTAGAGAGTCTGAAGAATCAACAGAAGTTGTTTCAAGAGGTTCTGAAGACTCGGAGAATCTGAAGAACAAAGAGAGTCTGAAGGAGCTGAAGAGAGTCTGAAGCTCATCAGAGTCTGGAGTTCTATAGAGAGTCTGAAGACCGCAAATTGAAGATTTGCTTAGAAGATTTTCTGAAGGCATTTCGATGCAAAAGAAACGTTCGTTTGGAGTAACGGCTAGCTTCAAAGTCAACTTGAGCATGGGATGCTTAAGGACAAGAATGCAGGAAAAGGACAGAGTACTTTGTATGAACTCTGTTTCCACTACTCCACTACCTCGTACATTTGGCAGTTGTGTCTACCGGTATCTCGCCTCAAATGGAATGAAATTCAAAATCTATATTGAAGGACGATTACCATATCAAGCAACAGATCAACTGTATTTGATCAAGCTTCTAGAAGACTCTGTGATGTGCTGATTTATCTCAACGTCTCTTTACAATGCTTATATAAAGGGAATGAAGACTTGGAGAATAGACTATTGACTCTGAACGTTTTTATCAAGCTATTTGCTATTCTCCTTGAGTCATATAAACACATCAACAACTTAGAGAATTCTTACAAACTTGCTATCCTAAAATTTCTAAGTTATTCAGAAAACAGAGTCTCTTTGCTTTGTAATTGGAACACGTTTGATTGTTTATCAAGTGTTCAAACTCTATTCAATTTTCTGTAAATTGTGTTTGAAGTCTCTTGCCTGCGTGCTTGAGCATTTGAAGTCTCTTGGGTGTGTCCTTGAGTAAAGAAGTATCTTGCTTGTGTGCTTGAGCATTGGAAGTCTCTTACTGTGTGTTTGAGCAACTTGTAATTGTTGATTACATTTTAGTGAAACTCTCCTTGGAAGTACAAGGGGGACAGGACTACTTCCGGTTTGTGGAAGGAATCTATACAATTGCTTGTGTTCTCTCTTTCCTTTATCTCTTTACTATTTCCGCTGCTACAGACTCTGATCTTCCATCAGGTCTTCAACTTGTTCAGACTCTGATCCTGGAAAACAAATTCATACTCTTTAAGAGTTGCGAAAAAGTTAACACAATTCAACCCCCCTTCTTGTGTTTTTCTCACCTTCAAAGAGCACATGTTAAGAATCCAAAAATTAAATAAGGAATTAATTAAAAATGAAATATTGCCTTGAAAATAGTGTTATGTATTATATCTTGCTTTTTATTTTATTTTTTAACGAATCAACATTTAAAAAGTTAAATGCATGATTTTTAAAATGAATATTTCTCTGTCTAACTCATGAATATGTATATGTATAGCACATGTTGGCATTTACTTTATATTTATATAGTATTTAAATTTAAATTGAATAAGACATTTTTAGGGTGGGGGACTATAACATCTCTTGGCCCTCAATGCCTTCGCCTGATGAGTAAAACTATGAAGGATGTATCAAAGTGTTGCAACCATGTGAGGACTAAATAAGACATGCAATTCAGGTAAGTTGACATCAATCAATGGCATTGTGCATTGTAATCGAAAAATTGTGAATAGTTTACTGAACACCTAACAAAAATTAGCTACATTAGTAAAGTTTGAAATGGAGTAAAATGAGTTCGTGGATACCACTTGCGGATTTATTTTTCAATAGTTATTGGTTAAATTGCCCAATTTATTCTTAGTCATCTTAGATCTCACTTAAAAAATATTCAATACAAAAAACTTCATTTTGTGGTAGAATGAGAAGAAGAATCGATGAAGATTCCTAAGAGGAATAAAATTAAAGAGTTAAAAAATATGTTGCAAATATTACAAAAATCAGTAGTAAATTAGCATTTAATACGAGCAAAAGAATGAAGGAAACGTAACGTAAAATTGAGAAAACACAAAAACTATGCAATGAGAGGCTCTATAATTTTTTGTACCTAAGGGAAGGAGGGAATACACTTTTATCGATAATGGTTGGTTTATTTAAGCAATAGAGAAACAAGAGGGAAATGAAATGACAATAAAGCCCTAACTAGAGAATAGTACAAACAATTTATAGCAAATATATCAAATTAATTTGAATTAATTGAGATTATTGCATTTAAAAAAATATTGTTTGTTATTTCTTTTAATTTAGTCCATTCAAATCTATATAGAATAGACAAATCTTACATCACAAAATCTAAAATTGAAATAGTTTTTTCCACCCATTAATTCAGTATAGACTTTGAATATATAAAATCTTGAAACTAGAGCATGGGCAGGTGATTCCATCTACTATAAAAGGGTGACACTATTGTTAAATAACCTATTCTCATTCCAAATTCCATCTCTCCATCTTAAGTATTACATATAAACAAAAAAATTCATATAGAAGGACTGAAGAAATATGAACTACTTAAGTTCTTTGATGACTTTGTTTCTTCTGTTTGCTACTGTGGTGTTCTATATAACCAATGGAGAACCTGCAATACCAGCACTTTTCATATTCGGAGACTCAATTGTAGATGTTGGAAACAACAACAACCTACACACTGCTATTAAAGCAAACTTCTTTCCATATGGAAGAGACTTTATCACTCACAGTCCAACCGGAAGAATGTCTAATGGAAAACTTGGTGTAGACTATGCTTGTGATTTTTCTGCCCCCTCAAATAGTTAAGCGGCTGAGGCAGGGACCTCTCAACTGGGCTTAGCTAAATGGTCCAACCCATCATGGTCCATTTAGTAAGAATAATCCAATCACTCATATTCATCAACTAATTAGTGCTTAACACAATAGACCATAATTTATATTATAATATTAACTTATAATAATTAATTATTGTCAAAAGAGAAGTAAGCTTTAATGATGCAGAAATTGAATCTGATAGGGAAAATAAATCATACAGATGAAAGACTCACTTTTCTAACAAATGATGAATTTAGAGTGACACATTTGAATTAAAAGAATGTGTCATTAAAGAATGGTCCAAGCATTTTTAAAAATGCTATAACAAACTCTCGCTAACCCAAAATATCATAGACTTAAATCAAATCGTTGTGAGTTACAATACTCATGTATATAGGTATGTGGTTAGTGGTTTTGTCAATAAGTTTTCAATTTTACAAAAGTCATATATCCACATAGGTATAAGAATAGTAATTACTTATAGGGATAGCCTATTAAGAGTGTAATTACATTTAGTAAAAATCGATAAATGTTCTACGACATGCAATTAATCCAAGTTTTAGCGAAAAATGTGACTATGAAAATCCATAAGAAAATATGAAATTCAAAGAATCTTCGAAAATGGATCAGCATAGACACTTAGTTTTAAAAAATGAAATATGGATTAATGTGGCCACTAGAATGTCTATACTGAACGAACATTTATGATTATCTCAGTTTATAAATACTTCAAGAACACAATATCATACTCGATAGGAGTATTGATATTATACATTGTACTTATTATTTATTACCTCATAAAATGTGGAATGTTGGTAAAAGAGAAGCACAATATTTATTTGCATGCTAAGAGGTTATTGTGCATATTCCAACAAAATTGACTTAAGCATTCAATTATGATGTTTATTGAGATTAAAAGAATTTTAATATATATCTCAATACAATAGAATGAGACTACAGTTTAAAGTCTCTTAAGCAATGCCATATTTTATAATGCACACAAGAGTATATGGCAATGATGAGAATTTTAAATTGTATATATATAGTATTATGTGCACATTTCTCTTGATCTCACATATATATTAACAAGAGAGATTTCTTATTTGAGCTCATAGTTTATATTGTTGTGTACACACTCCCACTGATCCCACACATATATAAACAAGAGTAAGCGGAATTCTCATTAGTGATCACTGATATATAGAAATATCTTAATAATGTAATATTCAATTCAACAGTGGGATACATGATTACTAGTGCAAGATTATCAATATAAGTGGTTATGTAATTTTAACTAGTAGAGTTTCATGAACTCAATCACGTATTTTGCACATGGGTAAAGCAGAATTATTAACACAAGTGGTAACTTAATGATAGTATAAAACCTCATGAATATATAATTTATCAATGGCAGATATTATCAAGAATTGAGTTTCGTAGTTAACTACATATTCTGCATTTAGAAGTAAGGAGAATGTAAATTTTTATTTAAGAATTTTATAACACAAGATCTCCTTTTCACAATTAAAATATTCAAAGAATTTATAAATATAGTAACCTTTATATGATAGAGTGTGATGATTATATAAAAGGTTTATCATCATATGAGTGAGATAAGTCCCTATTATTATAAAATAAGATATGAGACTCTATTCACAATTTTGGTAACTCACTCAAAACTCAAATGTTACAATTATAATTACACACATTTGAGAAAGGATCAAGTTACACGCAGCGGAAATACACGAGACGCGGAAATACACGAGACTTATACTTTTATTATTATTATTGAGGATATAAGAGAAAATAGTTATAAACTTCCATCAGTATTAAAGAATAGCAATAACATGAAATATGTCAAAATATAGTGAAAATGGTAAAATTAAATATCTCAAATATACCATTTATAATCATTTAGAATAATGGTATAAATAAATTTTTCTCAATGGAGTTCTTAAGAATTTTAGTTGACGTATTGATTTTACAAAATAAATTTACAATAATATACAAGGATATGATAGTGTATAATAATTTATGAGAAAATAATATAATTAATATCCTCAATATAAATCTCTACAATAATTTTATATCTAGAGTTATGAAACAAATAAACATATTTGTTTATGAGATATAGTTAATTGTCATGTAGAATTTTCCTCGTTTGTTGAAGAATTTGTCGTCCACTTGATGGAGAATGATAGTTAAACTAATAAGGTATTTTTCTTACCCACAAAAGGATGATTATGTTAAGTAATGTCTTACCGATAGGGTATGTCCATCACGGTTACACAATATACAGCAAGGATTCTCCCACTTGATTGAGAATAGATAATGATAGTTGAATTAAAAGGTTTGAAAGGTATTTTAAATAAAATATTCAACTATTTCTCTATCACAAAATGATATGTTAAGTAACGTCACACCGATAGGGTATGTCACTCACATAACAAATGGATAGTAGCAATCCAAATATTTATATATATAAAAATAACATTTAAATAGAAATTTAATTTAAAAATAGAATAATATTTGATTGCAAAATCTATATAGTTTTCTACATGAATTTTAACAAAGTAACTTACTTATTGTAATCTCATTCAAGGATATCTTAAGGATAATAACTAAGAACTATATCATCACAATGTACCATTCTTATGTCTAGGATACTCTAATTATATTTGACATCTCTTATTTCTAAATGTTAACCCATGACGTAATATTAACCCTAGATTTAACCTAAATCTTTCGCGCATGACTTTACTATATTAACCCTAGATTTAATTTATGCAAAATTTCATCTCTTATTTCTAAGTGTTAACCCGTGACGCAATATTAACCTTAGATTTAACCTAATTTTTCTGCGTGATTTTACTATATTAACTCTAGATTTAATTTATGCAAAATGTCATCTCTTTTTTCTAAATGTTAACTCGTGACACAATACTAACCCTAGATTTAACCTATCTTTTTCGCGTGACTTTACTACATTAACCCAAGATTTAATTTATGCAAAATGCCATCTCTTACTTATAAATGTTAACCGTGACGCAATATTAACTCTAGATTTAACCTAATCTTTTCACGTTACTTTCCTATATTAACCTTAGATTTAATTTATGCAAAATCTCTTATTTCTAAATGTTGACCCGTTACGCAATATTAACCATAGATTTAATCTAATTTTTTCGTGTGACTTTACTATATTGACCCTATATTGACCCTTTTCACGTGACGCAATATAAATTCTAGATTTAACCTAATTTTTTCGCCTGACTTTACTATATTAACCCTATATTTAATTTATGCAAAATGTCATCTCTTATTTCTAAATGTTAACCCGTTACGCAATATTAACCATAGATTTAATCTAATTTTTTCGTGTGACTTTACTATATTGACCCTATATTTAATTTTAACCTAATTTTTCTCTCTCTTATTTCTAAATGTTAACCCCTGACGCAATATTAACCCTAGATTTAACCTAATTTTTTCGCGTAACTTTACTATATTAACCCTAGATTTATTTATGCAAAATGTCATCTCTTATTTCTAAATTTTAACCGTGACGCAATATTAACCCTAGATTTAAACTTATTTTTTCGTGTGACTTTACTATATTGACCCTAGATTTAATTTATGCAAAATGTCATATTTTATTTCTAAATGTTAACCCGTGACGCAATATTGACCATAGATTTAACCTAATTTTTTCGCGTGATTTTACTATATTAACCCTAGATTTAATTTATGCAAAATGTCATCTCTTATTTCTAAATGTTAACCCGTGACGCAATATTAACCCTAGATTTAACCTAATTTTTCACGTGACTTTATTATATTAACCCTAGATTTAATTTATGCAAAATGTCATCTCTTATTTCTAAATGTAAACTCGTCTTGCTATACTTAACATATTATGGTATTAAGGACGATGTCATGGAAAATTATGTTATGGTACAGTACCAACGTCTATGCTTCTTAATATTTTGAAATATTATATGACAATCATGACATCCATCTAAATTATTTTATTACCTATTACCGTCAAATATCACCTTCCATATGACCCGTGCGTTAGCACGGGACGCACGGATCGATGGTCTAGTAAGTATAAAATTAAGGTACAATAACAATTATATTAATAACAAGACATCGATAGGGTATTACTCCTCTTTCTCTTTGTTTCGGTTTTGAGATCGAAATTAAGGGATATTATTTCGGTTGCCACCGGGATAATTTATCCGATGCGATAGGTTTCCTAGTTAATATAAAAACTGACTTTAAAATAAATTATAAACAAATAAAAATTCCAACAATCACAAAGAGAGCGATAGTGAGATGGATTACAGTTTGGCAGCGTTGAAGCTATTTTGCTCACAACTGAAACTCGCTCGTGAAGTTTCTTCTCAACTTAGCTTCACTCTCGGTGGCATTCTCTTTCAACGCGCTTGGTTACAGGTTTCATTCCTTATTCCAAAACGCCGTCGTTTTCACTTTCAATATTTTCTGTTTCTTTTTTTTTTTTTTTAAATGTCTTAACTGCAGGGCGTTCTGGTGTCCTCTAACGACGGCAGCGGACCTCTTCTTCTCGACGATGGAACCGGCATCATCGAACTCTCTCTTTCCGGCGAGTTCCGTCAACGTCAATTCAAAGCTGGTAAATTATGTTTCTTCACTGTTCTAAATCAAAGAATTTTTGTTCTGTGTACGTTGTGTGTGATTCCATTGAATGTTGCGACATATGATTAATCACGTTCAAAATTATGGTTAATTCAGTTGAATATATTGTTAATTTAGTTGGTGGTTAAAATTGTGGTTGATTTAACTATATAATTAACTACAATTTGATATAAAACGGATACGGATACGGATACGGACACAACACCGACACGCGGACACAGCTTATAATTTGAAAAAATCACATAATGCAGTGTAATTACAAGTGTCGGTGCGTGTCCGACACCGGGACATGCCTAATCCGAGCAGTGTTTGTGCTTCACAGCTATTTACTCAACTGAATTAACCATAAAATTTTGAATGTGATTAATTAGGTGTTCATGAAACATTTTTGTGTTGACTATTTACTTGATTTATTGGTAGGGATGTATGTGATGGTAGTAGGAGGGTACGCTACACGTGCGACGAGAGAACCTTCTGTGATCAAAGTAAGTGTTTTCACATGTTTGTCAATTGAGATTGAGTGAATCTTAAAATGAGTTAATTACAAAACTAATCTCAAAATGTTGTATGGAACTAGAACCAACATGAGAATAAAATAAGCGTAATATGTGTGGTAAGCCTAGACAAGATAAGATTAAACATGACAACATTAGAGAGAAAGTTGGGGTAGCACCTATAGTTGAAAAGATGGTGGAAACTAGAATTTTATGGTTTGGGCATGTAGAGAGAAGAGCTGTAAATTTTGTGGTAAGGAGAGTATATCGGGTGGAGGATAGTCAGATCACTAGAGGTAGAGGTAGACCTAGAAAAACTAATAATATTTAGAAAGATCTAGGGATTAATGAACTGGATCAGAATATGGTTTATGATCAAACATTATGGCGTAATTTAATTCATGTAACCGGCTCTGCTTAGTGGGATAAAATATGGTTGTTGTTTTTGTTGTATTTATTTATCTCATTGAGAATGTTCAGTGCAGTGAAATGATGTCATGTAAGACAATTGGATCTTTATCTATTATGGCAACTCAAGCAAGCCTACACAATGAATCTCATAAGTAAACGCCTGTTCACATCGCAACTAATAAAAGGAAAAAAAAAAAATGACTAGGCTAGTAGTGGAGTGGAGTGATCCTTGTTGTTCGGATCTTGACCGGGTCCGAGCTTCCCAAGCTCTATGCTGTTGGGGAATTCTGGCAAAATGCATGTTAGAACAACAAATTTGACTCTAAAGAAAATAGACAAGTAAATGTTCACAAGAATACAGACGGTTGATTACAGAGTTGGCAAATTGTGTCTGCCTCTCCAACAATATGGTTTCACTCGTCGTGCTTTTAGTTGAGCTCGAGCTTCTATCCATTTATCAGTCAATGTGAGTAATGTCTTGAGGCTAGAAGCAATATACAGCACCATACCATGATATTATAAGTTGAATTTGTTCTTCACTAAGTTTGTTTAACATAGAATTAACATGACCTGAAACATACTGAACTTTTGGTAATGAATGGGAACTGGTTTTTTGGAAATAGAAATCATAACATGTTATTAGGAGAAATTCAAAGTTGGTCTTACTTCTCACAGAGAATAAATTTGCATGTGCTATTTGGTGTGGTCCTCAAAGTGTTTTGCCCATTGATTAAGTGTTGAAAAGAGTGTTATTAGAATTGATCTTGCTGGAAAATCCTGTTCATGTTTATGTTTTTTCTTTCTTCAGCTTGTTATGTAGTTCTCTTCAACAACCCGAGTCTGCATAATACTGAAGCCATCTAACTAAACTTGTTATGTTGAGCAATAATAATAGATCCCCTAATAATATTAATATTGATATTGCTAGTGAAAAATCTGCATAATATTGAAGCCACCTAACTAAACATTTTATGTTATCATGTTTTGTATTAATATGTTGTGACAGGTTCACAAGATTGTTGATCTTTCATCATCCCCCGACCGAGAAGCAATGTGGTATCTTGAAGTTATGGAGGCATACAAACTGTTCTATCAGCCTCTTGTGGAAGACCATTAGACAGAGAACATGTATTCGAGATTAGCATCTGACACCTAGAAACTTCCTTTCTTTTGGCCACAAACGCAGAATTGTTTAAAGATTGAATTCGTATTCACATCTCTATTTCCATATTCTGTGACATTCATTAACAAAGTGCATTGTAAAGTCATGATTCATCACTACATCGTTTATGAAATATACTGATATGCAATAACAATCTATTGATCGTCACCTGTGTTATGACTTTATAGTTATATGAACATTTAACTTCCTTTAAATATTCAGGAAAATATGAAATAAATATCTTGTATTGAAAGAAAAAATGTATCTGCTAAGTCAAAGTATACTCTCTGTTTCTTTTTCTATAAGAAACAAGAAACAATTATCAAGAGTTAGTGTTATATAAGATATAGTACTGGTTAAGCTTGGTACCTTGTCAAAAAGGCTTCAAGTGCTATGCTTTGACAAGCTCTTGTTTCAACCTTATTAGCATATTCAAGTATATTGATTGACAACACGTTCGCTTCTCTATTTATTCATTTCGTGATTTTGAAAATAAACATTTGAATGATTCTGGAAATACAAATCTAGATGAAAAAAGCTTTGTTTTGTTTTCCGGACGAGTTAAAAGTCATCTTCAGCAAGCTTTACAAAACAAGCACTGAATATTGTTTGACATAACCGAACTGTAATACCTTTCTTACAACTTTTGCTACTTTGACAAAGCAGGAATTCAAATCAAGGAAAAATATACAATATGTGAATGTTTTTATACATACAATGAACACTAACCGAAGCTATATGTACCATACACTCAAAAACTTAACAAAAAATGGTGTGAAGTCGACAACGATAAAGTCAGATGTAGAGATTCAACTCATTCAAAATGAACAACTCAAACCACCCAAGTATACTATTTATGGAAGAGTAAAATGCAATCTAGGAGAAGTTGCAAATACTCCCAAAAATTATTATCAATCTGCTCACATTATCAGAGTCATTGTTCATGAGAGAATGTTCAACCACCTCAACACTCTCAACACAATCTTTCTCAATATTGTCACGATTCTCAATATTATCATGGTTTTCAATATGATATAGGCTCATGCTTTGATTGTAATTCTATTCATCCATATTTTTAAGAACAATAACAGGTTGTTGCCGAGGCGTATGGTGTAGCAGACGTTTCCTCAAGAACAAATTTGTTGTAATTTTCTGGCTTGGTTGTTTGCTTAAACACATCACACAAACGTGCTTCTCTTCCATTCTTTCACTGATGTATTAAATGACCCACACACTTGGTACAAAAGGAAGGAAATGATTCATATTCAGTACCAGAAAAAATTCAAAGTTTTCACGCTCCGGCACCACCAAGAGATAACTTAAATATTTTCTAGACAAATCTACATCCACTAAACCCTAGCAAAGTAACCATAAGTTTTGTTTCTAGTAGATTCATGGATAATGATGAGCACCTATACATGCAGCAATCTCAAAAAGATTCTCAGTCTCCTGTATTCAGGAGGGAAATCATAAATACATATCCTAGGTTTGAAGGTGAATTTGCTTTTCAAATGTTAGGGTTGAAGTTGGGAACCAACTTAGAAAGACGAAGAAGTCTCGGATTGAGATTCCACGCACCAAGCCACCAAGTGTCCACACTCTATGCAAATCATCAGATGAGGCAAAGGATAACTCGAAGAAACCCTTGCCCAAAAGGCGTGATGTTCCAGACACCACTCAGTTTCCATAGCAAAGCGAGCTTGATACACGTAAGTCGGTAATCTTCATCTGCTTGCCTCCCTTGGGAAGGCAAAGTCTTACCTGCAGATTAATTTTAGTTCCTTCAATACCACTCATGTATCGCTCTTCTTTTATTTTGATCGATACAATGTTGCCTTTGATCGTTGGAACATGTAATTGAGTGAAGGAAGATCATCCTTGTTAGACAGGGCATGAGCAAACTATTGCATAATGAGAATGAAGAAGTCAACAAACTATTTGACTTAGTTTACTTGCTCCTCAAGTAACTAGCTAATAGTATAGATTAGCATAGTTTAGATTGATCAGTTATATAGGTAAGCTCATAGCAGTAAATACATACTGTAAACACTGATTCAATAAATTCAATAAGACAATTCATTCACATCATAATACGAACGTCTTGCATTGAGGGGAAGACTTAGACGATGGCGTGGAGGAGGCTACGGCAAGGGCAAGGAATGAGAGTGGTGGTGACAACCATGCATATGGTCAGTTGCATTATTCAACTTTTTAAAGTCAAAACTTTGTTTTTTTCTATGAAAAGCTTCTAATTTCGACTTCCTTAACTTGTGCCCTTAGGACACAAGATAACAAGACCGTTAAAACTAACATGCCTACATTTCAAATTTTGACTTAATCATTAATCAATTACCAATCTATTGCAAATCGAATCATCTTTAACTTGGCCATATTCTGAATTCCAATTATTATGTAATCGATTAAATCAATGTCCTAGTCGATTATTGTTTCCAAATTAATTTTCTAGATTAATTATAGGGTTTTCTAATTATATTACTCGTCTAACTGTAAGTCATAATCGATTATTTTATGATTACGAATCAATTATTCAGTACATAAGAAACACAAAATCATCATCAATTCAGAATCAAATACTTTAATCATCAATAGTCATCAACGTATCTAATCACATAATGACCATCATCATAAGCCAATAAATTAACATCACATGTAACAACTAATTATCAAAACCAACACATAATCTTAGTAGTTAATCGTGGATAGCGGTGCGTAGCGGCTGGCCTCAAAAATAGGATAGCGGGATAACGTATAGCTGTATGACAAATAGCGGGCATCGATATTTGATTATTTTTTTAACAAATTACAAGAATAGTGGTAAAGTATAAACAAGCTTATATATTTCTAAAAAGAAAAACTATATTTAATATAAAATTAAATATAACACTCAAATCCCATTAGACATTCATAAAACAAAACACCAAAAAACAAAAGATAGAGGAACAAATAAAAAAATCTTAAAAACAACAGAAACGGAGGAAGAAAAAAAGAACAGTAAAGCCATATACAACAGAGTCAATTTGGTTTTAAGAATCCCTAAAATGTCTCAAAATCAATTTAGAAATTTGAAAAACATACAAATGTTTTAAAAATATGGTCAGTTAGAAAATTTCAACTAAAATCGAATAGCGGCTGAAACGGCTACTATTCGCTACACCGTTATAGCAATTGAAGCGGCCTCTATCTTATTCTGCATTAGGAGCTCTAGTTTGTGGAACGCTTGGAAGGTGGTGATTGGGATTTACTTTCCCACCTTTTTGTTGTTGTTGTATTTATTGTGTTTGTACTTGTGGGGTACATATACTCAGGACGAGGAGCTCTAGTTTGTGGGACGTTTAGAAGGTGGTGATTGGGATTTACTTTCGTTGTTTTTATTTAGTGAATTTGTGTAGTCGATAAACACGTGCTCTGATCTGTAACATCAAGGTTGGGGTTTAAAAGTTGAAATTTAATTTCCATTAAGTTAGAGTCGTGTGGTACATTTGTTATTTCTATTGTCGATGTTGAAGACATGAATATTTTATTATGGAGATAAGTTGAATTGCTTCCACCGTTGAATTATGAATTATTATTGCTTTATTACATGACAGATGACGAGTATTGTAATATCCTTTTATTTAAATATATACTTGTTGTTTAATAAATCAAGGTCGGGAATTATGGTGTTACATAGTTGGTATCAGAGCAGGTCAGTCCAACTGGCCTAGGATTTTATTTACGATGTTATGTCCTATTAGGCGACATGTCTGTGAAACATTGTAGATGTTTAACTTCTAATGATTGTCTGATTTGGTACTGCAGATAAGAAATGGCTGGAAATAAAGGACCAAGTGATCGCTAATGCATGACGACAGTGGCACAAACACTTGTGCAGGCCAACGCAACTCTTCAAGGATAACAAGGAGAGTCTGATGAACGCCGACTAGATAGGTTCATGAGGAAAAACCCACCCACCTTCAAGGGGAGATATGATCATGAGGGAGTGCAAGTTTGAATAGAGAGGATCTTCAGGGCAATGGCGTGTACTAACAAACAAAGAGTCAGACTAGCGGCACATATGCTAGCGAAAGAAGTTGAGTATTGGTGGGAAATGCATGTCAGAGGTTGGAGGCTACGGGGACTGAGGTCAGTTGGGAAGTATTTTGGATTGAATTTTTGGAGAAATAATTTCCAATTGAAGTCTGTAACAAGGAGATTGAGTTTCTTGATCTGAAGTAGGGGAACATGCCAGTGGCTGATTATGCAGTAAATTTTAAAGCGTTATCCAAATTTTGTCCTCATTACAATATAGTGGGGGATGAAGTTTCAAAGTGTTTGAAATTTGAGAATGGACTGCGACCGAAAATTAAGCAGCTCATTGGTTATCAGGAAATTCGTCAGTTTTCATTGTTGGTGAACAAGTGCAGAATCTATGAAGAGGATAGTAAGGCAAGGACTAGTCATTAAAAAATTGCTAGTGAGAAGAGGAACGAGGACCAGGGTCATAGTAAGCCATATAGTGTTCCATCGATAAGGGGAAACATAAAATTCACCAGAAGGGTACAAGTGAGAAGGAGATAAGTGGGGTAGACACCCGTCCTCCTATGAGATGCTTTAGTTGTGGTGTTAGGGTCATCATGCTTTAGAGTGTAAAGATGTCATTAAGTGCTTTAACTGCAATAAGTTGGGTCACATTAGTATTCATTGTTTGATGTTGAAGAAGGCGCGGTTTGGGGAAAGGTGTTTGCTCTTATGTCCTTAGTTCTAACAATTTGATTCGATGTACTTGCTTCATTAACGATGTCACTTTAATTGCTATTATAGATATTGTAGCTACACATTCTTTTATTTATCTTGATTGTGTAAAAAGATTAAACATTGAAGTAACTTCTATGTTGGGTAGCATGATAATAGATACACCATCAAACTTCTATGTGCTTTCTATTTTACACAATAATTTTAAACATTGTGTATATTATAGGGTCAATTTGAATAATTAACTATAAAAAAATAAGAAGCAAACTTGTATTACAAATGTGATGAGTAAAAATGAACTATTTCTTGAAATGGTACGAGAATATTAGTCCCTTTGCTCCATAATGAATGACCTACTAGAACATTTTATATAGAGAAAAGAAATGTATAAATGAAAGAGAACAAATAATTTTTTTACTAAACTACCCTTAGTGTATCAACGTTAATCTAAAATAGATATACAAAATGAGAAATGCTAACTTGTTTCTTAAGAACACAAGATAATGATCTTAAAATAAAATTAAAAAATAAATATTTCATTAAAAAGATAAGTTTTTAAAATTATGAATGCACCATTTTCGAGATTAAATTTCTAAATTTAGTTTTTTATATTGTGCCCTAAGAGCACAAATTAGCAAGACTAGTATAAAATTAGGAATGATGCATGCATTGTCAATTAGAGGTATAATTTATTTTTAAACAAAAAAAGATATTATATTGAGAATTGAAAATATCATTTATTTTATAATATTTTTTAAAAAATATGTTACACTTTCAGAAATTGAACGAGTATCAAAAGAGTGAGAACAAGTCACATATACAAATACAAATGACAGCTTGCAATAAAAATTATATATAGGGTTATGCTAAATTCATCACTTTATAAAGTTAAATTTATCACTTTTCACCATTTTTCAATACAATATTTTTATTTTTATCCTTTTAATCAATGTCCTAAGAGAACTTTGTAGCATTTCCCTTATATATATCCAACATGGTTAGCCTCCCTAAGAAACTGATATCTCTATTCCACCCAGTTATTGCATGACGTATAATTGTTATCAACCTCTCGTACACGAATGAACAACTAAGATTAAATCTATTTGAAATTGGTCAAATTACACTACTTAAGTCGGAGTTGTTGGATCGCATTTCAACGATCTAGATCGCGTACTGCATGAAGTAATTATAGCAAGTGATACGGGTTCTATCTCTGACTTATACTAATTTTTTATAATGAATACTTTTGTACATTACCCCTAATTTGAATCTTGTTTAATATGTATTTCTAGTTTTTATTAAATTAGTATATTATATTGAAAAATACTACAAGTTGAAAACGTCAATAACTACAATTAAGGATGTTCACGATACAATTTGGACTGACTATGAGGTAAAAAATCATTCAATAAAAAATTTGCATACTCGATGTTTGGTTTGGTTTAGTTTGGTTGACTTCTAAAAAATAGTGATTCGATTAGATCCAATTTCATGCGGTTGCAGTTTAGTTTAGTTTGGTTTTTGAATATCCTAATTACAATTTTGTGAAAAAATATATTAATATCTAAGGTTTGATTTGCTCAAAAAATAAATAAATATCTAAGGTTTCATGAAAAATATAACATATAATATACTAAAAAATAACATTTATGGATGAAAATAAACGATTATGTTTAAAAATATTTATTTTCTTTTCAAATAATAATGTTTGAAACATATGAAATACAAAAAAAAAAAAAAAAAAGATTGATTTTAACTAATAATTATTATTAAAAAAACGGGTGTATGAGGTTCGAACCTCAACCCCACCCCCGTATATAATATATAATATTCATAACAACTGAGTTAAGTTCACGAGATAATTAAATTACTTAGTATTAACAATGTATGGTTTGGTTTGGTATTAATAAAAAATGAATTACATTTTAGTTATCTTAAGCATCCTACCCTCGCACTAAAATTATTCTAAAAAAATGTCCCTAAGTGCGTCTATAAGTACATACATGTGACAAATTACAAATGCTCATCCACAATTCAATATCAAAACTTCAGCACATGGCTTTCTCTAGCTCATATCTTCCAACTCAAACTCTATTTTCTGTTCTTTTTATAGTTTTCACAATGTTCTTTCTCTTGCAAGCAAGAGAGGGGAATGCCCAATTGTTTAACACAAGCTATTTCTTCGATGTCGAAAACTTCAGCCAAGCCGCTGATAATTTTACCCTCCATGGGAGTGCTCAGATTTTACCCAATGGAATATTGTCACTGACTAACTCTGCAAACCCTAATCGGGATGTAAGTCGGGTCTTGTATTCGACACCAATTCCTATTTGGAATAAAACCACCAGTAGCATTGCCAACTTTAATACCACCTTCTCTTATGTCGTAATGGACAACGAAAAATATAATGATCTGCCGGATAAACTCGTCTTCTTTCTTGTTGGTGAAAATTTTCAACAAGAGAATCCAACGTATTCGCATACTGGAGTCGATGTAAACTTTAGAAAATGGTTGACAATTGTGCCTTTCACATGGAGGAGTCGATCATTGATTTCAGTGAGGATACAATATGAATCCTCGACGAAAACATTGAGCGTTACTCAGGGTGACATGTTCCATTTTCTGGAATTTGGTGAAGTCGTTAATTTGAAACATGTTCTCCCAAATACAGTAAAAGTTGGTATAGCTACAGCAAAACATGACATTCATATCCATTCATGGAGTTTCCATTCACACCTCGTATCAACTACAAGCATGGCCCGATGCATTAACATTGATATTGCAAGCTATGCATTAGTATTTTTTATCTATTTTATGCATGAATGGTTGTTATGATAACTTGTACAGTATGTCTAAATAAGGACTATACATATATGCTACCTATAGATAGACATAGTCTGTGCGAACCATGTTTGAGTTTCTTTCTTTTTTTTTTGTAAGAAAATAAATTTTAAATAAAGGTAATGATTGAAGTATGTGATTTGAGCTAATATTACTTATTACTTAAATTGGATTTTGGCTAATCGACTCATCGAATTGGTTGTTTAGATTAATCTATAAGAATATCAACTCGAATCAGGTTCTAAATTATATAATAAATTAATAATCAAAATCTACCTAAGTCATGAAACCATATCAATTTATGCATAACTAATAACATCGTAACGTAACTACTCCCTCCGTCTTATTTTAATAGTGGTTTTAGAGTTGTGTGTGGTTCTTTTAAGAAAATTATTACTTAAGTTGATTTCATTGATAAAATTAGTATAATTTACTAAAACACCTTTATTACTTATAAATAATGAAGTAGTTAAGTGAAGTGGAATTCAATAAATAAAGGTATATTAGTGGGAAAATAATAAATATGACATTGATATTTTAAAATGACAATTATTTAGAAACAGCTATAAAATATTAAAGTAAAAATTAAAATGAGACGAAGAGAGTAATTATTAACGAGCAAGTATCGAATTCCTAGAAGAAGAAAAAAACTAGCAAGTAAGTATCAAATGGGAAAGAAAAGGATTCTCTAATTATGTGTTTCTCCTGCAGTGGATAAAGAGAATTGGGATAGGGAATTTTTTGTGTTACCCTCCGATTCTTAGGAAAAATGAGTCCTAGTTATTATGAATTCAATGAGAAGATAAATAGAGTCTAGCTAAAAATTATTCTATCCAAAAATTAAATTTAAGTTCTTCCGAACCATTTTTTTTTTTAGGTGAACTCATTAACCACTTAATCTCAATCGATAGGTTTGATGAGGAACCTCTCCCGCAAAAGTTTTCTTCATCTTTCTACATAATTTTATTTTTATGTGATTATCTCTTAATTATATTTTCTCTCCGAACACCTGACAATTTTCCATTCTCTCTCTCATTTCCCTTCACATCACACATATTTACCTACAAGGTATTCCTTGTGCCGAAACATTTTGCATGAGCAATTTGCAGTGTGATCGCAAACTACACACCACTTCTCGAAGTTTACCATTTACCTCGCAAACTACACACCACTTCTCGTAAATTTCTTTTATATAATGTAAATAAAATTTAGATTAGGTATAATACAAATGTGTAGTTATGTTGACTCGACACCCT
The DNA here is from genome assembly GCA_946800305.1 of Medicago arabica. Taxonomy (NCBI): domain Eukaryota; kingdom Viridiplantae; phylum Streptophyta; class Magnoliopsida; order Fabales; family Fabaceae; genus Medicago; species Medicago arabica. The sequence goes on from OX326964.1 coordinate 37,457,934, forward strand.
CATAATATGTCAAATACCACAATGCTTTTGTAAAACAAAGCAACTAAGACATCGATGAAAATATTGATCATGTTATATATTTTTTGTTTTACATGGTTATATTATAGATATAGATGATCGTTGTTGGTGTATCATAGAAATTATCTTCGAAAGATATGGCAATTAAAGGAAATTTTTAAATTAGGTGTTGAACTCTTTATAAATACCATAAAAGATAGGCCATTTGTCCTAAATGAAGGGGGGTTTAGATGGTCGTGTGTGGTTTGTGAGTGTATATGCATTCATAGTGAAAGTGAAATTAGGTTGCATGTATATACTAAATGATTTAGACCTAACTATTGGATTTGGACTGGTCATGGTGAATCATCATTTGCGACTCCTTCAATAGTTGATGTAGGTGTTGAAGAGAATCATGCAATAAATTCTTCAAGTAGTAGCCGACGTGTTCGGTTTGGAATGATGGAAAATGTGCTAGCGAATGCTCTTGGAGTTAATGCATATAATTAGATGCCGAATATAATGAGGTGTAAGATGATTTGAAGTAGATGAACCCCTAAATGAATAAGCTCGTAAATTTATAATCTTTTGAAAGAAACAACTAAACTAAATTGTTGTCTGAAGTATCTACCAACTCAAAGTTAACAATGTGTGTTAAGACTTTTAGGCCCGAAGTCTCAATTTCAAGTTCTTGAACTAGTTTTAGATTTAATGATAAAAATGGTATTAGATGCAACATCCATAAATGTTGGTTTGCCACAAAGTTATTATGATGTTAAATAGTTAGTGACGAAGCTAGGACTTGGTGGTAAGAGAATTTATTGTTGTGCTAATGGTTGTATGTTGTACTAGGACAATGAAATTGGTGTAAAAGACAAAAGGTCTGGTTGAATGTAAATTTTATCATGAACCAAGGTATCGTAAAAGCAAACGCTCTAGATATCAAATATGGGAAAACCAGTTCCAAGAAAGGCAATGGTCTACTTACCAATTATATCAAGATTATCAAGAATGTACTTTCTCGGTCACAATTATAAGCAAAAGTTAACTTTTTAAGTTCATATGATGTATGCGGTCTAAAATTATAATAGTGATCGAAGGAAGTATATGTCAATATAGCCTGCAAAGAAATGACTTGGCATTCTAAAATTTATGAAAGAAGAAAAGGTTCATATGAGCTACAACATTCGTCTAATGGACTGGCATAGAAGACTTTTGATCGGAAACATTCCAATTTTGCTTTCAAGCCACACAATGTTAGGCTTGGGTTATCCTCTTATGGATATACAGTATATACTCAAGCATCGAGTACTTCTTATTCATGTTGGCCTATTATTTTTATCCCATACAACCATTCACCTAATATGTGCATGTCAAAACCTTGCATAATTTTAGTTGATGTAATGCCAAGTCCATCTAGTCCAACAATTGGTATTAATATATATATATATATATATATATATATATATATATATATATATATATATTTGCAAACTTTGATTGATAGTTTTTAAAGATATTGGAATTATGTTCACACATACGATATTTAACTATTTATTATCTCATCTCACGTATTTCTCTCTAATAAACAAATACGGCAATTTATTTATTTTTTTGATAAGGCCATAGAAAAAGATATAAAAAAGAGTGGCTCTCAAATAAATTGGTACCCAACTATAATCTTTTGCAAAATGCTCATATATTATTAAAAAAAAAAAAAAAAAAAATACATTAAAAAAAACTTGGGACATAAACCTAACCAGTTTATCCACAAAATGTAGGTATACTCAAACTGAGTAATATGATAATTAAAAACAACACAAATGGATCATTAAGCCTTTAAGTAGAGGTCTCAAAGCAAATACCAAATAAGAATCTCCTTCAGACGTGGGGAGGATTACTGGAAACTTTAGACCAGAATCGCAACCACCATCCAAAAACATATGGATCAGCGCAATTCGACCCTTATCAGACCTTGAAGAACGACGACAATCATGACGACGACGGTAGGTTGGGAATCTGACCCGATGCTTGAACGTCGGAGAGGAAAACGTCTAATCTAACACATGGCGTATGGACAGACAGCCAACACGGTACAAATCCAAGAGCCGACAACTCCCTACAAAAAAACAACAGCAAGTATAACTACTCTTTCGAGCCCAACAGTTCCAATCAACAGAGAGTGATTAGAATAACATCACATGTTGCAGTTGGACTGGCCCATGTTAGCAGAACAAACCATGAAACCTGCAGTGCTCAACAGCTCTGAACAAACCAACACAACCAGCATCCAGCCGCAACAACTCAAATACCACCGTCAAACGAATTGCAGAAAACACGAATATGCCCGGAGCCAGGAGCCTTAACCAACAACGATCTAGATTTCTAAAAATCTTTGTAACCAAACCACGTGTGAAGAACAAACGCCGATGTTAAGGAATCTCCACCCACATTTCGAGCCACACGGCGCGAACATAGAGAACGCCTATTGAAATGAAACCGTCGAATCTTCGTGGAAACAGATCCGGTTTTGAAACGCAAATGAAACGACGACGGAGAAGCAACACACCCACGTCGTTATAACATCCTACGTCATTTGAACCAACCCTGAAGAAACAACCGCCGCCACCATTCGAAAAACGGCGACAGAAATGGGAGATCTGGAGGTGGGGGTGCGGACCCAAACCCAAACCGATTTGCAAACCAGAAGGAGATCAGCGGAAAGGAAGATTAAGAGAACGACTCCAACGGAACAAAGGGTGGTGCGGAGCAATATCCCGTCGCACCACAACCCATCGGAGTTACATGGTGGTAGGGGCGGCGCGATAATGAGAGGTCAGAGAGCAGAGAGTTTTTTCTTTTTTCGCTTCAGACTTTTGTACGGCAATTTAATGATAAAATAAGAACTTTGAAAATGACAAGTAAATAGAAACAACCATGCTTATACCAAAAAAAAAAAGTTATTTGTTGAAATTGGCCTTGTAATATATGGAAGTCTGAAAAATGATCTTGTAAAATAAAAAAAATAAAAAAACTCATATTCTAACCTTGTAATATACACTAACTCCAAAAATCTGGATATTGAATTTTTTTATGCTTTTTTCCAGACATGTTTATAACTTTAAATATGGCTTTACAAAAAAAAAAATAGAACTTTTCGACTAGAGACGAATTAATTAAGAATTTTTAAAGTGTCAAAACATTTCATAACAATACATAAAAATTTTGAGTTGATTGTTTGTAGAGACATATATAAAAATACATAAAAAGATTTGCAAAGTTTCATAACATTTCGAAGACATTTTGATCTATTTTTATTTTTCTACCAAAACGTGTAAAATTGCAATGTTATTCCGAGTAAACATATACTCTCGGATCAAATTTCATTCCCTATTTGTGTAGGCATGGTTAGAACTTCATGAAATTTTAGAGTTTTTAAACGAAATACGAATTAATTAAGAGTTGTTTAAGAAATTCATAATTACAGGAATAAAAATCCGTACTTAATATGTTCCTGGTCAGAAAAATCTATTTATTCTTTTGGTGTATCGGTATATTTTAACGTCCTAAACTTGCATGGAAAAAATAATGAAAAAGTTCAACATTTGGGTCACTTTTGTAGACTACGCATATTACATATATTATAGCGTCAAAAATAAGAACGTCAAATTACAGGGTTAGAATATGTGTTTTATATTTTACATGATTATTTTTCTAACATCGTGTATATTACAGTGTCAATTTGAACAACAAACCTAAAAAAAAAAAAGTTTTGTTAACGAGTGTCCCTGGTGCACTCTTTAAGCATACTAAATTAAGTAATTTTTTTTTTTAAATGTTAAAGTTTTCAATTTCTAAAGCACTGGTTACACAAAAGTTAAATGTTAACCAGTGTCGGGACACTAGTTAACATTTACCAAAAAAAATAAAAGCAAACTTGTATTACAAAGTTGATGAGTAAAAATGAACGATTTCTTGAAATGGTATGAGAAAATTTGTCCTTTCGCTCGTTAGAACATTTTATATAGAAAAGAGAAATGTATAAATGAAAGATAACAAATAATATTTTCACTAAACTAACCTTTGTGCATCAACATTAATCTAAAATTGATATATAAAATTGGGAATGATGCATGCAATTTCAATTAGAGCGTACAATTTTTTCTTAAAATAAAAAAGTTATATTGAGAATTGAAAATGTCGCTTATTTTAAAATATATATTTTTTAAATGTATTACTCTTTGAGAGATTGAACGAGTATCAAATGTGTGAGAACAAGTCACATATACAAATATAAATGACAACTTGCAATAAAAATTATATATACTAGCAAAAAGACGAACACTCACGTGTCTGTCTTTTCGATCTTTTTATTGCGCTAACGTTTGAAAACTATGAACGGCATTTTTTTATGAAATTTTGATTTTGATATAGTATAGATATCCAAGATTAGCCTCCCTAAAAAACTGATATCTCTTACAGAAACAAATTCCACGCAATTACTGCATGATGTATAATTCTTATCGACCTCTCGTTCACGAATGAACGACTAAGATTAAATCTATATAAAATTTGTCAAATTACACTACTTAAATTGTCGTTCTTGGATCACATTTCAACGATCTAGATCACCTACTGCATGAAGCAATTTTAATTATTTTAAGCATCGTGCCCTTGCCCTAATAAATTTCTAATTTAAAAAATAGACTCAAGTGCATGTATAAGTACATACATGTGACAAATTACAAATGCTCATTCACAATTCAATATCAAACTTCAGCACCATGGTTTTCTCTAGCTCATATCTTCCAACTCAAACTCTATATTCTGTTCTTTTTTTAGTTTTAACAATGTTCATTCTCTTGCAAGCAAGAGAAGGGAATGCCCAATACCTTGACACAAATTATTATGATTATTCCTTTGATATCAAAAACTTCAGCCAAGTCGCCGATAATTTTACCTTACAAGGGAATGCCCGGATTTTACCTAATGGAATATTGGAACTGACCAGCCCTACATACCCTAATAAGAATGTAAGTCAGGTCTTGTATTCAACATCATTTCCTATTTGGAATAAAAACACAGGTGACACTGCCAACTTTGTCTCCGACTTCTCGTTCGTCTTAAAGGACAACGAGAATTATAATGCTCGGCCTAGTGAACTCGTTTTCTTTCTTGTTGGTGAAAATTGTCAACAAGAATATGTTGGAATCGATGTATCCTCTAGAAATTGGTTGAAAATTGTGCCATCAAAACGGAGGAGTGGATCATTGATTAAAGTGATGATACGATATGACTTCTTGAGTAGGACATTGACTGTTGTGACGACCGACACTCACAATTTTAACGAATTGTATCGAGTCATTGATTTGAAAGATGTTCTCCCGGAGACGGTAAAAATTGGTATATCTACAGCACAAATGGAAGGTCGTCAAACACACGACATTCATATCCATTCATGGAGATTCCATTCACACTTCACATCATCTACAAGCAGCATGGCCCGATGCATCAATATTGATATTGCAAGCTATGCATTATTATTTTTTATCTATTTTATGCATGAATGGTTGTTATGATAACTTGTATAATATGTCTAAATATAAGGACTATATATGCTACCTATATATTATTTTGTTTTGTTATTTGGTGGTGACCGGGGTTAAACCCCGGATCTTACATATATTATATATTGTCCAAACCAATTGAGCTATGTTCACGGGGACATATGCTACCTATATATAGATATAGCCTATGTGAACCATGTTTCAGTTTTTTTTTTCTTTTTAAATAAAATTCTCAATAAAGGCAATGGTTGAAATATGTTATTTGAGCTAATGTTACTTAATTATATTTTGGTTAATCGACTCATCGAATTGGTTGTTTAAACTAATCTATGAAAATCTCAACTTGAATCGGGTTCTAAAATATAATAATAAATTAAAAATTACAATCTACTTAAGTGATGATGAAACCATATCAACTTATGCATAACTTAATAACAACTAATTAATCAAATCAATCAAAAGTTATTTTATGTACCGATACTTACATCTCCTACTATTGGTGGGGTAACAACTAATTTTGGAATGTTGGGGGATGTCACTATTGCCGAACCCGATGCTATTAACAAGCTAGTATCAAGAGAGAGAGAAAATGAACTCTCAAATTACGTGTTTCTCCTGCGGTAGATAAAGAAAATTGGGATTGCAGAAAAAATTGTGTTAGTAAAAATGAGTCCTAGTTACTCTAAATTCGGTCATGAGATCAATAAAGAATGATTAAATGGTTCTTTCTAGGTGAATTTATTATCTACTTAATCGCAATCACTTGGTTAGATCGGGAACCTCTCTCACAAAACTTTTCTACATCTTTTTACATAATCTATTTTTTTTATCTAATTTTCTCTTGATCATGGTATTCCCTCTCCTAACACCTCCCACTCCTTCCCCTTTACAACACAACATATTTGTCTGCGGTATACTCCTTTAGCCTGGAACATTTTGCATCAGCAATTTGTATTGTGATCAGCCAAATTAAACACCACTTCTCCAAGTTTACCATTGGCCTCACTATTATCATTTGTATGAAATATTCCGCTTCAATTTTGTGCTACGACTTTACAAAGAGCTTCGTGAAGTGAAACGGAAATTGATGGAAGACATTCAGCGGCGTTGATCCTTCATTTCTTTTCACATGATGAGAGATAACTCTAACACAGACATTTGATTGTTTTTTAGACAATGAACACTAACCGAAGTTAAATATACCATAAACTCAAAAGAAAAAGAAAAAAAAAACAAAGAACGATAAAAAGTCCACAACGACAATGTCAAATGCAGAGAATCAACGCATTCAATATGTGTACCCGTATAGATAACTTGGTTGGTGAGCTAAGGGATATTGAAGCAGTTTAAAGGAGGTTTTAGGTTTGATCCCAAGAAACTGAGATTGCTACTGACAGTGCTAACATTTGTCTGTGAAAAAAAAAACTCATTCAAAATGTACAAATCATCAAGGTACATTGTTTCTCTCAAAAAAAAAAATCAAGGTACACTGTTGGAAAGCCATAGTGTAATCTAGGAGAAATTGCAAATACTTGCAAAAAAATCAGTTTAAGCACTCTCCAACAAACAATCTTCAACACTCTTTTATTTCAGAATATTTGATCAAATTTTGCAGTTGAGTACATTGATATTATCCAAGTTTCAGAATGAAATGAAGTAAATTATACATTATTGTTTAAGAAACAGACGGATTACACTACAAGAGAATCTGAAAATACATATATGAAAGGTTTAAAAACTGTTTTTTTTTCCTGTATCTAATTTCTCTTAGAGTGGGAAAAGTTCCACCCTCTTGAGAAGTATAGACATTACAAAATCACCACTACAGAAAATTCTGGCATCAATCTAGTGTTCTCCATGATCCTTAAAAGTCATTTTCATCCAAATTTATAAGAATCCTCACCTGTGTTACAAATTTGTTGACTGTTCTTAAATCTGTCAATCTCGTTCGAAATCTTCTTTCTGAACAGTTGTCAGCATATGTGACACTTTATATTCAATTATCCATGTACATAAACGAAAAAAATAAATAGTATTTGGAGCAATGAGGTGAATCCATGATTGAGAGCTCCAAACATGAAAACAAACACTGGATATTGTTTGGCATAACCAAACTCTAATTATTTTTCTCAATTTTTGCTACATTGACAGAAGCATGAATTCAAATCCAGAAAAATATACAACATGTCAAAGTTTATATATACAATGAACACTAACCAAAGTTAAATGCACCATAAACTCATGCTAATAAAGAGTGAAGTCCACAGCTACAGCCTACAAAGTAAGATGCTTTGAATTGACTCATTCAAAATGTACAAATCAAACCCCTAAAATACTATTTCGGGGAGACAAAAACGCAATCTAGAAGTTGCAAACAATCGCAAAACATCAGTTTATAAATAGCACTGATAAATTAGATTTGAAGCAACCCTTGTAATACTAGTTTATGGTGTAAGAAGGGCTTCCCAAATCACAAGTTTGATGACAAGTCTGTAATACACAGAAAATCATGCTAGCAACTCACACTCCAACAAACTATTTTCAACACACACTCTTTTGTTGGTTGAAATCCTTGTAGGGCCCATGTGATTTAGTGGAATTCATTTGAATTTCAACCAATAAAAGAGTGTGTTGTTAGCACTGCTCTTTCATAGAATTCAAGTTCCAAGAACCAACAAGATGTGTCCATGCAAAAAAAGCAAAACAAAAACAGGTTGGATATTCTTCACTAATGGCTTTAGAGGTTGACGACAAACGAATTTGCATCTATGTTGACGACTTTACGGGTCGGGAGTTTTTGAGTGACATAGGAGATCCATTAATAGCTATATTCCTCACACCAACTTCCACCAACTCCTGCTCAGCCTTTTCCTTGTCCGTCCTTCCCTTTTCAAATGAATGCTCATTGATTGCATCAGATTGTGTGCTAGTCAGTGAGGGCTCAAGAGTTCGGGGACCTGCACTTATCCATGGATGGGCAAGACACTGAGCAGCTGTTGGCCTCTTTTCAGGGTCAAAATCAAGTATTGGAAGAAGGAAGTCAGCCATGTCATTTGCATCTTGTTCACTGAAACTATACTTCTCCATCAGAATCTTTTTCTTCGGCCAGAATCGCAACTCACGGATGTGCCTCAAGTCACCATGTCTATTGAAAAAATCTCGGGAATAGCGGCCACCAAGTGCAATCTGCAGGAAATATTTGATTAAATTTTGCAATTGACATCCAATTTTCAGAATGAAATGCAGTATTTTATATCCAATTTTCAAAAACTCATTAAGAGACAAATTGAGTACACAATTATCAAAAAATATAAATAAAAATGAAAGTGTTTATTGAACATGAAAACATGTAAAATCGATGACATGTAACTTCATAATTTCCACCAGAGCAGATATCTTTCCTACCTTGCTAGGCATCTTTCCAAGAAGTTCCATCATCAATGCCAGATGATCCTGTAAAACAAATATATATCATTTATCAATCCACTGATTAAGTTAAATTCAGGAAGCCAATGCATTCTTTTCAAAAAATTTAAGATATTCCACAAGAATGGGAAGCTTTGACCTATATCTATCTCTTTAATTTATGTTGAGTCAAATCTTCTACGTTTACCATTAAAATCGATGTCAACATTTTATGTAAATCATAAGAAGACAGAATATAAACTTTATATGATATGGGCTTCAAGTCTCAGTGATTTTAACTATTTTTCCAATTATTAATTCAAAATTTTCATTAATTAGCAACATAAAATCATAGTGAAGCCTCGATTCTAAGATCAACAGGGTAACAGCAAAACAATTCATAATTGAGAAGATTGCAAATTCTTGTTGAAACAACAGGTCATGTTTTATCCAAATTATGTTTTCCAGATCCAAATGCCACTAAGTGGGGTCGGCTACATCACATGGATCAAACTATGTCATAGTGTTCTATCATAAACCATACTTGGATCCAACTCATTGACTTCTAACTCCTTTATAATGGTTTCTCTAATAGTTTTTCTAGGTCTCCCTCTACCTCTTTTAACCTGACTCTCCTCCATTTGATCTACTCTTCTTACGACAGCATCTACGGGTCTTCTCTCTACATGTCCAAACCATCTAAGCCTATTTTCCAAATGCCAAGCACAAAGGAAAATTATAAAGAGTGCATATGTAAATCAGAATCAACAGACAGGCATGATAATATTATTGGTCTAGACATTAAAACAAAAAATAGTATGTTTAGGAGGAAAATGTTTTTGGACTATCCTACACAAGTCCTTTGTATTATTTTACTCGATTGAGCTGGTTGGATGTTTGACTCGATTGAACAGCGGCACTGCTGGCAGCTGTAGAGACGGTACCAGCAGCAGTCAACTTTGATCGAGTACCAGAAGCATACACTTTGTTCACGGTTTTGGACAGAAAATCGTTAAAGGTAGCATACGATTGTAAAAGCATGAAAAGGTTGACCAATAAGTTGTATAATAACCAACCAAAAATTTAAGGAGAAAAGAGCTTCTACTCTGTTCAGAAAACACTCAGTAGCAAATCAGTTTTCAAAGCCTAACAAAGATTTTCACAATTAAATTACCAACATCAAATGATAATAGCACAAAATAAAGCAAAACAGTAGTTTGTTAGTACGAAACAGGGGAACTTGCCTCATCCCTATCATAGTTGTCACCACTGTGAGGATCAAAAAGAACATCACCAGTAGCAAGCTCAAAGCAGATACATGCAAAGGACCACATATCTGCTGGAGTTGAGTATTTAGAACCAAGAAGAACCTCAGGACACCTATATTGCCTTGTTTGAATATCATTTGTGAACTGTTTATAAGTCCAACAAGCATTACCAAAATCAACCAGCTTGCACTTAAGATCAACAGCTGCCAGCAGCTTCTTTCTCATGGAACGGCTACTTTTCTTATAACCGTCGTTTTCTGGTGCAAGGTCCTTTTCAATGGTCTGTGTTGATTCACCTTTACCCAAAGAGCTATTGGGTTTGTTTTCAACAGGTTCTACACTGGATTTCACATTGTTACAATTATCCTGCTCAGGTTCTTTACAATCCTCCCCAGACTCCTCTGGACTTTCCTTCTCAACACAGCCTTGAGCCAGCCTCTTACCCTTTCCCTTCATTTTCTTCTCCTGGTTCTTCGTAGGATCTCCATTCCCAATTTTACTGTTTTGGATAATGTCATTATTAAACACAGCCTTATTCTTGGTGTTTGGAAGGATAAGTGGAGCACCTGATTTCCTTGGATCCTTTGACGGATCAATCAGTGAATGAAGTAACACATTCTCAGGCTTCAAATCAGTGTGTATGACAGATAGCTCACGGTGCAAGTAATCCAAGCCCACTAGAACATGAAAACATATCTCTTTAACCATGGAGAGAGGAATTCCACGATAGTCGCTATATTTGATAAGGGTGAGAAGATTATCACCAAGGAATTCAAAAACCATACACACATGCACGCCATTAGGCCCTGAATGCTTAAAGTGATCCAAAAGCTTCACAACGCATTTTTTGTCATCAGGGTCTCCCTCTTCAATCTGTTTTAGAATCTTTATTTCATCCATTGCAGCTTCTGTGTAGTGTTGCGCGCTCTTTTGAATTTTAAGGGCCACATAACGCTACAAACAAAAAACTTTCCAAATCATTAACAGAGTTCAGAAATTCAAAAATATCAGGTAAGGGTAATGTAATTTGTTGTCAGATCTGCATCAAACACGAGTTGGGAAGTTTGTTCTATGTTGAGTAAATCAACATTCTAGTCCTTCAAATTGTAAGGGTCGGTAAATTTCGTCCCTCAAATTTGCAAAATAGCAATTTAGTCCCTTAAATCAAAAGTCGGGCAAAATAGCAATTTGTCTTAATTCAGCAAGAGACTATTCACGTCCATTTGTCGGTCTTCCATTGGTTTTGAATTTTATGCATATTTACTAAAGAAATATTTTCATGGCGGGCCAGGGACAAAAGTGATTGATGTTCTTCAATTAAAAGGGACTAATTTGCTATTTTATATGTTTGAGGGACTACATTGCTCAACCAGGACCAAAATACAGACTCTTCTATGATTTCACTAGTATTGAATGTTGATACTAATGTGAGTATCAAGTGTGCATCATTACCAAAAAAACCTGCAACTGCATATGGATATGTATGTAATGTGTTCTATATTTTTGGTAATATTTACAAAAATATCACATTTTTATCATTTTATTTCCTATTCTCAAAGTAATTACTATTTCCTAGTTTTCTTTTTGTTTTCCATAGGTTTCATCCACTCGAAATAATCCCGCATCAGACACAAATGTGGCTAACTCTCGCAGCCGAGATTCAAACCTTGTTTTGCCATGTGGGCAGGGAAGAATCTAGCTCATTTGAGGTGGATCAATTGAACCCCCTAAACTTTAAACAGCAATGCGAATATAACCCTAAATATTTTGCAATTTGAACCCCTAAAATTTCTTTTTACACCACTAGCCCGATAACTCAAATGTTTGAACCCCTAAATCAGGGTCCTGAATACACCACTGCTACCCAACCCACTTTAATTACTATTTCTACATCAAAATCAAAGTCGTAATTTCGTAATTACTATCGAAAAACTCTAATGATACCCGATATCAACGACGAACATATCACACAACAAATTACAAAAACAAAAACAACAAAAGATAAGGAAACAATGAGCTTGTTGAAAAGGAAACACCCACCGATTTGAGAGTATCCCAAGCAAGCCAAACAGTAGAAAAATGACCCCAACCAAGCTTAGATTGAACAACATAGCAGCCATTGTTGAAAGCATCACCAAGTTTCACAGCATGGTACCCACCACGCCTATAGTGTTCAGTACCTTCATCTTCTGAACTGTAATCACCGTTGATTCCTTTTCTCTCCATTCACTTCAAAATGAATCTGAGTTTTTGGATCCAATTGTTGAAGTGAGTGAAAATGAATCTGATTGAGAAAAGTGTAAACCCTAATTGAAAAGGGAAATTTTGGGGATTAGGGTTTTGATAGTGTTGCCGGGAAAATGTAAAATATGAATGTGAGAGAAAGGGACAGTTCTTATTACAATTTTGGAAACATATTTATTGTCTTTTAATTCTTTTTAATGCTTGTATGATCTTTTCATTTATTTTCTTTTCATTTTTTATTAAAAAAATGTTTTGACGAATTGAGTTTGAGAGGTTCTTACATCGGTAAGCTAAAGTTTAACTCACGATTTTGTAAGTCAACTCGTTATCAAATGAGTCTACATTTATTAGATGATGGTTGTATCATCTAATATCATCAGATGATCAAAGTTACATGAGAGTTGTTAGATCTAAATGTACATTAGGATTTTGATCTAAATTTAATGGTTTTACATCTCATTTTAAGTTAAGCTAAAGTTGTTTGATTTTGATCTAGAGAAACTTTTATGAAATAGACAAAACACTTCAACATTGTAAATTAAATCATGAAAATCTTGCTTGGGTCCAAAAGTGATGGTTCAAAGATGCCTTACGACTACGAGCCACTAGTCTTCGTCGTCTACAAAATGTCAGCTATTTTCTTCTTGAGCACGGTCTACTATTTGCTTTTGTTGAGAGGTCGTACAAGGAAATCTCTAGCTTTCATCTTTCGATTAGGCAAATTGACACTTGATGATGTGTCTTGGTTGATGCATCACCCCGTATAGGCCACGCTCTTGGACCACAATGATCCTCTTTACATGCCTAATGCAGTTGCTTTGATGGTGGACCTGTTGGGGGATGATCCTAGGGAGGTTAAGTACCATGTGAGAAAGATAAATGATGTCCATGCATGTTTTGCCTGGTTAAGGGATAATTTTAAGCAACGTCTTAAGCAGACAGTTGATGCTAAGGAAGATGGTGATGTTGTTGAGATGCATTTGAAGCGGGATTAGGTTGTCTGTATATATCTGCTCTACTTGGTGGGTGTCACGTTCTTCATTGACAAGAGTGTCACATATGTGTGAGTTAACATACCTACAATACTTAAGAGACTTAGAGTTGATGTCCAACTATGCATGGGGAGTGGTTTCCCTTTCTCACTTATACAGAGAGCTTTGGATACTAGACCTTGTTACAGGTATATACGATAATGAATTGCTAATTTATTTACATGTATGTTCATGACCACGGTGACATGATGTTGTTATAGTAATACTTTGCATGCTCGGTATATCAGCACTCTCGTGGAGTCGGGGAAAAAGATTATTGGGATTGATACATGGAGGATCGGCACGCATATGCCGTGATGTATGTTTCCCTGAAGGGTCATTTTGTCGCAGATCATGTTAGATCAAATCTAGATCAGATGAATCTTATATATGTTGTCACAACCTCGTACGAACGCCATCGTGAGACGTGTCCATTTGAGTGAATCAGTCTCTACTATGGATGGCTCATATATGAATCTCACATGGTCTGATATCTTCCAAAGCGAGGTGCTAAACCTGTTTGGTTATTTCCAAACCGTCCACATGAAAGTATTAATCCCTAGACGACTAGCCAACATATCATTCGGTGTTACATGCAGTATCTTGATTATGAATTGAGGGAGCAGGATTTGGGTGATTGCTCCTGCTGGTGTAGGGGAAAATGCTGGATACATGAGACAGTTTTGTGCCATTTCACATTCATGCATCATAACTCCACTGGAGGAGCATGGAGACACTCAAAAATTGAACAGACGGTTAAAGTGCATCAGAGACTATGTCTTAGCCATCACGTACGACAGTGTGGTGCAACAGGGGAGTGACACTTGAGAGAGTTTAGAAGCAATTTTGCAAGAGGTTCATGGAGGGCGGGTTTATTGTCGTAGGCGTGTTACGGGTGGTAGAGGTGTTAGGGTTGCCTAATAGTTTTATGTTGTTAATATAACATTTGAACAATTGATGTTTTTAATTTGTGTTTGAATAATTTGATGTAACATATGGATATTGGCGCTACTTTCTAGAATCTATGTTTAATTTTTGTCATTTTACACCATTTACCTTAAAATATTTGCTTATAATTTGATTGTATGCATGTTAAAATCAATTCAGATTTGTCGTTTTGTGAAATTTACTTATTTTGTTTCCTTAACCAATGTCTGAAGACAATGGTTAGCACGATCCACCATTGTGATGTGGTAGGTTTGAAGAATTAAGTATTTATTAAATATTGTTATTAAAAAATATAAATGAGTTACATGTATACATTGAATCGCCTTAAGTATCCAAAAAAAAGTTTTTTCACTGTAGATGTCCTTAGAACTTTGATTGGACGTCTTGAGATACTAGTGAATTATTTGGAGTTGTTTAGTCGTACCCTCGAGCAATTAAATAAGAGAAATGATATTTGAACAATCATTTTTTGACAACTTTTATGACAATTTTCTCTCTCATACTTACATTATGTTTTTGACAAATGTTAACTTGTGTTCTAAATGACACATGTTTATTATAGAAATATAAGGCAAAGGTCAACTTTTGGCAATTTTTATTATAGAAATATACATATAAAAAGTCGTGCATTCAAATTCTTAAAAGTTGAAATATTATGTTTTTCAATATAAAGTTGTTCTTTTTAGGTTCATTAACATATGCTCTTGGGGCACAAGTTAACATGACCCTATATTTTTGTTTTTTTTCTTTATTGTTTTGGTTTTTATGTCAATACCTCGTTTTCTATATAAAATTTTGATTGTCTCAAAAGTTCTGATATAAATGCATGTTTAAATAACACAACTCATTAAATAAACATGTTTATCTCGATTCTCCAGATTGACTCAATTGAAAGAGCTAAACTTTTCTGTTTGTTGGATAGTGGTTCAGTACTTAAGGTGGTCACCAAATAAACATACATCGAAGAAGATCACCACCAGTTATGGATATGCCGCTTGCATGGCTTTTGGTTGGTGGCCCTAATTACATTGAAGCTACACAATGATAGACGAAAGGTCTTTTTCTACCTTTGCTGAGAGATGGTATGAGATGAGGATCAAATTGGATGAAGTCTTCACCTTATTTCACATGTTGACCATCACTTGTCATATATATTGAATATTGAATGTTCATAAATGAAGAGATCATACATGCGAGTTTTTAGGGCATATTTCATACGTTCGTTCATATATATGACCAAACTGATCATGCATGGTAGTAATTTTTTCACGTGTATAATGTTTTTTAGAGGAGCTTATAATGTTTTTTTTTATAAGTTACATCAAATAGTCTTTGAACTTGTAACTTATCATTTTCCTTTGTCAATTTTACTATTATTAATTATAAATATTAGGCCAAATACTATCGGTCCTTTTAGTTTGATAAAATTTTCAAGTTAGTCCTTTAAGTTTCAATAGTTTCAAACAGATCATTTTAGTTTGACATAATTCCTAAGTTAGTCCTTTAAATTTCAAAAGTTTCAAATAGGTTCTTTTAGTTAATAAGCTATTTCACTGTTACCCCTGCTGTCAGTTAATAATTAACTGATGCTACCGATGTAGCCGTTAAATTGTTGACTTGGATCAAAATGATGTCTTTTAAACGCTTCAGGGTGTCAAAATATTACGTTTAATGATCACAAATGATCATTCTAGCACTATAAATGCCGTTTAATAGCGCTTGAATGACATTTATTGTTGTAAATAGCTGCCTTTCTAGCACTATAAATGATCATTTGTGATCATTAAATGTAACGTTTTGACATCCTCCAGCTTTTAAAAGACATTATTTTGATCTAAGTCAACAACGTAATGGCTACATCAACGGAGACTGGCAGCAGGGGTAACGGTGAAATAGTTTATAAACTAAAAATGACCTATTTGAAACTTTTGAAACTTAAAGGACTAACTTGATAATTCTGTCAAACTAAAAGGATCTATTTGAAACTTAAAAAATTAACTTGAGAATTCTGTCAAACTAAAAAGACCAAAAATTGTATTTGACCTAAATATTAATTATAAATATCATTCTACCCTTAAATCTTTTAATATTTATCAGTAATTTAATGGTTGATTCATTGATTCTATTATCTGTTGCCATATTCAATATCCATTAGTATAACTTAGTTCATTCGCTTTTATCTAGTTTGTCAATTATTCGCTACCTAGCTTGTCAATTATTCACTACTTTAGTTGTTAATTTGATTTGCATATATTATTGTTTGATTTTACATCTAGACTCATATTTTGCACCTAGACTTGTTTAGGAGGGATTGTCATGTTTGAAGACTTATTCTTCAACAATTGAGCATCATACATTTTACATAAGCTTAGTCATTAAGTCATCTTTTCCTGGGTCCAAATTTCTAGTATGTGTTGACATTTATCTTTCACTAAATTTTTTGGCTTTCAACGGTCAAAAGTACAAATGCTCCTGCCGTGATCATAATCATTATACAATTACAGTAACATTTTCCTTTTCAAATTAGTATTTTCTGGAGGAATCATTTCAAAGTTAAGAGTGTAAACAACTACTATAAGAATATATTTGGACCGATCGAGTTTATGTACTCGCGTAAGTATTAATATTTATAAGATTGTTAAACCCATTTATATTGGTCTAATGGTATTAGCATGTGACAAGGGAGTGTGTTCATTCTCAAAATCTCAGGTTCGATTATCTCTTGTGCAAATTCGTGTCATTCAAAAACTACTGTGAGATAAAGAACTTAATCAATAAGTTGCTGTTGGGGCCTACATCGTTAGTTTGATAGAGGGAGAAGGAATTTATCAACATTGAAGAAATAAAAAGAGACAAATCGATTATTCTCCAAAAAGTAAAGACAAATAAAAAAGTTAAGTTATTATTGATACTAGTAACCTTTGTCAGCTTTGTTAAAATATAACCTTTGTCAATAGACACAGACACAAGAATAGGAAGTTGCGAAAAATAGAAGCCGTAGTGGACAAGTAGCTGGTATGAGTCATTGTGAAGGGCTAGGTCCACATATTAATCTTTATAAAACTTTAATTTCTTTTGATATTTGAGGAATTTTTATTTAAATAACCTAGATTTGATAGAAGAAGGAAAACAATCAAACTAACTGCCCTACTTTGAAAACTAATTTTTTTAAGAAAAAAATATGCAAGTGTCATTTTTCGAAGGAGGCTTGCTAATTTTATCTTAAAATTTATGTAATCAACAAACACATATTAACAATACTCTTTCTTAAAGATTTCGTCGTTTCAGTTGATGAGGTTGTATTGAAATAGCCATTTGCATCTTTAACATGTCTTGTTGTGAGTTTAGCAATGCTAAAGTATTTTTCCCTAAATAGAAAAAGCATTCATGTAGTCAAATCATGGGTCTACTGATCTAAGAGAAATATTAGAAATATTTGTCAACTGAAACAGTTGGATCCTACTAACACTAAAAATCAAGTTCAATATGACATCGCCATTTCAAAGAGATATGTGTCCTATGAAACTCTTTTATGTCTTTGATCAAAACAACATGCACATGAAACTTTAATGAGGGACCTTTAATGAGGTTAATGCGATGCAGATAATCAAAGTAGCAAACCAAGTCAATAATCTCCAAATCTTTGACCAGCATGAGCCCCTAGTTGATAGAGAATAACTTGGCATAAATAATATCATAATTATCTTGAATAAATCCAGAGAAACCTGAAAGATAAAAACTTGCATTGTTCCGTAATACTCCACCATAACCAGCTCTGACTGCGGTGCATAGACAACTACCATCAATGTTAAAGATGATGTCATGATGGTTTTGTTATTCCACTTAATGAGTCTGTCTGAGGAGGCATCATTATAGTTAGATGGAAAGCAAACTTTTAAAGTGTCCACCATACTCTTGATGTTGAAAGAGAGATGGGAGAGGGACCAATTTTCATTATTCAAGCACATCATATTTCTATTTCTCCAAGCCCACCAAAATGTGTCAGCGAACATGAAAGAGTGGGGGACCATGCAACATTCCTTAATCCAATCAGACACAATAGTGTTTGAGAAGAAGTTTGGATCATTTAAACTTGATTGGAGCCATATGTTTAAAGAAAGAGTACAATCCTGACAAATTGAAGAAAAGTCTTGTCCTCTAGACTGCACCTATCACAAATAGCTGACAGAGCAATATTTAAGTGGCTAAGCAAGGATAACATAGGCACGACATTATGACAAGTCAGCCAAATGAGGAATTTGATTTTTAATTTGTTGGAGAGATGTAACTTCCAAATTCAAGACCAAGAAAGAGAAGGATTGTCGGTGGTGACCGAAGTCGTACAAAAGATAAGCCAAGAATAGCCACTCTTAATAGTGTAGGTGCCATTGTGGTTACTCATCCATATGAAGGCATCTTCTAAGGCATTGTTGAACTTTATATGCATAAAATTGATCACATCATTTACCACGAGAGGAAGATGTGTATAAACAACCTATGTGTGGGAGGTCGTTGAACAATAGCACATCTTTGACCGTCATATGTAAGTCATAGATGTTGATGTATGATGCAAGGGTCCGTAGAAAACCAAGAGAGCTTCAAGGAGAAGACCGAAAGGAAAAATTACCTAAACCTCCTCATCAAAAAAAAATCATTTTCAAAGACTTCTTTTATGCAAATGATGGAGTCGTTAGCACGAAGGAAATTAGAAAGATACACTCATTAAATAAAATTTTAAAAATAATATTATATTATTCCATTAATCTATCTATCTTTCTTCAAATGAATGTTCATTTATTACTTTTCAGCCTTAATTAGAAATCCCTTTATAAATTAAAAAAAAACGTTAATTAGAAATTCCCTTATTAAAACAAAAAATGTAACGTGGTGATAATCCCGCTAGCATTCTCTTGAGACAGAAAGCGTAATCCGTTTCAGTTATGTTTGCTTCAAACTAACAACTTGCACATCTTCTCTCTCTCTCTCTCTCTCTCTCTCTCTCTCTCTCTCTCTCTCTCTCTCTTATGTTCTTGTCTCTTGAACAATATCACACATATTCTCTACAATTACAATCATGAAACACCACAAAAACAACATCATCAACAACACCAATTTTCATTCATCCTTGTTTTTCGTTTACATATTCCATTAGTTAGTTACTAATTTCTAATTTCGCTTTCCTTTTTTGTTGCTACCACCGACACAAATATGGTAACCGACGTAATTCTGTTCACCGTCACGGTGGTTCTCTCATCGGCGGTAGCTTCATCTCCGGTAACACTAACACTTGAAAGAGCTTTTCCTACTAATCATGGAGTTGAATTGAGTCATCTTAAAGCATTGGATAGTTTCAGACATCAACGTTTTTTGCAGTCTACTACTAGTTATGTTGTTAATTTTCCTGTTAAAGGATCCTTTGATACCTCAAAAGCTGGGTAATTTTATTTTTATCAATTTTTCTCATTAAATGAGTTCTTTTTTGTTTTTTCTTTATTAGAAATTAGAATCATAAATTGCTTGTTTGGTTATGTTATGTTATTCACAATTATATACTTTTGGTTTTTTATTTTGAGCTTCAATGATAGTAATTTTATTTGTAATAATGGTTATTGGGTAATAATGGATAGTGTATGTTTGGTTACATTTTTCGAAAGGCGTAAAATTGATTTTGACATGTTTTGAGGTTAATGAGTAGCATATAAATGTTTGATCCATATAGCCAACCCCATTTAGTGAGATAAAGTTTGGTTGTTGTTGTTGTTGTATGTTTGGACTTTGGACGTTCTCTCCTTCAATCCCCGAGAACAGTGGCGGATCCCTTCATGGGCTAGGGTGGGCCGTGGCCCACCCTAAAAAATTAAAAAATTAACGACCACAGGTCTATTTTGCGAGATTTTGTACAATTTTGTGTTGGTTTTAGGTTTCGGCTGATCCAAATTCTTGCAAAGTGGTGTAGTGGTCCACCCAAAAAATTTAAACAATTCAATTATAAGTCTATTTTGCGAGACTTTAAACAATTTTTCAACGGTTAATTTTAGTGGCCCACCCTAACAATTTTTTTTGGCTCCGCCACTGCCCGAGAATTAAAAATGGTTCGTTACACATCGACTAGAAATAAGATAAACAAATGATGTGTAAGAGCGGTAGTGACTTATATATTCAATATATTTTCTTGGTTGTCGTGATCTTTTAGCCTGTTGTTGCTCCCGAACTCTCCAACAAGTGGTATCAGAATACTTGTTCGGCTTGATAGAGGAGAGTGTGTGGATTTAAGTGTAATGGGTCGAATATAGGGATTGGAAGACTCACACTTGAGGGGAGATTGTTGGAATTCAAGTGTGGATGGTTGGTCCAACGTTGACTAGGAATTAGTTAAATGAGCGATATGTAAGAGAGGCAACTCATATACCCGAATAATGTCCTGGTCTTTTAGCCTCTTGTTGCTCCCAGTTCTTCTCCAGACTCCCTAACATCGCTTTCTTTGCTTTATGTTTTCTGCTTGTCAAATATTGGATTTTTAAAAAATAAAAATGAAATGTGTGGCTTCTTTCAGGCTTTACTTTACAAAGGTGAATTTGGGTACTCCTCCAAGAGAATTTTATGTTCAGATTGATACTGGAAGTGATGTTCTTTGGGTTAGTTGTGCTTCCTGCGTTGGTTGTCCCCAAACAAGTGGTCTCCAAGTAAATCCCCTTTTACTTTCTTTGTTAATTCAATGCAATAAGCCTATAACAGTGAGATCGACATATTGTGAGAGTTGTGAATTTTCATCCATTATTGCTGGATTTTGTTACAGATTCAGCTCAATTACTTTGACCCTAGGAGTTCGTCGACATCTTCATTCATCGCTTGTTCTGACCAAAGGTGCAAGAATGGAGTACAGTCATCAGATAGCAGCTGTTCCGGTCGGAATAACCAATGCACTTACATATTCCAGTATGGAGATGGTAGTGGGACATCAGGCTATTATGTGTCAGACTTTATGCATTTTGCTAGTATTACGGAGGAATCTTTGTTGTCAAACTCCTCGGCGCCTGTGGTTTTTGGGTGAGTCTGAAATGATTGAAATTAGTTTCATATTTTGACCATGTTTGGATAAATAGCTTAAATAAGCACGTATAGGATAAGTGTTTATGTCTAAGTTATTTATTTAATAAAAGATAAAATAATGTCAAATTGTTTTCATTTAAACTATAAGTTGTTTTCCTATTCTATCGTGGAGAGCTTGTGGAAATAAGTTGAAGACAACTTATGGACATGTCATAACTTGTTGCCAGAAGCTCTACTAAACAGTCTCACAAGTACTTATGACAGTAGATAAGCTCAAATAAATCAATTTGAATAGGCCCTTACCTTTTCATATTTATTGGTTTGAATGAACAGTTGTAGCAACCAGCAGAGTGGGGACTTGACCAAGTCTGATAGAGCAATTGATGGTATATTTGGATTTGGGCAACAGGGCATGTCAGTAATTTCCCAGCTCGCTTCACAAGGAATAGCACCAAGAGTTTTCTCACACTGCTTGAAAGGAGATAGTAGTGGTGGCGGCTTATTGGTTCTTGGTGAGATTGTGGAGCCAAACATAATTTATAGTCCACTCGTTCCGTCACAGTAGGTTCTTCCATCGGAATAAAATGCTACATTTTATATTTTCTATACATATAATCGCTGTTTGTCTTCTGATGCTATGATAAATCAATGTAGCTAATGTTAAGGCTTTAATGAATTCTGGCACTATTCAGTAAGTGTTGACTTCTGTTGATTTTCTGTATGAGATAGAAACAGAATAATGTTAAGTAAGTGGAGCTTCTTCCGTTTTTTCTTAGGATCCCAACAAGGCAAGAGAATAATACTAGTTTAGGACTTTTATAAATGGTGTTTAAGGCACATTTTTCTTAGTTTAGGACTCATCGTGGACTACTTCCTTTTTCTCTTTTCCTTTTCTTAGTTTATTGTTTCCTTAAATATTTTAGAAAAGTTGAACAAGAGTTTGAAAATTTGAAGTGTTGCTGTCACAAATTTATTTGTACTGAAATGGCCACATTCTTTCATAAAATCTTTAACATTAAGATTAATTCCATGGTAAATATTTCAGGCCCCATTATAATCTAAATCTTCTGAGCATCTCTGTCAATGGCCAAATTTTGCCAATTGATTCGGCTATTTTTGCTACATCAAACAATAGAGGCACCATTATTGATTCTGGAACAACTTTGGCATACATTGCCGAAGAGGCTTACAATCCCTTTATCAATGCGGTGAGTTTCAATTAGGTAATTTGTTTTTGTCCAATTGATTAGTAATGGATATTGCTTCGATTATTCATGTATAATTAGCGGAAATGACATGGAATTTTTCTATGTAAAAGGCTAATCTATATTTTAACGGAAATATTGTTCTGTGTAGATTACAGCTGCTATTCCACAATCTGTACGCACTGTTCTTTCCAGAGGAAATCAGTGTTACTTAGTTACCAACAGGTTAACTTCAACCTGTTCATAGATGTTTAATGGATTATTTTATGACTTTTTTTTCCGGATCGGATGCTGAACATAGAGGATCTTGACACCCTTTCTCTACTTCTTTCTGACTATGCTGTATTTAACAGCCTTGACAGCTTTCCGCAAGTAAGTCTGAATTTTGCTGGTGGTGCTTCTCTCGTTTTAGGAGCACAGGACTACCTTATAAAGCAGAATTATATTGTAAGTTTTCAATTTTCTGAGGGTTAATGTCTTGGTTGCATGATTTACACTTTGATTTCAAGTTGGAATTATTTTTTGTATGGTTGAAGATTCACCATCTATAATTTGATTTTGATTTCACTTCTATTTCTAAGTAGCCTAGTGTGGTATATTTAAAGTTCAAATTAAACTGTACTTGGAAGTAGTCTGCAATTGCATGTTGTATTTTGTTATAATTGGTTAGGTTTTATCACTCCTATGCCTTGCTAGTGCTCTTCTGTGTTCTTGACGAAAGGTATAGAGGGAATTAAACGCTACTACTCTTCTTTTTCATATTCCAACCGGAAACAAATGTCAGAGCTACTTCATGGTTAATTTAGGACATTGCTAGCTTCTGTGACTAAATACATGTTTTTTATTTTTTATTTGCATCTCACTGTTGTGAACTTATGATAGTACTTTTAAAAAAAATTCTAGGATAATGTTACGTCACTAGTTGAATGATATAAACATGTGTATTTTACAGGGAGATGGATCGGTGTGGTGTATTGGCTTTCAGAAAATTTCAGGACAAGATATAACAATTCTAGGAGGTAATGTATAATGCCAGTTTGGAAACTTTACTTCGTGTACTATATCGACGCTGATCCTTCTGTAATATATCATAACATAAGTATGCCATTTGATTGAATCTTGAAGATATAATTAGATAGATAGTTCTTATGTTAATTACCAATCAGTCTGCCAGAATATCAGTTTATGATACTAACAAAACTATTCTTTTCTGGCAGACCTTGTATTAAAAGACAGAATTTTTGTCTATGATCTTGCTGGCCAACGCATTGGATGGGCTAACTATGACTGTAAGTTTTAGCTGCGCTAAATTAAAAGTACATAGTAATTGATACATACATATAGGGGGTGACTCTAGTGAGAACATTTTGTTATTATGATGAACGAGAACAACGAATGATAATCGTCTGATTAACATTACTGAAAATCGATGGCTGGGATTATATGTTGTTAAAAATAGATACCAGTGACCGAGAACAATGAGATGCTGAGATGAGTTGTCTATATATGGTTTATCTTCAACATCAGATTCTAACATGTTCAATATAAAATTTAATCTAGGTTCCTTGTCGGTTAATGTTTCTGCATCATCTGGTAACGGCAGAAGTGAGTTTGTTAACGCGGGAAACATAAGTGGAAGCACTTCTTTACGTGATGGATCTCACAAGTTGATAAAGAGAAGAGTGGTCATTGCTATATTCATGCACATAACACTAATATGCTATTTTGTATTTTTGTAGCATGTTAACTTGGAACTAATTATATTCTTTTTTTTAGTACTTATATGTATATTCTCTTGCTGGTATATAAGTGTGAATCGGCAAGTTATATATTTTTACTTGGATTGTTGCCTTGTGCCTTCTTTCTGCACAATAGGTTTGTCAATTGATGTAAGTCACTCTTTATCAGTCTTGTAAATTCAATGATCACACTGATTGAATCACAAATACAAGTTATACAATTCCTTCTTTTGGAGTTTTTTCCAAGCTTGGTTTTTGCATGAACATTGTTGATATCTTTCGAAGTAAAATTATTGTTGTAGGATTTGCTTCTTAACAAAATGAATGAAAGGTAAAGTTAGTAGTGTTTAACTGTAAGTTATTGGTGTACATTTAGAGAGAGGGAAGAATTGAGAAGGATATTCAAGTATTCATACCGATATTTATACTTACAGAACTGCTAAATAGTATGAGTGTTTGCTATACGAAATTTCATGGACGCGTGTAAATACTTACTTTCCACAAGCGCAGCAGTTTCTGCATTTTAATTTTTAAATAGTTTGTAGTTCATACATACATTTAGAAAAATAAGGGTTCATTATAGTTCGCTCTCACCAGTCATTACACGGTCTTGTACCTTTCTGAACCAGGGTTTCCGCTCATCATATTTACACTTTCTCAGTTTCTGCTTACCATCACAGTTGTCATTGATTCATAGCAATAAGACAGAATTTTATTTCAATTTTATCAACAAGTATTTTGTGTACTTATTGTTTTTCTATATCATTAGTTGAAGAACGTATTGTGCTAATTAATTGAGGTTCTATTTATTTACTTGTGTTATGATTATTATTTTTTAATTGGTTGCATTAGTGCAAGAAAAATTTGAGTCTTGTGATGAACCGGAAACAAATGCAGAACAGAAAAAGGTTAATGATTGTTTAGAAGTAAATGATACTTCTAAAGAGGAAACGCCGCCTAGGGTTGGTTGACATTTGTCTTTGAAGATGACGTTATTGTGTATTACATGAATTATGTTGAATGTATGTGTTTTGGAATTGCTAAAACAAGTTCGAAAAATAAAGATGATGGAAAATATATTACTTTAGCAGGTAGTTGAGCTAGAAAGTATGTGAGTCAGTCACAGAATCCGTTGAAGTCAAATCCTATAACAGAAACATAGTGTAAGGCCAGGTTGAATGCATGTATGTGTGTAGACAGGACAATTATAGTTTCAAGTGTTGTTCTTGAACATAACCATGAACCAAGTCCAAGCAAAGCACAATATTTTAGATGCAATAAGAAATGAAGAGGAGGTTAGAACTCCATGATCAAGCTGGGATTAAAGTAATCAGAATTTTTTAATCAATAGTTGTTGAATCAAATGGGCATCAAAAGTATGAAAATCTTACATTTGGAGAGAAAGATTGCAGAAATTGTAAGGTGCTACAACTTAGGAAAGGAGATGATGAAGCAATACAAAAATATTTTGTTAGAATGCAAAAGCAAAATAGTCAATTTTATTATACAATGGATGTGAATGATGAAAGTCGATTACGAAATGTGTTTTAGGCATATGCAAGATGTAGGGTTGAGTATGAATATTTTGGCGAAGTCATAACTTTTGACACCACTTACTTAACAAATAGATATGACATGGCTTCTGTTCCTTTTGTTGGACTAAATCATCATAGTCAATCTATGTTGTTGGGTTGTGCTCTATTGTCAAATATCTTTTACTTGGTTGTTCATATCATGCTTAGAATGTATGCATGGACGTGCTTCAAATGCCATAATTACTGATCAAGACAGAGCAATGAAGAATGAAATTGATACTGTTTTTCCCATCACTGCTGGTGTTTATGTCATATAATGAAAAAGATTCCATAAAAGTTTGGTAGACACTTTGTTTATGAGTATCAAAACATTATTTCACAATATTGTATATGATTCTTTTAGCAAAAATGATTTTATGATGAGGTGGGGAACTATGGTTGAGCATCACAAACTACAGGATAATGAATGGCTAAAAGAGTTATTTGGTGAGCGATGTCGCTGGGTTCCTGTATATGCAAGCAATTTGTTGGGTGACATATTTTGGTGTGGTATGTCAACTAAACAACGATGTGTTAGTATGAACTCAAATACAACATCGAAGCAATTTGTTGAACAATATAACAATGCATTGAAAAGGAGAGCATCACTGATTTTGGTTCATTTAATAAAGTAATTGCTTGTGTAAGCCTCTTTGGCTCTGAGTCCCAATTCTAAAAAGCATTTACCAAAATGATTCATATTTTGAACTTTTACGGTTACTGGTTGTTTATTGTGTCAATATGGTAAGATTTTAATAAAAATTCCTTAATTCTAAATCCATATGTTTTTTCTGTAGGCACAACATTAAATTAATGATCAACCATCATTACAGTTGGAACTTGGAAGCAGAAAATTAATTTTTAAGTTACTTTGTTATTATTTTTCTGCTGAGTGCAGTTTTTCTCTGCTGTGTATTTGCTCAAATAACAGTAATGACAGTTTTGTTCCACAATTATGTAAGACAACAAGTTGCTCATTACACGAGACTGGAAGTTTAAATTCTATTGCATTCAAATTTTGGTATAATTTTTGCAATCACTTCAATTACAAAGCCAAAGATTAAATAACACAAAGCAGAAGAACAAATAAATGAATTGGGGTTTCAAGACTTCTCAACTACATTCCATGTTTTTTAAAAAACAATACAATTTTATATGACAAAGTTGCAAAAGTTTAGTACTCTCTACAAAACAATGTAAATTATATTTGTCAATCAATTTGCATACCTACCAAACTACTGCACAAGAGATTCTTCAACTCAATTGCATTATCACATTATCAGTGGCATTAGACATGGCACCAGTGAGAGCATCAAGTTCGCTAACCTTATCGTCTTGAAAGCTCCTTAAAATCTGCTTGGTGTAAATTTCAGGTTTTTATGTATAGCAGCCTGAATTGTAATTTTCTGAAACCTTTATGCATCTTCTCATAACAGTGGAACTTAGCATTACACATGGTTTTCAAGATGCCACTCATTGTTTTTGATATCATTTTACAACAGTAGTTTTCTAAAACTACTCTTGCTTGAAACAAACTTCTAATCCATACAGATGGAGCCTCTATTTGTAGAGCATCCTCTTATGTTGGAATTTTCATGAACCATAAAGTTATGAAAGCTATTGAGATAGCTTCTGCTAAGAATCGGAGAAACCTATGGTTGGAGATTGATTCAACTTTAGTTATCTTGGCTTTCAAGTTATAATCTATATGTATTGACCGTATTGGCGTGACACATACAGTCAATCACTAAGCTCATTCACAAAACTAATCTAAAATATGAGTAAACCCTCGTTTGGGTCCCTAAAAGTGTTCCTTGCTATCAGGCACGTCCCTGAATCAATGAAACGAACCAAAAACTCCCCCAATGTCTCTTCCGTTAGTCATTCACGTCCAAAACGTTAACTTGGTGTTAACGATGCTGACGTGTCCGTTACATTTGCCACTTCACTCGCATTGTTGGTCTTCCACGCTGACAGGGACGTAATTGCATGGGATACCAGACATTAACACAGTCATTTGTGTCCCTCCTTTATTCTCACTATTCTTCTTCTCTCCCTCATCAAACAAACAACCACAACCTCAATTCCAAACCCTAAAACCCCATTTTCAATCTCAATTTCTCCTCTCTCATTTTCAAAGTTAATACCCAAATTGAATTGAGTATGATGACAATCAGAAACATGATTTGGAGATCAATTTGTGTCTATTCTTTCTTCCTTTTTTCCTTCCCCGTTCTTTTTTTGAAACAACAAAGATTTATTCAATTTGCAACAACATCACAAGATGAGATGAGTTGCTTGGCACAAACAAAGAAACAAAAACAAAGAAACAGAGGCAAGGCACAAACAAAACAAACGTCTAATCCCCATTATCACAACCACCAGTACATAGAAAATTATCCAAAGCATCACAGTAACAGAAAACATCACTTGTGGCCTCTACCCTCCAACAACAGAACAACTGAATTAAAAGCTAAAATCTTCCTTCATCACCAAATTCGTCATAGATTCTCAACCCAAAATTCTTATCACACATAAATATTCAAAAGCATTTATTCAATCCCATTTCTAATAGACCGAGAAAAAAATTAGGGTTATTTGAAAAAAAAGAAAATTTAATTAGAAATTTGTTGTTGTTGATATTGTTGATGGTGATAAAGTTTCACTCTATGTTGTTCTTGTTGATCTTCGCTTGATTGATAAACGAAAGTGAAGATGATAAATCGATTCCGATTTTGATTTTTTGGGGATTTTATGGATTTATTGATTTTTTTTGGGATTTAGAAGTTAGAGTTTTAATTTTTTGTTGATTTTGAGTTATCTCTATGAATATGAAAATTTCTGGGTAGAGATGTTGGAGAATATGAGTTTATGAGTTGTGTTAAAGAAGAAGAAGGAATGAGAGGTGTTGGAGAAGATGAAGGCAGTACAAAAGATGAAGTGGCAAGTCTAGCAGCCAGATCAGCACAGTTAACGTTTTGGACGTGAATGACTAACGGAAAAGACAATGGGGAAGTTTTTGGTTCGTTTCATTGATCCAGAGATGTGCCTGATAGCAAGCAACTCTTCCAAGGACTCAAAGGTTTACTCCTAAAATATTTATGTTTTAGCACTACTTACAAGTTACAACTATTATATTGCAATAATAAGAAGGAAAAAAAAAAAATCATGTCCCCCACCCTTGTAATATGGTCTTAAAACCAAACACTTTTTGGGGAAATAGGTGGTTGCACGTAGACATCATGATCACAATTTACTAAGCTGGCAATATGTACCCAAGTTTTTTCAAGTTCATGATCACACCATGAAAAAGTCTCACCATGAAAACTGAATCGATCATTTTGACCATGCTTTTCTTTAACTCATTATCATTTTAGTTCCAATTTTGAATACTACTAATTGGAGTCCAGTCTTTGTAATCTTTTTCTTTTGGAATATTTAGTTGATTTGCTGGAAGCTGTCGAGTTTTATATTGATTGTTGATCTGCACCATTTTTATTATAGGGACCAAAATTTGTGGAAAGTGAAATAACATAAACATATTCCTCTTTCCACCAATTTTCTGCTCAATATTTCACTTCCATGACAAAAGGTTGAAATTTACCATGTTAATTGCAAAGTAATTGCAGAGTATTTATATAAAACTTTGGCTAGCAAATTTAAGATATGGCAGACATTATATAACCATAATTACAAAATGTTTAAAACCATAACCATGGTGGCACCATATGTACCATAATTAAAAATATTTATAACCAAATCCATGGCGGCAGCATACCCAGAAGCTATCAAGTACTTTTAACAATATTCAAACCAAAAAGGTCCATCCAAAAAAAAAAAAAACAGATGGCAACATAAGCTTTATAACCAAAAAAGCATGGTGAATGACGAGCATCTAAATCTCCCCTCCAAACTTGTACGCCAAACTAATGTCAACAGTAAAACATAACGTCCTTGACATTCTCCAATACGGAGGGCAGTGTTGACACAAAGTTGGCGTTACTTCTGTTGCCACTTGTGGAACCAGAATCAGAAGTATCAACTTCATTAAGGTAGCAGCGAGCTCGGAATGCTAGCAAGTGTGCATAATAAGCAGGAGGAACTGCATACAAGGATCAATATTCTAGTAAAAATTACAGTTTTGTATGGACTACAATAAAACCGACATAGAAAATAGAGTGACATACCTATTGACACCGATCGAGTACACCTTGCATAACTGGAAAGTGAAAAAGAAAATATGATGGGGCTTCTAAAATTAAATGAAAACAGTAGTTCAGACTAGAAAAATAAATGAAAAGGTTCATACGTGTAACATAAGTTATTGGTCAAACCCTGTAACTGATCAGCACTGAAGCCGTTTTCATCGAACAACACATGATAATGAGTTGGTCGACTAGTCCCCTGAAAAACGAATACATTCAAATGGAAACAGCACAGATTGGTTAAATATGAATTGAGCAAACTAGTACATATGAGCATGAAATTAATGGATCTAGTAAGTATTACTTGAATCCCAGCATGGCTGTTCAGATAAAAATCAAATTCCCTAGGATGGCAAATAGATGTGTCTACAACAGTTCCTTTGACAAAGTTTCAATGAACACAATCAGTAAATATAGATAACTTGGCATTAGAAGAGTACACGCTGGATGCAGGTAAGAAAAAAATTGAAAAAACCTGGCATTATATTTCCACTTCGATCTGTCTGATCTTTACTGGTGGGAAAGAGACGGGTGTGATGCCTCTTTTGGACCACCACAAAAGTAACTTTTGGCAGATAACCATTCTCTAGTGAAACACAAGCCTGAGAAACAATTTAAATTTAAAAGTTTACCATACATAAAAGTCATGTAAATATAAAAAAATGAAACAATCAATAAAATAAGCAAGAAAAATGCAATATTGAGAAACTGCTTAATTCTATCTACATGGAACTTGCATAGTAGGTACAACCAAAAACAGCAAGAGAGTTTCCATTTACACTAAGTTATGTGGTTGCTAAACATGTTAGTGTCCTGCAGTGCACAGCACAGCGGTTAATTGCAGCAGGGACATTTGGTGGGGAGCAAGCTCAAACCCACAGTGCCTCTCCACCCCAATATCAGCCGCTAGGGCCCTTTTGAAAACAAACAAAAGTATGGAGTTAGATAAGGCATACCTTTCTAATCGCATCCATCTCATAAAGCAAAACCTGACTAAACTGCCCTTCACTTACTCCATCTCTGATAATCACAAATTAATTTTGGAAAAAAAAATCATATCATATTAAATACATACATAATAAATAGAACTATTTAATCGTTCAATTAAAACCATGTTCAACCTGTAAAATATAATCCTAGCAGGCTTAGTCCTATTTGATCGATAGAAAGCCAGGAGTAACTCCCTGAAAATTTAAAAAAAATAAAAATAAATCAGCTTTACCTCGACATAGGGAATATAGAAATCTAACACCGTTACCTTATCATTCCACTATGCACAATTCCTCTCTGAGGGTGTTCTGTAGTTTTGTACAGATCTTGAATAATTTCTTCCCGAGGAGACTGAGCAGAAACAAGTCCCCTGTACTTTGTGACACAAGGCCAATCCATGGAAGCCACCACCTGTATCACTCAACAAGCAAAAAGAGTAAAAATATTTAAATATGATGCTATAAAAAAGTTGCACATAACTATGCAAAAAGGCAAAGCTTACTGCAGCTATTGAAGGACATGAATCTTCTCCTGGCTGAGGATGTGTTACATCCGCACCAAATATCATTGTTGGTACATCAGTTAAAAGAGGAATTCTTTTTTCAAAAGCATCATTCAACACCGTGTTGCGGCCACCAACCTAGACAATCAAGAATGATGTATTTAACACTTAGAAGCAATCAAATAAAAATATAGAACCAAGCATACTATTTATTGGATAATAACTTGGACCTTAACATTAATCTTCAAAGCCAAATTCTCCAGATACTGCTTATTCATCTTTGCTGCTTGATTTGGTTTAGCACATTGAGTCACAATTCCTACTCTTGTTTCACAAAAACGCTTTATTTGTTCTGCAAATAAAAACAAAGTAATTCTTTTAAGTCAAACCAACCCTTCGAATTTAATTTTGACTTGATAGAAAACTAACCATAAAACTTCCCCTTGAAATCAGGCAAAATTATTATCAACAGTTGCAGTCTTTCTTCCGGCTTTGTGCTATCAAGTTTTGCCTTGCAGTTCTTGTCAAATTTCTCAAGCTCTTTTTCAATATAATTTGAATTGGCTGGGGCTATAGGTACCAAAGGTTCTCGGTTGAAAAGCTGGTACAAGTTCCAAACAGGTAAAAAGAGGTTGTCAAAATTATGGGGAAGCATATAATAATTATTAAATGAAACAGTAGTACAAACAAACAACATACTATTCCCTTGGCTTGACACATATTAACCAACTCCGCACAAAATTGAGTTGGGTCCAATCTAGAAAAGCTAAGGCAACTCCAAAACTGCACCTTACCACCCTCAACAACTTTCTACAAAATAAAAAGGTCAACATTGCTCAACAATTTAACCATTGTCATAGAAAAGTATCTAATAACTGATGTTAAAATCATATTAGTTTAGATTGTAACATGTTTACATAAGATCGAACACACAAGTTAATTCAAGAGGATCATACGCTCCACAAGCACAAAAGTGAAGCATAAAGACCAGAATAATTTGAAAGCATTTATATAAAAAGAAGAGATTCATCATACATGTCTAATCATATTCCATTGACCCATCCTGGGTTCAATTTTTGAATCTACGCCATTCCCATGATATTTGAGCTGCAGTCGGAAGAGAAAAATAAATATTATTAAATATCACAAAGCAAGATAGTTAGCCAAATTTTATTAACCATAAACCTATGTATACCATCGGCGGAGGCAAAACACGGGCTTCGACCAAAGCAAGTTCCTCCCTTACATTGATACCAAACTCCCTTACGACTTTATCTACATTGAAACTGTGCTGCTTCACGATCTGCCAGAAAAAGAAATGTCAACTATGAGGGGGAAAAAACACGCACACAAACACAGCCTATTTAAATTTATAACTTCTGTAAAAAATAAAAAAGAAACCATTGATATATTATGAAACATACATTTTTAATATCACTTTCTCTCTGATGGGGACGCTGACAGGTGGCCCTTAAAAGGTTAGTTACTTGCTCTTCATTCAATCTTTTGGAGTACCTTTGTCCAGGCTCAATTTGACAAAGCTACAACAAATACATCACAACAGATTTTAGGTCACACAATGTCCGCAAAACATCATGCAGAAAATCAACACAGACAGAGAAAGTAGTAAAGAGAAAAACCTCCATTGGAATAAACATAGGCCTCGTGTCACTTCCAGCTTGGAGAGCAGGAAGAAGAGGATATTGTAACACAATTTCGTATTTCTCGTAGAAATAATCAGCAATTTTTTTCCGAGTTACTTGGTCATCAAGCTTGAACCTAAATGGATAGCAAATAACAAGAGTGAAATCAAGCCTAGAAATGTAAAAATAAAACTTAGTCATGGACTATACAACTTGCCCCCAAACAGATCAGTAACCTTTGTAGGTATCACACATTACGCGCAAATTACTCCAACCCAAAAGGGATCACTAAAATGGTAAAAAAAAACAATATAAGTTGCTCACGTTAGATCTCTGAGGGGCTCTTTTGAGACACCAGTCACCCTGTAACTCCTTATGTTACCTCCATGAGATGTTCTTACCCTAAGACTTCTCAAGGCTTTCTTGATCTGACAGAGTAAGAAAACTAGTATTAAAACTAAACTTAGCAAGAAAAGAAAAGTAAGAAAACTAGACGTGGCATGAAATTATTACAAGATAAACGAATTATAAATATATCATGGCTCATTTTATGTCACCTCATTAAATAAATAAAAAACATAGCATAATATTAAAAATAAAAATCCATCATAGATACCTTGACACGATCTTGATCAGACAGTGGCCTTGAAAAATTCAACTTAAAATTCTTAGAAATAAAGTCAGTTACACGAATCGGTTCATAAAAAGCCCTTGAAGAAACATCTGAAACAAAGTATCACTAGTCAAAGTCTGAAACATAGATTCAATGAAAATACTCAAGAAAAATATTAGTAATGTGTAGATGTAATACCAATATTGAGGGACAATCCCATCTGCGTGGGCCTAAGGCTTTGATAATGGCCTCTCCAATATTCGGTCCCACCGCCAAGAGGCCCCGGTTTCCCCAAACTGGGAGAGAAAAATGACCTCCCTGAAACAGTATACCTGAAAAACAGTTTATTGATTACAAACATGATCACTTAAAACACAAAATCAGCAAAACCAAATAAAGAACACAAAAAGCAGTATTGCTACATTTCAGATGGAGTTGCCCGCAAAGCAATATCAAGAGCTTGTATGGTTTCATAAGGACAATCTAGCTGCAAACGACGGAGAAACTGAGTAAGATGGCTCAGGTCCGTCTGTGAAGCAAACTTAATTGTAACCTTAAACTCGCGTTCACGCTTTTTCCTGTGACAAATGATAAAATCAGCAATCAGCAATTCATAAAATACATCAAAAGTAGTAGCCTTAACAACAAATTATTATAATTAACACATTTTCAGCAAACTCACGTTTCAGAACCAGAAGACGATCCTTTGTTTTCATCAACCAACTTAATCACAAAAACCTTTGAAGTAAAGGGTAAAGGACCAGCAGTATACAGACTCTTCCTGCCATCATAGGCAGGAATGCGATTCCCAAGCATGGACTCTTGGTGCATTTTCACTAACTGGTTGATAACATCCCTCGACACTTTCTTTGAAGTAATCTCCGGCGCAAATGATACCTGAAAACAATAACCAAATTTTTCAACCTCTCTTAACCATAACACATTGTGCATTATTGTTTCAAATTAACATAACAAACAGAAACAAAACCTGAACACTTCGTTAAAAAAAATACATCAGCTAAATCAAAATTTTCAGTCTCTGAACTTCCATGACACAGTGTTACTTACTAGCTTCATTTTCCAAATCAACATAAACAACAACAACAAACCTGAACACTTCAAATTTGAGTATAAAAAATGCATGAACATTATAAAAATTTCCGTCTCAAAATCCATAACACATTGTAACTTACTAGCATTATAGTTTCAAATCAAAAAAATAAACAAACACAAGTAACCTGAACGATAAAAATTTGAGTTAAAAATAAAATTACATGAGATGAGCGTAATCAAAATTTACCATCTCAAAAATCCAAAACACAGTGTAACTGATTTGTTTTACTGTTTCAAATCAACATGATAGACAAAACCTAAAACATGTTTCAGATCAACATGATAACACAAAACCGAAACATTTTTTAAATCAAACATAATAAACAAAACCTAAAACATGTTTCAATTCAACGTAATTAACAAAACCTAAAACATAAACACTTCAAATTTGAGTTCAAAAAAAAGTATGAGAATAATCAAATTTTATTACAAACAAAAAAAAAATCGGTGTCTCAAAAAAAATCCATAACACATTGTTAAAATTCAACATGATAAACAAAAACAAAAACCTAAACACTTAAAATGTGATTCAAGAAGAAAAAAAAACGTATGAGAAAAATAATATACTAACATCGTAGTGATGAAGATCCTTATCAACAACTTGCAACTGAAAATGATTAGCACGAACTTGAATCTTCCTTCCTAATCGACCGATACCAGGTCGGTTCGGGAACCTCACTGCCTTCTGAGACGACGGCGCCGAAGCCGCCGGAGCCGACTCTAACGTAAGCTTCTTTTCAACCTCAGAACTCAGTACTTCAGTAGAAACAGTCGCCGGAGACGGAGACGGACGCGTTGGAGCGGAACTCGAACCAGCGACAGACGGAGCTGCGGTTGATGAAGTAGCGGTAACCGGAACCGGAGCTGGAACGAACGACGGAGACGGACCGGTGCGTCCACCGCGTGAACCACGACCACCACCGGAACGACCACCACGTCCTGATCCTGCAGCATTGACGGATGACTGTGAATTTGCCGGAGAAGGTTGATTCCGGCGAGGATCGGGATGGTTAGCGCCACCGCGACGAGACATTGTTGTGATGAAGATGAAAAACGGTTACAGGAGAGAGAAAGTGTGATTTTGTGAGAGAAGAAGAAAAGACGAAGAAATGTGAAGAATTAGTGTGAGAGTGGGTTTTATAAAGAGACACTACTTCTAAGAGAAGGTAACTGTAACGAGTGTAGTGGGAAGAAAGGAAGAAAAAAGAACTTAAGGAAATTTCAAAAGTTTTTTATTATTTTTTTAAATAGTAAATAAATATTACAGATATGGAATTAGCGCGTCGCGCGTTGATTATTCCCGAATTTTTTGTTAGAGGACAAAGGTCGTTTAAGATAACAACGATTAGAATGCGTGCTACCTGCAATCATAATTAACGGAATTTAATGTCTTTTATTAAGGTTGATAAATGATGACTTGTATCAATATTTTTTTACTACTTTTGAGACAATACATAGAAATACTATCACTCTTTAATAAAGATTTTAGTTAGTCAGATTTTGAGGTGATTAGTCTTTGAAGTTTTTCTTTTTTTAACATAATTAGTCTTGGAAATTGTTTATGGAAGATAATTTTGATTTAAATAAAAATGTGAACTTTGTGTGATTTTGTAAAAAAAATAAATTAAATTAATGTGAGGCAATGTGATTTTGCAGTACTCTTAAGAAAATCACAATACCTAAATGTGGTTTTGTTCAAATTATCATAGTTCTCTTTTTAGGTGTCATTGTAAATATCTCATTTGGATCCTTCTCAAATTAATTATTCCTCTTTTGGGTAAAAAAAATATTAATTATTCCTCTTAAAATATTTATAATAAATATGAACAATGTGAGTAACACTAGAGAATTCTTATCATATCCATAGCTCGCACATTTTTAATGTTGTATTTAACTATTTGTACTCTCTTTTTTTTGTTACAAAACTAAATGAAGAAAATATAAATTATTTGTACTCTTTAATTATTAATAAAACGGCCTAGGTTTGACTTTGTTAAAAGAAAAGTTTAGTGGTGATAATGAATTTGATATAATTATATGAAATCGTTGTATTGCTTATTGTTTTTTAGATTTCAATTAAAAATATGAAAAATTAAAAAATTAACAAGGAAATTTTAATTTAATTAAAAAATGCATTCATTTGTTTCACATAGTTAACTGTTTTTTATTTAAATATAATATATATTTTACCACATCAATATCAAATATGTACCAAACACACGAAAAAAACAGAACAATATTATCAAATTTATCTAAAGTTTGGAGCATGAGGTGGCCGAATTGCTTGCAAATGACGACTCTGCGAGGTTTATTATATCACTGCTTGGTGGTCTTGTCTATTGACGAGGAAAATTTAGGTTCGAGGTCAGCCCGTATGTTGAAATGTTGGTCTGGCATTTCAGGGTACCATTAGTTTGTGCGTGAAAAATTACAGTCTTTACCAGTGGAAGGTTGGGGCAGTTTTGTGTTAAGGGAAAAATTGAAGTCGGTTAAAATGTCTCGTAAAGAGTGGCATCTAACTCACACTCATAACTTATGGATGAAAGAATATGTAGGATTAGCAACTGCTTATGTTTTGGTTAATGGATGTCCTGTTGATGAATTTCAATTGAAGAGGGGGTTGAGACAAGGTGATCTGCTTTCCGATTTTATTTTCTTCTAGCAGCAGAAGGATTGAATGTTGTGATGATAGTGACAGTGGAAGCAAATTTGTTTATTGGTTATAGTGTTGGTTCGCACACCACTAACGTGATCTCTCACCTGCATTTTACAAATGATACCTTACTGATAGGTGTCAAGAGTTGGGCGAATGTCAGAGCTTTGAGAATTGTCTTCATTCTTTTTAAAGCTATGTTGGGGCTGAAAGTAAACTTTCATAAAATTGATGAGTATTGGTTGCTTGAGGCGGCCTGAGTTCTATCCCATAAAATTGGGCAGATGCCTTTTATTTATTTGGGCCTACACATTGGTGGTGATACTAGACGTTTAATTTTTTGTGAGCAATTTATTGACTGTATAAATGCTAGACTGTCTGAACGGAAGAGTCGAAGATTGTCTTTTGATGGCCGCTTGATTCTCCTTAAATTCGTCATGTCTTCATTGTATGTCTACGTCCTTTTTTTTCCTTCAAAGCTCCCTCAAGTATAATCTCTTTTATTGAATCTATTTTAATTAATTTTTTAGGGGTGGGGGTGAGAACCATAGGAAAATTGCAAGGGTTGACTGAAATTCTATTTGCACGAGTAAGAAGTTTGGTAGTTTGGAGGTGCGGTAGTTGAAGGAATTTAATATTGCTCTTTTATGTAAATGACGTTGAAGGTGTCTGGTGGATAGGGATGGTTTGTGGTATAAGGTGTTGTCTTCTCGTTACGGCGAGAAGAGGGGGGAATTAAAGAAGGGGGGAGGGATGGGTCCGCTTGGTGGAGGGAGGTTGTGAAAATTCATGAGGGGATTGGTGTTGAGGGAGGGAGTTGGTTTGAGGAGAGCATCCAGATGAAGGTTGATAATGGTTTTAATACTTATTTTTTGTTTGATTGTTGGGTGGGGGCGGTTCCTCTTTGGGAGAGGTTTAGGGGGCTTTTCGATTTATCTATTAATATGAATTTAGCGATGGCATAATGTATTTATTAGGTTGGGGTGAATGAGGGGAAGCTTGAGGGTGGAGGCGGCGTTTGTTAGCTCTGGAGGAAGAATTAGTGAGGGAGTGTAGGTCTCTGCTTTATAATGTTACTCTGCAGGATATTGTTTAAGATGTTTGGCAGCAGCGCCCTAATGTGGGAGATGGTTATACCGTCCGTTGTGTGTATCAAATGCTTACGAGGCAGGAGATGCATATCTATGATGCAATGTCGGAGATTGTTTTGCATAAAAATGTTCCTTTAGAGGTTTCTATTTGTGTGTGGCGCATTTTTCGCAACAAAGGGCCTGCAAAGGATAACTTGATGTGTCGTAGTATTATTTCGATTGATTCTCAATTGTGTGTGTTAGGATGTGGTTATAATGAATCAACAAATCATCTTTTAATCTATTGTTCTATTTTCGGCTCTCTTTGGCATCATGTCAAGGTATGGATTGGTGTGCATTCAATGGATCCTTGTCGTATTTCGAATCATTTT
Organism: Medicago arabica; assembly: GCA_946800305.1. Taxonomy (NCBI): domain Eukaryota; kingdom Viridiplantae; phylum Streptophyta; class Magnoliopsida; order Fabales; family Fabaceae; genus Medicago; species Medicago arabica. Next base: position 37,497,143 of record OX326964.1, read on the forward strand.
ACTCAGTTTACTTATTCTTCAGAAGACTTTAAACTCCGCTGTTTTTTCTTGCAACTAGTTTGGCTTTGTAGTGTTTGGGTGTTATGGAATGAAAATCACATGATTTTCTCTAATCAAGCAAAGACAATTATGCAGCTATCGAAAAAAGTAAAAATTTCTTCCTTAGGGTGGCTGAATTTTTTTATTTTTTATTTTTTTTACCATATTGGCTGACAGCAACCCCATTGTCTGTTTGGGTATTAGTTGACTTGTCTTTTACCTTTTTTACTTTAGAATAATTTGTTGTAATTTTGTCCTTTTTTTTTTGCACACCTCACACTAAGGAATAAACTTTTTTCTTCTAAAGAAAATATTATCTCGTTTATTATCATATGAGGATTAAACACACTTATGATAAACTCATATCCTATCACTATTCTACTATAACTTTATCTTTATCTATATATTTATAAAAATCATTATCCTATGTTATTTCTATTTTACGATGCACATCAAACATGAGCCCTGAATATTATTATTGAATAAGTAAACTAACAAAATTTCATGCAAATATAAAATTATTTGACGGTTTATCACACTGCTATCTTTTAAGAAAAATAATTCTTAAACACCCAACATTCAATTCAATCTACGATTAAAGAGAGAGAAGAAAAATAAAGTGTTGGGTGAATGTATAAAAAATAAAAGTGTGTCTATATATATATATATATATATATATATATATATATATTGTCATTTTAAAGAGTAGCAAACATATATAAATGGTCATTTTAAAGAGTACCAATTGAACTCAATATATCACACTACTAATTATTGCATCACAAAATCAAAATAGAATAAACAATATTTATACTTATGTAAGTATAATTTTTTAACAAATAGTAAAAAATAGGCTTTTCCAATGAAAAACTCAAAAAGGTTTTGGACAAACACAAACATTCATTGTATTTTTATTTTGATAAGATTCATTAATCAAAACAAAAGCAAAGTGATCAATGTAATGGAAGCAAAGTATAATTTTTATGCTTATGTTAGTATAATTTTTATTTTTATTTGTATGGTTTTTGACACATATTTTTTATGAAAGAAAAATATTACCTGGCACTTAAGAATTTTTTTAACAATTCAGTCAAGATTCTTTTTTTTTTTTAATAAAATTGAAAGTTGCATTGGAAAACTTTTTGCCACAATGTGTAGGAAGGAACTAGGAAATAGAAAAGCCTGATCCTTTGCAAAGTGTGATTACTGAGAAACTTTGTGTTTGTGCCATATTTATGTGATATATATACTGACAAACAGTAGGCAGACATGATGACAAACAGTCATGCTGCGTAGGCGGCTCAGCTCATGATATCGTAGGTTGGCTGACTACCAAATCATTTTCCATCAGATTGTCTTGGGTCACAAAACATAACTTACAGTAGTGTTACTGTTTAACACAGTGACACTTGTGCTTAAAGTGTTTGGTTTCAGTTTTAAATGTTTTAAAAGTATTTTTGAAAGTTCAGTTTAGGAGTAACTTTAGAAATCAATCTTGATGATTGGTGGCATTTTTGATGGAAAAGCTCAATCCTTTCCCACCATGAGAAAGTTAGATGATTTTCATCATGGGAAAGTTGGATTCAATGATTAGATTAAGTGAAGAAAATATTTTTAACATGTTCTCTTTTCAGAAATTAAAAAAATAGTAAAAAAAATTCAGATAAGTTTTTTTTTTTTTTTAAATTCTGTAATTCATTTATTGAATGTTAGAAAAAAATATGAAAAATCGAAAATTTATTTATTTATTTTTCAATAAAAGAAAATTCTTGAAACTAAGATAAGTTTTTATTTTTCTAAAAAGAATATATTTTTTTAATTTCTTAATAAAATAAGATATTCTGAAAAATAAAATAAAAATCCTAAAAAAAATTATTTTGAAATTAAGGTTTTTTATTTTTCTAAGAAAATAAAAATCTGGCAAATAAGTTTTTTATTTTCAAAAAATATTTTATCTAATTTTTTTATTTTATACTAAAAAAATAAAAAAGTTTTTAGAATGTTTGAAAAAATAACTGAACTTTTCTTTTGGAATTGTGGTAAAAGTGTGTACAAAAATCTAGTGTGGAGAGAGTATGATAAAATTATTCTATTGATTTGATCTAATGGTTAAATACTAACTTTCTTATGGTGGGAAAGGATTGACCTTTCCCATGTGAAATGTCACCTAAAAACAATTCTGTTTGAAATTATTATTTCTAACTTTAATTTTAAAATTGACTTGTATATACAAATTTACATATAACTTAAATTATTTTAATATGAATGTATCCTAAATAAATGCACTTAAAACCAATTTTTATGAAAACTGGATCCTTCATACATCTAAAATGTGAAAATACTACAAATTATTTTATCAAATTTCATTTTTTATTAAAAAATGATCTGCTTATGAGTGTGTCTAAATTCTATAAATTTAGTTTTACGGATCATACAAAATCATCCCTTTCAAAGTTAATTAACTATACATTGTTGACTCCACCCATAATACATTAATTCCAAAAAAATTACTAGTTTTAATATATTGTTTTGGTTAAGAACTGATTTTATTTTGGTATGTTTGCAGTAAGACTAAGTACAACTAACTAAAGTCTCTACTCTCTAGTACTATTTCGTTGTCACTCACTTCACTCTATCTAACATAAGGAAGGAAGCAAGAAACTCACTTACTCCACACACGCGCTTTTTCTAAAGACAAAATATACATATATGTCATTGTCATCATTGACTCATTGTCCTTGTAGTTATTGACTAATATTTAGATTCCCCAATTTTTAGATTAAAATAGAGCCTACAAATTGTTTGAAACGTTGTTTGAGTCCACGATTATGTATGTATGTTAATAAGTCCTTTAAAAAAAAGAGCAGTTTTAAGAGTATCACGATTTTTTGAGGAATAAAGAGCAGTCAATCACAATTTACTATTTACCAGAATATATGAAAGTGTGACAAAAAATTTGAAAGTGAACAAAAATAAATCATGCAATTAAAATTTATCTGTTTCTTTTTTAAAAAAATTATTGCGAAATAAAAGAAAATTTATTTAAATTTGTTTATATTTTATAGAAAATGAAATAATGTTGTTTATAACATGTTTCCTAGGAAAGTTCATATGACTATAAAATTATAATTTACATTGTACCTTCCCTTTAGTGCGACACTTCTTTATCCGTACGCATTTTTTAATAAAAGGAGAATGAATGAATGTTTGTTCGTACACATTTTCCTGCATTTGATGTGATGTGAAATGTCTGGTACTAGAAACTTCTGAGGCAGGTGAGGGTTGAGACAATAGGATAGGAGATATGCCTGGAAGGTGAACATAAAAATAGGAATAGAATAGTGAACAGACTAGTGAATGAAACTATACTAAATAACACTGCTGCATCACACGAAGTGTACATTTGATCGGATAATAACACAATACAAAGGAGAACAACATAGTACACATTTGTATTGCATTCGACTATTTTTATCTTATAATATTTGATGGAGATAAAACTATTTTGATATTTTAAACAACATGTACTTATGACTAAAATTGCGTTGTTGTTTGGTGAATAACAAAAAATTTAGTTTGTCTTTTTCATTGCTCTCTAGTTTTTTCATTTACAGTTTTACAATCGAACAAAGTATAATTTAAGTTGTCATATTCAATCCCTTATTTTTTTTTAAATCTAAACTCAGTCTCTCTACAAACCCCTCCCGCCGTCAAAACCTTCAATTTTTCAAATCTCAGATTCAGCCATGTAGATGCTGGTATCGGTGGTGCGACGAGCGGCGCCGGCCCTCCGCACCACCATCTTTTTGTTTTCTGGCAATGGGTTTTTTTTCTTTTTTTTTTCTCTGTGTTTCTATTCTTTTTTTTCGTTCCAATCTGGTTGTGCCCAAAGCTTTTTCAAATCCAGTAGTAGTTCTATGACAGTGGTGGTTCTTGATCCGCTCTTGATTGTTCTTTGTTTGTCCGCGGTTTTCGGTCTGGGTTCGTCTGATCTGATAAGGATTAGCATGGAGGAGGTGATGATGGTGTTGTAGGCATGGGTTTGATGGTGAGGCGGTGATGTAGGTCACGAGTTAGGTGGTAGGAGGAGGTGATGGTGGTGGTGATGTAGTGGTGGCAGTTTTGTAGTGTGTGGTGGTGATGATATTGTAGGGAGACGAAGCATCAGAATTGTTTCCTACGGTTGTTTTCGGTGATGTTTAAACGCTGGCAAAATGGATGGGTGGGTGGTGGCCAACATGAGGGTTAGCGAGGTTATTGGTGTTTGCGTGGTGTGATAAAGATAGTTGTTTGCGTGATGGTTGAGGGTTTTGTGGAGGTGTGGTTTTTTGCGTGGTGGTATGAATGTGGTAGGCGTGGATAATCTAGTTTCAGATTTTGCGGCAGCTTGTGATAATATTTGAGGGATTTGGTGCAACTTTTGTTTATGTTGTTGTGCGGAGGGTTGTCTTTGATTTTGGTGTTTCCTTTTATTGATTTCGAAGATAGTCTTTTGTTAGGTGGTGTTTCTTGTGAGTCTTTAGATTTTGTCTTTGATGCACAGATGTAAGGGTTTACAATTGGGTGCTCTCCATCTATCATTTGTATTTTGCTACTTTACGACTCCTAGTCTAGCACTCCTTATGCTGGTCACGACTCCTAGTCTAGCACTCCTTATGCTGGTCAGGACTCGTTGTGATGTTAATAAATTCCATTTTGACTTCTTAAAAAAAAATTAAACTCAACTAGAATAACTAAAGTATATGTGTTGTCTGCATTTATCCTTTGTGGGTGTGTCAATACATATATTGAATTCTATCTTCATTTTACACTTAATTAATCCTAACTTTTTTTGTTAATAGACAAATAATAATAATTTCAAGTGATTAATCGGAGAATTTGGGATTCAAAACTAAATTCATGTATATATGATGCATTATCTATATCAACTGAGTAATACTAATAAGTACAGTTAATGTTCGTAGAGTGGTTGGTGGAGGGAGCAACACCTATTTTTGACTGGACAACTGGGTGGGGAGCACCTTTATGTGTGCGTTTTCCTCGCTTGCATGACCTGGCTGAAAATAAGGGGGTGATGGTCAGGGAGATGGCTAGGAGAGGGTGGGTGGATGGAGGTGACACATGGGAGTGGCGGAGGCGTCTTGGCGTGGGAAGAGGAGTCAGTTACGGAGTGTTCTTCCTTCCTGTGTAATATTATTTTGCAGGACCATGTTTTTGACAGGTGGCGGTGGGTTATGGACCCTATTAACGATTACTCTGTTAAAGGGACTTACCAGTATCTCACGCTATCTGACACCTTTCTGGAGCGCAGACTTTTTGATGCAGCATGGCTAAAGCAAGTTCCGTTAAAGGTTTCAATATTTATTTAGAGGCTCCTTCGCAACAGACTCCCTACCAAAGACAGTCTTATCCGTAGGAGAGTTCTTCATCATGACGACATTCTTTGCATAGGTGGTTGCGTGTGTACAGAAACGACAAGTCATCTTCTCTTCCGATGTGACATCATTGGCAGTGTATGACACGAGGTTTATCAGTGGCTTCGTATCTCATTCATTTCTCTAGACTTTGTCCGTGAGCATCTAATTCAGTTTGGTCACATGGCGGGGTTACTGCAATTTACGCGTTCTTTCTTCAAAGTGATTTGGTATGCTTGCGTTTGGACAGTTTGGAAGGAAAGAAACAATAGGATTTTCAAAAGCAAAACACTAGATTTGGTTCAATTATTAGACAAAGTAAAGTTTGCATCTTTTTCTTGGTTAAGGACGAATAGACTAACTTCATCTTTCAGTTATAATGACCGGTGGCGACACCCTATTATTCTAATTTCATTTTGTCTTCTTCAAAAAAATAGAAAACTTATAAGTACGGTTAATCCAATCTTTTGTTTAGTGATTTGACTTGGTCACCACCTCAATTCTTATTTGCCTATTTCTTTTGCCATCACCGCTACCACCATAACAAGGCAAAACATAACACCTTTGTAATTTGCAGGGGCAGATCTATCGGTTTCTAATTCATTTTGCGAGATAGTGACCGAAAATTCAGTCGTTAAAGTATAAAATATTAGAAATCGATCATTATTTTAGTTGCTACTTATTTAACCACACTTAAAATGCATTCCTAGATCCGTCCCTGGAAATTTGTAAGACCCAAAAACAAGAAAAATGATTGGTAGACCACTCATATTTTCATACCACCGATACACCCTAGCTATGAGAGGAGAGAGACGGAAGAGAGAAGAGAGATGGATGAGAGGGAAGAGAGACAAAGTGTTTGTGGGGTCTAAGCCACTTGTCACATATTTGTGTGGAGGTTTAAGTGTGTATGTCACCTATGAGTGTGCATGTATCACCACTCCAAAAACAACAACGACAACAATAGAATATCTACTACATAAATTAACCCCTCAAACGGAACTCTCCTACTACATAAATTAACCCTCAAATGCCACACTTGGTGTGATTTTTTTCCATTTTATTTTTTTTATCAAGATTTTTTTCCCCTTATATCTATAATAGCAACTATAAATCAGCATGTGGAAAAACACAAATATTTTGTTAGTCTTCCTAAAAAAAATGTTAGTCCTGTGAAAAGAGTGATAACCTCATATTAGAGGTGTGTTTGAAGGTGTAATGCAAGCACTGCTTCTATAAATAAAATAAAATATACAATCTTGGACATCACTTTAATTTGATTTAATTGAATGAGAGGAGGAATGCCAAAAATAGGTCTGGGGAGGTGATGGCGTTGGACCACTCTCAAAGTCCTATATACATATAAGAAGACACTTGCAACCAATAAAAGGCATAGGAATCACAAAAAAAGCTTATAGCATTAGCAAAACAAGCAATAAAACGAAAAAGAAGATAAAAAACAATGACACATATATCTCACCTCACCATCAGTCATCAGGTAAGTATATGTATATTTAGGGGCACACAGTCGCACATGTAAAGTCAGAGTGATGGGGCGCACTCTACAAAGGGAGGGACACATGACTCAGTTATGGTTAGGTCAATTTGGTCTCAATTATACTGAAATCAATTTATGTTGTAATTTTTCATTAATTATTACTATTATTAATGTATTTTTTATTCAATCAAACAATTAGAAAACGAAAAGAAATAAAATAAATCAACTCAAACTGGCCAAATGAAAATATGACTACAAAAATAGCCAATAGTACCAGGGCAATTCCAACTCAATCTAGCCAAATGAAATGGACGGATTGTACTGCCTACTAGGACCAGAAAATTGATTCCGACTTAATCTTACCAAATGGTTTGGCCTAATTGTACTAGGTGCCTAAAAGTACGACATTTTGTTATATATATTTTTTAATACATGTAGGTTGATATATACATTTTTGTTCAAAAGTAGGTTGTGAAGTATAGATACTTTAAATTGATGATTTATTGGTGTCCGATACATATCTTGTACCGATATCTGTCTGATATGTATCGAAAGAGTATCTAACAATTAAATTTTATTTAAAAAAAAAAACAATTATCCGATACTTTTCGGATACTTCGAATATAATATGTGGGGATGCGGTGGTGGAAAACCGATACACATAGGATATCGAGTATTGAATTACCTTCCTATGTGAAGAAAGACTCAAATGTGTTAGTTCAATTCATTACGTGTCTCACTTAAATAAGTAGAGGGGTCATATGTACTCTCCATTGGTGATATGCATAATGATATCTAGCCTATGATGTATCTCAAACTCAAAGGCATATATGTTGCTGAAATATATATGGATTTTGAGAACATGTTGTGATGCTTGTTGCACTTTGATGCTTGCTTCGACATGTTTTCTATAGCAAAAAAATTATGAGAGAGAATCACAATAATAATAATATTGATTATTGATTTTTTGTTTTGTTGAAGAATGTTGATTATTATTATTACTGTGGATAAAACGTGGTAGTGTCACATGTGTATATATTCAATTGATTAACATTGTAGTACCAGTGTACCACACATGGTTTTTTTTATGATGTTTCTGAAAAGTGCATATAAGAGATTGTCATCATAAGACACTAATTTTGTACTAGTTTCACAAAACCAATTGTTAATTGTGATTTCGATGGATATACATGTTCATGTATATTAGGATGTATTTATTCCTTTTCTTCATCTCACAACAATTGTTTTAAGTACTCCTTTTGTCTTAATTGTCGATTTTGAATATTAATTAAGCATTAATTCTTTTTAACACAAATTAACAAGAAATTATAAACGAAGGAAAGGGAATAACTTTTCCAAAATTAGATTGTATAATTACAAAAACAAAACAAAAAAACAATAGACATTAAAATGCAAGGTGAATGAACGATCATCCAAATCTTCCCTCCAAAACTTGTACGCCAAACTAATATCAACAGTAAAACATAACTTCTAAAACGTTTTCCATAATTGAGGGCAGTGTTGCAACAGAGTTGGGGGCACTCCTGTTACCACTTGCAGAACCGGAATCAGGATTTTCCACATCACTAATGTAGCAGCGAGCCCGGGAAGCTAACAAGTGGGCATAATAAGCAGGAGGAACTGCATACAAGGATCAAAATTCTAGTAAAGATTATAGTTTTGTATGAACTACAGTTAAACCAACAAAGAAAACAGAATAACATAATACCTATTGACACTGATCGAGTACACCTTGCATAACTGGAAAGTGAAAAAGAAAATATGAGGGCTTCTAAAATTAAATGAAAACAGTAGTTCACACTAGAAATACAAATGAAAAGGTTCATACGTGTAACATAAGTTATTGGTTAAACCCTGTAACTGATCTGCACTAAAGTTATTTTCATCAAACAACACATGATAATGAGTTGGTCGACTAGTCCCCTGAAAAACAAAGTTATTCAAATGGAAACAGCACACATTGGTTAAATGTGAATTGAGCAACTAGTACATACAAGCATGAAATTAATGGATCTAGTAAGTATTACTTGAATCCCAGCATGGCTGTTCAGATAAAAATCAAATTCTCTGGGATGGCAAATGGTCGTGTCAACCACAGTTCCTTTGACAAAGTTTCAAAGAACACAATCAGCACATATAGATAAATTGGCATGAGAATAGATACCAACTACAGACAGGCAAGAAATAAATTGAAAAACCTGGCATTATGTTTCCACTTTTATCTGTCTGATCAGAACTGACGGGAAAGAAACGGGTGTGATGTCTCTTTTGGACCACCACAAAAGTAACTTTTGGTAGATACCCATACGCAATTGAGGCACAAGCCTGAGACCGAATTGAAAAATTCAACATAGATAGAACTCATTTATATGTAAAAAAATAGAATAACAAGTAAAAAGATATTATTGAGAAATTCCTTTAAATGACTTGCATAGAACAAGTTAAGTGGTCACTATGTTCTGTGGTTGTTAAATATGTTAATTGACCTCAGCGCAGTGGTTAATTGATGTACGGACGTATCTTATGGCGCAGGTTGAGACCCGCATGGCCCAATGTGTATTGTGTATATGAGTTGTGCTACTAGGCTCTTCCGAAAACAAAAATAAAATAAAATGTAGAGTTAGATTTGGCATACCTTCCGAATTGCGCCCATCTCATACAGTAAAACCTGACTAAACTGCCCTTCACTTACTCCATCTCTGATAAGCACAAATTAATATCGAAAAAGAAATCATATTAAATAAATTAAAATATGTATATAGACATCCTTATGTATCATTTAGTTAAAACCAAATCCAACCTGTAAAATATGATCCTCTGAGGCTGGTGCCTAGTTGATTTATAGAAAGCCAAGATTAACTCCCTGAAAATTTAAAGACAAATCAGTTGTCTCAACATGAGGAATATGCAAATCTAACACCATTACCTTATCATTCCACCAGGCACAGTTCTCTTTTGAGGATGTTTTGTTTCTGTATAAAGATCTTGAATAATTTCTTCACGATGAATCTGCGCAGAAACCATTCCCCTGTACTTTGTGACGCAAGGCCAATCCATGGATGCCACCACCTATATAATTCAACACGGAGTACATATATATAAATATGATTTCATAAAAAAAAACTGCAGATAAGTACACAAAAACACAAAGCTTACTGCAGCTATAGAAGGACTTGAGTCTTCTCCTGGATGAGGGTGTGTTACATCCGCTCCAAATATTATAGTTGGTATATCAGTTACAAGAGGAATATTTTTAATTACTGTATCATTCAGCACCGTGTTACGACCACCAACCTAGACAATCAAGAACTAAATATTTAAAACTTGGTAGCAATCACATAAAAACATTGAAATATGCAGATTATTTACTGGACAACTTACCTTCACATTAATCTTTAAAGCCAAATTCTCCAGATACATTTTATTCATCTGTGCCGCTTGCTTTGGCTCGCAACATTGAGTCACAATTCCTAATTTAGTTTCACATTCACGCTTTATTTGGTCTGCAAAACAAAACAAAGTAATTCAATAAAGTAAAACCAAACCTTAGAATTTAATTTGGACTTGATAGAAAACTTACCATAAAACCTCCCCTTGAAATCAGGCAAAATTACTATCAACAGTTGCAGTCTTCCTGCCTGCCTATCAAGTTTTGCGTTGCACTTCTTGTTAAGTTCCCCAAGCTCTTTTTCAATTTGATTTGAATTGGCTCGGGCAATAGGTACCAAAGGATCTCGATTGAAAAGCTGGTACAAGCACCAAACAGTTCAAAAAACTTGTCAAAATTATGGGGAAACATGCAATACTTATTAAATGAAATAATACAAACAAAAAACATACCATTCCCTTGGCTTGACACACATTAATCAAGTCAGCACAGAATTGGTCTGGGTTCATCCTAGAAAAGCTAAGGCAAGTCCAAAATTGCACCTTGCCAGCATCAAACATTTTCTACAAAATTAAAATGTCAACATTGCTCAACAATTTAAACATTGTCATAGGAAAGAATCTAATATATGATATATTAAAATCAAATTAGTTTCGACTGTAACATGTTTCATAAGATCGAACACACTCTAAGAACACAAGTAAAAAGGATCGTACACGCCACAAGCACAATAGTAATGTATAAAGACCACAATAATGTGAAAGCATTCATACAAAAAAATAGATTTATCATACATGTTTCATCATAGTCCATTGACCCATCTTGGGGTCAATTTTTGACTCTCCGCCATATTGGAGCTGCAGTCAGAAAAAAAAGTTAAATAATATTAAATAGTACACAAGGTAATTAGCCAAATTTTATTAAGCATAAACCTATGTATACCGTTGGGGAAGGCAAAACACGGGCATTAACCAGCGCAAGTTCCTCCGTTATATTGATACCAAACTCACGCACAACTTTGTCTGTGCTGAAACAGTGCTGCTTCAAGATCTACCAAGAAATGAAATGTCAATTATGAAGGGAAAACAACACGCACACAAATCCGTAACTTATGTTAAAAAATATATTAATATATTACATAACATACATGTTTAATATCACTTTCCCTCTGATGGGGACGCTGACAGTTGGCCCTTAAAAGATTAGCTACTTGCTTTTCATTCAATCTTTTGGAGTACCTTTGTCCAGGCTCAATTTGACAAAGCTACAATAAAAACACCACAACAGATTTGAGGTCTAATACAACATCATAAAACATTATGCAGAACTTCAATGCATAGACAGGGAAAGTATAGAAGAGAAAAACCTCCATAGGAAAATAAATAGGCCTCGTGTCACTTCCGGCTTGGAGAGCGGGAAGAAGTGGATACTGTAACACACTGCCGTATCTCTCATAGAAATAATCGACAACTTGAGTTACTTTGCCATCAAGCATGAACCTTAATGGATAACAAATTACAAACAAAATGGTGAGATAAAGCCTAAAGATGTTAAAATAAAGCTTAGCCAAGGAGGAAACACCTTTCCCTCAAGCAGATAAGTAGCCTATTTAAGTATTACACATTAGACACAATTTACTACAACGTCTAATAAATAACTAAAATGGTAAAGAAAATAAAGTTACTCACGTTAGGTCTCTGAGCGGCTCTTTTGAGACACCGGTCACCTTGTAACTCCTTATGATCCCTCCGCTAGATAGTCTTACCTTAAGACCTCTCAAGGCTTTCATGATCTGAAACAAAGTAAAAAAATATATTCGCTAATGATAACTATGTTTCATACTCTTAGTGTCATAAAGGAAATGAAGAAAAATAGCCTTGCCATGAAATTATTAGAACATAACCAAATTATAAGTAATTCATGTCTCATTTTATGTCACCTCAATTAATATAAGTTCATAACATAATAATAAAAAATAAAAAAATCCATCACAAATACCTTGACACGATCTTGATCAGACAATCGCCTTGAAAAATTCAACTTAAAATTCGTAGTGATGAAGTCAGTCACACAAATCGGCTCATAAAAAGCCCTTGAAGAAACATCTGAAACAAAGTATCACTTGTCAAAGACTGAAACATAGATTCAATTGAAATTACTCAACAAGAAAATATCAGTAATGTGTAGAAGTAAAACCAATGTTGAGGGACAATCCCATCTGTGTTGGCCTAAGGCTTTGATAATAGCCTTTCCAATATTCTATCCCACCGCCAAGAGGCCCCTGTGTCCCCAAACTGGGAGAGAAAAATGACCTCCCTGCAATAGTATACCTGAAAAACAGTTTATCAATTAAAACCTGATCACTTAAAACACAAAATCAGCAAATCCAAATAAACCACACAAAAAATAATGTTGCTACATTTCAGATGGAGTTGCCCGCAAAGCAATGTCAAGAGCTTGTATGGTTTCATAAGGACAATCCAGCTGCAAACGACGGAGAAACTGAGCAAGATGGTTCAGATCCGTTTCCGAAGCTAACTTAATCGTAACCTTAAACTCGCGTTCACGCTTTTTCCTGTAACAAATGATAAAATCAAAAGCTTCAGTTCACGCTTTTTCCTTAAATCGGATCGTAACACACATTGAACGTAGTATCCATCAGTATTAATAACTGATTTACAGCGAACTCACTTATTAGAACCAGAAGAGGATCCTTTGTTGTCATCAACCAAGTTAATCACAAAAACCTTGGAGGTAAATGGTAATGGACCAGCAGTAAACAGACTCTTCCTCCCATCATAGGCAGGAATCCTATTCCCCAATAGAGACTCCTTATGCATTTTCACTAACTGGTTGATAACATCCCTGGACACTTTCTTCGATGCAATCTCAGGTGCAATCAATACCTAAAAATATTAATCAAAATTTTCAGCCTCTCAATTTCATATCACATTTTTTTTTTAAGGAATTTCATATCACATTGTTTCAAATCAACATAATAAAGAAAACCTGAACACATAATACTTTGTGATAAATAAAATAAAATCAACACTTGAGTGTAATCAAAATTTTCAATCTCTCAATAACCATAACACATTGTAACTAACAAGGTTTATTTTTTCAAATCAACACAATAAACAAAACCTAAACACTCAAAATTTAAAAAATAAAATAGCATAATCAAATTTTCAGTATCTCTAAATCCACAACACTATTGTGACTAATTTGTTTTATAGTTTCCTATCAACATAATAAACCAAAACGAAAAACCTAAATACGGAAAAAAATGAGTTAAAACATTTCATAATTTCAGTCCTCTAAATATAAGTTTTTCCCTCTAAAAATTTCTTTCGATTTTTTGTCTCTAAATATTCTGTTTTTACAAAATTTCAGATTTTGCATTCCAACCTACTTTTCTTTTATATATGACATATTCTGTTTTTACTTAGTTTAGTAATTTAACAGTTTAATCATAAATTTATCAATTTCATATTAATTGATTTGAAGTTATAGATGTATTAGTAATTAGCGATAAAGATTAAAAATCAAATATCAAAGATTGAATCTTTAGAGTATGAGAAAATTATACGAACATCGTAGTGGTGAAGAACTTTATCAGTAATGACTTGACACTTGAAATGATTAGCACGAACTCGAATCTTCCTTCCTACTTGACCGAACCCAGGTCGGTCAGGGAACCTTATCACCTTCTGAGACGACGGAGCAGAAGACTCGGGAACCGTCTCTAGCGTAAGCTTCTTTTCAAGTTCAGAACCCAGCGCTTCTGCCGAAACTGTCGCCGGAGGCAGAGACGGAACGGTTGAAACTGAACTCGAATCAGCGGTAACCGGCGCTACGACAGATGGATGATAAATAACCGGCGCTGATGTTGATGAAGAAGCGGTTGCTGTAACCGGAGTTGGAGTGGAAGATGGAACGGTGTGTCCGCCACGGCCTGATAGTGCCGCATTGATGGATGATTGTTGTGAATTCACCGGAGAAGGTTGGTTACGGCGAGAATCGGGATGGTTTGCACCACGGCCACGGCCTGATCGTGCTGCATTGACAAAAGATTGTTGAGAAATCGCCGGAGAACGTCTGTTACGGCGAGGATCATAATGGTTTGCGCCACCGCGACGAGACATTGTGAAGAAAAAGCGGTTACGAAGAAGATTTGGATTTTTGTGAGAATAAAAAAAAAGTGAAGAATGATTGCAAGAGTGTGTTTTATATGTAGGAGAAGGAGAGTGTTTGCGAAGGTAACCGTAGCGGGAGAAAGAGAGAAATGAAAAAAGCAGTTTGGAAATTTTGAACGTTTTTTATTAGCGCGTAGTTGGAGATTCCTGATTTTTTTTTTTTTTGTAATGTTGGTTGTTTATTCACAACTATTATATGCTTGCTACATCTAGGGGTGGGAATAGTTCAGGCTGCCCGTCAGGGGCCTATGACTCGGCCTACTAAAAGATCGGTTCGGTCTAGCTTGTTTAATAAATGAGTTAAGTTTGAGCTTTTTAAAAAGTTTATTAATTTAATTAAGTCAGGCTTATGCTTATAAAAAAACCTATCAGGCCGCCCCGTGTACGAGTGTATTACCTTTTTTTCACATCTATTATTTATATTTATATATGTCAAAAACAATTACCGATCATTCAAATTCTCATACCACAATTATTATTTTTTTCATTTTTTTTTATTTCGTATTAGAGATACAACACAACTCTTGATGTTTCGTATTGTTTGGAAGCTTGTTAAGTTATCATATAAGACTCATATGGTTATTTGTTTTGTGTGAACTGTTAAGACTTGCTACTGATATGTCCAAGGTCAAGTATGATTATTAGATTAAGTTTGAAATCCTTGTTGTGTCATCAGACATGATTATTCTTGAGTTTTTAACCATCTATAAATTTTACAATTGTGTTTTATTAGTTTAATTTGTATCTAATTAATGTTGATCTCTATATTAAATACGTTGCACAAATTGAAAGAAACAAAAATTGATGAACATACTCTCTTTAAAAATTGTAACACAAACTAGGCTTTTAAACAGGCTAATAGGTCAGACCAAACTTTTAAAAAGGTCAGGCCATACTTAAAATAAAGCCTTTGACAGGTAAAAAGGCCAAGGTTTAGGCCTTAGTTTTTTCAACTAGGCCTAGCCTTTTTAAGTAAAGTTTGGTTCGGCCCGGCTCATTTCCATCCCTAGCTACATCCAACCATAATAAATAAGAGAATGAGAATCGATACTACCACAAATTTTAACATATATTTTTCGAAATATTCTTTTTTGTATAGTTAAAATACATATGAGTCTCACCAAATCATAATCATGCGAGTCTTATATAAATTTGGTAGATCCAATATGAATTTTAACTGATAAAAAAAAGTGTGTTGAAACCTTAAAATGTGTGTTGCTAGCATTTTATATAAGGGAATTTCATGACTTTCTTATCTTGATTTAATTAGGAAATAAGAAAATCTTTTTTTTTTCTGAAAGAAGGAAATAGGAAATCCTGAAATGGTAGATAATACATTTATTAATATTTTACTTTATTTTTAATCGATTAAGATTTTACTTAATCACATTGTATTAGTGCATGTTTGATATTAAAGTGGATTGGTCGAAATCTATTTGAGTTACTCTGATGGAGTTGGTGTCTTAGTTTTATATGAGTTTACGGAAGGAAAAAAAATAAGTTGTATTGATTTTGAAAAAATATATATATTGTGACGCAATGTCATTTTATAATACTTCTAGATTTCAACTAATCTATAGTAATACTAAACATTAAGTGTGAATTTTGTAAAATATTTTTGTGACACTGTTTAGTTAAGGATATAAACTTACTTAAGTGGGGATATTGAAGTGTACTCTTCTCAAAATCTCATATTCAATTTTTTTTTGTGTCAATTTTGATATACTACTTTGACTTATTAAAAAAAAATTGGTTAAGGATATACACAACACAAACATTCATTATATTTTTGTAATAGATAAAACTTCGCATCAATCATTAATATTAAATCAAGTCAACTATAAATTATATCATGTTGTACATATTGGAATGACAAAGAAAATTGAGATGTATTTGGAAATTATAGTTAAGGTGCATCATTTCATTTGGTTTTGCTTGCTCAATGCAATCTCAACTAACAAGTTTTGACATCATTGTAACTTGAAATTTTTTCCTATCTGCCCTAGATGTGGAACCCATGATGAATATGTGGAACTCAGGATGAATATGTGCTCCATCGAAAGAAGTTTGATACTAGATACGTAGTGTTAATTATTCATATTTCTTCAATTATTCATTTTTCTTCAGTTTCACAACTTTGAAAATATGGTTACAATACAAACTGATCATACCTGATCAGAAAGTAATTGTCGGTGCTCTTTAATGTGGTGGTTTTTTTTAAGAAGTTTTTTAATGTGGTGGAAATGCGTCAGTTTGAGTATTGAAATGGGGTGTGTGTACCTGCAAACACTCTGATGCTCAAGTCTGTGGAGGTCAAAAATGGAGGTTAAGAAGTGAGAGAGATTCTACCTTGGGGGCTGCGAGAAGTCCCCTTTATATAGAGGTGGGTGAATGCAGAGCCGTTGTAACGACACACGTGTGTCCGACGGTTACAAAATTGTAGGAAGTGTAACCGCCAGTGAAAGGTTCACAAGAATGTGAAAAAAAGAGACGTTGTAGTTCGTTTGAACTGGTCTCAATTGTTCCGTGCATCCCCCTACAGGAAAGAGGTGTGTTACGAGTAAACTACCAAATATGATATTGAGCTTGATTTATTATTGGGTCTAAGTCTTTGATTGGTCCAGAACACAAACTACCTCTAAATGACTGTTTGGTAACACATTTACAATGCCTATTTGATGGATATATGATGCTTCAAAAATTACCTTACTCTTGGAGACTAACAATGAAAAACCTAATGAAAAATCTAAAATGTTCTTTATTCCATGGACATCATAAGTACCAACTTAACTTTTATTAATATTCATTTATACTCAATCCTACCAAACATGATCTAGCCAACTATTTAAAACTGGAAAATTCTAACTTGCGGAAATTTTGTTTAGAAAATTGAGTCATTTGCGATCATTAACATTTACCATTTATGAAATCATTAACATGTGTTTTAAGATAACAAGTTATCGTGATCCAAATTTTAAAAAGACACACTCCTTCCGTCCCATATTATGTGACTTAACTGACCCTGTCACGTATGCCAATGTACAATATTGAACTTAAATATCTTTAACAATCTATATTAGAAAAAATTATGAAAAATTGATATTTTAAAAATATTCATCGAAACAAATCAACAATATTTTATATGCTATATTTTGTATTTATATATTAGTTAAAAATAAGGTCAAAACATGTTATATGAATATACACATTTTAAATTGGGTCATTTAAAACAAGATCTTGTTAACCGGTGCACTTAGGGCAATGGTTGAGGAAATCGAAAGTAACATGTTTGCATTGAATTCAACATTATTTTGACTTTTAAAAATTTAAATTCATCACTTTTCATGATTTTCCAATACAATATTTCTATTTTTATGCTCTTATCCAATGCGTCAAAGACACTCTTTAACATTTCCTTTAAAATAAGAAGGATGAATATCTTTTTTAAAAATATATTTATCCTAATATTCAATGCCTCAAAAACATTTTTTTAGCATTTTCTTTAAAATAAGAGGATGAAGTATCTTTTTTAAAAATATACAAAATTAGACTAGTAATGGTTTTTTGATCGGAAAACTTTTTGTCACATTGTATAGGAAATGAAAAGGCTCCTTTGCATAAAATGATAACGTTATGTTTCATCATAATTGTGTGATGTGATGATAATAAACCTGCCATCATGACGATTGATGTGGAGGCGGCTGAGCTCAGAATATCAGATACTCAGTTTGAATGTCATTTTCAGGTCAGTCTACTCCAATTATTAGACTAGTGGACCCCACCCGTATATTCAATACTTACATCTGTGAGTCTCTATGAACTGATTTTGGTATTTTGCAGTTTGCAGTATTTCTTTGTCAGAGTCACATACTCTATGCAATAGAAAGGACTCACTCCGTTTCAAAATATAAGTAAAAATTACTTTTTAGGTTCATTCATTTAATATTAATAATGTATGTGGTTCATATTTTGAATCTAAAAAGTAAATTTTGTTTATATTTTGAAACGGAAGGAATAAGAAGGAAGCAAGAAACTCATTCATATACATGCACTCGCACTCGCAAAATATACGTATTTATATATGGTATTCTTGTCAAGATCAATATTAATCACTAGTAGTTTGTCCTCAGACTTGTACTTTTGTGGTGATTATGGTGAAAACTCTTGGCATTTTTTTTTGTTTTTGAAAGAGGCATTTATTTATAAACTGTTCAATTGCTATAGAAATTTGGATAAACCTAAAGTTGTGGGAATATATTGAGCCATATATCTTGATTAGTGATGGTATAGTGTATTTATTCTTTACTACTTTTAATTTGGTCCCTTAACTATAAAGTGTCTCGATTTGGTCCCATAAATCTTCTTCCGTTTACCTTTTTGGTCATGTCCGTTTGTTTTTTAATGTCTAATATTTTTGATATTGTTTTGATATTTTTGATATTGTTTTGACCATTCAATTGCAGGTTCATTGTATACCACACTTAACCACCAGCACCTCATTTTTTCCCTTTCTTCATCTTCTTCCTTCCACTGCTCTTTCATATTGATATGAAATTCATCAACATTCATCATAAATTCATGACTTCCACATATTCAACACATCAAATAAAACATAGATTCATTTAAAATATGACCCAAAATAATAAAATCAATGGGGATAAAACAACCATCACCAAGATCGAACATAAAAACTTTTGATATTCCTTTACTTGATAGGATGAGCAAGTCCGAAGGTAAGAAACCTGTGTCTGAAGTCCAGCGTGCCCTGCATAATGTTCAACTGCTTCGTGAAAATTGGAATTCTTTAAGTGGTAAATTAAGGTTCCATAGCAAAACATTTCAATCTGGCGGTACAAGTAGTCAAACAGAAAATTCCAGTTCCTTATTATGTGGCAAATTAAATGATTCACATTTCTCTCTATACCCATTCAGCTACTTTAGAACCCGAATTTGAAGAAGAAAGAATATAATTTGAAGGTTCTGGAATTAGGATCTTCTTAAATTACACCACCATTCTTATAATTTGAAGGTTCTGAAATTGGGTTAGGGTTAGAATTTTGGGAATTAGGGCTTCAAATTATGATTCTGTCTATTGTCCCTTTATGTCTCCATGGAACTAAATTTCATGAGTATTCCACAAGTTTTTGAATTGAATCTCTATCTCAGAAGGAAATTTGAGTGTGGTTGTTGTTCAATTTTGTTTAATATTGAATTTCAAATTTTGCTTATTGTTGATAAAGTTGCTGTTATTGTTGGGATTGAGATTGGAGTGCTTGTGGTTGTTGAAAAAGTTGTTATATTTTTTATTTTTATTTTTCAATATTATGAATAAAGATGAATGAGAGTTTTATTTGGGATGAAGATGAACGATGGGGAAGAAGATGGAGGAAATTTTTTTAGGTGTTTGTTGTTCATTATAAGCTTCAATAGATCCCTCAATGATTCAATAGTCTTCATTTAAAAAAAAATATCAAACGGTGGAAAATAAAAGATTTAGTAAGGTCTATGGTGGACCACCTATAAAGTTAGTTCACCTTAAACATTTAAAGTTAAAAACTAACGGAGAGGACCAAAATAGTAAACGGCAAAAGACTTATGGGACCAAATTGAAACACTTTATAGTTAAGGGACCAAAATGAAAACCAAAAATAAGTTAAAGGATCAAATGATGTATTAAGCCTATTAAAACTAGCGTCCAGACGGGCACTCCCGTGCCCGTCTGTCCGCTTTTCTACTGCGCTAACGCATGTAACTCATAAACAATATGTTTTTCAACATTTATGTTGATTTAATTTTTTTTATATATATATTTTGGAGAAAATAATTAGATTTAAAAGAATGACCAAACTTGATCAAAAAGAGAAGTATCAAGGTTGATTAAAAAAAATGTAAGATATGTAATTCATGCACTTCTTTGACATGGAGTTACTAAATATATATTTAGTTTTGTGATGTATGTTCATCTATCTATGGAGGATGAATATACATGAAACATGGGTGACATTTATGGGGTTGGGTTTGATGAAGACTTTAAATCTTTCTCATTGCTACCACAATTTACAGAAAAAGAGTACACATATGCTCTTTTATTATTTCTCAAGCCATTTGAGTCTGCCACATAATTTAAAATTTAATAAATCAAAGGAAAACCAGTAGAAGAAATACGAACAAAACTTCGACGACACATCCAAGTCTTGCAAAGGACGAAGACATTTTAAAAAATATGAAAGAATATTTACACATTAGTCACACTACTTATTCAAATTTTACGATATTTTTTATTGTAAAAGCCAATGTAACATAGAAAGTGGAATTTTAATTAAACCGGGGCATATAATTGATGTTAGTAAAATCAATTATATGCTCGTTTGTCTGCTTTTTCTACTGCGCTATAGTATATATGTACTTGATTATATGTTTCTTTGTATATAAGCAACCACTTAGTTATAATTTTTTTTCGTAAAATAGTTGCAATAGGGGAAGGGTAAAAAGGAAAAGAAAATAGGTCACAATAAAAAGATGTTTTGCCTTTTTTAAAACAATCTTTTTTTTTTAGGTAAAAACAATCTATTGGTTTAGTTAATTCCTCATTTGATTTGATCCAATAGTATTAGGCGGGGCTAGTGCATATTTGATCATGCATAGATTTTCTTTTTGGGATCCAAACAATCAATCATACGTTAACTTAATGATGAAGAGTATAAAGTGATACTTCTCAAATCTTCTAGTTAAGAATTGATATTGAAAGTTTTGAGTTGAAAACATATTCTATTCTCTCTTCCTCTGTCTATCTTGTTGCTTGTGCAATTATATGTATGTGCGGGTTTAAATATATTTTCTTCTAAAAAAAGGATATAATCTTAAAATAAGAAAACAAAATTGAATTGGAATGAAAAACAAACCTTATTGTTGTAGTAGATATCCAATGAAAACATTCACCCTGCAAAAGGATATTGAAGGAAAAAGGAGGAAAGTTTCTATTGCTACTATCGTTTTTGTTGATGGTTTTCTTACTGTAAAAATAATTAATGAATAGTGAGAGAATGAATGAGAGAAGACAAATATTGGAAGAAAACATGATATATATTCATTTCAAATGTAGAGGAAACTGTCATTTCGGAAGTTGGAAGAAGTTATTTAAATCTAAAAAACAAAAACCACCAAGGACATTATTGGAAAGTAAAAAAAAAACTATACCAAAAAAAAGTATTGCCTTTATCTATAGTTATAGATAATAAAATTATAAATTTCAATACTTTTAATGAAGAGTTGCATACCTCAAAAAATTTCTACTATAAAATCTTTTATCAGTTGTCTTATGTAAATACTATATTAAAATCCTATATATTTTTATAAGTTATAAACATAAATATATACACGTTGAATAATTAATTTTTTGTCTATCTTTGATTTAGTAGGAAAGTCATTATTTTGTGCGCTTTGGAACCAAGTTCTATCCACGCCTAGCCAATTTAAGTTAACATTTTGAGTTTTAAACCACACATAAATGATATAAAATAAAGTGATTAAACTTTTGCACGACCAGCTGTTAACATACAAAAAGAAAGCAATTTCTCATCTCTTTCTCGTCAATTCAACGGAGAAACAAAAAGCGGATGGGGCTATGTTATTTAAGGTGTGTTTGGATTGAAGGTTTAAGATGGGAAGGAAGGGGAGGACTCACTTTTATTTTTTAAATAACGAACAATGTAAAATATATATTTTAAACAAATTAAGTGTTTTTGAAGTATTGTATGATCATTTATCATGTTGTTAATTCAATTTTCTATAAATTATTTTATAAAGTTCGTAATTTAAAAACAAAAAGTAAACCCTCCCCTCCCTCCTAAACCCTCCATCCAAACACACTCTTGGTTATTTCTTCCTCTGTAAACCAAACAGGGTGAGTTTGCTATCTCTTTTCCAACACTCTCAAATCAAACACACCCCAAAAATGTGATGTGAATGTTGAGAGGAAAAGAAAATATTGGGTATTGAACTTCCTTTCTTGTGGAGAAAAGAAGATATATTAGGGTTAAAAGAAGATATATTAGATTAATTATTTAAAAACGTTATTATTAAATAAACATTAAGTATGCTAGCAAATAATATCAGTGTCCGAGGTGTATAACTATGAAAAAAAACTAACAAAATCAATTAGGTATGTACTCCCTCCGTCCCTATATGTAACCCCCTTTGCTTTTTTCACATTTCTTAAGAAAAACTGTTAGTGTAATTAATGTGTCTGTTTTATGTGTTAATATTACCAAATTGTTCTTTATTTGTATGTATATTAAATTTGACTTTTTAAATTTCAAGACAAGTTAGTAGTATTAATTAAGGATATGTTTAGGAAAAAAGTAATAAATGTTTTTAGTAATTTGAAAAGGGGTTTACAATTATCGACAAAAATAAAATCAAATGGGTGCTTGGATATAGGGACGGAGGGATTATGATTTTTCCTCACCATGTTAAGAGAGTGTACTGCCTATCACTCGTGTAAGGAGTTCCAATAAAGGAAGAAACTAACCACAAAAACACATGATCTCGCACTCTACAGTGGTTATATGGACAAGTAAAGAGACCCAGCTCAAGATCTATCTGAAATATATGGATGTTGACCACAAATCTGTGATAAAAAGGATTTTGACAGCAGAATACTAGGTAACAAATCAAGAACATTACCATGGCGCAACAATGTAGTAGATCATGAATAAGAGTATAAACAATGTTGCAAAGAAGCCGTCTAAAATTAGGATCTAGATAACATATTACAAACCGTTATGTGAGAGAATAACCAGTCTGAATATGATTTGATAAACATACTGAAACCACGCAACATGAATACAAGTGGCACTACACAGCAAAAAGAATGTACAAAAAATAAGAATATACACGCTAAAAGGGAGTGCTCAAACTCAGCTGAATCACTAATCGAACTAGCAAATCACTAGTTGAAGTACATAACTCGGTCACTATTTGTTTTGTTTTTTTTTGCTAGAAACACTTAACCATCTATAGAAATTTGGAAGGAACCTCACATTTCAAGTAAAAGGGGAACATACCCCAATCCTTCAAGACAAAGTAAAAAATGGGAAAGAAAAAAAAACCGATTATAATTAGAAAAGAAAAAAAATTGAGAACAAATGAAACCACATGTGAATGGAACTATAAACAAAAACATCAACCATATGAACACAATGGACACACATAAACACAGTCAACCGGCAGCGGTAGTACACAAAATACAACGCATACGAGGACCATCCGACTTGGTTTCTTCTTCATTTTCATCGCTGGCATCATCTGCATAACCATTGTAATCATCATATGATTCTGCTTCTTTGGGAGTGGCTTCAATCTCTTTTGTGCTACTTGTGTAGTATGAATCCGTGAGACAAGTTGTGTGATAGCCATGACAGCAAAAGAAAACAATGACTGATACATTCTGTATAGAAAATGGGTCAAAACATATACAACATCTTCCCCCTCCCCTAGTCTTTGACTTCATCTCCATGGTTTTCGGACTTAGGGATTTCTCAAATGCCTGAGAGGCACGGTGGTCACTCATATTAACTCGTGGCTCATCTCCTTCATTCCCTAAAGAAATTCCATGCCTTGCCTCTTTGTAATACTTAATTAAAAGATTCACACAGTCCGCCTATTTCAAACAGAAATCAGTTAGATACTTATTCTATCAAATTATTGAGATCAAAGAACTTTCCCTTCTACTATGTAAAGGTGAGAAGGAAGGGGGAAAATAAAAGCACCTTAAGAATATCATTGCACCCATGTCTGAGTGACGTTTCCGTCCTGTAATCAGTGATAATTTTAACTAGCCGATCCCTGAGCCTGTTAGAAGAAGTACAGATAGAAAATTAGTCAGAGACAAAAATAATACTGAATATATATGGAACTTGAGGTTGAAGCCATAATGATTTGACTCCAAGCAATCAATCAAATTAAAAGCAGGTAAACAACATACAGAGACATAACCAGAATAGTGAGAAAGGAATTAAAGAGATCTGCAACCCAAATACTAATTTTAAATATTATATTATATTTTTTGATAATATAATGCATGGTATGTTAAATCACACTTATCACCTACCGAGGTATTTCCAACCCATTGGGAACCTTATTTACAATGTAGAGGGGGTCAAGATTTCCAACTGTGTGCTCCAATAGTATGCCCACCTGTTAATTGCAAGAATCAAACCAACAGCAAGATCAGAAAGAATAGGTATGCAAAATAAGCAAATACTGGGCATGTTGCCTCTGTTTATTTTGGATTTCTAAAACAGATTTGTAAAACTACTATCAACAAAATCAAACTTCTGTAAAACAGATCTGTAAACAAGTTTTGAATAAAAACAATGAATTTATCTTTTTCTCATATTACATTGATCTTTACTTTTTCTAAAAAATGAGTACGGATTTGAGTTAAAAATAAGGTAATATTACTTGAATTTGGAATGAAGATTGCTTTGAATTACTTGAGATTAATCTCCAACCTTATGTAATTATAACAATACGATTACAATCAACATTCCTTGATTATAGGGAAGATAAAGGAAAATAAATCAGGGTAATGTCTCAACAGTATTTAGCAGAAAGGTTTGAGTAGGACAGACAAAACTGACTTCTATTCGATATGCTTGGTACACATCAAAATAGGAACAGAACGAACCATAAGTAAAGTGATGTAGTTTGGTTTCACTAAAAAGATAGAATGAAACATTATAAAACAGCACTATTATGTTCCACTTGTTCGTGAATAGAAAAAGTAGAGAAGGGAGAACATAATTGTCACGACCCAAATTAGATCATGACCGGAGCGCAAACTATGGCTCTAGTTTGGGTCGTGACAAAGTTGGTATCAGAGCCTTGGTTTTTGAATCAATATGTAACAGGGCCTAGCGACATTTGATAGATTCGTGATTATGGTAAATATTTATTTTAAATATAAGTTAAATGTTTTAATTCTATATTTGAATCTTGATATGTGGAGTTTAAATAAGGTAAGGCTTGCCAAACTAGAGCCATAGTTTGCGCGTCGGTCATGATCTAATTTGGGTCATGACAATAATGAAAAGAAACAGTAGTATGGTTTCCAATGTGTTGTTTCTAAAAGATGTCTCCACCGCATAGTTGTAACACAGACAAAGTCAGGAAACATATAAAAGATGTTCTAGTTTTTATTTTATTTTAAATAACGGTTTTCTGGTCTTAAAAAACAGAATGAAAAGTAAAAGACTAGCTCCCAAAGAGGTATCTTTTCAGAAAAAACAAAACCATTTTTGTTAAAGCAAGTAATCAACAGGTCCATATCCTAAATATGCATACCATCTCAGGTTTGTGAATACATTGCTTGATTAATTCTTCCCAGAGTTCATCATCATGCTGCATGGTAACAAACTCTACAGCCTGTTGCAAAAATATGAAAACTTCAAACTTTACTTTAAAATCCCCGAAATTCTAATTCAAGATTTAGATGTTAGTTAAAACCAAAAACAAGTATAAAATAAGATACAATACCTCCTCTATATCCCCCAATTTGTTTATAATAACAGCTAGGGCTTTCTTTGCGTTTCCCATCCTTCCTAAGATGAAGACCTGCTCCCTCATCAGGTCTCTTTTGATACAAATTTCGTAAGCCTGAAAAATAACTATGAGTTTTATTCACAAGCATGCATGCATATAATTGCCAAAGTTAGGCATTGATTCATCACCTTCTCAAGGGTATAATGTTGACTGCTACGAAGAAAAGGTAGCAGCATTTTTGGATCATAGTCCGCATAGAGTTCTACCTATGCACATTCAACAGAAAACGATTTATGAAATGCTAGAAAAGAAATATTCAATTACATGCAGCACATATAAAAGAAACCATTTCCACTAACGTTTAGCTGTAGAAGACACACCGTAACAGCATATAGAATAAATACAACTTATGATAATTGTTATGCTTTGTTAATTGAAATCCTAATCTATGACTCTAATTCTCGTAAATATATATGTTGATTTCATTTTTTTTTTTATTCTAACGTTCCCCTTCAAGCTAAAGCATACTAAGCTTTAAGCCTATTACAATGGGAGGATGTATTGTAAAGAAAATAGAAACAACATGGCTTTGGCTGCAAACAAAAAGCTGTAGCGCAGCCAGATGTTGCTATAACAAAGACCGGTTGGGCTCGCCGGAGGATTATGAAGGTGGGTTTGGTGATTGTCGGGATGGATTTTACTAGAGAAGGCACAACTGGTTAAATCACACCTGGGTTAGAAGAAAATCACATTGGTGAGAAAAGAAGCACCGGATGCAGTACAGTATAAAACAGGCGATTAGAAGTTCTCCCACCCTACAACATGAAGAGACAGAAACGACAACACGGAACTGTAACGGAAGTTGTAGTACAATAGCACGTCAAACTTGTGATTTATGTGTGTCTATGTCAAACAACATTCACCTCTATTTATAGTAACATTCACCTCTAGTTAATTCAAATCCTAGTAGATAGACGATTCTAAAAAACAATTTTCATTACATAACATTCCTCTTTCATTTAGGCTTCGAGACTATCTATGTAATGATTTTCAACAGGCACATCAAAGGAAAACTTTCCTAGAAAAATGTACAATTTCAAAGATTCTTCTAATAATAACACAATAAAATGTTAAATTCCAGAACAAGGTAAAAATGTTTCTGTCCATTCACCAAGTAGAGTAATCACTTAACAAGACATTCAATAGACATCAGCACAAACACACACACACACACGCTTCAAAATCAGCAAGGATAACTTCAGTCTCATCCAACCAGAGTCCGGAATGCCAAATGAAGCCTATATAACTTACAAAATTTGTCTAAAAGGGGATAGATTATTAATAAAATAGCATAAAATCGAAGAAACCCTTAAAAATGCTGCAAAGTGAAGCCCTGTTTCAAAATACTTCAAAGTGCAAGACTGCAGAGTAATCTCTAGTTTTCCACATGACCAAATATCTAGGAATATAGTCAAGCCTCGAGTCCTATATTTGTTTGCAAGCATTCATGTTCCATTGACCATAATTGAAATTCAAACTAGTAATGGAAGTCAAAATTAAAGGATGCAAATTAAAGAATCAAAACCTACCTGCATATCATGGAAATCTTTCCCAGCATGTGGATTTACTTCAAATAGTGAATGGAGATACAAATGTAAAAAATGTCTGCAATCAGATTTGTTATCGGCGTTTAGAAGTTGCTTCACAACCTCAGGTGGACTTATTAATTCCCTATTCTGGATATACAGAGGAACTGCACGCTTGCAATCTAGCATCATCAGTTGGACAACCTGAACAGGCAGAGATTAAACAAATAAGAGTCCAATGATCATACAAAGAAATGAAAAACAAATGCAAAAATTATTGTGCTTGTATACCAAGTCAAGAGTATAATTAAACAACTTCTGTCCTCTATAAACAAGTTGAAGAATGTTCAAATCTAAATCAACACAATTGTTGAATCAGGTATGGGATTTTGTTGGTTCATCCATTTTGCCATATACATTCAATATATCAAATATGATAAACATGGATAACCAAACTGTAACAAATAACATTAAAACATGGTACAAAACTCTTCAGGAGCTTAAAATTGAATGCCGACAGAATATATTAAACATGAATTTGTACCCAAGGTAAGATCAAGGGATATATAGAAAACATGGATTAAAAAATTTAACTTGCACAAAATACAGTTATACCTTTTCTTGAACTACATCATGTAGGTTGTGTTTATCAATAAAATCAAATACTTCTGGCTTCATAAGCTGAAAAAACCAAAAAAAATAATTAAAGGAAGAAAACGAAAAGTGAATTAGCAGCCAAAACAAAATAGACGATGGACTCTAGTATAAAGCAATTATATGACATCTAATTAATGTAAATGCTGTCTGAATGCAAGAAAATTAATTACACCACCTACATCTGCATACAATGAGTAGGCTTTCTCATATTGCCCATCAATTACATACAACTCCGCTAATGCCTGCAATAGAATAGAAATATTAACAGAAGGAATGGTTAACAGGTTAAAAATATAAATATGATTAACCAGGATTAACCTCCTTGAGTGAATCAGTCATGGACGAAGTATTTAGCTGTGGTTCAATGGCTGAAATAACAGGTAGCGCAGAATAAATTACAGATGGCCAGGATTTCACAGTGGATAAGAGATCCTTGTGGAAAGATTGATTTGTAGCCATTGCAACAAGAGCAACCTGTAGAATTAATAGCAAAATCGATGAGCTCTATCCGAAGTCTGTTCTATGCAGATACTACACATACATGTTAATTGTAAGAGAGCGATGTGCTTCAGCTAACCTCATAAGCAGTATCACGTAGTCTGGGGTTTTCGGTAGGCATGTAAGGAACCAAAACAGGAAGTTGACGCAGATGTGCAAAGTGAAAGACCCATCTGGTGAAAACGGTCCATTGAACACTCAATTACAAGATATGAACCCCACAAGATTAAAAATAATGGTATGCCGTATGCGGTACCTCTCCCATGCTGAAGCTGATCCTCGTAGTAACTTGGGACACAAAGAAGCTGCCTCGCCGTATTTTCTTTCCACAATCAAATGATCAAGGTACCGAGATCCCACCTGCAAAGACATGAGGAAAATGAAACACTTAGACTATCATTATACTCAAATAAAGAAATCCAGCTAGAAAGAAACAGTGCATAGATACTGTTAGGAACTCGAGGAAATTGTAATGAAAGATAGAAGATTAGAAGTGTATTAATAAAAACTGAACAGAAAATAGAGAATAAACTTTCAGGTTTTGCTTTCATAGAGGATTTCTACTTTCACAACTACCAAAGGTACAGAATGACTCCCTCTGTCTTAAGAGATACGCACGCATAGTACACAACATACTTCTATAGTGTTTTTATACCCACAAAAAAAAAATTAATCAAAGAGGAGCTAGGAAAGGAAAGTATAATAAAGGAGAGGACAAATTAAAAGGCTTTTGGGAAACAAAATAGTTGAGGAGCCTTCACATTATGCAATGAACATAAAAGCGCCTCCATATGCATATAAGTATGCCCTTATTCTAATTATTTGTCATACAATTGCCCATTATAATCTATATTAATAACTTTCTTAAATACTAATAATCATACAAATTCAGAAAATAGATTGAACCGACAAACTTAAAATTAAATACCTCATCAAGCAGTTCACTGCGTCCCTGACTAGATTCAACCACAGCTAAAGCTTTTTCATGCCATCCATGTTGAAGAAGCCAAGCAATATGATCTTCGGTATCCCTGATTACCAATATGCATCAACTTCTATCCATATTTTAATTATAATATAAGTAGGACATTTTAGACATGTTAAAAAATTCGAGCAATTTTTGTAACAAGAAATTTAAGCTGAAGAACATACTGACGGAACCCGGAAATATCGATTTATGGATAATGTGTTTATTAACTGGAAATTGAGCAAAAGGTCTTACAATAAGAAAGTGAAAGATAAAGTGAAGAAAGGAAATGATTCCCAACTGTAAGATAATGGAATGCTTGCCTTTCTCATTACTGAATAGGATGTCTATATACAATTGTAGGTCAACTATCTAATTATGTTACAACATAATTACAGGGAAATCATTAAAACTAATTATGGCAAATATTATATTCTATCACACCCCCGCAGTCGAAGTGGGAGGTTCACGGACGCTTAGACTGGTCCGAAAGTCATCAAAAAGAACACGCGGGAGCCCTTTGGTGAAGATGTCTGCAATCTGATGTCTGGAGGGAACATGAAGTACGCGTGCCTGACCACGAGCTACTCTTTCCCGGACAAAATGAATGTCCATCTCAATATGTTTGGTACGCTGATGCTGCACAGGATTACCAGATAGATAGATGGCACTAACATTGTCACAATATACCAGAGTGGCATGAGGAATAGGAAAATGGAGCTCTAGAAGAAGGTTGCGGATCCAACAGGATTCAGAGACAACATTTGCAACACCTCTATATTCAGCTTCAGCACTAGAACGAGAGAGAGTAGGCTACCTTTTGGAAGACCAAGAGATAAGATTGTCACCAAGAAAAACACAGTACCCAGATGTAGAGCGTCTAGTGTCAGGACATCCACCCCAATCAGCGTCAGTGTAAGAGATCAGCTTAGTAATGGGGGATGGTGATAAATGTAGACCAAGATGTATGGTACCTTGTACATAACGTAGTATGCGCTTAAGAGCAATCATGTGTTCTGTGCTGGGTGCATGCATGTGAAGACAGATTTGTTGAACTGCATAGGAGATGTCGGGTCTAGTGAACGTTTGGTACTGTAAGGCTCCTGCAAGACTGCGATATAAAGAAGGATCCTCATAAGGTGTGCCAGAGGAGGTGCTAAGTTTCTGCTTGGTATCGACAGGTGTGGCAGACGGTTTGCAAGATGTCATGCCAGCACGCTCGATGATCTCAGAAGCATAGGTGCTTTGACTAAGAAAGAGGCCACCAGGATGACGAGATACAACAATACCCAAAAAATAACTCAGGGGCCCAGGTCCTTCATCGCGAATACAGATGCTAAGAGTGACATAATTGATTTGTGAAGAGCATGAGTAGAGGTGATAAGTATGATGTCGTCCACATAAAGAAGAATGTAGGCCATGTCAGACTGTTGTCGATATATGAAGAGAGAGCGGTCTGATGTGCTATGTTGGAAACCAATGGTGGATACATAGTCATCAAAGCGTTGGTACCATGCCCTGGGCGCTTGCTTGAGACCATAAAGTGACTTCTTCAAACGACACACATAATCTGGATGTTGAAAATCACGGAAACCCAAAGGCTGATGCATGTAAACAGTTTCATTAAGATCACCATGTAAAAAGGCATTCTGGACATCCAGTTGATGAATGGGCCAGGATTTTGAGAAAGCAATGGTGAGCACTGTTCTGATGGTGGCAGGTTTAACCATCGGGCTGAAAGTCTCATCACAATCCACACCTGCAACTTGTGACCTGCCATCACCTACAAGACGAGCCTTATATCGCTCAAATGAGCCATCAGAATTTTTCTTATGTTTAAAAATCCACATACATCGAATAAGATTAGCATCACAAGGACGAGGAACTAAATCCCACGCCTTATTTCTAGTAAGAGCATCAAATTCAGATTGCATTGCGGATTTCCAATTCGGATCGGATAAGGCTAATTTGGGGTTTTTAGGTATTGGAGAGATGGCGTGGTTAGAGTGAGAGATTGATAAGTTAAAAATTTTGCGAGGTTTGATAATGCCTTTCATGCTACGGGTAGTGATGGTTCGTGTAGGCGGAGTTGGATGCGGTTGGATCGGTGATTGTGGGAGAGAGGAAGATGTAGTGGACGAGCTGGTGGGAGAGGCAGTAGATGGAGACGGTTGGTTTATTGAGGAGATTGGTTGATCAATTGTGGTTATTGGTGTAGGTTGGTTGTGTGTGACAGGTGGTAACATTTGATTGTGCCACTGATGTATAAGGTAAGGGTGTAGGTCATCATCTAGGAAATGATAAGAGTTTGGCGATGGGGAATGCATCTTGGTGAAGGGAAATTGAGTTTCATCAAAGATAACATGCCTCAAAATTATTAATTTTCTGTTTGTCAAATCATAACACTTGTAACCTCTATGATTCGAGGGATAACCCAAGAAGACACACGGAGTAGAGCGGGGTTGTAATTTATGAATGGTGGGTGACGGAAACAGGGGATAACATAAACAACCAAAAACTCGTAGATGTGTGTAAGTGGGATCACGGTGATATAGGAGTTGTGTTGGTGACTGATTTTGAAATGTTTTACATGGAAGAATGTTTAACAGATAAGTTGCCATGTGAAGAGCATGATGCCAAAACGACGGGGAACAGAAGAATGAGCTAACATAGTGCGTATCATGTTATTAATGGTTCTTATTTTGCGTTCCGCTTTCCCATTTTGTGAGGATGTGTGGGGACAAGAGAAACGAAAAACAAGGCCATGATCAGTACAATATTTTTGAAAACACTCATTATTATATTCACCGCCATTGTCACATTGAAATGTTTTGACTTTTTGCAAAAATTGAGTTTGAATGAGTTGAGTAAGTGACTTGAACGTTTCAAACACGAGAGATTTTCAGCTAATAGGAAAAGTCCACAAAAAGTTTGTAAAATCATCTAAAAATAAGACATAATATCTATGACCAGCAGAACTTAAAATTGGAGACGTCCATAAATCACTATGTAAAATATCAAAAGGCATCAAAGTCGTAGTTTGAGAATCAAAAAATGGTAATTTAACATGTTTGCCGAAAACACAAGAGTCACAAACAACAGAAGAATTAAAAGGTTCACAACATATGAACTTATTTTTGCGAAGGGAATTCAAAACAGATACGCCAGGATGACCAAGACGACTATGCCAAATACTGGATGTGAGACCGGCAAAATTGAGAGGAGTGGTAACTGGATAAAGATCTGATCTCCACAACTGTCACATCTGAGAAGGGTGATCCCCGTCTGAAAATCAGAGACAGTAAAACCAAAAGGGTCAAAGGAAACAGAAACATTGTTGTCAGTGGTGAGTCGTCTCACAGAAATTAAATTTTTAATAATTTTCGGGGCATGCAGAACATGGTTAAGGTGAAGGGGTTGGTGAGATGTGGTTATTTGTGTGTGTCCGGTGCCGTGAATTGGAATTCCATGGCCACTGCCAACAATAACTTTCTGATTTGAATTACTTACTGGAAAATAAGACGAGAGATTACCTTGTGATGCGGCCGTGTGAGATGTTGCGCCAGTATCCATGTACCACTGATTGTCAGGAGTGTGGAGTGACATGGTGTGCATTGATGTCTCAATGTCTGTCGGAATCTGGGATGAGGTAGAGGCTGCATACACCTGAGGACGCTGTCCTAAAATGCCTGGCTACTTAGAGGGACCGGCAGGGCGTGTCCACTGAGCGGTGGGATAAGGACACGGTGGCATAGCCCATGGTGGTGGAGTCCAACCCCATGGTTGCCAGGTTAGGTACTTCTGTTGCTGTTGCCAAGGAGGCGCAGACCAAGGTGAAGGGGCGCTAGGAGCTCCAGACTGAGTTGCACTGTGGTTACCACGTCCCCCTCCGCGACCCTGGTTGCCACGGGAGCGAGAACGGTTGCCCGGGCGGCGGTTGCCACGCTGAGAGGTGTCTTCAGTTGGTTTCGGCTGAGTGGTGTGCATGACAGCATGAGAGCCTGTGTTTGCCATCTTAGCCATGCCAGCTTCTTCCAAAGTGAGCATAGAACGAGCCTGGTAGAATGCCGGAAGAGGGTTGCTCTGGCGAATCAAAGTAGCAACACTGCGGTAAGCTTCTGGGAGACCAGAGATCAGCTGAAGTACCAGACGATGATTGTTGACAGGAGAGCCAACATTTCTCAACTGATCAGACAACATCTTAAGACGTTGGCAATAAGCAGAGACATTGGGAAAATCCTCCATGCGGGTGTTAGAGAATTCTTGCTCAAGAGTGACAGCCCGAGCATTTTGGTTGTCCTGAAAAATGTCAGCCAAACGATTCCAGGCTTCCATAGCAGTGGAGTCTGGTTCCAGGATGGTGGTCAGCAAGTCAGTGGAGATTGTGGAGTATATCCACTGAAGGACGGTGGAGTCAAGGGTGTTCCACTCCTCAAATTCAACGCTGGAGGAATCTGCTGGTTTGGTATTGTCTTTAGAGGGGACAATATGATGTAGTACCCGGTGAGAACGGGCATGAATGCGGAATAGCTCGGCCCAGATGCCATATTGGTCTTTCTTCATCTCAAGAACAATAGGAATGTGATTCTTAATGTTGGAAACAGCGAAGGCAGGATGAAACCTTGTTTTGGAACCTGCCGATGAAGAGGAGGTTTGTGTCATCTTGCCGGAAACAGGAGTGGTGTCTTTGTCGTTGCTGCTGATGCTGTTATCGGATTCAGACATGATTTGCAGTTGGGAATAAACCAAATCACGAACAGAGGATATGGCTAAGTGCAGTCACGTACAGTACCAACAATAATAAGAACAGAATCTGAATGTGAACAATCACGATCAGACAAGTGCAGGTGCAGGGAAGAGAAACGGTACGTGGTGTTGTTGTCTTCGTCGGAACAGAGCAATCAGTAACAACAGAAGGCTGAGGGCACACAGACTGATGTGTAATCACGAACAGAGCAATCGGTGAACTGATGCGTAATCGCGGCGGAGGAGGGGGCACACGAGCCCGATACGAATCTGCAGGTGAACAGATTGCGTGATGAAGAACCTGGAGACGCGATCGACAAAACGCTAGAACAAAGAGCGATGGATTGCGTTTACAACAGGGTGCTGTTCGTCGGCGGCCGCGTGAAGAAGGAGGAGGTACGGCAGCGGCGGATTAAGGAACAGCAGGCGCGTGGAAGAAGAAGCACGCGTTTTTTTTTAATGAAAGGGATCGGTTAGGATTGATACCATGTAAGATAATGGAATGCTTGCCTTTCTCATTACTGAATAGGATGTCTATATACAATTGTAGGTCAACTATCTAATTATGTTACAGCATAATTACAGGGAAATCATTAAAACTAATTATGGCAAATATTCTATTCTATCACCAACTACCCCGGAGCTAAGCTCCTCAAAGAAAGACAACACTCTTTCTTTGCCTAACCATAATGGTTCTAGCAATAATCCTGCATACCTACTACCATTCATCCACCTCATTATTCATACTACTAAAGCATAACAAACTTGCCAATTGAGCATCCTATCCCACTCTTCACTCTTCAGTTACCATATAACCTCACCATACTCTTTATTACATAACAGCCCTTTTTTATAATCCCCTCATACTCAGGTCCCTATCACATGAATACTTCAATTGTTTTAATTATATGTTCTAGTTCCTTGAGGGCAATGATGGATAGAGTGATTTGCTCGTAAACAACTAAATTGTTTGTGGCACAGCAGCATATGTTGAAGGGGTCAAATTATTGAATAAAAAAGCGCCAGATTTTCTATTACAAATGTTGAAGAATCTCACATAGATAATAGCATTTCACATTTTCTTTAGGCATTTCTAGACAAAAATGATTAAGAAAGTATGTTCCATTTATTATAATTCTATGATATGTGACATAAAATGATATATGAATAACACATCAACTGGTGAAGTGGACATCAATGATCAGCCACATAAGCCACTGCATTGGAAAATTGTTGATTCTTCCATGCATAGCCTTCAGCTGACAAATCGAGAACACGGAATATGCAAAACGAAAAACAAAACATCCATCATGATAGGTGGATATGATGAGTTTTAAGACAACATGTACAGATGAAAGGATTTCTTTTTCTTACCAAATCCCCCCCAAACACACAATCATTGATTTAAAGTACATATACCAAATACTAAATTCTAATGCAAAATAAACAAAAGGAAATATCACAAATTGATTATTCATTAAAGCATGTTTATCATCATTTTTTCCCTCTCATGCATAAATAAAAGGCAAAAAAATACAAAAGGATAAAGAACTTGAAATTAACCTTGGCTTTGCAATAACTACATCCTTTGGGGATACAATATAGTACTGTGGTTCATCGCCTGCAGCCCACTGACCACCGGCATAACTGCTACCTACATTTGAATGAAAAACAACATTTCTTATGCAGACTTTCCATACAAAAAACATGCATGTAGGAAACCACCTATTATTATGGTGTACATTAGGAAAATGCACAGCACAGACCGTCCAAATCCTAAGAAGACAGAGGTTCATGTAAGAGATTAAGGAGACGCCCTCAAGGGAAATTAAGGATCTATTTGATTTGAGAAACATTTTCTAATTTCATATATCGTTTTCAATAATTTTACAAAATTACATGTGTACCCGAAACAAATAGAACCACCTGTTAACTATATTTCCTGTTTTCAAAGAATTTTTAATTAAAAGAACAATAACAAAATAAAAAAATTATATACAATTACAATATTTCATATATAAATCTTTGAAAACAGAGTTATCTTGAAAGAGTAGTAAAAGCATAAGCACAAAATGAGAACGGACAAAGTTATCTTGAACCATACGGTTCCTAAGTTCCCAGGGACATAATGTTTAATGTAATAATAGGTTGCCAGTGAGACAAAGTTGTCAGCAAAATTCGCGGAAATCAGCAGTTTATTCAAATTCTGCTACTGTACAGCGCTATAGCACTTCTATAATCGATGTTTGATAACACTTTGCACTAAATAGCGTATCGCAGAACAATAGCGATTTGTTCAATTTCCGCTACGTTATAGCTGATATTTAACAACACTGCGATGAGGTCATTGAAGGGGAATTGGCAGGGGAAGTTTGATCTGTATTGATATAAAAAGGGAGATGGAGAAGATAGATGGGTAAGTAAATGTGGAGAAGAAAGAGGGAGAGTACAGGTTCGAACAAATACACCATGTTACCTATTTCCTCTTTCAGTTATTTGTTTTCCAGTTTCCATTTTAACTCCACCACACATGTGCTGATACCACACTGATATCAGTATACACAGAAGAATAACACAGTGGATTAACCATAACTGAGTAAGTTTTGATCCAATTTCTATCAATACATAATAATCAAGAATAATGAAATGTTAACCTGAGAAGGGAGCGTGAGCAAGAGAATAGTCTTTTGCCTTGTAATGCTCAAACCCGTGTACTGGTAGAGCATCTGTTGAAAGTTCATCATTGTTCCATGATACTACTCTTACTTCAGGTCTTTGTGCATTGCCCTGTTCAAATTTGCATATCGACTTTAGAACAGTGTGAAAATTCCAGATTTAGTGAAGTGGGCAGTAGAAGAATGAACTACCTCACTTCTCCTTCCTTATACAACACACCATACATTTTATTTTTGGCAAATGCAACCACAATTTCATTGCTTCCATACTTACACTGTTTTTGCTTAAATAACTAATGGGAAATAAAATGATATATAGTCTCAATGAAACATAACATATCGAATAATGTAATGGCTGTTTGTAACTTTGTACTCAAAAATAACTAATTTCTGGAAGCATCGTTATGCTGGTTTGGTATGGTCACTTATCAAACATATTGAAGCAAACAAAATATTCCAATTGAGCCAGCACATTGTTTGAATCCTTAAGACAAAAAATTAATAGATTTCAAATATCTAATATATCCAAGTACTATGACCAGGAAATTACCCCTTTAAATTAAAATGCCCGGAGGAAGCTCCTTTATGTAATTTAAGTGAACACAGAAGGTTGAACCGAGATAACTACTTGTAGCTATAATATAGGAAGGGGAGGGTTTACTGTTGTAAATAATGTATGTGTACATTTACAATTATTAGTAAAAATTATATGTGGCCCATTAATCAGGCCGGTTAGGTTTAGAATAGTCTATTTAAACAAACTATTGCATGAACTTTATTCATAACTTGGAAATATATCAGATATATTTTCTACACTTGCATTATAACAGGTTCAAGGACAGCATGAGAAATTATATAATTTCACCATATGCAAGGAATATAAATACCTGCCGTGAAGGAGCTGTGCTACTAAAATCCTTATCTCCATCTTCTTCTCCGGGAATATAAGCAAGAACAACCAAAGAATCACCAAAAGGGGCGAGGCCTGAGATGAAATAGCTGGTTTGAAAAGATGCCACAATATCCACCTGGGTCATACCAAGCACGGGAACTTGCAAGTATGCCCCGTTGGTAGATTTATGGTGATTTGTCTTTATTGAGGCTATTTTGACCGATGTTCCCCAGCCAATAACTAACACTGCATCATCCTATTAAGTGATGGTGGAAGATTAAGTTCAATAGTTTCATCAAGAAATGGAACAACAACAAATGAA
Source organism: Medicago arabica (assembly GCA_946800305.1). Lineage (NCBI taxonomy): Eukaryota > Viridiplantae > Streptophyta > Magnoliopsida > Fabales > Fabaceae > Medicago > Medicago arabica. The sequence continues at coordinate 37,535,586 of OX326964.1, forward strand.
ATAACATAATTGCCACCGTTCAAATTTCAAAGTGACAGAACAAGCTTTCAAGTGAAAACAGCATGACAAACAGACAACTATATAGATATTTGACTAACCTGCCAAACCAAGTGAGGAATCAAAAGCTCGGGGTGTGGACATCCCCGTGGCCTTTCAATAAATGTTATTCGCCGGTCATTGGCAGTATCATAAACCTTCACTCCGACATCATTGGCCCAAGCAACAAGACTTGCTCTCCATTTCACAGCATGTATTGAACCTTCACCAGAGTGCAAAACCTTTTTTTGGAAGGGAACAGGGTATTTTTAAGTTAACAAACTAAAAATACCATCCAGAACAAATGTGCTGCTAAGAGTTATAATAACTTTACAAACCTGGTCCCGATAGCCGAACCATTTCTTCGAGTTTAAATATAAATTACCGGCTAAACCACCAGCAATAAATCCCCTAGACGTTTTCCTTGCATAATCAGGGTCCAAAGCAATCGCCTTCATGGGCCGATGGTACTCAAATTTCATTACCTCATCAGTAAAAAGACTGTTTATAACAACCGACCCGTCATCAGAACAGCTTCCAATATATTCCCCTTCCAAGTCAAAACTAAGGTCATTCACAACAGATGCATGTGCAGAGAATTCTTTCACCTGTAACAAAATTACTCATCAGAAACAATTTCGTTTGTTTCTAAAATACAACACAAGCAAGCAATTTGCTACCACACGACAACAGCTACAATCTACAACACTTTTACATCCTCAAGCTAGAAAGAGGATAGGCTATTGGGGCAAGCTAGAAAGAGGATAGGCTATTGGGGCTTCTTGCGAATTCTGTGGAAGGTAACAAGACTGTAGAATATTCGAGGGACCGCAAAAAGGGGAAGTCAACTGTTGCCTCTAAAAGGGCCCCGACTACATGTGATATCTCTCGTAGGTGCACGTAGTCAACACAAACAAAACGATATCGCTCGTTCCATACATTAACCAGAAGAGAATGTCAATTAGCGCAAGAGTTCCAGCTCAATCTCACTAATGATTTGTAATCAAATTTTACTTGTCTAAATTTCAAATTTCCATCACTAATTACATAAATACACGTTATTTCACTTAACTATGCATATTTGGTTCCACTTTTGGAAGAGGCAAATTCTAGAGGTTTAGAATTGATTTTGCCTCCGGAGATTGATTCTAACTTAAGCTAGAAATTGGAGCTTTTATTCTAGAATTGATTTTACACTCAATTCTGTGATAAGAATTGGTTGAGTGAATTGATTATGACTAAAAATGAGTTTAAGGCAAAGTTATTTGTGTTTGGATACAATCATGTAAAAGTGAGCTGAACTATAAACTTGTGTGTAAAAATCAATTCTTGAATCAAAAACTACAAATTTTAGCTTCAAGTAGAATCATTTCGGGAGGCAAAATCAATTTTACTCGAAAGCAACCAAACACGTGAGAATCAATTCACACAAAAACAAACTCACAACTAAACAAAAAAAATCAAAAACACAATAATTTTTCTCAATCTAAACATACTTTGATTTGATCAATTACTTCTTCAAATTTGATCTAACTAACTCCAATATAATCAAAACACCACGAATTCACAACAATGAAAGAATTTTTGACGATAAACAACGAATCGATGCAATGCTAACAAACCTGATTCCCGAGAAAATCAAGAATATGAATAGTCCCAGCCTGAGTACCAAGCGCGATCATCCTTTCAGCAACCGCAACACAAGACGCAGCATCAGTAGCTAACAACGAAGGAACGCTACCTCCCATTCTCTGATACTTCAGCCTCGGCTCTTCTTCATCATCATCCTCTTCAACTTCTTCATCTTCGTCTTCTTCCTCTTCATCTTCTTCGTCTTCTTCGCGTTCATCGTCGCCGTCGATGCCGTTCTCCGGTGGAATCGGTGCCATTCGGATTGTTATTCCCGGTGGCTTCGTCGTCGGAAAAGTTTGTTTAACGGTGAAAATTGGAAATGGCGTAGATCTGTTTCGTTGCGCTGGGAAAGTGTTCCCACGTTTTTTTTTTTTTTCTTCTTTGTTTTTTAACTATTGTTCATTGTGTTTTCATAAATTGAACTGTTACACATTCGAAATTTCCTTTTTCGTGGAGGAGGAATAAAATATTTTTTGACGGCAATATAATAATTAATGACTAGACGACAAATAAATCACTTACCTACACTCATGTTTGTGTGATCTTTCTCTTTAATGATCCAATCAGAATTAAACATGTAGATTGCAATCTATATCTAATCTATTTATTTGTTGAATTAATGTGGTTAATGAATTTGAGATAGATTTAATTAAATTGAAAGAGCATGAGTTCAAATTTTACAGATGCAAGAAGAAAAAAAATCTAATAGTCTAGTGGTTAGAGCTCACACAATTAATGTGGAGAAGTGGGGTGTCTGGGGTTCGAACCCCAGCCCCTGCATAAATTATGCAATGTCCCTATCAATTGAGCTGAGCTCACGGGGACATATGCAAGCAAATTTTATTTACATTCGGACCGTATGGGTCGGGCCGTTTAACCCGATTAATTAGAGGGCTTGGGCCTTAAATATTGAGCCCGGATTTTAATAGGGTTTTTTAAATCGGCCCTAAAAAGTTTGGTACCCGTTAGGGCTAGCCCGAACAGGACGCGTGTAGCCCGTTAAGCCGCATAACAAAAAAATCATATAAATTAGATAAATTTTTCAAATAGTTCTTTACTTAGTTGATTATCAAAGTGAAAATTTTAAATGTAATATAAAATTATATTTACTCGTTTTGTTATTTATAATTTTAAATATCGAATATATAAATATCTATAACCATAACGTATCTAATTTATTTAAAATTGTTTTCTTCGCCGTTTTAGTTTACGATGTTTGTACGAAAAATGTTTACAGTTTATTTTTGTGCTAGACATTATTTAAACATATTAAAAATATTATTTATAAAAAATTTATTATGAGTATTTTATAGTACTTTTTATACAAAAAATATATATAATTTTTAATACGGAACGGCCTGTTTAGCCCGCGGCCCGTGTAGGACAAGGCTCCGGTAGTATATTTTGAGTCCATTTTTAAACCGGGTTTTTTGACCGGTCTGATAAAGTCCGAAGCCCGTTAGGGCCGGCTCTAAACCGGTCGGACCGTCCGTTTTGACAGCTCCACTTATAACTTACCATACTTGTGTTCCATAGATATGACTTATATTTCAATGTAAATAACACACCTATGAAGAGAATAATCTAGAAGTTTTCATCGTCTTCTTCTTATTTGATCTTGTGCGTTTGTTTATTTCTTATTACATTATGGTTCTAATGGAGATGATATCGATTCTTTCTTATTTTTTGTGTGGCTTATTGTGTCATTCTTTCAATGTTACGTTGGTTAGATATCCATTTCTAATCTTAAAGTCCCTTAAATTATTTCCTAGGATTAGATTCCATATTACATAATTGTTATCACGATGGTTTCTAATTTTCTTATTTATTTAGGATTAAGTCTCGTAAATTATAAATTGGGGTGAGTTTTAAGTCTTTATTTCTTCCTATTAAATCATATTTCATCTTGATTCATTCATGAAAATTAATTCATATTTTAATTGAAGCTATACGACCTTTAAATTTCATCATCATGTGGCTGTTCATTCAAAGATTGTATAAAGAAATCTTTCTTTTTTGCTCATTCAAAGATTGTATAAAGAATGAAATTTTTCTTGATCACATGTAATATAGTTTTTGTAGAACTGATTTTCCTGTAATATTAAAGAATCATTGAAGGACCGTTCAAACAAGGAATTTTCTCGATCGTTCTTTATGAAGATTTGAGAGATAGTTTCTGACGAACTAAAATTTAATATTAAAACATCCATCAAGGATTGCTCAAAGAATAGATTTTTTTTTTCATTATTTATGAAGATTTGAGATATGGTTCTAGAAGAACTGATAATTTAACATCAAGCTTTCGTGAAAGATTGCAAAATAAACATATAGTGATTTTCCTTTGTCATTGTCGATAGAGGTTTGCGGATCAGTTCTTGAAGAACTAGATCTTTGTACACAATTGAAATATAAGTCATATTTATAGGACACAAATATGGTAAGTTACAAGTACAAGAAGAGGCATAAGACTAAGTGTCAATAACAATGAATATAGGCATTCACTTATAGGAGTTCACGAACCTAGAAAGCCTTAGGCTCTGTTTGAATAAGTTAAAACTAATGGAGCGGAATGGAATGGAATGGAACGGAATAGAACGAAGCGGAATGGAACAGAACATATATTTCATTCCATTGTTTGGATATTTTACGGCGGAATAGAACAGATTTTCCATCCCACTGTTTGGAAAATGGATGGAACGGAATGATTTGTAATTTTTTATTCCAATTTTACCCTATATTTAAAAAAGCATCAATAAAAAGATCGACAACTCTATCATTACGCAAATCAACTTGGAATATGTCAACCTCCAAATTTGTTGCACAAATATTACGAGCTATCCTATTTGAAGTTCAAGTATCAATTGTTTCACCATTGCCATCTATCCAAATATCAAAACTAGACATACTAGGCCACAACTTGACCAACGTGACATACATTACCAAATAAAACTACCAAGAATAAAACCATCATAGTATCTTGCTCAAAGTCACACAAACTAGATTTTTCACATATTGTATGAACAATTTCACCCATTACCATCTATCCAAATATCAAAACTAGACATACTAGGCCACAACTTGACCAATATGACACACATTACCAAATAAAACTACCAAGAATAAAACCATCATAGTATCTTGCTCAAAGTCACACAAAATAAATTTTTCACGTATTGTATGCACAATTTCACGTATTGTATGCACAATATGATTTTTTACGTGTTGTATGCACAATTTCACGATTTGATACAATTTCACCTACTGTATGGCTGTATGCACAAACAATATATTAAACATCAATTTTGAAGTAATATATAGGTACATAAATCACCAAACATGAATAAAGATGAAGTAAGTAATATGCAATTATCTTGTTAAGATTCTAAAAAAAAAAAAAAAGCAATGGCTGAAACGGAAGAGAAGAGACGCACAAAACAAATTAGAAGAAGAAAAAAAAAAAGGCCGAAGAAAAAAGAAGAGTGAATGATGAGGACACAATTGTAATTTAATTTTTAATAAGTTTCATTCCATTTGATACACCCCAAATTGGGGGGAATTAAAAATTAACTAAATAAGTGGTATTGGATGGAATGGGTTCCATCACACTCCATTCCATTTCATTTATTTTTTACAAAACCAAACAATGGAATATGTATTTATCCCACTTCATTCCATTCCATTCCATCGCTCTCCACCAATCCAAACATAGCTTTAGGAAAATGGACATCCATGTCATATTAATATTATTCATAACACTCCCTCTTGGATGTCCATGAAGGATATGCCGCATTAAAACCTTACAAAGAGAAACCCCAATGGAAAAAATCTTAGTGCAGGAAAAAGAGTACAATATCTGATATATTTGCCTCGATAAAAACTTTACAAGGAAAACTCAGTGGGACAAAACCATGGTGAAGGAAAAAAGAGGGCAATATATATATATATATCCCCCTCGATCAAACAATCATCTCTGAGAGGATGAGAATCATTATTTTGTATCAGTTGTTCAAAAATTATACCTGGGAGTGACTTTGTGAAAAGGTATGGAAGATTATGACATGAACAAATTTGTAGACTACTTATATCATCATTCTTCTTAATGATGATACAAACCTTATCCTGCTTATATCCAAACCTTTGTAGACTGCTTATCCTACTTATATCATCATTCAGTAGTTTCTTTGCTCTTGTAGGATCGATTACCTCACAGTAGTTTCTTCATGCAGACCGTTGAATAGTTTATTCATGAGGATCGATGCAATTCAAACACTAACGACATATAAATTCGTCTACAAATAACGAGTTTTGCTATCATAGCATTTTTTAAAGATTTAAAATAAATAAATTATTTGTTTTAAAAAGTCAAAAATTTCAATTTATAATGCATTAAATACACAAATTTTTATTAAAACTAACTATGTTATTACAATCGTGTTATTTTATGTTGTTATAATTATTTTAATGAATCCTTGTTAAGTTAATGTTCCTTAGTGTTGTTGTAAATATTTTTGATCAATCTTTGTTAAACACATGATCTTTTATATGGTTGTAATTATTTTTTACGATTCTATGTTAAATCCATGTTCTTATATGTTGTTGCAACTTGTAATTATATGTTTGATTTTAGTTTTGAATTGTGCTGTTTTAATGTTAAATTCGTGATTTAAATAGGATGATGTTGTGATTTTGTATATATTTTTGAAGGAATGATTAAAAACCATGAAATTAATAATTTTGATGAATTCTTGTTAAAATAAAGTTACTTCATGTTATTAAAATTATTTTTGATGAATAGTTGTTAAAATCATGTTATTTTATGTTGTTAAAATTACTTTTGATCGATCCTTGTTAAATTCATGTTCTTTTGTGTTTTTGTAAATATTTTTGATGAATCTTTGTTAAACTCATGATCTTTTGTGTGGTTGTAATTAGTTTTAATGATTATTTGTTACACCCATGTTATTGAAATTAGTATTTTTGACGAATCATTTTTAAAATCATGTTCTTTTATATTGTTATAATTAGTTTTGATGAATCTCTCTTAAAATTGAGAAAATAAACTCATGATCTTTTATGTTGTTGTAATTATTTTTTATGATTTTTTGTTATTGTTTTAATGTTAGATACATTATTTAAATATGAAGTTGTACTTTGGAATTGATAAGAAGAAGTGGGTAAAAACCATAGAATTATTACTTTTTATGAAAAATAGCTATTAAAGGATTCGAACCCACGACCATTTGCTTCCATCCAACCAATTTTGCCACTTCACCAGTAGCTGTTTTTCTGATTTTATTTGCTTCTACTACATGATATCCAATATTAAACTCCATTTTCAAAAAACCAATTAATTCCTTTTCCTTTCTTTCCAAATGGTTTCGAACCCTTTTTTCTCCTTTCTCCTTCACAATCTAAACCCAAAAGTCTGCGTTTTTCATCCATTTCTTCCCCTTTTTCCTAAAACATATGTCTTGAAAAATGAAAATGTAGGTGACCTTATAAGCTTCTATGGTTGAATCACTTGATATGTTTCTTATACTAACTTTATGCAGTAACTTTTTTCCTTTGATGTGTATTTTGAACTATTTAATTTGTTCATTGTTTAAATTTTGCTCATTGTTTAGATTTTGTATGACGAGTTCCAACTTCGGTGCATTTTGCTATTGTAGTCTTTTTTGAAATGTTATACATAATACATTTAAACATGTCGACAACTAATAATATAGTCAACATGATGCTTATATATGAAAAGCGAAACAAACCCGTGCATCGCACGGGTCGGCGTCTAGTACGACTAAAAAATACAATTCTCAACCTTTTAAGCGACAAGCTTATAAGTATTTGTGATTTCATCAAAATCAAATGTAAATGAGTAAATGTATTTGGCATATGTAAGTACAGTATTAAAACAACTTTGTGACATCCTCTCTCACTTTTAAAACCGGATTCCAAAATACTACATTACACTTGTAACGTAATCATTGGTATACATGACCTTCAACCTTAGGATTTTTGGCATATATCACCAAAGTAAATATATCACCAAGGTAAATACGTCAAAGAAGAAATGGTTGAAGCTAAATGCGTAAGCAAATGAGTGCAATCGTTCGTTTGCTATTGAGTTTTATGCGAATGCATACCAAGGGAACAAGAAGAAAGACTCATTCATGATCGTAACCTGCAACCAAAATCTCGTGTTCCTCTAAAACATGATGTGGAATATTTGGACCCGCCACATATCCAAGATTCACATCAATGAATAGCTTACTTCATGTTGAAAAGGATTTATTGTTTTTGAAAATAGTGTTATTCTGTTTGGTACGACAATTTTATTATACCTCTCATAAATGAATTTATGAATGGTTAGTGGACCTCTATAATAAAATAAATTAAAATGTAAAATTTCATCATGGGTAACTAGATTCAAACTAGGAACAGATTGTTTCACTTGCACCTTTATAAAATATTGTTTAAATAACAATCTTATGGTAGATTTGTCACAAACACCAACATTCAAAATGTGCTTTAATCAATGAGTCCTTTAACTAGGATTGAAGGTGACTTGTAAACTAATTACAACAGTTGGTTAGTATTTAATAAATGGTAAAAATGTCAATTTGTGTCTATTCTTTGTAATTAGTATAGGTTGTTTCCTTAATAAATAAATTCCTATTTGTAAGGAATATTGTTGCTTTTACTTATTCCTTGGGAGAATCCATGTTATTAAAAATTGTTAAACATGGAATTAGTGGTTCCTTTATTTTCTAATTTTCAGTTACTCCAATTATGCAGTAAAAGCTTAATAACAATTGGTATCAGAGCTCCTTACTGGGGCCTAAGTTAAAAAAAATCGCAACTTTCATTCTTGCCGCAACAAGAGTTTTTTCTTCCCTCTTTCAATGACTTCTGAAAACAACATTTTTATTCAACGTGTTATTCCACGTTTCAATGGTCACTATGATCATTGGAATATGTTGATGGAAAATTTACTGAGATCCAAAGAATATTGGATTCTTGTGGAAAATGGTATCACTGAACCTGCAAATGAATCCACTTTGAAAGAAGTGCAGAAAAAGGCGATGAAAGATCGGGTATTGAATGATTTGAAGGCAAAGAATTATTTTTTTCAAGCAATATATCGTGATGTACTGAAGACCGTCCTAAAGAAGGACACCGCTAAAGAAATTTAGGATTCAATGAAGAAAGACTGTGCATGGGTAAAACGTGCACAACTCCAAGCTATTCGCAAAGAGTTTGAAATTCTTCACATGAAGGAAGGAGAATCAGTCAACGATTATTTTTCAATAACACTATCAATTACAAACAAGATGTGCATTGATGGAGACAAATTGGAAGATGTTGCAGTCATTGAGACAATCCTTCACTCAATGACACGCAAATCTGACTATATGGTGTGTTTCATTGAAGAATCGAATGACATTGATAGTCTTTTGATTGATGAGTTGCAAGTCTCGTTGCTAGTTCATGAGCAAATGATGACTAACTATGTTATGGAGGAGCAAGCCTTGAAAGTTATTGCTCATGAAGGAACTATTTATCCAGGAAGAGGATGTGGGGGATTTTGAGGAAGAGGCAGAGGTAGAGGTAGAGGACATCTACATTATATTCAAGGAGGGCAATTTGACATGGCAAGGGTGGAGTGTTGTCATTGTCACAATTTGGTATTCAGCTTTATAAATACTTCATTTACAATTTAGTACCCTCCTCCCGATCCTAATATGAGTTAGATGTTTGACAACACCGATTGTTGTAGCTTCCCTCTTTAATCTGAATCGATTTCTTTGTTGAAATGTCTATATAACTTGGATGGTTATGTCATATAAAATTGGAATGGAATGACATTGAATCTTATTTGATCTAAAATCTTTTCTTTATTGTAGTATGAAGCATATTGATTTGGATGTGATTGGATAAGATCAAGATGAAACTACTGTGGCATCTGAGAATAACGATACCAATAAGAAAACAATGTCAGCAGTTTGATTTTTTTGAGAAAATCGGTAAAGATCTAGATGACATAGAAAAGGCTGCATGCAATTTTTGCAAGAATGATTTTGCTATTAGAAAAAACCCTAAGTCTGGGAAAAATTATGGTACTTCACATCTCATTCGTCATGTTATTAATTGCAAAATTATCTTGTCAAAACTTAATAGTCTTGAACAATCGTTTAGCATGACCGAAATCAACCAAAAAACTCATCGTAGTTTGCTTATGGAAGCTTTTGTTGCTCATGATCTTCCTTTTAGTTTTGTTGAGTATGATAAAATCCGAGTATGGCTGAATTATTTGAATCCTTATGCTAAAATGGTCTGTAGGAATACCGAAGTTTCAAATATTTAAAATATATATATATAACAGGGAAAGAATCAAGCTTAAAAAAATCATGGGTAGGATTCCGAATATAAATTGTCTAACTTCGGATCTTTGGACAACATCTACAAGTAAAGGATATATCCGTTTAACCGCCCATTTTGTAGATGAAAACTGGAAGTTAGTAAGTTGTGTTCTGAACTTTTGTAGAATGAAACCCCCACACACTAGTATTGCATTGGAAGCAACTTTATTTGATTGTCTAAAGCAACGAGGAATAGATAATAAGATATTTTCTATTACGTACATTGGATAATGTTTAATCAAATCGCAACATATAGGAACATATGCAAAATCATCTTCATGTGCAGAGTAATTTAATGCGTGATGGTGAGTTTTTCCATTTATGATATTCTGCGCATTTACTCAATTTAATTGTTCAAGAGGGTTTGAAAGTGGCTAGTGAAGCACTCCATAAAATTAGAGAAAGTGTAAAGTATATTAAATTATCGGACGAAAGGATGGTCAAATATAATGATTGTGTCAATGATGCGGGGATAAGTGTAGGCAGTGGTTTAAGATTATATTTTTCCACGAGGTGGAGCAACGTATATTTTATGCTTGAAAGTGCCTTGCAGTATAGGAAAACTTTTGATTTTTTTCAGGTGGCAGATAAGAATTTTAAACACTGTCCTTCTGATGAGAAATGAGAAAGGGCAGAAAGAATTTGTGAGTTCTTAGAACCATTTTATGATATCACAAACTTGATCTCAGGTTCAAACTATCCAACTGCAAATTTGTATTTCATGTAAGACAGGAAAGTTTAATAATAAAACAAAACTAGTGATGATAAAGTGATTCGAGACGTGTCCTTGGATATGATAGTGAAGTTTGATAAATATTGGACAAATTACATTGTAGTACCAGCCTTTGGAGCTATTCTTGATCCACACTTGAAAATTAAATTTTTTAGTATTGTTATACTAAACTGGATGCTTTAGCCTCTGTAGCTAAGCTTGAGAATTTGATGCAAAAATTTAAACAGTTATATGAAGAATATGTGAGATGCTTTGCTAATCAAAATATTTCCCTTTCTTAATCATCCTATGACTCCATTTGATTGTCTAAGTCATCTAGAGAGGGGAACAAGGTTAAGAAATTAAAGTTTACAAGTGTAAGTTTTTTATGCTAACATAGTTATTAAATTTATTTAATCATGTATTCTTGTTTTTAAATTATTGATATTGTTTTAATATGTCCGAACTTACAAACTTTAAAGATAATAGTTCAACTGTCAAACTATCCAAGAACCTAGTTTTACATGGGAGAAGTAAACACACGGATGTGCGATATCATTTTCTTCGTGATCTTTTTACTGACAGAACCGTAGATTTTGTGTATTGTCGAAGTAAAGACCAAGTGGCAGATATCATGACCAAGTCTCTAAAGTTAGAAACTTTTGTGAAGCTATGGACATTACTTGGAGTTTATTCAAATTCAAGTTCAGCTTTAAATTGATTCATAGATTGATTTGGTTTAAGAAAGAATGCAGTTTGTTTTCCTTAATAAATTCCCACTTGTTGAGAATATTGTTGCTTTTGCTTATTCTTTAGGAATGTTACTAGGAATTGTTAAACGTGAGATCAGTGGTTCCTTTATTTTCTAACTTTCAGTTACTTCCTTTTGTATTTAACTATATTTCAAGTCAATAAATCAGTATCCAATTCTGCAGTTAAAGCTTAATAACAATTAGTTTTTTTTATTGTGAATCGATGCAATTCAAACACTAACAACATATTGATTCGTGTAAGAGTAATGAGTTTTGGCATCATATTATTTTTTTAAAATTTCAAATAAAGAAATTATTTGTTTTAAAAAGTCAAAAATTTCAATTTATAATGCATTGAATACACAATTTTTTATTAAAACTATGTTATTACAATCATGTTATTTTATTTTGTCATAATTATTTTGTTGAATCTTTCTTAAATTCATATTCCTTTGTATTGTTGTAATTACTTTTGTAGAATCTTCGTTAAACCCATAATTTCTTATATGGTTGTGATTATTTTTTATGATTCTTTGTTAAATCTATGTTCTTGTAAGTTGTTGTAATTATATGTTTGATTTTAGTTTTGAATTACGTTGTTTTAATGTTAAAATCGTGATTTTAATAGGATGATGTTGTGCTTTGGAATATATAAGAATAAGTGAGTAAAAATCATAAAATTAGTGTTTTTGATGATTCCTCATTAAAATCATGCTATTTTATGTTGTTATAATTACTTTTGGTGAATTATTGTTTTTTTTTAAGAAACTAAAATGAGATATATTAATAACAACTGAGACGCCTTTTAAGCACAAGGTAAACTAAAAGGGCGCTCAAAAACAAGGTGTCTGACAAGGAGAGTGATGGACAACTCAGACGGGGCCGTATCCAGAATCACAAGGGACGAGTTTGAGGAGACTTCCTTGCTAACGAGTGCGGGCACTCTTTAAGAATACCATTTAAAGAAATTATTTATTCAAAAAATAAAATAGTACAATTTCTAGTTTGTTGACTTCACGCATTATTTGGAGCTATAAGCTCCAAATAAGTTGTTTCTCCAAAAAGACCCTAAACTTGTTTATTCAAAAAGATCATAAACTCAATAGTTTTCTAAACTTTGACACAGCATAACAACAACTCACACAAGCTTCAAAGGGAATTTCGACACTGAATAACACCGAGACAAATTTCTAAGTTGCAGACGAATGAATTGAACTAGAAACAAAAGTGATAATCCATGGATTCCAATGAATATTACATTCAAACAAACACATTTTCACTGTAATTGGAAAAAATTGATTCTAATTCAAATCAATTTGACTACAAGTTTGGTTACTGGTGAAGGATTCAACAATGAAAGAACAACCACTATACTAAGCTAACAAAATTGAAAAAACATTCAACAGTGAAAGAAGTAGAAACTGAGGTAATTCCATTAAATTAAGTTAATTCCAGCAATGACAAGATGCTTTAATAACAATGCCTAATATACTTCTTAAGATTCTTCCACCCAAAAAAAATCTAGGTAATTTCATCAAATTGCATACCGGCAATATACATTCCCAAATCTCAAATATCCATTCAACGTCAATTCATACTCTTTTAAGCAGAATCAGAAATAATATCTTAAAAAAAATTACCACAATGATGAAAAGGAGCTTTGTTGGAACTGATTTGAATCGAGGAGCCTTGGGTTTGAACGATTTGATGATGAAAAGAGAAGATTTGGAACCGAGAGAGATAGAGAATCGGTGTCCCGTGGAGAAGAAGAGAAGAATCGCACGAGAGAGGTGAATAAGAAGAGAAGAAAGTCTAAAAACGTTGAATTAGGGTTCAATGTGAGGTATCTTTGCAAAGAAATTGAAGTTTGTGTTTATTTAGGAAATGTGTTGAGTAATACTAATAATATAATATAGGATTAATTTTTATTTTTATTGTTCGGTTTGAAACGATTTTCGGATTTTTACCCACCCATGCATTAATATATTCTTATGCACAAATTTGAGGATTACATATAAAGCTGTCAAAACGGGCCGAGTCGACCCGCAAAAGTCCGCAAAAACATAGGGCCTGGACATAAAAATTTGGGCACGTTTAAAATCGGGCCTTTTTAGCCCGAGCCCGTTGTGGGCTAGCCCGACCGGGCCGAGGGTAGCACGTTTATTTTACATTATAATTTCTATATCCCAGCCCACCAATATCAGGTCCAAAAAAAAAAAGTTTTTTCCTAAGTCTAACCCAAAATCCCAAATACATACGTGTGAAAGAAAACGAGTGAACCCTAATCTGCCACCACCGCACTCATCCTCCACCGTCCACTCTATGTTGTCTCACACCTCTCTCTCCCTCCAATGAATTATTGTTAAAATCATGTTTTTTTGTGTTGTTATGATTAGTTTTGATGAATCATCGTTAAAATCATGTTCTTTTGTTATAATTATTTTTGATTAATCGTTGTTTAAATTATGTTATTTTATGTTGTTATAATTACTTTTGATGAATCATTGATAAATTCATGTTCTTTTGTGTTGTTGTAAAAACATTTGATGAATCTTTGTTAAGCTCATAATCTTTTTTATGCTTATAATTATTTTTTATGATTTTTTTGTTAAATCTATTTCTTATATGTTGTTGTAATTATATGTATGATTTAAGTTTTGAATTATGGTGTTTTAATGTAAATTTGTGATTTAACTGTGATGATGTTGTGTTTTGGAATATATAAGAAGTGAGTAAAAATCATGAAATTAGTGTTTTTGATGAATCCATATTAAAATAATGTTATTTTATGTTGTTATAATTATTTTGATGAATCATCATTAAAATCATGTTCTCTTATGTTGTTATGATTACTTTTGATAAATCATTGTTAAAATCATGTTTTTTTATATTGTTATGATTACTTTTGATAAATCATCGTTAAGCTCATATTTTTTTATATTGTTATAATTATTATTTTTGACGAATCCCTGTTAATATCATGTTATTTTATGTTGTTATAATTATATTTGATGAATCATTGTTAAATTCATGTTGTAAATACTTTTGATGAATCTTTGTTAAACTTGTGATATTTTATGTGCTTGTAATTATTTTTTATGATTCTTTGTTAAATCCATGTTCTTATATGATGTTGTAGTTTGTAATTATATGTCTGATTTTAGTTTTAAATTGTGTTGTTTTAATGTTAAATTCGTGATTTAAATATGATGATGTTGTGTTTTGGGATATATAAGAAGTGAGTATAAATCATGAATTAGTGTTTTTGATGAATCCTTGTTAAAATCATGTTATTTTATGTTGTTATAATTACTTTTGATAAATCATTGTTAAATTCATGTTCCTTTGTACTGTTGTAAATACTTTTGATGAATCTTTGTTAAACTCGTGATCTTTTATTGATGTGCTTGTAATTATTTTTTATGTTTCTTTGTTAACTCCATGTTCTTATATTTTTTTTGAAGGAATGTTCTTATATGTTGTTGTAATTATATGTTTGATTTTAGTTTTGAACTGTGTTGTTTTAATGTTAACTTTATAATTTAAATTTGATTATGTTGTGCTTTAGAATAATATATAAGAAGAAGTTAGTCAAAATAATGGAATAAATACTTGTTGATTATTCTCTACTTACCATGCTTAATTTTAGTAATGAATGAGTTATTCAATCTAAATTATTTAAATTA
This sequence comes from Medicago arabica, assembly GCA_946800305.1. Lineage (NCBI taxonomy): Eukaryota > Viridiplantae > Streptophyta > Magnoliopsida > Fabales > Fabaceae > Medicago > Medicago arabica. The sequence continues at coordinate 37,550,821 of OX326964.1, forward strand.
CTACCAGAGCATGTTCTGGATCCAGGTCTTTAGGGTTGGCCGTCGATAAGGTAAACCCTAGAAGTTTATGATTTTTTGTTGTCTATTTCAAAACAGTGATGGCACCGCCGTCACCAACGTAGTATCACATGGGTCTATTTTAAACACACGCCCTACCATAAGCACCATGCTATTTGTGAACTCCATGGTTGAAGCACTTGTTAGAAGAGTTTAAATTTTGTGAACTAGGGCATATGGAACTTAAGTGTGATAACCAACCGACTTTGCATCTTTCATCAAATTCTGTTTTTCATTAGGGGACTAAATACATATAAGTTGATTGTCACTTTATAAGAGATAATATCATTCCCGACATCATTAAAACCTCTTCAGTGAACTCCAATAATCAGCTAGCCCATATCTTCACCAAACATCTACAGGGACCCTAGATTGATTATATATGTAAAAAGTTGGATGCATATGATATATATGCTCCGGCTTGAGGGGGAGTGTTGATTATTCACTACTTATTATGTTTGATTTAGTTTCCTTATTTGTGTTTCATTGAGAGATTCTCTCGTGTATACAAGTGTGCATACATCATTGTAATCAATGAGTTATTCAATCTAAATTATTCAAGTATACTTTTGATATAATTACTTTTTATGAATTTTTGTTGAAAACATGTTATTTTATGTTATTATTGTTGAAAGCAAAATCCTTTATTGATGTTTTAAAAATAACAAACAAATTTATTTTTATTTATATTGTTATCTACTAACAAATTTTGTGAGAAATGTTTCATGAGAATGTTCGGCAAATTCAAGAGAACGTTCTGGCCTCACAAGGGACAACAAAATCGTTCCAAAAATGACAATGAACAAATATGATCTTTTTGGGAAATTGTCAAGATATGCATAATTAAGAACAAGACCAAAGCAAATATTATTTTTGTCTTATTTAAAGAGGAAAGAAATCAAGGCTCTTGTTAATGCATTAAAGAACAAAGAAACAACGGAGATTAAATATGTTTTCTCTTGCACATGTGCTGAAAGGAAAAGAATAAAATCCTCTTTGGGCCCTCATATGCAATTTCGATCCATTAAGGAATAAACATGAAAAGAATATTCCAAGGATCAATCTTTATCACCAAGTTACATGACGTCAGCAAAGTGACATCATCAAAAGCCATCAAGGGGGCAACAAGTTACAAAGGCTTGATCACAGCTCATCACCAGCTAGCAAGCACGTGCTCTACAATTTCGTTCAAGTTTGGTTGGAACAGAGAGAATGTTCTGGGCGTACTAAAGAAATATTCTCTGCATGCTTTCTCTCCAAGTCTCTTTTGGAACTTTTTTTTTCGAATTCAAATTGGAAGCACAACAACTCTTTTTTAGCTTGCTTTCCAAGGGATTCCAGCTCTATAAATAGAAGAGGTCATTGAAGGAGAAATGCAAGAGTTTGAAACACAAAGCATTTATCTCTCAAAGCAAAAAGCTATCAATCTCTTCAACATCTCTTTCTACGATCACAAAGCAAACTCCATAATCTTTCACTATACTTGTCATTTTTATCTCATTTAATTGAGAACATCTTTTTGAGTTTGTGTTTGTAAAATATCTATTTTGTTTGAGATATCATTTAAAATCTCTTTTGTTTGAGATTCCATTTTCTACCAAAATCCATCACCATACAAGGTGTAAACTAGATCTCAAGTCTATTGGCCTTAATAGTTTGAGATATGAAAGTTCCAACCTTGTGTGAAAGCAAAGAATTGTAGAAGTCTGCTGAGGTTGATAATATAAGGGTTACGGACTGATCTGGTGTGATCAAGACCTTATAGTGTTGGTTAGAAGTATCTGCCAACCGTATACTATAGTGGATAATCTCACACGAAGTGTGGGGACTTGAAGTAGCCGGGTTTAGTGAACCAGGATAACTCTCATGTGCTATTCTTCTTTCTCTCTATCTCTTTATATTTGCACAATACACACACTAACACACGCATTTATTTTTACTCATCTCCAGAACATTCTCGTCCTAATTAATCTCAACCATATTAATCCAGAGTTCTCTGGTCCTAAATTAATTATAACTTTATAAGTTAATTAAACTGCCTCCAGAACATTCTGGTCCAAGATAAAACAACTGCATAATATTTAACTAAAGTTTAAATTCAGTCAATAATATTGTTTTATCATTCTGCCTTTATATTTCTGCAGAACATTTCAGTCCTCACTAAACTAACTTTATAATTCAGCTTAATATTATTTTTCTCATTCTACTTATATTATCTCTCTCGAGAACATTTTGGTCCCTTATATATATATATATATATATTGATTATTCATTTATTTTAACTAACATTAACCAAGTATTCTCTTCAGAATATAAAACTTATTTTAAAGTTGGCTTAATTGCACTTTTCCCCCTTATCTTTTGTTAATTGTGCGATTTTGCACCCCCTCTTTTTTTTGAGCGATTTTGCACCCAATGTTTTTGCCCCCTTTCTGATCTTGCACCCTATTTTGTGTTCAACTGCACTTTTGCCCCTATCTTTTTGCTAATTGTGCGATTTTGCACCTCCTCTTCATTTTTTTTAGCGATTTTGCACCCCACCTTTTGCCCCCTTTCCCCTCTTTTAATGATGATTTTGAACAAAACACAATTGGTAAAAGACGGGGTGCAAAATCGCTCAAAAAAAAGAGGGGGGTGCAAAATCGCACAATTAGCAAACGATAGGGGGGAAAAGTGCAATTAAGCCTTTAAAGTTTCAGGAATAATTTTAAAAGAGTCACAATTCAAACACCCCTTTCTTGTGACTTTATTGCTACTTCAGTTATATGGCAAAATTACATCACAAATCATTTATCTTATTTATCTGTAACACCTAGGACATCTCCAACGCTAAGAGGAAATTGGTTTGTTTCACCCAATTTTGGTAGGGCCGTTTGTGCCAACTCATTTTTAAGAAATCTATTGAGATTTCACTTCAACGCTAGTCTCTTAATTTCAACCCAAAAAACAAATCATTTTTCTTTGACACTTTCTCTCTCTAATTCTTCTACAAGTATAAATATGTTCATTTGTGTTCTACAATCTAGTCCCGTAGTTGCTTATTTAGGCAACATTGCTTAGTTTTAAGCAATGGGCAATGCCATGCGGGCGTACTCCAGTGGTAAACATGAAATAAGATGCATCCCTTAGGTTTAAGCAATCAATAAGCAACTTGCGTTAAGATGCCCTTAGGTCCTTTATCTTTTTTTCTTCATGTTTAAGTCCTTTATCTTTTAAAACATGCACACACTAGTCCTTTTTTCCATTTTAATTATAAACATGTTGAGTTGGCATGCCACATAAGATCATCTTAGTTTTAAAAACAGTTTTTTTTAAAAAACATAATGAAACCCATAAAATGTATTAACATATTCAACATCTTCATATTTTCTTCATCTTCATCTTCTCAAAACTACACCTCTAAATAGCACGAAACTCATTGTTATGTTCATATCTATGTTCATTGTCAAACTCATGATATTCTATGTAGTTGTAATTAGTTTTTATGATTCTTTATTAAATTCGCGTTCTTATATGTTGCTGTAGTTATATGTTTGATTTTAGTTTTGAATTTTGTTGTTTTAATGTTAAATTCGTCATTTAAATACGATATTGTCGTGTTTTGGAACATATAAGAAGAAATGAGTAAAAGATATAAAACGAGGTTTTATGGTGTTGGTGCATTTAATGTTTTATAAATTGATTTTTTTTACTTTTTCAAACAAATAATTTTTTTATTTTAAATCTTTCAAAAAGTCTCTTATAGCAAAACATATTCTTTTTACACAAATTTCGTCAATATTTGAATTGCATCAATCCACATGAAGTTTTTGTGCTTGAATTTCGACCTTATCTTTCAAATACTTAGTTTAGGTTCAGCGAAACACATTTTAAAACATTGGTGCTTGTAACAAATCTATCAAAATATTGTTATGTAACTAAGATTTCATAAAGGTGCAAGTGGAACAATTTGTTACACACTTTAATCTAGTTACTCATGATGAAATTTTACTTTTTTTTTCTTTTCATTATGGAGATCCCATAACTATTCATGAATTCATTTATGAGAGGTATAATAAAATTATAGTACCAAACAAAAGAACATTATTTCTAGGAACAATATATTTTTTTCAACCCGATGTAAAGTTATTCATTGCTGCGAATCTTGAACATGTGGTGGGTCAAAATACTTCAAACCATGCTTTAGATTAACACAATATTTTGTCGTGGGATCATGTAATTGCGTATTTGTCCTAATGAAATATGTCAAATATCACGAGGTTAAAGGTCTTATATTTATACTGCATAAACAATGCCTTTTAAACACTTTTGAAAAATCCATACACTTTTCTTTGGAAAAAAACTCAAGACACTTGTTAATATAGTCTTAATAATAATAATAAAAATAATAATTCTTAAAAAAAATAAAATAAAGATGGTGTAACACTTATTAAAAAAAACGGTGCAACACTTTTGGTAAAGAAAATGGCGCACATAATCAAATATGGCATGAAATATGATGAGTGAGATAGAGCTTAATTTTTAAATTCTATAGCTAGTATGAGTCCGTTTGGATTGAGCTTATGCAAATAAATAGGTTTTTATTTATTATTCATAAGCCTTTTAAGGTAATTATGAGGATAAAGTTTTCGTTGCTGACAACTTATGAATTAGTTTAAAAGCTTGTTTATTTTAAGGCTTTAATATGTATTTCGTCCTTACAATTAGGGATCGTTTAAAAATTGATCTCTGTAATCGTTAATCCTTGCAATATGCCCTTCTAAATATTAATCATTTAAAATTTCGTCCCTTGACCCAGTTAATTACTGCCACGTCACTAATTTCATGTGAATGGACCAAAATACCCCTGCATTATTCCCTCTCCAATTCCACCACCACTGCCACCTCCTGATTTGAAAGCAGGGGTATTTTGATAATTTCGCACCTTCTAGTCAGTAATTTGATGACGTGGCAGTAATTAACTGGGTCAAATGACGAAATTTTAAATTATTAATATTTAGGAGGGCAGATTGCAAGGATTAGCGATTACAGGGACCAATTTTTAAACGACCCCTAATTGCAAGGACGAAATACACATAAAAGACTTGTTTTAATAACCTATTTTCCATAAGCTCAAAATAAGCTCGAGCCAAACGGGCCTATGTTTAAATCTATTCCACTCATTTCACTTTTACCATCTACCGTGACATGTGACAATTGATTGCATGTTCGAACAAATTTTTAAAAATTAAATAAATAAATAACAATTTATCAAAAAAATAAACAATTAAATAAAGAATCAATCTTACCTATCATTTATTTATTTATCTCTCGCATGAATCTAAGAGAATTTTTTTATTTATTTCTCTCTCAAATGAATCTCAATTGTTTCAAAGAATTAATGACGTACACTAAGAATACTTAGCTTTATAGAAAAAATAAATATAAAATAATTTGTAAAAAATTAATTTAACTAGATAATTTGATTATTTAAATGGGTAAAGAAGACAAATATTAAATATATCCACACAACACCAACCAACTTTCATTTTTATTGAGATTGAAAGAGAAATAATGGGTATGGAAGAGCAAAGGTAGAAATGCATTAGCGTGTGTATTAGTTGCTGGTGCTTTTGCCCGATTTCCTGCTATATGGTATTCTTTTATCTTCTCGCTCTAGAGTGTGAAACACTTATACACCGACCTTTTAAATGTGCGAGCAAGAAAACAAAGTGAATAATAAATGGAGATAACACTTGTGAAAACAAAAATAAACAAAGATAATTGTTCAATATCTCCCTCAAAATTGCTCACATTTCTCAAGAAAAAAAATAACGATAAAAAATTACAATTCAATTTCGAAAATTATTAATTAGTCAGAGACGAAATTAAGGATGAGGAGTATATTCAGCAACCAAGTAAATGGATGCCAAATGAGCCATCTTCTAATCTCTACGGATTGTCATGGGTGGAGAAAGAGAAACAACACTTATGAGCAATATCATGTTTGGAGAAAGAGAAAACCACTCCCCCGCAATAACATGTTTTTTTTACTGTTACTCTTCTCCACCAATTAACTTTTCCCGCGTCCTATATTTTTTACAAAAATTTATATGAAATTTTTGGATTTTATAATCCGAAATGAGTTTTTTTTCCTTCATGTCTTGGGTTGAAAAAAAGAGTTTTTCTAAAATTTGGATTCTATAATCCGAATACCCTAAAAAAAAAGGGCGTGTTCATTGTTTTTTTTTTCTTCGGATTTATAATCCGAACACTCCTAAACACCTTTCTTGTGTCAAGAATTCAAGGGAAAACAATTTGGATTATACAATCTGAACTGTATCAACACAAATGTTAAGTATGTTTGAAACATGGACAGTCATTTAAAGGTCCATACTAATCATCCTAACCTCAATTTTGTGTTTTAGATCATTGTTAGTTGTTCTCGCTGTCTCTCGATTGAAATTCCAGTTTTCGGACTACTTAATCTTACGGAACTTCGGCCCCTCTAAATCTAAAATTCCATCATTTAGATATATATATATATTTATTTATTTTATTTTTTCATATTCTCACAAGATAAATGATGTTTGTACAACTATCTAATGACAACTTTATCTTTCACACACATTATATTTGTACTTTATCTATCTAGTGTTTTGGTTTTCGTTCTAATGCATACTTTTCTTTATAAAAATATGGTTGTCTTATACGTTGTCAAACAAATGAATGTTCAAATAACACAACTCTTTTTGGAAAAATAAAAAAAAAATCATTGACTTTTAGAATTTTCTGGTGGCGTTTTTTTTAATATATTTTTATGATTTTATTTGATAAGTTTAATCATTTTTTACTTTGTTTTTTAGGCTGTTTTAAAAAACAAAGTTCAAAACGCAAAATAATAGAGATTTTGATTGTTGGTTATACATAAACATATTTCAGATTATATAATCCGAACACACGAACTGTTTAGATAAAAGTAAATCAATATATAAGCATCTTATTGATAGCTGGTTAGATTCAGATTATGATTTTTCAATTATGAAAGTAAACCAATTTTATTTTAGATGAACCAAACACCTCAAATAAATTCTACACATCTAAAATCAACTTTAACTATTACAAGAGTAGCTTAACATATACCTGGCTTATGTTTTGGCAAGTTTGAAAATCACGGGAGGAACCCAAATCAACTCAAAAGATACAACTAAAATCAATTTTAACTATTCCAAAAGTAGCTAAACATATAATTGGCTTATGTTTTGGTAAGTTTGAAAATCACAGGAAGAACCCACATTGGCTCAAAAGATACAATTAATAGAGTTTGATAAACACGTGTCTACATTTTACTTTAATGTGAAAACAGAGACATTCTTATTGATTGTTTGATTCCATGTATAGAATAACCAAAATTAATTCTAGAAATCTATAGTTGACGGTGATTGTTTGTTTTCCGTCAAAACAATAACGAAATTGTGTTAGAATTCGAAATATACGTGCAAAGCGTGTGTCTAAACTCACACTAAAAAATTATTTTATTTGAATTTATAATTTGTAGCTTTTAATTATAAAATTGATTTTTTTACACAAAATTATAGTGTAAATTACTTTTAAATAAATGCATCCAAATAAAAACCACTTTAACGTCAATTCACCTTTTTCTTAGAAAAAAAAAACTCCAATTCACTTTTAATCACAATTCATTTCATTTCAGATTATCAATTTTTCTAACTACAACCAAACATACATTAGTTATTCCGTTTTTTCTTTTTTTTGTTGATAAAGTTACTTCTGTTCCTAGTTCTTACACAATCTCAGTCCCTCTTATGATTAATTTGTTTCCATCTCATTTTCATTCCTTTACGGTCCAAACAACAAAGTAAGTAGTTGTATGCTTACAGAACAAAAAGTTACATCAAATTCACTCTTCTCCCAATATTATTGAAACATCGTAGATATTTCCATAAAATCCAGATTCACTCAAATTCAGTATCGAAATTCAATTCTAATCTGTAACAAACTTTTCGATTCAACAACGATCACAGTGAAGTGAAAAGTGTAGCGTCAGATCTCAGTGAGATGGAAGTGTCACCGTTGGATCTGGTTGATTGGAGTTGAGATCGATGCAGCCGAATTTATTTCCATTCGGAAGCGCGTTGAGTAATAATCCGTTTATATTGAACGAAGGAGGAGGTGGAGAAGGTGGAATCGATAGTTCTAGGGTTTTGGTTTTGCTTCCTTTCTTCTTGCTCTCTCAAGGAGGAGCAATGGATTTGTCTAAAGTTGGTGAAAAGATTTTCAGTTCTGTTAAGTCTGCTAGATCGCTTGGTTTGCTTCCTTCTCTTCCTGATCGCCCCGAGGTAATTCATTTAATCTCCGTAGCACCGACACTTCTGATAGAAGGCGTGTCTGACACGTCAGTGTCTACCACTGTTTAATGAAAATACTGACGTATGTGATTACATTCAATTTGTTAGTGTCTATTTCGGTGTTAGTGTTGCAGTGTCTGACATTTCTAATTGAAGGCACACATGTCGGTGTGTCTAACACCGACACATACACATGTAATTACATTCAATCTTTATTTTCTTAAATTACTACTGGTGTCACTGTTGTGTCTAGTGCTGGTGTCTGTGATTCATAATGTTTAAGGCTTAATTTGAATTTTTGCATTTGTGATTTTAGTTATGGATGATGAATGATGATGTATGATTGGATAGTTTAACAGTGTTATCTTGTTGTTATGGTTAAGTTAGGTAAATGCGTTGATGGTTTTAGTTTTGATGTATTTAATGCAAATTGTAGTAATTTTGACGTTGCAGGTTAGCTTGTACTCATTGTGTTGGAATTAGTGACTATGTCTGTTTGGATACACAGCTTATAGCACAAGCACTTAACATGATAAACACTTATGTATAAGCTATTTCTATAGAAAAAGATTAAATAAAGTTGCATTGTTTTCGTATTTTCGTATAATCTATACGCTGTTTTAATAACTATCTTGGAGAATTTGTGACGGTAAGCTGAAAACAGCTTACGAACAATGTCATAAGCTGTCTTCTTAAGTTCTTCCAAATAGTCGCACAAAACTTGTACTAGTAGATAAACTCATAAGCCAATCCAAAGTTCCAAATAGATTTGTAGTAGTAATAGATTGTTGGAAGTTTGATTTGGTAAAATAATGAAATCATGAAGTAAATTTTGTCAAGGTACTTGCTGTGTGTAAGAGCACTTGCTAAGAGCCGAGGATGTTTATAATTTAGATTTAGATCCTTTTGGTTTTAGTAGGGAATACTGAGCAAGAGAGCTTATTAGTTTTTGGTGTAAGAATTAGTTGAAAAGGGGTGGAGTTGTATAAGCTATTCTGAAGAGATTTACAAGTTATACATGTGAAAGTAATTTGCTAGAAGGAATTTGATAAGGTGACCAAAAGAATGAGCTCTTGTTAAAATGATCAATATATTAGTTCCTATCTCTACAGCACGGACACCTATGATTAAAGGCATGTCGGTGTCTGACACCAACACATGTAATTAATTAAATTTTTTTCAAATTATTACCGGTGGCAACATGTCAGTGGCTGTGTCTGTGTCAGTGCTTCATAGGCTCCTATTATATAAGAAACCGGCTACATGTGACATTGCAAAGTATTAAAGGAATAGTTCAACTAGAGCTCATGAGAGCTAGTGCAGTGACATTAGTTTAGCAAGCTCCCTTGTAACTGATTGTAACTAACCAAATTTACTTGTAACTAGCCAACTCACGAAGACATGTCAGTGACATTAGTTTTTATTTTTGAAAGAATGTCAGTAACATTAGCTAGTGTCAGTCACATTAGGCATCTAGAGCAGTCTATAAATAGACTGGTGCACACTGTGTAAAGTTAAGAAAATCAATACAAACAAATTGAGTAAAAAAGTTCAAAGAGTTACTATGTGTGCTTGGCATAAACTCTAATATGGCATCAGAGCTTGGTTAGATAGAGGGACTTGTCACTTGTGTGTTGTGAGTTGTGACTGTACATATATTTAACTTTTTGATTGTGGTTTGCTTCCTGTGGTTTATGTTCAACCATGGTAGCTATAAAAATATTAGTAGTAATAATTATAAACATAAACTAACATTTATGTTACTGAATTTTATTTTTATATTAAATGATGAAATCATTTTTCACAATCAAAATGTAACGCTCTTTCATGTTGTAGTAGTTTCTCATTAATCGAGGATGATGAATATTTTAACCTAGATACTTACTGTTGTTCACAAAGATGTTTATCATGCAATCTTGATTGTTAACTTGGTAGCCTAAAAGTATTTGAATGTATCTAACAATTCCGCCCTTACTCCCACCAGTGAACCTAACAGTGAATGTTCTCTGGTTATTGTTCTGTTATTATTAAAATGTTTGTTGGTCTGTAAGACTCCTTGTTTGATTTGTAAGTTTGAGTCATGTTTAATGTTCTAAAATTTTTGTTGAACAGGTTCCAGCTCGAGCTGTTGCTGCAGCTGCTGTAGCTCGTGCTCTTGCAGGGTTACCTCCTCATCAGAGGTATAGTCTTTCATCAAGTTCAGAAGAGCTGAGTTCAATATATGGAAGCAGACCTAATGACCCTGTAGTGGAGGAACTGGAAGACGAATTCTACGAGGAGGTGATACTTGCTTGTATCATTTTACAGTCAATTTCATACTGATTTTCTTGCAACATGAACATCCATTGTGTTGGGTAAAATATTTTGATTTGTGGAGGCTATGTCACACATTTGAAGAGATACTTGTCTGGATGCCCTTGTTCAATGGAAGAGGGGAAATAAGCTCTTTTAGAAATTTTCAAATATTTCCTTGTTCTAAGAGACCATGAGAGTTGTGATGATTGCTAAAAGTTTAGAATTTAGAACATACGACTTTTCTTTGTAAGGATTAGTTTGGTAGCTTTGACCATTCATATAACAACAATTCATAACTACTCACTCCAAAATTTTGAAATTTCATTAATATTTGGTTATTCCATTGTTTAGCAACCATAGTTTCCCTGTTTGGAAATTTTTTCTTTTGCTCAGTTACTAAGGAGATGTTTAATTTACTCTCCTTTTCCCTGTTCAGTTTTGCTTATACCAGCTTCTTCTTAGTAACACACTATTTTCATAATTTTTATTTTTCTACTGATTATAGGAATATGACACTATCGTCCAATACCATGAAATAAGAAGGAAAACATTCAAACAACATAAATTGTGCTGTAAATATACGGATGCTAACATGTTGAAATTACCTTTTCATTTCCCTCAAAAAAAAAAAAAAGAAGAAAAGAAATTACCTTTTCATTTTTTGTACTTAATTGGAATCTTATTCAATTTACTTATTTCATCACTGTGAATTATGAGCCGAATGGATTCCTTACAGATGTTACTCAAATCTGTCGTAAACATCTTAATGCAGGATTTCGATCCAATTAGGCATGTTTTGGAGCACGTTCCTTCTGAAGAAAATGAGCTAACATATTTTGAAAAGCAGGTAATACCACTCATGTTTTTTAGTCTTGCTATCAATGGAAAAATATTTATACTCTTATATTTGAATGTGAAATGTTCTTTGTTTTCTCTGCTGATTAATTCTTTTGCTCAATGAATAACAGTGGTATCTGCCATACTAATTATGAGTTTGAAAGAAACTTACTATTTTCTTGCACTTACAGTTGATTATATATATTAACATGGTGCTTCCTCTTTTTTTATGAAAAGTAATCTTTTTTACTGTTGATGCTCATCTCTGGCATCGATTTGGGAATCATTATCTCTTTTAAGTTGGCCATGTCAAGCAGGGTGAAAAATAGGATGGGCTATATACTTTTGATAAACCACGTTGCCTGTTCTTGTTCCGCCTTTTCCAGAGTTGAATTACTTCACATTCTCATGCTCTCAGTTTGATTGGCTGGAGTCTTCAGGCCCTTCTAAAAGCTTGTTTTTCTGACCTGTTAAGTTATTTCTCTTTGCAATTTGATGCACAATGATAAATATCCAAGCACTCAGGGAATCCTTCCTTAAAAGTTAGCTATCAACGGGGAAGAACCAAGCCACTTAATACTCCACTGAGCATCACATACTATTAGATGTGGGGATTCGGTATCTCATAATACCCAAGTTCCTATGACAGTGCTGCCCCTGACCCTGAGAACTGACGTCCCGACGACTGACTCTTAGACGCTTTACACAACCTTTCCAGTCATCCCTTCCGTAGTTAGCCCTTTCCAAGCCACCGGCAACCAGCTCTTATACTAGTTAATAAGTATCTAAGCACTTGATGAACCCTCCCTTAAAAGCTAGCTACCAAGGGGGAAGAACCAAGCCACTCAAATACTCTAACAGAAGCTAAGAACTGGTGAGAAAAAGAAGAAATTGAGAGAAAACCGTTGTATGATCTAACTGAATTTTGTTATGAATGAATAGTTAGTTACAGGAGAGAGAGAGAGAGAGAGAGAGAGAGAGAGAGAGAGAGCAAGTATATGTAGGAGCTATCTCTCTGTGCTCACAGAGTTTGTTACACAATATTCTCTACTCTCGCTATATCTTTTTCTCTATTTTACTCCACCTAGGGATGGCAATGGGTACCCTTTGAGCAGGGCACTATGGTGTCCATTCCCATACCCGCGTTTATAAAAATTCCTCGTATCCGAGCCCATACCCTCGTGGGCAACAAGTTTGGTGCCCATCCCCATACTCTATAGGCATCTACGTACCCGCACTTTAACAACAAAATGACAATAAATAATAAAAAATATCACAACTTAATTAAAATATGAGCTAAAATCTCTTAAATCAACTTATAAAGTATTGCACATTGTAATATTTAGCCAGGTAAAAATGATCTAAAATATATAAAACAAGTGCATATTACAATTAATATAAAAAACTAATGATTAATTAACTAATTTTAGTATTACATAAAATTATAATTATAGTATATATAATGTGCGGGCATGGGACGGGCTGGGCACTAGAGATCCCGTACCCACATCCATACCCGTTCAAATTTGCGGGTAATTACCCAAGCCTAGGCCCATACCCAACGATGCGGGTATTTACCCGTCCATTATAGGTATTTTTTGCGGGTACCCATCGGCGTTGGGTCCAATTGCCATCCCTAACTCCACCTAGCACCACAAATTACTCATGCCAGTAATTTTATGATAGTTGGCGTTTATGAAGGCTGTTCACAAAGTTCTGCTATTGTGGGTTTTTGTGTTAAATAATTTTCGAATATTGTGACTACTTATGGCGTATGCTCAGAGAATATCAATAATGTTTTGTGTGTGAATCTTGTTATTTGATTGAGTTAGGTTGCATTGTCATGCTATATGCCATCAATTCTCTTGATAGGATGCTTGTATTGGTTTTGTCATATAGGCTACCCTTAGAATAACACAACTGGACAAAGTAGCAGAGCATTTGTCTCGCCATGTTATGGAGCATCATGAAGTAATGGGTAAGTTCAAGAGATTAATTCATAGAATCGACCACCTCCTTTGTGAAGTTTTTGTACACGAGGTTATGCATGTTAGGTATCTGTATAATATTTGTTTTCTGCTATTCTCTCTCTTTTACTTTAATATTTCAAGGCTGACAATTATTTTTGCCTTGTTTTGGTTATTATTATTTGCTCAACAAAAAGTTAATTATTATTTGACCGACTTACAACCATGTTTAGATCCTAATTATAACATAATAATGAGTTGATATATTTGGAAGAATGTGGCATCACTTCTGGTATAAATAATCAACAATATTAGTATAAGTTCATTGAAAAATTAGAAAAATAGGGTGCGTGTAACTTCTCCGCAGCTGTCAGCCTGCCGTTCTAGACCACTTGCTTTTTAAAGAAGCTTTAGAATAAGGAGCTGATACTTACTTTTGGCCAGTGAAGGGGATGAATTTGGTCAGGGAATTGGAGAAAGACTTAAGAATTGCAAATGTCATCTGTATGGTGAGCATCATAAGAGTTTCAACATGTATTGATCTTACCTTTTTGCTCTGTCTTGATCTTACTGCGTTATTTTCAATGATATTACAGAATGGAAGAAGGCACCTGACATCTTCTATGAATGAGGTTTCAAGGGATTTGATTGTGAATTCTTATTCAAAAAAGAAGCAAGCACTAGTGGTATTTCCCTCTCTTTTTGATCTTAAACTCACCATGGCTTTATTGTTTTTGTTTTTAGTTGTCTTGATGGATTGTTTTCCCTTTTGTGACAATCTTTTCTCTTTATGTGTTTTGAAGACCGATTTCTTGTCATTCATGAGTTGGTTTTGGGATTATAAAGTATGTTAATCTAGGATAGTGTGCAAAATACATACTTACAGTCAGACCGTAATATAGCTTGTGGTGGTAACTTAATGAATTCATCCTTTCCCATTCATAGGACATGCTTCCAGTCTTGACTGAACTTCGGCGTGCATTAGACATGCAGTCAACACTTGAATTCCTTGTAGAGGAAGGGAATTATTGGAAGGTGGGCTTCTATATCTGCATTAACTTGTAGATTTTAGTTAATCACTCACAATTTTAACCAAGTTTCTATTTTTTTTAATTTGTTTTTGAGTGATTCATTGTTCTCGAATAAGCCTTCTTCTAAGATTTTTATTTTTACACGATGATCACTATGCAGGCATTTCAAGTCTTATCGGAGTATTTGCAACTCTTGGAGAGTTTCCCAGAGCTTTCGGCAATGCAGGAGATGAGCCGTGGTGTGGAGGTGAGTATTAAATAACCATTTCGAAAGATTAAGCATGATATGTTGGCACTGCTCTACTCTTAAGATGTTCCCTGCATATATTGTATTATGTTACTGTACATATTCATGATGAAAATGTTGAGTATATTTGTGTATTTTGTTGTTTTGGTTTAATATATCATATTATCAATGTAGGTTTGGCTGGGAAGAACTTTGCAGAAATTGGATGCTCTTTTATTGGATGTATGTCAGGAATTTAAGGAAGATGATTATCTGACAGTGAGTATCTGTTTATTTTTTTATGGAAATGAGTTTACTTTCTAGTCATATCAAATGCAGGAAGTGTTCAGTATTCATTGCCCAGAATTATGAGCATACATACTTTCATTTTTCTCTTTGCTGTGGGAGTGTGGCAAATTAAAAACTATTTCTTAACTTTCAACTTATAACTAGTTTCATAAATCTATATAAAATGGAACTGGTTCAATATAAAATTTGTTTCTGAACATCGATATCTTGGTGGGTGAAGTTTGGTTATGCCGTATCTTTTTGCCACAGTGAATTTCAAATAAATTGAGGGAGTGGAAAAGAATGATGAAAGTTATGTAATTCAAAATATAAACCAATTTTATGTATGATTTTGTTTGAATTGGGTTTGGCTTCAAATTGGTATTTGCTATTTTCTATTGGATTATTGGAAATAAGTTTAACACAAGAAGAGATGATACAGGTAATTGATGCGTATGCATTGATAGGGGATACCAGCGGTCTTGCTGAAAAGATACAAAGTTTCTTCATGCAAGAAGTCATATCAGAGACGCACTTGGTGCTAAAGACTATTGTGCATGAGGTATGCCAATATATTTTCTTCTGATTTATTTTTTAGTTTCACCAGATTTTGAAATTGTTTAGGAGGCAAAATAGTTAATTGCTAGGAAGCTCGGACATCATATTCTAGTTTAGTCCTATTTTGACCTTTTATTCTATGATAGCAATCCTTAGCCCTACCTCTAAACAATGGCCACAAAAGCTCCCCCCTCCCTCTTTTTATTTGTTTCTGGGTCAGGATACATTTCACTCATATAAAGTAAGTATCAATTTCATTTTATTTACCTTCTATTCTTTTTTTTTCTCTTTACACTTACACGTAAAATACTATAACCCTATAATTTCAACACTGTCAAAATGGCACAATCCTAAACTTGCCTTGTCACTTTTGGCTGCCAATTTCTGTAAAACCTGGAGATTTATTTTATTTCCATGATTATTTTATTCCTTATGATAAGTCATATTTCTCATGTTTTCCTTCGGCACCTTTTTCTGGTGCATCATTGTGAGCTGGCTTTCCTGACATTGCAACCACCATCTTTTGCCAGACCTGTCATCTGGTATCTATCTGTTGTTGTCTACCCTCATGCTGCACCTTCTCGGACAAAGTTTATAGCATTTTTCCACTGTCAGTATAGGATTGGGGGGAGTAAGATGGAAGGGGTCTGGCCTCAGCTTCTATAGTAGACGAAATCTAGCTTCAGCTTTTACCCTGAATGAAATTTGGCCTTGGCTTGTCCCATATGCAGTCTATCCTTGGCCTCAGATTTTGTTTTGGATGTAGGCTGGCCTTTGTTGGCTTTTGCCTTGATGCAGTGCAGCCCTAGTTGATATTTGTTCTAGATTTAGCCTCTGGCCCCAATTGCCCCAATTACAGTCTCAGGTGTAGTTTGGCCTTGTGCCTCCGATCCCATATCACACACACTGATATAAATTGAGATTCCACTGGCAATATAAGAGTCTCGTTAGTGGGTAATATAAAATACAAAAATGTTCCATAGACACCCAATTTTTCCTACATTTGTGACACCTAGTTAATCACATGCAAAATTGTGGTTAATTCACTTGAGTATATGGTTAATTTAGATCACGTTGAAAATTGTGAAATTATAGTTCATCATGTAGTTGGATTGACCATTGATTGAACTAACTATCTATTCAACCGAATTAGCCACTTTTTTAATGCAATTAACCAAGTGTCACAGGTGTTGGAAAAAAATGGTGTCTGAGTATCATTACTGTATAAATATGTAAAATTTTATATATAAATTAAATAAATTGGGTGGAAACTTTTTTTCCCATGTGCAACATCATCTATAAGTAAAATACTACCCAACAGTTTTTTCTTGCTCTCATTGATTTATCTTCTCTGTGAATCCTCTTCTTTCCCTCAAATTTACTTGTCCTATGCGTCAGCTACCATACAGTAAATAAAACAAAAAGTTGTATTGTGACTTAGCTGCTTGTGATGTGTTGCTTATGCCCGTTCCTCAGTGGGCATAACACACCCTTTTAGGATTGGTTTCCATATTTTCTTGTATTTCGTTATTTGTTTCCTTGTTGGATATTAGTATTAGGATGGAGTCTAGTACTAGCACGAATAAGGTTTAGTGCTTTGTCATTTTTAACATCATCCAAAACTGTCTCATATAAAGTATACCAATTTCAAATCATTTAATTTCTATTCTCTCCATGCGTTACCAGCAATACCCATGCTGGAATCATTAAAACACTGCTACAGCTTCGTTCCAGCCTTGCATTTATTTGCCTCTTTATAGATTAGTATTATATTTTTCTCTACGTAGCCTCTTCATAACTGCCATCTAGACAGTTTTAAGTAATAACAATGGTATCACCGTACCATTATCACTTTTCATTCCACATA
Organism: Medicago arabica; assembly: GCA_946800305.1. Classification (NCBI taxonomy): domain Eukaryota; kingdom Viridiplantae; phylum Streptophyta; class Magnoliopsida; order Fabales; family Fabaceae; genus Medicago; species Medicago arabica. Next base: position 37,568,295 of record OX326964.1, read on the forward strand.
AACATATGCATATATGGTTGTTGCTGAAGCTAAGTGTTTTTATTCTTGGTTTACATATTTAGTTCAAACGAGGATTGAAAGAACTTGATTCATCAGAATGAATAAGAGTAAAATAAATGATCATAATAATTGAGATTTGATGCTCCAGAAGGCCAAATCAATGATACTGTTAATAGCAATGAATTCACATTATTAAATTTGCTCTGCTTGATTTCTCTTCCAATTTTGAACTAAAACGCAAAAGATTCTTTTAACTGGCATGCTGATTATTTTTTTGCAGGATGAGGAAGGACTTGCGCAAAATAGTAGGTACTTCTTTTCTGCCAGCATACTTACCATCCTTTCAATTACTTCTATCAGTATTTTATGTTATTATTGGCTTCTTAGTTGTTATTTCATTTCCAGGCTCACTTACAGCGACCTATGCCTTCAGATACCTGATTCTAAGTTTAGGCAGTGCTTACTAAGAACATTGGCTGTTCTATTTGACCTTATGTGTTCATACCATGAAATTATGGATTTTCAGCTAGAGAGACAGGTAAAGTTCTGGTTCCTGTCAAGTAAACATTTTCCCCTTTCATTATGCAATTTCCTTCACTGCTTTTTGCATTCCAATAATAACGTCAACTTGTAGCCTTCCAAAAAATAAACACCTGGACTGATTTAAGGCAAATTTCGGTCTTTTTTTCTTTGGTTCTTCGCAATTGTTAAAGATGAAAATTGTTATTCGGTTTACACCGTAACATCTTAGCTCTAGTTTAATGAGCTTTTCAGATCCAGAAAATATCTCAATGAACTGAATAAATCACTATTCAGTGATAGAGTTCTTGTCACAACGTTAAAAATATCAGTATGTATTCAGTTTTTAGACTGGGAAGAAAGCCATTCATGATTACACAGTCTTCAGTTGTTTGTTATATGCTATTTAGTTTCCTTCATTTGGTTGATTATATACTCAGGATTCAGCACCACAAACATCTGATAACTGCAATGAAGACAGTTCTTCTAGTTTAGGCGAGGCTCAGGAAGTTGATTCAGTTGCAACAGCCTGCAACAATTCTATGTCCAGTTCCGGGGATGTGATACATGACTCATCTTCACCAATCAGCGCACCGATCGAAACTGCTGGTTCACCACCATGCAGTGATTTTCATGATCCAGTGAATGACGCTAGAGAGGAGGAAAGTTCAGCCTCAAGCATCGATTCCCCATGGTACTATCTTCGGAAAGAAGCTACAACATTTGTTTCTCAGACCCTTCAAAGAGGACGCAAGAATCTGTGGCATCTTACTGCAAGTCGTGTCTCAGTGTTGCTTTCTTCTGCTGCAGCTTGTTCTGCTAGCATTCATCTATTCTTGAAAAATTATGAAGATCTGAGTGTATTCATTTTGACTGGTGAAGCTTTCTGTGGAATTGAAGTGGTTGAATTCAGGCAAAAGTTGAAGGCTGTTTGTGAAAACTATTTCATAGCATTTCATCGACAAAATGTGCATGTAAGTGTCATCAAGGCTTCTCATTCTCCATGGTTGTTAAAGTCATATAATGTTGATTGTGATTTTTTATGCAGTTCCTTTTGAGCCATGTATGATGTATGTATAGTACAAATATAATGTCACAAGTTGCCTCCTGTGTTTGCATGGCTTCTCTAAGCTGATGATAGTGCTCCAGCTATCATTAACATTGTGATAACTAATAAATTATATTAATGTATTGGCTTTCTGTTATATAAAACTTTTATTAACCTTTTGCTGTTCTTTTTGGGTGGATGATGGGGTATCTGGTACCTGTGGCTGTGGTTCATAATTCGTCTAATGAATTTTTCTTACAACCAAAGACGATCAAATTACACGTTGTTTTCTTCATATTTGTGGATCCGGAAATGTTCTGTGCTAAAACATGTCAGCTATGTAGTTTATATTTTATGGTGCTGTTGATTTTCAGTATTCTTGGAGAATCAGGTCCATAATCCCGGAAGCTTCTGGGATATTACTGTGTGGAATTCTAAGAATTTTGATTTGATGAAACTATTACAAAAAGTAGGAAGCATAGATTTCATCACTGTGAACAAATTAATTAATTGTACTCCCACTGCACTCTAATCCCGGAAACTTCTGGGCTATTACTGTGTACCTGAATGATGTCCATGATACATTATCTTTTATAAGTGGTTTGATTTTTCATGCTTTCTCTTTTTAGGCACTAAAAATGGTTTTGGAGAAGGAAACTTGGTTAAAATTACCTCCAGAGACTGTTCAAATTATCAGTTTTGCTGGACTTATTGGTGATGGAGCACCATTGATTTCTTTATCTGTCAGTAAATCAATGAATATAAATGCAATCCATTCCAATAATAAATCAGTGAACATGGTTCACACTGGTGCGAGGAAGAGTGGGTTCTCTCATTGGATTAAAAATGGAAATCCTTTTCTGCAAAAATTATCAACCTCAAAAGAAGGTCATGGGATTCCCCAACCTAATGGGTCAAGTTATGGTGAATTTGATGGAGGCTCAGTCAACAATTATCATGATGATAGAGTCTCCCCTAGAAAGAATGACTCCAGTCAATTGAATGGTGCCAATTCTGTCTCAGAAGATGAAAATGAAGATCTTCTTGCTGACTTTATTGATGAAGACAGTCAACTTCCAAGTCGAAGTTCTAAGCCCCGTCATTCAAGATCTCACTCTTCACATGGTAATGATGAAGAGAGTACACAAACTGGATCGTCACTATGTCTTTTAAGGTGAATTGCTATACATTTTGTGTTAAAAAAAATCAATTATTGTTTACCATGTAATTTGTTCTATTACCATTTTTAGGGATTTAATGAGATATTGTGTCTTAAAATGTAAGGTCTATGGACAAATATGCAAGGCTTATGCAGAAATTAGAAGTAGTAAATGTTGAGTTCTTTAAGGTAGGGTATTTTGCATTTGCTTTACCTACTTTACACCCTTATGCTCTTTCCTTTCCTTATGCTATATTTTTTCCTCTACAATGTTTTTCCCTGATTCAGCATATTTTTTGCAGGGAATATGCCAGTTGTTTGAAATTTTTTTCTATTTTATATATGAAACATTTGGTCAGCAGAATACTAATTCAGGTGGAAAAAGCTCAGTTAACTCTCTTAATTGTAAGTGGCATAGTTTATTCATACTCAAAATTAGCGGCTAAAATCAATTTTAAATAGTTTAGTAATTAGTTAATGAATTTAATTTAATTGTGACATGCAGATTGCTTGAGGACAGCCTTATCTAGAATAAACCAAGATTGCGAGGAGTGGCTTAAGCCGCCCCACTCATCTTCACCAACATCAAGTTCGTCATTTGTACATGCAGAGTTGACACCTACAAATCCTCCAAATATGAATTTTGGTCACCCCTCGGGGATTGCTTTTAGTCTTAAGGTATTCATGTTTTTTTGGGAAAAAGTTTCGCACATGCTTTATGAAGAAAAATGTTTTCACGACTATAATTGTGATATCCTCTACTGTAAATTTCTTTCATTATCTATTCTTAGAATTTGGGATAGGCCTAACTCAGCCCTACACTTTTTCAAGTCATATCTGATCAAATGTGGGAATCTCAGCACCTATCGACGAATCGACAAAGTTAATTGATGTTTTTCCTTTCATTATTATTTTGGTAAATAAAATGCGGATATTAGGTGGGGATTTTTTTTACTTATATAAACTTAGCCCAGATGTAATACTATACTCAAATTTAGTTGAACAGATGTATATAATATCTGACTTTTCACAGCAACTTGCATCTTGTCCTATTAGCTTATGTGAAAAGGGGGCATCATCTCGGGTTAGAATGCGACTTTCAGTTTTTTGAAATGGAAAATGTTGAATTGTTAGTATTTTGTTGAGGGTGGAGATCTAACCCTCAACCTTCTTATCACTCCACTCCTTAACTCCCCTACTCCAGCCACCAAGTCAACCTTATCCTCTCTTATTCTATTAGTATTGTTCCTTGGAAGCTTAGGAATAAATGGAGTCATTTCTTGCTCCCAGCACGTAGGTTGACCCCCACTTCCTCTTTCCCATATTTTTTTTGTTATTGGAGTTTGCATGGCTTGTAAACTCTGATGTTTTCTTGACTTGTGTATTTCAGGTTTTGAATCAAAGATGATGTTGTGTATTGTATGTAATTTTGTTTTTATGTTTCAGGAAAGATGTGTGGCTGTTGACACTATATATCTTGTTGCTCGAATACTAAACAGATCCAAAGCTCACCTCCAATCAATGCTCTTGCAAAGTAATTCAACTGTACTTGAGGATTTCTATGTTCATCTGGTATGTGGAATCTTAATATTAAAATTGCAGTGGTTAAGTTCTTGAGGAAATTGCTATCGACAAATCTTATATCTTTTCTTTATTATTGACTTTTGAACCGATGGAATTGATCGAGGAAGATTTGAAACATTATGGATAGGACAAAGTTGAAATGCTAGTGATATTTACTGTGCTTGTCTAAGCTATTAAGTATTTATCCTGGAACAGGATGGAGTGAGAAAGCAGTGCTCTTCAAACTCCCCCTGCCCCTCCTAAAAAAGTTTCACGAGTTATCCCCACATCATTTGGATGTGAGAGTAATCCTTACTCATGTAAATCGGGCTGCACCCTACTAGAAAATGAATGCGAGTTGTAGAGGTCCATTTAACTGTTATGATGAATCTCATTACTATTTGATCCAAGCCTTGTTGAGCATATTTTTACATGTAATTAAGATGTCAGCTTCTAGTGGAATCATGTTTGGATTGTGAATATTTAATTGATATATTACTATTGGATTACTTATTTCTAGTTCATTCATTTTTTTAGCATTTAAGGTGAAAGCAAAGTATGGATGACAATGATTTTTAATATATAAGGATATCTTTAGGTGGATGCTGTACCAGATCTTATAGAGCATGTCCATCACACAACAGTAAGACTACTGCTGCACATCAATGGGTAAGACAAATGCACACCTTGCTAGGAGTGTATATTGTTGTTTTGGAAGTATTTCTAATGTACCGAGTTTTGTATTTTAGAATTGACATCCACCATTTGGGTCCTTTTTTGTTTCGCAAAACTACTTAAGGGCATTATTATAGTCAAATGAGCTTAATTTGAGAAGTATCTTTTATCATCTGGTTTGAACTATGAAAGTTATTTGTTAGGTGTAAAAAATATTTTCTTTTCCAAATATATTGATTTATATTATTTTTTGATTATGTGAATACTGTATTGACATTAATGATTCATTTTCATTTTTAGGTTTCCTTTAATTTAAAGGGGAAAGTTATTCAAAATAATTTATTTGTAAACATCTATTATGTTATATTTTAAAGGATGCAAAATTATGTTGTCAGATACAATGAAAGGATCGCGTCTTGCGTTGTGTCATATGTTGTTTGTAATTATCAGAAATTAGGGTGTTGTTCTTGATGCTCAAGTTTGTTAGTGAGCTCCTTAGTTTAAATTTTGGTCACTTTACCAACACTATTGATACCGGGTTTTAAAGTAGTAAAACCACCATTGTCAATCCACTTTTTTTTTTAGTATTTTCTATTTTTATTGCAAGGTCAAAAGGAGCAAACTTGATTATACTTAAATGTTTTGGTTTTCTAATTTTTAGTGAAATTCTTACAGGTATGTTGACCGTGTTGCCAATTGTAAATGGGAAGTAAAAGAACTTGGAATGGAGCATAATGGGTCTGTATTTTTTTTTTATCATCTTCATATTTAAGTGCCAAGTCATTCTTTTTCCTTATTATATTACTTTATTGGTAGCTTCTCATTTTATATCAAAGACAAACAACATATTGCATCGTGCACTAGTAAAAACTGTCATTCTTTGAGTTTGAACATGCCAAGGTGTTTGTAATATATGTGATCAAATTTAAGAGAATATCAATTTCCACACTCCTAGTGAATAGGTATTTGATTGGGGCTTGCAAACATTAGTACCAGATGATTTTAATGGCAATACTTGTATTGTTATTAATGTCTTATCATGTTGGTATGTATTTTATATATCATCTTACTGTCTGTGATGAGTCTTTGGGCCAGACAATATAACTTCGAAATTTGTTCCGATGGAATGGAATATAACAGTTTTTTTTTACTGAATGGAGTGTGTCAAAAATATCATAAAATATCATTTTTGGAGTATCGTAGTTTATTTCTGAGGATCATTTTAAAATTTTAGAGCACCTTTGCTTATATCTTTGGAATAGTTTTTATATCATCATCATCATTCTTTTCCTTTTATTGCTTATTTATAACCTCACAAATGTGACAAGATTTACCATTCCATTGTTTGAATATTTTAAAGACGGGATTGAGAATTTGACCTATTCTTTCTCATTCCCTCCAAATTGGACTGGAAAGGAAAGCGGTGTATTGGATGGAATAGGAAAGAATGCAATCCTTCATTTTCATTTCGACTCCATCCTATTTTAGTTAATATTGGATGGAAAGGAAAGAATGCAATCCTTCATTTTCATTTCGACTCCATCCTATTTTAATTAATATTGGATGGAAAGGAAAGAATGCATTCCTTCAATTTCATTTCAACTCCATGCTATTTTAATTAAATCGATCGATAGAACTTATTATGTTTATATTCCATCCCTTTCCATCATGCTTCTTTTCCACATAAATCTTATCTTTGAAATAAGCTGCATTGTTTCTGCTGTGCTTACTTAAATTGTATTGATAGGTATGTTGATTTGCTGCTGGGGGAGTTTAAGCACTTTAAAACACGGCTTGCTCATGGAGGAATTCGTAAAGAGGTATTGCTGTTATTCATTATCATGAAACAATACTCATCAAGTGAACTCGTAACAATTTATTAAAAACAATATAATTTTTTGTTTGAAAATCAGGCTTTTAAATTGCTTAGAAGTTAGAAGAATGCGTAAAAAATTGTTTAGAGGAAAAGCATAGAAAAGTAATTCTTAGTGTCTAAACATGACATTTGATTCGCAAATTCTGCTATTGTATATGTAGACTCAAGACACATTGTTGGACTATGGGCTTGACATTATTGCGGAAACTCTTGTGGAAGGACTTTCACGGGTTAAGAGATGTAACGATGAAGGACGAGCTCTAATGTCATTGGATCTGCAGGTTATTTCTTAGCTACAATAAAAAAAATCAGTGCTTTCAATAGTTTTTGGTTTTGAATTTTATGTGGTAGACTATTACTCCATTAATAATTGTAACAACCTAATTTAATCTTAATCTTTTGTAATTTAAATAGTTCATTTCTTAAAAAAAGTTAAGCTTTCAACCATATTTTATTTTCAGATCTTAATATGAATTTTAGTACTCCCTCCGTCCCAAATTGTATGACGTTTTGGGTATTTCACACATTAAGAAATACAATAAATATTGTGTGGAAAAGAGATATTATGAGTTGTTTTACAAAATTGTCCTCAATAAATAATATGGGAAAGATAAATGAAAGAATTGAAAAAAAAGAGTAATAAATAGTTAAGGTTATAATAGGAAAAGTAACATTAATGTTGCATTGGTATTGTAAAGCGACATATTTTGGGACAATTTTTTTCTAGAGCGACATACAATTTGGGACGGAGGGAGTATGAGTTTTGTATTGTTCCTGTTCCCTATACATCTGTTCTTTTGTTTCTTTTCCTTTTCTGTTTTTTCTCTTTTTTAATCAACAGATCTCGTTGCATATGATGCCGAGTTGTAGATGTTGATCAATAAATTGAATGTTCCTCCAGTAATTCTTGTTTTCCTCCCTTGGTTGTTGATTTCTATCTTTCCACCTTTTAGGTTTTGATAAATGGGCTAAAGCATTTTGCTTCGTTGAATGTGAAATCCAAGCTACAAATGGTTGAAGCTTTCATTAAGGTAAGGGACTATGGACATAGGAACATATTCCTACTACACTGTTTGCAAATACTGATGAGTTTTGGTTACATAGTAGAAATAGTTTGGGTGTTGCTGCCTGACCAGTTCTATAAATTGGGGGTCTTGTATGTTTGAAAGTTCCATTATATTGAATGCAATAAGCATTTTTTTTATCACTTACGAACACCTTTCCCTTCGACTTTTAAACTAGGCTTACTACCTTCCGGAGACAGAATATGTGCACTGGGCACGTGGGCACCCGGTAAGAATAGCTCCTTCTCTGCAGCATCATTAAATTGTCTGATAACTGATTTCATACATGCATCACTATACTGTGTGATCACTTCGGTCTTAACCAAACATCCCACCCTTTGCAGGAATACAGTAAAAGCCAGGTTGTAGGATTGGTCAACCTTGTTGCTTCTATGAAAGGTTGGAAGAGGAAAACCAGGTTGGAAGTACTGGAAAAGATTGAGTGAGCAAGTAGGTTTCATTTGTTGTGTATTTAGGCATATAGAATCTTCTGCTCCTTTTCCCCGTCCTCTTTCATTTTTGGCAGAGCTTCGTGTAAAGGTAGTGTATATTGCATGGTTATTGATCCCTATTATTTAACATCTTACAAATCCGTGCTTCCGGTGTCTTGTAGATAGTCCTTTGAAAATAAGTTGTAATTGTACAATAATTTCCTTTTTTACGTTTTACATAACCTCAAGTAACTCTGATCAATCCCGTCTACTCTCTCTCTAAATCGTCCCCGTCCCTCAATTATTATTCATTAAGAATAAAAATGCAACACAATCTGCACGATTCTCTACGTCGAACATTTGTGTTGTAATGGATTTCGTGATATTATGTATTGGCATTACTAATGCAATTCAACGTTCCCATTATAGGTAGATAGTGTAGTGCACATACTTGCTGTGTTGCCCCATCTATTTCATTCCCCCCAATATTTAACTCGCTCTCTTTAGCAAACATTGGCACGGAGAGAATGGGAGAGCATGTGAATGTTCAACTTTCATGAGTGTTTATGTGGGATTCAGTACTTTCCATTTTATGTCAATCGACCAACGAGAATCGAGAGAATGGAGAGAGCCTAAGAAAGGAAAGCGGTATGGAGAAGCAAGGGAAGACAAAAATATAATGTATACACACGAGAGGTCAAACTAATGTTTAACATTTATTCTGTTGTAGTGTTCAATAACATTTTGCATATTCAAAATTTATCATCTAATTGAAATTTACTATTATATAAATCATAACTTCAAAATTTTATGCCAATATAAAATTATTTAATGTCATTAGATTAAGGTAAATTTTACAGATATGAACAGTAGCATCCAATGTGGGTTTAAGATATCTATTAAGGAGACACCAAAATATATCTTTCCAGTCCACCGAATGTTTTGGCATGCTAATAATTTATCTAAAGAATGAAATTGGGGTCCACAAATGATTCTAACAACTAACATTAATAATTTGCTCAAAAAAATTAACATTAATAATGAGATAAGATGTAAAATAACATAAATGGATCACATGTTTCCTCTCAATTATTAAAGTTTAAAACTGCAGTTGTTATTTTTTCCATTGAAAATAACATCATCTCCAATCCAGGCATTATGGCACATGATGATAATTGGAAGTTGAATATTTTAATGTGGAATCTCTTGCCATTCCAATAACAAACTAAAAATGTCCTCAATTTATATCTAATTAAATTAGCTTATATATTCGCAGCTCTGCCGACAGAGTAAACTTTTAAAGATAAAGACATCCCTCCAAATAAATTCTCAATTTATTATTTAGAAATCCTTATACACACTTCCAGTTCACTAAGCCAATTCATTGTATTACTTAATTCAGATAAATTTGGGCTAAATAAGAACCTATGGCATAGCAATTATAGTCCCATGGCATTGCCACTAAAGCTAATCACGGGAAATTATAGGCTTTTGACAATGTGATTGATGGTATTCTTTGATGTTGAAGTTTTCTTCTTTTGGGGGGTTGGGTATATGTCATTTATCAACACTTTGTATTAAGCTCCAAAATTTCGGAATGTCATATACCTTAATGACAATTTTTGTTGCAGGTCATTAAGATTTGTGGCTGGACAAATTTAATCGTTAGGAGCATTTACAATAGAGCTCCTATTTTAAGTGTTTAAGTAAGTCATGTATTATACATATTATTACGTAATATGCACTATATAGCAATATATTTTATTTTTTTTACCAACCCTCCGTTCCATATTAAATGACACAGTTGACTTTGTCACACATACCAATGCACAATTTTGATCTTGAATAACTTTACTAATCTCTTAGAAAAAATTATAAAAATTTGATATTTTGAAAATATTCATAGAGACGAATTCAACGATATCTTATATAATATTATTTATTTTTGTATATTAATAGTAAAAACGATCAAAGTATATTAAGTTAATAATGCACCAATACACAATTTTGATCTTGAATAACTTTACTAATCTCTTAGAAAAAATTATAAAAATTTGATATTTTGAAAATATTCATAGAGACGACTTCAACGATATCTTATATAATATTATTTATCTTTGTATATTAATAATAAAATACGATCAAAATATATTAATTTAATAATGCATATTTTTAAATAGGTCATCTATTACAAAATGGAGGGAGCATCAAATATTTGCTGATCATTTTATTTCGGTAAAATATAATTTATTAAATAGAGTCCTTAAAAAGTGAAAAGAGAGATTGTGTAACTAAAACAAGCATTCTCTTTACGCAAACTTTTCACTCTGCATGTGCCTATTTAGCTTAAATAATAAATAGATCACCCACCATCATTTTTGAGAAAAATCTTTATCAAGGGCCAAAAGGCATTATTACGTGGGATAGTCATCATTATGTCACCAACAATCCACCTCTGAAAAAGTATATCTACTCATGAATGTCATTGGATCTAACTCCTTATTTCAACCATAAAAAACAATACACTTGTTAAGAAATTTTAAATGAAAATTTTATTTTAAAAATTGTATATTCATCACATTTAAACTTTAAAAACCAACTTTTTTTTATAAAAAAATATTTCCTTTTTTAAATTTTAATTAAATCTTAAAGGCCACATTTTTTTGAGAAAAAATCTTTAAAGGTCACTTATTAGTTAACATGATCCAATAATTTATTTTATTTGCTATTATTTAGAAAACAGGGACCTGGAAGAATGACTAAAATCAGAAGAAAAAGTCAATTTTATATACTAATAATAATAAGGACAAGGAACAAGAATGACAATATAAAAATAAACAATAAATAACACCCTGCAATTCTTTTCCTGATCCTTTTTGCAGTGTTTGCTTGTTGACTCTTTCTTACTTAATCAACAATGAATTCTCTATCATGAACGCAATTTAATTTATTCTACTAATAATTTTCCTTTTCTATGCATAACTTCATTAGTTCATGTAGCTGGTGATTGTATAATTGAAGCTATCATTTGTAATGAAACACAAGGTTGATCATTGGGTACCTACAGCAGCAAGAAAACAAATCATAAATAAATGTACTATTCACTTTAGTCCTTATGAGTTATGAGACAAGAAAATGAAACATAGTCAGAAGAAAGATACATTATCTTGTTACAACAAAACAAAATGAAACAAATCATAAATTATTGTACTGCTCAGAAGTTAGCATTTCCTTATTTTTTTTCTTTTTATTGAAGAGACAGTAACTAGGAACCTGACCATAATGTTTCCCCACAAGGTAAACACACGGTCACTGGTCAGCATCCCATTTAAAAATCAATGGTGGTACATACTCATTATAAATGCATCTACTTTACTTTGACACTTTCTTTATTCCATCTTTCTTGCATTATTTTCAGTACCTTCTGATTTTCATATCTAAAATATTGAAAAAAAAGCTTTTACACTGCGATGCATCGCACGGATACTTTTGATTAAAGATGAGTTTAATGTCCGACATATGTTGTGGATGATACTAACATTTAAGATTACATTAAATTATGTCATGTTTTCAAAAATTTATGTGTCAGTATTGTGTCTGGTGTTCATGTTTCATAACTTTTTTTTTTTTGCGATACTCCAAGGCAAGAATTTCACTTTGGTGACATTGAGTTTTGATGATATTAGCTCTATCTCACCTTGGTGCTTTACTTATTAATCATTCTCTCTTCACTAAAGTTATCAATGTCACAAAAACTCAATGTCACCGCAAGTATTTTGAAAAATAATACTTGTTTCTCACACCAAAACTCAATGGTACACATCACAAAAATGTAGTACTATTATTTTAATGTGGCGTTCTTTTTCTAAAAAAAACAAACATGAAAAATAAGAGAATTTTATCTTATTCAATACGTATCAGACACTAAATATGAATACATTTCACATGTGATTCAAACTTAGTTTGTTGCATTTTAAGAATCTAACCCCTTGTGTAGTTAGACCGACCCTTTTTGCTCAGAGAGTTTTTTAATGAGACCTAAAAAGAAACCGTAATTATAGGATTTTAAAATTTATCCTTTGATAGCAACAGATGATTGAACTGTTAAAAGTGTGAAATCCTAAGATGGTCCTCATTAAGCAATGAAGGTACACCCCCCCTTAAAAGATCTTCCACATTTCTAAATTTATTAATAGTAACTAGAGTAAAACTGAAACAAGTAAAAGAAATATAAAGAACAATACCTTAAAAACTAAAATTCAAATAACTACCGTGAAAAAAGAAGATAAGAATTACCAATATTTTTAGATGCTAAAAACAAAAACTAAATCCAAGTCACATGAACCTATACTATATATAGTACTTCATTATTTAAACTTATAGGTCCAACATATATATTTATAGATGATATGGAATAGACAAGTCAATTTTGTTAGATTAGATGTTACAATGTTAGTACTATTGCTTCAATGAATGAAAAATATGCATAGTTGTTTTAGTGATGATTGGTGTAGACTTACAAAATGACCAGCTCCAAGAATCCAATAGAATTGTAGGTTTTTGTATGACTTGAAAAATCCTTTGGTCGATTTGTCTTTTCCACAGTAGAGGGGTGTTCTGTCTTTACCCAAGAAACTTTTTAGCCCTTCCCACCTACGGAACAAAGAAAGAAGATTGAGTACATAATATGAAACTTTGAACAAGTCTACCCGGATCGAAGATCGAATCGGTGTGTCGAATTATAGGTTAAGTAGTTCGATTAGTATAATTACAGTGTGATTAATAAATAATTATTAAAAACAACTTTATAAAATATCGATTGAACTAATCAAATGATACATTAGTTTTTGATTGAACGAACTGACTGGTCTGATCCGATTTTTATAACATTGCTGCGAAGTAAAGAGAGATAGAGAAAGAAAAAAAATGCATACTTAAGTTTCCTAACCCAAGCTTCAGTCCCTTTGGTAGCACAAATCAGATCAACCTATAATAATCAAAGTATTATGTTATTTCTTATATTAAAAAACACATCAAATAAAAGTATCATATGATTAAACGTAAAGAAAAATCAAGATTGTGACATTAGTCAAACAAGAAAATTTATTACTTTAAGACCAAGTCAACATGTCCAATAGTATCTTATTCATTTTGCTCTTATTATTATCGAAACTAACTGTAGTATAAAGTGACTCTTACTTGTCCATTGTACACAGTAACATTGACTCCTTTAACCAGTAGCTGGTCAACCTGTAAATGTTAAAATTATATTAAATTAATGACATCAATTATCCAAGCTTATAATTAAAATAAAACCATAGTTTAAAAAAAAAAAAAATCTTCATACCTCATCAATTCTTGGCTTCATAAAATCACCTTCAAGATAAGTGAAAACTTCATTGGACTGCCCTCCCCATCTATAATCCAAATATAGAGTGGTTAAGCAATCATTTTTCATGGATTTTTTGCAATGAAATTATGAACAAAATTTTTCATTCATGGTTAAAGAATTATTGGACTTACGTGACATTCTCAGGGATGATTTTTAACTTCTTCTTTATAACACCATTTAGTAAAGTGCCAAGTTTATCATCACCACCAGGAGAAGAAGACCTTGTCCTTAAGGAAGTAAGATACTTGGAATACCTCTTCCTTGATCTTTCTTTTAATAATCCCACTGCCATTGCTGATATGTCTGAACCACTTCCCGCATCGACTAAGAAATTGTAAAAATCCTATTTCAACCAAAAATTTAAGAATTTTTACTTAGGAGGTCTGATACACTATCAGACACGACACCGATACTTAAACACCAGTAATAATTTGAGAAAATGCAAATAATTGAATGTGATCATATTTCTCTGAGTTGTGCTGTATCGGACACCAAATACACCTTGATCTAAAGTGTTGGTGCGGAGCAATAGTGTAGACTTAATATATAAGAGAACTCAATTATGAGATAAATTGAAGTTAAATGAAAATTACCACATTGTTGCTGCTTTTTGAAATCTCACCCTCAAGTTCACTCCATGAGTCAGTTGCATCATTAAATTTACCATCTTCAAGTTGCTTCTTGATCCTCAGAGCAATACTGATCTCCAAAATGAATTTGTTAGATAAAAGAGAAAATGACCATTCTATAGATTATAGATTCATAAATTTTGCTCTAAATTTTCTAATTGAGAAGATGGGAAACATATTTACTTGTTTGATTTTTCCAGTCCATTATCATCAAGTCTCGAGACGTCTTTGAGGAGAGGACCCCATGACAACTGCAAATTCAGATCAAGTATGAAACATGTGAAAATTCAAAAAGTTTTAGATTTACCATCCGCAAACCGTGTTACAACTACAATTACGGACACATTTGTCTGCATTTTACCACAATATAAAGGTTCGCAGTGTAACCATAACTGCAATAATAAACTTATTGGTGTACCAATTCTATTACTTACCACAAAATCTTCTGGTGAGATCCAACTATCTCCTAATGCCACACCTACATAAGAAAAAGTTTCCCAAAATCATACTTTTTCTTTAAGGTATTATGTTTTAAAAATAGTTTAATACAAAAGGGTCCATCATTTCCTAACTAACACAGAAAAGAAAAAGTAATTGCTTTCATTAACCATAAATTGAAATAAGATCAATCTGAGATCTGAAATCTGAAGATTCTCACCTCCAAGTGTAAGTTTCAATTTCTTGTCTTCAATAGCTTTAAGAGCAGATAATCCAAGAGTGACAGCAAATTTGCCACCATAAGACTCTGCCACAATGTATAAAGGACTCTTTTGAAGGTTTTCATCTTTATTAAATAATTTAATCAACAATGTTGTTAAATCTGTGGCTGCTTCATCATCTGTTTTCACATAAAGTTTCTCATCCTCCACAAAACTGTATCCTGTTCCAACTGGATTGTCCTGTGTAATCATATGACAATCACATAGTCAAAAAGAAGATTTTAATTTCGATACATCGTCACCGTAACAAGTTTTACTCTTTCAACTAATCACAATAAATGATACCGTGGACGGACAATGTAAAAAATATTTAAATGTGACTTTAGAGATAGTTATGATTAAAATCAAATATTTTTAATGACCTGACGAATCGACGACGTAAAAAATCTTTACACTTGCAACTTATATGAATTAAATTCAAAGAAACAAAAAGTCTAAAAGTAAATGCTACAGCAAAAAGAAAAAAAGCACTTTTCATGATGATGGATGAGCTGTGACATGACCAATTACCACAAACAAGAGATCTCCTTTCAACAACCATGTTGAATTCCTTGGCTTCAAGCTGGTATCCAAAGGTCCAACCTCTTCAAAATTTCCAATCCCAACACCTGAAGCACCCTATCCAATGATATGAAAATCTCATTCATTATACACAAACACAGAAAATGAATAGTTGTTATTTTGTTCAGAATTATCAAGATTTAATCAATGAAGCCATGAGTCCTGGTGTCGGATACACATCGGTGTCAAGCACCGACACATATGATTACATAGAATTATGTTATTTTCTAGATTATTATCGATGTCAACATGTGTATCGGTACTTCAAAGGATTTATTAATTTCAATGAACCAATCAAATCAAGTAATACTTACAGGGCCACCCTGCAACCAAAGAATTATTGGCCATGGCTTTGAAGAATCTTCCACTCTGTATGGACTTTTATAATGCCACCAAAACATGTGTGCTTCTGCAATAACAATAACAATAATAATATTAATATCATATAACATAACATAACAAATAAAAATGAAATTCTACTATTCTTTTTTCCATAACAGAAAAGACTTACTAGGTCTAACTTGAACATAACCCCATTCTTCTGATCCATCTTGGTTTTTGAAAGCTGTAACGTTTTGTAGAAGAAAAAATGATGAAAGGAAGAGAAAAATGATGGGAAAAGGAAGAAGTTTTTCCATTTTTTGAAGGAAAAAGAAGAGAGAATAGTGAATTATGAGTGAAGAGAAGTAAAAGAATGAAAAGGGTATTGGTTTATATATAGTAGAGAATTGAGTGAAATATGAGAAGAGTGTGTTTTGTCAGTGTATGAAACTGAATATTGACGCAATGATACGGACAGAAAGATTGATATATACGCTGCCAGTGCTAAGGACAGAGGATATGAATGAAGACAGAGTAAAAGTAGTGAATTTAAGTTAGTGTGCGTGTGAGTAGGTTTTTTAGTTTGCTTGTAGATAGTTACCAAGTTAACCATGCGTGTCAAGTGTTTTACACTGTCAAAGACGTGCACGGACATCGGACACCAACACTTATACGTCGATACTGATAATAATATAATAAAGTGACATCATTCAACGAAAATATATATTAGTATTATGATGATGTCGGATACGATGTATATCAGACATTGGGATACGTCTAATACGAGGTTGTGTTTCATAGG
The DNA here is from genome assembly GCA_946800305.1 of Medicago arabica. Classification (NCBI taxonomy): domain Eukaryota; kingdom Viridiplantae; phylum Streptophyta; class Magnoliopsida; order Fabales; family Fabaceae; genus Medicago; species Medicago arabica. The sequence continues at coordinate 37,585,054 of OX326964.1, forward strand.
TTTTGAAATATGGGAAATAATTTAATGATGGAAAAGATCATCATCTTTAAAATTACAAACTTCATTTTTAATATTTAAAATATGCATATCATCGTATTTTAGATCATATATTTGATGAGAGATTATAACTTCAAATATTAAAATAGAGAGACCATATATACCATTAAGCCTATAAATTATAATATTTGAAAGTGTGTATCTTATGTTAATTATTTCGATCCATACATGTTTTCAATTAATTACTCTGGTTCTAAAATATGTTTGTTAGTGACCAATTTCATTCATAAAATTAGAGAATAAGGTAATTTGGTGGAGAAATATACATATTTAAGTGGTAAGGATATCATGAACTCAACTCTCCTTTCAAACAAAAATAACAAATAACAACTAACATTGGCTAATTATTTTAATTTTTCAAAAAGAAGAGTTATTTTAAAAAAATTAATCCATAAAAATACTACACTTAAGATATTTACAATTTTGATAAATGTAAGAACTATCGTGCTTCAAATATTAAGATCAAACTGACTTTGTCACTTGCAATTTAGATGTGTGTTAGTGTGGGAGAGTTTGATAGGTCTTTCACCGTGCGAGAGTGAGCTTGTGGTTAGACATGGTTGTAAAGTAAAATAACTTTAATGATTTAACTATTTTTTTTTTACTATTAAAAATTACTAGTTGATATCTAGGGTGTTTTTAGGTGGTTTGACCGTTTGAGTCATTTTGAAGAAAAAATTCACACGATTTTTTTAGGAATTGGACGCCCAATATTAACAAAAACTAGATTAACGTAATATTCCAAAACTAATTAAAAATAAATAAGTCTTAAAATATATACCTTTTTTGAGGATTTGACACCCAATACTTGAAATGGTAAAAATCTTTACATGGTGAATTGAATTTATTTCACTATCTTATATAAGTATTTAATTTAACTCCCGTCAAAGGGGATTCATGTATCTATTTTTTTTATTAAGTACATCATTTGGTCACTATTACAAATAAGAATGTATTTTTTTAGATTTATTTGATAAATTATGTATGTAGTCTATCTTATAAACCACATACAATATTTATTGAATGAACTAAAATATGAACTTTTGCTTATAATGGTAATTAGATGGTGTATTTAATTAAAACTAAAATAACATTGGTGACCATTTTATAACGTCTATAAGTCGATTTAAAGTTAAGCTCGTACTACTGAGTTAACATTTCAAGTGTCGATAAATGTATTTGTTTACAGTTAAAATTAATTAAGTTGTTAGCCGAAAATGACAAACAATAGAATTTAGGGTCAACAAAATCCCTTTAACCAAATGAAGGATAGTCGAATCCAAGACAACCAAATATATGTGAATCTTGTAGGTGAGAAAAACACAAGAATGGATATGGGTGAATTGTGTTGGCTTTTTCTAAAAATCTTTTAAGTGTTTAAACAAAACAAAACAAATGGATAATCAGATATAGAGAAAGAAGACAACACAAGAAAATTATATGGGTTCATCCCATAATCTGAGGTTAGTTTAGCCCCTTTGTAATTCCAAGTGTTTTTTTTCACTATAATCACACATGATTACAATTGCTCAAAACCATAAGTTTAAGTCTTCCCTGTCTCACACAAGAGAACCTGTACAATCAAAGTTTATCAAATAAAATTTGCCAGAGTCACCCAGACTACTTATGTGTCCTTTAGAACATGCTTCCTTCAAAGCTTGTTCTCATCAGAGTCTTCGAGGCTTGATGCATCTTCTAATCAAAGCTTTAACTTTTGTTGACCTTTCTTCCGATCATCTTTTAAGTCTTCAGAAGTTTTCAATGCTTCTTTTTGAGTGCCAAAATGTTTTCCTTTGTACTCAGAGGTTGGAGTATCATAATCAAAACTTAACTTTCAAGTCAGAATATAATTATATGGTCCTACGCACTTGAACACACATTAGAGTATTCAATTGTTTTTTCATACATTGTTATCCTCAAAGCCTTATAAACATTGTTCTGATACCCACATTGGTTTAACAAATCTTACTCAAGTCCACCAAGATTCACATAGGCAGTAGGATTACCATAAAGTAGTCAAACTCAAACGCATGTGGAACTTGAAAATCCAACATTTTGCCGGTGTTCCATAATTGCAACGCCACAAACCAAAGTTGTTATCTTCACGGAGGCATTTTACGTGACAATATAACATGTATAAATAAGGAAAATGAAAAAAAAGCATTGTGATGGGGGGAACCATATGAAACGTGGGTGGTCAACATTATCCCAACAACATGAAGAAGTGCAATTGCCCGCGAGAATAGGCAAACGAGGTTGTATTTTGTAGACACGTTGTATTTGTCAGTATGACTAGTTTTATCTATAACTATCACAGTTCTACATTTCATTCAACACATAATATAAATCAAACCAGTTTATTTTCTCAAATTTATCCTTTCTCTTTTTACACGTTGTTTACCATACTTAACATTCTTTCGAGGAGTTAAAGGGCCCATATCTAAGGGAAAGAGTTTCTTCCTCAGCGTAATTGTTTAAAGCACAAAAAGAATCAAAACTAAGAGCTATTATCAAATCACTTGGCAATCTTTCAAGTTTGACAACAAATTTTTCGTGCCCAGTGCGACATTATTGCCGATATAACTAAAAAAAACAATTTTCCAAGTCACAATTAGCTTGCATTATGGAGGAAGTCGTAGCTGCATGGACCAAACACCGACTTTAGCAACAAAGAGGTAATTCCCTCATAAAGCTAATGATCCACCAAAAACATTGGGAATGGCTACTTCATTTCTTATTCCCAATGATTATAGAAATGGTTTGATTGATATACTCGAACAACGAGTGGTAAAGATCACATCATTTATCAGGCAACATATTGATATGGAGATACATTGAATCATGTATCAGGTTTCTCAATAACTTGATAACATTTTTAAACTCATAGTTCATAATGAGGTTCAACAAGCCAAGGAGTTGGAGGGAAAATGAGGTGATTCAGATGAGAATTATGTAAATTCCATTATTCAAGGAATTAATATGGAACCAAGTTCGGACAGGCGTTGAAATCCAAAGCCATCCGATCATTTCTATAACAGGACCTTCACACACTCAATTGAATCTTATACAATTAACACCTTTAATTCCTTCAAATTCCTAGGATAATACTTTTACCACCTATAACCATGGGGGAAAACCTATGGCAAATGATATGTAAAATCAGGCTTACCTTCAATTTGGATAGGTACATAAAATTAGGAGCCCACCTAACGCAATGTAAGAAACTATGTCACAAGTTTCATCTTACAACAACATTGTACATGTGAACAACATGTCTTGCACTGGAGGACATGTCTTTGGCCTAGTAGTAGGAACACAAAGACCAAGTGTTGGTTGTTCAACTTAATTAAAATGGGAATATTACCCACATGGATCGAATAATCCAACAATACACATTCAAACTCATATCAAGCCTTAACATGTTCAAATTAAGAAGACTAGTTAATGGTTATAATGGTGAGCAGACATGGATTACAAATCCACCTTTCAAGTATAAAACTCCTATAATACTAGGGAATCCTTTGAGAAATTATGTTGAAATAAACCAAGAACATCAATGCAGGAATATGCCACCGCAAGCTTGGCATAAACAAGACTTCTAAAATCCCACCAAAAATATGTGGCACCAACTAGATGCAACTAAGGCTAAATATCTTGAACAACAGAGGTTGGATCCCAACCTCATAACCGATAGTATCAAGAGGAACTTTGTGATAAATTTAAAATTCATGAATAGACTTATGTATAAGAAATCTTATCCTGAGAGAGGATAGTTTAAGCCTTATAAGTTTTTTTTTTTACATTTAAACTTAGAACTTGTATCGTGCCATTTATTTATAATATAAGGTATTTAATTATTATGTTTATTTTAATGTAATAAAGTATATAGAATAATTAGTTAATTTAATGAAACATTAAGTATGACTTAATCGTGAGACCTCCATTAAACATAAAGACATTATTCTTAAAGTATCCACGGTTAATCCTTACTATGAAATTGGACAATAGTAATGCATATAGTATACTATGTGAGTATACCGATGACCATATCTGTCGGGTCATAGATATGAGATATCAAGTCTTCATATATGTATGAATATTAGAAGCAATATTTATATTAGATTGACTCTTTGACCTAAAACTATTATGGTTTGTACTTGAGGAGTCGAAATCTTTATGTCGTCAAATGTTGTATGTAACAAAATGATTATACAATCGATTAACTAGGCACTTCAAGATTCATGCGGAAGTACATATTTGATCTAGATGATATTTTCATGTTCTCCATAACAAAAGTAATATATAGACCCCTTGATAGAGTATGGTTGTAAAATGCATGATCGTACTGAAATAAGTCAATATAAAATATTTGTCTTATTTGTTGTTACTAAGTATACTTCAAAATCAAAGAATGTAATATTTGAACTATACAAGAAAATAAACTAGTGAAATAGGTTTGGAAGCCCAAAATCGGATCCGGGTTCCAAAAAAAATTGCGGAAAAATTTACGTGACTTTACTCAATATTGACCCTTGGTTTAATCTCATGGTTCAAATTTTGACACATGTACCGACTTGTTTTGTTTTAAAAGACAAAAAAACATAAGATCCATTTCCAAAAGCCCAATACCCAATCATACGACCCATATTCATGACACATCACCCCTTCTACAAACCACCGCCTTCAGACCTCCGACGACCGTCGTGTGCTGTCTTCCTTTTCTCAAATTTGTGAGATACCCACCACACCAAACCTGTCGACCCAATAACTGTGTCGACCCACCGTGCTTCAATCTGCCGCCACCATTGTGACTCTGATCAACGTCGTCGTCACACCTCTCGCCGCTAGTTTAGATCCGCACTTTTCCTTTTCTTTTCGTTTTTATTTCTATTTTTTAATTGAGTTTTTCTTATCTTTTGTTTCCATGTTCCAAGATTTGTTTTTCGTATTTCGACACTGTGATAAGATTGGGGATAATTTTCAATTGATGGTTCATTTGATCAATTTTGAGCGTGTTCCAATTATAATGGTTCTGAATTAGTATGTTGGTTATGAATTTTACCTTTCATATGTGTATCGAGTTGACAAATGCTAAGAGGCAACACACCGACATGGTTCTGGTTTTATGTTTTTGGCTTTCAACACCACCACATTGTGCAGAATATTATGCTCTAAGATTAGGGACCAATTTTGACGGTGTACCCATTATGTTGGTTTTGATTTTGTATGTCGGTGGTCCTGAATTTTGCCTTTCATATGTGTATTAAGTTGACAAATGATAAAAGGCAACACACCACTATGTGGATGTGGTTATGGTTTTCTATTTCTTGCTTTCAACACCAAACTGTACAATATTTGATAAATGCTAATAGAAACCACAAGATACAACAACATTGATACTTTATGATTTTGATGCAAAGGCAAGGTGATCAAGATCACTGTGCAGAATTTAATGCTTTAAGATTTGAGATTGTGAAATAATATATTAGGATGTTGCAAAGTAGATACAAAAAGCATTGTATTAAATCACTGCATCATAATTATGTAATGAATTGAATCTATACACTGTGTAAAAAAAATCTTCTTTTATAATTTTGTAACTTATTTTGGGATATATTGAATTGAGGTGACATTTAGGGTGGGTGAGGGAAAAATTCTCCATCATAGGAAAATATTTTTTTAACCATTAGATCAAAATAAGAGCACCCTATTATCAAACGCTTTCAACACTAAATTACACTTCCACATTCTTTCTCTCTCCTCCATCCTATCACACTCACCCTCTCACCATTTTTCTGATTCTGAACCCAACATATATCTGAAAAATGATGAAATTAAATCAGCAAGAGAAGACAACCTGTTTTTTTAATTTAATCTTGATTTTAACAAGCATTAGCCATGAAAATGACGAGAGGAAGAATATAGAATGAACGGTCACCGTCACATCGACACGGAAAGGAAGACAACAATAGTGAGATGAGGTTGTGCGCGATGGAGGAAGAGCCCCACCAATGGGACAGACAGAGAGGGGCGGCTGCGATGGTGGCGAGAGGAAAAGGGAGAGGCAACCATGGAGATTGATGAGAGGAAGATAAATGGAGCAGACATTTCAAACATGTATTAGAATGATGAAGAAAGCAAAACATGCGTTTTATGACAAGATTGATTCAAGATGTTAATTTTTAATTAGATCAAAGGAAGAGATTTGATGAGATATTCTGCACGGTGGTTGTTGGAAATGGGATTGGAGAGTTAATGACATAGTGGTGGTGAGTCATGGAGGTTGAAGACATGTCATAAAAAATACAATGTGGAGAGACCATAATAAAATATGCGCTCCTTTCTAATCTAATGGTAGAAAATAACTTACCCATAGTGGACTTTTTCCCCTTCCCACCCTAAATGACACCATGAATTGAAGTTATGTATAATTTTTTGTTTTCTATGAATACTTCTAATGAATTGTATAACACTTGAGAACATAATTTGCATAATTATCATTGAGAATGCACAAAATATTTATATTTTCTAATTCTTCAAACACCAAATTCATCTAGTGATATATATATATATCGAGGGTTATACAAAAAGTTATTAACACTAAAATAACCTGCCCAAAATATTAAAATTTCAAATTCAGCTCCAAATTACAAAAAAGATAGCCTAAATTACAGCTCCAATCAGTGTAATGTTGCAATGTTTGTCTCATTGAGTGGTATCTGCATTATAAAAAAAGACTAATTAATATCATCATAAATGTAAATGTAAGGATAATCACTTTTCAAATGATGAATAAATTACCATCAAATATGTTGTTAAGCTAAATTGAGTCCCTTGTGTTTGTCGTGGCTCATAAGCTGGAGGTGCCGAACAAGACACTTCATCAAACATATATAGACTTGAGAGACTTGAAAACGTTGTCGCTCTCTTGGTGGAACTTTTTTTTTTTTTGGAACAGATTTCCGCTCAACCCAACTCTTATGTCGCTTTTGCGATGGTCTTTTTGCGCCATGTCGTTTCTTGAATACCGTTGGTTCCCTAGAACCATTACTGAAACATGTTGGGTTATCATTGTCATGAATGTCGTTGTCTTTTGCTTGTGACTGACGTTTCATTATTTCCTTATGCGTGACATCTACACAATCTTCAACAATTTTGAGATCCTCCTCACAAGGTGATGTCTCAACTGCAACTTTTGTGAAATTTGAGACAACATGTCTATACCTTCGTGTTCTAGACAGCTTTGGATCTCCTTCAACCGTCTTCCCCCTAACATCTTTCAAAACGCCACTTCAAGCTTCTCTTGTCCACCTTCTTAAAATACACTTCTCATGAATAACTTTAACATCATTTGCTTCAATCACTTTAAATGCATGTGAGCAAAGTATGACAAATGTCTAAAACTTTTGATAACTAAAAACAATGGAGGTTGAACGCGGTCAAATGACTTGGAAGGTTCCCCATTGTAATGACATATTCACATAAAGATTCAGACTCTTTGTTCTTTGATATCGATAAAGATAAGAACAACTTAAACTTGTTTTGAAATAATTCAATTATAATGTGTGTGTGTGTGTGTGTGTGTGTGTACTTTGTATCAGTATTGGTGACATCTCATATCAATTCGTTCCCTCTTTTCTCTTCAACAACCCGTTTGAAATGTTTGAAGAATTGCATAATTTCCAAATTCAGTTGCATACAAGATTTGAAGTAAGCATTCAAACTTTCACTGATTTGAGTACTTCGCATGCCAAGTGTTAATGCTTTCTTCATATCACATTAAGCTTTTTTTTTTAATAGCATAAACTGATTTGATCCAGTTCTTATCATGAACATCATATTTGTTGACTAATTTGATCCAAGCTGCTTCAAAATCAGCTTCAATGTCAATATCATACATGCACTTCTTGAAATCTCTTAAAAAATAATTTCCTCCCTCCATCTTGTTTCCAAGGTGTTTAATTCCATTTTGACACAAGTGCCAAGTGCCTAAACCATGGCGAGTCTCGGGCATCACTTCAGCAAGTGCACTGGCCATTGTTGAATCTTGGCCAGTGAAGACAATCCTTGTTTTTTTTTATTGTTGTGTGCTTATAAGAATGTATCAAACAACCACTTAAATGAATCAGTTGTCTCATCATATAGTAGTGATGCACCAAAAATGACTAAACCCCTGTAGTGGTTAACACCAGAAAATAAAGCAAGCGGTATATTCGCATGATTGGTACAATATGTAGTGTCTAATGACAGAACATCACCAAAAAACCCTTAATTCAAAATCACATTTGCATCACACCAAAACACATTTGTCATCTGTTCTTCTATATCCATCTAATATGCATGAAAGACAGATGGATTCTCCAATAATTGTTGCTGAAAATATTGTGAAATACATCCAGCTTCGCCGTACGCCATACTTCTTTATCTTCTTTTACTGATGTAATTTTTTACATCCACTCATGTAAATCCAACATTTGATCTATGTCCTGTATGTGTGCTCATAAGTTAAAATGTTGACTTTTGCCTTAATCCAGAATCATTAGCCAAATCAATCTCATGTGTGTGTACTTCGGTTATCTTTCAATGTGATGCAAGCATGTGTGTTGTCTCTTGAGATTGCATCTCATGGTTATGCTTCTCTTCAAATTCATGGATGACCAACTTTCCATCATAACATGTAAGTGTGATTTTTGCATTGCAATCTGTTATAGTCTCGACTTTGTGTTTGCTAACAAAAATATCTGCTTTATTCTTTTGAAGCCCTTCCTTACAACAAACAAATCTACGTGACGATACAATCCATCTTTTTGTTCACATAACATATTCTAATTCCAAAGCCAACACATGCACAATAAGCAAGCCAAAATTGACGAACTTCATCTTTTTTGTTCACATAACATATTCTAATTCCAAAGCCAACACGTGCACAATAAGCAAGCCAAAATTGACGAACTTCATCTATATTGTCAAATTTCATTCCAACCCTTAGCTTCCAATCAACATTTACTGATGTCATGTTCGATCAAACAACTAAAATGAAGGAACCTAACAAGTGAACATAAGAATTAAATAAGAGTCCAAAAAATATAGTGGAAGACCATGTGATGGAATCATCTTGATAGAAAAAATTGAGACATTAGAATGAAAAAGAGTCATTTTTAAATATCAATAAGCAGTGATTTTTACCTCGTAAAAAACCGCGACAGAACGACGGAGACAACGAGATGGATGACACACGACGAGCAGAGAGGCAGCACACATCGGTCAACGGCGGGTTGAAGGCGGAGGTTTGTGGAAGGGGTGATGGGTCATGACTGTGGGTTGTGTGATATGAATTATAGATTTTGTGATGGATCTCAATTTGATTTTTGCTTTTGTTTTTTTAATACAAATGAAGGTTGGAAATGTGTCAAAATCTGAACCAAAAGATTAAATCAATGACGGATATTAACCCGCTTGAGTTGGCCTGATGTCCTCATCCTCGAAGTCTCATGTTCGATTCCTTCTAGTACCAATTTAAGTGGGTTAGTTTAACTTCTTAAAAAAAAAATCAATGACGGATATTGAGCAAAGTCACGTAACTTTTCCCGTACAAAAGTTACTGAATCTATATCCCAAAATAAAGTTAGCCGAATCTAAATGGAATCACGTAAAGTTTCTCTTGACGGCCAATGGTGGAATGACCAAGATTTTATTTAATAGAGGAAAAAACATGATGCACTTGAGCAATTTAATTAATTAGTTAAAATAGCTACTTTTGGTAAATGGAATATTTATTTAGTCATTACAAGCAAGGTGGAAAGTAGCCTACCTAAATTTATCAATAAGTAACGATAATGATTTATTTTTCTTTTACTGTAAATGGAAAAAATTGATTGGAACTTGTTGAAAGTTCAAAGTGGACAGAAATTGGATTTGGGTGCATCAAGTTGGGTTCGTTTGTCTAACGTCACAAGCAATGATACAAAAGAAGGAAAATGTTAAATGTCTTTTTTTCATTTGGTTTTTCCCGCTTAAGAATATAACTATATATTGGTGCTTTTACGAATATCGAAACTGTCCAAAAATTTATATATAATAATTTCATGAAAACTCCAAAATTTCACCATCTCTTGTTGAAGATTACGAAGTATATGAAATGATATTCTTAGGGACTGTTTGGAAGATACTATTTAGATTTTAAACATCATACACTCAGTTACCTAAAAAAAGAAAAACACACACACACACACCATCACTGGTATAAGACAATCATCTTATAGATTAATTCTTTTATGGTCGGACATAGCCCCAAATAATTTTTTCTTGGGCACTTCCATATCAAATAAAAATAAAATAAAAATAATTTAATCACATCAATCAATCAACATTACTTAATCAGATTAACCAGTCTTTAGGATACCGAGTTTTCATGAAAAATATACCTCATATTTTACTCAAATAAGTACAAATATTATCTATGATTAGAATCGATTGACTTTATTATAAATAGAAACAAATATCAAATGAAATTGATTAGATTAATTTAATATATCATTTTATGTGTAAAACATATGAAAATTTTAATGAAAAATAAAATAATTAATCCACTTAAGTCGGTTTGATGGTGTTGACTCGATACTTTAAACTGTGATTCTCTCAAAGTATTAAATTCAATTCTCTCTTATATCAATATTGGTGGATTAGTTTGGATTCTTAAAAAAAAAAAAAAAAAGTAATTTCATTGAAGCATTACTATTGCTTCTTCAAAAACAAAAGAAAAACGAAAGTACTGGACTTAAAAAAAGACAATATCTTAATATTCACCTTCAACGTCAAACATGTGCGGGACCGAGCCTAATAACACTTTAAAAAATTAAGTAAGGTAAAATGAAATATATGGAACACAAAAAAAATTATTCCAAACATTTTTTAATGAGCTAAAATGAAATATATAGAACACAAAAAAGATTATTCCTAACACATGGAATGTAAAGGAACAACACACAACCCAAAAAGTTATTTACTACAACATAACATCAAACAACAAAAAAGATCAAAAATTAAAAAACTAATCCCAAATATTATTTAATAAAGGGACACTAGTATTTATTAAATCAACATTAGTAATTATTTTGCAATTATCTTTGATGAGATTTGAAATCTAGCTTTTGGAAATTGAATGTCAAACATTTTATACTCAACTCTCACCACTTATATCAATAAACTAAAAACACACCTAAATTATATTCATAAGCTTTGCAAACATGTCCAGAGGCCATGTCTTCAATTATATGAAAAAGTTAGGTCATAGAGAAAAATATTTCTGTTCTCGAACAAAACACTCGATAAAAACACTCGCGTCCTGCAGCCATGCCAAAATACTTTTGTGTTAGTTAACTAACACTGCGACACTTAATATGTGCATGTGTAAAACACTGCGTGCGTTAACCCACACACAGTGTTAACATATGCGTGAGTTAACTCACGCCCAATCTGTGCAGAAAACCAGAAGAGACAAAAACCTCTTTTTTCCCTAATTTTTTCAGTCCTTCTTTCATACATGCATTCATTCATTCAATTGCATGCATTTTTCATCATTCATTCAAGCAAGTCATAATTAAATTACGAAAAATAACGGAATAAAATAAAGAAAAATGTCATAAAAACGCCAAAAAGAGCAAATGTCATAGGATTACAACCAAATCCTTCAAAATGTCATAAAAAACCTAGAAAATATCATAAAACCCTACTTCCGTGGACTCTTACTCCTCCTCCGCGGAGCTGGCATCTGCTCCATCATGCTCCACTCGGACTGGATGTCTTGCATCAAGCGAAGAACCTCCTATGAATTATGAAACACATCGGGATGCCCCATTGCATCGTCCCCTCTGGCTCTGATGTTGCTGATGATCTGGTATGGGTCGGAAGGATGTCTGGCCCACTTCTGCTCAACAAGAACCTCCTCATAAGGAGGGACATGACGAGGAGGGGTCTGGGCTGCGTAGTCAGGAATGGTAGTAGGGGGTTCACAATAGGATGTGATACTCTAATGAACCATCTCATGTACCCCTTAGTATGAGCCCACGACTGGTTATCCAGAACCGGACGACCCCTCTGCTGATGGCTGAGGACATGTAGAGCAAACTCCGTGAAGGCTTGTTCCACATCATCTGCCGCAAGAGGCTCAATATCTGTAGGAGGCTTGGGCCGTGTCTGGACATACCCGTACTGCCTAAGAACCCGCTTTGGCAAGTGACAAACCATCCTGTCTCTTCCGGTCATGATCCATCAGGAGTAACAGCATATGTCCTGAAAGAGCGTTATGTGCCATCGTCTCTCGTACGGCCTCCAGGTGACATGAGAATGGTCCAACGAATCAATGGCATCTCTGTAGTGTCCAGGATTAGAAAAGCCCCTGGGAGATTTCCATTGACTCACAAGCGGGGCAACAGTAGGGTCGTAGTCCTCATCATCAATCCTCAGAATGATGTTCGAGAAGTGCGCCAAAGTCCATCTATGCAAACACAAAGAAACAAATTTATATCAGCACAATCCGTAAACTACCACATTGTCCTGAAACTAACTATAATCAACATTAACAAACATATTTCTAACTAATTTAATCATTAACAATCCAAAAAAATAAAATAAAATATCATTGTGACATTTTATTAAACACATACAGTGCAATTTTCAAACAACTAAGAAATCTAACAATTTCTAAACCATAAACTACCACATTGTACCCTAAACAACATCTAAAATACAATTTCTAACTTATTTTATTACTAACAATCATCAAAACTAACATGCAAGCCAAATTTCTAAAAACCTAAAAATATCTAATTTCTTCAAAAAAATCACAAAATTTGAACAAAAATTAAGCAATGATGTAGAATAAGCAACACTTACTTGTTCAATTGCGTGATTTGATGATGATTTGCTTGAGTTTGGTGAAATTCGCACTTGGAGGTGAAAAATCGTATTTTGGTGAAGTTTGAAAGTGAGAGTGTTGTGTTTCTGTTTTGCTGTATATACACTTAAGTCACGCGGCGTGACTTAAGTGGCGCAAAATCATAAGGTGCGTTAGTTAAGTCACGCATCGTGACTTAACTAACGCAAGAGTATATTTGAAAATCATGCTGGACACGAGTATTTTGTGCGGGGAAGAGAAAAATCTGAGAATAATTGTTACAAAGGAACGCGAGTTCTATGATAAACTATTTCAAATTTCTTTTAGTGCTTATGGAAACAACTTAAACAGAGCTTACTAATGCTTTCTCTTCAATTATTTGTTCCTATTTTCATAGATTCCGTTGACTACCTCTCAATGGGGTTTATATCGTGTTTGTTAGATCCAACCTCCACTGGTGCATTCTTTTCGATTCTAACCCATCCCTAAATTTAAATTTTATGGTAATAACAAATATTGAAAACATAAATAAATATGCTCTCAATAATTCCAAATGGTTGGTCTAGTTGAGCATGACATGACTTGTAGTCGAAATCTTGCCTGTTTAAGTCGCCAATTAATCTCTTTAAGGTGAGAAAAATGTTGTTTTTATTCTTTTTCCTATTAGTGGGGTTGAGTAGATCAATTAGTTTGAACTAATGGATAAGAAATTGAGTGTTTTGAATTAAAATATGGACGAAATAGAAAACCCTAATCTGACAATTAGTTAAAAAAAAAAGATGTAATTTCTAAATAATTTCTTGACAAAAAATAAATATATTCTCAACTCAACATATCTAATCAAGCACATAATTTAATAGCTTTAAGCTTTATGACATATGCTCTTATATGATAGATGTTTATATTTTAACACTCTTCAAACTCTCAAGAATAGCCTATTAATAAGTGCTTCATATGAAAAGAAAAAAAAACACTACTTGAAAAGAAAATGAACAATACTTCTTGCCAAGTCTACCGACACAAAATATAAAATTTCTGAAGAGGTAACATATCAATAACATATGTATAAAATTGGATGTCACATTGCTAACTCAAAATGGAGAGGATCCTAACCCCTCATAGAGGGTTGTAGAACCTAAAGTCATAAAATTTCATCATAAAGTCAAAGATTAGAGTGACAACATCAAGGGAAAAAAGTGTCATAGGATTGTTTTTTTGAAGATTGTCATAGGATTGTTGTCAATGGAAACATCCTCCAAATACCAGTAATCATATTTAAATCCCATGATTACTGTTAATCCTTTACGTAATTCATCATCAATTTAAGAAATAACAATTGCACAATTATTTACTATTCACACCTCCAGCTTGAATTTCAAGTAGACTTGGGCATTGCATGTATTGGAGGCCCCTTCAATTACTCGCAGGCTTCTCGAAATCTCAAAAATGCTTCTAACTGATCCTAACTCTCGATCACTGTGTTTCATAAGTTAATTAAGAAACAAACCTCCCGGGTGATAAACTATGATTCTGGATCAAGAGTTAGGATTTGCTACGCTTTGCATAGTACATAGCAAAGTTAAACAACATTAAACAAATTTGTGAGAGACCGCTGCTTTTAAAACTAAAAGCAATGCTATTTGTCTAGAAGAATTTTGTCCCGACTCCTGACCGTATCGCGAAAACCATTTAGCCAATTCGGTTGTTTCCTGGCCGGAAAAAAGCGGGGGCATGGGTGTAATTTAGGGCAGATTTTCACTAAAATCAAGGTTTGTGAAATCCTCGTAGCATTATCTTTCGCTGGATCCAGCACTTTCCTAAAACTAAGCAATGTCAACTTATAACTAGAATCAAACAAATTTACTACGACACAACTGCTTTACCAAAAAAGACCAAATGTTACTTAAGCTGGCATAAAACTCTTGAGTTTGTGTTAATAACATGTTTTGTGGTTCTGCCTTAACAATTTATGTACTTCATCATGTTGCATATGAATGTCATGTTTTGTGTTATGAAAATATAATAGTAAGTATATAGGAATGATCATTAGAATAAAGATTATTCTTAGTGTAAGTTTGAAATCTTAATTAAAATAGGGTAAATGTTATGAGTGAAGATTGTAGAATATACTAATGTTTACGGTTATGAATAAATGATACTTATATTTATATATATTGTTCTGGACCGGTCAGAAGACCAACCACACGCCGACACGTGGCATAAGATACAAAGCCTTAAGTTTTTTTTTTCTTCATCCGTACGTTATTTTGTCAGATCTTATTTGTGAATGTCACCACATTATTCCTACTCAAATTAAGAATTACAATATGGATACACCTATTCCCAATCACCTTGCCTCATCTCTTCAACCATAACAAGAAATTTGAGAATTCTACGTTATTCAAAGCAAGGAGAATGAAATTATTGGAATCTAAGAATCTAAAAGAAAATGTTAAAAGTCACTGGATTTTTATGGATTCAAAATTTTGTGCGAATCCAATAACCTAAAATAGGAAACTTGTATCATATAGAATTGAAGGTATTGTTGTGCAATTTAGATCATGTTTATTAATAATTAAAAAGGAGATCTTTTGAAAACAGAAAACATGTATGGTTGTGTAATTTTGTTCTTAGGATTGAGGAAGAAAATCTAACAGCGTTCTAGGCAAACACAACACGGCAATAAGGGGATGAGAGAGTAGAACAGCACTTATGTGAGATGATTTAATAATTAATTAGGGGTGTCGGATTAAAACAAAATGGATGATAGTGATTTGGAGTAATTCAAAAGACTTATTTTTGGAGTCAATATCTCCCTCCCCATATATATATATATATATATATATATATATATATATATATATATATATATATAGACACACACACACACACACATACATAAATAGTGATATAGTAGTGAGAATACCATGGTTCGCCTCAACTAGCGGTGTATATAGTAAGTATGTCTAAAGATTATGTGAGAAAATTAAACCCAAATAGTTGAGAGAGAGAGAGAGAGAGCAGAAGAAAACTAGGGTTTTGGAGGAAGAATACCACTCTCCCCCATGCAAAATCCACTCCCGCCCTGCAGACAGGACGAAAATATCCCTGCGCAAGTTAACTAGCGCAAGTGTAAAACTGTGCGTTAGTTAACATGCGCTGCGTGACTTAAGTCACGCATGTGTTAAACATTGCGTGACTTAAGCCAGACACTGCGCAAGTTAACTTGCGCACAGATTTAACACATGCGCAAGTTAACTTGCGCAGTGTCTGTGCAGCAATTATAACGTGCGCAAGTTAAGTCACGCTGCGTGACTTAACTTGCACACTTATTTATGCAAAACAACTTTGAGGATCTCTTTTTTCAAAACAACTTATTTGAAACAGTTTACTTATACAAAACAGAGATCCTAATAAGTTGTTTTGCATAAAAAAGATGTTCTGAACAAGTTGTTTTGAAAAGTGAGATCTTGATAAGTTGTTTTGCATAAATAAGCTGTTTTGAATAAGTTGTTTTGAAAAAAGAGATCCAAATAAGCTGTTTTGAATAAATAAGCTGTTTTGAATAAGTTGTTTTGACAAAAGAGATTCTAATAAGCTGTTTTGTATAAATAGGCTGTTTTGAATAAGTTGTTTTTTAAAAAAGAGATCCTAATAGGTTGTTTTGCATAAATAAGTTGTTTTGAATAAGTTATTTTGTAAAAAGAGATCCTAATTAGCTGTATTGCATAAAAAAGTTGTTCTGGATAAGTTGTTTTGAAAAAAGATATCTTGATAAGCTGTTTTGCATAAATAAGCTGTTTTGAATAAGTTGTTTTGAAAAAAGAGATCCAAATAAGTTGTTTTGCATAAATAAGCTGTTTTGAATAAGTTGTTTAGAAAAAAGAGATTCTAATAAGTTGTTTTGCATAAATAAGCTAATTTGAATAAGTTATTTTGAAAAAAGAGATCCTAATAAGTTGTTTTGCATAAATAAGCTGTTTTGAATAAGTTGTTTTGACAAAAGAGATCCTCAAAATTGTTTTGCATAAATAAGTGTGCAAGTTAAGTCACGCAGCGTGACTTAACTTGCGCACGTTATATTTGCTGCACAGACACTGCGCAAGTTAACTTGCGCATGTGTTAAGATGTGCGTAAGTTAACTTGCGCAGTGTCTGGCTTAAGTCACGCAATGTTTTACACATGCGTGACTTAAGTCACGCAGCGCATGTTAACTAACACACAGTTTTACACTTGCGCTAGTTAACTTGCGCAGGGGTATTTTCGTCCTGCCTGCAGTGCGGGAGTGGATTTTGCAGGGGGAAGAGTGGTATTCTTGGAGGAAAGCATGTAAATGAGACATAGAGAGAAAGCTAGGGAGATATTCAACCATAGAATTCAACGTTGCTGCTAAACATTGAGGTAAGGGGGAGTTTTATTCAATCGAATTGTAGTATATTTATATATGGGTAGCGAGGAGTCATTAACCTCATGTGTTTTTATTTATTCTTATGATGAATTTTCGTTAAATTCATGTTCTTTCATGTTGCTGTAATTATATGTTTGATTTTCGTTTCTAGATTGTGATGTTTTCATGTTAAATTCGTGATTGAAATATGATAATATTGTACTTTAGAATATTTAAGAAGAAGTGAGTGAAAACCATAAAATTAGAGGTATATAATGATGTTTTAAAGAGTTGGCGTGTTAATGAGAATTAATCATATGAAAAATTAATGTTAATGTGTAAATAGTGAAAAATTGGTGTTTTGGTGACGAGTGTTGGTGTGCATAGCTTGTGATTGAGAATTGAATTGGTGAGAAATTTGTTCAAAAGTTAATGGTGATTTAATTATAAGGAAAATTGTTGTTAATGGTTAATTTGTGTGACATAGAGGATTATGAATGAAAGAGAGAAATTAGAGTAATTTTCTGCATACGAAGATTATAATGTAGTTGGATTAAAATGGGTATAACTTGAACTAGAAAACTTATTTTTGAGTGAATTCAGTTGGGTTTGAAAGCTAAGATATAGTAGTATATTGCTGGAAAGTTTTGTAGTTTAATATTACTTGTGCACTGTTATGTGATATTATGAAGATGATTGTTCAGTTTTATAAATTACTCTGAGCCAGTCAGCTTCAAAAATTGATATCTTAAGTTAGGAAACTCCTTTTCGGGTGGGATCAGTTGTGTTTGAAAGAGGAAATATAGTAGTTTCTGCATATTGAATTTCATGATTTTTGCATTTACCTATATGCCCCAGTAACTCAGTGAACTCATCTGCTCTGTCACATAATTTTTAAAGTAATGTTGTTGACTTAAGGAAAAATATAAAGTTGTTAATACGTAAGATAATTGGCTGGGAGTAGTGGTCGTAGTGTTGAGTGATGGTGAATGTGTGTTAGCGACAAAATAATGTATATAATGATAAATCGAAATGATGAGTAATCAAAAGACTTAGTTCTTATTATGTTAAATCGGGGTAAAAGTATAATGTTTAAAGGGATTTTAGTGAACCTAAATTAATAAATAAAATCAGTTTGTTGAGAATTAATTGTGGAGTGTACTTGTATAATAGTAGGGTTAAAGGTAATATGATGATGACTTTAGGAGATTAACTTCTAATGTTAGTTAAGTTAAGATGAGTGTCGGAACTTGACATGTTTTAAAATAATATGTTTTAGATGATGAATTGAATTGATGTGATATTAAATGATGAACAAATATGAATTATTTGACGATGTGTGATGAAGAATTATTTGACTATGTGTGATGATGGGTTATTTGATGATGTGTAATGATGTGTACTGATAAGTAATGATGTGGCATTTATGCATTTATTGTCGTATCTATTTGAAAATGTGTATTTAAAAATGGGTTGGATAAGGTGAGACCTAGATTACCCTCTCTTGTTTAGGGGTATTTACCCTTTCAAGATATCAACCAATCAAAATGCAATATACAAATGTAACATTAAATGTCAAATAATATAGAAAAAGTTTCCATGATAAATAGCATATCTCACATATATTAATTTTTCTACTTTAATTTATATTTAAGTTTTTTGACCAGGGAAAAAATTTATATTTAAGATTTCGTTCTATTTTGCTTTCTTAAAATAATTATTTTAGACAATTTAGTTACTTGAGTTTTTTTTAATCATTTTAGTCTTTTAAATTACATATATTAAACATTAAATTTAATTTTTTTAGTCAATTTAGTGTCTTGAGTTTTTTTTTATATTCATTTTAGTAAGTGTTTGGATTGGTGGCGTCGATAATTGATTTTCATAGAATTGAGTTTGAGAGACTTGATTTTGGTTAAAAATGAATTTGATGTGAATTGATTTATATTTGGATAAAATCAATAACATTCCTCTGATATCCAAAGTTGATGTGTAGGTTTGGCATCACACACATATTTTGTCGAGTTTAGGAGCATTAGATACATAATTGTGCTCTATTAATGAGTGTGAATTCATAAATGATAATTGTCTTGTTTATATTTTGAGTGACCAATTGTGATTATTAAACGATGATGTTGATTGAGGTTTATTAAATGATGATGATTGAATTGTGATTATTAAATGATGATGATTGAGTGGTGATTATCCAATGATGATAATTAATTGTGAACATGTTTTTTTTTATCTCTTTGAGTTTACTCGTGATGTTTATGCACCCGTATTATTTTGAATGTATGTGATGACAGAGCATCATATGACATTTTGGCTAGGTTCTTGGTACTTTTTCTTTGCATTTAAAGACAAATAAGATGAGAGTAAGAGGAGTTGTCAATGGTTTTATGAATATATTATATTGTTTTCACTCGAGTCGTTTTAATTCAGTTTTATCCTAGATCATGCAACTCCATAGGTGTTTCGAGTGTTTTGTAGTGAGGAATCATGTAAATCAACAAATCAAGACATTGCATGAAGGATCAAGGATGAAGAACGAGTGTAACCTTGAGGATTGATCTGTAGGATTAAAGTAGGCACCGACAACCCGAAATTTTATCAATTCATTGACTTTTCTAATTACCACGTCTTACAGAGGTTAGGAAGTTAAGGTTTGAGTCGTCTCCGTCATTACTCCTTCGTTTAGAAAAACGTAGTACACTACCCCCGTGGGTCCTACATGAGTTATCTAAGGGAACAATGTACCGTTGTGACACATTAAATCAGTGATGCACCACATAAGTTGTTTTATTTCTTAAAAGATAATTCCAATAAAGACGAAGGGGGGATTCAAGAAAACCCTAATCGTCGTTCACCATCTGAATACAAAATCTAATCTTGCATGGGGCAGGACAATTTAACCCTACAATTCTATTCACTTTATTTACTTTTAGTGTTTGAAATAAGTTTTACTAATTATTAAGTTGAACGACAATCCTTGTGGAGAAGGATATAACTTACTACTTTACTACTTATTGCGATTTGGTACACTTGCCAATTTTATCCCTCGGTATGCTCACCTCCTATTTTTACGTTGGATGTATGTACCCTTCTATGGTACAGAACTACAGATACTCAAGATGAAGAACTTTAGAAGCTGTAAATCTTGGAGGATGGTGTGGAGCCTTACTCGTCAAATTTTTATTGCAATTGAGAGTTTATTTTGTCTCAATGCTCTAATTCTGTAACACTGCAGAGTTGGGTTTTGTCATACCCCAAATTTTGACCAATTTAATTTTTTATTTTCGTACGTTGTTCGTTTTTTTAGCTTTTCGTTCGCGCTCTAATTCCCGTGATATCTGTTTTATTCGTATTGTGATCGCATTTCATTTTTTACGTCGTTTATATTTTAATGTCACTCGCGTATTAATTTCTTAATTTTTATACGCGTCTTATGCGTATTTTATTTATCGTAAAGTTTACGTTTTTAAAACTCATTTTGTTCACGTCGTTGATTTATTATTTTATTAGCGTAGAAAAAGCCGCGTACTTCAGTCGTCTCAGACGAAATTTCGGCAGAGAGGTATTTTAAAATACCTCATTTTTTAGTTCCGACGGGACATTTTTATTATTTCTTTTTTATTTTATTATTAATTTTCGTTTTTTATTATTATTTATTTATTTAGTTATTTCTTTTTTATTTATTTATTTGTTGTTATTTATATGATTTTATCATTTTTTAAGTCATTCAGTCCACATGTCAGTTTGTTATTGGTCGTGGTCCAACTTTTTCTCCAAGTTTCAGCAGGGGTATTTTCGTCATTTTAATGTATCAGAGACTTTGTACTATTTAAAGTACTGTTCACGTCAGAAAGGTCCCTGAGGGAGTCAGAATCAAGTCACAATCAGTCAGAAAAGTCATTCACCTATCAAATCACCAACAAACACAAATTTCGTTTCTCTTTCTTCTCCCTTGGATCAAACCATAAAAAATCACAAAAATGAAGAACAACCTCAAGAACACATAACAATTTCATACAAATTTCAAAAAAACAGTAGCTCACACAACAATCACAAAACACGAAATCATCATCAACCATTAATATTTTCGAATCCACATCCATACAAACACAACACGAACCCAATCTTTTTTTTTTTGGATAAGGTAAATCCGAACGGAACTACGAGGAAGAAAGGCAAGGCTGAACCGAACAAGGACTAAAACGCAAGGAAGGATCAACACGAAAAGAAGAAGAAAAACGCAGCAAAGAAGAAGAAGAAAAGAGGCCGAAACGCGAAGAAGAAGAAGAGCAAGGTAGTTTTCATGACTTTTTTGTGTTTTTTTTGTGAACTTTGAAACTTAGATCTAGGCTTTTGTGTGGTCTATCATGAAAAACTAAGTTCATTTTTGAGTAGAGGAGAAGAAGGAGAAGCTTTTGATGTAAATTTTTTTTAAAAAAAAAAGGTAGTAACCGCTCCGGCGCGGCGGCTCTCCGGCCGACCACCGCGCCGGAGCTTCTCCGGCCACCGTCCCTCTTCTTCTCCGGTGGGGCTATTTTAGAGAGAGGGGAGAGCTTTTTGTTTTTGTGTTTTTTTAGAGAGAGAAGTGATTAGTGGAAATGAATGAAAAAAGACATGAGAACATATATATATATATGGCTTGTGTAAACCGGTTCGGTTCACCTGAACCGATCCAGGATGAACTGAACCGGTTCCTCCTTTACCCAGCCCATTAGTTTTTTTCTTTAGCCCATTTTCTTGTTTCTGTTGCTATTTACACCCCTGTTTTTGTTGCCTGCACCTTCCCTGCATTTTTTTTGTAGTAACTTTTTATTATTTCATGCATTTTTTTATAATATGTGAGCTATGTTTTATGCATTTTAATTAATGTTTTAATCTTCACATCATGCATATTTTTGTTTAGTTAATATAATTTTTTTTGTTTATTTAGGCATTAAAAAATCTTTTCATGAATATTTGTTATTTTGATCTTGCTTATCTTGCATTTATGTTTATTTCATGTGTTTGCATTTTATTGCTTTGTTATTTTAATTTGTTTAAATTGCATTTTTAGTGTGTATAATAGGTTTCATAGAAATATTGCATGCATATTTAAATTTTTCGTCATTTATTTTATTTTTGGTTTAGTGTGTAATTAGGGAAATGATGTAATTTATTTTTGCGCATTTTTTTCTTTTGAGACCATAGAATGTATTTAGGGTATGTAATATGTAACCGGCACACGCACTGACACGCGCACCGACACTTTACCACTTTATTTATCGCTTTACGCTTATTTATTTTTTCCGCCGATACGCTAATTCACCGTTAGTTTAGAAAAATGATTTCATCAAAAAATCAAAAAAATCAAATTCAAATTTCTTTAAAGTAAACCTTGGCTTGTAACCCAAGTGTTTTTCCTTTTATTTTCCTTAATCAAATGTTAATCAATTTAATATCCACATTAGACATGGATTTCTTGCAATTAAAATTAATCAACTTCATCATATTTTCTTCTCATGCCTTGAGGCCTCTCATCTCTTCTTAAAATCTTTTCTTCAAAAATGTTAAAATCAATTCAACTCATCAAAAAAGTTCTTTAGCCGAACTACTTGATTTTGATCCCGATTTATTTGGGTAAGTAGGCAAAGGGTTTTGGCCCTTCCAAATCAATAAAAATAACCAAAAACATGCTTCATCTTCCTCCTTTCTTTCATTTTAACTCTTAAATAATTTTTTTAATAAGTAAAATAAATTAACGCAAGATTAAGAATAGGTAGAAGGTTCCTATGGGATACCATAGTCGGTTCGGGTGCCTAACACCTTCCCCAATCGAAACCAAACCCCGGATCCAAGGTCTTATAAGGGTTTTTACTCACTTTTTCCCTTCCCGCGAATAAAAGTTGAGAGTTCAAAGATTAAAGGTTCAAATCCGATTAATGATTTTGATACCCGAAAATCGCGAGCACAAGTTTCTTTTTATTTCAAACTTTATTTTGAAATTTATGTTGAAATTCAGTTTAATTGTTAAGATGATGTGATTATGTTTTGAACTTATTTCCGCTGCACTATTTTTAATTAAATTGAAGTACTTTTGAAACGATGAAAATGGGTGACACCCTCATATATTTACATATTAATTTTATTTTTAATTTAAAAAATATTCGTTGAGATTAGGGTGTTACACAACTTACCATAAGGGATTTACCAATATGCAACCTAATCAACTTAGTCCATGTTCTTGAATTTCTCACGTTGGAGGAACCATAAGATGCAGTATAAACTTAAGAATATTCTGCGGATTTAAAGTACAATAAGTATATGAGTTTTTTATTTTTTTGACAAATAAGTATATGAGTATGATGAACGAGAATGGTCTTTGACTAATTTTTGAAAACAAAAATTATTTTAATTGCTTAGTTGAGGACTTTCTTTTTTACAAAAATAAACAATATTCATTCGTCAAATTGATAGAGTACATCGATACAATGAAAATTCGCTGAAGAAAATGATGAATCTGTGAACAAACTCACGACATCCATGTTAACAACATAAAACGGAAAAGTACTAAAGCCTGCACATATGACTATATTTAAGTCTCCGGAATACCCATGTATCCGGATCTACAACGTTGACTACTCCAAAGTCATTGATTTGATCTGCACTAGATCGAAGCTGATTTGACAATCTGAATTGAACAAATAACTGAGCGAAACAAGAACGACAAACAACATCGCACAAAGAAGATGAACAAAACAACGTCGCACTAAGACGACTAAATCACGAAAGAAAAAACGAAATAGATGTGAAAATCACTTATTTCAATAAAAGAGAAATAGAAAAACGAGCTAGAGGGGTGATTTTGGGTCAAAAATTAACCTTAAATCACCCCTCTTTAGTGAAAGAATGAGAAAAAACTAGTGTTTTGGTAACGACGCACAAGAGAGAAGTGGAAGAGAGACTTGTTATTGTTATTGTGCTCTTGCTTAATTGATGTTAATGTTTTATTCCATTTTATAAAACTCATTGAGGTAATATATCTCATCCCATTATTGATTTCTTCTTCTTCTTCTTCTTCTTCATGTAACAACTTTCTGGTTCAACGTACCATCTAGAGTCGGATCACAATATGAGTCTAGTCTTAGGGATTTATTTTATTTATACTTCTAAAGGTTTCAATTACTTATTTTGTAAATGTTTTTCCACAGATTATTTGAGACGTATGTTTTTCTAATTAATTATTTGAAAGTCCGGGTTTATTATAAAGATGTTCTTTTTGAGGATAATAAGTTTTAATTTTTCAATTATCCCAAATGGAGTGTTATAGTGGAAAATCTTGTAAATACAAAGACACTTGAAATAATTCAGAGAGTCGTTTTTTTTCCCGACTATATAAAAACTTGGTAATTTTTTACAATTCAGTTTTTTTTTTAAAAAGATGTTTACAATTTAGTGGAGGCCGGTGAAGGGTATATTTAAGTGCGTTTAGATTGAGGGTTTATGAGGAGAAAAGAGGGAAGAATTTACTTTTCTTTTTTTAATTACGGCCATTATAAAATAATTTTTAAAAAATTATATTAACAACATGATAAATGATCATATGATACTTCAAAAACACGTAATTTATTTAAAAAAAATCATTTTACATTGTTCGTAATCTAAAAAAATAAAAGTGAGTCTTCCCCTCCTAAACCCTCAATTCAAATACACTCTTAGGAAATTCTAAATTTAGACTTGATTCGTGATCCAACTTGAACCAGACGCTTGAATGGAGGACGAGTACTCTTAACCATCACTTATTCAATGTGTATGGTACCTTGGAAAATAAGATGCAACAAGAGATGAGATATGCGATCTCAATGAGTTCCTAATTAGGAATAAAATATAAACATGTCCTAGAAATATTATTTTCAAATGAGACTCACATAAGTAGTCTTCTTATTATAGGAACCAACATTCATTAACTAAGTCCTTTTAGGCGTGAGGAAGAACCAACATTTAATGATCTAAAACACTTCAAATATCAAAGCAATGGGATTAGACAACATTTTTTTTTAAGAACGTAAACAACATACCTAAGTTGGCGTTGGAAATAATCAAACTTGAGACTTTGAGAAGGAAAACACCTCAACGTCTAAAACCAACACCAAGATTGAACAATATTAATCTCTAAAAAAAACCATTATGGCATATGTGAATCAATTCACTCATCTCTGTGAACATTCAAAAGACGAAGGAAAAAATTGCACCCAAGGCTGAGGCCCCGCGCGTGACTTACGCTCCCCAGACACATGAGAAAGAGCATTTTTGGGCTTTTTGGAATTCAAAATCAATTATCAATACTTTATCTTTCTCCGATCATGAATTCAACCATCACCAACCACCACCCCTTCGACCACTACTTCATCCACATTTGACAACAATCTGACCATTATCGACTACCATTATGACCACCTTTCCGGCAACAGTCTGTCAACAACTAAAAAAATAGTATATTATTATTTGTAATATTTATTTTTATGTATATGTTTGAAACATAAGAAGCAACTGAAGCAACAAATATTTGGGAAACCGCCATATCGACCCCGCTCAAGGGGTGAGCCTCTCCAACTGGCCAATAAGTACTATGGAGTATGGACATTCAATTCAGGACTCAGTTTGGTTGCATACGTTACTGTCGGCGCTGCATTTGGATTTCTTCCGTGATCGATGTGGTCTTCCTAACTACGGATTTTCTTAGTATGTTAGTCTACTAATCATTTCCTTTGTTTTCTGGTTTATAAAAAAAATATGTTTGAAACTTATTTTGATTTATGAAAATTCCAAAACTCAAAATTGAAACTAGTTCTAGTTTTTTAAAAGAACTAAATTTAGTTTTTGAAAATTTCAAAACATAAAGAATGTATCGATCGGTTTTTTCATATAGTAATCGCATAAAATCTATTAGGGTTACAACTTAATATTTGTTTTATGGATCAAAACATAACTCTCCATCAATTAAATTTAAAGGGTTGAACAAATTGAGAGGTATCTATATTAGTCGCCATAGAAATTGTGGTTATTCAAAGTTAGAAATTGAAGCATATAAGACGCCAGCTACCAGAAAAAATCCAACGCGTACAGACTGAAAATAGAATTGGAAGAGTGCCTTTCTTGCCAACTTAGGCTTGTTTGTTCTTCTCATGACATGGAATTGTCGTTGGGCAACTATAACAGCACAACACTGACACTCTTTCAAGTTTCAAGATTCAAGCAAAAAGTACATAGAAAGTCTATTAACTAGAAAGGCAAAAGGGTATTTAATATCAAAAGCTGCCAATTTTCTTCAAGTACACTTTTTCAAAGATCTAACTATCATATTGATTGAATGATTGTACATTATATTTCTACAAAAATAAAGGAAATTCTGATTTGTACATTTACGACATATGCTAAAAAATGAAATATAAAAATATAACCATAAAAATTGTATATTTAATATCTTAAAATTTTAAAAATTATAAGCTAACATGTAAAGGCACAAGCTAACATAATTTAAAAATAAAGTAGACTTTTGACTCGTGCACGCACGAGTCCTATCGACCATAATAGAAATTGATAAATGATTTTTGACCCGTGAGATACACATGCATCTATCAATAAACACAAATTAGATTATTAGAGATCAAATTCGTCTCAATATGTCCTTAATGTCATTTGATTGAGAAAACATAATATATTAAAGATTATTTATTTATTTAATCACAATATAAGTATTGGGGCAATTATTCTTTTTTTTTCTTTATAACTAAAAAAAACACTCTCTTCTTTTTTTAATTATAAAGAAAAAAGAATATAATATTTGTTAGGTTAAATTGTTGCTAACCTAATGCAGTATTTTAGAGGGAAATTATTAGGTTAAGCTGCTGCAGACCTAATAAAATTAATAAATAAGGAAAAAAAGTCTAAAGAAACAATAGATATATACAAAAGATGACACAACAAGATATGAATGAAAAACTCATCAGTGAGGAGAAATAGCAGGGATTGCTGCATTTTAAAGAGATAATTTGTTAGGTTAAATTGTTGCTAACCTAATGCAACATTTTAGAGGGAAAATATTAGGTAAAGTTGCTGCAGACTTAACAAAATTAATAAATAAGAATATATATTTTAGCTTCTTTGCAATTGGAACTCTTGCTCATTTATTATTATTGTTAATTGACCCAATGAGAACATTAATAGTCATCCAATCCTAAATAGATAAAACCCAAACGAATATATATTTTATTTCGAATAAGAGAAATGTTATGTCGTCAACTTTTTAGTTGTTCAACAATATACATAAGGTATAAGTATTATTTATTCTTGAATTAATTGTTTTTAGTCACATCGATAGTTATAAATTGTGTATTTTTATAAAGTTGTCAAATAATTGTTGATTTTTGTATATTCAGGTAACATTGCTCCTTTAATAATTTAATTAAAATACTGAACTTAAATTTGATTCATACGTTGAGGATAATATATCTTTTTTTGGGTAGCCCCAGACCTTGCATATATCATGCATTGTTCTTACCAACTGAAGCTAAGTTCATGAGCACTGAGAATAATATATCTAAATATGCTTAGAATATTATGAATCTCGATTTATATTTAATTAAGATTTTAATAGAATTTATAATTTATATTTTTGTGTAGAATATATTTAAGATTTGTTTATTATTTAATGGTATAATATAGAAATATTTTGTATTATAATTTATCTCTATATATAGAGCTTCTTCACATCAAAATTAAGTACATCTCATATAATTTATGAAAATACAAATAACCTACTTCATAGTGACAACTAAAGCCTCGAATGTGTGAAGACAATATCCTTATCAGGAGAGCCGGTCCCTTTCTTTGTCATATATATTTGTTATTTGTGTAACTAGTTACATGTCTACAACAAGGTCAGAAGAGACACAAATTCCTCATCATATGGAAGAATCAATCATTAAACAAGAAAAAAGAGAAGAAGAAGAAGAAGAAGCAAATATTCCAAAGCCAATTCAAGTAGAAGAAGTAATTGAGGAGGAATTAGAAGAATGCCAAACACCAACTTCTTCAAGCAACAAGATTCCTATTGTTGAAAGGTGCCCACCAGCTCCAAAGAAAAAAAGGAAATCATCAATTTCATCACATTCATGTATGATGAAAAGATCATCAGCAACTCAATTGAAGTATGATGTAAAGGCTGAGGAAGTAAACTCTTTCTTCCAATCCATGTTTGAGGTTACTAAGGTAATCAATAAGAGACGTAGAACTATATGAAATTTAATGATTATTAGTTGTTAGTTGGTAGTTTTCTATGAATTTTGTACCCTTTTAAGATAATTTCCATTAAGAGAATGAATGGGAATAGAATAAGGATTTTTGTTTTTTACAAGTCTTATGAAAAGAATAAGAAGTTGGATGTCATTAAAATTGAAATTCAATTCATTATATTATCTATCTATTTTTTTGTTTTCTTTTGATGGTTTATATTTTAAGAATTATCCATCTTCATTATTTAATTCATATATATTCCTATTCACTTTTGATGCATAGACATATGTTTCATCTATTTATTTATTTTTGGGTAGAATATGGTTGATCTAATTGCCTACGTCCAAAAACAATATATATGTTGTAAGAAAACATAACTAGACCTTTGTTTGATACTTACAAGTCTATTCCATGCACTACTTAATGTATGCTTTGTTCAAATATTATAAAAAAAATTGTTATTAAAACATTGGAAACCAAATTCTTCCCTAAAAAACAATTCATCATGGTTCATCAACTTAAAGTATGAATATATGAGATAAATTGTGAGACATATTTTAAGATTTATGAGATAGATAGTGAGACTCGTTTTTATTGGAGTAGAATCTGAATAACGTACTTTAAAGTAATGTGACGGTACGAGTATCTCACATGTTTGGATTTGTGGTGAGTTTGAAAGAATTATAAATCCATCATGATTTTACAAAGGCTAAAATATGCATTTCATCCCTGTAATTAGGGGTCGTTTGAAATTTCATCCCTAAACTTACTAATCCTTCAATTTTGCCCCTGCAAATATTAATCATTTGAAAATTCGTCCATTAACCCACTTAATGATTGCCACGTCATCAAATTAGAAAAATAGCATGGGAAAAGACAAAAATACCCTTTTTTAATCAAAAAAAGTAAAAAATCTAAAAAAAATCTGAAAATTTTTTTTGGAAAAAAAACTGTTAAAATTAAAAAATTTGAAAAAAAAAGTGAAAATTAAATTTTCAAATTTTTTGTTTTGTTAATTTGAAAATTATATATTACTTTTTTTTCGAAAAACTAATTTCCACTTTTTTTCTTCATCTTAAAAAAAAATTGGAATTTTTTTATGATTTTTAAAAAAAAATCCAGATTTTTTAATTATAAAAAGGGTATTTTTGTCCTTTCACATGTCATTTTGTTAATTTGATGATGTTGCAGTCATTAAGTGGGTTAATGGACGAATATTAATATTTGCAGGGGCAAAATGGTAGGATTAGTAAGTTCAGGGATGAAATTTCAAACGACCCCTAATTATAGAGACGAAATGCATATTTAAGCCTTTTACAAAACATAATTTGATAGCTCATTGAGATTTCGACAAAGAAAGTGATTCCAAATATTCAAAATAGGTGATCTAATAGTGTGTAGCTTAGTTTGTATTTGTATGAATAGAAAGGAATAAATGATAGTTATGAGACTGGTGGTACAATGATGATTAGAATATGGTTTATTTGTTTGGCTACAAAAACAAAACTCGGAAAGCAAAAAAAAGGAACAAAACAAGTAAACAACGTGGAGATAGAAGGAAACATAGAAATCATGTTCCACTATTTATTAACTTTATATATGCAAATGCAAAGGGGTCACGTCACATTCAAACCATGGCTCATTTGTGCTCTTCCTTGAGAGTAGGGACCATATACCACGAGTAGCACGACTCGAGTGAACAAAAAAATAACTGCAGTTCAAAATCTTGTTGGATTTTAAATACAGTCCTACAAAGATTCTTACACACATGAGAAGTGAAAACTAAGAAACAGAACTTATCAACTTTATTGTCAAATAGTTTAGTGACAAGAATCATATAAATGTGAAGAAGTGAAAAATCATGTACTCGAACTTTTATATGTCAATGACTAATTATACATTAATGGAAGACAATCGAGCAATAAGCTGCATTGCAAAACCTTTTTGAATGGCAAAATAAATCTTTATAAACACAAGATTCATAAACCTAGGAGATATGAGATCGCTATGCATGACCTTTGAACTCTATGTAGAAGGTCAACACGTTTTCATGTTTGACAACTTTGTTTGACGCAACTTTTAGGGTTGCATGTCCTACGTAAAAGCTCTTAACCCAAATTCCACAAGTGATGAAACCATAGTCAAGTCCACACATACATGTTTTTCTCCTACTCATCCGTACACCATAACATCTACATGCCTATCATAACATCTGCAGGTCTAAGTATCGATCTCTTATCGAGTGAGTCAGCCATAAAGTTCACAGCCACCTGACTCTTCACCGACCCATCTGAATATATCAAAAATGAAATTTCTAATTAAAGTCGAAAAGTTCCTTAAAATGATCTACATCACCTACTTTAGTTATACTTTTATATATCTAAGTGTCATTCTTCTTATTTTATTGCATCACCTACCATGTAATTCTAATTGCCCTCGTATTATACTTGAGAGCTTCCATTCCTTTCCTATATCCTTATTTTACAACCATCGAGATGTTAGATGCTATCAACACATCCAATTTTTATACCCACACATTTGCAATATTAAGATTGTGGGCCTATTAGATGCTTTTATATATGAATCACTCGTTTTAAATCACAAGATGCTAGGTGCTATCAACACATCCAATTTGTATACCCCCATATTTTCTCATTTTCAGTGTTTTGACCAAAATACCTCCTTCCATTTCACTCTCCCCTACCCACTACTTAGTGTATGTTTGAATCAATTTGATGAAATTATGTTTTTTTTAAGAAGAACGAAATTTATGTTGACACTATGATTTTGTTGAAGTTGAAGCTGAAGCTCTTAAGTATAGCTTTTGCAAAATTACATATTTCACTATGAATCTATAAAATCACCAAGAGTCTAAACATTCCCTTAGTCATATTGTCAGTCTAACTAACATATCTTTTTATGTTAATAAGGAATGTTGAAGTGATTCGTTGTAAGAACTAAAAATACAAAAAACATTGGTCATTTTCGACCTAATAAATTTCACAATAGTGAAAATAAATATCAAGTGCATTCACAGATTTTATTAATTTATGATGAACATTATAATACTCCGGAATTTTGTTGAAAATGGTATCCAACAACAAATCATTTGATGCCATGTCATTTTTTATATTTAATAATTTTAAAATGAAGAAATTTTGAAATACTTGTGTCTTGACTCTTGAGTGTGTACTGATATCTAACAAAACTCTAGAATACAAAAACATTCTACTTGATTTATTATTCTTGACTTAATAATAAGTGACAAAAATAATGAGAGAAATTATAATTTTTTATAGAAAAATGTTAAGGTGAGGAGATGGTGCCAATATTGGGGTACCTATTTTTGTGAATGAATTAAGCACCCACGGTGTGTGTCTATATATATATATATATATATATATATATATATATATATATATATATATATATATATATATATATATGGGATATGGGATAATATTACACCGAGATAATGTTACACCGTTTAATATCGTTTTACTTGATACATATTTTTTAAATTCGTCGTTTGATTGTAAGTTTATATCACATAGATCATTAACGTAAATTTTTATGAAAATCTAAAATCATTTCGTATGCTATTGAGATACATCAAGATTAACGGTTTATACACTTTTATAGAACACTATTAATCTTGTTTTTATCTTAATAACATAACAAATAATTTTAGATTTTTGTAAAAATTTACGTGGATGATCTATGTGATATAAACTTCCAACGGTCAAATTTAAAAAATATACACCGAGTAAAACGTTATTGAACGGTGTAACATTACATCAGTGTAATTTAATTCCTCCTTGTATATAGATATACATATATATATATATATATATATATATATATATAAGGAGGGGTGAAATTACACTAAAGTAATTATGTTTTAAGATAAAACATAATTATTAGTGAGTGAAATATTTTATAATTAAAACATTTTTTGATGACTAATTTTAAAATTTGAAACATAGCATTTTTTTAAAAAATATTAAAGTTTAGTGGTAATTTTTTACGGATGGGTATTTGTGATAGTTATTATTTTGAGGGTAAAAACAATTATTTTTTAGAAGAATTATTTTACTATTAATGCATGAAGTTTTGTTATACAATTCATAATGTCCAAGTTTTATTATTTACTGTGCAAATCATTCAAGTCAAAAAAGAACTATAACTTATCGGAACGATTAGTATACACAGTAAAAAGAAGGAATAAAAAATGCATGTGATACAAAAAGAAAAATTAATCCTATAATAAAAACAATAAGAAAAATTAATAAAGCCTGCGGGAATTGAATAATGGCCTAACTACAAAAAGCTCGTGTATGCTAGCCAAAAGTTCCTTTCAACAGCTTGTTAAGAAGCTGCTTCCTGCATGTTTTCCTTTGTATTCTATAAGCTACTTTTTCAATTAAGGGCTTCTAGTAAAAACTGTTTGGCCCGGCTTCTTCTCTTAAGAAGAAGAAAAGTCTAAAATAAGGTAGGTCAAACACTACATTAGTGCAAGTATACACCGTCCCAAATTATAGTATAAAAAGATATTGATCCCACATGGATAAGGAAGCTATAAGTCTCTAGCTTTCCAACAGAAAATTTGTTTGCGAGAAAATATATAAATCAATTGCCACAACAGTAAAATAAAAGTAAAAGGTTTGAGAAAACAATTAAAAAGACAGAGAAATTGTCAAAGTAAAATGTATGGTTTGAACAAAGCTCAGTTGTGATAGAGCTTTACTACGGTCTACAGAGCTATAGCTTTCTATGACTCCCTGACAACCTCGTGGCAACAAGGAGTATTGTGCATTCAACCTTCATGTTAAACCCATGAAGATTACCGGTCGGAGTACAATCATGTAATGTTAACATGCAACATTGCTAGGTTAGGTCATCACCAAAGTGTTATCTCTTGAGCCTTTGGCATGACAAGAGTCCGAGTTAGATCTTGGAGCCTAAAGCCTCTTCCAAGATCTAGTACTTGTGCAAAAACAATCTCTCTTGATCCCTTCACCTTTCGAATGCATAGGGACTAACTCATATTAAATAAACATGTTCCCTTCCCATACCCTATTGGTCTGAAGGAACTATTGTAAAACCTTATTTTCCGACGATAATTATTAAATAATAATAATAATAATAATAATAATAATAATAATAATAATAATAATATATTTAATAGTAAGGATGTTACAAAACTCGACATTATAACACACAATAATAATAAAATGTTTTCTATTAAAATAAATCCACTCGAGAAGAAGAAATTTATTCACTGATCACATTAATAAATTAATATCTGCCGTTCAATAATCATAAATAGGAAAGTAACAAAGTTTCCAAGATTCAACTCAAACTGCAATTAAAAATTAAATCGTCAACCTCAACCCTAGTGTTACAATATCAGAGCTCGTAGCGACTACATGCTCATTCAACTACTAAATGACAGAGCTAAACGGAGGGCGTCCCCTCATATTCACCTTCTAAAAGGTCCCACAACTAATCCTTCCCACAACTAATCCTTGTCAACCTGAGTATCTATACTCAAGGTACATCCACCATACAGAAAACAACACAACAAAATAAGGGGTGAGAAATCCTGCCATAACACAGTAATAGGGAAACGCATGCATATTAAATAAATATCAAAGTAATATAATCTCAATCATATCTTCACTCTCAACGATTATTATGTATAATCTCTTCTTTACACATATCACAACATCACATCTTTTTCACACTTAAAACCACCAAGCACAAACATCATCATTTACATGCATATGGACTCTCCTATCTACCTATATGAATGTGGTACCACACATACTCATTATTTTGCCATAGTTATATTACTGGATTTTCACTACAAAATTTACCAAAGGTATGTTACTAGACTTTCACTGCATAATTATCCATAGGTATATTACTCAACTTTCACCTCATAACAATGCAAGACGTCATGCTCTAGACTCTACATGAAAGCATATAATTAAAATCAACAAGTATTACAAGTATACACTCAACGCATAGTCCACATACTAATGCAAGATTCACCCTACGATGCACGACTCTAATGCAAGCAGACAAAAAATCATCTCCACTCTCATCATCATCATAGATAAACATAATCACTCTCATCATCGTATTAAATTAACCATCAAGGCTCTCATCATCACAACAACATATACATCATCATTCTCATTGTTATTATGATATAACGTCATCATTTTTCATCGTAGTAATTTCTTTACACATATGTAATATTAATCGTCATCACTCTTTGTTACAGTTGTAGGATTCCTCATCATTACTCTCTATCATCCGTTTATATTACTACATTATCTCTTCATTAATCCACACATTTCACGTGACTCATTCTACGTCAACATCCCTTTATTTTATTTTGTTATTCATCTCACAGACGTACTCTATTCTTTCATTTATTCTAGGCCCTCTATATACTTTATTTTGATACCATGCCCTATTCCTCATTATTAGTCTTAAGATATTTACTTGTTCATTATCATCGCATATAACTTCTCTCTTTACAACTACGTCCTACCTCACCATTGTCATTAACTCATTCATACTTATTCTTCTAAATAAAACGACTTTATATCATATTACTTTGTTCTCATGTTTGTAGTCATCTATGCATTGTCCATTCCCCTAATCATATCTTCGTTCTAATTCAAATTTATTATCTCATATTATCATTAATTTCGACTTCAACAACTTTCATCACTACGACTAAAGATATGACCGAAAAAGATATAGCCCTGCATGACCGGAAAAATTTGGTGTTTCATAAAGAAAAAAAAATCAATTGAAACTGAAAAATTTAACATACACTTAACACTACATATCACAAAAATTGCACACTCTAATACTTGAATAAGTGCGTTTTGATTTTCTTCCATAAGACCAAAATTAGTTTGTAATCTCTAATAACCGATCAGATTATTATCATTATTATATATAGATATAGAAGAAAATCATCATTATTTATGCAATCCTTCATGGATGCATCATTATTGAATTCTTTAGGAATTCATGGAGAATAAAAATTAAGTTTTCAAGTTCTTTAGGAACGATCCAACATATTTAAATAATAAAATTACAAAATCGAGACTTTGAGCAATCCTTCGGGGTAACACTATTGAATTTTCTTCTTAAAAAAAACACTATTGAATTTTTCCGGAATTCATATAGATTAAAGTTGCTTCTTTTTTTAATTCATCTTGAATTCATTCAGAATAAAATTTAGACTTTTGGATTCTTCTGAAATTTATATAGAGAATACAATTTAGTTTTTTTTATACGCTCTTCACAAACTACACTTTTCAGTTACTATTATAAGCAAAAATCTATATTTTAATTTTATTTAATTAATGATGTATATAATCTTTATTATAGAACACATACATATTTAATGAATGAATCTAATTTTTTTTCTTATCATATAATATGGGTCCTTTATGGAATTCTTCATGAATTCAAGAGAAAGTAAATACTTCATTCAATCCTTATTATAAGAAACAATTAAATTTTTAAATTTATTGTTTAAACAATTTATATAATCTATATTTATAACGAGATATATTAATTATTCAATAAATCTAAAAAGTCAATTATTTTGTTTCTTATAATAATAAATCGGTGTAAAATGTTCTGATTTCAATTGATAAAGTTTTAACATGATAACCAATAATTATCAACACAAATAAATGCAATAGAAAAATGGATAGATGAATAATTCCCGCCTTTTTGATAGGAAGTGATAATGTCGGTGGTTATCAAATCAAATTGGAACAATTTTCGTGACGGACGCTTTCCCAAAAGAGGAGGAATTGTTATTTTGTTGTTTTATAAATTCCTTTTGAATTTTTGTTGATAAGTTTTGCAAATTCAAGATATATTATACTAAAAGAAACCAAAGGTGTATTTTCAGGAAGAATCACGTCATTAAGTTTTCATTGCATAGGCACAAAAAGGATTCGTCAAAAAGTTACACTTTTTAGTTCCCACTTTTATGTTAAACTTTTTTTACCAATTGATTAAAATTGACACAATCCACCAAACAATTAATTGGTTTAAATGATAAAAGGTTTGAATCATTGATTAAATAATTAGAGATTCCATGTGCAATTCTAACTCATTGTATTGAGAAAATTCAATTGATCGGTGAGAACTCACTTCATGTGTTAGATTTTACAAAAAAAAACTTATTCAAATTAAATACGTCATCTGTTTTAAAATAAATGTTGCAATCCATCACCGCACACATGTCAATAAACAATTTTGATCATTATTTTTAATTATATACTCTCTCTGTTGTTTAAGGTTTGTGCGCGATTATTAAAGAAATGATTTATTGTATTGATTGCAATGGTAAAATTAATATCATTTACTAAAATACCCTTATTAATTGTAGTAAGTGGAGTAGTTGAGTTGAATGAAATTCAATAAATAAGTGTATAATAATGAAAAAATAATAATAAATGCTGCATTGGTATTCTAAAATGACAATCAGAACATAAAATTTATATTCCTTCCTAACTTAATAAAAAAATGCAGATCTCCATACTACACTGTCATTAACTTCTTTATTAAGTGTTATTTACACTTGAATAGAAGCTAAGCGGACAACAAGCTGCGCCGCTAGACCTTTTTGGATGGCAAAACCAATCCTCGTAAACACAACATTCATGGACCTAGGAGACATGACATTGCTATGCATGACCTTTTGAACTCTATGTAGAAGGCCAACAGCCTCTGGTGCTAGGAAACCGAAAGTGTCAAAAACAAATGGTATAAAAGCATGTTGATTGTCAGAACACGCTTTCTCGTGTTTGGCCACTTTACTTGACGCAGCTTTTAAGGCTGCCTGTCCTACGGTAAAAGGTCTGACACCTAATCCCACAAGTGGTGAAACCCCAGTCAAGTCTACACATGCATGTTTACCTCCTACCCATCCATACACCATAACATCCGCATGTTTGAGTGTTGATCTTCTTTCTAGCGGATCGGTCAGGAAGTTCACAGACGCCTCCTTCTTCACTGATACTTATGCCCGTCTGAATATATCAAAAAGTACTTCCCTAACAAAGTCGTGTATGTACTTAAAGCCGGGAAGTTCCTTACAATGAACGACATGCTCCCCAAAAGTATCCAGACACGCCTTACGACAAACAGGGCACACCTCATCAATAGGAAATAGTGGAATCATAAGGCGATATCTAAGGATAGTACGATACTCCACTGGTGACATATGCTGACCTAACCCATCAATCGGGATAGCTAGAAGAAAATCTTGAGCATGTGCTGCTTGCAAAAATCCAAAAACTGTCTTGTGGTCATGTCAAACTTAACTTCCATATCCTGAACACTTTTACTAAAAACAACACTCGCCAAAACATGTTGTGCTTTAAGAGTACTCGCCAAAAGAGCACTTTTACTAAAATGACAATTATTTTGAGAAAAAGAAAAAATACTAAAAAACTATTATTGTGAGACGGAGGGAGTAATAAAAAATAGTAAAAATTTAATATTTTAAAAATATATCGAGACAAATCAAACATATTACATGCTAACATTTGTATTCATATATTAGTTAAAAAATATAGTCAAATAAGTTATGTGAATAGTGAACATTGTAAAATTGCGACTATTTTAAAATAGACTGAGTATATGTATAAATTTTTTAAACATTTTTTTTAAGAGATCCATTTAAGAGGTTGACCTTTCTAAATAAATGTGTTTTTTATACATATCAAATAGAGATCGAACCTTAAGGACATATTTGGATGAAGAGTTTACGAGAGAAAGAGAGAAGAGAGTTTACTTTTCTTTTTTAAATTACGAACATTATAAAATGATTTTTTGAAAATTGAATTAACAACCTGATAAATAATCATAATCATATAATACTTCAAAAACACTTAATTTATTTTAAAAAACATTTTATATTATTTATAATTTAAAAAATAAAAGTGAATCATTCCATCCTTTCTCCTTTTAAACTCTTAATCCAAACACACCGTAATCTATTAAAATCATTTCAAATTCTTTAAAATCTTATGAATTAAATCCTGCAAAGTCTTTTAAAGTTATCAAAATCCTGCAAAGTCTTTTAAAATCTTCAAGACTTTTTTAAACAAAAATTGTCAAGTTAGAGTAGTCTCGTAAATATTTACGGTAGTCTCATAAATATTTAGTGAAACTCGTGTTAATTGACTGTATTGGAAAGTGAATTTATTGCTAGTAAATATCAATTCATAAATGCATACTTTTTCTTTCCAACAATCCTATCCATTTCCCTTAGAAAAACCACCTGCACCAACAGTAACATACCATTCCTGTAAACTCCAGAGTGTCTTACTCACTCACCGATTAATAGACGGTGCCCCACACACCTCAAATCATCATAACTATTTCATCTTCTTCTTCTTAATCTAATTATCTCCAAAGTCTTATCCTTATTCTCATTGTTACAAAATAATATATGAACCATCATTGTCTCCTCATAGAAAATATTCCTCTTTCTAGTTTATCTTATCTGGTCCAAACAAAACAAAAAAACATGGGAATCTTCAACCGCAGGTTGCTCCTACTCAACGAGGATGTTCCAATCTCAACATTCATATCACCTTTTCCTCAAATCCAACCAAACGCATCCTCACCGTCCATTTCAATCACACCCCCATCCAAAACATTTACACCTCCTCTACAATTACAATTACCATCTCATCCATTTTTCTCTTCCAACGTAGCCTACATCTTTCTCCTCCTCTTCTCCACCCTTTTCTTCCTTGCCTTCATCATCTTATCATTTCGTGAACTTTCCTTCAGACGCCGGCGTAGATATTCACCGCGGCGGGGTTTAGACTCTGCCGCGGTGAAGTCTCTGCCGGTGTGTGAGTATAAAGAAGATGCTAAGCAACCGGACTGTGTGATATGTTTGGAGGAGTTTGAAGTTTGTGAGGAGGTGAAGATGATTCCATATTGTAAGCACGTGTTTCATGCTGAGTGTATTGACACGTGGCTTTCTGCACACGTGACATGCCCTATTTGCAGGTGTGTTATTGTCGTTTGCGGCGGTGGTGGTGGGGATGTGGATGAGCATGTGGGAAGATCAACGGTTGAGAATGAAAGAGATGGAGAAGTGGGGTAGGGAATGCATGGTTGAGATTAGTACTAGGTTACTAGCTAGGGTTGTGGGTACAAGTTACAACATTGAGTTTTTGGCATTATTTTGGCCTCAAGAAAGAACAACTCAACAAATAAGTGTTGCATGTTAAATATAGAGAGAGACAACACTATGAGGCTATGAGCTATATCATCAATTCCTAATTGTCATTATAGTTTAATTCTTTTGTAGTTAAACAAGTAAATATTTTGTGTAAGAAAAAAATAGGAGAGAAAATATGTGTATAATTTATTACTAATCGTTATTGATTACTTTCTTTTGATTGAAACGTATTTCATTCTTGATAATGGAGATTTTGAGGAGTGTAATGTAAGTGATAGATGCTCTATGGAGCATGGTTTTACCCAATGAGTATTGCTCTTCGTGGCTGATGCAGATACGATTGACGACATAATAATGTGATTGCTTATATCTCATCTAATTAAAAAAAAATGATCTTAATTTATGCTCTTAAGAGCACATGTTAAGAAACCTAAAATGAGTAATTTAAATTGAAAAACATGATAATTTAATTTTAATAAGTTGACTGCATGACTTTTAATACGTATATTTTTATAATAAGTTCCTTAACATATGGCCTCGAGGGCACAAGTTAACATTTGCCTTAAAAAAATGAGTAACTCCGTATCTTAGAAAATTGCTCTTCTTCCCAAAAAAAGTTCGCTCGCAACTCAACTGTTCAAAATATCATTGTGTAAGTTAACTCATGAATATGTATTATACCAACGGGACATAAATCACGTTAAAAATACAACTTACTTGACTTAAATCAAGTTCAGTCATTTTTCAAACACTTTAGGTTAATGTCTTTGCAATACATGATCAAAGTAACCGCTAGAACAAGAAGAAAATTGCCTGCCACATGTCAACAAAATTCAGAAACAAAAATCCCAGTTGCTCACTGCTTCTCTTGAGTCTTCAATGTTGCTGACAGACTAACAATTCAGATTTCATAAAGTTTATTTTTTTTTTCTTCAATTTTGATGTCAAGTAACTACTTTGTCTCCAAAACATTGACACAATGAATATCCTAATGTCTTGCACAGTTAAATATCTCAAAGGGTTGCTTCCATGTTTATCAAAATTTGAAATTTCATGAAAATTGTTCATACTACCAAATTATTTTTTCTGTTATGTTTTTTAACAAAGGATTTGAAACAAGTTAAAACATGAATCTTTTTATATATATATAAATGAAAAAACAGTTTAAGATCCTAAGCAAAAAATGAAGAGAAGAAAATAATATGTATTATATGCAATAAGATTTCAAAGTTTAGAATATAAGAAAGAAAAAAAGGTAAAATTTAGAAAAGAGAATCTTGAGGTGGATTCAATTCAAAAGAAAGAGATGATAGCCGACATGGATGCATAAGAAAAGGGAAAGAGACAGTTTATGGAAGATGCAATGCAATGGCAAGAGTCCAAAAGCATACATGCCCAATGACACCACACAACACACAAAAACTAACAGGTTCGGAACGTGACGGAATGCGACTAAATCACACTGCACAATGCGTAAGAAAACTTACGATGGTTTAACACTTGCATGATTTAACGCATGCTGAGAGCATTTTCGAAAGTTTTGTAGGGAGTGTGCAAAATTTATTGGAAAAAGAGCATTATTCGATATCTTATATCTCATGTGACAATTTAGGGCCAAAAAAATTATGCAACTCAAATTAGGTAGTTGTATTGGAGAAGCACTAAATTCCTAATTCGTTGATGTTCGTTAGCATTAGTACCACCACCGAGGGTAAGGCTCCAACATCCCTTTGTTCTTCCAACTTCACCGACGATCTCATAGATATAATTTTTTATTTATATTGTGTTTCAAGTATGACTTATTTTTTATTTATTTTGAGAATGATTTGTTTCCAATCAGTTTTTCTCCCTCTAGGTTCTCATAAATTTTATCCAGTCTCAATGTGAAAAGCTTAGAGTGCCCTCTTGTTTCTGATCATTTCTGCACACTTTTAATCAATTTCATGCCATGTTATCCTTTTTTTTTTAATCGGCAAATATTATTAACACCATCCCCGTAAGACGCAATGTATGGATGAAATAAGATACAAATGGTGCCGCATATAGACGGTACACCATAATCACCTAAAAACACCCCTAAAAATAAACCCACCAAAATACATCACCACCTAAAACAGACTCTAAAAAAACAAGCACTGTAAACACGGTATCCACCACCGCCCATCATCACTACTCACCCACAAAGAACCCCCTCAAAATAAAACTCCCAGACCCTAACACCCAAGCTGAGCCACCTTTCGAAGAGCACCTAACCGAAGGATCATGCAGCAATCACAAACCTCGCAATCTCCGAATCACCGAAAGAGCATAACACAAAGTTCAAAAACAACTTGATTCAAAGAACTGACTCCTGATCTCGAATCTAAAGTGATCGGCCCACCATACTATAGTACCAAATTAGTAGGGCACCCCTCGGCCCCGGCACACCAGAGAAAAACCACATCAAGTCAAACAAAGACTGCAGCTAGACCCCGACTCCCGATCTCGAAGCCAAATGAACCGGACCACCGAAAACCAGCACACAAAATGAAAGACGAAAGACATGACATGCGGAGTTTATACAACAAACAGATCACAAAGAAAAAGCTCAACACAACGTGACACGCACCCTCCAAACTTCGTAAACACCTAAATCACCCAAAAGCACAAAAGA
This sequence comes from Medicago arabica, assembly GCA_946800305.1. Classification (NCBI taxonomy): domain Eukaryota; kingdom Viridiplantae; phylum Streptophyta; class Magnoliopsida; order Fabales; family Fabaceae; genus Medicago; species Medicago arabica. The sequence goes on from OX326964.1 coordinate 37,627,583, forward strand.
GCTAGTGATGACGAATATGGACCCATATAACATAGGTTGCTTCTAAAGGAAATCATCCCAACAAGCACCCATCTCCTCACTTAAAACACCAACCACCATCACACATCACCACACTTCACCACCACCACCACACATCACCACCACCAAAGTGTCACCCTCACCACCACCACCACCCATCCAAAACCACACCACTGCACTTCACCACCACCACACATCTCCATCACCACAAATCACCACCACAGCTAAAAACCTCCACCACCACTACATCACTGCGTCGCCAAACAACCTCACCAAGAAATAGGCAGCAACACAAACAGATCTAGAGAAGACGAAAACCAACAACAAAAACACGGGAAGCGACGCCGGTTTGAAGCGGAAAACACAATCCCAAAACATAAAAGGCGGCCGCTAGTGACAAGGATAAGACATCCGACGTCGGAGTAAAAGAGAAAACAATGGTGGAGGACCAGCACTGCCTGGAACCCGTGTCCTCCTTACACCGCATCACCACCGCCACACAACCTAAACTGCCACCCTCATCAAGTTCGACACCACAACAGCCACCAACACAACCTCTTCATCACCACACATCCACTACCAAGACCTCCCCACACCACAAATGCCAACACAAACAGGAATAACAAAAATGTCAACAACACAAAAACATTAAACCAAAAGTTGAAGATTCACAAAAACACAACAACCCATCACTGCGAAGAACCGGCGAAAACCACAAAATCCCGACAATACACATCCACATATGGGTTTTTTGACCAACAAACAACAGAAGAAAGGAGATCTAGATCGGCCACCATATGATGATGACTTAAATCCACATCTCTGAGTTCCGACGTCGTGAACCTCTGAGAACCCAACAAGCAGAACACGACGACGTGATTGCTAAAGCAGCATGGTCAAATAGAGTTTAGGGTACTTCAAAGGAGAAATGGAGGAAGAGACTTGAGAAAGTTAGTTTTGCCGTGTGCATGAAAGGAGGAGGGGGTCAATAGAATAGAATTGAGTTTTGAGATGTTCCGCAAGGATTTTAATATTTTAGTGAAAATGGGGAGTGAGAATCTGAGATTACAATAAAGTTAAGACGAACATTTATTATTTAAATATGAAACTTAATGTCTACCAAAAATACAATCATACTCATTTTTAATTAAAACAAACTCAGTTGATAAAATACACTAGCCTAATCTTTTTTTAAAGAACAAACAAATTTAATCTTAATCCAAATCAAAACAAATTTTCCTATAATTCAACTTCCAAATATTTATAGAGTTAAAAAAAAATTACAATCTCCTTTTCTCTAATTCTCTAATCATGAAACTTTGTACCCAAAAGAAATTATGAAACTTAATGTCTACCAAAAATACAATCTTACGCTTTCTTAATTTTTTGACATGTCATCAAAATTATATATTTTTGTGTCTTTTGCTTCAACTTCCCCCTATTTTTTTTCTCCTAAAATCAAATTAAAACAAACTCACTCGATAAAACAAACAAACTTAATCTTAATACCAATCAAAACAAATTTTCTTATAATTCAACTTTTAAATATATAAAGAGTTAAAAAAATGTACAAAATATTTATTACAGGCATATACCTACTTTTAAAAAAATTACACATTTTTAAGATTGCTTCTTTTCTAAAATTAATTTGCCTTTGTTTTTTCTTTATCTTTTTTTTTTTAGTCAAAAGAAGAATTATATTAAATAAAAAGAAATAGATAAAGAGTCTGAGACATTAGACCTGACTCAGGTACAACAAAAAATGGGGGTACAACATAATAAATCACTCCAATTGGATCGACTCAAATCTACCCTAACAAAAATTCACTAATCAGCAAGTGAACCCGTATACGAGCACGAAACCAGTTTTAAACAAATATGAAAAGTGAACCTCTGCGAAAAACAATTAATGGATCGACCGTCAGCACGATATCAAAATTCAAAGGCCGACAATTCCCTAAACAAATAAGCAAGCATAAAAGCCCTTTTGAGCATGAAATACCAAAGTGTAGACAAACAAGACACATTGAAACTTTTAGATCTAAACATTTTTCGAAAACAACGAAGAATAAAAAAAGTCAGGCCACCATGTCATATATTTTTTTATTGTTGTAGATTATCTTCTATTCTCTATATATGAAAGTTAATAATCAGCAAACACACAATATTGCCTCATGTTAATTATTTGACACCTAAACATGTTTTTACCCTTCGGTGTTTTTTGTAACAAAAAAAATCATATTTAGAGGAGAGAAAAAATATTTGTGGAAAGATTGAGATTAATTTGAAACAAAATATTCCTTTTATATAGTTGTATCTAAACAAAATAAATTATTAATCTCTAGAAAATAATCTTTAAATTATTGAATGTCAAAATCATTTTTATTTTAATTCGTACCAAACACGCTCAACTCAAAAACTATATAAAAGCAATCTCTAAATTATTGAATGTCAAAATCACTTATTCTCTAAATATTACTCCCTTTGTTTTTATTTAACTATCGTTTTAGAATGGTAACATGAAATTAATGAAGTGTCTTTGAAAAATTTAAAAAAATTGAAAGTGAATTTTTGAAACTCTTTTTCGTATTATACTCTCGTTTTAATCCACAAATAAAGTTTTTTTTGAACATATTTTATTTTTTCAATTAATATGTTCTTCCATAACAAACGACTTTTTTTTTTCCATTAACAATGATACAATCTTATTTATAATATATAAAATAAAAAAGTGGAAAAAGATACACAACTAGAGACCAAACCAAAATCCTCGAAAAGAGAAGCAAATCGGAAAAACAAATTAAAAAAACGATAAATCGGCAGACCAAAACGACGTCTAAAAGTCAACTAATAAGTGCTTGTAGAATCTTTCTCCAACCAAATTCTTGATCAACGACGATGAGCAGCGAAGGAACCTGGTCAAAGGAAACCATTTGATCTATACGACGAATATCCCAATAGAAAATATTCATTGAGGAATGGAAGAAGGTGAACCCCGAAAGCAGGTTTGGTAGGCAACTTGGTTGAGTTTTTTCTTCTTCTTCTGGATCTTTGAGATGTAAGTAGTGGATGAGACCTCATAATCAATATTTTTATTATTCATCAACTTCTGAACCAACTCATGGTCTTTTTGCAAACTAGGCAACTATGGGTAGGATAGTTAGAAAGATCATCCACGGGTCTGTTCTGGCTGTTATCATTACCTATTTCGACAATTACCAATTTATTTTGATTGTTATCAACCATATTCTTAGCAACCACGGTCACGAAGAGTTCAAGTGGAACCTCATTGGATGTGATCTTTGCTAGAATATTACCATTGAAATCGTCTGTTTTCTCCTTTGCTGAATAATCCCGGTGTCCCAAAACAGCGGTATAAGTTGTATATGCTTGAGATTCGTCACTTGGAAAGTCAACGTCATATTTTTTATTTTATTTTTAATATTTTACCATATTTTTAGTTTGTCACTTTATAATATTTAGTTATGACTATTCCAATGTTTGTAGTTAGTTAAATTGAGTTTATATAAAAAATAAAAATATTTTTAAAGGGTATATTTTTTCAAGGATTCGTAAATGATAAATAAAATACACGGTCACATTAACGTCATCTTTATCATTAACGAGATCTCTATTATTTGTAGTATTTGACTTATGATAAATCCAACACTTTATAATATTTAACGACAACTATTTTAATGTTTTTATATTTAACTTCAGCTTCATCATTAAATTTTTTTTCTTCATTTTTCTAAATGCAAATAACATTTAACATATAACTCACGTTTCGACGCCTAGCCCGTGCCGAGCACAGGTCCCATACTTGGCACGGGTTTGTTGCTAGTTTATTTTGAGAAATTAAAAACTCACAATACTGATTTATGAAAAAAGAATCACATTTTAAACTTTATTCACTTCTTTGAATCTCGAGCTTACATGATGTGCAAAATACATTTAACTGTGTTATTGTTTTAAGAATATGATTTACCGGGGAAAAAATCAAGTAAAGTGGAGTCAATCGTGAGTTTCATGAGTTAATTGGCTTCGTACAATTAAGCATTTTTCATATTTAAAATGGTCAGTAAGAGTACATACGCGTACTAGTATCAGATACTTCTACATTTTATTTTAGGAGTTCCATGCAACATAGATCTTTCTTTTTCTTTATGGTAACTTTGTTTTTTATATCTTTCCTTTACCACCCAACGCAATTGATTGGATGTTATGGGGTCATACTCCAAAACCAGTAATCATATTAAAATTGGAGTGTAACAAAAAGGATATTGAAAAACACAATTAAACAAAGATAACTGAACAAGGTTAAATCGTTGCATCAAACTATTACTCACCATTATGTTTTCCATTATTTTTATGCAGCTATATAGTTACTTCTTTTTCTATATCATTCCTTTACCTAAAGCCATCGATTGGATGTTATGGAGTCATACTCCAAAACTAACAGCCAAAGAAAAATAGTTTCCGAAAATAGTTATGTGGGGTGATAAAAATGAAAAACTTAGTGTAAAAGGAGATGTCAGTGTTGCCTACCAAAACTTCCAACCAAGCAAATTATTATTTTAAAAAAATTAAACAAAATTTCAAAATTCAGCTGTAGTAATATGCTGTTGTTTCAAGTTACCTCTATCATAATTCAAAGAACACTTCCATAAACAAACCAACATAAACTTATATAGAACATGCAAGTTACATAACAAATTAGCTGGTGATAGAGACCATAACAGTCAGGCAAGCAATCCACTTCAGTGGCAAACCAATTTGATTTTGATATATGCAGTGTGCAACCCAAACATGAGTCTCGACACATCAGAACAAGATCACAATTACATAATGAGATACGTTGGTTGATTTATAAGTATATAAAACACTGTCCAGCCACCTAAAATAAAAAAGGACAGGATCTGTCCTCACATCAAATAAAAGATGTGACTCGAAACTAAAATAAAACAACATACAATTTTTATTCATATCAGAACTATGGCCCAAAAAAATGCCATCATGTGTTCCTTTGGAGTACTTGACATGAATACAGTAATCACAGAAACAAAATAAAAAAATGAAAAGAAAAAAGTACCTGGATATGTCCAGGTGATATAACTTGTTAGAATCCTGTATATTGTTAAGTATGACCTTTATTGTAAAGTCAATATTATAGTATAGAATAAGTACGTATCACCTCCAACACGGGGGCGTGACACATTGGGCAATTCCTTCTACTTTGAAGCAACTCATTGGCACATCTTGAACATGTGCACAAATGTCCACATCTAAAACAAAAGCACAATGGTATTAGGTGATTATAATGATCAGGTGTAAACTGGCTACAGACGTTTCAAACAGAAAATGGATAGTACCTGTACAATAAAGAATCAATATTGCTTTCGCAGCAAATACAGCAAAGTCCTTTTCTCACAGATTCCCATTTAGAATTGTCGTCTGGTGAATCCCATTCATGTATTCCTGCGATAAATTTAACTCGGTTTGTCAAAATTTATTTCTCTTAAAAAGATAAAATGCGGACCTGATGAAGGGTAAAGAAATCACAAAACCTGATGAACCAGCTGAGCGATTTAGTGCTGCAGAAACTTCTTGTTTTATTGAGCGTTGCAGCTCAAGCTGCATATCCATACATGCCTCAAGCATCCTCTGCATAGTATTCATCCTTTGCTGTAATCTAGCCATGTCAAGTCTCAAGTCATTAATAATTTCCAAATCCTGCCAGAAGAAAACAAAAATAAGAAAATATTTAATAATGCAAATACAAAGAAAAAAAGCTAACAATAAAAAAAAATGGGCAGCAGGTCCAGTAAAGCTCCAGCATACGCAAGGTCCGGGAAGGGGTCCCACCATTTGGTGTATTGTACATGGTCATACCCTGTTTTTTACGCAAGAGGTTGTTTCCAGGACTTAAACCTGTGACCTTTCAGACACATGACAACAACTTTAGCAGTTGCGCCAAGTTATCCAAAGAAAAAAAGCTAACAATAAACTATATATATGCTAAATCTTCTAGAGAAAACAAGGTATACACCAAAACTTCCAATTATCTGGTACTTAAAAATAGTTGCACAATTGAAACATTGGCATATAGACAAATTTAATGACCTTAACTAATAAAAACCATCTGATGTCAATACCAAATAAAAATCACTTTTCACATTACTAGAACGTTATACAAAAGTCACCAAAATTAAAATAATGCATAGTTACTAGAGGCGGAATATTTACATCATTGTGCGACCAGTTATCACCATGAGGATGCTGATCCCAAAGAGGTGGAGTAGGAGGTGTAGGCAAAGAGGGCAAGTCAAGTGGACTATTAATAGCATCCTCCTGATCAACAATCTGATCTTGACTCTGCTGCTCAAGGTTAGCAGAAGGGGCTGCTTCTTCCGGATCCCATTCCATGTTAGCGTGACCTTGTCTTTCAACATATGATTGTATCAACTGGTCAAGACTCGCACGGAAACTACTTCCGAGGAGATTAGACACACGTCTCCTGCAAGATAAACAGAACCATTTATTCTGGATACCATCTTTAATTTTAAAATGATAGGCGCACAAACTCATCTCTTGATTTTACATACCTACTATGAAGTTCCCTGAGTTCAACATTGTATACATTGTCATCATCAGGAAAATAATAATTATGAACTCTACTACTTGGAGCAGTTTCTTGGTCAGAAGGTCCTCCTAGCCAATTTTCCACGGCCTCTTGGAAGCCACTATCTTCTTGCCAAACTTCAGAAGCTTCTTGCAGATGAGGGTTTTCTACATCCTCATTGACCCAACTGTTTTCAGGCCACTCATTTGCTGTATTTCTGAGCTGATTATCATCCACACTTTCATTGGTGCTATTTCTCCATTCAGTGTTACTCTGATGCCAGTCACTTCCTTCATTTTCAACAATTTGTTCCAGCTGTTCTTCTAGAGCACCAGATCCATTCACATCATCAACAACATTGCTCTCCGTATAATCACTTTGATTTGATGAATTGTTTTCACCGTTACTTAAATCACCCAGCTCAGATTGCTCATTATGTACCTCGCTGGATACCTGATTATTACTATGCTCTCTATCTCTGATTGCCACCACTTCAACATTTTGCCCAGTGTAATCTCTTCTTTCAAACCCATCACTGAATGATGACTGCCTATCTACTGACTCAATTTGCAAGCACTGCAACTGATTTCCTTCTACATGGGCAGTAGAGTCTTGACAATCTAAACTCTCACATGTAATTCCTTCTAGACAGTGATCACCAAATATCCCAACCCTATTATCTCTTTTATTAGTAGGTTCAATGACCATACAAGAACTGCTTTCACCAGTTTGTTCATTTGTATTAAAATCAATATCAATGTTTGATGAGGTATCAGATAGGTTGCTGGTTGCTTGGCTGCAACCAGTACTGTCCATTCTGGAGAAGAACCCTTCCCTGTTCAAACAAAGCGCTAATGTCATTGGCACAAAAGTATACAACATGGAGTGGTCAAAATTATAAACACATCAAAATCGGAACAACAATTAGTAGCTTTAAGTGCATTAGCAATATAAGAACATTTTCTCATTGTGTATATTTTGATCCATCTGAATGCAGTGGGAATTTTTTTACAGAAGTTATTAATTTCATAATCACCCTCAAACCAGTTTCGTTCAACTGCCAGTATGTCATTTACCAACAATTCGTTGCTAAGGCACATTCGTGAATCCCAAGTCAAAACAACATAAAACAAACTTGACACAAATCATTTCTTTTTTATTTTTCAGCTGGATTTGACATTACTTTTAAAAAGACCTTAGAAAATGAGCATGTAGACACAGACAAAAAAAATATGATTGTTCAAAAAAAAAAACTGAAAAGAATCGTTCTGCACAGTGAACTGAACTGCACCCATTATAATAGCCTAACTTTTTACATCAGTTCCTGGACTGAACACACATTTTTAAAGCACAGTTCAGTAACTGAACTTTTTTGGAAAATAGGTTTGTGAACTGAACCGACATTCTTCAGTTTGGACACTCTTGTCTCTCTTAGCTTCTTGAATTTCACTCGCCTTTCTCTGACACTTCACCTACAAGCCCTACGCCCCATATCTCCTAATTCCAACTGTTGCATCTCCTTCACTTTCATGATATTGGTTTTTTTTCTCGTACACATCATCCCGTATGCTACCTTATTTCTATAGTACAAAACTACTTCATAGTAAGATTCCTATGTTGTCAATATCAGATAGCGGTGCGTAGTTCCGAATTCCAAAAATGTTATAGCGGTATAGCAGATTGCAGGATGACCCCTATTGTGAAGACTAAAATCCATGTACAAAGGAAACATAAATTCCAACAGCATACATAAATACTAAAAAGGAGAAAAACACACAATCAAAGGGAAAATCAAATTTAATAATGATAATCAACTTTTTCATTTCCCATCTAAATAAGCTCTAAATGTAATCAAACTGAAATCACAACAAAATCAAGGTCTAAATGTATGTAATCAAAATAAAATTCCATCAAAATCAAGTTCTAAAAGTACTCAAAATGACATCCCATCACTAAAAGACATAAGCAAGTTCTAAAAGTAAACAAAATGACAAGCCATTAATCAAAATCATGCTTCCACATCTGTGTCCACCTCAGAAAACAAAACACAAACAGAAATGAAGGAGAAGAATGAAAACAAAAACGAACCAAGAAAGGAGAACTCAAACAGAAAAAGAAAGGAAGTAGAATACAAACCTTTGCACAGAAATAGAGCAAGGAGTAAAATGATGGCAGAAAACAAAATAGAGAAGAACTCGAATGAGAGCAAGGCAATATAATGGCAGAACTCAAACTCGAAGAACGAAAAGCGGCCAAAATTAAACACGGGTTACAATATTAGGTGACTCAAAGGATACAAAAGTACCACTATGTCCTCGACAAGTTTAAAAAAAACAAAAAACCAAAATTAGGGTTTTTGAGAATTTTCCCCCATAATTGCAATAGCAGCCATCAAATCACACTACAGTAGCAGGATTGCACCGTGATGACACTGCTTTTCAACTGCTAATTGTAGCCGCTATTGCTGCTACTCTCAACGGTGCTTTGCGGGACTAGGACATGGCAGTGGAGGGCTGCACCGCCACACTACACTATATCGCACTATCGACAACATAGCAAGATCCCAAATTCTACTTCGAATGTTCAATTGACAAATCAGTTAACACTTACCTTTCTGAGCTTGGTTCGATGATCGTGTATAAAAAATTAGGATTCGCGATAAATAAAACAGCATAGCTTGGTTTGACGATTGTGAATAAAAATTGGGATTCACGATAAATAAAACAGCATCTTTGTAATTTTCTAACATTCAATTTTGATCGTTTGATTTTCCTATTTCCTCTTTTGGCTACAATCGTTTGATTTGAGTGATATTTAGTTTCATCGAACAATGATGTGTTCTCTCTTTGTTTAATAAGACAGGAACAGTTCAGTTCTGCATATGCCTTGGACAGTGGTGGATCTTACTTAGGACAGAGGGTGACCATGGCCACCCTTTTTCTTTTTTTTTTAAGAAAAAAAGTTAGGTATTATATAAGTTTTGAGGTATCAAGTTGTGTTTATATATATATATGTTATGCGCATTTTTAAGATATACTGCATGCTGGCGTAGTGGTAAGCCATCGCTTTTGCAACGTATTGGTTCAGAGATTGAATCCTTTTGAAGCCTTTTTTACCTATTTCTTGGCAAAAATGTGGAGCGCGAAGGTCAAAACCCAATTTGCTAAGTTTAAACTCACAGCAAAAGTAACCATTACGTCAGCAAACAAATATTGTAATTCTAATGCAATACTCTCTCTATATATTGCTTATATATTTAGTTAGTCCCCTAAAATATTCCGACCAAGCTCCACCACTGACCATAGGAGTTCAGTTAAAAAATTGGAATTAACTGCTGCACCAAACAAAAGAATCTATTCAGCTAAGTTAGGGGTGAATTAAAAATTGTTCAATTCAGTTACTTAGTACTATTAATACTTATTTGAGTTCCGTTCAGTTCAATTTTCTTCAGTTAACCGATTCATGAATAAACTTAAAGAGAAATCCTGCACACACGATGTATCATAAATAAAACAAAATTATGCCCAAAATAAAAAGAAAAAAGTTTCATAAACAATAAGGGGACGGGGTGAAATAAAGAGACCTAAAAGATTTCAGATTATAATAAATAGTTAAATGGTTTTCATAAACAATGATAGCATGAAAATACGGATACCTTAGACCTGATACAGTTTGTCTTTGCCTCAATAAGCCTAATTCACTTTCTGCTACAGATGTGGACCTGTTATGGTCAACAGATCTATCATTTCTCAAAAACCTGCCTCTAAGCAATGCCTGCAAACAATTTGACGGATGTTCATCAAATTGAGTACAAAGCTCGGGATATAAGTCAAGTTATAAATTTTAAACTATATTTTACTGGAGTGGAATTTCCAGAAAGTCTGTTTCGCATTACCTAGGATTTCCACCTTAACATTCAGTACAAAAACAAAGTGCTTGCTTACAAGTACTGTCTTACACGACTGATGTGTATTTTACCCAATTAACAAAAGCTCCACCACCGTATGTAATAAACAGATGGTATGTGAAAATGAAGAAATGTAATAAAATTGAAATTAATCACTTATCGGACAAACCTGAATGCGATTGCGATGAGGAAAACGTGATACAGCCTGATGGTCCAGCAACTCATGAATTTCTCTCTGCCTTTCCCTCTCAGCCTTCTTAAGCATATCAAGCATAACCTGTCTGCCACGTAATTTACGCATACTCCTCCGTGTATACTCATTTTGTCCCTCACTGTGGTTAACGACAAATCCATCACGCACACGTTCAATTTGTGTACCAATTTCAGCATGTGGCTGCTCCCTGTTTTCCCCAGAAGAAACACTTCTCTGCTGGCTGCTCGTTTGTACCCATTCCCTTATAACTCTCACCCTTTCCTGTTCGGTTTCTCCAAGCCATTCTCCCCTAGGACTTTCACTTCTTCGGGAAACGTTTGATCCAGTATTCATCCATTCCCTGAAAACTCGCCGCACTCTTTCCCTTTCAACTTCTCCGAAGACAGACGAGTTTTCACAGCTGGAATTGTTTAAATCCTCATGACCATCATGAGATTCGTTCTGACTTTGTGATTGTGACCATGTATCCGACTCACTCTCACCCAAAACAACATCTTCTAAACCACGCCTATCTCCAATCTCTGGGCTATCAGGTGCATTTTCTAACGAAACATCCACAATCGACCCATTATTCCTTTGTTCAAGTACTACTTCACCAGCTCTTCCTTGAACGTGACTCACTGCATGTTCATCCTCAATCTCTCGCCACATTTGCAAAAGCGAAGACGACCGAGTACTTCCGCTTCTTCCATCTCCCCTCCTTCTCGACGCCTGTGACTGCGAATCCCTCAAAAACGACGAGTCAAGCACAGACACACTATGCAAACCAGCAATCGCCATTTCAATATTTCACACTTCACTACCAAACAAACAGATCTCTTCAACCCATATATGGATTAAAATCTGCATTAAATAAAAAGCAAAGCAACAAAACAAAATCAGAAACAAATCTTCTCTTTTTTTGACTCAATCAAAAACAGATCTTAATAATAGATTCAATTCAACCTCCATCACTTTTCTTAATTGCATTACTCTCTTTCCCGCCGCAAATCATCGTTACAAGGAAAAAAATCACAAGCTTTCGAGTTTTCCTTTTAAAGATTCAACACTACTGCCAACTATACCTCATCCTGCATTCCAAAAAATAAATAATTAACATAAGGAATAATAAATAAACCACATTAACAAATTATTATTACTTTTTTTGTTTAATTCATATACTAAACTTTAAATTATGAAAAAAAATCCATTTCAATTTTGAACCTCAGATTCCACAATCCAGCCTTAGCAAATCACAGCCATTAGGCTCATCGCGTTGAAGTTCTTCATTTCGAATCCATGAAAATGAATTCGAATATTCATTATTCACCATTTCACTCATAAACAACAACAACAACAACAAAAAATGCACGCAAAAATAAATAAAATTAAGATTATGAATCAAGAGAATTCAAATTCACATTGTAGAACATAACAGAACAGAAACAAATTGAGAATTTGGAAAGAGAAGAATGCAAGTTTTTAAACGAGCGCGTGTGTAAAGGAATGAATCGTAACGTGAAAGTGTAAAATGAAGAATGAAAAGTAACATACCAGAGTGAAGAGTTTGTTTTTGAAGTAAAGAAAACGTAACCCTAGAAGTGAAGGAAGAAGAGAAAAAGAGAGAATATAATGACAACGAAAATGAGAGAAAAAATTGGAAGCAGAGAGAGAGAGAGAGAGAGAGAGAGGGAACGGAGAAGAGCGGCGTTTAGAAATAATAAATGAATGAAAGTTGACACGTCTGCATGGAAATTTCTGTCACGTATAAATAAATTATTTATTTGTCAAAAAAAAGTCTTCATCAATTCTTTTCAAACTTCAAACAAAAATTAGTCTTCGTCAATTAAAAATTGTCAAAAATGTAAATATTAAATTTGGTAACAATATTATAAATTTATCTATATTATATAGTTTTTTTTAAATGTTAAAATGAAATTTGAATAACGATAATCTTTCTAGAACAATAATAAGGGGAAACAAGCAAAAGATTGCAAAACAGCTAAATGATTTATACTTATTTTTTGTTGGCTTTTTCATTTTTAATTATGCTTTTAAATAAATTTAAATATAAAAATCTCCTAAAATGAAAAATTTAAATATAAAAATAATATCTTGTTAGTGTCATTCAAAAACATGAGAATTTATATTATATTTGTTATATTAATTATAAATATAAATAATAAATATTTTGCACTTTCGTATAACGTAGCAAATTATCAGAACTATTATTGAATATCAAACCAAGGAATTTGTCCTCAAAATCATCCCGATAGAGCCATTAACCAATTAAAACACGACCCTTTGCGGCATATACGGAAGAGAGAAAATCAGCATGAGAGAGAAATAAAAAATGAACTAATATTTTTATTTGGGAAAGCTGCGCTAATGCTCTATGTAACTCTTTAGAAGATATAGCAATTTTCATTAGTATAACATAAAGAGCGATGGTCCTTCCGAAAATTTATGACATTTATAATTTTCATTAGCATAATATGATTTTTTTTTTTTAGGGAATTGAAGTAAGTTAGTACACTTATTTTTTTTATTTTTTTTACAAGTGGCTACGTGTCTTCTCTTAACGGAACATCACCACATATTTTCGAAATTAAATTGGTGAAAGATTTCTTTAAGTAACCCAAACCAAACCCCAAAAGGCGACGTATTTGGAATATTTTATTTCTCGAGCAGTTTCATCGATAAGGAAATTTACCAACCAGCTTTGGGCAATTTATTGAGTTTAATGGGGATCTTTTGTTAATTGTTAAACAAGTTTACTGATTCTTTCATTGTAAGGTACAAGTTGTTTGTATTTTCAAGCACCCACACAAAATCATCATTTATCTCGGGATTCCAACGTCTGTTAAGGGAATTCGTATGACACCGTTTTCGATAATTCGGAAGTCCAGTTATAATCTTGAGATTTTTTCATTTAAAAAGAATTGAAAAATTGATAGCAAAATTGTTGTCTTTCATACTTTTACCTACGGAAAAAATACACTTAGTGACATATATTAGTCGTAGTACAAGGTTTTTTTCCTTCCCTTTTTTAAAATTTTAAACCCCCTCTAAGTTTTAGGCCATGTGGTAAGTGCCTTGTTCCACTTGTCACTGGACTGCCCCTGATTTGTATTTACAGACTTAATACTTAAGGTTTGTTGATCGACAATATTCTATGTGTCAACCTTTACGATAAACATTTCGCCTTACAAGCGTCATGCTTGAAGGGTTGTGGACCAACATATTCTTTATGCATTTACTTGTCCCTTACATAGCCATGGTTTCCATGCTCAATACCGAGATACACAAGCCCATTCTAGAAATGATAACTCAATACCAACTCGTTCTCATTTTCAAGGAAAGACTAAGTTGCGCCAGCACGTAAACGTGCATTATTTATTTGGTGAAGTCGCCACGATCATGGAAATGAGTAGCAATTACGTATATCCGAGATCGTGGATCATGATGATAGAAATATTTTCTTATTTACCACCTCTATATCTATGTGACCTTAAGCAAACATGAAGGTCATCCATTTTTTACCCTTGAAACAGATATCTAAAGACCTTAATCTCGATATATCACCAGCAAGATAACCGCCACATATCTAAGCATGAACATAACCCTTGGCTCAAATAAGTTGAGCTATTCAACCTCCAATTCGTATATACTATTTATATTTTTAATTATGTCTCACTATATAATATCTATAAATATATTTGAAAAAAAAAATGCAACATAGTAGATCATAATGTATAATTGACGCATATATAAAAACGTAACATAGTAGATCATAATACATACTCCTTCTATCTCAAATTATAAGTAAAAATGGGTTAAACAAACGTTGATGTATTTGGTTTAAATTTTGGACCTAATAAATAAACTTTTTTTTGACCGATTTTTGCCTCTAATTTGCAAGCAGATTATAATCTCATCTACTTTTTACAAGTTTATAAACTATATACCTTCTCACTTGAGAATTGAGATAAGAATACTTTGTAGAAGTATATTATAAAAAAGAAAAAAAAAAGAATATTTTGTAGTTTGTAGAATTGGTGCGTGCTTGATTTTACTTTTATGAGCTGTGATATAATTGGTTACTTAAATTAGTTACTTGCATATCATTAAAATAAATTAATTGCTTATTTATTATCGAAGACAGGTTTAGAGAGTCTTTCCCTAAAAAAAAAAAAAAGAAAGATTTAGAGAGTTTTTTTTTTTTGATGGGGTTTGAACCTTGCATATATTGTGTATTATTCATATCAACTGAACTAAGCTCACGGAGACACAAGTTTAGAGAATCTAATAACATTTAAAAAGAGCATAGATTCTTTCTATTCTTAAAAGAAATGAAGATTTTCATTTTTTTTACTAAACAATAACTAGCTAGTCTCAAATATTTCTATGGCGTAGGCTTCTTAGTAAGTAACAAGAATGAGATAAACTCAGTTGTTAGAGACAATGCATAATATATGTAAGGTCCGAGGTTCAAACTCCGGCCACAAAAAAAAAACGACGACTTCATGAATCAAATTCAGATTCATTTTCTTGCTAAGTCATATTTATCAATCTCCAAACACCAATGTGGTGGAGATGTTCACGTTACTTAAGTTTTGTATATAATTAAATGCACAAATATTTACCGGTCGAGGTAGGTCTAGTGGAAGAGGCTAAAATCTAACAATGTGGCAAATTAATGCTCGAATAGTATACCGTACACATGAAACCGAAAAGAAAATGCACAAATATTTTAAAGTAGTGACATAAATAGAGACATATGTCATGCATTTATATCCTGAAATTTTAGTAATAGATGATGACAATAAATTATATATGATTTTTAGTCACCTTTTTGCATCTGTTTAGAGTAAAACTAGGTAGTTGATAATCATTTTAATCGAGTTTGGTAAAGAAATCGTTCAAAAGTCATGAAAGGATAAAAGAAGAAGAAAAAAAAAAGCCTCGAAACATGTCAAAATCACTTAAACTAGACAACTATGTGACAATAATATGCTTATTAAAGTGTTTATCATCTTTATTCTTGGGGTATAGTTGTTACAAACGTTTTGATGAAGAGAAGTGGGAGAAAAGAGAGAAAAACAAAAGTAAGGTGTGTTGATTTGTTCACATGACCTTTGTGAGGTATTTTAATCATATATAAAGTTTTAGGTATCAAAATGGAGTGGGTTCAATGGATTTGAAAATCTAACATCAATATCTACAACTTTCATGAAGACGCCAAAGTCTAATTCCAACGAGAAAATGGTAAAAAAATGAAACTTACGCGAGTTTAGATAGAAATTGCTAGGATCAGGTTTACATTGGCTCGTGTCGCGAGCTTCTAAAGGAAAAGCAACTGAATTGGTCTTGTCAAGGCTCGTGTCGCATGCTGACTTTCCCTGATATCTTTGGAAATGGACGTCTATAAATACCAGACCCCTAGGTCAGTAGAAAAAACATCTTTTAAGAGTAGAAAACGACTAAAGTGCGATATAGGATGTTTATAAGCCATATGGAGCATGGAATCATCTTTGGTGATTCATTTCTTTTGTTTGTTTATTTATATAGTTTAATATGTGTTTAGACATCATGAGTAGTTAAACCTCTCTAGGCTAGATCATGAAATATGACCTTCTTGTAATTGTTTGAATTATGTAACTTTAATAATTATATGGATTTTAGTTGATTGCTTAGTATTTCTGTTCAATATTTTTATTTGATGATATGTATGTTTATATGATTATTCATGAGTTGATGCAAAATCAAGGTTTGCTAACCCTAATCTTAAATAATAATAAAAGTATAAATTGTTCAATTTTTTCATAAAATAAACATATTATAGGAATAATTATATATTAAATTGGTGTAACCATTTTGATCAAATATCTTAAAATCAAGCAACCAGTCAACACTGTATCCATAGTTTGTAGTTACTTAAGCAATTTATGGAAGTAACGCTGATATGACCTAGTTGTATCTCTCTCTCTCAGTCTCCCTCTCTAGAATAATATCCCAATCATATTACGAGGTGCAAACCACCAATTATTTACACTCATCATAATCTTCATTGTAGTAGTTTAGTTGAAATAACACAATTCCTATGAATACAAACTTTATGAATTTTACTATTTGACGACAATGAATGCTAGCAACACTCATTTTTGAACATTCTCCTTAGCACTCACTCTTTTATTGGGTGAAATCATTGTATGTGTTATCGGTTTGTGTGGGTTCTATTTTCAATGTGTGGATCCATAATGATTTAAACCAATAAAAGAGTAGGTATTAGAGAGAGTGTTCAAAATAGAATGTTGCTAGCACTACTCTTTGACGACACCATAATATACACTTGCTATTTTGTCCATCAGTAGATATCACATCTATTGTTTGTGATAAAAGAGGATAAATATCTCCATTTTTTAAGAAATAGAGATAACGTGTATCCATTCTAAACATACATAGTTAAAAAGTGTAAATTATTTTACTTGGTATACATTTCTTAAAGTAAGATTTTCTTTTTGACTTATACTGAAAAAAAAATCTTTATGACATAAAAAGTAAGATATACTCAAAGTAGAATTTTCTAAAAGAAAAACCTATTTAAGCCATCTTTCAAAAATAAGAACTTGTATTCGAAACAATTTTCTGATCGGAAATACAAAATAATTTAAAACCGAAAAATTTGATGAATTTGACTCTATCATAGATCAATATTTTGTTTGAAGTGTTGTATCCTTTTGTATATTTTTCCTTCAAAACAACAATGTATATA
Source organism: Medicago arabica (assembly GCA_946800305.1). NCBI lineage: Eukaryota > Viridiplantae > Streptophyta > Magnoliopsida > Fabales > Fabaceae > Medicago > Medicago arabica. The sequence continues at coordinate 37,645,098 of OX326964.1, forward strand.
TAGTATCATATAACAAAATAAAAATTCATCCTCTCAAAGAAACAATATAAAATTGGGTTAATTAAGTTTTTCGTCCCTATAAATATCTGCAGTTTCGTTTTTAGTCCCTATAAAATAAAATCACACTTTTTAGTCCCTGTGACATTTTCCTTTAGCATTTTAGGGACTAAAAATGCTGACGTAAAAATTTTACAGGGACTAAAAATGTTGATAAAATTTTTTATAAGGACTAAAAATGCTGACGAAAAATTTTACAGGGACCAAAAAGTGTGATTTTATTTTATAAGGACTAAAAACGAAACTGCAGATATTTATAGGGATCAAAAACTTAATTAACCCTATAAATTTCATAGACAATAACTATTATTATGTTTCCTAAAAAAACTATTATTATGTTGATCTTTGTATGCAAAGAGAATGATCATCATATAAAAAATTTTAGTTGTTGTTTTTTCTTCTACAATTCCTATTATTGTTTTGTTTTTTTGAAAGACATTGTTGTTTTTCTAGGGGAATACATATTGTTGTTAGAAATATTAATTAATAATGTAAAAATAATCAATAATGGTTTCAGTCCATCCTATAAAATCTCGATTTGGCGAAAGTGAAAAAACGATGGATTTAAGATAAATTACAGATAGGGAATTTTTTTAAATGCCAAAATAGTGTGTGTAACCAAAAAGTCATTCCAACATAAGTTGTGTTAAAGAAGACTTAACCAGAGTTTATAAAGTCACATGACAACGAAAGTAAAGAATAACAAACAAAGAAAAAAAAAGAAACAAGCATAAGTAACAATCGAATAACAATGATGAGGATAAGCCTATAAAAGTGGAAATTAAAAATCGAATGTAATGTATTTCGATTTGAGCCACCAAAAAGATTTAGCTTAATTTTGTCTTTTAAATTTTTCAATTGCTCATCATGAAAAATTCTCAGATTTCTTTTTTTTGTTTTCTTTCTAAATTGTCCAAACTGTCGAAATCCAAATAATACCTGAAACCAAACGAATATACTTTGAAAAGCCTTCTAACCCACCTAAATGCACTACGTGGTCAAAGAGATAACCGTGAGACGTTGTTTCAAAGCCTAACCAATTAGAAACCATTGACCATAATCTTCCACACAAAAAATATCACATTTGAAAAATAAATTATCCATGTCTTCATTCATATTGCACCTTCGCATGCATGTCTGATCATTATAATTAAGAACCCCCTCATATGCAATTTATCTTTGGTAAGGAGACGGTTTAGAAGCAATTGCCAAATAAAAATAGAAACTTTGAAAGAAAACTCTTTTAGCCAAAGAATGTTATTGTCTTCCATAGAATTGTTGATTTACATCGTTGTCAAGTAATTATAAGCACTGCTCGACAAATAACCTTTTGCCCGGTCTAATATTCAAACCCACATATCCTCCACATCAACCTGCAAAGCAATAGATGATAACAATGCAATATATTCTCATATCGTATCTTCCTCCCAAGCATGCAGTCGTCTCCACCATTTCCATGCCTCACCAATCAGCCATAACCTAAGAACCACATCTCTGCTACCGTTGCCAACTTATTCTTAGATAACTTAAACAAACAAGTAAACCTGACACAAACTGAACTCACTCCACCCATGAATCCTTCCAAAATAAAGTATTAGACCCATCACCCACCTTGCACCTAATATTATCAACCAACCAACCCCCAACTCATACTCCAACACCCTCACAGATCCTGTTGAAATTTTTCCACCAAATAGAACTTTTACCTCCACCGTAACATATGTAACCCCAATCCTCTGCATAAGGAGCAATTACAACTCTATACTATAAATTCTCCCTTTCCTCCAACACAAATTTACTAAGAAAAACTAGATTAAATTTCTGAAGCCGCATAACTCTACATTCTTCTTATTCAAATAAATAACATCTCATTTTATCCATTTAATGTTTCTAAAATCCTCACAATGTGAAAGCTTTGAAGAAGGAAAAAGAAAGTAGACCGATAGCAAGTACATGATAGACTTCAAAACTATCAGACAAACCTCCAAAGAAAGGTTACAATTTTCCAACCCGACAATCTACCTTTGATACAATCTATCACATGAAAACCAAAAGCTCAGCCATCAGGATCTCACCACCAACATGAAGCCCCAAATATAAAAATGAAAGGCGACTCATTTTACAATTCATAACCATCGACACCTCATGCCAAGAGTCAGTTACACTTGCCTCAACCAACACATTTTAAAACCAGATATCACCTCAAAGAAAATAAGAACCGTCTTCAGAGCTCTAACATTTGCCCATCTCTTAACATCCACAAACAACGTATCATCCATTTCCAATAACAAATAAACTATTGATAATAATGGATAAATTATAACTTATATAAATTAGTTAATTGAAATTGAAGTATTTGATAAAATTAGTTCTAATATAAATTAGTTAATTAAATTTAAAGTGTTTCATAAGGTGAGATCTATGTTACCTTTGAAGCATTATGGGTAATTTATTCAACGATCAATAAATTTTAGCCACATGAATAAATTTACAAGTGGTATTCACAAATTAATTTATACTTCACTTGCAAATTTATTTATGTAACTAATTTTCATTGGTTGTTAAATTTTTTCCGCAATTCTTTCGGGTAACATAAAAAACACCGATGAAATTAAAGATTAAACTAACAAGTAAAATGATGTTTAACAACGTTGATTGTGAGAGATGTTAAACAACAAATGAAGTCAGCAACATGCAGACGCTAACTAACTATAGTAGAAAAAAAATAAAAGAAATAAACAACAACACCCTTTTCAAAAATCAAAATTAAACAAATTACTTTATTTCTCAAATGAAGATGAAAGCTCCATGGTATAACATGAACAATGGAATAATTTTAGCAACATATTCTTCAACATACACTTTCTAACTTAAATTTTTATTGATTAACACATCTACATGGATTTTATCACAATTATAGCGAACTCATATGATTTGGTGAAAACTATGTTAATTTCAAACAATCAAATACATTGTATTAGAGAATATGTTTTTAGCACTCTTCGTAATCAATATATTAGCAATGTGTAAAATGCAAGTAAAATAACTTCATTAATTTTTTTGAATTGAAAATGTTAGTATATTAGTATTTTATCTCTTGCCATGGGTTGAACTCCGAACATTTAACTGCTTAACATCTTTCATCCCTTCCCTCAACCAAGTGAGTTACTCATCCTCAAGTTGTACAAGTAGTACTTATGGACAAGTACTCAAAGACTATACTCCTATTAGACATGAATGTGGCCCACAAAGACTAAGTCGAAACTGTTGTTTTTGGCTAAACTCGTGTGTAGTGTATGAAATGTGATTGTTGCCTTGTTTACGTGGTGTTCGAGATTTCTTCCATGTTATGCAACTTTTTGTTGTTGTTACCTTGTCCATATATCTCTCTGTCACCCTACCTTTCAGGGCCGATACAATATGTTCAGAGGCGTAAAACAACTTCTACTATGAGTTCTTATAAAATAAATAAAAATTACATAAGGTATTATGAAAATAAAAGTCTAAATTATGCTAAAACCTATGGTTAAATATGTTTAGAGGCGCGAATCAACATCTACTGCAAGATCTTTTAAAATAAATAAAAATTACATAACATATTATGAAAATAAAAATCTAAATTATGTTAAAACCCACGATTGAACATAAGACAAGAAGGATATGAGACATCCATCTTTACGAACTCAAATAGAGAAATATCCGTAACTAAGTTGTCATATCATATATTTATAACTAAATTATTTTTTTAACCCTTTTTTGGCCCATTATTTTGAGGCATAAAACCCTAGTTTGGGTGCTTGGCCCTAGGACAAACCCTGGTACTTTTATTTTTTACAAATATCACGTTACCTAGATCATAGCCGAGCTTATTATTTGTTAGCTGAAAATATAAAATGAACTTTTGAATTAAAGCTCATTTTAATTATAACGTTCGTCATGAGATCTTTTGAAATTGAAAAAGAATTCGGATAACTCATCTTCTTTTATTTTTGCTTCAACATTTTTTCGTTGTTTTTTCTCCAATTGATTCTCATTCAGCTATTTCAACAATGGTTCACTTGTAATTCAAATGGTGGATGTATTGTTCTCGACTAATGTACCGTTATAGTAATTAATGCCAACATACTACGATCACGTGAAAAACACATGGGCCTTTGACTAAGTCTACACATGAAATATATGGGTCTTTGACTCGGTTTGGAGAGGTGGCGTAGTGGGACACCTCATCCTTACTAACCTGCCCACTACCTCATATGACCACACTATAAGTAGGAGGCTTCAAGCCTCTCTCATTCCCCACTTTACAACGTCCAAAGAGAACTATGTAAGCTCTTATTTCTAAAAAGGATATGTATGACCAAGGATTCTCCCTGTCGAGCTATCGCAAAATTTCAAACCTTACCACTCACTGCCAGTGAGATACTCCTCCTCTCGCCGCCATGGGAAAAGGGGTCGGTTTTTTTTTACTTAAAACGAGTGCAACCAATAACAAAACATACTTTAGGCTTAAACAACCATATAAACTATAGGCTATAAACTAACACTCTAACAAAAGAATAGCGAGTGAAATTTATAACTAGGTGGAAATATGGTTGGGTTGATGGCGCTAGAAGTACATATGAAAAGGTGTTTTCAAAAACAACTTTGAAAATAATACACCTCTCTAAAACAAGTTTGAAAATAATAATACAGTAGTACTTTTTTAATCATGAAGCGATAAAATAGATAAATTGGTCCAAATAAAATATTTGTTAGATGATTTAATGTAATCATGGGATTCCTCATTATTTAACTCATCCAATTCCATGTAGCGATATCTACCTTCCATCCTCATTGATAAATTGAGCACAACTGCAAAGTGTGGCAAATTAATCATAACCGGTATGTACTTACGAGCCTGTAAAATTTATGCTTTTGTCATGTCCAAAAATATAGCAACATTGGTGTATGACCTGCGACCATTCAAAATCGATGTATATACTATAAATAAATATTCATAGAAAGCATGGTCATCATTAAGACAAAGTAAGGTCATCATGAAGTTCACGAAAGGCTGCCTCCAACACATGACACTTTTATGGGCAAACAACCCTTTAGATTTTGGTTATTAATTTGTACACATTTTTAGTTTAAGTTAACAATTAGCTCCAAGTTTGAATAATACTACGTTCTTTATTAATAAAAAGGTATCATGTTCATAAACTTGTCTACATAAAGGTACTTCAATCTAATCATAAGCTGTTGTTTGTATACAACATTTGCTTTGTAAACAACATAAATAAATGAGGTGATAGATGCCTAATTAACTTTTCGACTTTACCTACCTTGTGCTTTAATTCAGTCTTCTTGGAGATAAAGCAATCCCAAATTGAATTTGGATATATTTATAAATCACCATCACCATCACCAACCTATAAACCTTTTGAAATTAGTTTGTACGCTTTTTGCATATGTAGTTACTTGTAGTAGTATATACAAACATCAACAAATTTATCAGAAGTTTTTTTGGTAGAGTAAAAAAAAAAAGAGTTTAGTGCAAGGTGGTCCTAAGATTTTGGCTTATTCAATCTACCGGTCCTTTAACTTAATTGATTGTCTTAATTTGGTCCCCTAACTATAATTTGTACTAATTTGGTCTCATATGTTTTACTCTGTTACTAGTTTTAGTCCTTCCTGTTAGTTTCTCTTAAAAAAACGTTAACTTAAGTACCAATTTGGTCCTCTATGTTTTGCTCCGTTACTAGTTTTAGTCCTTTCTGTTAACATTTTTTTGAGAGAAACTAACAGAAAGGACTAATACTAGTAACAGAGCAAAACATAGGGGACAAAATTGGTACAAATTATAGTTAAGAGACCAAATTGAAACAATCAATTAGGTTAAAGGACGGGGTGATTGAATAAGCCTAAGATTTTTTGTATCTTGCAAATTAATAAAGTTGTGTTCTTTTAATTATTCAATTTTTTTTGTATTTTTCGTTACAAAAGATTCACTCATAATTAAGATTATATAAAAATAAATTTTCAATAGAAATAATCAAAACGAGTTAAAAATAATATCTATATAGTTCTAACTATTAAGTTAAATTAATAATTTTTGTGTCCTTAAAAATAGTGTCTTGGGAGGCCGTCCTTCCTGCGCCATCCTCAGGCCAATCATGATAGTTTAATGGATATTTACTATGTACAATTTACAATTCAATCCATTTGGGTTGACTTAGTGGTATTGAGTTGGGACCTGAGAGTGTGCTTCTCCTTAAGATCTCATGTTTGATTCTCTCTGATGTTAATTTTGGTGGACTAACTTAGCTTCTTAAAAAAATTATAATTCATCATTAAAGCTATTTTTTTGTCAAAAAAAAAATAAATCATGAAAACTATTTTAAGAGTAACAGTCAATCTTATGTTTCATTAGTTGTTAGTGTAAAACTAGTTTAACATGATATTGCATATCCCCTAAAAAAATAAATTATGATATTGTCATAATAAAAAAAATGCTAGATCAACTTTTGCAAAACACATAATCTTATGACTAAAAACACTTGAGTAACATTTTTATAAGTTTTTATTTTCAAATTTTACTTTGTTTATAGTTGAAATGACATTTAATATTAATTTTTCTTTTTAATTATCATATAGAGAAGATAAAAGCTAATTAGAGATAATGTATTTTAAAAAGCACGAAATACAGGGGATGTCTAATATAGTATCGGTCCAAAGGTGGACCTTACTATTTTTAATAAAATATTATATTTATTCACATTTTGTCATTAAAAACGGTAAAGGTCCACCTTTAGATTGTTTTTGAGAGTTTTATAATAGGCGACCTCCTGAAAACAATGATTTTATATTTTTCAATTTTTTTAGAAATATTCAATTTAATCTTAAACTACTTTCAAAACATCCATAATTCATTATATAATGTTTATTTCATCAATCAAAATGAAAACCAGAAACATATTCTTAGCCTACGAGGGGGAAACTGAATGGGTTGGATCCACACACAACCACTCAAGTCCTTAACAAACCCAAGATATTAGAGATGCATTAGTGAATACAACTCAAATTAACTCTCAATATTTATAATAACTTTATGTCTTTTTTCCTTCTCACTATCCGATGTGGGACTTGGATAAATACCTATTGTGCCACAACATATCCTCCATTCATCCAAAGTCTCACATTACTTAACTTTGTCATTATCTTCAACTTGAAAAGTGAAACAATGTTATCTCGACTAACCACATTTGTAAAATGAATATTCTTCATTTTCTATCTTCTTTTTCATTTTCTATCTTCTTCATTTTCACTAGGTTGGATACCCAATCTAATTATCCATATTTACAATAAATCTATACCTTGTTTTTTCTCTTTTCACTACCTGATGTGGGACTTGGATGCATGGTTATCAAAATCGCGATCACAATCACAATCCTACGTTTTTATGATTTTACTCACCCTCTTCGGTCTAAATCGATTGCAGAATCGAAAAAGGTTCTAAATCATGGTAGGATCACGTTAGAATCGCACAAGTACATAAAATCGTTAGACGTTGGTCGATTTCATATGATTATGGATATTATTGTCTTGGGTCAGTTTTTACATGTGTTTTGCGACCCGTTTTGATCTGATTTGCTAAAGAACAAAGGAAACCATATTCTTTATTCATTCCACACACAACTGCCTCTAAAACACAACCATATGATGGGAATTACCTCCATTCAATCCCAACCCTAAGCTTCATCATTAAAACTCACTACAATAAAAACATTGATTTGGGACGGAAATTTTTGTCGCACAGCAGTGTAAATTTTCGCCACAGTTGAAATCTGGGACAAAATAGTTTCGTCGCAATATTTTGGGGACGGAATCTAGGACAAAATGTAATTAATTGTTTTATCCTAAAGTTTCATTTTGTTCCAACATTGCGACAAAAATCTCAAATTCCGTCCCGATGTTTGCGACAAAATACATAAAATCCGTCCCAAATTGGGTTAATTTTTTTTTTAATTTATTGGTTGGGGAAAAATTTATATAAAATTCAATCACAAATAAATAATGTGCAACAAATAATGAGCATTCTATTCAACGTCCAAGCTTCATTGTTCCACCTCCATTCCATCTTCATTCATCGTAAGATATGTTATCATTTTCGGTTTTCTAGTTTTCATCAGGAATCTAGGCTTTACCTTGAAACTTTGGGTTATTTATGATCAAGTAATTTGTCACGCATCTAGATGTTTTTTTTTATTATTTTATCTAGGTTGTTTAACATTATTATGACTACTAAGAATATTTGATACATATGCTTTGAGTCATTTATGTATAAGTATTTTGTGGACTTGAAACTTGAAGTCATTTATGACTATATGCACTTTATAATATTATATTTAGCATTATTTTTCTTTTGGTAGAGTCCTTCAATCTTGATAGCGATTGTACAATTTTCAATTTTTTCATTCATATATCCTATAAAAGTAGTTGAGTAAAATCCTTCGATTTCAATTGCGTTTTTACAATTTCCGATTTTGCTATGCCCTTCGATCTGAAGCAAAATTTTGATTTCGACAAACTTGCTTGGATGAGTACTCACTTTAACACAACACATTTAAAGTAAACGAATTTAGATTGCTGAATACTCCATCTGTCTCAAAACAAATGACAAAGTTTAACCTTGTGCACTATTTACATAATATACTTTGATCATATTTTTTTTTACTATTATATGAAGATAAATGATAACAATAAATAAGATGTTGGATTTGTCTCGACGAATCTATTTATTTATTTTTTATTATGATTTTTGCTAAAAGATAATTAAAGATCAAAATATGCAGTGACATGTGTGCAATAGTCAACAAAATCACTTATAAAAAGAAATGCTAGAGCCTTAAAAAATTAAAAACTTTTCGAGAAATAAAATTGGAATCATTTTTTGCTCTTTTTCTTAATATATATTTTATAACTATATCATTAGAAATCGAAGTCAGTATTCTATGATGTATAACACCTAAATATTCGCATCAACCACTTGTGCTACATCTCTGCATTACATGTTTTAAAAATTATATATTTATTTAGAATAATTTGTCGCATGGTTGATATCATTATGTGTATTCGAGATGTCGATGGGGGTTATGTTCTTACTAAAATAGTATAGTTTGCACCATTGTGTTTAGCGGAGGTTGACGAAGCTTTAAGACTTCAATGGGGATTATGTTCTTGCTAAAATAGTATGGTTTGCACCATTGTGTTTAGTGTAGGTTGATGAAGCTTTAAGACTTTGTGAAGCAATGTAGTGGGTGCTGAGTTAGGATTGGATAGAAAATGGATTTCTCTCTAAATTCGAAGCTCTTCGTTGATGTTGTCAATAGTAATAATAGTAGTAACAATGATTTTGGAAGTATTATTAGTCATTGTCGACAACAACTTAGCATCCAATTTACCACCTCTAAAGTAGAGTTTAGCTTAATGACTCATGAATTAACACAAACAACCTTATCAGAAGCTAACTCCCAATTATTTATTGATGTACCGCGATGTATTAATGATTTATTATCTAACGAAATGAGATGAATCTCCCTGAAAAAATAATTTGCCGCACAAGAACTATTTTTTATTGGAGCACAATAAAGAATCAAGGCCCTCTAAAAAAAAATTAAGACAACTACTCCATTAATTCCCACCAAGTGCATCCCGCCACTGCATGATTAACAAAACAAATAAAGAAAAACGGAAAGTAATGCAACCTTTTATCTCACAGCTTATATATATCGTGTTTTCTGTCCCAAGCATGCATATAGAATTAAAATATGAAGTTCAAAGATTGATTTGACTGAATTCAATGCCGACAATATTAGTCCAAATAATTGTGTTTATGATTAATTTTATTGAACTAAAGCTAGTAGTCTCAAGCAGATATAATGTGAATAATGTGATAGTTGGACAGTTATCCTCATTGCTGCTCCCCCAACATATTGATAGTACCATATATAATTCCAACAACGTACATCCAGATATTTAGGTCATTCAAGCTATTCCAAGGACAGCCACGCAGTTACGTTACTCTATTCCTGTTATATTGGCTGAATCTATGGACAAATCCACATAGCTCTATTATATATATAAACTATGCCCTATTGTCTCACCCTACCAAGTTGCCCTTGATTGTCTTTTCTGTGTTACAATATTGCCGGCACAGTGCATGCATAATCCGAAAGGTGCGGTAAATGCTCCTGCCCTTTGTCCTTTTTTCTAAGAATGGTATAGGAAGCTTTTTATCTCTCTTTGAGAGTTAGTTTGGGGAAGAAAAAAAAGAGTTATCATAAGATCATTTAATTATTCTGAAGTAAAAATTGTAATTTAATGGTTATCAATAATTTGTAATTATATATTTAGCAAAATATATTGATAAAAGCACTACAACATTTACAATCCAAACACTTTGTATACAAGATAATGTGTTATTCCACTAAATATGAAAAAAATATTTAGCTCTACTTTTCTACTAATAAACCAAGATAAAAACGAAGTCCACTAATATCAATTATTTAAGAATTCATACAATAAATTTTAAATCATTTAAACAATTTGAGGACCCAATTAATTATTTTTTTAGGTCAAGTATTAAATTACAAATTATTAACTAGTTCATTAAAATGAAAAGTATTGTAAATAATGGAGAAAAATTAGTAATAAGATAGCAAATATGCATGTAAGTTTTAAGAGAGGTAATACTTGAAAGAGATCTATCTAAAGTTATCGAGGTGAACACTTTGATACACATTAAATGAATTATTTTATGACCATTCCTACTCCTATTACAAAAGAGAAATGAAACCTATTATGCGTTGGCACCGATAGTCTTGTGGGGTTTTATGTGTGGGTCCTGTGTGTCTTTGCGCGATCTTGCTTTGTTCTTTTCTTTGCTCGAACGGGTTGAGTTCTTCTTGGTCTGAGATCCTGCGCGAGTTAGAAGCTTTTCTTGTTTAGTTTATGGTTGGTTAATTTTTTGTTGTTGTTTTCGTTTACGGAATTGTTTTATCCGTTTTGAGTACAACTTGTACTCCTTATTATATTGTACCTTGTTTCCCCTATTTTAATATAATATATTCATCTTTGTTATTGAAAAAAAGGGTGAAATAAATAAATGGTCCATTTAAATATACAAACTTTTAGTTTTAATCCCTTAACATAGTAGTTTATCCAATGATCAATGAAAATTAGTTTGTGGTTATTGCTTACAATTTTAATTTGTGTGACCAGTTTTAATTGGTTGTTGGGTGACTTGGGTCCTCACAATTCTGGAAGAGTAACCTAGGTCACACCTACACAAAATGTGCATATCATTGGATAGTGCAACTAGACGACAGGAAGGAAATTTAATGCTCCCACACCTAAAAATCCCAAACCGAAGTGAATAAATGAGTAATAGCAAGTGGTCACACACATCCATCAACATACCAACGTTCACATTGAGATAGAAAGGAGGTGTTAAACAATTTGTTAGGTTAGGTGTCTTTCATATCCTTCCTTTCTTTATCTATCAAATTCAAATCTGATCTTTATGTTAGGGTCACCTCTATATGAAACATCTTAATTTTGAACAAGACTCCAATTGACATAGGTCCAATCTAGAAGACTATCATAGAATTAATTATAAGTGGATGAAATGAAATGAAACATTGCCTTTACTCTTAAGACACCAATAAGATGCCAACATTCACTTAACTGAATGCAATGTATGCATTATGCAATGGATAAATTAAATCACCCCAGGTGAGGCTATAGCCTAAAGCTATTGCCTAGGTGGACACATGTGCCCTAACTTTTAACAGCATGCATAGACCCCTACTTGGTTTGTATGTTTGCTATTGTAATTAAGAGTAAAGAGGAATTTAATAGAATTTACATGGTCACGTTTTGCCCATGATTTAACTATATGAGAATTTTCATATCATTTGGAAGGTTACATTATCAGATTTCATTAAAGTTCCAGTGATAAGAATTTGGTCGAATAGGTTCAATGAATTATGAAGCTCTTATTTCATTGGTTTAAACAAGTTCAACTCATGCTACTGTGTATAATGCCAATGAGAAGATACAAGTGACAACCAGATCAATCCACACACATTTATCTGTTGTGCAAGCTGTATATTGAGTTGTGATTATCCGATTGAGGTGATTTCGGCAGCATTAGAAATCTAAGAAAATGTATTACTTCTTTTTCTAGGGTTTTGCTAACCAGTGCCCTCAGGATAATGATAAAGGATTTTAGAAATAGAATTTTTATCTTAAAAATATAATAAGTTATTTTTGCTCAAGTAATAATTACACAATTTTTTTTATAAAAACTTACTTGTTTTAGATGTTTAATAAATGTCCTTGGGACACTAGTTAGCATTTTTTTTTTTTTTAACATCAAACAAATTTTATTAATAAGCTGAGATAAATATAAGTGGTAAATTTTATTAATAAGCTGAGATAAATATAAGTGGTACCAAATCCAATTGATATAAATTAATTACAAGTAGTATTCACCTACCCACAACAAACCTACGAAACTTAGTAGCCGAGGTCATCCATCCAAAAAAAACTAGATAAAATTATATCAAAATACAATCAAGAGGATCGACATATCACTCGTAAAATATACAAAGGGACTCCTTTTTCTTCCTCATAAACCATTGCCAAGACAGACTTTGAAGAAAATGCATTACTTGAATGAAGATGATTGAAGGATTAGATTAGATTTAAAATTTAAATTAAGATTAGTTGAAATTTTATCTATCGAATTTAAAATTAGGATTTAATTATCTTATGTTTAGGTATGATTTTTTTTGGGTCAATTAGAACTAAGATAACCATCTATTTATATTGCATTCTATTACTTCTTATGAAGAAGCAAACAATTTTATTAACCAACACATATCTAAGCATTGCCTAAAAAAAGGACACATAATCCAAGCACAGGACATCATGAGATTATTACAACAAAATCATTACTCACGATTAATAATTATAGATCCCGCATGCATACATTTCCCAATTAATAATTCATCATAGTATAAAATGATTGAATATCATGTTATCCTCCCATAATATAGACATGCATAAATTCACTGTAATTTGAAGGGAGGACTCTCTTGGTTTATTCAGGTTTATCGTTTTGCCTTGATAGCGATCAATATTAGGGATGTCAATTAGACTCAAGTTTATTCAACATCCACAAAGTAACTGCAATTAACTAGATAAATACCCATATTTATGGGTTTAGACTCAGATGGTTACCTATAAATTTGAATGGATATGTGTGCAAATACAAACAATCTAGTGCGCGGCTCGCTTCACAATCTGGCATGCCAACAAAACCCATACTCACAATTATCCACCCGAGCCAACCTTTATTTGATGGATTTTCCTCATTTTGATTGAGTTTAAGTTTTCTCCGATTTCAAAACACGGGTACAAGAGGGATTAAAAGGATATAAATACCTGCCCCGAATCCATACCAAACTTGTCCCATTGTAGAAAATTATTTTATCATCCATTGATATTTTCCATGTTATAAAATTTGCAATTGATATTTAAAGAACCAACCGAATCATTCACTCAACGAAATGTTAAAATGAGCATATCGTTGGATAATAAATTACAACTTTGCCCTCGAGGCTAAAAAAACTTATTTTTTTATTGAAAAAAATGATTCATTGTGGGGACAAAGATGTGGCGGGGATACCCAAACCCGTTGGAGACAGAGATGAAATTCAATTTCTCATACCCGTTGGGCATGGATAGAGTAATGAATAAGAATATGTGAGTCGGGGATGAGGACGGAGAAGGTAAAATCCATCCCCACTCCACCTCAATGTCATGCCTACTCATAACCCCCACATAGATAAATATATATTTATAATTTGTATAACACTAATATTAATTAGATAATCCTAAACATTTGATATCCACTATAGACTTAAGATAACTAATAACCACTCAAATTACATAACAATCCACTAAGAATATAAAGACCCAATAACTTAAGCCCAATAATTTATTATCTAACAGACTCAATGTTAATAGGTACTTTACGAATTATGTTAAGAGCCATGAGTGACATAAATTGGATAAATATATTTAGGCCTCTTGGTACAATATGATTGCAAAATGGATGGCAATGCTGCAATAAGTCATTTCACATATTGGACTTATGCGTTACTCAATATGTTTCGATACACACACGCGCGCCCGCGGGCGCGCGCACACACACACACATATATATATTATTGTGAATTCATTAAAAATCACACCAATAAAATACTTGATGCATGGAGCAAAGTAATCAAACAACCAATATCAACGTGGGAACAATTATAAACACAAACAAAAGTAGAAAACAACGAGAGAAAAGAAAGAGAGAACACACGAAATTTGTTTACCCAGTTCAGTCCAATACTGACCTAGTCTAGGGGAGAGAGCAACCCTCCGTTCCACTATAATGATGAGTAAATTTACAAAAGAGATATCAAAGAGTTACAAGAATAAGTCTTCAAACCTAATTCTACCCAAAGTCCCAATCTCTTCCCGTGACCAAGAGACTCAATCCTAACAGTGTTTCCCAAGGTGAATCACTCACAACCCTAGTGTCTCCCGCTTAGAGAAATCTCTCTAAAACCCTAGTTTGTTGTTTGTTTCTAAACTCTTGTTTTCAGCCCCCCCCCCCCCTCTCTCTCTCTCTCTCTCTCTCTCTCTCTCTCAAGGTTTCATCTGATACAAGATCTATATTTATAGTAAAAGTATCACTCAAAAAGTTGGAACAAATCACAGCCCAAAATACGATTCTGTTTTATTTTCTGCTGGCAAAATTGGGGCCCGATTTCCTCCATTCGGCCACCGATTTTTGTTGAATGGAAAGGCTGAAACAGCACACAGAATCGGGCCCCGATTTTGCCAATTCGAGCCCCGATTTTGGCAATTTCCATAAACCC
The DNA here is from genome assembly GCA_946800305.1 of Medicago arabica. Classification (NCBI taxonomy): domain Eukaryota; kingdom Viridiplantae; phylum Streptophyta; class Magnoliopsida; order Fabales; family Fabaceae; genus Medicago; species Medicago arabica. The sequence goes on from OX326964.1 coordinate 37,660,136, forward strand.
AAATTTTGAGTCACTTCTACAACATGAGAAAGTCTTGCATAGATACAAACACAAATCAAATTATTTAGGAACAACACAACAATAAAGAAAATTAAATGATAAATGAATTAGTCACATCATTCAACACTATTAAATCAATTTATCTTTTAAAAAATATATATTTATGTGAGTGTGTCTAAACTTTTTGCATTTGAGTTTGTTCCTATATAAGTATTTATGCTACAACACACACACACACATAAGGGTAACATAATTTATGTTGTGTTTAATATAGATATAAGGGTAAAATGGTAAGTATGCACATGATTGTTAACACATAAATATTTTGTCATATCACATATCATTGTATTCCCTTGGGTGACAATGATGTATTGCTATGTTCCTATTGTTGTTTAATATTATTACGAATGTTACAATAACCTACATGTTCACACACATGTGATAGATATATGAGAGAAATCAATATAAATAAATAAATAATACTCATTTATAAAATAATACATGAGACTTATTCATAATTAAATTAATAAGTAGGATTTATTATTTAAATTACAAAATGCAGTTTTTTGTAAAGTAAATGCGTTTAAGTGATAGAAAGCACACTATAAGATATGGTGCACATAAGTGAGTCTAAAAACAGAACTCACAAGGTGATGAAAAGATTACCACATTTTCCAGAAACCCCGGTCTTTCTAAAGCATTATTCGACTTGGTTAGAACCGTTCACCTGAGAAGTTAAGTTCACGTGGACGAGCAGAGGTGTTAGCCTGTATTTTCGACATGCCATAATAAATGCAGTTAATGAAGTTTGACTTAAATTTTGAAGGAATTGATGAGTTTTAAACCAGCGGTTGTTTACCAAAAACCAAGGTAAACAAAAGGCATCATTGCTTTACTTTGCTCGTGATCACAAGAGATTCAACAACAAAGTTTCTACACTCGAAGAGGTCAAACTCTCGTCACTCATTCATGGTCATTTGTATTGATCCAAGGAAGGGAAATAATTTTAGTTATCAGTTGCGTTTTATATTGTGATTTGTGATAGATAAATGAGGTTGGATCACACATGTAGAGTGTGCTTTTGTAGGCTAAATGTGCGCCATCACATCTTGTACGCGGAATGTTTATCTTAATGTCATTTATCATGTGATGTATGCTTCTATGTTGTATTTTCATATAGATGTTGTTTTTAGATTGTGAACTTCTACTTTACCATATGGAAATATATATGGGTGTGGATGCCCAAGAGTTTCGTAGAATCTTAGTTGTTGAAGTTTCAGCGACACTGAAGATGTGGAGTGGAGGTAACTTTGTGGAGAACGGGGGCACTTGGGCTCGATGTCATTGGTGGATCCTAGTACACTAACATCTAAGCTTAAAGTTCAAGATCATTTTTGGTTTTGATTGTATAGTCTTAGTCAGAAATCATCAAATAAGTGAACAAAAGTTGCAAATGTTGCAATTATAGTGTTAAGCTAACATGAAAATTACATATGATTGATTGTATAAGAGGAAGATTCCATCATGAATTTGAAGAACAAGTAAAACTTAATTAGCTATCAATTTTGAAAAAATTCATAGACAACTTGAACCCTAAAAATTGGGGATTATGAGGTTGAAGAAGACAACCCATCCCTTAAAAAGCCACTAATGGTCACATTAGACATGTAGACTCGCTCGATGAAGGATGAACGTGACTCTTTTTAAAATGATAAAGGATCAAAAAGGTTGAAAATAAGATAAAAGACCAAAACACTTTTCATGAAAGATAAAGAACGAAAAATCTATTTAAGCTTGAACATAAAAGTGCGACATTAAACAAATTGAAGTCTTCTTTGTACAACCCAACACATTTAGAAGCTTTAATAATTGAATGAATGAATAAAGAGAGAAAATTGAGAGATCCAACTTTGTGAAGAGAAATTTTTGCATGGTCTTGCGCTTAACATTCATTTTTATTTTATACTAATAACTAATTAATTAAAATTATTTGATTTGATGGGCTCAAAGATAACGTGACCATGCAAGAATTTCTCCTCTATGAAACAACAAGTAACAATCCTACTACGACTCATGGTTTGATTTGATACTCTTATCTCAATACAAGAACTCTAGCACATGGGATCATTGTAGAATTCATGGGGCTGTGTACGTAATGTTGTGCACATGGAGCCAATATTTAAATGTCACAACTATCAATTACACAATAACACAACATCAAGGACTGCTCTTTTTTCTTCAGAGAGCGTACCCGTAGATAAACAGCAAATCAATAATCAATGACCGAAATTTAAAATCTACCTTTTCATCTTTTATCATTTACTTTTTTTTTTGAATAAATCTTTTATCATTTACTTGAAATTCATTTCGATTATTTATCTTTTAAAGGGAAAAATTAGACCAATTAATAACAGTTGGTTAATTTATTCTGATTTTGTTTTTGCAATATTTTATAAAAAATTGGACCCAAACCGTGGAAGAATTTTAATTTGATTCGAGAGGGTGTTGCCCAGGGGGATAATAACATAGGTCGTGAAGTAGGTGATGGATCCTCTACGCTTTTTTCGAGGGACCCATGGTTGGAAGGTGGTCCGTTAACTGTTATATTCAAGAGGTTGTATGATTTAGTTGAAATAAATTAGCGATTATTCCAGAGATGAATTCTTTTGATTGAGGAAAGGATGTAGAGGTGTGGAAGTGGAGAAGGAGGTTGATGGTGTGGGAGAAAGAACAAGTGAGGGAGATATTAATTTTTATTCATTTGCAGCATGGTTTGAAAGATTGATGGGTGTGACAGTTGCATCTGTCCAAATGTTATTTAGTTACCTCTGCTTATCATTTTTTGGCTTCACTGAATCATGACATTCAAGCAATCAATTCAGACGTTCTTTGGCATAAAGCGGTTTCCCTCAAAGTTAATTTATTCGTTCGGCATCTTCTTCTAAATTGTACTGTGATAAAGGATAATTTGTTTAGAAGGAGTGTGATTCAAAACAATGATCAACATTGTATGAGAGTATGCAGGATGAATGAAGATGTGGACCACTTATTTATCAGGTGTGACTTTTTTTGGGCAGAATTTGGTCCTTGATTTCAAATTGGATTGGTTTTGTTGCTTAATCCTCTTAAGTGTTTGAATATAATTTCTTAGTTTGTTTATTTTCTTATCTTTTCTTGTGTCTGTATTCACACGTTGTGTTCTAAACATTTTTTAAGTTTGTCTCTGACACCTTGTACTGAAAGAACTTAATTAGTTTGAGTAATATATTTCATTTTGTTTTTTTTTTGTTTTTAAATTGTTTTTAAAGAAAGATTATAGATTTTTATTGTTCCTCTATTAAGTCTTTTAAAAAAAATTATATTTAAGCTTTATTTTATTGTTCCTTTGTTATGTCTTTTTTTTAATCTCTATATATTGTATTCAAACATTTATATAAAATGAAAAGAAATCGATATAATATTATTGCATAAGCTAATGCACATTATGTCAAATAAAGTTGATGCCACCTACTAAATCTTAGATTAGAGTTTTGTATATTATAAAAAATAAGCGTCTAAAGAGAAACATCAAATTAACGTTTGGCATTAATTTGTCTTAGCTGTTCGAGTGATGTTGATTGTCATTTAGCATCAAAGTTTTTTTTTTTGGGACAAAACAGAAGTGTTAATCATACATATAAACTCTGTTACGAAATGCCAAAGTGTCATTTTCCTTGAAGTGATTAGTCTTGCCTTAGTTGTAAGGCTATTATCTTCTGACCATTACTTGATGGTTTTTGAAATTGAAAGGAGCAGGTGCACTGCCTTCTGGCCACCAACTACCCAATCCCAAATTTGAGTACAAACCGCCAGCCTTATAATAAACAAACATCTATTCCTTTTTTTCTCTAGAGAATTCATATTTAGACATCTAGCAATTTTGACAGGTACATTTCTTTATGATAAAATTTTATGATGAGGGGATGGTGTCGCCATCTAAGAAATGAAAAGACAAACAAAACTCATCAATAACAACTAAATTTTATCCTATTAAATGAGGTCGGTTAAATGGATCAAATTACGTTAGTGTTATATTTTAAGTCATATTTTAATCCAATTTATTGATCTTTAAATTTTTTCTAATGGTTTCTCTTATAGTTTTCCTAGATCTTCTTCTACTTCTTTTGACCTGATTCTGCTCCATCTGATCTACTCTTGTTACAACGGCATCAACATGTCTTCTCTCTACATGCTTAAACCATCCGAGTCTATTTTCTATGGACTCATAAAGAACTTATTTACTTTGATATTTACACTTACCTTCCTTTAAAGCCACTAACGGGGCTCGAACCAATATCTTTTCAATGTAACTTTGTATGTATATTTGAAAATCGAAAAATCTAGGAAAAAAAATCCCATCTCCTTACTCGCTGAATTCTAGATTTTTAAATTCAATTTTACAAATGAATTTCATATTTTATGTAGGTACAACAAGGAAATTTAAGATATTCATATTATTTTTCGGGGTATGTGAACCGTGTGTGGGGATATGAAATATAATTTTCTTTTTGAAAGTTTAAGATGAAAGTAGTCCCATAATAAACAGGACCTAGTCCAAACTGTTTCCTATTGAATCCAGAAGCCCAAATATATGACATGATTGCCTATATCTATTTTTTTACTATTATTTTTTCCATCCTATTGGATACTCGCGCGCCCTATTTTTTTCTTTCAAAAATGCTATTCGGAAAACGTAATCTGAACACGTCCAGATTGCATAATCCGAAATGTCATAGTATAGACAGTACTTGACAGACCTTACAGTTTTTGCATGTTTTTGTATATTCATACATTTTTTAAGATAAAAAATTAAGTAAAAGACAATTATGATAAAATTGCACCAATAAATAATTCTATATGTAGATCATTATACCAAAAAAAGTTAAATTTATGTCAATATCATCAAGATTAAAACTATCTTCCTTTTCAAGCTTCACACCATCTTCAGCCTTCTTCACAAGAACAAGCTTTTCTTCTGGATCAAGATTTTCAATAATGTACAAATCTTGGTCATCACCTATAACTTCAAAACCCGCCGCCCGACATAGTTCATTATAGTCCGTTATTCGACTGACATATCTAACACGCCAGCTTAAGGCATCATCACGAGCATGTTGTCTCCATAGAGGGCAAGTGGGAGGAATAAGACAACCATTCTTCAAATGTATAATCATGAAATGGTTGTCATTGACATGTGCCATATACATCAATCGCTCAAGAAGTGACAGTTCACCCCGTAGATGAAAAAAGGTTTCAGATCGCCCTTTCAGAGTGGACAGTAGAACAACTGCCTGGTTGTATTTCTGAGCAATGAGAAAACCCATATCCGGCATGGTCATCCATTTATCCGGTAGTGCATAACCAATACCGGAAAATGTTAGAGCACCCAAAACCTCTTTATACTGCCTATCATCATTAATCATCCGCCGATAACTAAGATTTCCTTCACTGATTAGCTCTTTGTGCAGTTGGTAACAGATCATTTGGTGATCGTCAACACTCAAGTTACGTAGACCCGCAACTGCATAGAACCCACAATGACCATCACCGGCTACATCCACCACCCTTTCAATAAAGGCATGCATCCAAATTGGGATTTGGTCTTTGTGTGGTATGTGGACTTTAACCAGAGCTGGGTTAGGATTTTTGGGAGTTGGGTTAGGATTTTTAGGAATTGGCTTAGGAGGATTAGGAGACATGTTCCTTTTCTGTGCACTCTTTCTACTTGCCCCTGATAAATTTGTTTGTGAAGCTTGTGTCTGTTGTTCTTGAGAATCAACAATCTTATGGAGTGAAGGCGATCGATTTGTCGACTGAATGAAATGTTTATTTTTCTTCGGAGCTCCTTTCGCGGTGACCTTGTTTGGCGGTGCACACATTGAGGTAGTCTTCGGCAAAACAAATTGTCAAAATTGTTCTTTAATATGCAACTTCAAGTTGTAGCCCGCGTTCTTGAACCGGGCCTACAATGCGTTTTAAAAATTGTTAGATTAAGAACTAGTGAAAAAAAAAATGCATTCTGGAAAAAATGTGCATTATGCCTCTGTAATGAGTAACTTCGGATTATGTAATCCAGAATGCCTTAGCACGTTCCAGATTATGTAATCCGAATAAACCTGTTACACCCCATGTGCATGTCCTAGTTCATGTTGCATGGGGCGTAAATGCTATATTTCCGGATTACATAATCCGGAATATGCTAAAGCTGTCCGGATTATGTAATCCGAATTTACTCAGTACAGACAAAAATCATAAAAACTGGGTAGCGTAGAGGCAGAAAGTCAGGTAATAAATATGGGCAAAAAATAGCTGAAGCAAATCCCATTATGGTAGCTGAGAGTTGTCTTCCTTCCTATCCTTCAAGTCACCCTCATACTCGAACCTCAACCTATTTTAGTGAGTGTGAATTCCATCCAAACAGATGGAGGTGTTGTTCTTGATCTTTAATGAAATCGCTCACACACATGGCAATCCGAAAGTGATCTTACTCAAACAACCACATTTGGATTTCTCCATTCCGATATCTGTTGGAACAAGGGTGTTCAGCAATACCACTTTTAGTTTTGATGATCACAAGGTATTAAAAATTGTCAATTGGATATGCTAATATTTGTTTAAGTGTGCAGGATCTTAGTCAAGATTTTAATCTTAGAAAGCATTCTGTAAGAACAAATGAAGAGCAAAAGTCTATAAGAAGCTTGTTGCTTGTGATTCTGAAGTCCTAGAGAGTTTGAAGAATCATCAGAAGCTGTTTCGAGAGGTTCTGAAGACTCAGAGAATCTGAAGAACAAAAGAACGTCTGAAAAAGCTGAAGAGAGTCTGAAACCCATCAGAGTCTGAAGTTCTGAAGAGAGTCTGAAGCACATCAGAGTCTGAAGTTCTAAAGAGAGTCTGATGACTGCAAATTGAAGATTTGCTTAGAAATTTTTCTGAAGGCATTTCGATGCAGAAGAAACGTTCGTTTGGAGTAACGGCTAGCTTCAAAGTCAACTTGAGCATGTGATGCTTAACGACAAAGAATGCAGGAATAGGACAAAGTACTTTGTACGAACTCTGTTTCCACTACTCCATTACCTCGTTCTATTGACAGCTGTGTCTACCGGTAATTCGCCTAAAAAGGAATGAAATTCAAAATCTGTATTGAAGGACGTTTACCATATCAAGCAACAGATCAACAACAATTGATCAAGCTTCCAGAAGACTCTGTGATGTGGTGGATTGTCTCAACGTCTCTTTCCAACGCCTATATAAAGGATAGAAGACTTGAAGAATATGTTGGACTCTACAACTGAAAAACTACGCTATCAAGCTATTGTATTCTCTCTGAGTTAAGCCAAAACACATCAACAACTTAGTATATTCTTACAAACTTTATATCCTAGAATTTCTAAGTTTATCAGAAAACAGAGTCTCTTTGTTTTGTAATTGGAACACATTTGATTGTTTGTCAAGTGTTCAATCTCTATTCAATTTTTTGTAAAATTGTGTCAGAAGTTTCTTGGTGGTGTCCTTGAGCAAAGAAGTGTCTTAGTTGTGTCTTTGAGCATTTGAAGTCTCTTGCCTGCGTGCTTGAGCATTGGAAGTCTCTTACTGTGTGTTTGAGCAACTTGTAATTGTTAATTACATTTTAGTGAAACTCTCCTTGGAAGTGCAAGGTGTAACGCCCGTTTTAATTATTTAAATTATTTTATATAGTATAGAGAATATTTTTATTAGTTTGTGTGAATTAAGTGAAGTACATGATTCATGTGATTTTTATGAGGTGTTGTGACTTATTTTATTGTTTAATAAAATAAGACTTGAAAATAAAATAAATATTAAGTTGTGGGGTTGTTTTTAGAATTAGATAGAGTTGTGAGGAAATAAGATAAAATAAAACAAAAAGTGATTTAAAAGGGAAAACCTAGGTTTAGAAACTATCAGAACGTACAATTCAGAGTTTGGGAGAAAAAGGGAGAAAACAGAAGAGAAGAACCAGAGAGGCTGCTGCTCAATTTTCTTAAGGTAAGGGTGAACCTATCATTACAATTTCATTAGAACATGTAATTCATGATTATAGTTAACAAATTATAGGTTTAATTCATGAGAATTGAGGGTTTGAGAACTAGGTTAAAAGTGAGGAATTGGGGTTTAGATGATGAAAAACTGTACCAAGGTTGTAGAAAACTGTTTACAGATCATAGGGTAACCTTTATACATCACCTTAGGCGAATTTAGAGATTAACATGATGAAATTTGAGGTTTTTTGGCGAAAATTGTCGTAAACCCGTAACAGTTCTGTCGTCGCTCGCCACAACGAGCAACCAGCTCGCCACGACGAGTACTCATCAGCTCGCGAGGCGAGCCAAACCACTTGCCATAGCGAGCAACCCCTAGAAGGTTCGCGAAGCGAGCAACCCTTGAGAAGGCTTGCGAGGCGAGCAACCCAACTCGCCATAGCGAGCTACCCGTGATGGCTCGCAAGGCGAGCAGTTCACTCGCCGTAGCGAGTAACCCCTAATGGCTCGCAAGGCGAGAGATCCCACTCGCCATAGCAAGTAGCTCTGTATCGGGCTGCCTTTAGAATAATGCGACCCTTGTCGCACGATTAGTTATGGGATTACCCCTAGATTAAAATTAAGTACTACTGTAATATTAAGACGACCTGTAGAGCTGTTAATTGATGCTTGATTTGTTAACAGTGACGTATACAAGTGTATATGCTTTCTTTAAATCATAAGAGATGATGTATGTGAATATTTACGATATTACTATGTTTGAGATGTTGATGTGTTGCCATGCTGCCATGTTGTTATTGATTAAAAGCTGCATGTGTCGTTATAAGATTTATGATGTTGTAATCCAAATTATTGGAGTTTATTTTGAGATGTCTAAGATTTAAGAAGTTGAGTCCATGCATATTCATCCAGAGACGAGGGCTCATGCCCTAGGAGCTTTTGCTCAATAGCGACAAGAGCTTATGCTCTAGGAGTATTTTTATGCTCAATAGCGACGAGGGCTTATGCCCTAGGAGTATATTTATACTCAATATGGTACCACATGCATGATTAAGATGTCTAAGTTGCATAAGTCGAGTCGAAGTTGCATAGTCGAGTCAAACTTTTAAGTTGAACTATGATGTTGGATTATGATGTTGATTAGGATATTACTTGACTACTATTATGATATATGATGATGAAGTTATGCTGTTAAATATAATTGTTGAATTATATGTGTAATGTTTTTGTTTTGTGAATCTCACCCCTTCTGCTTGGAAATGTTGCCTTCCCTATGGGTAACTTGCAGGTGATTAAGCTTAGCTGCTGTTTGCTGTTGTGAGTGGCTACCCTCACTGTGTCCTTAGGTGGTCTGATACGTAACGGGATGAGAACTTTTATAGCTATTTTCTATTCCTTACGTATTGATTATGATTTAAGTTTTCAGTTGATTTATGTTGAGACGTTTTTATGAGGCCTGCGTGCCAAAACTATTTGTTAACATTGAATTTTATCCGCTGCGATGTTTGAATAATTTTGACTAGAATAAATTATTATTTATTCCATTTTTGAGAATTTAAGAAATGTAGCATTCCGTTTTATGTGGTGCTCTGATTTAATTATGAAATTTTTATTTTGGGAAAACGGGGTGTTACACAAGGGGGACATGACTACTTCCGGTTTGTGGAAGGAACCTGTATAATTGCTTGTGTTCTCTCTTTCCTTTATCTCTATATCATTTCCGTTGCTACAAACTCTGGTCTTCCATCAGGTCCTGAACTCATTCAGACTCTGATCTTGGAAAACAGATTCTTACTCTTTAAGAGTTGCGAAAAAGTTAACACAATTCAACCCCCCTTCTTGTGTTTTTCTCACCTTCAATATCAAGTGCTCAATCAGCCTCGTCTGTGAGATAATGCAAAGATTTCCTTGATATGTTTCAAATCAAGCTAGACCACAAATGTTTTTCTTTGAATCCATGTTCAAGCATGATAATGCTCGTATGGAAGACAAACTTCATGTCGTGAACGGACTGGCAGTTTGTGCTTAAATCACCCATGCTATTAGTCATGTACTTTTTCAACTGGCTATGTGCAGATTCAACTATGTTAGTTGTAGTATTCCCCATATGCATGACTTTATTCACCCAAAACTTCACAATCTTCTCCTTCACCGGACCCAAAGTTATACTTTCAACATATTCCACAAACTTGAGCCATTTTTCGCAAAAAAAACTTTGAACCAGTAGCAATTATCAACATATGCTTCTTCCGTATCGGAGTCCACAATATCCTCTCATGCACGCATGATCATCTTCACCATTGAGTTTGGGTTTATATCTTTTACATCCTTGCCTTTGAGATCCTTCACTTTGCAATCCGTCTTACACTTTCCTCTTACATATCTTTCAATATGATACTCACATAACAAAGTAGTAGCCTCAGGGAAAACGGTATCCCTAGAATCAATCAAAGTATTGTCCCGATCCGTGACAACTACTTTGGGGTAAAGATCTTTGGAATGCAACAGTTGACAACACCTCTCAAGAGCCCAAGTAACATGTTCTACCTTCTCAGAAATCATGTAAGCAAATCCAATGGAGAACGTCAGTTGGGTAGAAGTGTTACCGATAAACTCAAGCAAAGGAAGATGGTACCTGATGGTCTTATATGTGGAATCCAACACAAGCACCGTAGAGAATGTGTTAAACAACTTGATACCACCGGAATGCGTCCAAAATATATCACTGACATCATCAGAATCATGATCATTCCTACAATGGTACACATACTTATTCTCAACCAACGACTTCAAGAGATGTTGCATGTCATTTCTCGAACCCCTAATGGATTTCCTATACCTGTGAGTAGCATTATAAACATGCTTGATTGTAGTTGAAGTGTTTTTGTTCCTCTTCCTTAAGTTGGTAAGCATTTGCCTCAGAGGAACCTTTGACTCAACCATCTCATAAAGGTGCACATGTTCATTTGGATTTAGATGTCCGGAGGTTTTATGACCTTTCAACACATCTGCCATTTCATGGTTGTGTTTACCGTTACTAACTTTGAGGCTCCAATCACCAACAATCAACAAATAACCTTTTGCTGAAACGTACACTCGCATTTGACCGAACCAACAATTTTGCGTCGAATCTTCCTCTTGTACTCCTTATATGAACCTCCTCTTTCACATATCACGGTAACAAATGCACTTCTTCCATTGCCACCTTTATCAGATTTACCAATGACGGTTGTAAATCCAAGCTTCCTTGCTTTCTCTCGAACCTACTCCAACAAATCATTCCGTGTAGTAAACTTTTGCTTGGTGGTAAAATGTTCTTCATGATCAATACATACAACATGAGGAATAGGAGGAGGAGGAGGTTCTCCATGATGTTTTACATCACCTAAGGAATCATCTACTTTTGGTGGTGTGGGGGGGGAGGGGGGTGGTGGGGGAAACCTCAGCTTCGGCATTTCCGAAATCATCAACGGAGGTTCAATATCAGGTGGCAATTCAATGGAGGCATCAACGGTGTTGTTAAAGTGACTCAAAATTGGAGTTTTGTATCTGTCAAATTCGGTGGTCGATTTTGCTTTGTTGTTTTGGCCTTTGTTTCGACATTTTTCGATGATCGAATGGTGCAATTCGGTGGCCGATTTTGACAGCAGGAAATAAAACTGAAACATATTTTCAGGCTTAGAATTGTTCCAGTTTTTTGAGGATACTTTTTACTATAAATATAGACCTTGTATCAGAGTAAACCTCAAGATAGAGGGGGATGAAAACAAGGGTTTAGAAGTAAACAAGAAAACTAGGGTTTGTATAGAGTTTGCTCTTGGCAACAAACACTAGGGTTGTGGTTGATTCACCTTGGGAAACACTATTAAGATTGAGTCTTTTGGTCACGGAAAGAGATTGAGATTTTGGGTAGAATTAGGCAGGAGACTTATTCTTGTAGCTCATTGATATCTCTTTTATAAAGTTACTCATCATTATAGTGGAACGGAGGGCTGCTCTCTCCTCTACTAGGTCAGTTTTGGGCCGAACTGGGTAAACAAATTCTTTTGTGTTCTCTCTTTCTTTTCTCTCTTTGTTTTCTACTTTTTCTTGTGATTACAACTGTTACCCACTTGTATTGGTTGCTTGATTATTTCTTGCTCCACACATCAAGTATTTATTAGTGTGATTTTCATCGAGTTCACAACAAGCGGGAACATCCATTACTGAAACAGTGCAAGAGCATGGTCAAAAAATGGACACAGTTTTTGTACTGGTGTTGTTCGGATTACACATTTCAAAATATATTGCTAGTTTTTGAATTTCATAAGCCGAACTACTTCAGTACACATTTTTTGACGTGATCAAAAGGAAAACGCCTAGAAATTGAATGGAGGAAGGTTTATATACACATTACCTTTGCATTCAGTCGAAAATGATGATGTTAACGCATCTTGATGACCAGATTACTGCTCCAAATCACATTTTCGCCCAAAATGATGTGTTTCTAGAGGTGTAGGGAGTGTTTGGAGAAAAAGGTGGTGAACTGCAGCTAGGTTCTAGGAAGGTTTATATATTCAAGGTTTCCGGATTACGTAATCTGAATAAACCCGTTACTTTTCCCGCTTTTTTTTAAATGTAGCGCTTTCGGATTGTATATTCCGGAACATGTATATTGTGTCCGGATACTCCAGAAATTTTAACACCCTTCCATTGGCCAAGATCCAACTTTGACATAGCCCAACACATGTTTTGATTGGTTTAGAATTTCATAATCCATAAAGTATCCGGATTATGTAATCCGGACAAAGGGTAATTTGATCAAGCGCGCAGGACGCACAAGAATGGACAAAGGTTGAAAAAGTAATAGTCTACTTTTTTTTATAGCTATAACTCTATAACTATCACTAATAGTAATACGCCATGCATTTTAAAAATTGCCTTTGCTGTTTTTTATTTTTATTTTCAAATTTGACCTTACCTTTTTGCCCCTGTTTAATATTAACAAAGGCCGCATGAGATTTGACGAATTAATGATTAGGTATATATAGCATCCCCCCTTTTTTTTGTGGCTAAAATGCTAAATACATTCTGATGTTTTCTAAGGTATTTGTTTGTAACAAATAGCTATTTTATGTTTTTTTAATAAATTAATCATTTGAATTATTACAATGTTACTTTTTTTCCATCCAACTCCGTTAACAAGTGTGGTCATATTTTAAAGTTGGTCCGGTAAGTTCAGATCTTCTCCACCCTTGCCACTTAACTAACCGATTATCAATCTATCTAAATACAACGACAAACTATGAAGATAAGTTACCTAATTTTGTTTTAGAAGTAAAACAAAATCTTACTCGTTACGTATAAGACTATTTACAAAAAAAAAAATTGTCCTTAAAAATATGAAAAGTTATCAATAAATATATTTACACACATATGAAAAGTTAACATTAAATATATCTACACACAAATGATAATTTGATAAAATATGCATATATTTATGATAAATTTATTACTACAACATATTTTTTTTTTTTTTTTTGTAAATTAGTCTTACAAAAAGAGACGGAATGAGTAGTAAAGATCCAAATGGTAGTGGAAGAAATTTTAGCTCTATTATTTATTTAGAGATCTAGATTGGATAGTATGTCACCTTGAAACCAGAAAGTTACACAAATACATGGATAAACAAGAAACACTAAGAGGGCAATCCTCTGATTTCCACAGCCAAATCTCGAACTGCATGATTGTCTTGACCAACGCATATTCCTCTTGGAATTCTTTAATCTCCAGTCAAGTTAAAAGTCCATTCACACCAAGCCATATTAGTCTAAAATTTTCGCAAATCAATTGAAATAAAACGAATTGTGGGACTCAACTGTAGTGTTATTCTTATAACCGTAAAACCGAAGAAGGAATTGCATCATTGTTTTGGCATAGAATCCAGGCAAGGATTGTTAGATTGAAGAAAGAATGATGTTCAATGATTGATATTTGGGCTACCTTTGGAAAATCATATTTATAAACACTTTTATTTTTCGAATCACTTGCATGAAACTAAAGTTAAAACAACCAAGGCACGAGATTCCCCAAGGAGTATTATTCTTTGTTTTAGATATGACTTAAGGTTACATAATATAATGTATTTTTTTTAGTTTAATTATTACAATTATTTTAAGAATACATCCAATAATGTGTTGCAATACCAGTTAATAAATATGACAATTCATGTATTTTCATATTTATTTACTGACGTGACAATAGATCATAAATGCATGTGTCAAATATTTTTACGTTGACAAAATATACTAATAATTTATTTATTTTTTAAAGGCTAAAATGCCACATAATATACAATTTATCTATACTATATATAAAGAAAACTACCTCTTTCAACACTTTTGGGTTGAAATTTTATTTTCAAAAATACCCTCAATTTTCAATTCAAATAACACATGTAACAAATAGAAAAAAAAAATTTAAATATTAAAAAGATGTTAACAAACACGATATGAATATATGTATATATGTTTTTTTTCCTTTATCATTTAAAAAGTATAACAAACTAGATGAATATGTTTTATTATTGCTTTCAAAAAATTCAAAAATACAAAAATATTTTAGCTGAAACAACAGAGGAAGAAAATTTTCAAGTTCAAAACTGGGCAAAATTGTGACACGTTTTGGGTAAAACGTGACACGATTTTACCTCCCTCTGAAGGTCCCAAAAATTTTCTAAGTTAAAAAAGTTTTCCTTACTGCCAGGCCAGATCGTGTCATGTTAGCCAAATCGTGACACGATTTCTGGGAAAGAAATTGTTAAAAAATTTGAAAATCGTGACACGTTTTACCCAATCGTGACACGATTATGGTGGTTTCAAAATCTGACCGTTACAAAGGAAAATCGTGACACGTTTTTGGCCAATCGTGACACGATTTTCTCAGCCTATATATTGACCCAACACGATTTTCATTCCATCCACTTCCAAAAGTAGCCAACCTCTGCCAAAATTCTCCCAGAACCCTAACCTGCGAAATTTCTAACCTTTCTCCCCAAATTTCATCATCTTTTCATCATCTAATCACCTTTTCATCTACCTAAACCATCACCATCATCATCTATCCGATCAAATCCACCATCTCCACAAAGTTCTCAAACCCTACTTCCTTAACCCTAACCCTAACCATGGTGGACACAAGAAAAAAATCTCAACCAACCAAAAAGGCCAAAACCACTGCCAAAAGAAAACAACCCGTTAAACCTAAACCTTCAAACCAACCACCACCACCTTCCACCGACAGATTTCTCAACCAAGAGGCTCGTGATCGCTTTAAAGCCATAAAACCCTTTAGGGTGATTCAAGAGCGAGCCTTTTTACTTCCTAAACTTTTCGGAAACCCGGAATTTGAGCAGACCCTGACGGCTAGGGATTGGCATGGGCTGAACGGTATGATATTTGAGCAAGCCAACAAGACTTTGGCTTTGGAGTTTTATGCCAATGCTAGATTTTCTGGGAGGAGGTACAGTTCGTATGTTCGTGGTAAGGTAATTGATTTCTCCCCTGCTGCTATCAATGATCTGTTGAAGCTTGTTCCTCCGGAACAATGCGATGTTAAGAGAAGGAGGGAGACTTGTGGGAGTTGGAATGATGAGGCATGGGAGGAGCTTCTGTTGCAACTGTGTGTTGAAGGAGCTAAGTGGCAAGGAGGGAAACGGATGCTGTTGAAGTCTGACTTCAAGCCGGTCCCCAAGCTTGGGCATCTTTTGTGGTGCAAACATTGGAGGGAACTTCGTGCACATCTGAAATTCCATTAGCACGGGTTCATGCTGTGGCAGCAATACTAGATGGTGCCCCGATTAATGTTGGTGAGTTAATTGCCGACAACATTGCTCTGTTTGCTACAGGTACAAAGAAAGCAGTACCGCATTTGAGCCTCATTAACTGGTTATGTGAAGAGGCGGACTGCCAATTGTATGCAAATGATCTGGATGCTCCGATGATGAAGCCTCTGACAGACACATACTTAGCTGGGTTCGTGAAAGACTACCAAGAGCGTTTGTTTCAGTTGGGAAGAGAGGAAGAAGCAGCTGCACAACAACAGGATCAGCCTCCAGTACAACCACCTCCACCTCAACAGCAATCTGTGCATGGAGAGGGAAGTAGTCAGCAGTTCACTCATGTGCCCA
Source organism: Medicago arabica (assembly GCA_946800305.1). Taxonomy (NCBI): domain Eukaryota; kingdom Viridiplantae; phylum Streptophyta; class Magnoliopsida; order Fabales; family Fabaceae; genus Medicago; species Medicago arabica. Next base: position 37,676,339 of record OX326964.1, read on the forward strand.
TCCATCCTTTGGTGCTCGACTATATGTTTGGCCACTCAAACTGGATGAATGAAGTTTCTGATCAGGAGTACTGGAACCGTCCGAGGTTTGGGCAGGAATTCTCAGAGATGGTTGCCCTCAACAGGAGGCCTATGACTGGGTCTTTTGAGCGTTTTGATGGGTCCGAGGAAGCTATGGACCATTATTTTGATGTGACCAGAGGACGAGCTCAGGATCGAGAACAGGAGATTAGGGCTGATTTTGCTGCTGGAGGTGCTAACTCCAGATATCATTTTTGGGGAGGATTCTTATGCGGAGGAGAACCCGAACACATGGATTGACCAGGACCAGATGGAGGATTGAGTGGACTACTGATGGTCCAGCTCTTTTGATGTTTTTCTTTTCTTTCTTTTGTTTCAGCATTTTTTTTATGATGTATTTTTATTTCATTTGAACAATTTTATTGCTTTACTTTTACAATTAAGTTGTAACTCCCCTATTTTGTGATTGATCTTGCACTTGTTTATTATTGATGAATTTACCTGTTTAAATGAACTTTTACAGTTTGATAACAAATGTTTGTTCAAGTGGTAGTTCCAAAAGTTCAAAAGGAGGAGTGACTTGTGTTTCAAAGGCGAAGTGTACGGCAGTTAAAGATAGGTAGTCACAACTCCCAGAAATCTAAACACTGTAAGGTTCATGGCCAAATTTTATTTTTCAATTTACTTATATAAGAGTGTTCCATGCTTTTACATTTCTAGAACTTGCATTGTTTCTCTACTGTTGATTGGTTTTTGTTATTGCATACTGAGGCAAAAGTGCTTGGTCCTGTGAGCCTTTTTGAATTCTACCCTGTTATATTAAATTTCTATCCTCTTTTTAGCCAAATTGAGCCGGTAGGTTTAGAACTTTTTGTTCGGTGACAAACTACATTACAAGCTTAGAGACTTTTAGGATTTATCCCACGTTGTTATCTGAGTTAGGCATTGTAAACTGTTGCTAAATACTAAGTTTGGGGTTGCTTTTGGAATTTGCAACCAAATAAGTTTGGGGTGGTAGTACTAAGAGAACAAGAAGAAAAATGTGATGAATGAAAAATATACACAAAAATGGTGTAGAGAAAAAAAAAAGAATGAAAAAGGGACATATTATTGAAAATCCGAGTAACTGTAAACTCGATTGTCCAAATATAAAAAAAAAAAAAAAAGTTACAAATATTCTCTAGTACTGTTACATATTGTTGTTTAAAAGGTGAATGAAGGGGTTGGATCTTTGTTTTAATTTCTGTAGGAGTGCCTAACTCATAATTTTGTGTAGCCTACTTATCCAAATACTATCCCACCTTCACCTAAGCCCCGTTATAACCCTTGAAGACCTCAAAGTATGCAGTGACATTAATTTTGATTGACGTTTAGAAATTTTTCAAGCTTATGGTAATATGTAGATTGCATGTCGACTATGTGTGAACCCTTTTCAAACTGTTGCGTGGAGTTGTGAGTTGGTGGATGCTAACAAGTCAAACTAGCTCATCTTTAGCTAGTAAGGTGTTGAACTTTTGGGTACTATCACTTGATCAGGTACTTGTTATTTTACTGTCTAATTTCAATTTCATAAGTAAATTCCTTGAGGACAAGGAATAGTTCAAGTTTGGGGTTGTGATAACACTCTGTCATTACATAATTTTTATGTATTTTAATCACAATTTAGAGTTCACAAGGTAACTTAAGCAGCAAGAAAAGCAGAAAAAAACTGAAGAATTCAAGAAAGACCAAATCGTGTCACGATTGGTACAAAACGTGGCACGATTCAAGAAGACAAAAACATGCTCTCTGCCAAGGCAAAAACGTGTCACGTTGACCAAAACGTGACACGATTTCTAGAAACCCTAATTTAGAATTTGTTATACAAGGAAAATCGTGACACGATTCCACAAAAACGTGACACGATTTTAGGCGAATTTCTGTGCCTATTTAAGCTGAAGGCTATTCTAAAAACAAGGGTTACGATTTGAGAAGAGAAAAGTGCGATTTCTACACTGAAAGACGGCTGCAGGGACGATTTCTTCACCTTGTAACCAGTTCATGTATGTATTGTTACCTCTAATGATTATGTTATTTATAAATTCAATTATGAGTAGCTAAATCCATTAGAGGTTAGGTCTGAGATGATTCTTTGTAACCCTAATTGAACATGTTGCTGTGAAACTCTATTTATTGTGAATGACAATTTAGTTTTTATTCAATTCAATTGTTCTGAATGCTTTATATATTCTGATCACATATATATATGATTTGGTGAGAACGAACGACTACTGACCATAGCTTTCGACTTTGACCTAATTGAATTGTTCTAATAATTATAATTAGTCTAGGAATGGATAATTCTTTATTAGTGATATTAGGTTAACGTTCTTCAACCCTTCGAAGATTATTAGACCACCTAAGGGATTAGGGGCTGTAATCTTAGAAGAGTGTCCTAACTCAAGGGATTAATTAGGTCTATCTTGTTAACTATCGTGAAACTAAAAATCATTCATAAGAATAGGTGCAGTGACCAATTAGGGGAACTCAGATGATTCGAAGACCTAACTCATCTCTCTCTCTTATTTAAAACAATCAATTTATTTTCTGTTACTACGTTTATGCTATTAAACAAATTTACTGCCTAGTGGCAAAATCAAATAACTTTTACTACATCCTAATTTAATAACGTATTTGACTTTTTGAGATTAAAACCAGTCCTTGTGGGAACGATAATTTTACTACTTCGATAGTATTTGGTACACTTGCCAAAATTCTATCAAAATTCTATCAATAAAGTATTGTCCCGATCCGTGACAACTACTTTGGGGTAAAGATCTTTGGAATGCAACAGTTGACAACACCTCTCAAGAGCCCAAGTAACATGTTCTACCTTCTCAGAAATCATGTAAGCAAATCCAATGGAGAACATCAGTTGGGTAGAAGTGTTACCGACAAACTCAAGCAAAGGAATATGGTACCTGATGGTCTTATATGTGGAATCCAACACAAGCACCGTAGAGAATGTGTTAAACAACTTGATACCACCGGGATGCGTCCAAAATATATCACTGACATCATCAGAATCATGATCATTCCTACAATGGTACACATACTCATTCTCAACCAACGACTTCAAGAGATGTTGCATGTCATTTCTCGAACCCCTAATGGATTTCCTATACCTGTGAGTAGCATTATAAACATGCTTGATTGTAGTTGAAGTGTTTTTGTTCCTCTTCCTTAAGTTGGTAAGCATTTGCCTCAGAGGAACCTTTGACTCAACCATCTCATAAAGGTGCACATGTTCATTTGGATTTAGATGTCCGGAGGTTTTATGACCTTTCAACACATCTGCCATTTCATGGTTGTGTTTACCGTTACTAACTTTGAGGCTCCAATCACCAACAATCAACAAATAACCTTTTGCTGAAACGTACACTCGCATTTGACCGAACCAACAATTTTGCGTCGAATCCCTCTTGTACTCCTTATATGAATCTCCTCTTTCACATATCACGGTAACAAATGCACTTCTTCCATTGCCACCTTTATCAGATTTACCAATGACGGTTGTAAATCCAAGCTTCCTTGCTTTCTCTCGAACCCACTCCAACAAATCATTGCCTTTGCTGTTTTTTATTTTTATTTTCAAATTTGACCTTACCTTTTTACCCCTGTTTAATATTAACAAAGGCCTCATGAGATATGACGAATTAATGATTAGGTATATATAGCATCCCCCTTTTTTTTGTGGCTAAAATGCTAAATACATTCTGATGTTTTCTAAGGTATTTGTTTGTAACAAATAGCTATTTTATGTTTTTTTAATAAATTAATCATTTGAATTATTACAATGTTACTTTTTTTCCATCCAACTCCGTTAACAAGTGTGGTCATTTTTTAAAGTTGGTCCGGTAAGTTCAGATCTTCTCCACCCTTGCCACTTAACTAATCGATTATCAATCTATCTAAATACAACGACAAACTATGAAGATAAGTTACCTAATTTTGTTTTAGAAGTAAAACAAAATCTTACTCGTTACGTATAAGACTATTTACAAAAAAAAAAAAATTGTCCTTAAAAATATGAAAAGTTATCAATAAATATATTTACACACATATGAAAAGTTAACATTAAATATATCTACACACAAATGATAATTTGATAAAATATGCATATATTTATGATAAATTTATTACTACAACATATTTTTTTTTTGTAAATTAGTCTTACAAAAAGAGACGGAATGAGTAGTAAAGATCCAAATGGTAGTGGAAGAAATTTTAGCTCTATTATTTATTTAGAGATCTAGATTGGATAGTATGTCACCTTGAAACCAGAAAGTTACACAAATACATGGATAAACAAGAAACACTAAGAGGGCAATCCTCTGATTTCCACAGCCAAATCTCGAACTGCATGATTGTCTTGACCAACGCATATTCCTCTTGGAATTCTTTAATCTCCAGTCAAGTTAAAAGTCCATTCACACCAAGCCATATTAGTCTAAAATTTTCGGAAATCAATTGAAATAAAACGAATTGTGGGACTCAACTGTAGTGTTATTCTTATAACTGTAAAACCGAAGAAGGAATTGCATCATTGTTTTGGCATAGAATCCAGGCAAGGATTGTTAGATTGAAGAAAGAATGATGTTCAATGATTGATATTTGGGCTACCTTTGGAAAATCATATTTATAAACACTTTTATTTTTCGAATCACTTGCATGAAACTAAAGTTAAAACAACCAAGGCACGAGATTCCCCAAGGAGTATTATTCTTTGTTTTAGATATGACTTAAGGTTACATAATATAATGTATTTTTTTTAGTTTAATTATTACAATTATTTTAAGAATACATCCAATAATGTGTTGCAATACCAGTTAATAAATATGACAATTCATGTATTTTCATATTTATTTACTGACGTGACAATAGATCATAAATGCATGTGTCAAATATTTTTACGTTGACAAAATATACTAATAATTTATTTATTTTTTAAAGGCCAAAATGCCACATAATATATAATTTATCTATACTATATATAAAGAAAACTACCTCTTTCAACACTTTTGGGTTGAAATTTTATTTTCAAAAATACCCTCAATTTTCAATTCAAATAACACATGTAACAAATAGAAAAAAATAAATTTAAATATTAAAAAGATGTTAACAAACACGATATGAATATATGTATATCTGTTTTTTTCCTTTATCATTTAAAAAGTATAACAAACTAGATGAATATATTTATACTTACTTTTTCATTATTCCAATTGTATCCTTAAACAACTTTTTTCTATAATAAAGATTGTTGTTCACACTAAAAAAAGCAACAAACATTTATATTTTTACTTTTAATTAAAACAAAAAATTTCATTAAAAAAAATACCGCTCATAAATTTCAAACGTTAGCTTAATAAAAAGAGCGGAAAGTCGGGCACATATATAAAAAAATATATATACAATCACCGGTCTTATCTCTAGTCGGAATAAAAAATATATATACAATCACAACACATATATAACCACACCTCCAAACTTCAAATACCCTTTGAATTAGATGCTTCTTGATGTCTTCGTATCAATTACCCGTGCAAAGTGCAACCCTTCAAGCTCTTCAATGCTACGTCCGGTAATTAGATCCCCTTGAACACAAGAACAATTAGAAAGAACCCCCCAAGACCTTTGGAGGTGGAATGAGATTATTCAATTCACTTTATAACCTTGAGTAAGCCTAATCAATTTTCTTGAAAGAACCAACATACAATCCCTATAGAACCCTAGCAAATCATATGACTTAACGAACAAAGTGATTCTGAGAAAAAGTGCTTACTCTTGAAGAATGTATGAACAATGAGTTTTTGAGACCTAGAGAGAATAGATGAAAATGATTCAGTGCGCATATATAGAATGGAGTGGAAAGTGCAAAATTTCAACCAAAAACAACATAGTGAATCGATTCACTAAATGTGTGAATCGATTCAGGCATAAAAAAGACAAGCCAGATGGCATATGATGATTGATGTGATTTAGTATATATTTGAATCGATTCAGCTAACCCGAGGATGAAGATTGATACGATTCAAAATTATTTGAATCGATTCAGTACATAGCCAGAGAGAATCCATGATACGATTCAAAAACTATTGAATCGATTCAATAGTGATATGATTCAAAAACTTGTGAATCGATGCATTAGAAGTCAGAGACTTCTGATGATAAGATTCAAACACGAGTGAATCGATTCAGACACTTAAAAGGTGAATTTTTTGCTAAGTTTCAAATATGTGAACAATTCACACGGCATAAATGAATCATATGACAATGAGACATAGTTTCTAGGTGCTTTAACACGACTATATGCTAGAGAACAAAGTGTAGAATAAACATAAAAAAGATTAACTAAAGAACATCCATTATCAGTAAGAGGTTCAATATCATGTGACAATTCAATGGAGGCATCAACATGAACATCCATTACTAAAACAGTGCGAGAGCAAGGTTAGAAAATGCAAGCAGTTTCTGTATTGGTGTTGCTCGGATTATATAATCCAAACTACATTGTTAGAATTCAGATTTTATAATCCAAAATGTGAAGCTTGTATAGTTTTACTAGAGTTTTACTTTTTGTGTTTTTGATGATGTTATTTAGTTAATCCTTTTGATGTTTATTCTCTAGCATATAGTCATGTTAATGAACCTAGTATCTATGTCTCATTATCCTAGGATCCATTGATGTCTTGTGCATTGTTTACATATATGAAACTTAACCAAAATTCACCTTTTTAGTGTCTGAATCGATTCACTAGTGGTTGAATCGTATCATTAGAAGTCTCTTACTTCTAATGAATCGATTCACAAATTTTTGAATCGTATCAATATTGAATCGATTCATTATTGTCTGAATCGTATCATGGATTCTCTCTAACTATGTACTGAATCAATTCAACTTAGTCTGAATCGTATCATTCTTCATCCTGGGCTCAGTTGAATGGATTCAAATATTTACTGAATTGCATCAATCATCATATATCACATGGCTTGGATTTTTGCTGTTTGAATCGATTCACACATTTGGTGAATCGATTCACTATGTTGTTTTTGGCCGAAATTTTGCACTTGCCACCCCTTTATATATAAACTCACTTCCTCATAACTCCCAAATCATTGAATCATTTGCATCTATTCTCTCTAGGTCTCAAAAACTCTTTGTTCATACATTCTTCAAGATTAAACAATTTTTCTTAGAATCACTTTGTGCTTTGAGTCATATGATTTGCTAGGGTGCTAATATAGTTTATAAGTTGGTTCTTTCAAGTAAATTGGTTGGGCTTAATCAAGGTTCTAATGTGAAGTAAATAATCTCATTCCACCTTCAAAGGTATTGGGGGTTCTTTCTAATTGTTCTTGTGTTATAGGGGATCCATTTGCCAGACGTAGCATCAAAGAGTTTGAGTGAAGAGCTTGAAGGGTTGCACGGGTGATTGAGGATTCGAAGACATCAAGAACCACTAATTCAAAGGTTATTTGAAGTTTGGGGAGTGGTTATATAGGGGTTGAAGAACTAGGATAGTTTTAAATAACTATTTTAATCACATTTGTAATTCAACATTGTTGCTATTAGTGGAAGTCCTTGGTGGAGGCGTTTTTCATCAAGAAGAGTAGACATAGCCCGAAGCGAGGACGAAAAGGTGAACTACTATATATATATATATATCTTGGTGAGTTATGCATTGTCGAGTCCTTACTTGAATTCCATGCATTCGTAGTCATTTTGAGGTGATTTGAAGAATGTAATTGGTGATGTTTATTACATATCTTCTGCAGAACATAAATGGTAATGTTTATTATGTTAGTGGATTCAATAACGGTAAAATTATCTCCAAAATCCTATTTGTACCACATGCATCTAGAAGAGTCTAGAACATTGCATTCACTTGTTAATTGGTGTGTCATGTCATACTGGGATATGTGAATTGGTGTATATGTGCATTGGTGATACTTGGTGAATGTTGTGAGTACTTGGAAACATGTATTGTATGTATTGCTTGATTATGCTTGTATACTTGATGATTTATGTTGACATGGAGTTTATTAATCATTTGAAATTAAATATGCCGTTTTACTTTCATTTGTTTATACTTTAATTGTTGAAAGTTATCTAACCCCCAATGGTTGATTGGTTGACCGCCTGCCTATTTGTACGAATGGGTAGACATTGTGCAGGATTAGTTGCTTTGCTTGGCTTGTGAGTATGATTGAGGCTAGCTTTGGAGCTACCTTGTCTTTTTTCTTTGGAGTTTTAGTTGTCGGGATCTGATTAGGATGTATGTCTGTCGTTATTTATGTTTTATGATTTTATGAGATTTATCGCTTAGTATGTTGAGATTGGAGATTTATTTTGGTGATGTATTACGATGAGATATATAACATGGCTACCTTGAAGATTTTTATTAGCTGATGGTGAGATATTATGATATTATTTCTGGTGCGATGATTCGAGAATTTTTATTTATTTATGCATGTTTGAACATATAGAAGAAGTAGCATTTGCGTGATTTTAAGGGTTTATGGTATTACAAAGACTCCTTTTCCAGGGGCTTCCATTGGGCCTTGCTTAGGAGGAATTTTTTTCCTTGAAAGAGCTTATTTAAGCACTTGGCCATTATCTCGATATATTTTTCATGTTGTTGGGATTTCACTACGCGATCAGATTAAGGGCCCCTCATGAAATCTTAAAACTGAGTCTTCGACCAGAACATATGGAATTTTTCTTCATAAAACATCATTTTCCTCTGCTTCCTAGAAGAGAAGGAACCCATACCCCTTGTTGAAATCCTCTCACTCATAGATACTCAATACCCTGTCACATCTTTATACCCATAATTCTCCCGAAGAACACATAGAAGCTCATGAGCGCCACAAATTGAGGAAAAACAAAAAAATAATTATTAAGGAAATACCTTAAAAAAATTGTAAGCTTCAAAGACCTTACGACCCTGCCGAAGAGAAATCAACCCCATGTCAGCAATTGTCCTGCTTCGCACATGGAATGAATGGAGGAATATAGGCAATGATGGAGAACTATTCTTGTACTCGCAAGAAAAATGGAAGACTTTTACCATGGCCTAACCTAAAGTATGCATCTGGGATGAAGCAGTTTGCAGATGATTCAAGAATCATGTTTAAACTCACGAAGAAAGAGGACCATATGCAAGTCCTTCAAAAAGGAACTCGTACATTAGAAGGCCGTAAACCATATAATAGATTCAAATTAGGTTATCTTTAATAGTCACCACCACCTACCAATCTTCCTGCCGCACTCCCACGTCATGAAGGGATGATTCCAACCTTCTTGGAGAATAATATGAATAATTAGATACCCAATTGTTTTCATCTACCCAGTCGTACTCAGCAGTGGCTGAAGGAATATCGACTGACTACGCCAATAGAGAACAAACACCATCTTAAGTACCTTGTATATAGTGAGAACCATAGTTTCGACTACGAGAAGCATTGTCCTTCCATAATGTAATTTTTTCCGAGTCAAATCACTACTCTAACTACAGCTCAAAGCCTTTTTCACATGTTGGAAGGTAGAATCCTCATCTAGATCTAAGACTGCCGTAAGAGATGTTAGGTTATCTTCATTGTCACAACATAGCCCCAACATACCCTGGGTGAAGTCGATAAAATCAGGCAACATATTATAACCAACAATGGCCACATTTAGGGAAAAAGTAAGTTTATGAGAATCAACAAAATCCCCCATTGAATAGAATCAACCAAAAATTATACATAAAGTAATGCAAAATGAATGACTCATAGGGTACCAAAAAACGAAACAAAGGAGAGTTATCATGGTAGGTTTCAAGGAATCACTCCCAGAAAAAGAAAAACAAGATAGTGCAATGGCAAAAAAAAAAAAAAAAACCCAAAATACAAAACATCTACCTTATATAGTTGTTAGTGAGAAAATAGATCAACGGTTGAAGTGAATTGAATCTAAAAAGATCAATACAACACCATAGATCATGCCTAAAAAAATCTAACTGTACTTGAGTATTAGGGCACTCGTCAAGAATCCACGAAAGAGGAGTCATTATAAATCTAGATTTCCATGACACATCAACTGTTGTTCCTTCCTCCACTCATCACCCTCTAGCTCTCACTTAGTGCTCCTTGGTTCCCGACCTCGTGCGAAGACCAGCTAGGGGTAATACATACGTCAAGAGTCGAGCTCACAATTATCAACATAAATAAGTTCCTCGCGTCATAAAGGCGCATGGGCTTGATATGAAACTATTATGGACCGGATTATGCCTATGTAATGACCTAATTCAACATGCTGATTAACCTAATACACCAACTTATGAAGGCTTGTGGAAGATCACATGTGCGCCCTGCCACACATGAACATTGCCCTAGGCTGAACACACTTGAGTTGGTCTAGTGGTGTTGGCTTGAGACCTTGGAGTGTTCTCCTCTTATGTTTGTAGATTAGATTCTCTCTGGTGCCAATTTCACTAGACTAGTTTGGCTTCTTTAAAAACAAAAATCACCCCGAGTTGATCTGGCCCGTCGAACTGATCTCTAACTAATTCTTGCATTCATCGCTGGATTTTACAGAAGTAGTTACCATGTGTTCATCTATATAAGTACGCCTCCACCTCAAACCTAGGTACAATCACATTTTACACGCATTTCTCACATTTCTCTCTCGACTTCACAAAGTGACTTGAGAGTCTGAGGAATTGACTGTTCAACAAGTTTTTTCCTCACCCTTGACAAATATTCTCCATTACATAGTGCTCTTCCTTTGTAGATCATCGTTAGCACAAGCGTCGAGATCTTGTCATCCTACTGTTCCCAAACAGATCAATAGTTAACTACAAAGAGTAAAATAATACTACATCTTAAAATAAGTAAATTATAAAAATGAGAAAAAACATAAAAATAGAATATCCTTAAATATACTTAATTCTATGATGGGAGGGGGTGCATTTAGATTTCTTATGGGTAAAAAAAACCTCATATTCTTAAGGGTGTTGTTATGCAATAGAATAAAATGATTACACGTCATAAATCTAGTTAAACTATAAAAACGAGAAAACATTTAGTATATATTTTGTAAAGAATGTAAAGTATAAAATTAGAATATCCATAAATCCATTTATAAATAATTTCAGACTCACAGACAATGCATGTTTGGAAATTAGCAAGAGATACAATCAAATATGAGTTTTATGTTATGTTATTAATTCTATTTAAGTCCTTACCACTTGATACAACTTTGACCGAGATATAATGAAATGATAAAGTTTATTATCTTATTGACGTAATTATTTAAAAGATTAACAAATAAAAACATTTTTAAAGATACTTACATACATGATATCACCTACTAAAAAGTTTTAACATTATATTTAAAGGTAACAGATGTAGTTGGTAAAGATTTGAACTACTCAATTATTTTCCCAAAAGAAGTGCAACCAAACTTTTCATGGAACTTTCTTTCCATTTACTCAGGTGTACTACTGATAACTAATTTTGCAGAATTTATTATTCTATTCTAATAACTAATTTCAACTTTTGACACCAGCACATAATATAAGCTTGCAATCAAAATTGTTTGATACAGAAGTTTTGGACCATCAATTTAGGAAATAGAGTTTTGATTGGGTATTTTTTATCATTGTTCTTTCACTTCAGCTATTGTTGGTCACTGTTTGAGGATTTCATTGAGTTTTTCACTTTTAGTTTTTCATATTTGAAAACACATCTATTATTCGAATTGAATGCTTGCTAGTTTTTTGTGTGTGTGTGTTTGTTTTGTAGGTTTCTCTTGGTTGCTGCTTGGTGCTGACTGCTGAGTGTAAAAGAGAATAAATTATTACTCTGTTATTTGCTTCAGAGGAATGATTTGGTACTTAATTTTGTGTTTAAGATATTGTTATTAAATCAACTAGAATGATTTACATCAAATTTTCATGTTCCTTATGTTCCTTTGTGCTTACTTTCATTTATTTATTTAGAAAGTTCGTGAAAAATGATGTGTTTTGAATTGTTTGTACCGGCTTCTTGAGACTCTTGATGAATGTGTATGAAAGAGTATGCTTTCTCTTTCACTCTATGTGTTTGGTTATATGTTTATTTTAAATGGTTTTTGCATTTTTCAACAATTCAAGTACAAGGTACATATATTTGCTTTCATGATATAGAAAGTTTTTGGATCATAGTAAGGTTTATGATATATAAATTTCTCAAAATTTGCTCAGCTATGTCATCAACATTCATGATATAGTCTCTATGCTATGTCGATTATATTTCCTATTGACTTTACAATACTATGATGATGCGATACCTCAGTTTATTTGTTTAATTACCTGGTGTAGATTTGATTAGTTCATATTATGCATGTCTAAAATCAGGGTATGTGTTTATTGGTATTTAGTTAAATGTTCATATTGCATATTTTAGGAATTTCGTTGCTTGCTACACTATTCAACGATTTATGTGGAATTTCATGTGCATGGATTTGTGATGATAAATTCATTATTAGTTGTAATTCATGTGCTGGGATTTTCATGTAATTTGTTTGCTTATTTGATCATAGATTTCATATTAGCAACAACATTGAAGTTGAAGATAACTGATATAGTTTTATTTGATGACAAATCAAGAAGTTTAGAGATGCATTGGCCAAACACACTCCAGATAGATGCAGCTTGGAGCCAACCAAAGGTTTAGAGGAGAATGAGCTCATAGCTCTATCTAAAAACAGAGATCTTAACTTTACGTACACACGAAAGTCCTTTTAGCCTGTACATACCCCTGCAAATGAAGAGGTGGTGACCGAAGTCGTACCTTCTTTGACATCAAAATCTGAAGTCTCAAAGGAGAGACCCTTGATCACTGCTTGGAGATGATGTGGTCAGTTTTATAGGCAACCACATCTTCTGACTTTCTTGCAATCTCTCATTTGTGTTGATCAAAATGCCATTCAAAATTGCTAATTTGTGTCTGCTAATTCTTTTGTTGTTGAACATATGAAGAAATCCTGTGGTTGGGTGTAATAATTTTCTAAAATAAGAATTATATTTTGTATTTGTCTCTTCACACAATCAACTTGGTAGAATGGACCAGATGAATGTGAGCTAAATTCTTTGGCAGTATGTGCTCTCAATATTTGGCCTAATGTGGTAAGTATAAAGGGCACCTAGAAACCATACCTCAGACCGAGTCTTTTCTTATAGAAATAGCTTATTCATAAGCTGATAAGCATTTATGTTGTTTACGCAAGTAGAGCCTAAAGCTAACTCAAATTCTGTGATAAAAAGGTATCACAACTCAGTTACCATGCATTGCACGTAATTAACTACGATTTTGAGCGATATTAACCATAACAGCATAATTGCAGTTTAGCTTTAATTTTTGTACTTCTGGTTTAATCATGTAAGCAAAATCTAAGGATTGATTCCAACACTTGATGATATCCTTCTGTCTTTTGCTTGAAGGATCCAATTCTTGAATCTATCAAAGTAGCTGCAGACAGATTATCCAACTCAACAAATTTCCTTCAGTTTTTGGGAAGGCACGCTTATGCAACAAGAGGAGATATTACCATCTCCATCTAAAGATAACATTGTGGATGAAAGATATCATTTCATGTCACTTCTTTTGAACTAGGCAAGCACATTTTTGTATATGGTCAAATACTTACATCGTTGTGCCTACGGCTGACAACTACTCACTGAAACTTGGAGCTGCTGCAAGTGTTTGCGGTGTCATCATCGGATCAATGGCTGTTGCACAGGTTTTTGCTTCTGTTTATTTCAGTGCGTGCTCGAACCGATCATATCTAAGACCTCTCATATTCTGTACCATTGTTCTTATGATTGGAAACATAATGTATGCCTTGGCCTATGATCTAAACTCAGTAGTAGTTCTTCTTATGGGACGCCTTTTCTGCGGGTAAGTAAAGTTACACTTTCTGTTTTTTTTAGGGAAAGTGAAGTTACACTTATTACTCAGAAATTTTCTTATAATTCGATTTGGATTTGGTGCAGTAACTACGTCACGCAATTTTGACTTTCGTCGTCCGATTTTAAGTTACCTATTGAGATCGTTATAACAGAATTTGTTATTGTGAAATCTGAACCTTCTGATCTTATATTAACGGCCAAAAAAATTGTTTACTGCGGCAAAACCAGTTCTCTTATAATTATATTGAATCTTAAATATCTAAATTGTGATGCAGGATGAACATTATAATTTGATTAATTGCTTTGGGTTTCTGGAAATTGAGGGAAATAGCAAGATGTGGCAGGAGATCTGTTTAAAGCAACTGGGTTTGCCTTTTATGAATTGCTTTAATAGAGGAAATGGAACAGAGGTAATATATATTTTTTCATTTCATTGGCTCCATTGTTATTTAAAATGATATTAGTATAGGAAATGTAAAAAAATGTTCTTATTCTATGGATTTTGTGTTTAGTTGAATCCTTGCACAATTTATTTATACTAATAATATTAGAACGTTTTGTGAAAAATAAAATTTATAATTGTTGGTGACACATCACACATTACTCCAACAAATCACTCCATTTTTCAAAAGTAGAAGCTGACGGTGTTACTCAATCTTTTCAACCGAGACAAAGACATAATCGTTGTGGAATAGTTTAACTTTATAACTTATTTGTGAAAGATTGTGCATTCAGTTAACCATTCAATCTCTTTTGTTCCGACACTTCTTTCTTATACAGTGCAATAGGCATAGGATATTCAGATAGTGAAGTGTTAATGGTTGATTTATTATTATGCACTCATAGTTAGTTTCAAAACTTTTGTTTTGACTGTTTGTGCCTTACAGTTCAAGTCTCCTTTAGTTCCAAGGAAACCATTGAAATCTGATAACAAGAAACATTCCAACAAGGACGATTCATGTTCAATTACTTCTGGGTATGCTCTTGTGAACCTTATAGTCAAAACGTGTCAAAATCTCATCTCATATTTTCCTTATTCCAGCAATGATTTTTTTTTTTTTTTTACTTTATTTTATAATTTTCTCCTTGACCGTGTAAAGAACTACGACTTCTGTGAGGTCGTTCAAGTCCAAGACGAATGTTGCTTCTGCTCCAAACTTTCGGTCAGCTGAATATGCACAAAAAAGAAAGGAGGTACAATTTGTTGATTAATTAGGTTTGATTTAATAGGATTTTCATCTGAAATTGATCGGAGCATCCCCCTTTTCATCTTCTCTGGATAGATGCCTGGCAAAATTTCAACAGGAAGGAAAGAAAAAAGCGAGAAAAGAACACGAAAAAGGACGAAACCAAGTTCCACAACGGCTGTTCCAAGCATAGAAGCTATCAATGATGCACACTTTGAAAAAGAGGTGGTTGAATGGATGACCAAGGAAGAAAAGCTACAAGTTATGGTATATTGTTATCAGTTCTGTAACATAGTTATGCAACAATTGTTCTTTAATCTAATTAACACTGAAATTTGCTTCATGCCCAGCACTTTTCAAATGAGATATCAAAGACTCTTCTCAAAGGGAAACCGAAGACAACCACTCTCATCAACATCCAAACTCAAAAAAGGTACAAATGTCGATTGATAACAGCTGAGAGAGCAAGTTATGAAAAATACTTGGGCGGTGGATGGTTCAACTTTTGTCGAGACCGTATGTTAGAGATGGGTGAAAAACTAATCTTTCACATAGAGAAACCACCCAAAAATATGCATGTTTGTTGAGTGTTGTTAGTCTAGGCCCACTTGTTTAAGCCCATTATCTAGTATCTGTCATGACAGTTAATTCAGTTAGACTTGTTAACTGTTTTCTGTTTTTTCTGTTTTAGTTTCTGCTCACTATAAAACAATGTAATCATGCTTTGATTAATAAGATTTTCCACATTTGTTTCTGAGCACAACAAATTGGCATCAGAGCGTCGGTTTAGAACCAGTGTGCCTTAGAAAATAGAAATTGAGATTAAGCGAATTGCATTGCAATGGCGAAGGAGAATGAAGCATTCGTGCAAACTGCAATCCCGCGTTTTGACAGTCATTATGATCACTGGAGCATGCTTATGGAGAATTTTCTGAGATCCAAAGAATATTGGTCCTTGGTGGAAACTGGAATTCCTGCAACTCCACAAGGATCTGCAGTTTCAGATGAACAACAGAAGAAAAATGATGAATTAAAGTTGAAAGACTTGAAGACCAAGAACTATTTGTTTCAAGCTATAGATAGAACCATCTTGGAAACTATCTTGGAAAAGAACACATCGAAGCAGATCTGGGATGCAATGAAGAGAAAGTATGAAGGCAATGCAAGAGTGAAAAGATCAATCCTTCAAGCTTTAAGAAGAGATTTTGAGATCTTGGAGATGAAATCAGGTGAGGCCATTACTGATTATTTCTCTAGAGTCATGATTGTGGCAAACAAGATGCGAACTCATGGAGAACAAATGAACGATGTGAAAATTGTGGAAAAAATTCTTAGATCTTTGAGTCATAAATTCAACTACATCGTATGTGCGATTGAAGAATCAAAGAACGTTGAAGAAATGACAGTGGATGAATTACAAAGTTCTTTGGTTGTTCATGAACAAAATATGAACAAGAATCACAGTGAGAAGAATCATGGCGAGGAACAAGCTTTAAAGATCTCTGTTGATGAGAAAGGATACAGAGGAGGTAGAGGTAGAGGAAACTTTAGAGGAAGAGGAAGGGGTCGAGGAAGATCCCAATTTCGTGATACTGTTGAATGTTTCAAGTGCAGAAAAAATGGGCATTTTAGAAATGAGTGTCCAGAATGGGAAAAAGAGGTAAACTACACTGAATTTAATGAAGAAGAAATGTTGTTGTTGATGGCACATGAAGAAGTTCAAAACAAGAATAAGGAGGATGCATGGTTTTTAG
This sequence comes from Medicago arabica, assembly GCA_946800305.1. Lineage (NCBI taxonomy): Eukaryota > Viridiplantae > Streptophyta > Magnoliopsida > Fabales > Fabaceae > Medicago > Medicago arabica. The sequence continues at coordinate 37,693,276 of OX326964.1, forward strand.
ATTCAGGATGCTCAAACCATATGTGTGGAAATAAAGCCTGGTTCTGTGAGATTGATGAGAAATTCAAGCAAAATGTAAAGCTTGGAAACAACTCAAAGATGGAGGTTGCTGGTAAAGGAAATGTGAAGTTGAAGATTAATGGAATAACTCATTTGGTATCTGATGTATACTATGTACCAGAACTCAAGAATAATCTTTTGAGTATAGGACAACTGCAAGAAAGAGGCTTGACTGTGATGTTTCAATTTAACAACTGCAAACTGTATCACCCTGATAAAGGTATAATTCTGGAAACATGTATGACTTCAAATAGAATGTTTATTCTATTTGCTCAATGCCCACACCTTGAAGGAACATGTTTTCAGACTGCTACTGAAGATATATCATATCTATGGCATTGTAGATATGGTCATTTGAGCCAAAAGGGTCTGAAAATGCTGCAGAGTAAAGAAATGGTGAAAGGTTTTCCAAAATTGGAAAAATCATCCAAGATCTGTGATGATTGTATGAAAGGAAAGCAACATAGAGATCCTATTCCAAAGAAGAGCCACTGGAGAGCATCTAAGAGATTGGAACTGATACATGCAGATATATGTGGACCAATCACATCGACATCCAATAGTAACAAGAGGTATTTCTTATGTCTCATAGATGATTTCTCTAGAAAGGCATGGATTTATTTCTTAGCTGAAAAGTCAGAAGCACTTCATCATTTTAAATGCTTTAAGATCATGGTAGAGAGAGAAACTGACTTAAGGATTAAGTGCCTCAGAACTGAAAGAGGGGGAGAGTTCACATCTGATGAGTTTAACAAGTTTTGTCAAGAATTTGGCATCAAAAGACAATTGACTACAGCCTATACTCCCCAACAAAATGGGGTAGCTGAGAGAAAGAATATAACTATTATGAATATGGTGAGGTCCTTGCTGATTGCAAAAAGAATGCCAAAGAATTTCTGGCCAAAAGCTGTCAATTGGACAATATATGTGTTGAACAGATCACCAACATTGGCTGTAAAAAATCAGACCCCTGAAGAAGCTTGGAGTGGGAAGAAACCTTATGTTGGCCATTTTAGAGTATTTGGATGTATTGCTAATGTCCACATACCAGATGCTAAAAGGACAAAGCTTGAAGACAAAAGTTTCAAGTGTATTCTTTTGGGAATGAGTGAAGAATCCAAGGGATACAAATTATATGATCCTAATAATAAGAAAGTGATAATCAATAGAGATGTTATCTTTGAAGAAGATAGTTATTGGAATTGGAATGATAATCATGAAAGTAATGCTGAAACAAGAGATTTAAATTGGGATGAAAATGATCATGTATCAGAAGAATCCATTGCAAGCAGTAGCAGTGAGACAGCTGATGATGTAAGTGATGAACTTGCTCAAGGTAGAAATAGGCAACCACCAAGTTGAATGGATGATTTTGAGTCAGGTGAAGGACTCTCTGATGAAGAAGAATCAGCAAACATGGTAAGTATTGACCATGTTGGTGATCCTGAAACTTTTGAGCAAGCTGTCAAATGTAAGATATGGAGAAAAGCTATGGATGCTGAAATTGAAGCTATTGAAAGAAATGAAACATGGGGATTAACTGATTTACCAGCATGAGCTAAGAAAATTGGAGTAAAATGGATCTATAAGACTAAACTAAATGAAGTTGGTCAAGTAGAAAAATATAAAGCAAGGTTGGTAGCTAGAGGATATGCTCAGAGATATGGAATTGATTATAAAGAAATATTTGCACCTGTAAGCAGATTTGACACAGTGAGAATGATTATAGCAATAGCAGCACATAGAGGTTGGGTTTTGTATCAGCTGGATGTGAAATCAGCATTCCTATATGGAAGTTTGGATGAAGATGTATATGTAGAACAACCAAAAGGATATGTAAAGAAAGGATGTGAACAGATGGTATACAAGCTGAACAAAGCTTTGTATGGATTGAAGCAGGCCCCTAGGGCTTGGTTCAGTCGCATTGAAGCATATTTCATAAAGGAAGGATTTCAGAGAAGCATAAATGAGCAAACTCTGTTTTTGAAACTTAAGGATGAAGGAAGAATTTTGATTGTCAACATATATGTAGATGATCTCATATATACTGGAAATGATGAGTGTTTGATAAAGGAATTCAGAAGCTCTATGAAAAAAGAGTTTGCTATGACTGACCTAGGAAAGATGAAATACTTTCTAGGTATTGAGGTGATTCAAGAAGACACGGGAGTGTATATCTGTCAAAGAAAATATATACCGGAAGTTTTGCAGAAGTTTGGAATGGCTGAAAGCAATGTTGCTTCAAGTCCTATGGTTCCTGGTTGTAAAATAAATAGAGATGAAACAGGTGAAAAGGTGGATGAGACAAGCTATAAACAACTTGTAGGAAGTTTGATATATGTCACATCAACTAGACCTGATATCATGTATGCTGTTAGTTTCATCAGTAGATATATGAGCCAACCAACTCAAATGCATAGTCAAGCTTCCAAAAGGATACTTAGATACTTGCAGGGAACCATCAATTTTGGCATTCTATACAAAAAGGGAGGAAACGAAGAGTTGTTGGCTTACACAGATAGTGACTATGCTGGTGATACTGAAGACAGAAAAAGCACTTCTGGTTATGTTTTTCTGTTAAGTCAAGGTGCAGTTGCTTGGTCATCCAAAAAGCAACCTATTGTGACCTTGTCCACAACACAAGCAGAGTTTGTAGCAGCTGCTGGAGCTGCAAGTCAGACACTATGGATGAGAAAAATTCTGAAAGAATTGGGTTACTTGCAAGAAGGGTGTACAACTATTTACTGTGATAACAGCTCAACCATAAAGTTGTCTAAGAACCCTATTATGCATGGTCGTAGCAAACACATAGATGTGAGGTATCATTTCCTCAGAGACTTGTCTAAAGCTGGAAGTGTAGAGCTGGTTCATTGTGGCACTAATGATCAATTAGCTGACTTGTTTACCAAGCCTCTGAAGATAGAAACTTTTCTGAAATTTCGAGGAATGCTGGGTGTCTGTGAAGTTCCAAAATTAAACTAATTGTGTTTAGATTTGATACACAATTGGTTTAAGGGAGGATATGTTGAGTGTTGTTAGTCTAGGCCCACTTGTTTAAGCCCATTATCTAGTATCTGTCATGACAGTTAATTCAGTTAGACTTGTTAACTGTTTTCTGTTTTTTCTGTTTTAGTTTCTGCTCACTATAAAACACTGTAATTATGCTTTGATTAATAAGATTTTCCACATTTGTTTCTGAGCACAACAATGTTCAAGTCATTTACAAATAGACCTCCCATGTTCATGATCCACTATATGAGGCCTGAATTCAAAAGTGGAAGATAATTCTAACTCAACTTTCACCACTTTGCCTTATTAACTAAAATCTAATGCTGAACTACGTTCGACTAGGGATGCCTTTTCTTTTGTTTCTTTCGTTCGTTCAACTAAGATAATTTATCTTTTCCTTGACTGATTTGTGTACCATCATTTTGACTGATGTAAATGTAGGCACAACTCCCTTTTCATTTTGTCTCCGACTAATGTTGATTTCCACATTGTTGGTTCCTTTAATGGTTCCAACCAATATTATGTAAATTATAATGTTGTTTTCTCGAAAATGTGATATGTTGTTCTAATGCATCATTATGATCAAATGACAAGTATTTATTAAAAAGATGGAATTATTTTTCGCAATTTCTTCGCTTCTTCTTTAGAACGAAATTTCTTTAAAATTGGCAAATTAGACCCGTTCGAAGCACGGGTTTGTAACTAGTTATTATATAAATAATAGAGAAATTAAACATAGTGACTTAACAATGCGGGTTGGGTTTATTGGATTTGGAAGGGGCTAGCTATTGTGGGGGTTTACGGAATGATGATAAAGATAATAGTGAAAATATATGATGAAATGTTGCAGATATTAGATATTTGTAGACGTGTTTTATTGCATTTTAAGAGCATTTATCTAATAAAATTATATATGTCCCATTAAAATGATTATTTAAAATGTTTTATCAAAACACAAAAGTAAAACAAGATTGTTATATTTTTTTAATTAATGGATGATAATTTTAATAATTTTTAAAATATCGTAGTTTATATAATCATTCAAATTAAATAGTCATAACACAAAATTAAAGTTAAATAATAATGTAGTGTAAATCTTGATAAACTATAACAAAAAGAGAAAACATTTAATATATAAAATAAATTATAAAATAGAACATTCATAAAATTGTTTACAAAGAGTTGCATACGCAGACAATGCATGTCTGGCGCATTGTCTGGCATTAGCAAGAGATACAATGAATGAAAAGTTTTTAATTTACGGTATTTAATTATGTTTAAGTCCTTACCAATTGATTGATCTTTGACTTAGGTATAAGGAAACCATAAAGTTGAATATTTTTTTTTTTTGAGAGAATAAAGTTGAATATCTTATTCACTGAATTATTTTAAAAGTAAACAAATAAAACATAACAACTTACCAACACGGGCTGAGATTATTAGGATAAAGATAGATGTGAAACTATTCAATGATAAATTAATTATACAATGATAAAAAAGGATAATGTGGCAGATTTTAGATATTTGCAGAAACATTGTATTGTACTAGCGAAAAGATATGCGCGTATTGCGCTAACGTTTGATTATTTTTTTTAACAAATCAAAATGGAATATATTGCTCAAGAGAATAATGATTCATCCTGCATAAGGTGTGCTAAATACGATGAATCTTTCAAAGTTTGATACAAAACCAAGTCACCCGACAAAGATGTCGGCGCCAACCAAATAAAAAATTTCACTGCACCTATACAAAGAAGTGGGTGCCTCCACCAATCATGGAGACCAAATGCAATTGGTATAACATTTGACGAGAGCCATAAAAAAAGAATTTAACTTTACCTTTTCGACAATATTGTAAGGATCAATTACCGCATTTTTGAAGATACAGTTATTTCTTTCTTTCCATATTGCCCATACACAAGCAAGCCAAATAACTTTAAGGTGAGAGTATGAGGATCTTGACAAACCCGCCAAATGAGTAAACTGGAAATAGTGATCCGAAATCAACCCAGGAGAAACATAATACAAACCAAGCCATTGACAAAGTAAATGCCAAACGCTTCCAAACAATTCACAACCTAAAACAAGATGTTGTGCTGTCTCAATAAAGCCACATCCTCCAACACACAAAGTGTCGTTAGGTTGGAGAATAAGTCGACGCGGCAAATTTGATCTTGTCGGAATTCTATCTTTCAAGAGACGCCAAGCGAAAAGAGAAACTTTTGTAGGAACCAATTTATGCCACACATCTCTGTAAAAATCAACAGCACCGTGATCCTCTACTGATGTTAGGAAGCGGTAAGTCCCGCTAACCGAGTAACCATGTATAGGATCAAGCAACCATCGCCAATAGTCTTGTAAATTTTCCTGCAAAATAACGTTATTCAACAAATTCACACACTCCCTCACACTATCCTCCTCCCACGCCAACAACCGACACCTCCACCCCCACCCACCTCCACCGTCCTCCCACCCCATTCTCGCCATAACCTCCACTGTACACGCCAACAACCGACAACTCATATAGGCGGCTGAATTGGATCCTTAAAGGAACTCCATTTAACCAATTGTCAGTCTAAAAGAAAGTGTTACTGTAACACCCCGTTCACCCAACGACGTAATAATAAAGATAATTATATCAGAGTAATTCAACAACGGAGCATTACACTACTTTTCAAAATCTCACAAATAGAAGTTATACTATTTATTATTCCACATTGAAAGTCTCAATAAACTGCAGCGGAACATTTCGTTTAAACACATAATTCAACTTCAAAATTATCTTGGCACAAAAGGCCCAACAAAAGTCATCACTATTCAACAACATGAAAATCCAACAACATAATCGAAGTTTGATACATAAAGGAATGAAAGTAAAACATCGCGACGATCCCCCATCCTAATATGTATCAGAGCCCTAGACACAGAGCCAATCATCCTACTAATCTTCGTTACCTGCAAGTTACCCATAGGGAAGGCAACGTTTTCAAGCAGAAGGGGTGAGATACACGATCAATAATAAATACATATAATTCATCAAATCAACGAAACAACAACATCTACAACAGGCATTATTCAATTCATATATATAATGTGAATAAATGTACACATATATAATAGCAACATATTATTCTTCAACAACATTAAACAACAGCAACAACAATGTCATTATCAGCAATGAACACCAACGACATGACAGACGACAACGACTACGACAATGCGACATCGACAAAGACAAATGCATTATGCATGTGGTACCATTTTACGCGCGTTGAATGCTAAGCATTCCAGGGCATAAGCCCCCAACAGTTGGATGGTTAAAGCATCCTAGGGCATAAGCCCCCAACAGGTGAATGATAAACATTCCAGGGCATAAGCCCCCAACGGGTGTGAATGCTAAGCATTCCAGGGCATAAGCCCCCAACAGTTATGAGTATGCAAATGGACTCGACTTGTGTATATCAACATACAACTCAACAACATCTACGACAACAACATATGTGCCTATCATTTATGACACACTCCACAACTTAGTTAAAATCTAACACAACAACTCTTACGACATAATTCATCAACATAACACATATACATTAATCAACTACATTCATATCAGACCAAAACATTCTTCAACAACAAGCAAGTGTGATCAATAAGACATGAGCCAAATACTCATAAAACACTTCAACTAAATTCCTAAATACCTAAGTTTGAAGTTGGGAAACTAACCATAAGTTTTGGACTAACTCAGAATTAGTTATGCTAAGTTTTCTTAAAATTTTCTGAGTACCCACTTGGACTATTTTCATCATAACTCAAAATCTAAAAATAGTTTACACGTCAAACCAAGGCCATTAGAAAGCTAACTCAATTATCTACAACTTTCATGTTTACACCGAAAGCTAATTCAAAACAGAAACGTGTGAAAAAGACACAAGAACGCGAAATAGGAAATGTTGTTACTGTGCAGTTCGCTTAAGCGAAGGGTGGTTCGCTTAAGCGAACATAACGTCGAGAGCAAGCTCAATTTCGCTTGGAAGTTCGCTTGGGGCTCGCTTAAGCGAACTGGGCCTCGTTTTTTGACGATTTCTCACCATTTTTCACCCAAATACCCAAATTTTGATCCCTTAATCTCTCAAAATGATTTACAGTGATGTTTATAGGTCAAATAGGCAATATAGCAATCAAAACAACATAGGAACATGCATCAAACAACACAATTCATCCATTTTAGAAATTACACAAAATTCTAAAACCTAGAAAACCAAGAACACCACAATTCATAAATTTTTCAGAATTATATACATTATTAGTGAAAGGAATCCCACCCTTACCTTAATTCAGCAACAATTGAAAGCCTACAGCAATTTGATCCCTTCCTAGCTCTCCTTCTAGCCCTCTTGGTTTTTCTCCTCTTTTTCTCAAAAACTCTCTTTTTCTCTACTGTACGTGAAAATGTTTGTCTGACTCTTTCCTTACTAACTCCCAAAACATAACCCCTTTTTTCTTTCCCTTAACTCCCACTTAATCCACATAATTACAATTAATCCCCCTTAATTCTAAATAAATATTATTACTACTTATTTCTATTTCTCATATTTTATTTTAAATAATAAAACAACTATATAATAAAATAACACATAATATATATATATATATATATCACACATGAATCATATATTTTCGCATAAAATCATATATATATATATATCAAATAAGTCATGCAAAATCATATAACCAATATTCAAACATCATTTAAAATAATAGAATTAAAATGGGGTGTTACAGTTACGACCATTACCTACCACCCGCCTAGATCATCAAACCAACTCCCGATCCCACACCTTCTCTAACTTGACACAAAAATTATTAATGGTTATATTTTATAAAATTTTGATTTGGAAAAAAACTAAAAATATAAACGTTTGTTGCTTTCAAGTTATAACAAACCAAACTAATCACGATTATTTATTTCAATGACAACAACAATATAATAAAAAAATATAATCTGAGTTTATTTTTTTTAATGACACCAACAACGATCTTTATTATAGAAAAAGTTGTTTAAGGATATAATTGAGATAATGAAAAGTAAGTATAAATATATTTATATAGTTTGTTGCACTTTTTAAATGATAAAGGAAAAAATCAAATATATATATATATATTCATATCATGTTTGTTACATTTTTTTAATATTTAAATTTATTCTTATCGATTTGTTACATGTGTCATTTGTATTTAAAATTGAGGGCATTTTTGGAAAGAAAAAAGTCCCTCTTTTAAAAGAGCTGAAAGAAGTTGTTTTCTTTATATATAGTATAGATGTTAAGACCCTTTTTTAAAAGGTGATTTCTAAGTTAAGGAAAAGGCTAAAGTGCACTTTTCACCCCTTAAGTTTTAAAAAGTTGCGATTTTGGCCCCCTATGAAAAAAATGACAAAGTGACCCCCCATGTTTAGGAAAATATGCTCTTTGACCCCTAACCTAAGGGAAATATGATCTTGTGACCCCTTATATTCTAAAAAAAAATTGCGATTATGGACCATTTTTTGGGATACACGGCGTCTTCTCAGCAATTTTAGATCGAAAGGGGCCAAAATTGTAATTTTTTTAATAGGAAGGCCAAAATCACAACATTTTAAAAATTAGGAGTCAAAATGTACCATTTAACCTAAGGAAAAAGAGTATGAAGAGGCTTGCTCTCTTAATTCAAGTATATAATACACTATCAAGAGTTGTTTTACAAAACACATATTAGTATGAGGAACATTTTTTTTTCTTAGGACGATTATATGCCCCACCACCCAACCCCCAAAGATTTTTGTTCTTCCTTTCTTGCTTTTTTATTTTAAACAATTATTGAAAATATTTATCAAAGCACATAAGTAAAACATGATTGATGTTACTATCTGTCCCCGCTTCGTTGGATAAATATGGTACCCGTGCATGTATCTCTATACGGGTAATCCACGGGTATTTAAATATTCATGGATATTCCTGGGTACCAATGAATTTTTTAATTCATTTTTTTTGTACAAATAAAAATACTTGTTTAATTACCTACAAACTTCAAATTTTAAACATCCATACATACATAGCACATTTCATTCAAATTTCATAATCCATACCATAATTCAAACAAAATTCATGATTCTTACATAATCTCATGCAAATTCACTGTAATAGAACATTTTTTGCTATGATTATTTTTATTTATTTATTTATGTGTTTATTTGATCATTTATGTGTTTGATTTGAGATTAGTGGATTTTTAGGCGAGAAGAGTATTTTAGTCATTTTTAAGACTAAGGGTATTTTAGTAATTTGAGGAGCGGTGGTAAATTAGTAATTTTATACTATAGAATATTTTAGTCATTTTTAAGACTAAGGGTAAATTAGTAATTTTATACACGATTGGTTTAAGGGCCCCTCATGAAATCTTAAAACTGAGTTTTCGACCAGAACATGGGGAATTTGTCTTCATAAAACAACATCTTGCTTTTCTTCCTAGAAGAGAAGGAATCCACACCCCTTGTTGAATTCCTATCATTCATAGATACTCAATACTCTACCACATCTTTATACCCTAGATTCTCCCGAAGAACACATAGAAGCTCATGAGCTCTACAAATCGAAGAAAAACAAAAAAATAATTATTAAGGAAAGACCCTAAAAAAAATTGTAAGCTTCAAAGACCTTACCACCCTTGTAACGCCCTAGTTGTTATTTATTTATTTTCGGTTGATTTTTAATAAGTTTATATGATTTAAATAATTTATGTTGATTTTATGGTGTTGTGTATTTTATTATATGATTATTTGATAATTTAATTGAATAGGTGAGAAATAATATTATTTGAAGTTTTGGAGGTTAAAAAGATAGTATAACTTTTATTAGTAAATTAGAAATAATATAGAATTATTATTTATTTAGAATTAAGGGGGTTAATGAGAATTAATAGTATTAAAAAGGGGTTTAATGAAATAGGAGAGGTTATGGTTTTAGTAAAAAGAAAGAAAAGTCAGAGCAAACATTTTCACGTACAATTGAAAAAGAAAGAGAGTTTTGAGAGAAAGAGGAGAAAAACCAAGAGGCTAGGAGAAGAGCTAGGAAGGGATCAAAATTGCCGTAGGCTTTCAATTTTTGCTGAATTAAGGTAAGGGTGGGATTCCTTTCACTAATAATGTGTATAATTCTGAAAATTTGATGAATTGTTGTGTTCTTGAGTTAGGGTTAGAAAGTTTATGTTAATTGATAAAATGAGATGAATTGTGTTGTTTGATGCATGTTCCTATGTTGTTTTGATTGCTATATTGTCTGTTTGACCTGTAAACATCATTGTAAATCATTTTGGGTGATTAAGGGATCAAAATTTGGGTTTTTGGGTGAAAAATGGTGAGAAATCGTCAAAAAACGGGCCCCAGTTCGCTTAAGCGAGCTCCAAGCGAAATTGAGCTTGCTCTCGACGTTACGTTCGCTTAAGCGAACTGCACAATAACAACATTTCCTGTTTCGCGTTCTTGTGTCTTTTTCACACGTTTCTGTTTTGAATTAGCTTTCGGTGTAAACATGAAAGTTGTAGATAATTGAGTTAGTTTTCTAATGGCCTTGGTTTGAGGTGTAAACTGATTATAGATTTTGAGTTATGACGAGAATAGTCCAAGAGGGTATTCAGAAAATTTTAAGAAAACTTAGCATAACTAATTCTGAGTTAGTCCAAAACTTATGGTTGGTTTCCCAACTTCAAACTTAGGTATTAGGGATTTAGTTGAAGTTTTTTATGAGTATTTGGCTTATGTCTTATTGATCACACTTGCTTGTTTTTGAAGAATGTTTTGGTCTGATATGAATGTAGTTGATTAATGTATATATGTTATGTTGACGAATTCTGTCGTAAGAGTTGTTGTGTCAGATTTTGACTAAGTTGTGGAGTGTGTCATAAATGATTAGGCACATATGTTGTTATCGTAGATGTAGTTTTAGTTGTATGTTGATATACACAAGTCGAGTCCATTTTCATACTCATAACTGTTGGGGGCTTATGCCCTGGAATGCTTAGCATTCATACCGTTGGGGGCTTATGCCCTGAAATGTTTATCATTCACCTGTTGGGAGCTTATGCCCTGGGATGCTTTAACCATCCAACTGTTGGGGGCTTATGCCCTGGAATGCTTAGCATTCAACGTGCGTAAAATGGTACCACATGCATAATGCATTTGTCGTTGTCGTAGTCGTTGTCGTCGGTCATGTCATTGGTGTTCATTGCTGATAATGACATTGTTGTTGCTGTTGTTTAATGTTGTTGAAGATAATTATGTTTCTATTATATATGTGTATATTTATTCACATTATATATGAATTGAATAATGCCTGTTGTAAGATGTTGTTGTTTCATTGATTTGATGGATTATATATATTTATTATTGATCGTGTATCTCACCCCTTCTACTTGAAAACGTTGCCTTCCCTATGGGTAACTTGCAGGTAACGAAGATTAGTAGGATGGTTGGCTCTGTTTCTAGGGCTCTGATACATATTAGGATGGGGGTCGTCGCGAATGTTTCCTTATTCTTTTATGTATCTTATCTATGAAAAGACTGTGTCGTGGGAGTTTATTATTGTTGAAAATAATATTTTATAACTGTTGAGGCCTTTGTGCCAGGATTATGTTGACGTTGAATTATAATTTTTGAAGATTTATTCCGCTGCAGTTTATGAGACTTTATGTTGTTTTGAAATAAATAGTTTATTCCTATTTATGAAATTTTGAAAAGCAGTGTAATACTCCGATGTTGAACGGGGTGTTACAACCCTGTCGAAGGGAAATCAACCTTGTGTCAGCAATTGTCCTGCTTCGCACATGGAACAAATGGAAGAATAAAGGCAATGATGGAGAACCGTTCCTGTACTCGCAAGAAAAGTGGAAGACTTTTACCATGGCCTAACCTAAAGGATGCATCTGGGATGAAGCAATTTGCAGATGATTCAAGAATCATGTTTAAACTCACGAAGAAAGAAGACCATATGCAAGTCCTTCAAAAAGGAACTCGTACATTAGAAGGCCGCAAACCATATAACAGATGCAAATTAGGTTATCTTTAATAGTCACCGCCACCTCCCAATCTTCCGGCCGCACTCCCACGTCGTGAAAGGATGATTCATGTAACTGCCCGATTTTCGTTAGTTTTATTTTAATTGATTTTAAATGTGTTTATTTGTGCTCGTATGTGATTAAATGTCTTTTGTGTGTTTTCGTAGAATTTAGTTTTAGAAGGGTACTTTGTTCATTTTGGACTAATGGGTATTGTGGTCATTCAACAAGGAAGGGTAATTTAGTAATTTCACGATTATAGTTATTTTTAGTGTTTCGAGTGAGAATCATTAATTAAGGTAAGTTACTACGTTTGTTGAGTTGATTAATTAGAATCGTTGATTAGTCGTTATAATTTACTGCGAGAAAATTAGAAGTTTTGGGTAAAAGGATTAGAAACTTTGGTGAATTAGGCCCATTAAGATAATAGGCTTATAAACCCATGAGTAGAGAAAACTAGGGTTATTCCATTCATTTCAAAGTTCTAGAAAGAGAAGTTCAAGAGGAGCTAGAGAGAGGGGTTTTCAAGAGAAGAGGCTAGGAGCAAGAGAAGGGTTAGAGGCTCAAGGATTGGAGATTAATTAAGTCAATAGCTTAGGATTGTGGAAGATTAAGGTAAGGGGGTTAGATTTCAATAGTGATCTCTTAACTTATGTTTTTCCCTAATTCTATGTTAAGTGCTTATTTGAAAGTGATTTTCATGAACTTAATTGTTGAATTTCTTGTTCATATGATCTAGATATGTTTGGGTATATGAATTAGTTCTTGATTAAGTTGTTAACATGAAAATTGAATGATATAGTGAGATGATGTTGATTACTTTGTGAATTGTGTTCAATTGATGAATATTGATATGTTGTTGTTGATTTATGGTTGAATCTATGATTAAATGTTGTTGTTGCTGTTGTTAGATGTTGTTGTTTTGATTGAAGCTATGGGTATCCATAATCATTGAACTTGATGTGAATTTGTGTTGTTCTTGAAGGTTTTCATGAAAAGTGGGTCAAATGGTGATTTTTGTCGAAATGATGTTTTGATTCAAGTTTCTTATGGATTTGAGTGTCTTTTTATGTTTAGAAACGTTTAGACAAACTTTGGAAACAAATTTGGGCATTGGGGAATCAAAATTGGTATTTTTGGGTGAAAATGGAGATTTTCCCAAGAGCAGAATTTCTGCAAACTGACACAACTCGCCATGGCGAGTTGGAGGCAAGCTGGTGGCGAGTGACCTCTATGTGAACTCGCCATGGCGAGTGATTTGGTCGCCGTGGCAAGTTGCTCAGTACAGCCACTCATATTTTGTCGTTTTTGAGGTTTTGGGTCGATCCGAGTCATTCTGAATTAATTCTTTGATGTAGTTAAATGTAATTGAATTTTTTAAACCTCTGTAAACATCAAGTGAATAACAAAATGAACTTGGTTGGGTGATTGTACCTCAAGATTTTGAAAATGTCAAAACATCGATTTTTCCGAAACTTATTTCTCCTAAGAAAAAGGGGTGGGATTATGTTGTATACTAAGTACATGATTTCTGAAAAATAGTTGTGAATGAATTCAATGGGGTTAAACTTATTTTGGTTTGAAAATGAAATTCTTTTTGAAAAATGACAAGAGAAATGAACTTTGTGATTTTCATGATTTAGTTGTGATTGGCCGGTGAAATGTGCATGTATGCTCAACTGCACACATATGTAGTTTAAGAGTATACATAGTTGAGTCATTAATGATGTTTACCTTGAAAAAGTGTATATTGGTCATTTTTACTTAAACATAGACGAACCTTGTCAAATTTATTCCTCAAGACCGTTTATCTCGGAATTCCTTTGTAAATGACTTTGTATGAATATTTGTGGATACATGAATGATTGCTAGATGTTGAATATGATGATTATCATGGATTGGTGAATTTTCTCCTTTACTTTAATTATGAGAAATGATATGAAGTTGTGATGTTGTTTGTTGATAGTTGTGATAACAATTATATTAAATGATGATGTAGTGATGAATTCTATTTGAATTGTGACTTGTTGATTGTATGGATGTAAATTCTTGATAATGCAATTGTTGTTGAAGTTGTTCAATGTAAATGGAGGTGATCTCTTACATTGTTGTTGATTATATGAGGTGATTTGCATTGTCGAGTCTTTGCTTGTATGTTTATGCATCATAGTCTCATATGTCACGTTAGGGGAGGACCTTTACGTAGGTGTTAATGTAAGAAGGGTGTGAAATCTACATATGATGTATCAATTGACATCATGAGGCGACGGCCTAGTTGTTGTTGGTGATGGTACCGCATGCATTTAGAATCATGTCTAGGTGCATAAAAGATGTAGCATGAGTCTTTAAGATAGATATGCTTGTTGATTGGTGTATTTGATGATTGACATACTTGGTGACTTATAAGTGATGTTTGCGTAATTGTGACGTGATGAATTGTTGATGTTCTTGTAATATGGTTGATAGATTTGTAACTTGAATTGAATTATTAAAGTTAATTCATTGTTTATATTCTTTTTATAATTGTTGATTATTATTGATGTGAAGCTAACCTCCATTGGTTTTGACCGCCTGCCTTTCCGTATGGACGGGTAGACGGAGTGCAGGAGTAGTTTTTCTTGCTTGGTGAGTTGATTCGAGGATAGCAGATGCTTCCTCTACTTTTTTGTCGAGTCTAGATTTAAGCTCTGATTAGGAAATGGTCGTTACTTATTGTTTTGATTTTATGATGTCGATTATTACCCATATGTCGAGATTTGGAGATTTATACGTTGATATGCTGGATTATGTGATGTATGATTTATATCCGCTGCAACGGTTGAGAACATATATATATATATATATATATATATATATATATATATATATATATGCATGCATGTTGTTTGATTTTGCATTGAGACGTAGCGTCTATTTCTTGAATATTTATTATATTCGCGTGTTTTATCGCTTTAATAGAAATAGGGCGTTACAATTCCAACCTTCTTGGAGAATAATATGAATAATTAGATACCCAACTGTTTTCATCTACCCAGTCGTACTCAATAGTGGCTGAAGGAATATCAACTGACTACACCAATAGAGAACCAACACCATCTTGGATACCTTGTATATAGTGAGAACCATAGTTTCGACTACGAGAAGCATTGTCTACCATAATGTAATTTCTTCCGAGTCAAATCACTACTCTAACTACAACTCAAAGCCTTTTTCACATGTTGGAAGGTAGAATCCTCATCTAGATCTAAGATTGCCATAAGAGATGTTAGGTTAACTTCATTGTCACAACCTAGCCCCCACTTACCATGGGTGAAGTCGATAACATCGGGCAACAAATTATAACCAACAATGACCACATTTAGGGAGAAAGTAAGTTTATGAGAATCAACAAAATCCCCCATTGAATAGAATCAACCAAAAATTATACATAAAGTAATACAAAAGGAATTCCTCATAGGGTACCAAAAAAAAGAAACAAAGAAGAGTTATCATGGTAGGCTTCAAGGAATCACTCCAAGAAAAAGAAAAACAAGATAATGCAATGGCAAAAAACATAAAAAAGAAAAAACAAATTACAAAACATCCACCTTATATAGTTGTTAGTGAGAAAATAGATCAACGGTTGAAGTGAATTGAATCTAAAAAGATCAATACAACACCATAGGTCATGCCTAAAAAATGTAACCGTACCTGAGAACATCAAGGTATTTCACCTTAATCCACGAGTTATTAGGGCAATCGTCAAGAATCCACGAAAGAGGAGTCATTTTAAATCTAGTTTTCCATGACACATCAACTGTTGTACCTTCCTCTACTCATCACCCTCTAGCTCTTACTTAGAGCTCCTCAGTTCTCGACCTCGTGCGAAGACCCACTAGGGGTAATAACATACGTCAAGAGCCGACCTCACAATTATCAACATAAATAAGTTCCTCATGTCATAAAGGTCGCAAGGGCTTGATATGAAACTGTTATGGACCAGATTCTACCCATGTAATGACCTAATTCAACATGCAGATTAACCTAATACATAAACTTATGAAGGCTTGTGTAAGGTCACATGTGCACACTACCACACATGAACATTTTCCTAGGCTGAACACACTTGGATTGGTCTAGTGGTTTTGGCTTGGGACCTTGGAGTGTTCTCCTCTTATGTTTGTAGATTTGATTCTCTCCGATGCCAATTTCACTGGGCTAGTTTGGCTTCTTTAAAAACAAAAATCACCCTGAGTTGATCTGGCCCGTCGAACCAATCTCTAACTGATTCTTGCATTCGTCGCTAGATTTTGAAGGTGAGAAAAACACAAGAAGGGGGGGTTGAATTGTGTTAGCTTTTCGCAACTCTTGAAGAGTGAGAATCTAATTCCGTAGGATCAGAGTCTGAATGAGTTCAGAGTCTGATGGGAGATCAGATTCTGTTGCAGCGGATATAAACAAGAGATAGAGAGAAGAGATAACACAAGCAATTATACAGGTTCCTTCCACAAACCGGAAGTAGTCATGTCCCCCTTGCATTTCCAAGGAGAGTTCCACTAAAATGTAATATATATTACAAGTTGCTCAAACACACAGTAAGAGACTTCCAATGCTCAAGCACGCAGTAAAGAGACTTCCAATGCTCAAAGACACAACTAAGAGACTTCTTTGCTCAAGGACGCAGCCAAGAGACTTCTGACACAATTTACAGAAAATTGAATAGAGTTGAAACACTTGATAAACAATCAAACGTGTTCCAATTACAAAACAAAGATAGAATCTGTTTTTCTGCTTAACTTAGAAATTCTAGAATACTCAGTTTGTAAGAATAATCTAAGTTGTTGATGTGTTTCTGTTAAGACTCAGTTTGAATACGATAGCTTAGCAACGTAGTTTTTCAGTTGTAGAGTCCAACAATTCTTCAAGTCTTATATCCTTTATATAGGCGTTGGAAAGAGACGTTGAGTCATCCAGCACATCAAGATGATTCTGGAAGCTTGATCAATAGTTGTTGATCTGTTGCTTGATATGGTAATAGTCCTTCAAATGCATATTTTGAATTTCATTCATTTTGAAGCTTAATACCAGTAGACACAGTTGCCAAACTGTACGAGGTAGTGGAGTAGTGGAAACATAGTTCGTACACACGTACTCTGTACTATTCTGCATTCTTTGTCGTTGAGCATCCCACGCTCAAGTTGACTTTGAAGCTAGCCGTTACTCCAAATGAGAGTTTCTTATGCATTGTAATGCCTTTAGAAATCCTTCTAAGCAGATCTTCAGATTGCAGACTTCAGACTCACTGTAGTATTTTAGCTTATGATGATCTTCAGACTCTCTTGGTCTTCAGGTTCTGATAGTCTTCAGACTCTCTTCGACACAGTCTTCAAACTCTCTTCGATACAGTCTTCATACTCTCTTCGACACAGTCTTCAGACTCTCTTCGACACAATCTTCAGACTCTTCTTCGATAGTCAGAATCACAAGCAACAAGCTTCTCTAGGTTTTTGCTCTCAAAATGTTCAAACAAAATACTTTCTAAGATATAAATCTTGATTAATATCCTGCATACTTAAACAAATATTAACATATCCAATTGACAATTTTTAATACCTTGTTATCATCAAAACTCAAAACGTGGTATTGCTGAACACCTTTGTTCCAACAGATTTTACAGAAGTAGTTACCATGTGTTCATCTATTTAAGTGTGTCTTCGCCTCAAACCCAGGTACAATCACATTTTACACGCATTTCTTACATTTCTATCTCGGCTTCACAAAGTGATTTGAGAGTCTGAGGAATTGACTGTTCAACAAGTTTCTTCGTCACCCTTGACAAATATTCTCCATGACATAGTGACCTTCCTTTGCAGATCATCGTCGGCAGGAGCATCAAGATCTTATCATCCTACTGTTCCCAAACAGATCAATAGTTAACTACAAAGAGTAAAATAATACTACATCTAAAAATAGGTAAATTATAAAAATGAGAAAAAGTATAAAATTAGAATATCCTTAAATTTACTTAATTCTATGTTGGTAGGGGGTGCATTTAGATTTCTTATGGGTAAACAAAACCTCATATTCTTAAGGGTGTTGTTATGTAGTAGAATAAAATGCTTACACGTCATAAAATCTAGTTAAACTATAAAAACGAGAAAACATTTGGTATATGTTTTGTAAAGAATGTAAAGTATAAAAATAGAATATCCATAAATCCATTTATAAATAATTTCAAACTCCCGGAATGCATGTCTGACAATTAGCAAGAGATACGGTCAAATATGAGTTTTATGTTACATTATTAATTCTATTTAAGTCCTTACCACTTGATACAACTTTGACCGAGATATAATGAAATGATAAAGTTTATTATCTTATTGACATACTCTCTCCGGTCACATTTATAAGCAAAAAATAACTTTTTAAATACATTGAATGATTAATGTTTTCGGTCATATTCATGGGTTAGATACATTAATTATTGGATGTATCTAAAAAGTTGTTTTTTTTGCTTATAAATGTGACCGGAGGAAGTAATTATTTAAAAGATTAACAAATAAAAACATACCAACACGGGTTTGGATTCATTGGATTTAGAAGGGTCTAGTCTCCCCCAAAACATACATGGCTAACCTAGGTTCAAATTTTGGTTAGAAGAGATATCCAAACCAAGTAATTGAGCTCGAATGCTTAATAAAATCTACCAAGGATGAATTGTCAAAGAGAACCCGAGTTCGATTCTTAGTAGAAGTTTGGTTCTCCAGACTAATTTATTTGATTAAGCATCAATAAAAAAAAAAAATCATGTTAATTAAGAATAGTAGTTAATAATATTTAATTTTCTTTGTATAATTAAAAAATTTCTGACAAAATATAAGAAAATGAGATGAAAAAGTTCAGATGTCTTTGGTCTAAAGTTTAGACAAAGTACATTTGGTAATTAAATTCTTTAAAATGATATAATATAAATTTCTTTCATAATAATAAAATAATTTATTGAAAAGTATATTAAAGTTTCCTTGTCTTTTATATTGTTTTATTTGGGATTTTTGCTTTAAAATACCCACATTTCTTGTGACAGAAATGTA
Source organism: Medicago arabica (assembly GCA_946800305.1). Lineage (NCBI taxonomy): Eukaryota > Viridiplantae > Streptophyta > Magnoliopsida > Fabales > Fabaceae > Medicago > Medicago arabica. The sequence goes on from OX326964.1 coordinate 37,712,504, forward strand.
TACAGAGGAAAACAAAACTTCATCTTCAAAAGCAATAGGTCTTCACAACAAATCCTGTCACATTTTAATTCTTTTCTTCTCTCTGTCTCATTTACTTTGGTTCCTTTCTTCAACCCAATTCTCAAATTTTCGAAATTCGTCTCAACCCTTACTCCCTCTTTCTTCTTTCTTGAAGCTTTTATTTAATTATCTCACTTGGAGCGTGCTTCGATATTTATGAGCTTCTCTATTTTTTATATTAATAAATTTTCATTTAATTGAACTATTATTATAGTATAAATGACATATGTTAATGATTATGAACAGTTCGCGATAAAGTCTAAAGTGCGTACAGGGCACAAGAGAGAATTTTCCTTTGCACTTAACTCTTACTCTGAGATCGGGACCTCATTGAGTAAAACCCGACCTCGTACGAACCAAAATATGGTTCCTGTTTCTAATCATAAGAAGACAAGAATGTCCAGTTCTAAAGAAGAACTAAAGGACAATGTTGTTGTTGAAACTGTTGCAAAAAGTGGTGATTATGCTGAGAAGAAAATGAAGAATAAGACGGATAAGAAGAATAATAAGAAGCCATCAAATCGAGGGAAAAGGTCAAAGTTTTGTGTGGATTATAGAGGTTTGTAAATCACATGTTTAATTTTCCACCCTTTTTATTGATGTGTTTGTATGCTTACTGCAAAAATCTAAGAAGCGATTTGAAATATTTTTTACTTTTGAAGATGTGAAAGTTATGTCAGGATTATTCTCCAGTTCATGCGAGGAATCAAAGAATGGTCAACCTAGTCCAAGGCATACAATTGAGACTAGCGATAGTCGTGTCTCACTAACAACCGTTAATCATAGGTATTTTATTTGTTTCATAATCGTAATTTTATTTAGTATATAATGGTACATTGTAAAATATCTTTGTTGTTATGGTGATATAACATCCACTGTCCAATTATTTCAGATCCCCTAAACTGGTTGTGCCTCAAACTTTATCATACAAAGGAATGAAGTGCATCACAAATTGTGATAAGAGTCCACGAAGAATTACTAGGAAGTAAGTTTGATCTTTTTGCTCAAATATAAAACATTTACATCATATTCAAGTATTATTTTATGGCTGTATTAATCTTCTATTTTAATTATTAAATTATTAAAATTTTAAAGGGATCAAGGTTTGCATAAGTTGCTCTTTAAAGAAAATGTGTTGAAAGATGGAGCTGCAGTAGGATATTTCGTTCATGGAGAGGTTGCTTTGATGATGACTTGTTATTACATACAGATTTTCACCCTTAACTTTCCTGAATATAGTTTTCATGTATTGGCAGAAACATTTGCATGGGAAAATAAATATAAACAAATCTGGTATTTTGTGTGGCTGCTGTAACAAAGTGGTAATTCTTTTTCTGATTGTGTAGTACATGTTGTCTCATCTATCAACTTTGAGTAGACAATGCAATAGATTATTTTAAAATAAAATAAAAATTGGATGAGCAGTCAGCCCTTCTAAGTTTGAAGCACATGCTGGCTGGGCATCGCGACGGAAACCGTGAGTTTTACTTTAACCTGTATTACTAGATGTTGGATACTTGGTACAAATATTCTCTTATATTTGAGTGCATATGAACTTGTTGCTCTGAATTTTAATAGATCTGTCACACAAGCCCGCTTGCGCATACACATTTGTTATGTTTTTTCAGTTTTATTTCTATATATATTTGAGTTTTTATCTAGTAGAACCCTTGAAAAATATGGGGCAAATCACACCCTTTATAACATGCCTAGGGTCGTCACTGCATGCACAAAGGTGTAATCAAAGACTCTTTATATTTATAGATTGAATTTTATCTACATCTAATTATCTTGTTTCTTCCTTTTTCCCCCTCAATTTCCATGTTTTTGCTCTTATTTATTTATGCCACGAAGAATTATAGTATAGTGTTTTTGGGAATCAATATGTGTTTTCTTTATTGTAGTTACTCGTACATACGGACCTCTGATGGAGTTTCACTACATGACTTGGCCAATAACTGGAGAATTTCTATGTCCAATAGTGATGAACGCTGCAATCATTGTGAACAAGTAGGGAATCTATTATGTTGTGATCGATGCCAAAGATCTTTTCACTTAGGTGAAGTCTTGATTACTTAATTTATATTTTGTGTTAGTGCAACTTAGGTTTTCTATTGCATCATTCGACATGGTGTTTGCATATATTATGTGTTTATACCAGATTTCATCAAGAGCTAGAATAACAAGTTTGGAATTTTACATTTGCAGAGTGTATTCCTCTTGAATCCCCACTAAAGAGGAAGCGATATTGTGAATATTGTCGTAATAAATTCCATAAGGACAAAAATGTAGAGCATAATGAAAATGATGTGGCAACCGGAAGGATTTTGGAGGGTGATCCTTCAGAACAAATAACCGAAGTAGGCACCCTTTCAGAAAAACAAAAAGAGGTTGAGGATGGTTTATGTGCATTGTGCAGGTAAATCCTGTTTTATTTTATCATTGAGTTATGTCATGATCATTTTTCATTGTTTTTTTCTATTTGTTGTTTTGTTCTTCTCATGTAAAAAAGTTATACTAGTTTAACATACATTTGTTCAACGTATTAGCGAACGAGATTTCAACAATGATGAGTTTGGTCCACGGAAGAAAATGATTTGTGGGCAGGTATTGGTTCATGTGAATCATTGTTTTCCATGCCTTATTCATAAACTTGTTTTCATCATATCACTATATGTTTTGATTAAATTACTAATTGTTATTTCATTAGTGTGAGAAGGAATTTCATGTTGATTGTTTGAAGGATCATAACATGGCTAACCTAGTGGTAATAAATGTCTCCTTTTTGCCATGAATTGTGTTTTTTTTTTCATTATTATATACAATTGTTGATAATCGTTTTTTTTTTTACCAGGAATTACCTAAAGATAAATGGTTTTGTGGCATAGATTGTGATGATATTTATATGAAATTGCAAAAATTAATGGCTCGTGAGGAAATGCTTCTTTCCGATTCCGTCCCAAGTTTTATTGAAAATAAGCAAGGAAAAAAAGGTTTAGAAACTAAACTGGGTCTTGATATAAAATGGAGAGTTTTCAACACGAAGTTGAAAGACCCTAAAAATATTATTAGTCCATTGATTTCCAAGGCTAATGCTGTCTTTCATGTGAGTATTGTGGTTTCGGTGTTGTACTATATTTATAGATTGCTTGATATATGATCAAATAGATATTTATTAACGGTTGAAATATGTGTTATTCAGGAACGATTTAAGTCCATAAAGGATCGTAAAACAAACATTGATTTAATTCGGGCAATGCTTCATGGGTAAGAAGCCTTTACTTCTTGTACAAATTATTTTCGTTTTGGACATTAATGAACTTGTGAATGGAATTTTCTTCTTGTTGGTTGGATTTTTATAGGATGGAGATCGAGGGTCAATATTCTTTTGGAGGAATGTATTGTGCAGTTCTCTGTGTCAAGTAAGGATGAGTCTGAAGTATGTGTTGTTGTTAATTGCATATTTTTTTCGAAACATGCTTGATTTTTGTGTATTTCATGGTTTTACAGAAAAGTGATTGTATGTGCGGGGATATTCCGCGTGTTAGGGCAAGAAGTGGCTGAGCTTCCTTTAATTGCAACTAAGAGAAAATACGAAAGACATGTAATTTTATTTACTTCAGCAATGAGTTTAAATTTGAGCAATTATTTGAAGTCAAATAGGATTATATGAAATATTTGTATACGTAAAATGTTATTGTTTTCTTTTAGGGTTACTTCCGGTCCTTGTTTTCCTGCATAGAGAATGTGCTTATGCACTTAAAAATTAAAACATTAGTCTTACCAGCTGCTCATGAAGCCAAGTCAATGTGGATAGATAAATTTGGGTTTACAAATCCAAATGACGAGGAAGTGGGTAACTTTTTGAAATTTTTAATAGAGTTTATTGGTGATAACTTCTTAAAACTAACTATTATTCTCATTTCAGATGAACCATTTTACGAAATTTTACCGTAATATAATGATATTTGATGGGCCTTTACTACAGAAGAATCTTTCTCCGCCTCTAGAAGAGTGTTGAGCAAAACCCCCATTTGAAGTATGTACATGATTTACATTTGATGTATAGAAATAGCTTATTCATTTCATTTCTTGTGTTTATCAATATTCATTCTTGTTGTTGATGTGAATCCTAAGGCTTTCAAAACTACAATTCGTGCGAAGCTCGGTTTCGTCAAAAGTGTGTTATCAACACATGTTGATTAATGGCAAAGAGGAGTAATAAGATGCATCCATCAATAGTGTTGTGTGATTTGTTTTAACGAAATAGAAACTCACAATCATTTATTTTTCTCATGTAGGGCTGCGAAAGGAATTTGGGATGCCATTTTTAATTCGCTTCGATGGAATCTGGTGTTGTGGGAGAATGAGAATGTGGAAAATTTTACGTGATTCAACTTTCTTGTAAAGTAGAAAAAGAGCATATGATATCTCATTTTTTATGTTAACTACTTGTTGGTGTGCATTTGGTTGGAAAGGAAGGACATTCCCTTCAATGGGAAAGTGATTAGCTCAAAAGAGGTGATTAATATTATTAAGAGATTATCATAGATGTGGTTCATTGGTTGGAAGGAAGGGTAGAGACAAATAATATGTATATTTCAATTGTTGGAGTTTGACATTGATCTTATCTTCAAACTGTGTAGTGCAACTCTTCTCTAATGGGTTTTGAATACTAATTGTATTCTCATCAATACACTTTTGCTTATAAAAAAACCTATAAAGAATGTTTTTTATTTCTCTAATAAGTTTGGAAAATTTAACAAGAACTCATGCCATTGACAAAAAATAAAAGTCTTCATCCTTAATTCATCCCCTTATAAAAGTCACCTTTAAATTGTGAATTTAATTCCTTTAAATAGAAGCATAAACAAAATACGAAAGAACATTTAGATGAGATCGTAAAAGTTCTCTTCAAATTCAGCCCTAAAAATACAGAAGTGCAAAAATTTATCATCTATTATGGTCATATTCAGCCCTAAAGAGGTAAGATATGTAGTTGCACATAGAGATACCCGGTAATAAAAAAAAAAAAAACTATTAAGTGGTTATATTAGTTAGTTGTGTTTGAGGTATATACAACAATGCTTCATTAATTTTTACATCTGCATCTCATAACATCTCCATTGGATAATAGTGCATTCTAGAACTGTAAGACATACTTTCATCTCATCAACAACACCATAAATGCACACATAAAAATCACCCCTATAGTATCAAAAATAAAATAAAAAATATCATCCCTTTGTAACGAAATAACTTAATTGTCAAAAAATAAAAACAGATTTATAATTTTAACATCATACCTTCCATTTTTTAACATAATAAGGTCGTGTATAATTTGGATGTGAGCAAATATTTTATCATCCCTAACTATTTTTTTTAGAGGAATCCCTAGCTATTTTTTCAAGACATTTTGGTGCTACTAAATAATAGTATACCCAATTTGTCTACTACCAATTGTAGCACCCATGGTCACTATGATTCTAACTAGGAATGATTCAATTGATTGATTATATGTAAATTTTGTTATAAATCTTTAAGATTGTATGATAGTGAGCTTTACTTTATCAAAAAAAATTATTAGATTGAAGTTCATTTTGGTAATTCATAAAAAATACATAACTCGTTGTAACCAAAAAAAATATAACTCATTAATCTGTGAGGAAAAAAAATTAAGTTTAGTACTAAACATATCTCACTCATCGACATGCATAAAAATGAACCACATAAGTCCGTATTAGAATGGCAACTATGCCTTTACATTAGTGACAAAGTAAATTAATAACTCCATAACTTATAGAACAACACTTACGCTCACATTTTTTTTTTGACAAAAAAATAACAACTCATTTCATTCATAATTATAGAAGAGATAGAATATGATAAAAATCTTGGGGACTTATCTAAATGACTTACAACTGCATGTAATGATGTCTTCTTTGGTGGATCACAATCTTCTTGTTAGGTATCAGGTGGGTTCTTCTGCGTCTTTGGGAATTTCTCATTTGTAATTTGTTGATGACACTTTGCTACTTGGCCGTAAGAGTTGGGAAAATATTAGAGCTTTGCTTGCATTTTTTATTTTATTTGAGGCTCTTTCTAGCATTAAGGTGAATTTCCATAAATGCTTGTTAGTTGGAATTAATGTCAGTGATTTTTGGTTAACTTAGACAACAATGGTGTTGAAATGTAAAATTGGGAAGTTTCCTTTCGTCTATCTTGGTTTGCTGGTGGGGATAATCCACTTTGTTCTGAGAACCGGTTCTTAAACGAATTAAGTCTAGACTGTCTGGGTGGAGGAGTAGGAATATATATGTGGGCGGCCGGCTTATTCTTCTGAATGTTGTTCAGTCCTCTCTTCTTGCTTTAAGGTATCATTTCCTCTATTGATTCTTTGTTGTCTCGATATTTTTTTAGGCGGGGGGGAATTTTAGGAAAATATCTAGGATCGCCTGAGATCTTATTTGTTCTCGTAAGGAGAAAGAATGATTGGAGGTTAGGAGGTTGAAGAAGTTTAATGTTGCTTTGTTAGGTAAATGGTGTTGGAGAGGGAGGGGTTGTGGTATAGGGTTCTAGTTGCTAGATATGGTATGGATGGTAGGCGTGTGAGGGAGGTGGGGAGTAGAGGGTCGTGTTGGTAGAGGGATTTGGAGAGGATCCGGGATGGTATTGGTTTTGAGGGAGGGAGTTGGTTTGAGGCGAATGTGTTTAGGAAGGTAGGTAATGGGGTTGGCACGTGCTTTTAGACATATAGGAGGTTAGGAGAGATCTTGTTATATGTTCGGTATAGAAGGTTGTTTGATTTAGAAGTGGATATAAAGATTTTAGTGACATATAAGCGGGAGTTAGGGTGGGGTCAAGAGAGGGAGAGTTGGAGGTGGTGGCATCGTTTGTGGGCGTGGGAGTAGGAGTTGGTTACGGAGTGCTCAGAAATGCTTTCCCATGTTCGCTTGTAGGAGGATATTATTGATTTGTGACAGTGGTAGTTGGACAAGAGTAGTGTTTACTCTATTCGTGGTGTGTACTAGTTTCTGACTAGGCATCGGGTGCTCATTTCAGATGTAGATCTCGAGTTAGTGTGGCATAAAAAAGTTCCTCGGAATATTTATGTGTTTGCATGGCGAGTACTTCAAAATAGGTTGCCTAATAAGGATAACTTGGTTAGGTGTGGTGTTCTCTAGGCTGACGATCATTTTTGCACAACAAGTTGTGGTGAGATGGAATCGACCAATCATTTGTTCCTTCATTGCAGTTTTTTTTTTGTTCTCTTTGGTATTTGGTTCGTGGCTGGTTATGGTTATCTTCAGTTGATCCTTGTTCTTCTTTGGATTACTTCATTTAGTATGCTATTTTGACAAGTGGTTTGCAAGCACGGAGACTCCTTTTGCACTTAATTTGGTTTGCTACTACTATGTGGGTTATTTGGCTAGAACGTAATGACATGATCTTTAACCAAAAGGAGAAATCGTCATTTTAGTTGCTCGATAAGGTCAAATATGTCTTTGTGGTGGCTGAAGAATAATGATGCTTTTGTATCTCTTGTGTTTGTATGTTGGTGTCCGTGCCCTTTCGATTGTTTGGATGTTGGTTAAATTGTTTTTCTTTGTTTCTTTTTCATCGCCTTTATCTTTTAAGGGCATGTGTTATCTGGTGTTGTATCTGAACTCGTTGTTTCTTTTCGGCACACCTTGTGCTGAGGAGTGGGCTTTTTGGTGTATAATATATTCCACTTTGACTTGTTCAACAAAAATTCAGTTAATGCAACACGCAATCAAGAGTTGGTCCTGAATGAGAAATTCAGAGGAGCTCTCCATCTCTGTTTGATTATCGCAGGTTCAGAAATTCTTTTTGAATCATACATACAAATTGTTTGGGAGAGACGCGATTCAGAAACTGATGTTATTTCCGATTTAGAAATTCATAAGCGGTTTACAATCTCACTTTCATGGTGATTTGTGATTCATTGATATCCTTCTCTGATTGATTATATCAGGTTCAGAAAGTACTTCTTTCTATGTTTAGTAAGGTTTCGCTCAACTGCCCTTCCTTCTTGAATTTCGGATTGCTAGCTGCGACTTCACATCTTCTCTGTTACTCTTGTCACAAGTCTCTAGAACCGGTTCTTTCTTTTGAGTTCACGCAGTCGTGTTAATGTTCTTTGGCATTACAAAGACTGAGTCACAAAATACTTATAACTAGAAACAGTTCTGGTGACGGTTGGCAGGTCTTTGATGGCATACATGTGCCCCTAGTCGTGTGTGTCCAACACTGTCACTTCAGCAATTGTAACAGCATAGGCAACACCTCCAAAATCTTTTCCAACGGCTTTGGCAAAACAAAATTCGAAGGATGACAGCCCGTTTCCAACTCCTACATCAAAGGCAATGCATTGAGTATTCGAATAGGTCAGGATGAATATCAACGTGGTGTGGATGAATGCAAGAATGCGCTAAGTGCCAGATTGACATTGAACAAAGGGGACAAACTGTATTCTGCACGGGACTTGAGTACCAAAGTAGGCAAGATGTGGAAAACTGCGGCTAGCTGGAAAATGGTACCTCTCGGCAAAGGATACTATGATTTCCATTTCGAATCGACGAATGATTTACGCAAAATTTGGGCAGTAGGCACCATCAATCTTAAGTTGGGTTTGTTACGACTTTCTCAGTGGACCAAGGACTTTCAGAAGCAGGCACATGTATCATTTTGGATTCGCTCGGTTGAGTTGCCGCAGGAATATTGGCGGGAGAGAACTTTGAAGGAAATTTCAAGTGCGGTTGGCATTCCTATCGACCTAGATGGCCTGACAAGTTTGGACGAGAGAGAACCTTATCATTTGGACAAGTTTTGAATTTCGTCCCTGCAAAAAAAAAACTGAAAAACGTCCTTGCAGAAAAAAATTTGTTTGAAAAAGGTCTCTGGCCCAACTTTTTGGCTGATATGGCATGATTTTGGCCACGTGGCAGTTGCTGACTGTGCAACTTTTGCCACGTGGCAGTCCACGTCATTAAAACTTTAAATTTTTTTAAAAAATTCTGAAAATTGTTTTTTAAACTTAAAAAAAATCATAAAAAAATTTCACTTTTTTCAATAATATAATTTTAATTTTTTTAAAATATGAAGAAAAAAATTGGAAATTGTTTTTTTTTTAAATCTGGAAATAAATGTATGAAAAGTAAAAAAAATTATATAATCTCAAAATTTATAACTTTTGAAAATATAATTTTCAGTATTTTTGAAAAAAAGTTTAATATATAATTTTCAAATTAAAAAATAATAATTTTCGAAACTTTAATTTCACTTTTTTTTTCAAAAAAATTAATTTTAATAGGTTTTTTTTTCTAAATTTTTTTCCCAGAAATGTCTTTTCACATTTTTTTATTTTTTAATTACGTGGACAGCCATGTCAGCGCCACGTGGAAAAAGTTGCACAGTCAGCAACCACCACGTGGCGAAAAGCATGCCAAATCAGCCTGGATGTGGGGCCATGTGTAACGCGTGTTTTATTTAATTATTTTAAGTGGTGTTTTAATATATTCTTGTATGATTTTATGTGATATTGGTGAATTGTTATTTTGTTATATGATATTTAATTATGAGGTATTTTTATTATTTAAGATAAAAGAGTAGAAAATAATTATTAATTAGAATAAAAAGGAATTAAGTGGAATTAATAGAAATTAAAAGGGGAGTTAAGTAAAAAGAGTAGGTTATGGTTGAAAGAGTAAAAGAAAGGAAGTTAGTAAGGAAAAAGTCAAAAGAAAACAAAAACCAGTATCACTTTCACGTACAGACAAAAAGAGAGAAAAAGAGAGTTTTTGAGAAGAAGAAGGGAAAGCTAGGAGAAGAGCTAGGAAGAGAGATTTCAACCCATTTTGCTGTAGATTTTGCTAATTCGAGGTAAGGGTGGGAATCCTTCATTAATAATGTTGTATAATTTTGATAATTGTTGAAATTGTGTTCTTGAGTTTAGGGTTTATGAAATGATGAAAATGTGATACAATGATTGTTAATTGTGTAATTCTATGCCATTTTGATTGCCATATGTTATGTTTGACCTGTAAACATGTTTTGTAAAACTTTTGGGTGAATAAGGGATTAAAAATGGGATTTAGGGTTGAATTTGGATGCTGGAATCGTACTGTTCATTCTGAAAATCGTAGCCGTTCGCTTAAGCGAAATGAATCTCGCTTAAGCGAACATGTCCTGTAGTTGCCCAGAATCGACCCATGAACCTTCGCTCAAGCGAAATGCAAGCGAGCTGTAAGCGAACCAAATTCTGAGTTACGACATTTTCTTCGCTTAAGCGAAATCCATCTCGCTTAAGCGAACTGAACCCAGTATAGTGTATTTTCCAGACTTTTGACGCGCGCTTAAGCGAACCGTAAGCGACCTTCAAGCGAACCAAGTCCTGTACGACCTTTTTCCATATTTTCTTAAATGCCTCTAGGGACTTTTCTAACCATTCTAAGGAGTTCCTATGAATTTATAAGAATTATCTATAAAGCTAAAAGCGGTGTTTGAATGCTGGACTACGTAAGAATGTATACTTTTGTGAAATGTTGATACTTTGATAACTTAAATAAGTGTTGGTGTTGTCTAGTTGGGGAGTGTGTCATAAATATTTTAGGCACATATGTTGTTGTCGAAGTTGTATGTAGATATACACAAGTGGAGTCCATATGCATATCATTTTCTGGTGGGGGCTCATGCCCTGGAATGCTAGTCATTCAATCCGGTGGGGGCTTATGCCCTGGAATGTTTATCATTCACTTGGTGGGGGCTTATGCCCTGGGATGCTTTAACCATCCAATTTGGTGGGGGCTTATGCCCTGGAATGCTTAGCATTCAACGCGCGTAGTTGGTACCACATTGCATGATGTATTAGTTGATGTCGGTGTTGCATTGGTTAGGGTGTTGTCGTCGGTGATTAATTGGTGTCTATTGTTGATAATGATTTGGTGTTGGTGATGATATTGTCGTTGAGAATTAATTATGATGTTCAATGGTATATATATATATATATATATATATATATATATGATTATATGCGGACTTGATGTTGTTACTTGTTATGATTGTTATTGTTTCAATAATTTTGATAAATTATATATTATTATTATTGAATGCGTTTCTCACCCCTTCTGTTGGAATTGCCGCCTTGTGGGCAAGTGCAGGTTCCGACGACTGATAGGTATGGCTCAAGTGTCTAGGACTCTGATACATATAGGATGGGGACCATTGCGAATAATTTCCTTAATTCTTATGTATCGTACTTTGAGATTGTTTTTGTTGAATGGTTATCTTGGTGAATAACATTTTATGTTGAGGCCTTTGTGCCAAGGAACTAATCATATGAAGTTTTATGTTGAGAATAAATATCCGCTGCAAGTTTATGACATTATATGTTGGTTTAAATAAATAGCATATTTACTATTTATGAGATTTATTATTTGTAGTGTTATACTCCGTGTTATGACGTTTACTCTGATTTATTTATTAAATAATACGACTTTTGGGAACGGGGTGTTACAATTGGTATCAGAGCAGAGTCGGTCCGTCCGGCCAATTAGTAGAGTCGTGTCGAGCCATTAGAGTTGTCTGACAATTTTTATATTGTCTTGTTGTTGTTCTAAATTATTCTGTTATGTAGAATTGTTGAGATGGCTGGAAGAAATGACGTTGCTCTTGCTGCTGCTTTGCAAGCAATGGCTCAAGTTGTTGGACAGCAACAGAACAATGCTGCTGGTAATGATGGTGTGCGCATGTTGGAGACCTTCTTGAGAAACCATCCACCTACGTTCAAAGGCAGGTACGACCCTGATGGGGCTCAGACATGGCTGAAGGAAGTGGAAAGAATCTTCAGGGTCATGCAATGTACAGACGTTCAGATGGTGCGTTTTGGCACGCATATGTTAGCTGAGGAAGCTGATGACTGGTGGGTAAGTGTGCAACCTGTTTTAGGACATGGAGGAGCTGCGATCACTTGGGCTGTGTTCAGGAGAGAGTTTCTGAGCAGGTATTTCCCGGAAGATGTCCGAGGTAAGAAGGAGATAGAGTTCCTAGAGCTGAAGCAAGGTGATATGTCCATAACCGAGTACGCTGCGAAGTTTGTCGAGCTGGCTAAGTTCTACCCGCATTACACAGCTGAGAATGCAGAGTTTTCCAAATGCATTAAGTTCGAGAATGGTCCGCGTGCTGATATTAAGCGGGCCATTGGTTATCAGAAGATTAGAAACTTTTCTGATTTGGTAAGCAGCTGTAGGATTTATGAGGAGGATACCAAATCTCATTACAAGGTGATGAGTGAGCGTAGGGGTAAAGGACAGCAGAGTCGTCCGAAGCCGTACAGTGCCCCTGCAGACAAGGGTAAACAGAGGATGCAAGATGAGAGGAGGCCCAGGGGTAGAGATGTTCCTGCTGAGGTAGTTTGTTACAAGTGTGGCGAGAAGGGCCACAAGAGTAATGTGTGCAATCAGCGTGAAGAGAAAAAGTGTTTCCGTTGCGGGAAGAAGGGACACACAGTGGCTGAGTGCAAGCATGATGATATTGTTTGCTATAATTGTAACGAAGAAGGTCACCTTAGTTCGCAGTGCAAGAAGCCTAAGAGGGCTCAGGCTAGTGGAAAGGTGTTTGCATTGACCGGTACTTAGACGGTTAATGAAGATCGACTCATCAGAGGTACTTGTTTCTTTAATGGTATCCCTTTAATTGCTATTATTGATACTGGGGCTACCCATTGTTTTATTGTTGTTGATTGTGCAAATAAGTTGGGTCTTGTTATGTCAAGTATGAATGGGGAAATGGTTGTTGAAACTCCAGCTAAGGGTTCAGTGACTACTTCTCTTGTTTGTCAGAGTTGTCCTATATCCATGTATGGTAGGGATTTTGATGTTGATCTTGTATGTTTGCCGTTGACGGGGATGGATGTAATCCTTGGTATGAACTGGTTGGAATACAACCATGTGCATATTAATTGTTTTAAGAAGACGGTGTACTTTTCTTCCGCCGAAGAGGAAAGTGGAGTAGAGTTTTTATCTACTAAACAGCTGAAGCAATTAGAAAGTGATGGAAACTTGATGTTTTCGTTGATGGCTTATTTGTCTTTAGAGAACCAAGCTGTGATTGACAGGTTGCCAGTTGTTAGAGAATTTTCTGAAGTTTTTCCAGATGAGATTCCGGATGTGCCGCCGGAGAGGGAAGTTGAATTCTCTATCGATCTTGTTCCGGATACGAAGCCTGTGTCGATGGCTCCATATCGTATGTCAGCTTCTGAGTTGGCAGAGTTGAAGAAGCAGTTGGAGGATTTACTTGATAAGAACTTTGTAAGACCAAGTGTTTCACCGTGGGGAGCGCCGGTATTGTTGGTAAAGAAGAAGGATGGTAGCATGAGGTTATGTATTGATTACCGTCAGTTGAATAAAGTGACGATAAAGAACAGGTATCCACTTCCGAGGATTGATGATTTGATGGATCAATTAGTGGGTGCTCGTGTGTTTAGCAAGATTGATTTGAGGTCTGGTTACCATCAGATTAAAGTAAAAGATGAAGATATGCAAAAGACGGCGTTTAGGACGCGGTATGGTCACTACGAGTTTAAAGTGATGCCTTTCGGTGTTACTAATGCACCTGGTGTGTTCATGGAGTATATGAATAGAACTTTCCATGCTTTTCTTGATCAATTTGTTGTTGTGTTTATTGATGATATTTTGATTTATTCTAAGACTGAGGAAGAGCATGCAGAGCATTTGAAGATTGTGTTGCAGGTGCTGAAAGAGAAGAAGTTATATGCAAAGCTGTCGAAGTGTGAATTCTGGTTAAGTGAAGTAAGTTTTCTTGGCCATATTATTTCTGGTAATGGTATTGCAGTTGATCCGTCGAAGGTTGAAGCGGTATCACAGTGAGAGACTCCTAAGTCTGTTACGGAGATTAGAAGTTTTCTTGGTTTGGCTGGTTATTATAGAAGATTCATTGAAGGATTTTCGAAGTTGGCACTTCCTTTGACTCAGTTAACTTGTAAAGGTAAGACATTTGTGTGGGATGCTAAGTGTGAAGAGAGTTTCAACGAGTTGAAGCAAAGATTGACGACAGCTCCGATTTTGATTCTACCGAAGCCAGATGAACCTTTTGTTGTTTATTGTGATGCGTCCAAGTTGGGATTAGGTGGTGTGTTGATGCAAGATGGTAAGGTAGTAGCATATGCTTCAAGGCAGTTGAGGATTCATGAGAAGAATTATCCTACGCATGATCTAGAGCTAGCGGCAGTTGTGTTTGTGTTAAAAATATGGAGGCATTATTTATATGGTTCTCGATTTGAAGTGTTTAGTGATCATAAGAGTTTGAAATACTTGTTTGATCAGAAGGAGTTGAATATGAGACAGAGAAGGTGGCTTGAGTTGTTGAAGGACTGTGATTTTAGTTTGAACTATCACCCAGGTAAGGCGAATGTGGTTGCAGATGCTCTGAGCAGGAAGACGTTGCACATGTCTGCCATGATGATTAAGGAATTGGAGTTGCTTGAGCAGTTTAGAGATTTGAGTATAGTTTGTGAACTGGCTCCTCAGAGTGTGCAGTTGGGTATGTTGAAGATCAACAGTGAATTCTTGAATAGCATCAAAGAGGCGCAGAAAGTTGATGTCAAGTTTGTAGACTTGATGATTGCTAGTGATCAGACTGCAGATGGTGATTTTCAAGTTGATGATCAAGGTGTGTTGAGGTTCCGAGGCAGAATTTGCATTCCGGATAATGACGAGTTGAAAAAGTTGATTTTAGAAGAAAGTCACAGGAGTAGCTTGAGTATTCATCCGGGAGCTACAAAGATGTATCATGACTTGAAGAAGTTGTTTTGGTGGTCTGGTTTGAAGCGTGATGTTGCGCAGTTTGTGTATGCTTGTTTGACTTGTCAGAAATCCAAAGTTGAGAATCAGAAGCCTGCTGGTTTGTTGATACCTTTAGATGTGCCGGAGTGGAAGTGGGATAGCATCTCCATGGACTTTGTAACTAGTTTGCCGAATACTCAAAGAGGGCATGATGCCATTTGGGTTATTGTCGATAGGTTGACGAAGTCAGCACATTTTATTCCGATCAATATTAGTTATCCGGTAGCTCAGTTGGCGGAGATTTACATTCATAATATTGTAAAGTTGCATGGTGTTCCGTCAAGCATTGTGTCGGATAGAGATCCGAGGTTCACTTCGAGGTTTTGGAAGAGCTTGCAAGAGGCTTTGGGTTCTAAATTGAAGTTGAGTTCGGCTTATCATCCTCAAACAGATGGTCAGTCGGAGAGGACGATTCAGTTGTTGGAAGATTTGTTAAGAGTGTGTGTACTTGAGCAAGGTGGAGCTTGGGATAGTCATCTACCGTTGATTGAGTTCACGTACAACAACAGTTACCATTCGAGTATTGGTATGGCACCATTCGAAGCTTTGTATGGTCGGAGGTGCAGAACCCCTTTGTGTTGGTTTGAGACGGGTGAAAGTGTTGTGTTAGGACCAGAGATTGTTCAGCAGACTACAGAGAAGGTCAAGTTGATAAGAGAACAGATGAGAGCATCGCAGAGTCGGCAAAAGAGTTACCACGACAAGCGTAGAAAGGATCTTGAGTTTCAGGAGGGAGACCATGTGTTCTTGAGAGTCACTCCTATGACTGGTGTGGGTCGGGCATTGAAGTCTAAGAAGCTAACTCCGAAGTTTATTGGTCCGTATCAGATATCTGAGAAGATTGGAACGGTGGCATATAGAGTGGGTTTGCCACCACATCTTTCGAATTTGCATGATGTGTTTCATGTGTCGCAGCTGCGTAAGTACATAGCGGACCCTTCACACGTTATACCGAGGGATGATGTGCAGGTTAGAGACAACCTTACGGTGGAGACCTTACCGTTGAGTATTGATGATCGCAAGGTGAAGAAGTTGAGAGGCAAAGAGATACCTCTAGTGAGGGTTGTTTGGGGAGGAGTAACTGGTGAAAGTCTAACTTGGGAGTTGGAGAGTAAGATGCAAGAATCATATCCTGAGTTGTTTGTTTGAGGTAAGATTTCGAGGACGAAATTCTATAAGTTGGGGAGAGTTGTAACGCGTGTTTTATTTAATTATTTTAAGTGGTGTTTTAATATATTCTTGTATGATTTTATGTGATATTGGTGAATTGTTATTTTGTTATATGATATTTAATTATGAGGTATTTTTATTATTTAAGATAAAAGAGTAGAAAATAATTATTAATTAGAATAAAAAGGAATTAAGTGGAATTAATAGAAATTAAAAGGGGAGTTAAGTAAAAAGAGTAGGTTATGGTTGAAAGAGTAAAAGAAAGGAAGTTAGTAAGGAAAAAGTCAAAAGAAAACAAAAACCAGTATCACTTTCACGTACAGACAAAAAGAGAGAAAAAGAGAGTTTTTGAGAAGAAGAAGGGAAAGCTAGGAGAAGAGCTAGGAAGAGAGATTTCAACCCATTTTGCTGTAGATTTTGCTAATTCGAGGTAAGGGTGGGAATCCTTCATTAATAATGTTGTATAATTTTGATAATTGTTGAAATTGTGTTCTTGAGTTTAGGGTTTATGAAATGATGAAAATGTGATACAATGATTGTTAATTGTGTAATTCTATGCCATTTTGATTGCCATATGTTATGTTTGACCTGTAAACATGTTTTGTAAAACTTTTGGGTGAATAAGGGATTAAAAATGGGATTTAGGGTTGAATTTGGATGCTGGAATCGTACTGTTCATTCTGAAAATCGTAGCCGTTCGCTTAAGCGAAATGAATCTCGCTTAAGCGAACATGTCCTGTAGTTGCCCAGAATCGACCCATGAACCTTCGCTCAAGCGAAATGCAAGCGAGCTGTAAGCGAACCAAATACTGAGTTACGACATTTTCTTCGCTTAAGCGAAATCCATCTCGCTTAAGCGAACTGAACCCAATATAGTGTATTTTCCAGACTTTTGACGCGCGCTTAAGCGAACCGTAAGCGACCTTCAAGCGAACCAGGTCCTGTACGACATTTTTCCATATTTTGTTAAATGCCTCTAGGACTTTTCTAACCATTCTAAGGAGTTCCTATGAATTTATAAGAATTATCTATAAAGCTAAAAGCGGTGTTTGAATGCTGGACTACGTAAGAATGTATACTTTTGTGAAATGTTGATACTTTGATAACTTAAATAAGTGTTGGTGTTGTCTAGTTGGGGAGTGTGTCATAAATATTTTAGGCACATATGTTGTTGTCGAAGTTGTATGTAGATATACACAAGTGGAGTCCATATGCATATCATTTTCTGGTGGGGGCTCATGCCCTGGAATGCTAGTCATTCAATCCGGTGGGGGCTTATGCCCTGGAATGTTTATCATTCACTTGGTGGGGGCTTATGCCCTGGGATGCTTTAACCATCCAATTTGGTGGGGGCTTATGCCCTGGAATGCTTAGCATTCAACGCGCGTAGTTGGTACCACATTGCATGATGTATTAGTTGATGTCGGTGTTGCATTGGTTAGGGTGTTGTCGTCGGTGATTAATTGGTGTCTATTGTTGATAATGATTTGGTGTTGGTGATGATATTGTCGTTGAGAATTAATTATGATGTTCAATGGTATATATATATATATATATATATATATATATATGATTATATGCGGACTTGATGTTGTTACTTGTTATGATTGTTATTGTTTCAATAATTTTGATAAATTATATATTATTATTATTGAATGCGTTTCTCACCCCTTCTGTTGGAATTGCCGCCTTGTGGGCAAGTGCAGGTTCCGACGACTGATAGGTATGGCTCAAGTGTCTAGGACTCTGATACATATAGGATGGGGACCGTTGCGAATAATTTCCTTAATTCTTATGTATCGTACTTTGAGATTGTTTTTGTTGAATGGTTATCTTGGTGAATAACATTTTATGTTGAGGCCTTTGTGCCAAGGAACTAATCATATGAAGTTTTATGTTGAGAATAAATATCCGCTGCAAGTTTATGACATTATATGTTAGTTTAAATAAATAGCATATTTACTATTTATGAGATTTATTATTTGTAGTGTAATACTCCGTGTTATGACGTTTACTCTGATTTATTTATTAAATAATACGACTTTTGGGAACGGGGTGTTACACCATGTATCTTGTTCAAACAAAAAAAATATTTGCAAGGACGCTTTTCAAATTTTTTTTTTTGCAGGGAGGAAAATCAAAATTCGCCCAAATTACAGGGACGAAAATCATATTTAAACCTTTTTTTTATTACAAATGTTTTGGAGGAAATCATTTATAGTATAGTTCAAAATCATACAAAGTATATGAAGAACCATGCTCCTCTAATCGGAACCTTCCCCACCCACCAAAGATATTTGTTCTTCATTTTTATTTATTTAATCTACTATTACTTATCTAAAAATAAAGGCTATATCTCCAATTAAAATAATTATTGAGAATATTTTATCATAACACAAAAGTGAGACAAGACTGATTTTATATATTTTTAACAAATGGATAATTTCAATTACTTTTAAAAATATCTTGTCATGTTATAGATTAAAACGATTACATGTACATTACTTGTCAAAATAATCATTGAAATTAAATAGTCATAACAAAAAATTTAAATAATAATAATAATGATGCAAGGTAAATCTAGATAAACTATAAAAAAAGATAAAACTTGTATTAATTTTTTGTAAAGAAAATAAATTATAAAAATAGGATATTCATAAATTTGTTTATAGAAAATAGCAGACACGCAAACAATGCATGTCTGGCATTAGCAAGAGATACGGTGAATGATGATATACTAATTTACGTTATTTAATTCAATTTTGGTTTTTGCCAATTGATTGAATTTTGACTAACGTATAACAAAATGATAAAGTTGATTATTTTATTCACAAAATTATATAAATAATAGATAAATGAAACATAGCGACGTAACCATGCGGGTTGGGTTTATTGGATTTGGAAGGAGATAGCCATTGTGGGGGGTTTACGGAATAACAAAAATAATAGTGAAAATATTTAATGATACAGTATACAATGATTTTTTTTTAGGGAGATACAGTATACAATGATGAAGAAGAATTTGACAAATATTAGATATTTGTAAAAGTGTTCTATTGCATTTTAAGAGCATTTTCAAGTTAAGGAAAAAGAATATGAAAAGCAAGCTTTCATAATCAGTTATATAATATGCGATCAAGAGCAACCTTTGTTTTTTTTTTAGGAAAAGTATCCCTCCTCCCCTCTCAAAATTTGTGTTCTTCCTTTTTTATTTCCATTACTTTTACTTATCCAAGAAAATTCTATCTCTCCCATTAAAATGATTATTGAAAATATTTTATCAAAACACAAAAGTAAAACAAGATTGATGTTATATTTTTTAATTAATGGATAATAATTTTAATAATTTTTAAAATATCGTTTAGTTTAAATAATCATTGAAATTAAATAGTCATAACACAAAATTAAAGTTAAATAATAATGCAATCTAAATCTTGGTAAACTATAAAATAAAATAAAAAGAGAGAGAAAACTTTTAATATATAAAATAAATTATAAAAAGAATATTCTTTTTTGAAGGATAAAAAGAATATTCTGAAAATTGTTTACAAAGAATGGTAAACGCAAACTATGCATGTCTGGCATTAGCAAGAGATAAAATGAATGAAAAGTTTTTAATTGACGGTATTCAATTATATTTAGGTCCTTACCAATTGATTGATTTTTGACTAAGGTATAAGGAAACGATAAAGTTGAATATCTTATTCACTAAATTATTTAAAAAGTAAACAAATAAAACATAACAACTTACCAACTCGGGTTGGGATTATTAGGATAAAGATAACTGTGAAACTAATTAATGATAAATTATACAATGATGAAAAAGATAATGTGGCAGATTTTAGATATTTGTAGAAACATTATATGGCATGTTAAGACCCTTTTTTTTTAAAGGTGATTTCTAAGTTAAGGAAAAAGAGTACGCAGAGACATGTTCTTCTAATTCAACTATATAATACACGATCAAGATTTGTTTAAAAAAACACTTATTAATAATTTTTAAAATATCGTAGTTTAAATAATCATTGAAATTAAACAGTCATAGCACAGAATTAAAGTTAAATAATAATGTTGATATGTCCGATGAGAACGGTTGAGTCGCAACGGTGGCAGATAATGTTCTGGTGAATCGGTAATGACTTCTGGTTCGGTGGTGATGAGTCTTCGCGGTGGAACGAAATGTGCTTGGAAGCACGTTAACACTCCAACTCTCAAGTCAGTAATGAAACTGAGAGATAAAGTGTAAGAAGTGTGTGTGAAAAGTGATGTGTACCTTGAGGGTGAAGCAAGTTCACCCTTATATAGGCGTGTGTTGGTCGTAACCGTCTCCGGGTTATGAGGCATGTGATTAGGAACAGGGAGGGACACATGTAGCGTGATCCCTATGAGGAGGCATACTCCAGTGTGGCACGATGCAGGAGAGTTGGCATGCTCCCTTGAGTGTGTAGCCTTAAAGCGGCATATTATAGTCCACGTGTAATCGTGGGAGTGGTCTTGTGACCAGTCCAGAATAGTTTCCCCCCAAGTCGTTGATGCCTCTATGGCTCAATGGCTTTAGCGGTAAAGGGAGGTGTTCGATCAGAGGTGTTCGTCTACGGCTTAGTTCGGCGGCCCTCGATGTGTTTTGTCAGGAACTTAAACCCACCTGCAAAGAGTTGGCATCCGTTGATGTTCTAAGTCGGACGATCCTTGAAGTGTTTCGTCAAGAAACTTTGATTTCGTCCGTGAGGAAGTGGCGCCGACTGTGAGTTAGTGCGAGTAGTTGGCATTTAATGCTTCAGGCAAAACGTCAAAGCCTAACGATCATTTAAATTTGCTTCCCACGTGTCAGATCGGTGTGTTAAACTCGCTCCTGGAAAAACATTATACGCGCGCGTGGCTTTGACCGCGTTATGTTTTTACCAAGGCTGCTATCTACCGTTCAAATGGTGGCTCTTGAATTTTCTCAATCTGGTTTGTTGATGTGGACGGTTTCGAGACTATTTAAGGAGAAGTTTTCTTCGTTTTTCTCCGCAGTTCACTGCTTTCTTTTGGTGTTGTTTCTAGAAAGCGTTTTTATTCTCGCACACAGATCCACTTGTTCTTTTCTTTTTTCGAATTTCAAGTGTTCTTTTCGTTTGATGTTTTTGGTTTGGGTGAGGAATGACCCTTATCTTTTTTGTGGGTAATGGAGGTCATTCTCATGTGTGTTTCGTGATGATTTGTTGAAGTGAATAAGAGGTTGAGTTATTTAATGGGTTTTTATTTTATTTCTGGGTCAGAATAAATGATTTAATGGGTGACCTTTGTCTCCTTTCAAAGAGTTTTAGTTGTCATTGTAGGTGTCGCAGTTGAGACGAAGAACTCGTCTCTTTCCGTCCCATTAAGTATAGGTGCCCGGGTCGGTCCGAGAATACTTGTAGGATCTTTGGATGTCATGACCAAGATAGGAGCCTCGGTGCGCCTCCGGTCAAGTTTCTGTATCCTGGAATTCGATGGGACTAGGCGCCCTTCTACTACTGCTTCTTGGTTCCGGGGATTTGGAATCTTTTTCTGGATGGGGAGGAGTTACTTAACTTTGTCTGGCTTGCTCTAAATTAGGCATGATTACAGCCAGACATAGCTTTGTATACTGCAAAGAGGATTTGCTCGCGTCGCGCTTTGGAGGCTTCAACTATGTCTGTCCAGGGTCGTGGCATAAGTTTATTCCTCAAAGGGACTGGTCCGATCAGGCGGTCGGGGTGTGTCAGCCGCCCTTCGTCGTCATCTAGAGGTTGACAAGAAACTCAAAAGCCTTCATTTAGAGTTATTTTTCTGTGTAGCTCCACTACGGCAGCCCCTCTTGTAATTGATTTTGATGATATGAATGAAAAGAAGCTTGAAAGCCTTTTTCCTTTTGTTGTTGTTTTGTTACGCTCGGGTTTCTCCTTTCCCTATGTATTCACGCATTTTATTTCATGCCATATTATGTATTATATGCATTTTTACTTCATGTTATGTTGGGTAGGATTACCCGGGGGTTTTAGTCCAGGTCGCGCTAATGCATTTTATTTCATGCGGCACCCGATTTTTTTTAACTTGTTCCAACACATTTTGTTTCATGCGACAACTGGTTTTCTTTCACTCTGCATTGATGCATTTTGTTTCATGCGGCAGAGCCTTCTTCGCTTTATGCTTAATTGGCCACCTGGGGGAACACGTCTGGCCAAGGCTTAGTTCCCCCTTTTGGGTGTTTAGGGGCGAGACACTCTACCTTGAGGTAGCTAGCCCTTGAGGCGGGTCCCGAGACGGGCGCAAGGACTTTTTATTCTACTTAAGAGTAAAAGCCTTGGCACCCGCCCCCACGGTTGGATGCGGAATGGTGTGGTATGCCCATAATATGTGTTGAAGTTCTTCGGGCCAGTTCCCATCTGCTTCCCCCAACCTTCTCTTCAAACCTCTCAGTATGACCCTGTTGGCGGACTCTACTTGCTCCTTCATCTGGGGGTGTTCTACCGGAGTGAAGTGTTGCTTGATGTTCAATTCCTTTACGAGTTCCTTCATTCTTTTGTCTACGAATTGTGTCCCATTATCGGTCATCACTTTTCATGGGGCGCCGAACCTAGATAGGATATTCTTCTTGAAGAATTTGATCGCATTTGTTGCTGTCATTTTGGCCTGTGGCTCCGCCTCACCCCACTTATTAAAATGCCTTTCCAGATTTCTGGAAGCGAGTGCTATCTTCCCGGCCTTTTGATGGCATGTCTTCGACCCCGCCAGGATTTTTGAGCAAAAGTAGATCAGGTTTTGTTGGTCCCTATCTCCCTCACTACGATGGCGTCGACTTCTTCTATCAATATCGCCAAGCAGAGTTACAAGGCTTCTCCCGTTATTGGCCCGGACAGGATGCGGGTTGTGAAAGGTCGGTCTTCAACTGGTCAAGCGCCTCTCCACATTCTTGTGTCCATTCAACATTCTTTTCCTCTTGCAAGAGTTTGAATAATGGGGTTGCACGCTGAGCGGACATGGAAGTGAACCTGCTGAGTGTCGACAGCATCCCATTCAACTTCATAATTTGTTCCTTCGATGGTGTGGGTTCCATTTCGAGGATAACCCAACATTTTTCAAGGTTTGTCTCAATTCCCTTCTTCGCCAGGTAGAACCTTAAGAATTTGCTCGCCTTGATTCCAAAAGTGTGTCTCTCGGGGTTGAGGTGTACATTGTACCAGCGCCGCGGGTGAGTACTGCCTCAAAGTGACGCCTATGTTGTGATTCTTCGGCCGTCTCTACTTTTATGTCGTTCATGTACATTTCGATTGCGTCCCCTATCTCTTTCTTAAAAACTTTGTTCACCATCTTTTGATAGGTAGCGACCGTGTTCCGTAGTCCAAATGGCATGGCGTAGTATCTGTAGTTGGATCCTTCTACCATTTATTTATTGTCTTGTGCTTTCTCTGGGGATTGATGGTGCCTCTTCTTGCTCATGGGCTTAACTTTCGGGTTTAAGTTTAGTTTGTGGCGGACGACGCTGTGGTCTATCCTCGACATCTCTTTAGAGGAACATACGAAGAGGTTGACGTTGGCCTGCAGACATTCGACAAGGTCCTTTTCGATTGCTGGCGTTAGTCAGGCTCCAATCTTGACCTTCCTGCCCGGATTGTCGTCCATTTGGACGAACAACTCCCGGTCGAGTGTAGGGCGCTCGAGGGTTAACTTTGCTTCTTGTGGGAAAGGAATCTTTTATCCTTTCTCGCCTCTAGGGTATGTTTATTCTCGGCGGGCGTCTAGGCCAGTGTTACTGCAACCTAGAATGAGGCACCAAGAATTTCTTCCTGTTTCTTGTAGGATTGATGCTGACTGTGGAGCGGGTAACTTTCCCCAAGCCTTGTGGCATCTCGCAACCCCCTTCAAATTTGTGCAGATCGTGGCTACGTCTCCATTCTTGTTGTGATATTTCATCTATAAGTGGACCATTGAGGTGATTATATTGAGCGCCTCTAGGGTGGGATGCCCTAGGATGCAGTTGTAAATAGATACGACCGGAACCACCAGGAAAGGTATTTCGACTGTTCCTTCGTCCATTTCTTCTCCAAAGGCCACACCCAACATGATGTATCCCCACGGGCGCGTGCTTGTTTCATTGAAGCCATGAAGGTTGGTGCCTTCGTTGGGTTTCAACTCCTCTCTTCTTAGGCCCAATTTCTCGAAGGCATCCTGATAGAGAATGTCGATGGAGCTTCCTTCGTCCACCAGGCACCTTGCGACATCATAGTCTCGGATGCCCACGACAATGACGAGCGGTAATTCTTCATTAGACCTTCCGTTCACCTTCTCATTATCGGTGAAGCCTAGTAACAACCTTTTCCCGACTGGCCTCAGGGATTCCCTGTGCGTTTCCTATATTTCGGCCATCTTTCTTTTGGCTGCCTCCCTCGGTGTGTTTTTTGGTGTGATGAATCCACCCATTATTGCTCCTAGGATGACTCTGCCTTCGTCTTTTTCCCTTCCGTTGTCGCTGTCCGCGTCTGTTCGATCTCTGTCAGGGGCGCTCTGTGCCTTCCTTGGCGGGGATTTGCCTTCTTCTGAAGATTGTTTCTATTTTGGAGACTTCCTTGGTGAGTTCTTCCGGCGCCCCTTACCGATGAAGCGTCCCAACTTTCCTTTCTTTATCAAATCTTCAATTGCTTCTTGAAGCTGGAAACATTCTTCTTTGTCGTGGCCTCGACTCCGGTGATAGCGGCATTATTTCGCCTTGTCACTTCTCGCCAATTCTTTCAGCGATTGCAGTGCCTTGATGCTCGCATCCTTGAATTACGTCGGATGATGGTTTCTCGCGATGCGTTCACTGGAGTGTAGTCTTTAGGGTGAGGGTGAGAGCCTTTAGTTTTCACGTCGTCCCTACGACGTCCGTCGTTACTCGCTTTGTTCGACTGTTTGCTTCTAAATGCTTCCTCCGCCAACTTCTTTTCTTCGTATTTTATGTACGGCTGGGCGCGTGTCAGGAGATCATTCATATCCTTGGCCGCCTGAATCCCTAACCCTTCCTTGAACTTACAATCGTCGCGGAGGTAGATTTCGAATATGAAACACTTCAACCCGTCATGGGCTCCCTGTATTTCCATGCCCGCCCGAGTGAAACGTTCCTCGTATTCCCTTAGAGTTTATTTCTTGTCTTGGATAATAACGTTCAAGGCCGCCATGGTCTTCGACCGATTCCGCCTTGTAGTGAAGTGGGAATTGAATTCACTGCACAGTTTTCCCCATAAATCAATAAAGTTGTTCTGCAAGCCTTCGAACCAAGTCATGGCGGCGCTCTTCAACGTAAGGACGAATAGTTTGCACTTGACCACGCCTCTTGCGTGGTGGTAATTGAGGACGATATCTAAGTGTTCTACGTGTTCGTCTGGATCCGCCGTGTCGTCGTAAGTTTCCAACTTCGGCGGCTTCGCAATGGCACGAAGGATTTAATATTCCACTATTTTCCTGGCGAAAATCCCCTTGTGGTGGTTCCTGTGGTGGTGTTATGAGGAATACTCCCCTCTCTTCATCCGACTATGGTGTGGAGGAGATTCTTCTTTTTCCTGGTGTCTTGAAGGTTTGTAGCGTTGGTGACGCGGAGGTGAAGCGCTACTTCCTCTGTCGGAGGTAGCATTGTCCATCGCCAAAGGCGTGGTCTGGTGTTGGTTTCGTTGCACTTCTTTGATTGGTGTGGCTATAACCGTCAAAATTTTCTCCTGATTCTTCTCCACTCGTTGGAGTATGTCGCTTTGTTGGCGGAGTAAATTTATTAAGTTCATGAGAATTTCGTTCGTCTACGGAGGCCTTGAAGCTTGGGGAGATGGAGAAGGAGGAGGAACGTCCTCTGGCTGGAGAGAAAGGGGAGGCGGCGTTCAAAGAGGTTATGGCACAGACACCAGTCGTAGTCTTGACAAAGACATCATCTTCTTCATGATTCACCGGTACGAGAATCAGAACAGTTTGGTTTTGGAGGATTTTGATCTTCAAACGTGGTGCTTGAGAGGTGGAGGAACCACTCACGATGGCTCTTCTGCGAGTTCCAACCATTGCTTCGAAGGTAGGAGCGATAACTGTTAATCGTTGCGGTGGAGGAACGTTTAACTGAAAACGGTTACGACGAAGATACGTGTAACATAAAAAGGTTACGGTGGAGGATCGTTGGACTGTGGTGGTTTAAGTTGAATGTAGAGACGTTCCTGTGTTTGCTAGTCGAGAACTGATGGACTAGCTTTCTTCATAAGTCTTGATAACTCGTTACCAAAAACCGAGGCAGGCTCACGTACCAGCTTAGCACTGCCTCTGTTAGGGTTCCATCAAGGAGTTTACATTCTAGCGAGACACATTAATACCAAGTCAAACACTAGTGGACTCCTATTTGTGGTGTTTGGACGTTATATTGACCTCAGCATCATGACAGACACTTGAAAGGTAAATGAACTTTCGGCGGGAGCAGCTATGTGGCCCTTTGGCTAAATTTAGTAAATAGCTATCTCATTAATATATATTTAGTTACCACAAATAAATGTATTTGTCGAAATTTAGTATAAAATAAAAAAAAAGTTAATATGTTCATCTGTTTCATAAATGTATTTCGTCTTATTTTGACATTTTTAATATCTTAAACAATTTCAATAAGAACTTTACTAACAGTCAAAAAATATCAAAACAACACTCAATATATGTATTTTTAATCTTATTTCTTTATATTTGATCCCTCGTATAAAGATGCTTCACCGCTATATGTAAATACAGAATTCCAATTCCAATTTACAAGCAAAATAAAAATATCTCAAAATGGAAAAAAGACCGTTAGGCTTTTGAAATATTTGATTCACTTTTTCGTTTTATTATTCCTTGCTAAATTACCAACACCATGCGTGCAAAAAATTGAATTGAATTCAATTCCGGAGCGGGAAGAAACAAATAAAAAATTTCAAATCCAAAAATTCAAAACCTCCTTAATTAGCCGTTATAATTTAAATCCCAAAAACACCCTCAGAAAAACAAAAAAACACTTCAAAAAAGAAGAATAATACAAATACGAAATTACCATTTTCTCCTTTTCATTTCCAAACCCTTCAAATAAATTTACAATATATTCCTCTTTTACGCTTCTCACAAACTCTCATCTTCATTTTCACTCATCACAGGTTCGTTCAGAATCGCTTATTTTCTTTCGTTCTTAATTTCACTTTTCTTCAATTTCATTTCGTTATTTCAACTTAAATAAATAATCGCTTATTTTACTTACTGTTTTTCAGATTCAATTTGAGCTTTTCACAAACCCTAATTTTTGAAGCAGTATGGGTCAGATCCAGTACTCTGAGAAGTATTTCGATGACACTTATGAGTACAGGTAAACGAATCGTTTGAAATTTCGAATCGCTTTTTTGTTCTTCAATTTAACCTGATTAATTTATTTTTTTGGAATTTTTTTTGTTGATATTGTGTTGTTTCGTTTTTGCTTTTTCAGGCATGTTGTTCTTCCTCCAGAGGTTGCGAAGTTGCTTCCCAAGAATCGACTTCTCTCTGAAGTATGTGATTAATCGATTATTTAATCGATGATTTATGAATTTGTTTTTGTTGATCTCTGATTATGTGTTAGATTTGTCTGAAATTTGGTTCATGCTGAATTTTTTGTTAATTTGACGATGAAATTTGGGTTAAGTTCTTTGAAGATATTATATTTTGATAAATGATTTTTTATATTTTTTTTGTGGTAATTGATAACTGAATGTTAATTTGTATGTTAGGGTTTAATTTTGAAAGAAAAAGTGATTATGAAGACTTAAATTTGATTTTGGCATTTGAGTGTTCAATATTTGAGTGTTCTATATTAGGGTTTAATCTTGAAGGAAAAAGCTAAGATTTGTAGTTTTTGCCTCTAAACGTGATTTTTATACCCAAATTCACTGTGCAAAGAACTTATGATTTTTATACTTCTCTGAGACTTATAATTTTTTTTTTGTTGCTGTTTTATGGTTATGTGTGCTGGTTTATTGAAATTTGATTTATGTTGAGTCTTCTTGAAAATGGATGACAATTTTCTTATCATTATGATAATGAATTCATCTTTGTTAAGTCCTTATGGTTTTATCTATTTTGATAATTTTGTTGTCATTGTTGTAATAATTGGATAACTGAATATTACTATGTGGCATGTTATTGTTGAAGTATTGTCACACTGTTGAAAGAGGGAAAAGTGATTCTTGAGATGTAAATTTGAATTTGGCATGTTTATGAGTTCTAGATGAGAACTGATTTTGTTATAGAATCGATTCTAACCCAAATTCACTGAATTCACTTTCATATGAACTTTTCCTAGCTTAATCATACAGTATAACCTTAAACTTTTAATTGATAACTGAATACCTTTAACTTTTAATTGATAACTGGTTACCTTAAACTTTTAATTGATAACTTAATATTACCCTGTGCATGATTTGATTCACTTTTGAAAGAGATCAAAGTGATTCTTAATTTGGTTTTGTTATGTTTTAGCGTTTAGATTAGGATTGATTTGTAGTTTTTTCCTAATATCCTAATACACTGAGAAGTTCACTTTTATGTTAACTTTTCCAGACTTAAATCATGTTACCTTACACTTTTTGATTGATAACTGAACTACATATTACTCTGCATGTTTGCATTCACTTTTGAAAGGGGCCAAAGTGATTCCTCATTTGTATTTTGGCATGTTTGAGAATTCTAGGTTGGAATTGATTTTATTATATAATTGATTCTATCCTAACGATAAGAGTAGTTGTTTTTGCCTCTAAACATGATTTTTCTGCCTAAATTCATTGTGTATTTAATTTTCATGTGAACACGTCTTAACATAATACATGTTACCTTGAACTTAAATTTTACAAATATATTCTAACCTAAAGCCAAGAGTTGTTGTTTTTGCCTCTAAACATGATTTTTATGCCTAAATTCATTGTGTATTTAATTTTCATGTGAACACATCTTAATATAATACATGTTACCTTGAACTTAAATTTTTCAAATGCATTCAATTAAATCCATTATCTCATTAAAACCAAACACATACTCAATCAAGGAAATGGTGTCTCTGTTTTTTGTTCAAATTGTTTAAACAATGAAGGGTTAGTCATTGAACATTTTTTTTTTAATGACTTTTTTGTATCAGTCAACTTAGAGCATTGTTTTTGTAAGTAAGTACGGTCTTTGTTCTCTGACTTTCACCATTTAATGCAAAGCTGTGAAGCTATATGATTTTAGGGTTTTGTTATTGGAGATTGTTTCTTTCTTTGATGCTGCCATTTTAGTGTTTTGAAGACTGTTTTTTAAATACTCTGTTTGGTTTAATCTTACAGAATGAATGGCGTGCAATTGGAGTGCAGCAGAGCCGTGGCTGGGTTCATTATGCAATTCATCGTCCTGAGCCACACATTATGCTTTTCAGGAGGCCATTGAATTATCAGCAGCAGCAGGACAACCAGGCCCAGCAGGGCATGCTGGTCAAATGATGATTTTAGCTTCTTGAAAATCTAAAATTGGAGTACAATATCATATATAGGTTTTTTATTGTCTGTTAGAACATGTTGTGGTATTCTCTTCTCTAGAGAATTTGATTTTTGTTTGCAAACACCATGTTTTCTAATGTTTGTTGGTGTACTTGTCGTGTACACATAGTTTGGTGGATTATAATATGCTCGATACTATGCTAATGATCTTTGCAGAATCCATCGTTGTCATTTATTTTTCAGTAATCCTGTTATATCGCTTGAATAGGAGTGTCAGGAAGTTTGTCTGTCCCATTCGAAGTGAAAATTTTGGATGTTAAATCTAATAACGATTTGGGTGGTGCTAAGAAAATTGTCTACTCAGACACTTTTTATATCATATATACTGCTTAAATTTTTTATTTGTAATATTATCCCAACTTTCCTCGAGGTCTCTTTGAATGACACAAACATCCACCTCTAGTTTCATTGCAGCCAGCCACTGCTGAGTGCTGTCATTTGATTTCTTATTTTCCGTTTGTTTTGTTGAAGTGGAAAGTATTTTTTCATTTCTTAGGTTGTGGTATTGAAGCTGATATTTCTTCACTACCTTGTGTTGTTCTCATTGTCCTTCAAATTGAAAGACCACTAACTTTTAATTCTTCCATTGTTACTGAGACTTGAATTAAAGGTGTTCTAGTAATCCAAAGCCAGTTTTAACATCATTTCCAGAAAACAACTTTGATGAAGGAATAAGATAGTAAGCCTAGTCGCTTGTAGAAAATATGAGTTGTTGAAGAAAGAATGAAAATTCCACAATGACAATGAGTTCAGGAACAGCTACGAAAAGTTGATTCACAGTGCCACACGTCGACGAACAAACACTACTTATCAAGAAGATTACCCATCAAGACTTCAGTAACGCCTGGTTAGAAAATTTCAGATAAATTCAATTTCTATCGTTGAAATTAACCTGAGATTTTCATGTGAGAATTGGATACCACAAATAGAATTGGACACCAAAATCACACAAGATTACATGTATGAGTCCTTTCACTAATATATTGTTGAATGTCTATTTCTTTTTTATTTATATGAGATAAGATGAGATTCTTGCTCACATTTGATACAAACAAAATATGTAATGACAAAACACTTTAGATAATTCTTTTTGACTGCTCTTCCCCAAAGAATGTTACCACCACATTCTCTCCTCGTGTTCCAATATCACCTGGCATAGTAATTTAGTATCTTGTGTTATGGTGGATGTGTATATTTGGTTTTAAATAAAAAATTGATTTTGAGTGATTTGATTCTATGAAATTGATTCCGACTAAAAGTGAGTTAAAATAAAATGATTTGTGTTTGGATACATTCATTTAAAAGTCGGTTGAACAATTCACGTTAGAACAATTCAACTCGAAAGCAAACAAGCACGTTAGAACAAATTTTATACCCCATAATGAATTTTAACCCCTTTAAAAGTGGAACCAAACACATTAAGTAAAACAAAACACCAAAAATGAGAGAAATAAGGGTTAAGACTCTTTTAGTACGAAGGATATTAAGAATAAGATGATGATTATATTTCAATTAACCGTCATTTTAGTTCTTGATAGCATAGATATCTTCGTAATGGAGTGAAAGAAATG
Source organism: Medicago arabica (assembly GCA_946800305.1). Lineage (NCBI taxonomy): Eukaryota > Viridiplantae > Streptophyta > Magnoliopsida > Fabales > Fabaceae > Medicago > Medicago arabica. The sequence goes on from OX326964.1 coordinate 37,743,713, forward strand.
GTAACATCCATGCCACATAAGCGAATGTTGAGTACAAAAAACACGCCACTTCAACAAAAAACCGAGAAATAGGAAGTCACTTGACACCAAGGTTTACAATGACTAACATGAGCATGGTTCAAAGACTTTGAAATGTTTTCTTTTCTGCTATGGGACCGTGAGAATGTTTATTTTATTGTTTGATTTTGTGCTTTTAAAAATATTTTATCTCATTCGTTTTCAATTATTTAATACAATGACACAGGTGCTGCTTTCTACTCATCAAATTGAGGCAACCAAAGAAAACGAGACGGGCTCAAGCCAAAGTGTGATCATTTCAGTAACTTTGGTCACAGTAAGGCAAGGTGTTTTGAAATAATTCGATACCTTGATAACTGAGATACCGTAAGGACACAACGTTACAATGGAGGGTAGTCCGGAGCTCACAATGTTCGTCTTGATGAAAGACAAAAAGAAGAAAACGAGGAAAAGGCAGTGCAGAAACCTGCATTACATGGAGGAAAGGGGATTCATTAACCTCACTAGACGAATTACTTTGCACAATGTTTTGTTTGTGCCGAAGTTCATCTGCAGTTTGATTTCTATTCATAAATTGACGCATGATATGAATTGCAATGTGACTTATTCTTCTGATCATTGTTTACGTGCTGAAGTAGACATCTCAAGGATCAGTTTATCCGGTTGGTCAAGGAGACACGACTGTTCTTTGACACCTGCGTATGAGGCACCCATCAGCCTAAGTATTGCAACGTCTCTCTCAGCAAGTGAAGAGTAGTTTTAATTTTAATAAAGTTCATTGTTGTGATGTTTGTCATAGATCAAAACAATGTAAACTTCCTTTCAATATTAGTAATAATAAAGCTGGTAATTCTTTTATTCTTACACTGTACTGGATCACACAATGGTTCACATTATTATCTCATGTGAAGCGATAGTAGGATTGAATTTACGAATTGTGCATTGCAATGAATTCTTCAACAAGAAGAAATTCTTCACGAGACATCTTGTGTTGGATCACCTCAACAAAACGGGCGTGTTGAGAGTAAACATAGACATATAAATAGAACTCCCATAGTAGCTAATAGAGGATTAACCCCTTATGAGATGCTCTTTAACAAGCCACCATCTTATGATCACATAAGGATCCTTGGATATTCGTGTTATGCGAAGAATTCACCTAGGAAACCTGATAAGTTTGATTCTATAGCTGAAAAGTGTGCGTTTTGTTTGGTATCCTCAAGGGCAAAAAGGTTGGAAGGTGTATAAGTATAATGACAAAACACATGAGTTTATGGTGTCAAGGGATGTAATTTTCTATGAGGACATTTTTGCTTATGCATCACATCAAGAAAGCATAACATATAATGCTTCTTTTAACCCATTACACCATGAACCACAATAAGTAGATGAAACCATTGTCCACCATATTTAACCATAAATCATGAAGAAGAACAACAAGAAGATTATTTAACTAGTCATCAAAATGAAGAGCAATGTGAGTTTGTTCAAATTTCGGCCACTAAATCAGTGGTTCAAATTGAAGAGGAGAATGAGCCAACCAAATTGGATGACTTGGGAACACGTACGAGACAGCCACCTGCCAACTTGAAGGACTATTATTGTCATGCAGCAGCAAAAATCCAATCATGCGCGGCACCAAGTCCATCAACCTCTTCAGGTAAGGCCGTTTGTCCCATATCAAATTATGCGAATTATGATAAGTTTTTGTAGAAAGGTCAAGCATATCTTGCATTCATTGAGAATGAGGAGGAACCAAGGTCCTACCAACAAGCCGAAAATAAATCAGAATGGAAAAAAGACACGTCACTAAAGCTCAAAGAGCTGGAAGAAAATGAAACGGCAGGTGACACATGTAGCTGAAGGCAAGAAATAAGTAGGATGTTGTTGGGCGATAAGTATAAGGCACGTTTTGTGGCAAATGGTTACACTTACACTCAAGTACTGAGAGGGCTTCAATGAGACGTTGGCGCCAGTGGAAAAGATGACCACAAGATGTTTATTCATTGTTGCAGTAGCCAAAGGGTGGGAGCTACACCAAATGGATGTGAGCAACACTTGCTGGCATGGAGAGCTTGACGAAGAAGTTTACATGCAGGTGCCACAAGCTTATAATACTCCTCGAGATGGCATGGTTTTACGCCTTAAAAACTCATTATACGCGTTGTGACAAGCTTCACGCAATTGGTACTCAATTAGCTCAAGCCCTCGTAAAATATGGTTTTTCTGAAAGTCAAATTGTTCACAGTTTATTCACGTGTTCTAATCGATCAATTTTCACAGCAGTTCTCATTTATGTAGATGATCTAGTAGTGGCTGGAAATGATTCTTCCCTGTGCGCTCATTTTAAACAATATCTAAGTGAATGGTTTCACATGAAACGTTCCAGGGAACTCAAATATTTCCTTGGACTTGAAATAGCACGTAGAACCTCAAGAATGTTTGTATACCAACAGAAATATGCATTAGACATTCCAACTGAATGTGGATGTTGTCTTGCAAACCTTCACCATTTCCACTTGAACCTTATCAGAAGTTGGCATTAGATTCAAGTCCTTTCTGTTTATGTTCTTCTCATTATCGCAAGTTGGTGGGATGTCTCATTTAACTCACCATCACTCCTCCAAAAATAACATGCTCGGGACATGTATTGAGCCAATTCATGCAACAATCTTGCGAAGGACACTGGGAGGCAGCCATGTATATCCTGCGGTATTTTAAGTCCTCACCGAATCAAGGAATTATCATACCAAAGCAAAACGATCTTCAATGGCCCAAAAGATTTGACAACGGTTACAACATAATGACATGTAATATTACGTTATTTTCAACATAGTTTTCAATCATTTTATTAGTTATTTGAGTAAATAGAGAGGAGTTGTAGAGAAGTTGCTCATAATTTAAGGCACATTTTGTAATGTTTTTAAATTGAGTCATGCAATTTTGTTTCTTCCCTAAACCACACACTTTCATAGGTGTTTTGAGTCTTTTATTGAAAAATCATGTAACTCGACAAAGAAAAGGCACCTCATGAATGTTTTAGAAGAGGAATAAAGATTATGAATGTTCAAGAAGACTTTGATGACATTACAAGTTGGTGAAATTTTGTCCCAAAGTTCCAAAACTAAATCGGAGAAGGAAAACACTCGAAAGAACGAAGAAAAAGACGAAATTAGAACCAGAGGCCGAGGAACCCTACCTCACGCGTGCCTTACGTGCTCCATGAATGGGGGAGAGAGATCATTTTTCTCTCTATCAGCTACCACATGACTTGCACCCAGCCCCACGCGTTGCGCGTGTGTTGTTATGGGAAAATATAGCTTTTGATGTATTTTCCATGCACAGTTTAGGGAAAAAGCTCAGTTTTCCAACCCAAACACAACATGTAATATGCCTATAAATAAATTTTCTTCCTTTCATAAATATTCATTCATAACTTGACGATTGAAGAGAAAGGCAAACTCTAGGAGCATTAAGGAGGAGTCTCTCATCAACCTTTGTTCTTAGAGTATGTTTTATATATTTTGTATTATATCCTTTGTTACCATGTGTAACTAAGCACCTTTTGATTAGGGTTTGAAGATGAACCACTATTGATATGTTGAAATTTATTAATGAATGTTTTTTATTCAGTTATTATTTGAGATTTATTTAATTTTTAGATGTATCGCACAACATAATACTTTAATTCCTTAAAGAATGTAACATACCTAGTCAGTGTGACTATCTTAGATTTGGTGCAGATAGGGATTTAACTTACATCAAAATAGTTACATATGAATTTTATTCTTCTTTTTCAAATTAATTAGGGTTGTTCTTATCTCTTTAATCAATTAGGATTGATTAGGGTATTTGGTGAAATTCACAAACTTGTAAGTAAAAGTGGGTCATTTAAACGACAATTTAGGAATTTCAACTATGATACGTTTCAATTACGTGTGAGATTGTAAGTCCATACCTTAATAAATAGCTGACTGTGCACGAAAATCTAGAGGATTGACAATCTTGTACCCTGTATTGCACGTATGACCTTTAGGATGATTGAGGAGCAACATAACATCTCGAAGTACGTTATATCCCACTGAACTAACCACTTAAATAAGAAAACTCATTTCCTAATTGGTAATTGTATTTGCATTAATCCCAAAAAAGAGATAGAGAAGATTCGAAGAATCTGAATCACCGCTAAATCTCTGAATCAAACCCCTTTCATTTTTTGCAATCTATCCAAATGCTTTTTGCAGTAAAAAATATGTTGGAACAAAATGTGTTTAACATTACCACCTTAAGTTTTGATGATAACAAGGTATTAAAATGTCAATTGGAATTTCTAATATTTGTTCAAGTGTGCAGGACCATAGTCAAAAATTATTAGTCAAGTATTGGTTCTGAAAGAACAAAAGAGAGCAAAGGAATCTACAAAGGAAGCTTATGTTGCAAGACAGAGTCTGAAGACAAAGAACGTATGAAGACCATCAGAAGTTGACTACTAGAAGCTGACGTCATCAGAGAGTCTGAAGGGCCTCAGAAGCTTAAGTTCATCAGAGTCTGAAGACTAGAAGCTGAAGTTAGCTTAAAGTTGTTATTCTGAATTCATATCATTGCAGAAGGAATGGAAGCTTGGAGCAACGACTATTTCAGAGGAATCAGAAGGCATTGGATGCTTATCCACTGAAGAGTGCATAAAAAGGACATAATATAATTGTACAACCACTACTCCACTCCTCATGTCTGCAGTAGTACAAGATAACAATTGTGTCTATGCTGGTTCCCTCATAGGACAGTAACCATATCAAGCAACAAATCATTTATGATTATCAAGCTCCAACAACGACTCTTTTGATGTGCTAGCAATCTACAGCGTCTCTTTCACACTTCTATATAAAGGAGTGAAGACTTGAAGATTGTAAGAGACTCACAACAATTTTACAAGTGCCAAAACTCTGTTGAAATTGTTTTCACATCAAAGTTCGCTTAGAATTTCTTAACAACTTTCATATCTTAGAAATTTTAGAGTCTTAATAGTCTGTATCTGATTTGTATTTGTGAACACCACTGATTGTATATCAAGTGTTCAAACCTCAAACAATTTTCTGTGTAATTCTGTTTGATTAGAAGTTTCTTTCTTTTGTGCTTGAGCATAGGAAGTCTCTCGCGTGTGTGCTTGAGCATATGAAACCTCTTGCTTTTATTCTTGAGTAGTTTGAAATATATTGCTTTTGTGCTTGATCAATTGTAATCAGATATTGATTTTAGTAAACTCTCCTTAGAAGTGCAAGGGAGACATGACTACTTTTGTTTTGTGGAAGGAACCTGTATAATTTCTTTGTATCTTTCTATTCTCTCTCACTCTTTACATTCTCCGCTGCATAAGACTCTGAACTCAATCAGACTTTGAACATTGGCCTTAGTTTGAAAAGGAAGTATTATTAGGTTTATATAATTGCCTTGTCGAAACGACAATCCATATGGAGACAATTTTACAGACTACTTTATTACTTGGAAAATGTTTGGTGCACTAATTTAGTCATCACAACACTTGTTCTAATGGTGTTTGAAAATTTCATTATCTTTGAAGTATTTCTTATTTGTTTCATTAGGTTTTGGTTTATGATCCCTAATATTAATTCTTTTTATTATATATATATATATATATATATATATATATTATATGAATTTGTTGCTGTTTTTGCAGGGAGTTGATGGATCTTGAATTGTTTTTGTGCTGGCAAACAATTCATACGCCATCTTAAGATTCACCATTCACTTTCGATTTGGACTTTGCGACTCAAAAGGGTCATTTAACTTGTTGCTATTGTTGCAGGGAGTTGATGGTACATGAACTGCCTCTGCGTTAACTGAAGGTTCAATCACCGCATCAAAGACCTTTAATTAATTTTTGGATTTTTTAGAGGATGATACACTTCTGTGTTGTTTAAATTTTTGTATCACCCGTTTGGGGCCGACTTACACTTTTGTGTGGTTTTACTGGGTTAGGTTTATGTCCCCTCAGTTTTATGTAATTTTTCTCTTTTTTTAATAATATTTATGAGCATTTGAAAAAATATTAGAGTATGTTTGATATCATTTTGCTCTTGCTTTATAAAAAAAATTATATGAGTATGTTATTAACGATCGTTAAAGGTCGGAGTTTCCAACCTATTTGAGATATCATTCCTTTTTATTATTGCTTCAACATGCTATGAGTTTTCTAAAAAAGCTTTATGCGTTATTTATTGAACTAATTTTTTTCATCATTCATTACCATTGTTTATTTTTTTTAAGATTTTCCCCTATCTATTCTGATAGGCTAAAATATAAATAAAAAATGTAATAATATTTAATAAAAAAATAATGAACTTTGGTGATCATCAACATTTTTTAAGTGAGACCTTTACTAAAGCTAAGCAATCAATTGAGTTAGATAAAGGGTACACACAACATATTCATCATAGAAATTTAACATTAATTATAATTTTATAAATAGCTTCTTGCATCTCCTAAGTTATAAAAAAACTATTTATTTAAGTTAACAAAGCATGGAGTTTTTACTTATAAAGTGATAAAAAGAATGTATGTGTATTACATGATTTTATTTGTAAGTCATAATTTTTGTACTTTTAAAATTTACTTCAAATTTGGATTTATATTTCTTTGGCCTTTCAATATTTACTATAAGCTTAAATGTGTAATGTTATAATTTTCTAGTATATTACCTTAGTTTGCTGAATAGAATATATCACAAACAACGTCACTCCATAATTATAATAAGCTAATTTCAAAAATAAATGCAATATTTTTTAAGTTAAAATCAGAGGGAAAAATAATACATTGCAAAAATGACATTTTACCTATATTACCATCTCAAGACGAGTCTACCACTTATCATTTGCAACACCCTGATAAATTCATAGAACTCGGAAGATTATACCAAAATTCCAGGGTATAATCATGATAAAGGAAAGAAGAATACGCTGAATAATAATACAATTACAAATATCAAACTCTTGATTAAGAAATAATTTGAAATGGAAATTAGGAAGAAGTATATTAATTTATGACTGCATTTTGAAGCATTGGTGAGGGGTAAGGAAAGAAGAGTACGGTGAATAATAATACAATTACAAATACCAAACTCATGATTAAGAAATAATTTGAAATGGAAATTAGGAAGAAGTCTATTAATTTATGGCTGCATTATGAAGCATTGGTGAGGGGAATTCATAAATAATAACTAAAAATTGGGATGTTACACGTGGGTAGTACTAATGAAGATATTTATTTTTCAAGTGTTTTATATGCATATTAGTTTTAATATAATATTTTTGTTAACATATCTTAGCCGAATCTTATTCTAAATTTTAAATTTTTTGCATATCTATATTGTATCGAACCCGCATCCATACTATATACCTAAGGTTCAATACTCATACAATATACACGTTTAATGTGTTAATTTTGATATCAAATGTTATAAAAAAATCTTGCCATGGTACTTTTTTTTTCTTCTTTCTTTCTTCGTGCCATGGTACTTTTAATTTATAAATAAATGTGTTATCAAGAATTTAGTGAATCAAAAACCATTCCTAATGCAAATCAAGAAAGTTCATTTGTCTAACCTTGAAACCATCTAGACTACATAGAACGTAAATGATTTTTAAAATTTCAAACATGTTGTTCAAAAAGACATTTGTCTGCTTGAACAACTATTGAGGAACACAAATGAGAAAGACACCGAGGTGGTTATTGTAACTCCTACTAAAGACAAAATTGTAAATTTTACTCTTTATTTTTCCCAGACTTCAAAGAAAGGATTGAAGATTCAGTGGCCCAAAATATCTGACAGTGGTTATTGGATATAACATGATGACATGTCTTCTTACGTTATTTTGAGCATAGTTATCAATCATTGTATTAGTCATTTGAGTCAATAAAGAAGAGTTGTAGAGAGGTTGTTCATGGTTTAAGACACATTTTGTAATGTTTTCAAATTGAGTTATGTAATTTTGTTTCTTCCCTAAATCACACATTTTTCATAGGCGTTTTGAGTCATTTATTAAAAAAAATCATGTAACTCAGAAAAGCAAGGCACCTCATGAAAGTTTTTGGAAGACATATGGAATAAAGATTATCAATGTTCGAGAAGACTTTGAAGACATTACAAGTTGGGGGAATCCTGACCCAAAGTCCAAAGACCAAATCGGAAAAGGAAAACACTCGAAGGAACAAAGAAAAAGACGAAATTAGCACCAATAGTTAAGGCCACCTGCCACCTGCATGCCTCACACGCCTAGATATGTGGGACATAGAGCATTTGACTCTCTATCAGCTGCCACGCGCCTTGCACCCAGCCCCACATGCAGCGTGTGTGTTGTTCTGGGTGTATTTTCTCTGTGAGTTTCGGGGAAAAAACCCAGTTTTACAACTCCTTTCATTCACAAATATTCATTCAAAACGTTACAGTTCAAGAGGAAGGCAAGCGCTCGGAGCATTAAGGAGGAGTCTCTCCTAAACTTTTGTTTTTAGAGTATGTTTTATTTCTTTTGTATAATGTATTTTGTTACCATGTGTAACTAAACACCTTTTGACTAGGATTCGAAGATGAACCTTTATTGATATGTCGAAATTTATTAATGAATATCTTTTATTCAGTTATGATTTGAGATCTATAATTTTCATATGTATCGCACAACATAATGCTTTTATGCCTTAAGGAGTGTGACATACATTGTCAGTGTGACTGATCTTAGATTAGGTGCATATTAGGATCTGACTTATTGTTAATTATGAATTTTATTCTTCTTTCTCAAATTAATTTGGGTTATTCTAATTTCTTTAATCAATTAGGATTGATTTGGGTATGTGGTGAAATTCTAAGATTCGTAAAAGAGGTTCATTTAGACGACAATTTAGGAATTTCAACTCTTCGACGTTTCAATTACCTTTGAGAGTGTAAGTCCATACCTTAATAAATATCTGATCATGTACAAAACTCTAGAGGATTGAAAACCAGGTACCCTGTATTGCACGTATTACCTTAAGGTTGATTGAGGAGTAACATGAAATCATGAGGGACGTTATATCCCACCGAACTAACCAGTTAAATAAGAAAACTCATTTCATAACCGGTAATTGTAGTTGCATTAATCTAAACAAAGAGATAGAAGGGATTCGAAGAATCATAATCATCTCTAAAACTATGAATCAAACCCATTTCATTTGTTTGTTGCAATCTACCCAATTGCTCTGTGTAGTGAAAACAAACGTGCAAACTCCCCCAATTTAATGTTGTTATTAGGTTTATATAATTGCCTCATCGAAAAGCCAATCCTTGTGAAGACGATTTTACTTACTACTTTATTACTTGAAAAATGTTTAGTGCATAGATAAATTTAGTCATCACATAACTTGTTCTAATGGTGTTTAAAAATTTCATTCGTTTTGAATTGTTTCTTATTTGTTATGTTACATTGTGATTTGGTTTATGTTCTCCAATATTGTTTTCCTTATATATATATATATATATATATATATACTTATTTATTTATTTATTATACATGGATATGTTATTAACGGTGGTTAAAGGTCGGAGGTTCCAACCTATTTGAGATCTCCTTCCTCTTTATTATTGCATCAACATGCTTTGAGTTTCTCCAAAAAAACCTTATGCATTTTTTATTGAACTGATTTTTTCATCATTCATTACCGTTGTTTATATTTTGAGATTTTTCCCCTATCTATTATGAAAGGCTAAAATATAATATATATATATATATATATATATATATAAAGATGTTTAATAAACAAAAAATCATCAAAGAGAAAAACTATTTAATTGAAGATTTTTATAAATAGTTTCTTGCAATCACTTGAAGTTGCAAAATATCATGATGCTAAAATATAATGATGTTTAAAAAAATATACATCATCAAGATTTTTAAGTGAGACCTTTTACTATGGCTAAGAAATCAATTGAGTTAGCTTAAGGGTACACACAACATATTCATTAGAGACATTTAACATTGATTTCAATTTTATAAATAGCTTCTTGCAATTCCTAAGTGATAAAAACAATTTAATTGAAGTTAACAAAGCATGAAAGTTTTACTTATAAAAGTGATAAAAAGATGTATGTTTATTACATTTAAAGGAGGAAAAACATGACTCAAATTCTCATGTTTGTTTATGCTTTGATCATTTTGATTTCCCTTTTTCTTGTTGTAACTAGTAGAAGTATGTTATTTTCACACAATTTTTAATTTTCTAATTTATCTTATAAACAATAATTTATAAGATATATGTAACATTTTTTTTTCTTCTGTTATTTGACTATGCAGGCACTAGATCTGACTGTTTCTATGATCGCGAGTGTCCATTAGTGTTAGATCATATATCTAAATGTAAAGATGGCGTTTGTGAGTACATACGCATAACCGGTACCTAAGCGTAATGATGGTTTTTATGTGTATGTACTGTATTAATTAAGTTTCAAATAATTATGTTACCTCTAAATGTATGATTTTATTTGTTCGTCATAATATTTGTACTTTTAAAATTTTACTTTAAATTTGGAGTTATATTTCTTTGACCTTTAATTTTTTTTACTATAAGCTTAAATGTATAATGTTATAATATGCAAGTATCTTCCCTTCGTTTACTCATATATCACAAACAACATTACTCCATAATAATAATAATAATAATAAGCTAGTTTCATCAATAAATGCAATATTTTTTAAGAAAAAAAATAAGAGTGTAATAATGACATTCTATCTATGTTGTCATCCTAAGACCACCACCACTTGTCATTTGCAACACCCCGTTAAATTTGCAACATCCTAAGACTATACCAAAATTCAAGGGTATAATTGATGGTCGAATTTAAACAAGTGTACCAAATAGTTTAACAAATAATAAAGTGTAAGTAGAGTATCGTATCCACATGGATTGTCTTTCCAACTATGCAATTCATGTTACTTATTTCGGAACAATAAAACAATAAATAAAAGATAAATGGGGGTTTTGCAGCAGAGCAAGTGTTTAATAGTTAACCTGTTTTTGATTGCAGAATGTCAGCGCCAGTTAGGATTCTTCAAATCTCCTCTATTTGTTTGTTGGAATAATTTAACAGTAAAGCAATATTCAAGGTTTTTAAGAGTTTTCTATAAAAGTGATGAGTTTGTGGGGGTTTTACTACTTACCAGCTATCAAAGGTTTGGGTTCATTTCCCTGTAGCTGTGAGTTGCAACCTTACAACAGAGTTTCTACACAGGTACAATGTTTAGGGTTGTCAATCCTATAGGAAGATACACCTCATGTGTGTAAAGTTACATGTAGGTTTTTATTTTTACAGAGGTATTTAAAACACTGACGGATATTAGGGTTCCAAATTCTCAATATCCTAAAGGTTCCATCGTCTATTGAATCTTAAAAGTTCATCAATATATACAAGAAATTTGTCATATAGCAACGAACACTTTTAGTAACCGCAGAAAAAAGCGTTGTTATGGATAAAATATAGCAACTGAAATTTCAAACCGCCGTTGTTATAGGTTAAGAGAGAAAAAGCGTCACATATTTCCACGAAATTTTCACTTGGCTCCAAAGTAACGCGCTTAATTTTTCACCATTTTTAAATTTCTTTTCCACCATTTTCACACAACAAAGACGCAGACAAAAAAAAATGAAAACATGCATCAAAATCCTCAGAATCGCACAACATAACACCATCACAAATCCAATCGTAAACATTCACTTAAAATCCTTAGAATCAAAAACCCAATCGTAAAACCCAATCTCCTTCTTCTTCAAATCGTTAAATGGAGGTAAAGAAAAATCCATATTGAACCCAAATCACTTTTTGAATCAAAACCCAAAATCGATTGCTGCTCCAAACCCTCAAATCTATTGTTGAACCCAAATCTCACAGAATCTACTTCTTCTTCAATCAGTTTTCTCATAATCAATTGCTTCTCAAAACCCCCCAAATTGATTTCCTCTTCCTCTTCTGTCACTCATTATGGTTTAAGACTTCAATTATTTTCAATTTTTTTTTTACAATTCTTCATTGTTAGTTCATTCTTTCGGTAGGTTTGTGTTTTTGCATGTTTTTATGTGTCATTTTTATTGTTTATTTTTGTATTTTTCTATTTTGATAGGTTATATTGTATTCTCATAATCACTTTTGTGTTTCATTTTTATTTTTTATGATCTCCAAAGATTTCTATTAGTTTTTTTTTGTGTGTGGGTGATAGTGTTGTACTTTGGGTCTATTAAGTAGATACAAATAGGGTAATGAATATTACATAATGATATGTACTGTGAGGTTGGATGAGTAGCAACGGTGATGGAAAGTGTTCCGGTGTGACGATGACGGTTTCCGGTACGACGGTGACGAGTGTAACACCCTAAACTCTAAAAGCGATAAATTACGCTAATGATATGACCTTATCCAGAATATAGATGTTACACCTGCAAATAAATCATCAAACATGCATATTTAATACATTTCTCAAAACAAAACTTCGCAGTGGGATACATTAACATGTAATAAAACATCACCAACAGTCATTCATCATAAAGTATTTAAATTCAAGTAGTCATGTCATAAGTCATACTACATCCTCAATTATAATGTCATCTCAACAACTAAGTCAATAATAAAAATAGTCATACGACTCAAACATAACGAAGACGTCCTAATCAGAGCCGACACACTAGACTCCAAAAAAATGATAAACGAGGAAGCTCCACGCATTTCTCAAGCAATTCATCAAGCAGCAACTCATGCACACTGTCTACCCATCCATACAGATAAGGAAGGCGGTCAGCCAAACGACCATTGGGGGTTAGTTCAATATTCATTATAAGCATAATCAAAAGAAAATGAATAATACAATTAATTTCAATTGATTAGGCAATTCACCATCATAAATAACTAACAAGTATACATATATAAATATTCACCACACATTTCTATGTAATCATAGGTTCAACAAATTTCACCAAGTATACAACTCAACAAGTTCACAAATCAACCATACAAACATTCACCAAGCACATAAACAATCATTACACATGTTAACTCATGCAATGCGCCTAGACACGACACCTATATGTGTAACACCCCGTTTTCCCAACATAAAAATTTCGTAAATAAAATCAGAGTATTCGCTTAACGGAATGCTACATTTTCTTTCAATAAAAGCTCCAAATGAATAAATAACTATCTATTCTTCATAAAAAGTAGTCAATAAAAATTAACCTTCAAACTTCGCAGCGGAATTAATTTAAATCAACAAAATTAAACTTTGGCACGCAGGCCTCATCAAAAGTTTCATGATTTCAAAAAAACAATACGTAAGGAAAGAGAAACAAGTAATAAGATCCCCATCCCGTTACGCATCACAGCCCTAGGACACTTTGAGCCGACATCTCTACTAATCTTCGTTACCTGCAAGTTACCCATAGGAAAGGCAACATTTCCAAGCAGAAGGGGTGAGATTCACAAACAACAATAGATATTACAATTCATCAATTAAATTCAACAACAACAATATAATGATAATCAACTGTCAGTTTATAATTAAAACAATTCAACAACATCATCATCAAGCTACAACATCGACGACTCAACCAACAACAACGACAACGACAACAACAACAACAAACACAACAAAGACAACAATGCGACTAATGCAAATGCATGTGGTACCATTTTACGCGCGTTGAATGCTAAGCATTCCAGGGCATAAGCCCTCAACAGTTTGAATGAAATAACATTCCAGGGCATAAGCCCTCAACGATTGAGTGATAAACACTCCAGGGCATAAGCCTTCAACGGTTGAGTGAAAACACTCCAGGGCATAAGCCCTCAACAAAGTATGAGTATGAATGGACTCACTAGTGTATATCTGCATACAACTCGACAACAACAACGACAACTACAATATGCATAATCAACTATGACATAAGACTCCAACTTAATCGACAGGACACAACAAAAGGGTACAACAAGGGCTCACAACAAAATTCAACAATTTAGGCAACCTACAATACTACTCGCCGTGGCGAGTTCAGGAAATTGAGCTACTCGCTATGGCGAGCTCAAGGCGAGCAAATCTGGGTGCTCTCGGCATTTTTGACATTTTTCAGCTAAAATCTTCATTTTTAAGTCCCCAAAACCCAAATTTGATTATGTAAAAAGGTGCCATTCATCCCTAAATATATTAAGGCACTCAAGTGGATATAAAAATTGGCCCAAAAACCTCATTAAGACAATTAACGATTTTTAATTTAAGCAACTCGCCGTGGAGAGTGCATTTGCTCGCTGTGGCGAGCTATGGGGGTTCACTGCTCGCCTGGCGGTCGGTCTGCTCGCTGTGGCGAGCTACACATGCATTGCTCGCCGTGGCGAGTGGCGACTGACAGAACTACGAACTGTACGAACAGACTTCTCCTTTTCAACCCCAAACTCCATTTTCAACACCTAAAAACTCAATTTTGATGAATTGCATTACTTCTATGCATATTAACATCAGAACAGCAATAAACAACAACAATTTCATGAATTAATCAAGTTATTAACATCAATTCATCTTTAACTTAATTCAATTCATCAACCCTAACAATCCTACATTAATCAACGAATCATAAGACCTAAAGTTGAGATTTAGTCTCACCCTTACCTTAGATTATCTTCCTGAATTCAAAGCTGCGTTCTTCTCTCCTCTTGCTTATTCTCTCTTGTTCTAGGTTTTTCTCCCTTTTCTCTGTTTCTCTCTGTTTCTACGTGAAAACTGTTTTCTGACTTTCCCTTCCCTCTAACTCCTATTAATTCTAATTAATTCAACTTATTTCTAATTAACTCCTATTAGAATATTATTCAATTCATTTTAATCCCCAACTTTCTAATAATTATAATTCTCACCTATTTTAATTAAATAATCAAAACAATCATATAATAAAATACATCACACCATAAAATCAACATAAATTATTTAAAATCATATAAACTTATTAAAATCAACTGAAATTAAATAAATAACAACTAGGGCGTTACAACTCTCCCCAACTTAAGAAATTTCGTCCTCGAAATATTACCTCAAGCAAACAACTCAGGATATGACTCTAGCATCTTACTTTCCAGCTCCCACGTTAAGCTTTCACCAGTCACTCCACCCCAGACAACCCTCACCAGAGGTATCTCCTTGCCTCTCAACTTCTTCACCTTACGATCATCAACTCTTAACGGTAAAGTCTCCACCGTAAGGTTGTCTCTAACTTGCATGTCATCCCTTGGTATAACATGCGAAGGATCCGCTACGTACTTCCGCAGCTGCGACACATGGAACACATCATGCAGATTCGAAAGATGTGGTGGCAAACCTATTCGATATGCCACTGGCCCAATCCTCTCCGATATCTGATAAGGACCAATATACTTTGGAGTCAACTTCTTAGACTTCAACGCACGACCTACACCTGTCATAGGCGTGACTCTCAAGAACACGTGATCACCCTCTTGAAATTCAAGTTCCTTTCTAAGCTTGTCATGGTAACTCTTTTGCCGACTCTGCGATGATTTCATCTGCTCTCTTATCAACTTGACTTTCTCTGTAGTCTGCTGAACAATCTCCGGTCCCAACACTATACTTTCTCCCGATTCAAACCAACACAACGGAGTCCTACACCTCCGACCATACAAAGCTTCAAATGGTGCCATACCAATACTCGAATGGTGATTGTTGTTGTACGTGAACTCAATCAACGGTAGATGACTATCCCAAGCTCCACCTTGCTCAAGTACACACACTCTCAGCAAATCTTCTAATGACTGAATCGTCCTCTCCGACTGACCATCTGTTTGAGGATGATAAGATGAACTCAACTTCAACTTTGAACCCAAAGCCTCCTGCAAACTCTTCCAAAACCTTGAAGTAAACCTCGGATCTCTATCCGACACAATACTTGATGGAACACCATGCAACTTCACAATACTATGAATGTAAATCTCTGCCAACTGAGCTACCGGATAATTGATGTTGATCGGAATAAAATGCGCTGACTTTGTCAACCTGTCAACAACTACCCAAATGGCATCATGCCCTCTCGGAGTATTCGGCAAACTCGTTACAAAGTCCATGGATATGCTATCCCACTTCCATTCTGGCACATCTAATGGTGTCAACAACCCTACAGGCTTCTGATGTTCAACTTTAGATTTCTGACAAGTCAAACAAGCATAAACAAATTGCGCGGCATCTCGCTTCAATCCAGACCACCAAAACAATTTCTTTAAATCATGATACATTTTTGTAGCTCCCGGATGAATACTTAAGCTACTCCTGTGACTTTCTTCTAAAATCAACTTTTTCAACTCATCATTATCAGGAATACAAATTCTGCCTCGGAATCTCAACACACCCTGATCATCGACTTGGAAATCAGTATCTTCCGCTTCGTTACTAGCAACCATCAAGTCTACAAACTTAACGTCAGCTTCCTGCGCTTCCTTGATACTGTTCAAGAATTCATTATTGATCTTCAACATACCCAACTGCACGCTCTGAGGTGCCAATTCACAAACTAGGCTCAAGTCTCTAAATTGTTCAAGCAACTCGAACTCTTTCATCATCATAGCAGACATGTGCAACGTCTTTCTGCTCAAGGCATCTGCAACCACATTGGCTTTACCTGGGTGGTAATTCAAACTAAAATCATAGTCCTTCAACAACTCGAGCCATCTCCTCTGCCTCATATTCAACTCCTTTTGATCAAACAAATATTTCAAACTTTTATGATCACTAAACACCTCAAATCTAGAACCATATAAATAATGCCTCCAAATTTTTAACACAAAAACTACAGCAGCCAACTCTAAATCATGTGTAGGATAGTTCTTCTCATGTACCCTCAATTGTCTCGAAGCATAAGCTACCACCTTACCATCTTGCATAAGTACACCACCTAAGCCCAACTTAGACGCATCACAATAAACAACAAAAGGTTCATCTGACTTCGGTAAAATTAAGATTGAAGCAGTCGTCAACCGTTGCTTCAACTCATTGAAACTATTCTCACACTTAATATCCCACACAAAAAGCTTTACCCTTACAGGTCAACTGAGTCAAAGGAAGTGCCAACTTCGAAAATCCTTCGATAAATCTGCGGTAATAGCCTGCTAAACCCAGAAAACTTCTAATCTCTGTAACTGACCTCAGAGTCTCCCATTGCGATACCGCTTCAACTTTTGACGGGTCAACCGCAATACCACTACCAGAAATAATATGGCCAAGAAAACTTACTTCACTTAACCAGAACTCACATTTTGATAACTTGGCATACAACTTCTTATCTTTCAACACTTGCAAAACAATCTTCAAATGCTCTGCATGCTCGTCTTCAGTCTTAGAATAAATCAGAATATCATCGATAAAAACAACAATAAATCTGTCCAAAAAGTCATGGAAAATTCTGTTCATATACTCAATAAATACATCAGGTGCATTAGTAACGCCGAAAGGCATCACTTTATACTCATAGTGACCATATCGCATCCTGAACGCCGTCTTCTGCATATCTTCATCCTTCACCTTGAT
Organism: Medicago arabica; assembly: GCA_946800305.1. NCBI lineage: Eukaryota > Viridiplantae > Streptophyta > Magnoliopsida > Fabales > Fabaceae > Medicago > Medicago arabica. The sequence continues at coordinate 37,761,331 of OX326964.1, forward strand.
CTGATGGTAACCTGATCTCAAATCAATTTTACTAAACACACGTGCACCCACTAGCTGGTCCATCAAGTCATCAATTCTCGGAAGTGGATACCTATTCTTTATCGTCACTTTATTCAGCTGACGGTAATCTATGCACAGCCTCATGCTACCAACCTTCTTCTTAACCAATAATACCGGCGCTCCCCAAGGTGAAACACTCGGTCTTACAAATTTCTTATCAAGTAGGTCCTCCAACTGCTTCTTCAATTCTGCCAACTCAGCTGCTGACATACGGTAAGGAGCCATCGACACAAGCTTCGTACCCGGAACAAGATCGATTGAGAATTCAACTTCCCTTTCTGGCGGCACATCGGGAATCTCATCAGGAAAAACTTCTGGAAACTCATTCACGACTGGTAGGCTATCAATCACCGCTTGATTCTCCACCGACAAACACGCTATCAAGGAAAACATCAGAATTCCGTCGCGCTCTATCTGCTTCAGCTGCTTAGTATTCAAGAAATCAACTTCACTCTCTTCTTCAGCGGAAGAGAAACGTACCGTCTTACTAAAACAATTGATGAGGACATGGTTATACTCTAACCAGTTCATCCCAAGGATTACATCCATACCCGTCAACGGTAAACATACAAGATCAACTTCAAAATCTCTACCAAACACAAACAATGGACATCTTAAACAAACAAGAGAAGTAGTCACTGAACCCTTAGCTGGAGTTTCAACAATCATTTCTCCACCCATATTAGACATAGTAAGCCCCAACTTAGCAGCACAACTAACAGCAATAAAACAATGCGTAGCACCAGTATCAATAATGGCAATTAAAGGAGTACTATCAAAATAACAAGTACCTCTGATAAGTCGATCCTCATTGTCCGTCTGTGTGCCAGACAATGCAAACACCTTCCCTCCAATCTGAGCCTTCTTAGGCTTCTTGCACTGAGAACTAAGATGACCCTCTTCATCACAATTGAAACAGACAATATCACCACGTTTGCATTCAGCTATCGTATGTCCTTTCTTCCCACATCGGAAGCATTTCTTCTCATCGCGGTGGCAAGCATTACTCTTGTGGCCTTTCTCACCACACTTGTAGCAGACAACTTCAGCAGGAGTCTCATTCTTCCTGGGCCTCCTCTCATCATTCACCCGTTGTTTACCCTTATCAGCAGGAGCACTGTAAGGCTTAGGACGGCTCTGCTGACTCTTACTCTTCCTTTCATTAATCACCTTTTAGTGAGCTTTCGTATCCTCTTCGTAAATTCTGCAGCTACTCACCAAATCAGAAAAGTTGCGGATCTTCTGATAACCAATGGCCCGCTTAATCTTAGCACGCAGACCATTCTCGAACTTGATACACTTAGAGAACTCAGCAGCCTCAGGAGTGTAATGCGGGTAAAACTTTGCCAACTCAACAAACTTGGCAGCATACTCTGTTACGAACATGTCACCTTGCTTCAGTTCCAGAAATTCAATTTCCTTCTCGCCTTGGACATCTTCCGGAAAATACCTATTCATAAACTCTCTTCTGAACACAACCCAAGTGATCACAGCTCCTCCGTTCCCTAGCACTGGTTGCACACTCACCCACCAATCATCAGCCTCATCAGCCAGCATATGTGTGCCAAAACGCACTATCTAAACATCAGTGCATTGCATAACTCTGAAGATTCTTTCAATCTCCTTCAACCATGTCTGCGCTCCATCAAGGTCATACCTACCCTTGGAAATTGGTGGATGGTTCCTCAAGAAGGTTTCCAGCATGCGCACACCGTCGTTACCACCAACATTGTTCTGTTGACCCACAGCTTGAGCCATCGCTTGCAAAGCAGCAGCAAGTGCAACATCGTTTCTTCAGCCATTTCGAAAATCTACACTACAACAACAACCGGGACATCAAAGACAGTACAAAATTGTCATACGACTCTACTAGGCTCGACTCGACTCTACTACTTGGCCGGACGGACCGACCTGCTCTGATACCAATTGAAACACCCCGTTTTCCCAACATAAAAATTTCGTAAATAAAATCAGAGTATTCGCTTAACGGAATGCTACATTTTCTTTCAATAAAAGCTCCAAATGAATAAATAACTATTTATTCTTCATAAAAAGTAGTCAATAAAAATTAACCTTCAAACTTCGCAGCGGAATTAATTTAAATCAACAAAATGAAACTTTGGCACGCATGCCTCATCAAAAGTTTCATGATTTCAAAAAAACAATACGTAAGGAAAGAGAAACAAGTAATAAGATCCTCATCCCGTTACGCATCAGAGCCCTAGGACACTTTGAGCCGACATCTCTACTAATCTTCGTTACCTGCAAGTTACCCATAGGAAAGGCAACATTTCCAAGCAGAAGGGGTGAGATTCACCAACAACAATAGATATTACAATTCATCAATTAAATTCAACAACAACAATATAATGATAATCAACTGTCAGTTTATAATTAAAACAATTCAACAACATCATCATCAAGCTACAACATCGACGACTCAACCAACAACAACGACAACGACAACAACAACAACAAACACAACAAAGACAACAATGCGACTAATGCAAATGCATGTGGTACCATTTTACGCGCGTTGAATGCTAAGCATTCCAGGGCATAAGCCCTCAACAGTTTGAATGAAATAACATTCCAGGGCATAAGCCCTCAACGATTGAGTGATAAACACTCCAGGGCATAAGCCTTCAACGGTTGAGTGAAAACACTCCAGGGCATAAGCCCTCAACAAAGTATGAGTATGAATGGACTCACTAGTGTATATCTGCATACAACTCGACAACAGCAATGACAACTACAATATGCATAATCAACTATGACATAAGACTCCAACTTAATCGACAGGACACAACAAAAGGGTACAACAAGGGCTCACAACAAAATTCAACAATTTAGGCAACCTACAGTACTACTCGCCGTGGAGAGCTACTTTACTTGCCGTGGCGAGTTCAGGAAATTGAGCTACTCGCTATGGCGAGTTGGGGGCGAGCTCAAGGCGAGCAAATCTGGGTGCTCTCGGCATTTTTGACATTTTTCAGCTAAAATCTTCATTTTTAAGTCCCCAAAACCCAAATTTGATTTTGTAAAAAGGTGCCATTCATCCCTAAATATATTAAGGCACTCAAGTGGATATAAAAATTGGCCCAAAAACCTCATTAAGACAATTAACGATTTTTAATTTAAGCAACTCGCCGTGGCGAGTGCATTTGCTCGCTGTGGCGAGCTATGGGGGTTCACTGGTCGCTGTGGCGAGCTACACATGCATTGCTCGCCGTGGCGAGTGGCGACTGACAGAACTACGAACTGTACGAACAGACTTCTCCTTTTCAACCCCAAACTCCATTTTCAACACCTAAAAACTCAATTTTGATGAATTGCATTACTTCTATGCATATTAACATCAGAACAACAATAAACAACAACAATTTCATGAATTAATCAAGTTATTAACATCAATTCATCTTTAACCTAATTCAATTCATCAACCCTAACAATCCTACATTAATCAACGAATCATAAGACCTAAAGTTGAGAGTTAGTCTCACCTTTACCTTAGATTATCTTCCTGAATTCAAAGCTGCGTTCTTCTCTCCTCTTGCTTCTTCTCTCTTGTTCTAGGTTTTTCTCCCTTTTATCTGTTTCTCTCTGTTTCTACGTGAAAACTGTTTTCTGACTTTCCCTTCCTTCTAACTCCTATTAATTCTAATTAATTCCACTTATTTCTAATTAACTCCTATTAAAATATTATTCAATTCATTTTAATCCCCAACTTTCTAATAATTATAATTCTCACCTATTTTAATTAAATAATCAAAACAATCATATAATAAAATACATCACACCATAAAATCAACATAAATTATTTAAAATCATATAAACTTATTAAAATCAACTGAAATTAAATAAATAACAACTAGGGCGTTACAATATGCATGTGATACCAAGTCAACACCAAAGTCGTCACTTCAAGATACATCTGTATCATAATCACCTTCATTCTGAATACAAAGTATTCGTCGTCGCCAATATGGATATAAAATCCGATCGTCGCCAATATAGATTTACAATCCGTCACCAACAGTCATGAATGCATGAACATATGACTCAATCAATGTATATGTTCAACAACAAGTCATCAACAATCAACATCAACATTATTCAATACATGCATACACCATCAAAGTCATCACCAATAACATGTAAGAATTTCATCAATATTTTTTAATACATGCATACACTATCAAAGTCGTCGCTAATAGCATGTAAAAATTTCATCAACATTAATAAATCTTCATCTTTAAAATCATCAACATATTCACCATCACATCATTATAATCATCATCAAACATGATTATATTTATCACCAAACATAATCATACTTATCACCAAACATAATCAAATGGTCATCATCAAAAGAAACAGCAAAGAATCATCAACAATAATCAACATTAACAACAATCAACATCATCATCATCATCATTATTTAACACCTCAAGGAAAACAATTAATGTTTCAAATTCACAATTCGCCTAAAAGAAGGACATCAATCCACATTATGATAATCATCGTATCAAACATCCAAATATCATCAAATTATTCACATTATATCATGATAACATGAATTCAAAAGTCTACTACAAGTTATCCAACCATAAAACATCAATTCGACAAAGTTCGACTATATTTGTAAAACTAACATTTTCCGATCATCCATCCGAAATCAAAGTAAACAAGTTTAAATGCCTCAACTTAGTATATACATAAATCACATATAAGTGCAGTTTCATATACATGTATGTTTCATAGGCCAATACCAATTAATTTCAAAGTTTCACAAAGTTCGTGTCATTTTTATCATAATGCAAAACCAATTCATTATCAAAAGAAACTAAGTTTGATCCATCATTCCACAAGTTAAATACTCTTAAACATCCTAATTAAACTCATAGTACTCAAGTTTTGAGGTTTGGAAACAATCCATAAGTTTTAGGTTGACTTAAAAATAGTTATGCTAAATTTTCGTAAAATTTTACCAAGACCTACTTGGAGTATTTTTATCAGAACTCAAAATCTAAAAATCATTTTCATATAACACCAAAACCATTGGAAAGCTAACACATTTATCTAAAACTTTCATGGTTACACTAAAAGCTTATTCAAAACAGAAATGTGTGAAAGAACGTGAAACAAGGAATTATGTCACTGAGTAACTCGCTTCAAGCTAGATTCTAGCTTCAAGCGAGTTTCCTCCAGACAGAACTCGCTCCAAGCTAGCTTCAAGCGAGTTCCTCCTGTTCTTACGGGTTTTACACCATTTTTCATCCAAAATCCCCAAATTTGATCCCCTTAACCCCAAATTCGATCCCAAAGCACTTGATTACAAACATCGAAGGGAGTTCAAGACAACAACATCGGATTACAACACCAATTCATCTCAAAATCATCATCCAGTTCATTTTCAACAAAAACCACCAAAACTCAACAATAACACACCAAACATGAATAAACTCATGTAATCTCTAACACCCATGGCATAATTCTTCATCACTATCATAACACAACCTCATTCAAGAGATAATTCTACAATTCCATCAATAAACAACAACAACAATTTCATTTTCACCCAAATAAGCAAAAATCAATTAAGTGACTTAACAACAGACTTTGATCATGCAAAATCAACAACAACAACAAGTTTAGCATAAATTTATCATACCCGAACTTATCATCAAAAAAGGTACACGAAATTGACACAAAAAAATTCAGAACAAGAATCATTACTCACAAATAAGCACTTATTCAATTAAGTAGAAAAATAGATTATAACTTATTCAGGAAAGAGCCCTATCCCCTTACCTCTTACCTCCAAGAATTAGAATCCTAGCATTAATTTTGCTACAAAGCTCCAATCAGAGCTTTCTCTCTCTAGATCTTCTTCTAACCCTTATTGCCTCTCTTTCTCTTTCTCTTTCTACCTCTTCTCCAAAATGTTTTGCAATAGTGTGCAAGAATGAAAAATGACCTAGTTTCATTTACGACTAAAGGTTATATAGGCTCCTCAATAATGGGATCAACCCTCAAATGTCTTAATGGGTTCAAAGTTCACACTAACTAATTCACAAAGTTTCTACTCACTTAGCGGATAAAAATAACGAATAGTTACCGGCTCTTAATAAATTACCCCAACTCACTAGTAACTTAGTAAAAGAATTATTCCCACTTAAAACATTAAAAAAATAATTCTCTTAGCAAAAGACTAGTGTAATATCCCGCTTACTAGTTTCACGATGTTTTATCTATTAGCTCATCTCGAACACGCTTTAAGGAGAAGGGTGTTTTTGTACTTTTGCTCTTAGAATATATAAGTGAGTTAGAGCTCAAAACCTTCACGTTTCAAGCTATTCCTCTCTCTAAAACTCCTAGAGCAGAAAATTCTCCTCCTTCTCTCTAGGAAATTTTCGAACCCTAACCCTCCTTTCACCATTCAATCTCCTCTAAGTTGTTATCATCTAAGGATCAAGGTTGGGAGTGGAATTCACATGAAATGGCACTAAGAGGAATCTTGTTTAAAGCTTAGAGTCTTTGGTGTGAGCTTATGCACGATTAGAGTTTTGGTTAGGAGGTAGAGATTTCAGAAACAACATCATCTTGAAGGTGAGTTCTCTAGTTAGAACTCCATCCCTTTGGGTTATGTTGAGTTATTTAAAAGAATTATGAAATGATAGTCTTGAGTATGATATGATTTTAGTTCCCCTTTTGCCAAATTCTTGTTGTATTCATGTTTAAATTTCCATGCAAGTTGATTTCTACTGTTATATGAATTGATGGATGTATATTGAACAATGCAGGATCAAAATTGGTGAGTTTGGGGTCAAAAACTCAGATTTTGCATCACAGGCTCGAAGAAAATCGCCATAAGCGAATTATAGCGAAATAATTCGCGTATAGCGAGTTTGCCCAGAAGTGGCTCGCCATAGGCGAAATGGCTATGCCATTTCCCACTTTGAAATGGCGTATTGGCTTGCCTGGGGCTCGTGGTTCGATCCGAGGGCTTTTCTCGCAACGTTTATCAACCGTAAAACCCCCAAACATCATTTAATTAACACAATAACATCGAACGGTTCTTGATTTTGAAAATCATAGCTAATCTAATCATGTGCAATGAGGATGGCTTATGAAAGTTAAATACAAACATGATCGGGTAGCAATAAACCTTAGTACGGGAACCCTGGAACCTCGATTTAGGAAGTCGAGAACTTGTAAGATAGCACACCTCTAGAGCGTAACATGACTATGAAATATGTACGACTTTTAACAAGATTAAGTAGGTGTCGTGTCTCTTGCTATCCACGTCAGGGGATACAAGAGGTTCACACCAGGGGAACGGGACACGCTCCACAAGGTAGGCCTGCACGACACTGAGGGAGTCTGACGAACCTTAGTTAGGAATTCGTCGGTTATACAAGGAAATGGACTTGGGGTTACTCCACCCGATACACTTTGTAAAAAAAATCCAGATAATGTATATTATATTGAATGCTATCATAAGATAAACCTGACAAAATATGACACGATACAGGTTAGTTTTAAGTGAGAATGATCTAGTACCCCGCACGATTGTTTAGGAATGCATGAATCCACAAACATATAATCAACCAATCGGTTGTATTGTAGACACGTGGTAACCGTAGGTTTTCCCCAAGGTTACCTTCAGCCTAGGACTTAGATAGAACTCACTGAGACTTTATGTCTCATCCCATTCCTCATTTGTTCAGGTTCACAGGTTGCTCGAGGCAAAGGTAAGGAGAAGGCTTCGGATTGATCGTGCCATGATGGATCTAGATTTTATGTCTCTTAGTTATTGATATATTATGTTACATGTTAGTGTTGTAATGAACCTTGTCGCATGTGTTCAGTCGACTGACTATGTATGAATAATGTATCATATGACTCCAGATGTTTTATGTATCTGAATCTCGACTTATGTCGTTTCCGTGATGTAATATTAATGTATCCAGTATCAGTTATAACGCACGTGTTATATATTCTAGACACTTATAATATGGGCGTTACAACTAATTTACCCTTGCTCACCAAATGACCAAAATACCCCTGAGGCTAAAATGACTAAAATAATTAAAATAATTATAGCAAAAATCTGGCTGTTACAACTCTCCTCCCTAAAAAGAATTTTCACCATAAAAAATTACCGGAAGAAAACAACTCCGGATACGAAACCCTCATCTTACTCTCCGATTCCCAGGTAGCACTCTCACCAGTTGGTCCAACCCAAATGACCTTCCCCAAAGAGATCTCCCTGCCTCTCAAACGCTTCACTTCTTAATCTTCAATCCTAACTGGCCAAGTCTCAATAGTCAAATTATCCCTTACTTCCAAATCATCCATTTGAATCACATGAGACACATCATACACATACTTCCTCAGCTAAGACACATGAAACACATCACGGAGATTTGACAATGACGGCGGTAATGCAATCCGATACGCTACAACTCCAACCTGAAACTCAATATCCTTTCTCCACTTATCTTGATAAAAATCTTATGTGATTATTCAACTGAATAATACATCTATTAGTATTCCTAACTCACTATTAACTCAATCCACTTTTACATAAATAATCATCAACATATTCTCTGGTTAACAAATTAGATTACCTACACACTTAATCACATAGTCTGTATATAAATTACTCTTTTGCTTTATTATCATCAAAACATCAATGAGTAAGACATTGTATCTGAACAAACTTGTATATAATAATTTGTTTCAATTTTCTTGTTGAATTCACAACAAATGGCACTGTCTCTAAGAATGGAACAAATATTTCAAATGATCACCATGGATACTAAATTATATATTGATAAATTTTCGGAGACAACAATTTATAGTTGTTTAAAGTGAAGGTGGAAGCAGTTTTGATTGAACTAAAATGTGTAGTCTCAAGGGAGAAGACACTTGCGAAGATGTGGATAAATTTATTCATTTACGATGGTTGAGTCAAAATCAATTGTAGAGAAATTGACAAAATTACCAAAATCATTGATGATTTAGAAAATATTGAAGTGACACTTGATGACGAAGATAAGGCTTTACTCTTAATCAGTTCGTTATGTAGATCTTTTGAGCATTTCAAAAATACATTTGAATATCATATCGTAGGGAGTTATTTCCATACATTTGTCTTAGAAACACCATTTGTATAATTTTCCATTAGTTTCAAATGTTAGATACCATGAAAGGCTTACAATAGGTAAGTCGTTTTCAACGGTTTAAGATTTACGAAGAAAGTTAGCGACACTCACTTTTGAACATTCTCTATAACATTCACTCTTTTATTCGACGAAGTCAATGTATGTCCCACCATTTTATGTGGGTTCTATTTCCAAAGTGTAGATCTACAATGATTTAAACCAGTAAGAGAGTGAGTATTAAAAAATCAGAAGAGTCAAGCAATTTTATCAATAAATGTATTGAGGCATATCATGTCTCATGTAAAAACATAGAGTCTCATCTCAATGCAATCCTAAATCATCCAAAAAGAGAAGAGAACTCTATGGAAAAGTGGTTGAACAACATGATAAAGAGTTAGAGACTAAACAATGTCTTGATGAAAGAGTGGAAGAAAAAAATATTGTAGTCTTAGATGTAGGAGTAGAAGTAGATGTAGATTTAGAATTAGTTAGTGTTGTTGAAACACTCAATGGAGGAGGATAAAACAATTCATGTAGTTATTAAGACTAACCCCTTGGTGTTTCAAGAAAAATATCCTCCTCAACCTGAATTGATTAAACATTATGATAGGGAGAAATCATGTTCCAATGGTGCTCTTTTGGGGCATCGGAACAATTGCTATCATATCTAAAGTATATGAGATTTCTACCTAAAGGAAAGAAGAGGAAGGAAGACGAATTTTTCTTGTCTTATTATCCACCTTAACGAGTGGTAGTGTTCTGATCATAAGGTACAAATTTTCTCCCATAGATAAGGTGTGGCAGACACCGTTGCCCTTTTTGCACATATTAACCAACCACTACTTACCCACACCCCCAAAATTCCACCATTCAACCATCCATTTATTCCACCACTAACCTTTACCCCTCAACCACGTCACTTCTCTGACCTCTACGACCTTAAAAAACTGTACCACCCATCACTATCCACCAACAACCACCCAAAACCTCCATTTCACATTCCTTCGCAAATTTCCACCTTTCCTTTACAAGCCATATTTTCACTTCACAGTCATTTTAACCAACCCATCCAAACCTTTTTTCACTTCCACACCCAAACCCTTAACCCACAACCCATAAGCGTACAAAAATGGTGTTGATGTTAGAGCATCAACATAATATTTACCAACATATCACTTTATCACCAAGTAAGAATTTGAGGAGGACAAGAATGAATAAAAGGGATTCTGGAAGTAAATGAAGAAAATGGGGAAATATCATTGAAGAAATGGGTTTTGAAGTGGGATTTCCAAGGTTTATTTTCTATAGTCCTGAATTAATTTTTGGAGGCATAATCATATATGCAGAAAGCTATGGCTCTTAGCCTGAAGAAATGGAGTATGATGCATTCAAGAAGGATAATGAAGAATTGTGGGGTAACATTGAAGCATTTAGTTTATGACTTGGAAATCTACTATAAGGAAAACTTTCCTGTGTTTTCAAAACATACACTCTGTAACTTGTTGGTCATATAACAACTCCAACACTTAAGCCTTCTCTGATACGATTCAAACTCTTGCCTTTGCCTATTTGAATCGAATCACACTTCATATGGAAATTTTCTGATATGATTCAGTGTTCTTGGTATTCGTATCAATCTTCATGCTATTCAAGTCCTCTCATTTTACACTATTTGAATTGTATCATTCATTTTATGATTTGACTCAAGCTCGCTGTTTTGTTGCTAAATTAACTATTTTCACTCACACCTATATATACTCCTACTCTCATACTTTTCCATTCATTGAATCAATTGACAAATAGACTTTGAAATCGCCAAACTTTCTCTCTTTACATCTTCTTCAAATTAAACACTTTTTTTAAGAACTTTTGTAGACTTTGAGGTCTAGATTGTTAGGGGTACTATAGAACTTGTAAGATTGGTTTATGTCAAGGGTCTTGATGGTGGATCAACGACCTAAAGGAAAAGAAGGTTGTGGGAGTTGTTTCTCATCAATTCAAGGTACAAGGGGATCAAAGCGGAGGCATAACAAAGATGAATTTTCAGAGTAGAAGTTTAAGGGATTGCATGCAAGTTTGAGATTCGAAGACCTCGTTGTTGTCCAATTTCAAGAGGTCTTGAGGATTGGATGTTGTCTGATTGCTTACAATAGAAGATAGGGTACATCCTCTGATTGCTTACATTTGTAAACATTTTCATCATAGTAGAAGCTTGATGATGATTCGCGATTGTGATTGTGATGTTGTGACATTGGTTTTTTGAGATACATGTTTTGGTGAATTTCGGCCCCCCTTGACTGTGTGTAGGTGTTGGTTTTATAGTGTTGGATTTGGATTTAGGGTTTGTTAGAAGAAGCAGAAAGATTGGCTTGGATTCAGAAGAAAGAAGGTGTGTTCGTTCCTGTAAATTTGGTTTGCAGATGACACTTATGAGCTGGATTGGAATTGAGAAAGAAAAATCGTGTTTGACAGCTTGTGTTTATTAGACAAAATAAAATAAGAAAACATAAAATAAAAAAGAAAACAAGATAAAAACTAGTCAGAATTTAAAAATTAAATAAAATTGAAATTAAAATTAACTGATTTAAAAAGAATAAAAAGAAAGGATTGAAAATTCAATGGCCCAAAAGATTTGACAACGGTTACAACATAATGACATGTAATATTACGTTATTTTCAACATAGTTTTCAATCATTTTATTAGTTATTTGAGTAAATAGAGAGGAGTTGTAGAGAAGTTGCTCATAGTTTGAGGCACATTTTGTAATGTTTTCAAATTGAGTCATGCAATTTTGTTTCTTCCCTAAACCACACATTTTCATAGGTGTTTTGAGTCTTTTATTGAAAAATCATGTAACTCGACAAAGAAAAGGCACCTCATGAATGTTTTAGAAGAGGAATAAAGATTATCAATGTTCAAGAAGACTTTTATGACATTACAAGTTGGGGAAATTTTGTCCCAAAGTTCCAAATCTAAATCGGAGAAGGAAAACACTCGAAAGAACGAAGAAAAAGACGAAATTAGAACCAGAGGCCGAGGAACCCTACCTCACGCGTGCCTTACGTGCTCCATGAATGGGGGAGAGAGATCATTTTTCTCTTTATCAGCTGCCACATGACTTGCACCCAGCCCCACGCGTTGTGCGTGTGTTGTTATGGGAAAATATAGCTTTTGATGTATTTTCCATGTACAGTTTAGGGAAAAAGCTCAGTTTTCCAACCCAAACACAACATGTAATATGCCTGTAAATAAATTTTCTTCCTTTCATAAATATTCATTCATAACTTGACGATTGAAGAGAAAGGCAAACTCTAGGAGCACTAAAGAGGAGTCTCTCATCAACCTTTGTTCTTAGAGTATGTTTTATATATTTTGTATTATATCCTTTGTTACCATGTGTAACTAAGCACCTTTTGATTAGGGTTTGAAGATGAACCACTATTGATATGTTGAAATTTATTAATGAATGTTTTTTATTCAGTTATTATTTGAGATCTATTTAATTTTTAGATGTATCGCACAACATAATACTTTAATTCCTTAAAGAATGTAACATACCTAGTTAGTGTGACTATCTTAGATTAGGTGCAGATAGGGATTTAACTTACATCAAAATAGTTACATATGAATTTTATTCTTCTTTTTCAAATTAATTAGGGTTGTTCTTATCTCTTTAATCAATTAGGATTGATTAGGGTATTTGGTGAAATTCAGAAACTTGTAAGTAAAAGTGGGTCATTTAAACGACAATTTAGGAATTTCAACTATGATACGTTTCAATTACCTGTGAGATTGTAAGTCCATACCTTAATAAATAGCTGACCGTGCACGAAAATCTAGAGGATTGACAATCTTGTACCCTGTATTGCACGTATGACCTTTAGGATGATTGAGGAGCAACATAACATCTCGAAGTACGTTATATCCCACTGAACTAACCACTTAAATAAGAAAACTCATTTCCTAATTGGTAATTGTATTTGCATTAATCCCAACAAAGAGATAGAGAAGATTCGAAGAATCTGAATCACCGCTAAATCTCTGAATCAAACCCCTTTCATTATTTGCAATCTATCCAAATGCTTTTTGTAATCAAAAATATGTTGGAACAAAATGTGTTTAACATTACCACCTTAAGTTTTGATGATAACAAGGTATTAAAATGTCAATTGGAATTTCTAATATTTGTTCAAGTGTGCAGGACCATAGTCAAAAATTATCAGGCAAGTATTGGTTCTGAAAGAACAAAAGAGAGCAAAGGAATCTACAAAGGAAGCTTATGTTGCAAGACAGAGTCTGAAGACAAAGAACGTATGAAGACCATCAGAAGTTGACTACTAGAAGCTGACGTCATCAGAGAGTCTGAAGGGCCTCAGAAGCTTAAGTTCATCAGAGTCTGAAGACTAGAAGCTGAAGTTAGCTTAAAGTTGTTATTCTGAATTCATATCATTGCAGAAGGAATGGAAGCTTGGAGCAACGACTATTTCAAAGGAATCAGAAGCCATTGGATGCTTATCCACTGAAGAGTGCATAAAAAGGACATAATATAATTGTACAACCACTACTCCACTCCTCATGTCTGCAGTAGTACAAGATAACAGTTGTGTCTATGCTGGTTCCCTCATAGGACAATAACCATATCAAGCAACAAATCATTTATGATTATCAAGCTCCAACAACGACTCTTTTGATGTGCTAGCAATCTACAGCGTCTCTTTCACACTTCTATATAAAGGAGTGAAGACTTGAAGATTGTAAGAGACTCACAACAATTTTACAAGTGCCAAAACTCTGCTGAAATTGTTTTCACATCAAAGTTCGCTTAGAATTTCTTAACAACTTTCATATCTTAGAAATTCTAGAGTCTTAATAGTCTGTATCTGATCTGTATTTGTGAACACCACTGATTGTATATCAAGTGTTCAAACCTCAAACAATTTTCTGTGTAATTCTGTTTGATTAGAAGTTTCTTTCTTTTGTGCTTGAGCATAGGAAGTCTCTCGCGTGTGTGCTTGAGCATATGAAACCTCTTGCTTTTATTCTTGAGTAGTTTGAAATATATTGCTTTTGTGCTTGAGCAATTGTAATCAGATATTGATTTTAGTAAACTCTCCTTGGAAGTGCAAGGGGGACATGACTATTTTTGTTTTGTGGAAGGAACCTGTATAATTTCTTTGTATCTTTCTATTCTCTCTCACTCTTTACATTCTCCGCTGCATAAGACTCTGAACTCAATCAGACTTTGAACATTGGACTTAGTTTGAAAAGGAAGTATTATTAGGTTTATATAATTGCCTTGTCGAAACGACAATCCATATGGAGACAATTTTACCGACTACTTTATTACTTGAAAAATGTTTGGTGCACTAATTTAGTCATCACAACACTTGTTCTAATGGTGTTTGAAAATTTCATTCTCTTTGAAGTATTTCTTATTTGTTTCATTAGGTTTTGGTTTATGTTCCCCAATATTGTTTTCTTTTTATTATATATATATATATATATATATATATATATATATATATATATTATATGAACTTGTTGCTGTTTTTGCAGGGAGTTGATGGATCTTGAATTGTTTTTGTGCTGGCAAACAATTCATACGCCATCTTAAGATTCACCATTCACATTCGATTTGGACTTTGCAACTCAAAAGGGTCATTTAACTTGTTGCTATTGTTGCAGGGAGTTGATGGTACATGAACTGCCTCTGCGTTAACTGAAGGTTCAATCACCGCATCAAAGACCTTTAATTAATTTTTGGATTTTTTAGAGGATGATACACTTCTGTGTTGTTTTAATTTTTGTATCACCCGTTTGGGGCCGACTTACACTTTTATGTGGTTTTACTGGGTTAGGTTTATGTCCCCTCAGTTTTATGTAATTTTTCTCTTTTTTTAATAATATTTATGAGCATTTGAAAAAATATTAGAGTATGTTTGATATCATTTTGCTCTTGCTTTATAAAAAAAATTATATGAGTATGTTATTAACGATCGTTAAAGGTCGGAGTTTCCAACCTATTTGAGATATCATTCCTTTTTATTATTGCTTCAACATGATATGAGTTTTCTAAAAAAGCTTTATGCGTTATTTATTGAACTAATATTTTTCATCATTCATTACCATTGTTTATTTTTTATTAGATTTTCCCCTATCTATTCTGATAGGCTAAAATATAAATAAAAAATGTAATGATATTTAATAAAAAAATAATGAACTTTGGTGATCATCAACATTTTTTAAGTGAGACCTTTACTAAAGCTAAGCAATCAATTGAGTTAGATAAAGGGTACACACAACATATTCATCATAGGCATTTAACATTAATTATAATTTTATAAATAGCTTCTTGCATCTCCTAAGTTATAAAAAAACTATTTATTGAAGTTAACAAAGCATGGAGTTTTTACTTATAAAGTGATAAAAAGAATGTATGTGTATTACATGATTTTATTTGTAAGTCAAAATTTTTGTACTTTTAAAATTTACTTCAAATTTGGATTTATATTTCTTTGGCCTTTCAATATTTACTATAAGCTTAAATGTGTAATGTTATAATTTTCTAGTATATTACCTTAGTTTGCTGAATAGAATATATCACAAACAACGTCACTCCATAATTATAATAAGCTAATTTCAAAAATAAATGCAATATTTTTTAAGTTAAAATCAGAGGGCAAAATAATACATTGCAAAAATGACATTTTACCTATATTACCATCTCAAGACGAGTCTACCACTTATCATTTGCAACACCCTAATAAATTCATAGAACTCGGAAGATTATACCAAAATTCCAGGGTATAATCATGATAAAGGAAAGAAGAATACGCTGAATAATAATACAATTACAAATATCAAACTCATGATTAAGAAATAATTTGAAATGGAAATTAGGAAGAAGTGTATTAATTTATGACTGCATTTTGAAGCATTGGTGAGGGGTAAGGAAAGAAGAGTACGGTGAATAATAGTACAATTACAAATACCAAACTCATGATTAAGAAATAATTTGAAATGGAAATTAAGAAGAAGTCTATTAATTTATTGCTGCATTTTGAAGCATTGGTGAGGGGAATTCATAAATAATAACTAAAAATCGGGATGTTACACGTGGGTAGTACTAATGAAGATTTTTTTTTTTCAAGTGTTTTATATGCATATTAGTTTTAATATAATATTTTTGTTAACATATCTTAGCCGAATCTTATTCTAAATTTTAAAATTTTTGCATATCTATATTGTATCGAACCCTCATCCATACTATATACCTAAGGTTCAATACTCATACAATATACACGTTTAATGTGTTAATTTTGATATCAAATGTTATAAAAAAATCTTGCCATGGTACTTTTTTTTCTTCTTTCTTTCTTCGTGCCATGGTACTTTTAATTTATAAATAAATGTGTTATCAAGAATTTAGTGAATCAAAAACCATTCCTAATGCAAATCAAGAAAGTTCATTTGTCTAACCTTGAAACCATCTAGACTACATAGAACGTAAATGATTTTTAAAATTTCAAACATGTTGTTCAAAAAGACATTTGTCTGCTTGAACAACTATTGAGGAACACAAATGAGAAAGACACCGAGGTGGTTATTGTAACTCCGACTAAAGACAAAATTGTAAATTTTACTCTTTATTTTTCCCAGACTTCAAAGAAAGGATTGAAGATTCAGTGGCCCAAAATATCTGACAGTGGTTACTGGATATAACATGATGACATGTCTTCTTACGTTATTTTGAGCATAGTTATCAATCATTGTATTAGTCATTTGAGTCAATAAAGAAGAGTTGTAGAGAGGTTGTTCATGGTTTAAGACACATTTTGTAATGTTTTCAAATTGAGTTATGTAATTTTGTTTCTTCCCTAAATCACACATTTTTCATAGGTGTTTTGAGTCATTTATTAAAAAAAATCATGTAACTCAGAAAAGCAAGGCACCTCATGAATGTTTTTGGAAGACATATGGAATAAAGATTATCAATGTTCGAGAAGACTTTGAAGACATTACAAGTTGGGGGAATCCTGACCCAAAGTCCAAAGACCAAATCAGAAAAGGAAAACACTCGAAGGAACAAAGAAAAAGACGAAATTAGCACCAATAGTTAAGGCCACCTGCCACCTGCATGCCTCACACGCCTAGATATGTGGGACATAGAGCATTTGACTCTCTATCAGCTGCCACGCGCCTTGCACCCAGCCCCACATGCAGCGTGTGTTTTGTTCTGTGTGTATTTTCTCTGTGAGTTTCGGGGAAAAAACCCAGTTTTACAACTCCTTTCATTCACAAATATTCATTCAAAACTTGACAGTTCAAGAGGAAGGCAAGCGCTCGGAGCATTAAGGAGGAGTCTCTCCTAAACTTTTGTTTTGAGAGTATGTTTTATTTCTTTTGTATAATGTATTTTGTTACCATGTGTAACTAAACACCTTTTGACTAGGATTCGAAGATGAACCTTTATTGATATGTCGAAATTTATTAATGAATATCTTTTATTCAGTTATGATTTGAGATCTATAATTTTCATATGTATCGCACAACATAATGCTTTTATGCCTTAAGGAGTGTGACATGCATTGTCAGTGTGACTGATCTTAGATTAGGTGCATATTAGGATCTGACTTATTGTTAATTATGAATTTTATTCTTCTTTCTCAAATTAATTTGGGTTATTCTAATTTCTTTAATCAATTAGGATTGATTTGGGTATGTGGTGAAATTCTAAGATTCGTAAAAGAGGTTCATTTAGACGACAATTTAGGAATTTCAACTCTTCGACGTTTCAATTACCTTTGAGAGTGTAAGTCCCTACCTTAATAAATATCTGATCATGTACGAAACTCTAGAGGATTGAAAACCATGTACCCTGTATTGCACGTATTACCTTAAGGTTGATTGAGGAGTAACATGACATCACGAGGGACGTTATATCCCACCGAACTAACCACTTAAATAAGAAAACTCATTTCATAACCGGTAATTGTAGTTGCATTAATCCAAACAAAGAGATAGAAGGGACTCGAAGAATCATAATCATCTCTAAAACTATGAATCAAACCCATTTCATTTTTTTGTTGCAATCTACCCAATTGCTCTGTGTAGTGAAAACAAACGTGCAAACTCCCCCAATTTAATGTTGTTATTAGGTTTATATAATTGCCTCGTCGAAAAGCCAATCCTTGTGAAGACGATTTTACTTACTACTTTATTACTTGAAAAATGTTTAGTGCATATATAAATTTAGTCATCGCATAACTTGTTCTAATGGTGTTTAAAAATTTCATTCGTTTTGAATTGTTTCTTATTTGTTATGTTACATTGTGATTTGGTTTATGTTCTCCAATATTGTTTTCCTTATATATATATATATATATATATATATATATATATACTTATTTATTTATTTATTATACATGGATATGTTATTAACGGTGGTTAAAGGTCGGAGGTTCCAACCTATTTGAGATCTCCTTCCTCTTTATTATTGCATCAACATGCTTTGAGTTTCTCCAAAAAAAACTTTATGCATTTTTTATTGAACTGATTTTTTCATCATTCATTACCGTTGTTTATATTTTGAGATTTTTCCCCTATCTATTATGAAAGGCTAAAATATAATATATATATATATATATATATATATATATATATATATATATATATAAAGATGTTTAATAAACAAAAAATCATCAAAGAGAAAAACTATTTAATTGAAGATTTTTATAAATAGTTTCTTGCAATCACTTGAAGTTGCAAAATATCATGATGCTAAAATATAATGATGTTTAAAAAAATATACATCATCAAGATTTTTAAGTGAGACCTTTTACTATGGCTAAGAAATCAATTGAGTTAGCTTAAGGGTACACACAACATATTCATTAGAGACATTTAACATTGATTTTAATTTTATAAATAGCTTCTTGCAATTCCTAAGTGATAAAAACAATTTAATTGAAGTTAACAAAGCATGAAAGTTTTACTTATAAAAGTGATAAAAAGATGTATGTTTATTACATTTAAAGGAGGAAAAACATGACTCAAATTCTCATGTTTGTTTATGCTTTGATCATCTTGATTTCCCTTTTTCTTGTTGTAACTAGTAGAAGTAAGTTATTTTCACACAATTTTTAATTTTCTAATTTATCTTATAAACAATATTTTATAAGATATATGTAACATTTTTTTTTGGTTATTTGACTATGCAGGCACTAGATCTGACTGTTTCTATGATCGCGAGTGTCCATTAGTGTTAGATCATATATCTAAATGTAAAGATGGCGCTTGTGAGTACATACGCATAACCGGTACCTAAGCGTAATGATGGTTTTTATGTGTATGTACTGTATTAATTAAGTTTCAAATAATTATGTTACCTCTAAATGTATGATTTTATTTGTTCGTCATAATATTTGTACTTTTAAAATTTTACTTTAAATTTGGATTTATATTTCTTTGACCTTTAATTTTTTTTACTATAAGCTTAAATGTATAATGTTATAATATGCAAGTATCTTCCCTTCGTTTACTCATATATCACAAACAACATTACTGCATAATAATAATAATAATAAGCTAGTTTCATAAATAAATGCAATATTTTTTAAGAAAAAAATAAGAGTGTAATAATGACATTCTATCTATGTTGTCATCCTAAGACCACCACCACTTGTCATTTGCAACACCCCGCTAAATTTGCAACATCCTAAGACTATACCAAAATTCAAGGGTATAATTGATGGTCGAATTTAGACAAGTGTACCAAATCGTTTAACAAATAATAAAGTGTAAGTAGAGTATCTTATCCACATGGATTGTCTTTCCAACTATGCAATTCATGTTACTTATTTCGGAACAATAAAACAATAAATAAAAGATAAATGGGGGTTTTGCAATTTAGTATGTTTGCAGCAGAGCAAGTGTTTAATAGTTAACCTGTTTTTGATTGCAGAATGTCAGCGCCAGTTAGGATTCTTCAAATCTCCTCTATTTGTTTGTTAGAATAATTTAACAGTAAAGCAATATTCAAGGTTTTTAAGAGTTTTCTATAAAAGTGACGAGTTTGTGGGGATTTTACTACTTACCAGCTATCAAAGGTTTGGGTTCATTTCCCTGCAGCTGTGAGTTGCAACCTTACAACAGAGTTTCTACACAGGTACAATGTTTAGGGCTGTCAATCCTATAGGAAGATACACCTCCTGTGTGTAAAGTTACATGTAGGTTCTTATTTTTACAGAGGTATTTGAAACACTGACGGATATTAGGGTTCCAAATTCTCAATATCCTAAAGGTTCCATCGTCTATTGAATCTTAAAAGTTCATCAATATATACAAGAAATTTGTCATATAGCAACGAACACTTTTAGTAACCGCAGAAAGAAGCGTTGTTATAGATAAAATATAGCAACTGAAATTTCAAACCGCCGTTGTTATAGGTTAAGAGAGAAAAAGCGTCCCATATTTCCACGAAATTTTCACTTGGCTCCAAAGTAACGCGCTTAATTTTTCACCATTTTTAAATTTCTTTTCCACCATTTTCACACAACAAAGACTCAGACAAAAAAAAATGAAAACATGCATCAAAATCTTCATAATCGCACAACATAACACCATCACAAACCCAATCGTAAACATTCACTCAAAATCCTTAGAATCAAAAACCCAATCGTAAAACCCAATCTCCTTCTTCTTCAAATCGTTAAATGGAGGTAAAGAAAAATCCAAATTGAACCCAAATCACTTTTTGAATCAAAACCCAAAATCGATTGCTGCTCCAAACCCTCAAATCCATTGTTGAACCCAAATCTCACAGAATCTACTTCTTCTTCAATCAGTTTTCTCATAATCAATTGCTTCTCAAAACCCCCCAAATTGATTTCCTCTTCCTCTTCTGTCACTCATTATGGTTTAAGACTTCAGTTATTTTCATTTTTTTTTTTTACAATTCTTCATTGTTAGTTCATTCTTTCGGTAGGTTTGTGTTTTTGCATGTTTTTATGTGTCATTTTTATTGTTTATTTTTGTATTTTTCTATTTTGATAGGTTATATTTTATTCTCATAATCACTTTTGTGTTTCATTTTTATTTTTTATGATCTCCAAAGATTTCTATTAGTTTTTTTGTGTGTGTGGGTGATAGTGTTGTACTTTGGGTCTATTAAGTAGATACAAATAGGGTAATGAATATTACATAATGATATGTACTGTGAGGTTGGATGAGTAGCAACGGTGGTGGAAAGTGTTCTGGTGTGACGATGACGGTTTCCGATACGACGGTGACGAGTGTAACACCCTAAACTCTAAAAGCGATAAATTACGCTAATGACACGACCTTATCCAGAATATAGATGTTACACCTGCAAATAAATCATCAAACATGCATATTTAATACATTTCTCAAAACAAAACTTCGCAGCGGGATACATTAACATGTAATAAAACATCACCAACAGTCATTCATCATAAAGTATTTAAATTCAAGTAGCCATGTCATAAGTCATACTACATCCTCAATTATAATGTCATCTCAACAGATAAGGAAGCTCCATGCATTCCTCAAGCAGCAACTTATGCACACTGTCTACCCATCCATATAGATAAGGAAGGCGGTCAGCCAAACGACCATTAGGGGTTAGTTCAATATTCATAATAAGCATAATCAAAAGAAAATGAATAATACAATTAATTTCAATTGATTAGGCAATTCACCATCATAAATAACTAACAAGTATACATATATAAATACTCACCACACATTTCTATGTAAGCATAGGTTCAACAAATTTCACCAAGTATACAACTCAACAAGTTCACAAATCAACCATGCAAACATTCACCAAGTATACAATTCAACAAGTTCACAAATCAACCATACAAACATTCACCAAGCACATAAACAATCATTACACATGTCAACTCATGCAATGCGCCTAGACACGACACCTATATGCATGTGATACCAAGTTAACACCAAAGTCGTCACTTCAAGATACATCTGTATCATAATCACCTTCATTCTGAATACAAAGTATTCGTCGTCGCCAATATGGATATAAAATCCGATCGTCGCCAATATAGATTTACAATCCGTCACCAACAGTCATGAATGCATGAACATATGACTCAATCAATGTATATGTTCAACAACAAGTCATCAACAATCAACATCAACATTATTCAATACATGCATACACCATCAAAGTCATCGCCAATAGCATGTAAGAATTTCATCAATATTTTTCGATACATGCATACACTATCAAAGTCGTCGCTAATAGCATGTAAAAATTTCATCAACATTAATAAATCTTCATCTTTAAAATCATCAACATATTCACCATCACATCATTATAATCATCATCAAACATGATTATATTTATCACCAAACATAATCATACTTATCACCAAACATAATCAAATGGTCATCATCAAAAGAAACACCAAAGAATCATCAACAACAATCAACATTAACAACAATCAACATCATCATCATCATCATTATTTAACACCTCAAGGAAAACAATTAATGTTTCAAATTCACAATTCGCCTAAAAGAAGGACATCAATCCACATTATGATAATCATCGCATCATACATCCAAATATCATCAAATTATTCACATTATATCATGATAACATGAATTCAAAAGTCTACTACAAGTTATCCAACCATAAAACATCAATTCGACAAAGTTCGACTATATTTGTAAAACTAACATTTTCCGATCATCCATCCGAAATCAAAGTAAACTAGTTTAAATGCCTCAACTTAGTATATACATAAATCACATAAAAGTGCAGTTTCATATACATGTATGTTTCATAGGCCAATACCAATTAGTTTCAAAGTTTCACAAAGTTCGTCTCATTTTTATCATAATGCAAAACCAATTCATTATCAAAAGAAACTAAGTTTGATCCATCATTCCACAAGTTAAATACTCTTAAACATCCTAATTAAACTCATAGTACTCAAGTTTTGAGGTTTGGAAACAGCCCATAAGTTTTAGGTTGACTTAAAAATAGTTATGCTAAATTTTCGTAAAATTTTACCAAGACCTACTTGGAGTATTTTTATCAGAACTCAAAATCTAAAAATCATTTTCATATAACACCAAAACCATTGGAAAGCTAACACATTTATCTAAAACTTTCATGGTTACACTAAAAGCTTATTCAAAAAAAAAATGTGTGAAAGAACGTGAAACAAGGAATTATGTCACTGAGTAACTCGCTTCAAGCTAGATTCTAGCTTCCAGCGAGTTTCCTCCAGACAGAACTCGCTCCAAGCTAGCTTCAAGCGAGTTCCTCCTGTTCTTACGGGTTTTACACCATTTTTCATCCAAAATCCCCAATTTTGATCCCCTTAACCCCAAATTCGATCCCAAAGCACTTGATTACAAACATCGAAGGGAGTTCAAGACAACAACATCGGATTACAACACCAATTCATCTCAAAATCATCATCCAGTTCATTTTCAACAAAAACCACCAAAACTCAACAATAACATACCAAACATGAATAAACTCATGTAATCTCTAACACCCATGCCATAATTCTTCATCACTATCATAACACAACCTCATTCAAGGGATAATTCTACAATTCCATCAACAAACAACAACAACAATTTCATTTTCACCCAAATAAGCAAAAATCAATTAAGTGACTTAACAATAGACTTTGATCATGCAAAATCAACAACAACAACAAGTTTAGCATAAATTTATCATACCCGAACTTATCATCAAAAAAGGGACACGAAATTGACACAAAAAATTCAGAACAAGAATCATTACTCACAAATAAGCACTTATTCAATTAAGTAGAAAAATAGATTATAACTTATTCAGGAAAGAGCCCTATCCCCTTACCTCTTACCTCCAAGAATTAGAATCCTAGCCTCAATTTTGCTACAAAGCTCCAATCAGAGCTTTCTCTCTCTAGATCTTCTTCTAACCCTTATTGCCTCTCTTTCTCTTTCTCTTTCTACCTCTTCTCCAAAATGTTTTGCAATAGTGTGCATGAATGAAAAATGACCTAGTTTCATTTAAGACTAAAGGTTATATAGGCTCCTCAATAATGGGCTCAACCCTCAAATGTCTTAATGGGTTCAAAGTTCACACTAACTAATTCACAAAGTTTCTACTCACTTAACGGATAAAAATAACGAATAGTTACCGGCTCATAATAAATTACCCCAACTCACTAGTAACTTAGTAAAAGAATTATTCCCACTTAAAACATTAAAAAAATAATTCTCTTAGCAAAAGACTAGTGTAATATCCCGCTTACTAGTTTCACGATGTTTTATCTATTAGCTCATCTCGAACACGTTTTAAGGAGAAGGGTGTTTTTGTACTTTCGCTCTTAGAATATATAAGTGAGTTAGAGCTCAAAACCTTCAAGTTTCAAGCTATTACTCTCTCTAAAACTCTTAGAGCAGAAAATTCTCCTCCTTCTCTCTAGGAAATTTTCGAACCCTAACCCTCCTTTCACCATTCAATCTCCTCTAAGTTGTTATCATCTAAGGATCAAGGTTGGGAGTGGAATTCACATGAAATGGCACTAAGAGGAATCTTGTTTAAAGCTTAGAGTCTTTGGTGTGAGCTTATGCACGATTAGAGTTTTGGTTAGGAGGTAGAGATTTCAGAAACAACATCATCTTGAAGGTGAGTTCTCTAGTTAGAACTCCATCCCTTTGGGTTATGTTGAGTTGTTTAAAAGAATTATGAAATGATAGTCTTGAGTATGATATGATTTTAGTTCCCCTTTTGCAAAATTCTTGTTGTATTCATGTTTAAATTTCCATGCAAGTTGATTTCTACTGTTATATGAATTAATGGATGTATATTGAACAATGCAGGATCAAAATTGGTGAGTTTGGGGTCAAAAACTCAGATTTTGCATCACAGGCTCGAAGAAAATCGCCATAAGCGAATTATAGCGAAATAATTCGCTTAGAGCGAGTTTGCCCAGAAGTGGCTCGCCATAGGCGAAATGGCTATGCCATTTCCCACTTTGAAATGGCGTATTGGCTTGCCTGGGGCTCGTGGTTCGATCCGAGGGCTTTTCTCGCAACGTTTATCAACCGTAAAACCCCCAAACATCATTTAATTAACACAATAACATCGAACGGTTCTTGATTTTGAAAATCATAGCTAATCTAATCATGTGCAATGAGGATGGCTTATGAAAGTTAAATACGAACATGATCGGGTAGCAATAAACCTTAGTACGGGAACCCTGGAACCTCGATTTAGGAAGTCGAGAACTTGTAAGATAGCACACCTCTAGAGCGTAACATGACTATGAAATATGTACGACTTTTAACAAGATTAAGTAGGTGTCGTGTCTCTTGCTATCCACGTCAGAGGATACAAGAGGTTCACACCAGGGGAACGGGACACGCTCCACGAGGTAGGCCTGCACGACACTGAGGGAGTCTGACGAACCTTAGTTAGGAATTCGTCGGTTATACAAGGGAATGGACTTGGGGTTACTCCACCCGATACACTTTGTAAAAAAAATCCAGATAATGTATATTATATTGAATGCTATCATAAGATAAACCTGACAAAATATGACATGATACAGGTTAGTTTTAAGTGAGAATGATCTAGTACCCCGCACGATTGTTTAGGAATGCATGAATCCACAAACATATAATCAACCAATCGGTTGTATTGTAGACACGTGGTAACCGTAGGTTTTCCCGAAGGTTACCTTCAGCCTAGGACTTAGATAGAACTCACTGAGACTTTATGTCTCATCCCATTCCTCATTTGTTCAGGTTCACAGGTTGCTCGAGGCAAAGGTAAGGAGAAGGCTTCAGATTGATCGTGCCATGATGGATCTAGATTTTATGTCTCTTAGTTATTGATATATTATGTTACATATTAGTGTTTTAATGAACCTTGTCGCATGTGTTCAGTCGACTGACTATGTATGAATAATGTATCATATGACTCCAGATGTTTTATGTATCTGAATCTCGACTTATGTCGTTTCCGTGATGTAATATCAATGTATCCAGTATCAGTTATAACGCACGTGTTATATATTCTAGACACTTATAATATGGGTGTTACAACTAATTTACCCTTGCTCACCAAATGACCAAAATACCCCTGAGGCAAAAATGACTAAAATAATTAAAATAATTATAGCAAAAATCTGGCTGTTACAACTCTCCCCCCTAAAAAGAATTTTCACCATAAAAAATTACCGGAAGAAAACAACTCCGGATACGAAACCCTCATCCTACTCTCCGATTCCCAGGTAGCACTCTCACCAGTTGGTCCAACCCAAATGACCTTCCATAAAGAGATCTCCCTGCCTCTCAAACGCTTCACTTCTTAATCTTCAATCCTAACTGGCCAAGTCTCAATAGTCAAATTATCCCTTACTTCCAAATCATCCATTTGAATCACATGAGACACATCATACACATACTTCCTCAGCTAAGACACATGAAACACATCACGGAGATTTGACAATGACAGCGGTAATGCAATCCGATACGCTACAACTCCAACCTGAAACTCAATATCCTTTCTCCACTTATCTTGATAAAAATCTTATGTGATTATTCAACTGAATAATACATCTATTAGTATTCCTAACTCACTATTAACTCAATCCACTTTTACATAAATAATCATCAACATATTCTCTGGTTAACAAATTAGATTACCTACACACTTAATCACATAGTCTGTATATAAATTACTCTTTTGCTTTATTATCATCAAAACATCAATGAGTAAGACATTGTATCTGAACAAACTTGTATATAATAATTTGTTTCAATTTTCTTGTTGAATTCACAACAAATGGAACTGTCTCTAAGAACGGAACAAATATTTCAAATGATCACCATGGATACTAAATTATATATTGATAAATTTTCGGAGACAACAATTTATAGTTGTTTAAAGTGAAGGTGGAAGCAGTTTTGATTGAACTAAAATGTGTAGTCTCAAGGGAGAAGACACTTGCGAAGATGTGGATAAATTTATTCATTTACGATGGTTGAGTCAAAATCAATTGTAGAGAAATTGACAAAATTACCAAAATCATTGATGATTTAGAAAATATTGAAGTGACACTTGATGACGAAGATAAGGCTTTACTCTTAATCAGTTCGTTATGTAGATCTTTTGAGCATTTCAAAAATACATTTGAATATCATATCTTAGGGAGTTATTTCCATACATTTGTCTTAGAAACACCATTTGTATAATTTTCCATTAGTTTCAAATGTTAGATACCATGAAAGGCTTACAATAGGTAAGTCGTTTTCAACGGTTTAAGATTTACGAAGAAAGTTAGCGACACTCAGTTTTGAACATTCTCTATAACATTCACTCTTTTATTCGACGAAATCAATGTATGTCCCACCATTTTATGTGGGTTCTATTTCCAAAGTGTAGATCTACAATGATTTAAACCAGTAAGAGAGTGAGTATTAAAAAATCAGAAGAGTCAAGCAATTTTATCAATAAATGTATTGAGGCATATCATGTCTCATGTAAAAACATAGAGTCTCATCTCAATGCAATCCTAGATCATCCAAAAAGAGAAGAGAACTCTATGGAAAAGTGGTTGAACAACATGATAAAGAGTTAGAGACTAAACAATGTCTTGATGAAAGAGTGGAAGAAAAAAATATTGTAGTCTTAGATGTAGGAGTAGAAGTAGACGTAGATTTAGAATTAGTTAGTGTTGTTGAAACACTCAATGGAGGAGGATAAAACAATTCATGTAGTTATTAAGACTAACCCCTTGGTGTTTCAAGAAAAATATCCTCCTCAACCTGAATTGATTAAACATTATGATAGGGAGAAATCAAGGTACAAATTTTCTCCCATAGATAAGGTGTGGCAGACACCGTTGCCCTTTTTGCACATATTAACCAACCACTACTTACCCACACCCCCAAAATTCCACCATTCAACCATTCATTTATTCCACCACTAACCTTTACTCCTCAACCACGTCACTTCTCTGACCTCTACGACCTTAAAAAACTGTACCACCCATCATTATCCACCAACAACCACCCAAAACCTCCATTTCACATTCCTTCGCAAATTTCCACCTTTCCTTTACAAGCCATATTTTCACTTCACAGTCATTTTAACCAACCCATCCAAACCTTTTTTCACTTCCACACCCAAACCCTTAACCCACAACCCATAAGCGTGCAAAAATGGTGTTGATGTTAGAGCATCAACATAATATTTACCAACATATCACTTTATCACCAAGTAAGAATTTGAGGAGGACAAGAATGAATAAAAGGGATTCTGGTAGTAAATGAAGAAAATGGGGAAATATCATTGAAGAAATGGGTTTTGAAGTGGGATTTCCAAGGTTTATTTTCTATAGTCCTGAATTAATTTTTGGAGGCATAATCATATATGCAGGAAGCTATGGCTCTTAGCCTGAAGAAATGGAGTATGATGCATTCAAGAAGGATAATGAAGAATTTTGGGGTAACATTGAAGCATTTAGTTTATGACTTGGAAATCTACTATAAGGAAAACTTTCCTGTGTTTTCAAAACATACACTCTGTAACTTGTTGGTCATATAACAACTCCAACACTTAAGCCTTCTCTGATACGATTCAAACTCTTGCCTTTGCCTATTTGAATCGAATCACACTTCATATGGAAATTTTCTGATACGATTCAGTGTTCTTGGTATTCGTATCAATCTTCATGCTATTCAAGTCCTCTCATTTTACACTATTTGAATTGTATCATTCATTTTATGATTTGACTCAAGCTCACTGTTTTGTTGCTAAATTAACTATTTTCACTCACACCTATATATACTCCTACTCTCATACTTTTCCATTCATTGAATCAATTGACAAATAGACTTTGAAATCACCAAACTTTCTCTCTTTACATCTTCTTCAAATTAAACACTTTTTTTAAGAACTTTTGTAGACTTTGAGGTCTAGATTGTTAGGGGTACTATAGAACTTGTAAGATTGGTTTATGTCAAGGGTCTTGATGGTGGATCAACGACCTAAAGGAAAAGAAGGTTGTGGGAGTTGTTTCTCATCAATTCAAGGTACAAGGGGATCAAAGCGGAGGCATAACAAAGATGAATTTTCATAGTAGAATTTTAAGGGATTGCATGCAAGTTTGAGATTCGAAGACCTCGTCGTTGTCCAATTTCAAGAGGTCTTGAGGATTGGATGTTGTCTGATTGCTTACAATAGAAGATAGGGTACATCCTCTGATTGCTTACATTTGTAAACATTTTCATCATAGTAGAAGCTCGTGATAGAAATATTTTCTATTACAAAGAGAGGATGTACCCATAGTGAGGACGAAAAAATGGGTACCTCTATAAATCTCGGTCTTTTTATCTCATTTATCTTTTTACTTTCAACATCAGTTGTGATATATGAATTTCTACATTGAAGCATTAACCATTTGATTGTGAAGTTTTGATTTCATATTAGCCTAATCTCAATTTTCTTAATTGATATTTTCAAACACTTAACTTGTTCACTGTCGCGTCATTTTTGGGAGATCAATGCTATTTGATTAGCGTTTGACTCACTAATTTATTTCACGACTGAACTTTTAATATTTTTAGATAGGGGAAAAAAGTTCAAATTACCCCATATTTTGAAAAGATTTAGGGTTCGGGGGTTGGTTACATAAAGGGAAGGTATTAGCACCCTTTATGTTCGTAGTACTCTACGAGAACCTCTTGGTTTTATTCATTTTATTGTGCTATAACTTGCTTTCTTTAAAAAGAAATGAATGGTGAATAAAGAAAAGAAAGAAGCCTATTATCTACATTTTTTTATTGATTTGGAAGGACGAGTGTCCTTTGCCTACGTACCCGTGAGGGATCAAAACCTCGTAGTTCGGGGTAAAAATTGATGTTTGATTGGTTTTGTATTTTTTATTAGTTTTGAAAAAGTTTTAAAGTGAAAAGACAAATGGCAAATGAGTATTTGTTTGTGTTTTTTGATATTAAAAGAAAAAAGACTCAAAGTAGAATTAAAGTTCATTGCAATTTGATTAAGAAAATAAGATAAAAAATGGGATCACTTGATTTTGGATCAAGGTTTGTTATGAAAATATTTTTTTGTGATTTTTGATTATGTGAATGTTTTTTGTTGTTTTTAAATAATAGTTAAACAAAAATTAAAACTAATGGAGCAAGAAAATAAAACGTAGGTATTTTGTGGTGACGTTGGATCACCACAAAAACCTTTTAACCTAAACTAGAAGCATAAAAATAAAGCATACACATACACACGCACACATGAATGATTTACATCAAGCCTAATATACATTCTAAAGTCTGCGGGAAAATAAATGACAAGAAAAAAATAAAATATTTACATTAAGCCTAGTTTATATTCTAAAATCCTTGCTGTAAAATAAATATATGAACAAAATAATAAATCTAATCCTAAAATATGCATGAGAAAATGGAAAATAAAATGTTAAACAGTGAAATAAAATGTATGCAAATAAATAAAATGAAATGCAGGGGGGGTCCAATCACAAGGTGGGGGTTCAAAATATATAAAAAAAAGTGAATTTGGGCTGCAGATCTGTTTCGGCTCCGGATCATGAACGTGACCGGTTTGGATGCGTGTTGCTTTTGACTGTCGGTTGTAGCGCTGTTGGTTTCGTTGTGTTGGCGTGATGATGATTCACGACTGTGATTGTGATGTTGTGACATTGGATTTTTGAGATACATGTTTTGGTGAATTTCGGCCCCCCTTGACTGTGTGTAGGTGTTGGTTTTATAGTGTTGGATTTGGATTTAGGGTTTGTTAGAAGAAGCAGAAAGATTGGCTTGGATTCAGAAGAAAGAAGGTGTGTTCGTTCCTGTAAATTTGGTTTGCAGATGAGGCTTATGAGCTGGATTGGAATTGAGAAAGAAAAATCGTGTTTGACAGCTTGTGTTTATTGGACAAAATAAAATAAGAAAAAATCAAATAAAAAAGAAAACAAGATAAAAACTAGTCAGAATTTAAAAATTAAATAAAATTGAAATTAAAATTAACTGATTAAAAAAGAATTAAAAATGGAAACCTAAACTAAAAATAAAAATAAAAATAAAGAGAGAAGAGGGCCCGACTCGGAATAAAAAATGAGGTATTTTAAAATACCTTTATGTCGAATATTTTTACTGAAAAATCAGAGACTGATCAGAGTCGAACGACATATGAATGTAGGGTCTTAAGTCAAAAATTAGGGTATAACATTCACAACCAAATTTGAAAATTAGCTAACACTTATTTCATTCATATCACTTGTTCAAGTTCATAGTTAGTGTGATTAGTTATATATTGTTTTGGTTTGAGATGGTATATTTTTGTGATTTGGATTCTGTATTGATTGTTGAATTTCCAAATAAGACTCATCAGTGAATTTCTTGTTCATAATTGAAGTCTTATTTCTATACATTGTTTCATTCAAGCTTATTCTAATAGTCATCATCATAGTTAGTGTAAATTGATATATATATATATATATATATATATATATATATATATATAATTATACACTACCTCTATGGGTAAATGTAATATCCTTTTGTAAATTTGGTATGTTTCTTCTTACAAGACCTCTTTGATATTTTTAACTACATTAATGATTTCTTTACAAACATACCTCTATTTATTTCATATCATTTTCTCCAATCAAGAATAAATAGTATGTTGAAAACTTATACCATCTCTCTCTCTCTCTCTCTCTTAAAGGATAAAATCGTAAAAAAAATGTTAATTACAAACAAATTTAATACTACTATTATCTTTCGGAATTATCATGATTTGACCAAAAAAGTTACATAATTAGGGGCATAGGTAGTATTAATGAAGATATTTCTTTCAAATGTTTTATATGCATATTAGTTTTATTATAAAAATTTTGTTAACATATCTTAGCCGTATTGTATCCTGAATTTTAATTTTTTTGCATATCTATTTTGTATTGTACAAGCACCCATACTACGCATCCAAGCTTCATACAAATACAATTTCTGCATTTAATTTGTTAGTTTTGATATAAAATGTTGTAAAAGAAGAAATAAATCATGCCACGGTACTTTTAATTTGTAAGTAATTGTGTTATCAAGAATTTAGTGAATAAAAATATCATTCCTAATACAATTCAAGAAAATTCATTTGTCTAACATAGAAACCATCTAGACTACTTAGAACTTAAATGATTCTTAAAATTTCAAACATGTTCGAAAAGACATTTGTTTGCTTCAACAACTATTGAGGAATACAAATGATAAAGACACGTAGGAGGTTATTGTAACTCCTACTAAAGACAAAGAGGTAAATTATCCTCTTTATTTATCACAGACTAAAAGAAAGGATTGAAAATTCAATGGCCCAAAAGATTTGACAACGGTTACAACATAATGACATGTAATATTACGTTATTTTCAACATAGTTTTCAATCATTTTATTAGTTATTTGAGTAAATAGAGAGGAGTTGTAAAGAAGTTGCTCATAGTTTGAGGCACATTTTGTAATGTTTTCAAATTGAGTCATGCAATTTTGTTTCTTCCCTAAACCACACATTTTCATAGGTGTTTTGAGTCTTTTATTGAAAAATCATGTAACTCGACAAAGAAAAGGCACCTCATGAATGTTTTAGAAGAGGAATAAAGATTATCAATGTTCAAGAAGACTTTGATGACATTACAAGTTGGGGAAATTTTGTCCCAAAGTTCCAAAACTAAATCGGAGAAGGAAAACACTCGAAAGAACGAAGAAAAAGACGAAATTAGAACCAGAGGCCGAGGAACCCTACCTCACGCGTGCCTTACGTTCTCCATGAATGGGGGAGAGAGATCATTTTTCTCTCTATCAGCTGCCACATGACTTGCACCCAGCCCCACGCGTTGCGCGTGTGTTGTTATGGGAAAATATAGCTTTTGATGTATTTTCCATGCACAGTTTAGGGAAAAAGCTCAGTTTTCCAACCCAAACACAACATGTAATATGCCTGTAAATAAATTTTCTTCCTTTCATAAATATTCATTCATAACTTGACGATTGAAGAGAAAGGCAAACTCTAGGAGCACTAAGGAGGAGTCTCTCATCAACCTTTGTTCTTAGAGTATGTTTTATATATTTTGTATTATATCCTTTGTTACCATGTGTAACTAAGCACCTTTTGATTAGGGTTTGAAGATGAACCACTATTGATATGTTGAAATTTATTAATGAATGTTTTTTATTCAGTTATTATTTGAGATCTATTTAATTTTTAGATGTATCGCACAACATAATACTTTAATTCCTTAAAGAATGTAACATACCTAGTCAGTGTGACTATCTTAGATTAGGTGCAGATAGGGATTTAACTTACATCAAAATAGTTACATATGAAATTTATTCTTCTTTTTCAAATTAATTAGGGTTGTTCTTATCTCTTTAATCAATTAGGATTGATTAGGGTATTTGGTGAAATTCTCAAACTTGTAAGTAAAAGTGGGTCATTTAAACGACAATTTAGGAATTTCAACTATGATACGTTTCAATTACCTGTGAGATTGTAAGTCCATACCTTAATAAATAGCTGACCGTGCACGAAAATCTAGAGGATTGACAATCTTGTACCCTGTATTGCACGTATGACCTTTAGGATGATTGAGGAGCAAAATAACATCTCGAAGTACGTTATATACCACTTAACTAACCACTTAAATAAGAAAACTCATTTACTAATTGGTAATTGTATTTGCATTAATCCCAACAAAGAGATAGAGAAGATTCGAAGAATCTGAATCACCGCTAAATCTCTGAATCAAACCCCTTTCATTTTTTGCAATCTATCGAAATGCTTTTTGCAGTCAAAAATATGTTGGAACAAAATGTGTTTAACATTACCACCTTAAGTTTTGATGATAACAAGGTATTAAAATTTCAATTGGAATTTCTAATATTTGTTCAAGTGTGCAGGACCATAGTCAAAAATTATCAGTCAAGTATTGATTCTGAAAGAACAAAGGAGAGCAAAGGAATCTACAAAGGAAGCTTATGTTGCAAGACAGAGTCTGAAGACAAAGAACGTATGAAGACCATCAGAAGTTGACTACTAGAAGCTGACGTCATCAGAGAGTCTGAAGGGCCTCAAAAGCTTAAGTTCATCAGAGTCTGAAGACTAGAAGCTGAAGTTAGCTTAAAGTTGTTATTCTGAATTCATATCATTGCAGAAGGAATGGAAGCTTGGAGCAACGACTATTTCAAAGGAATCAGAAGTCATTGGATGCTTATCCACTGAAGAGTGCATAAAAAGGACATAATATAATTGTACAACCACTACTCCACTCCTCATGTCTGCAGTAGTACAAGATAACAGTTGTGTCTATGTTGGTTCCCTCATAGGACAATAACCATATCAAGCAACAAATCATTTATGATTATCAAGCTCCAACAACGACTCTTTTGATGTGCTAGCAATCTACAGCGTCTCTTTCACACTTCTATATAAAGGAGTGAAGACTTGAAGATTGTAAGAGACTCACATCAATTTTACAAGTGCCAAAACTCTGCTGAAATTGTTTTCACATCAAAGTTCGCTTAGAATTTCTTAACAACTTTCATATCTTAGAAATTTTAGAGTCTTAATAGTCTGTATCTGATTTGTATTTGTGAACACCACTGATTGTATATCAAGTGTTAAAACCTCAAACAATTTTCTGTGTAATTCTGTTTGATTAGAAGTTTCTTTCTTTTGTGCTTGAGCATAGAAAGTCTCTCGCGTGTGTGCTTGAGCATATGAAACATCTTGCTTTTATTCTTGAGTAGTTTGAAATATATTGCTTTTGTGCTTGAGCAATTGTAATCAGATATTGATTTTAGTAAACTCTCCTTGGAAGTGCAAGGGAGACATGACTACTTTTTTTTTGTGGAAAGAACCTGTATAATTTCTTTGTATCTTTCTATTCTCTCTCACTCTTTACATTCTCCGCTGCATAAGACTCTGAACTCAATCAGACTTTGAACATTGGACTTAGTTTGAAAAGGAAGTATTATTAGGTTTATATAATTGCCTTGTCGAAACGACAATCCATATGGAGACAATTTTACCGACTACTTTATTACTTAAAAAATGTTTGGTGCACTAATTTAGTCATCACAACACTTGTTCTAATGGTGTTTGAAAATTTCATTCTCTTTGAAGTATTTCTTATTTGTTTCATTAGGTTTTGGTTTATGTTCCCCAATATTGTTTTCTTTTTATTATATATATATATATATTATATGAACTAGTTGCTGTTTTTGCAGGGAGTTGATGGATCTTGAATTGTTTTTGTGCTGGCAAACAATTCATACGCCATCTTAAGATTCACCATTCACTTTCGATTTGGACTTTGCGACTCAAAAGGGTCATTTAACTTGTTGCTATTGTTGCAGGGAGTTGATGGTACATGAACTGCCTCTGTGTTAACTGAAGGTTCAATCACCGCATCAAAGACCTTTAATTAATTTTAGGATTTTTTAGAGGATGATACACTTCTGTGTTGTTTTAATTTTTGTATCACCCGTTTGGGGCCGACATACACTTTTGTGTGGTTTTACTGGGTTAGGTTTATGTCCCCTCAGTTTTATGTAATTTTTCTCTTTTTTTAATAATATTTATGAGCATTTGAAAAAATATTAGAGTAGTGTACCAACTTAGTTGGGAGCCTCTCTGTTTGATATCATTTTACTCTTGCTTTATAAAAAAAATTATATGAGTATGTTATTAACGATCGTTAAAGGTCGGAGTTTCCAACCTATTTGAGATATCATTCCTTTTTATTATTGCTTCAACATGCTATGAGTTTTCTAAAAAAGCTTTATGCGTTATTTATTGAACTAATTTTTTACATCATTCATTACCATTGTTTATTTTTTTTAGATTTTCCCCTATCTATTCTGATAGGCTAAAATATAAATAAAAAATGTAATGATATTTAATAAAAAAATAATGAACTTTGGTGATCATCAACATTTTTAAGTGAGACCTTTACTAAAGCTAAGCAATCAATTGAGTTAGATAAAGGGTACACACAACATATTCATCATAGGCATTTAACATTAATTACAATTTTATAAATAGCTTCTTGCATCTCCTAAGTTATAAAAAAACTATTTATTGAAGTTAACAAAGCATGGAGTTTTTACTTATAAAGTGATAAAAAGAATGTATGTGTATTACATGATTTTATTTGTAAGTCATAATTTTTGTACTTTTAAAATTTACTTCAAATTTGAATTTATATTTCTTTGGCCTTTCAATATTTACTATAAGCTTAAATGTGTAATGTTATAATTTTCTAGTATATTACCTTAGTTTGCTCAATAGAATATATCACAAACAACGTCACTCCATAATTATAGTAAGCTAATTTCAAAAATAAATGCAATATTTTTTAAGTTAAAATCAGAGGGCAAAATAATACATTGCAAAAATCACATTTTACCTATATTGCCATCTCAAGACGAGTTTACCACTTATCATTTGCAACACCCTGATAAATTCAGTAGAACAAAATAAAATTCATAGAACTCGGAAGATTATACCAAAATTCCAGGGTATAATCATGATAAAGGAAAGAAGAATACGCTGAATAATAATACAACTACAAATATCAAACTCATGATTAAGAAATAATTTGAAATGGAAATTAGGAAGAAGTATATTAATTTATGACTGCATTTTGAAGCATTGGTGAGGGGTAAGGAAAGAAGAGTACGGTGAATAATAATACAATTACAAATACCAAACTCATGATTAAGAAATAATTTGAAATGGAAATTAGGAAGAAGTCTATTAATTTATGGCTGCATTTTGAAGCATTGGTGAGGGGAATTCATAAATAATAACTAAAAATCGGAATGTTACACGTGGGTAGTACTAATGAAGATTTTTTTTTTCAAGTGTTTTATATGCATATTAGTTTAAATATAATATTTTTGTTAACATATCTTAGCCGAATCTAATTCTAAATTTTAAATTTTTTGCATATCTATATTGTATCGAACCCGCATCCATACTATATACCTAAGGTTCAATGCTCATACAATATACACGTTTAATGTGTTAATTTTGATATCAAATGTTATAAAAAAATCATGCCATGGTACTTTTTTTTTCTTCTTTCTTTCTTCGTGCCATGGTACTTTTAATTTATAAATAAATGTTTTATCAAGAATTTTGTGAATCAAAAACCATTCCTAATGCAAATCAAGAAAGTTCATTTGTCTAACCTTGAAACCATCTAGACTACATAGAACGTAAATGATTTTTAAAATTTCAAACATGTTGTTCAAAAAGACATTTGTCTGCTTGAACAACTATTGAGGAACACAAATGAGAAAGACATCGAGGTGGTTATTGTAACTCCTACTAAAGACAAAATTGTAAATTTTACTCTATTTTTCCCAGACTTCAAAGAAAGGATTGAAGATTCAGTGGCCCAAAATATCTGACAGTGGTTACTGGATATAACATGATGACATGTCTTCTTACGTTATTTTGAGCATAGTTATCAATCATTGTATTTGTCATTTGAGTCAATAAAGAAGAGTTGTAGAGAGGTTGTTCATGGTTTAAGACACATTTTGTAATGTTTTCAAATTGAGTTATGTAATTTTGTTTCTTCCCTAAATCACACATTTTTCATAGGTGTTTTGAGTCATTTATTAAAAAAATCATGTAACTCAGAAAAGCAAGGCACCTCATGAAAGTTTTTGGAAGACATATGGAATAAAGAATATCAATGTTCGAGAAGACTTTGAAGACATTACAAGTTGGGGGAATCCTGACCCAAAGTCCAGAGACCAAATCGGAAAAGGAAAACACTCGAAGGAACAAAGAAAAAGACGAAATTAGCACCAATAGTTAAGGCCACCTGCATGCCTCACACACCTAGATATGTGGGACATAGAGCATTTGACTCTCTATTAGCTGCCACGCGCCTTGCACCCAGCCCCACATGCAGCGTGTGTGTTGTTCTGGGTGTATTTTCTCTGTGAGTTTCGGGGAAAAAACCCAGTTTTACAACTCCTTTCATTCACAAATATTCATTCAAAACTTGACAGTTCAAGAGGAAGACAAGCGCTCGGAGCATTAAGGAGGATTTTTAGAGTATGTTTTATTTCTTTTGTATAATGTATTTTGTTACCATGTGTAACTAAACACCTTTTGACTAGGATTCGAAGATGAA
Source organism: Medicago arabica (assembly GCA_946800305.1). Taxonomy (NCBI): domain Eukaryota; kingdom Viridiplantae; phylum Streptophyta; class Magnoliopsida; order Fabales; family Fabaceae; genus Medicago; species Medicago arabica. The sequence goes on from OX326964.1 coordinate 37,799,807, forward strand.
CCTTTATTGATATGTCGAAATTTATTAATGAATATCTTTTATTCAGTTATGATTTGAGATCTATAATTTTCATATGTATCGCACAACATAATGCTTTTATGCCTTAAGGAGTGTGACATACATTGTCAGTGTGACTGATCTTAGATTAGGTGCATATTAGGATCTGACTTATTGTTAATTATGAATTTTATTCTTCTTTCTCAAATTAATTTGGGTTATTCTAATTTCTTTAATCAATTAGGATTGATTTGGGTATGTGGTGAAATTCTAAGATTCGTAAAAGAGGTTCATTTAGACGACAATTTAGGAATTTCAACTCTTCGACGTTTCAATTACCTTTGAGAGTGTAAGTCCCTACCTTAATAAATATCTGATCATGTACGAAACTCTAGAGGATTGAAAACCATGTACCCTGTATTGCACGTATTACCTTAAGGTTGATTGAGGAGTAACATGACATCACGAGGGACATTATATCCCACCGAACTAACCACTTAAACAAGAAAACTCATTTCATAACCGGTAATTGTAGTTGCATTAATCCAAACAAAGAGATAGAAGGGATTCGAAGAATGATAATCATCTCTAAAACTATGAATCAAACCCATTTCATTTTTTTGTTGCAATCTACCCAATTGCTCTGTGTAGTGAAAACAAAAGTGCAAACTCCCCCAATTTAATGTTGTTATTAGGTTTATATAATTGCCTCGTCGAAAAGCCAATCCTTGTGAAGACGATTTTACTTACTACTTTATTACTTGAAAAATGTTTAGTGCATAGATAAATTTAGTCATCACATAACTTGTTCTAATGGTGTTTAAAAATTTCATTCGTTTTGAATTGTTTCTTATTTGTTATGTTACATTGTGATTTGGTTTATGTTCTCCAATATTGTTTTCCTTATATATATATATATATATATATATATATATATATATATATATACACTTATTTATTTATTTATTTATTATACATGGATATGTTATTAACGGTGGTTAAAGGTCGGAGGTTCCAACCTATTTGAGATCTCCTTCCTCTTTATTATTGCATCAACATGCTTTGAGTTTCCCCAAAAAAAACCTTATTCATTTTTTATTGAACTGATTTTTTCATCATTCATTACCGTTGTTTATATTTTGAGATTTTTCCCCTATCTATTATGAAAGGCTAAAATAATATATATATATATATATATATATATATATATATATATATATATATAATGATGTTTAATAAACAAAAAATCATCAAGGAGAAAAACTATTTAATTGAAGATTTTTATAAATAGTTTCTTGCAATCACTTGAAGTTGCAAAATATCATGATGCTAAAATATAATGATGTTTAAAAAAATATACATCATCAAGATTTTTAAGTGAGACCTTTTACTATGGCTAAGAAATCAATTGAGTTAGCTTAAGGGTACACACAACATATTCATTAGAGACATTTAACATTGATTTCAATTTTATAAATAGCTTCTTGCAATTCCTAAGTGATAAAAACAATTTAATTGAAGTTAACAAAGCATGAAAGTTTTACTTATAAAAGTGATAAAAAGATGTATGTTTATTACATTTAAAGGAGGAAAAACATGACTCAAATTCTCATGTTTGTTTATGCTTTGATCATCTTGATTTCCCTTTTTCTTGTTGTAACTAGTAGAAGTAAGTTATTTTCACACAATTTTTAATTTTCTAATTTATCTTATAAACAATATGTTATAAGATATATGTAACATTTTTTTTTGTTATTTGACTATGCAGGCACTAGATCTGACTGTTTCTATGATCGCGAGTGTCCATTAGTGTTAGATCATATATCTAAATGTAAAGATGGCGTTTGTGAGTACATACGCATAACCGGTACATAAGCGTAATGATGGTTTTTATGTGTATGTACCGTATTAATTAAGTTTCAAATAATTATGTTACCTCTAAATGTATGATTTTATTTGTTCGTCATAATATTGTACTTTTAAAATTTTACTTTAAATTTGGATTTATATTTCTTTGACCTTTAATTTTTTTTACTATAAGCTTAAATGTATAATGTTATAATATGCAAGTATCTTCCCTTCGTTTACTCATATATCACAAACAACATTACTCCATAATAATAATAATAAGCTAGTTTCATAAATAAATGCAATATTTTTTAAGAAAAAAATAAGAGTGTAATAATGACATTCTATCTATGTTGTCATCCTAAGACCACCACCACTTGTCATTTGCAACACCCCACTAAATTTGCAACATCCTAATACTATACCAAAATTCAAGGGTATAATTGATGGTCGAATTTAGACAAGTGTACCAAATCGTTTAACAAATAATAAAGTGTAAGTAGAGTATCGTATCCACATGGATTGTCTTTCCAACTATGCAATTCATGTTACTTATTTCGGAACAATAAAACAATAAATAAAAGATAAATGGGGGTTTTGCAATTTAGTATGTTTGCAGCAGAGCAAGTGTTTAATAGTTGACCTGTTTTTGATTGTAGAATGTCAGCGCCAGTTAGGATTCTTCAAATCTCCTCTATTTGTTTGTTGGAATAATTTAACAGTAAAACAATATTCAAGGTTTTTAAGAGTTTTCTATAAAAGTGATGAGTTTGTGGGGGTTTTACTACTTACCAGATATCAATGGTTTGGGTTCATTTCCCTGCAGCTGTGAGTTGCAACCTTACAACAGAGTTTCTACACAGGTACAATGTTTAGGGTTGTCAATCCTATAGGAAGATACACCTCCTGTGTGTAAAGTTACATGTAGGTTCTTATTTTTACAGAGGTATTTGAAACACTGACGGATATTAGGGTTTCAAATTCTCAATATCCTAAAGATTCCATCGTCTATTGAATCTTAAAAGTTCATCAATATATACAAGAAATTTGTCATATAGCAACGAACACTTTTAGTAACCGCAGAAAAAAGCGTTGTTATAGATAAAATATAGCAACTGAAATTTCAAACCGCCGTTGTTATAGGTTAAGAGAGAAAAAGCGTCCCATATTTCCACGAAATTTTCACTTGGCTCCAAAGTAACGCGCTTAATTTTTCACCATTTTTAAATTTCTTTTCCACCATTTTCACACAACAAAGACTCAGACAAAAAAAAAAATGAAAACATGCAACAAAATCCTCATAATCGCACAACATAACACCATCACAAACCCAATCGTAAACATTCACTCAAAATCCTTAGAATCAAAAACCCAATCGTAAAACCCAATCTCCTTCTTCTTCAAATCGTTAAATGGAGGTAAAGAAAAATCCATATTGAACTCAAATCACTTTTTGAATCAAAACCCAAAATCGATTGCTGCTCCAAACCCTCAAATCCATTGTTGAACCCAAATCTCACAGAATCTACTTCTTCTTCAATCAGTTTTCTCATAATCAATTGCTTCTCAAAACCCCCCAAATTGATTTCCTCTTCCTCTTCTGTCACTCATTATGGTTTAAGACTTCAGTTATTTTCATTTTTTTTTTTACAATTCTTCATTGTTAGTTCATTCTTTCGGTAGGTTTGTGTTTTTGCATATTTTTATGTGTCATTTTTATTGTTTATTTTTGTATTTTTCTATTTTGATAGGTTATATTTTATTCTCATAATCACTTTTGTGTTTCATTTTTATTTTTTATGATCTCCAAAGATTTCTATTAGTTTTTTTTTGTGTGTGGATGATAGTGTTGTACTTTGTGTCTATTAAGTAGATACAAATAGGGTAATGAATATTACATAATGATATGTACTGTGAGGTTGGATGAGTAGCAACGGTGGTGGAAAGTGTTCTGGTGTGACGATGACGGTTTCCGGTACGACGGAGACGAGTGTAACACGCTAAACTCTAAAAGCGATAAATTACGCTAATGATACGACCTTATCCAAAATATAGATGTTACACCTGCAAATAAATCATCAAACATGCATATTTAATACATTTCTCAAAACAAAACTTCGCAGCGGGATACATTAACATGTAATAAAACATCACCAACAGTCATTCATCATAAAGTATTTAAATTCAAGTAGCCATGTCATAAGTCATACTACATCCTCAATTATAATGTCATCTCAACAACTAAGTCAATAATAAAAATAGTCATACGACTCAAACATAACGAAGACATCCTAATCAGAGCCGACACACTAGACTCCAAAAAAATGATAAACGAGGAAGCTCCATGCATTCCTCAAGCAATTCATCAAGCAGCAACTCATGCACACTGTCTACCCATCCATACAGATAAGGAAGGTGGTCAGCCAAACGACCATTGGGGGTTAGTTCAATATTCATAATAAGCATAATCAAAAGAAAATGAATAATACAACTAATTTCAATTGATTAGGCAATTCACCATCATAAATAACTAACAAGTATACATATATAAATACTCACCACACATTTCTATGTAAGCATAGGTTCAACAAATTTCACCAAGTATACAACTCAACAAGTTCACAAATCAACCATGCAAACATTCACCAAGTATACAATTCAACAAGTTCACAAATCAACCATACAAACATTCACCAAGCACATAAACAATCATTACACATGTCAACTCATGCAATGCGCCTAGACACGACACCTATATGCATGTGATACCAAGTTAACACCAAAGTCGTCACTTCAAGATGCATCTGTATCATAATCACCTTCATTCTGAATACAAAGTATTCGTCGTCGCCAATATGGATATAAAATCCGATCGTCGCCAATATAGATTTACAATCCGTCACCAACAGTCATGAATGCATGAACATATGACTCAATCAATGTATATGTTCAACAACAAGTCATCAACAATCAACATCAACATTATTCAATACATGCATACACCATCAAAGTCATCGCCAATAGCATGTAAGAATTTCATCAATATTTTTCAATACATGCATACACTATAAAAGTTGTCACTAATAGCATGTAAAAATTTCATCAACATTAATAAATCTTCATCTTTAAAATCATCAACATATTCACCATCACATCATTATAATCATCATCAAACATGATTATATTTATCACCAAACATAATCATACTTATCACCAAACATAATCAAATGGTCATCATCAAAAGAAACACCAAAGAATCATCAACAACAATCAACATTAACAACAATCAACATCATCATCATCATCATTATTTAACACCTCAAGGAAAACAATTAATGTTTCAAATTCACAATTCGCCTAAAAGAAGGACATCAATCCACATTATGATAATCATCGTATCAGACATCCAAATATCATCAAATTATTCACATTATATCATGATAACATGAATTCAAAAGTCTACTACAAGTTATCCAACCATAAAACATCAATTCGACAAAGTTCGACTATATTTGTAAAACTAACATTTTTCGATCATCCATCCGAAATCAAAGTAAACAAGTTTAAATGCCTCAACTTAGTATATACATAAATCACATATAAGTGCAGTTTCATATACATGTATGTTTCATAGGCCAATACCAATTAGTTTCAAAGTTTCACAAAGTTCGTCTCATTTTTATCATAATGCAAAACCAATTCATTATCAAAAGAAACTAAGTTTGATCCATCATTCCACAAGTTAAATACTCTTAAACATCCTAATTAAACTCATAGTACTCAAGTTTTGAGGTTTGGAAACAATCCATAAGTTTTAGGTTGACTTAAAAATAGTTATGCTAAATTTTCGTAAAATTTTACAAAGACCTACTTGGAGTATTTTTATCAGAACTCAAAATCTAAAAATCATTTTCATATAACACCAAAACCATTGGAAAGCTAACACGTTTATCTAAAACTTTCATGGTTACATTAAAAGCTTATTCAAAACAGAAATGTGTGAAAGAACGTGAAACAAGGAATTATGTCACTGAGTAACTCGCTTCAAGCTAGATTCTAGCTTCCAGCGAGTTTCCTCCAGACAGAACTCACTCCAAGCTAGCTTCAAGCGAGTTCCTCTTGTTCTTACGGGTTTTACAGCATTTTTCATCCAAAATCCCCAATTTTGATCCCCTTAACTTCAAATCCGATCCCAAAGCACTTGATTACAAACATCGAAGGGAGTTCAAGACAACAACATCGGATTACAACACCAATTCATCTCAAAATCATCATCCAGTTCATTTTCAATAAAAACCACCAAAACTCAACAATAACACACCAAAAATGAATAAACTCATGTAATCTCTAACACCCATGCCATAATTCTTCATCACTATCATAACACAACCTCATTCAAGAGATAATTCTACATTTCCATCAACAAACAACAACAACAATTTCATTTTCACCCAAATAAGCAAAAATCAATTAAGTGACTTAACAACAGACTTTGATCATGCAAAATCAACAACAACAAGTTTAGCATAAATTTATCATACCCAAACTTATCATCAAAAAAGGAACACGAAATTGACACAAAAATTCAGAACAAGAATCATTACTCACAAATAAGCACTTATTCAATTAAGTAGAAAAATAGATTATAACTTATTCAGGAAAGAGCCCTATCCCCTTACCTCTTACCTCCAAGAATTAGAATCCTAGCCTCAATTTTGCTACAAAGCTCCAATCAGAGCTTTCTCTCTCTAGATCTTCTTCTAACCCTTATTGCCTCTCTTTCTCTTTCTCTTTCTACCTCTTCTCCAAAATGTTTTGCAATAGTGTGCATGAATGAAAAATGACCTAGTTTCATTTAAGACTAAAGGTTATATAGGCTCCTCAATAATGGGCCCAACCCTCAAATGTCTTAATGGGTTCAAAGTTCACACTAACTAATTCACAAAGTTTCTACTCACTTAACGGATAAAAATAACGAAGAGTTACCGGCTCTTAATAAATTACCCCAACTCACTAGTAACTTAGTAAAAGAATTATTCCCACTTAAAACATTAAAAAAATAATTCTCTTAGCAAAAGACTAGTGTAATATCCCGCTTACTAGTTTCACGATGTTTTATCTATTAGCTCATCTCGAACACGTTTTAAGGAGAAGGGTGTTTTTGTACTTTCGCTCTTAGAATATATAAGTGAGTTAGAGCTCAAAACCTTCACGTTTCAAGCTATTCCTCTCTCTCTAAAACTCTTAGAGCAGAAAATTCTCCTCCTTCTCTCTAGGAAATTTTCGAACCCTAACTCTCCTTTCACCATTCAATCTCCTCTAAGTTGTTATCATCTAAGGGTCAAGGTTGGGAGTGGAATTCACATGAAATGGCACTAGGAGGAATCTTGTTTCAAGCTTAGAGTCTTTGGTGTGAGCTTATGCACGATTAGAGTTTTGGTTAGGAGGTAGAGATTTCAGAAACAACATCATCTTGAAGGTGAGTTCTCTAGTTAGAACTCCATCCCTTTGGGTTATGTTGAGTTGTTTAAAAGAATTATGAAATGATAGTCTTAAGTATGATATGATTTTAGTTCCCCTTTTGCCAAATTCTTGTTGTATTCATGTTTAAATTTCCATGAAAGTTGATTTCTACTGTTATATGAATTGTTGGATGTATATTGAACAATGCAGGATCAAAATTGGTGAGTTTGGGGTCAAAAACTCAGATTTTGCATCACAGGCTCGAAGAAAATCGCCATAAGCGAATTATAGCGAAATAATTCGCTTATCGCGAGTTTGCCCAGAAGTGACTCGCCATAGCGAGTTTGCCCCTGGCGTAATGGCTTGCCTGGGGCTCATGGTTCGATCCGAGGGCTTTTCTCGCAACGTTTATCAACCGTAAAACCCCCAAACATCATTTAATTAACACAATAACATCGAACGGTTCTTGATTTTGAAAATCATAGCTAATCTAAACATGTGTAATGAGGATGGCTTATGAAAGTAAAATACGACCATGATCGGGTAGCAATAAACCTTAGTACGGGAACCCTGGAAACTCGATTTAGGAAGTCGAGAACTTGTAAGATAGCACGCCTCTAGAGTGTAACATGACTATGAAATACGTACGACTTTTAACAAGATTAAGTAGGTGTCGTGTCTCTTGCTATCCACGCCAGGGGATACAAGAGGTCCACACCAGGGGAACGGGACACGCTCCACAAGGTAGGCCTGCACGACACTGAGGGAGTCTGACGAACCTTAGCTAGGAATTCGTCGGTTATGCAAGGGAATGGACTCGGGGTTACTCCACCCGATACACTCTGTAAAAACAATCCAGATAATGTATATTATATTGAATGCTATCATATGATAAACCTGACACAATATGACATGATACAGGCTAGTTTTAAGTGAGAACAATCTAGTACCCCGCACGATTGTTTAGGAATGCATGAGTCCATAAACATATAATCAACCAATCGGTTGTATTGTAGACACGTGGTAACCGTAGGTTTTCCCCAAGGTTACCTTCAGCCTAGGACTTAGATAGAACTCACTGAGACTTTATGTCTCATCCCATTCCTCATTTGTTCAGGTTCACAGGTTGCTCGAGGCAAAGGTAAGGAGAAGGCTTCAGATTGATCGTGCCATGATGGATCTAGATTTTATGTCTCTTAGTTATTGATATATTATGTTACATATTAGTGTTGTAATGAACCTTGTCGCATGTGTTCAGTCGACTGACTATGTATGAATAATGTATCATATGACTCCAGATGTTTTATGTATCTGAATCTCGACTTATGTCATTTCCGTGATGTAATATTAATGTATCTAGTATCAGTTATAACGCACGTGTTATATATTCTAGACACTTATAATATGGGCGTTACAACTAATTTACCCTTGCTCACCAAACGACCAAAATACCCCTTAGGCTAAAATGACTAAAATAATTAAAATAATTATAGCAAAAATCTGGCTATTACAACTCTCCCCCCTAAAAAGAATTTTCACCCTAAAAAATTACCGGAAGAAAACAACTCCGGATACGAAACCCTCATCCTACTCTCCGATTCCCAGGTAGCACTCTCACCGCCCAAAGAGATCTCCCTGCCTCTCAAACGCTTCACTTCTCAATCTTCAATCCTAACTGGCCAAGTCTCAATAGTCAAATTATCCCTTACTTCCAAATCATCCATTTGAATCACATGAGACACATCATACACATACTTCCTCAGCTAAGACACATGAAACACATCATGGAGATTTGACAATGACGACGGTAATGCAATCCGATACGCTACAACTCCAACCTGAAACTCAATATCCTTTCTCCACTTATCTTGATAACTCTTATGCCTACTCTTAGACGCCCTCATTTTCTTATGAATCATATTAACCTTCTATGTTGTCTCTTGCACAACCTCCGGTCCTAACAAAGCACTTTAACCCGATTCATACCAACACAACAGCGTCCGACACCTCTGTCCATACAAAGCCTCAAACGGTGCCATGCCGATACTAGACTGAAAACTCTTGTTATAAGTAAACTCAATCAACGGTAAACATTCGACCCAACTGAGACCTCGAACCAAAACACAAGCTCTCAATAAATCCTCCAAACTCTGAATCGTCCTCTCTGTCTGCCCATCAGTTTGGGGATGATAAACAAAACTCTATCTCAACTTGGTTCCCAAAGTCGCTTGCAAACTCTCCCAAAACTTAGAAGTAAACCTCAAATCCCGATCTGACACAATACTAGATGGAATACCATGCAAACAATCTACTCAATGTAGATCTCTACCAACCTTGCCACAATCATACTTGTGTTGATAGGAACAAAATGCGCTGACTTCGTTAACCAATCGACGATCACCCAAATCGAATCAAAACCCTTCACAGTCTTCGGCAACGCTCCAACAAAATCCATAGAGATATTATCCCACTTCCACTCTGACACAAACAACGGTTGCATCAAACATAACAACTTCTAATGTTTAATCTTCGACTTATGAAAAACCAAACAAGCATACACAAACTTTGCGATATCCTTCTTCATTCCAGGCCACCAAGTCAACCTCTTCAAATTCTGATACATCTTCGTCGCTCCTGGATGAATACTCAAACTACTTCTGTGACCTTCGTGCAAAATCCTCTTCTTAAGCTCAAGTACATCTGGTACACAAAGTCGATCACAAAACACCGTTCTCATCCAATCTAAAATCCACACTTTTACCTTGGTTAACCAAAACTACACGATCCACAAGTTCTAAATCCTCCTTCTGACCATTCTTAATCTCTTCCAAAATATTACTCGTCAGCTGCAACATTCCCAACTTCACACCATCCGACGTCAACTCACTAAACAAACTCAAATCTCAATACTACTCGATCAACTTCAACTCCTTAACCATCAAAGCAAACATATGCAAAGACATCCTGCTCAAAGCATCCGCCACTACATTCACCTTTCCTAGATGATAACTTAACTGAAAATCGTAATCTTTAAGAAATTCCAACCATCTTCTCGGTCTCATATTCAACTCCTTCTGATCGAACAAGTACTTCAAACTCTTGTGGTCACTGAATACTTCAAACTTAGAACCATACTGATAATTCCTCCAAATCTTCAACACAAACACCACGACCGCCAATTCCTAATCATGAGTCGGATATTCTTCTCATGCACTTTCAACTGCCTCGACGCATAAGCCACAACTTGACGATTTTGCATCAACACGCCACCAAGACCCACCTTAGAAGTATCAGAGTAACGAACGATTCCTTCGGGTTCGGCAAAATCAACACTGGTGCTGAATTCAACCTTTTCTTCAACTCTTGGAAACTCTTCTCACACTTAGCATCTCAAACATACACTTATCCTTTCCGAGTTAACTACGTCAACGGTAACGCCAACTTAGAGAATCCTTCAATAAACCTCCGATAATAACCTGTCAACCCAAGAAAACTTCTGATATCAAAAACAGACTTCGGCGACTCCCGCTCCAACACTGCATCAACTTTCGACGGATCCACCGCTATACCACCCTTCGAAATAACGTGACCAAAAAAACTTACTTCCCGCAGCCAAAACTCACACTTCGAAAACTTAGCAAACAACTTCTTCTCCTTCAAAGTGTGCAACACTACCATCAGATGCTCAACATGCTCCTCCTCCGACTTCGAATACACCAAGATATCGTCTATAAACACCACCACAAGCTGGTCCAAATAAGGGTGGAAAATCCTATTCATATATTCCATGAAGACACCTGACGCATTAGTCACTTCAAATGGCATCACATAATACTCATAGTGACCATATCTAGTTCGGAACGCAGTTTTTGATGATATCCTGACCTTAAGTCAATCTTACTAAACACTTTCACACCAACCAACTAATCCATCAAATCATCGAGCCTTGGGAGCAGATACCGATTTTTGATTGTCTCCTTATTCAAATGCTAATAATCCATACAAAACCGATTATTGAATTGTTCATGGCACCAAATCAATCGCAAACTCCAGTTCCCTCTTCGGTGGTAAGTCAGTAATGTTGTCTGGGAAAACTTCTGGAAATTTTTGCACTACGGCAAATCGCCAATTCCTTTTCTTCAACGAAGCAAACATCATAAACACACTAGCTTCACCATCCAAGAACTTCTTCACTTGCTCTGCGGTCAAAAACTTCCCACCTAGTTCATCTATTTGCTTAGAGAATATTATACTCTTGGTTAAACAATTAATGGTAACACCAAAAGATGATATCCAATCTATTTTGAAAATAACGACCATATGCTTCAACGGCATGCAAACTAAATCCAACTCAAAATCAACATTACAAAAACTAACGAAACACTTAGCACAAACCACATCCAACCGAGCTCCTCCATACGAAGATACTTTGCCTTTCCAGACCCAACACATCTGAAGCATCATGCTTCTCCCCCACTGCGCTCAAGCCCTCCTAAAATAACGAAACAACACAGCAAGTACCGAAAATACTTCCGTACATGTCGCGTACAACAGGAAAAACAACCAACATAACAAGAACAACACAACAAGTATCGAAGGTAACTCAATACCATTCGCATACAAACAAGAAATTCACCCGATTCTGGTCCGGACAAGACCGACATGGCTCTGATACCACATTGTAACACATAATCTATTGCTGCTGACAGGGCTGCAAGTGTACGACTATGTCGGTTTTAGTATGAAAAGGATGTTGAATCCACATGGACCAATTAACAAGTACCACTATTTGTTGTTACCGTGTTTATCTAAGGCAAAACCAAATAGATTGGTATTACGCGGAAAATAAAAATAGATTTTAATTAATTAATTGACAAGTAGAGACCAAAACGATGGTTTCCATCGACCTTCGTCACTCACGTACCTTTGTGCTAATTTAAATAGTAACGAGAAACATAAATTTTTTGTAGAAAATATTGAACAAGAGACACCGTTTGCTTTCGCAATACGTTGTCGGAATTTTTAGGCGTGTAACTCCCTACTTTCGTAGTGCATAGTTACAGGCTTAAAAATTCCCTTTTCTTAATTCAACAAATTCTTAACTAAAAGAAAAGAAGTGCTTTCGGTTTAACCTTTTCAATTAAAAATATGAATTTTTCTAAGTCGGATATCATTTTCGCTCTTTCGACACGTAAACATATCTTTGTGTTTCTATTTTTGTAGTAGACTTTTTAAAGTGCAAAACAGAATTTTCAAAACAAATACTTAATTTCTCGCTACAATAAAAAGGCGCACATTTTACATGAGTTCCGTCGGTATGATGGTCCTCTCATTTTGGACTCAATTAAGACTATCAAACATGATAAAATAACATTCTAAATTTAACTTTGATGAATTCATATTTAAAGGAAGAAGAAAAAAAGGAACCAAACCTGTTATTTAGATGGAAACTTTGAATAAAAAGAATAGCTACGATCAGAAGCAATTCAAAGAGACTTGAAATTGAGAACACCACAGCCACGCAACAGAAATTTATATATGTATATATGGAGCACGGCTATCAACAATAACAATAACAATCACAATTGAAACAGGCGCAGTCACTTGAAATGAAGGGAATAGTAACCATGGTGATGGAATGACATAATATAATAGCAGCAAGAATATATGAGAACAACAAATTAAATTGAAAGAACTAGTGTGAATAAAAAAAAAGAAATAAAGGATAATTGAAACTTCAAAAATCTGGAAATAAGGTTTCTCAAATTTGTATAATCATACGGCTGGTAATTGAAATCAAATCAATTGGAATCTAGAACAGTAGCGATACAAATAAAATAAAATAAACAATTTTGAGCGTGAAGTTGAAATAAATTGAAAAGAAAATATTATGCAGAACTGTTATCAAAATACGGCAGCTAGGGTTCTTTAGAAATAAAACTGAAACTGAAAAAACTAGGGTACTGAGTGTCTCAAGTGCTTTTATAGTCTAATTCTTGATCAGAAAAATTGCAAAAGGTCGGTGGGCTTGTGACATATATTTATTTCTTTTCCTCCTTTTCCTTCACTTATGCTTTTTACATTTATGTTCCTGAAACACATCAAATCAGCCAGTAACCGTGCAAAACACATTAATTAACCCTAAAATAAATGAAAAACAAACTATTTAAACAATGTATTTTGCATGTTATCAAACCAGTGGCATTGTAACCAAAAAAAAAAAACCGGTGGCATTTAGTATGGGAAATGACAAGAGTTTCCCACCATGGGAAAGTAAATTTTATCCATCAGATCAAGTAAAGAACATTGTTTTATGGTACACTCTCCACACTAGATTGTCTTTTTTCCCTATCTTCCACCATCATCTCTCTTTCATTGTTATATTCAATCTTCAATCCAAACCCAGAGCATAAAAACTCTTCCTTCACATGTGATCCATGAATCAAATTAAAACTAAACTCAAATAATCAAAATCAGATCTTTGAAAAAGGAAATAAGTCTAGAAATGGAAACGTAATTAGATTTGAAAAATGAAAATAGACCAACTAATGATACTGAAGAGTTTTAATTTGGAAACAACAGCAATGTTCATCTTCACATAAAACGTATTACTGATAAATCCTTTTAAACCCATCACTCCAAAATTTATCATAACAAGTCAAATTAATTTTATTTTAAATGTAAGATTCAAGTGAGAAGAATCAAATCAAATAAGAAGATGGGTCATGAGAAAAGGTAAGTGGTAAAATAATAAATTGGGGTTTTGTTACAAGTGAGTGAGTGAAGATAAAGAAGATCATTTATGAATTTGGTATTTCATCTCTCAATTGATTAAGAAGATGATTGAAGTTTAATAATTACTAATGGTGGTGGGTGGGTGGAGACCGTGTTTTATTTCTAAGCAAATTTTGACACTGCTTGTGATGTGTTAGTGATGATGGAAGATAGAGTGGTGGTGGATGATAAACTGAAATAAATCTAGTGTGGAGAGTCTATAGTAAAACAATGTTCTTTACTTGATCTAATGGATAAAATTTACTTTTCCATGGTGGGAAACTCTAGTCCTTTCCCATACTAAATGTCACCTATCAAACTACCCCACACTTGAACCATTGTTTGTCCTCAAGCAAGAGACAAGGGACATCAACAATACAATTTAAAAAAGAGATGATCAATAAAAAATCAATTGCATTTGTTTATTTTATTTTTCAAGGCTTTGTTCTCAGGGTGCACTTATCACAACTTAAACACTTTTCAATGATCACATCAACCCTACAACAATTTCGAGTGAGTTTGTGTGTGAAGTCCAACCTTTCTATTGTGTCTGTGTAAGAGGTATAATGAGGAAAAACAAGTTCCAACTTTAACAGTAAATCAACCGAAAAAAGTTCTTTCTTCATTTCATATAAAAGAGATGAGAATCATTTTGATCCTTTGACATTTATACACTTTGGGGAACTGCAGAATTTTTATTGATGTTCAGAGACACCATCTTCACGTGGGAAGCAAGTGAGGCCTACTCCCGACCCCAAGAGTCAATGATGCCCTATATATATATATATATATATATATATATATATATATATATTGAGGCCTACTCCCGACCCCAAGAGTCAATGATGCCCTATATATATATATATATATATGTATTTGTTATGACCCCTTATAAGAAGGAATTACGGAAGCAACCATCTTCACGTAGGAAGCAAGTGAGGTCTACTCCCATTCCCTTATAAATATATTTACTTCCGCCCCTCTTAAACTACACATTTTTTTATTGACTCAATAATTAAAGCTAGACTGTTAAGGTGAGAAAAATGTCAATAATTGAAAAGAAGAACAGCTGTAGCAATGATAGAAATCACAAGGGCGCGGCGTCGTGATATTTTCTAGCCATGGAAATTCAAATTCAATTTATAAGGCACAACAGTATATATTTTAAATGGGTTTGTAGCATTCACAAAGCCTCACGTCACTAGCCAATTGCAACAAAATAATTCTTCTTGATTGGAATTGAAATATAGAGCAGCAACATGTAAGGCAAATTGAAACAACAAGAAGGCAGCAGCGCAACAATATGAAAATAATGGAATTGCAGCAGTAGCGTGAAAGCAATAACAAAAACTTCTAATTGAATTTGAATGGATAATAATAATTGTAAAACAAATGTTCTCAAGGTTCTGAACTACTTCTTCTTCAATCACCCCCCCCCCCCCCCCCCCCCCCCCTCCTCTTCTGTCACTCATCTTCATTATTTTTCAATTCTATTTTATTCTTTCGGTAGGTTTGTGTTTATGTATGTTTTTCTGTGTTTTTGTGTGTCATTTTTATTGGTTATATAATCACTTTTATGTTTCATTTTTATGCTTTATTGTTTATTATCTCCAAAGATTTCTATTAGTTTTTTTTGTGTGGGTGATAGTGTTGTACTTTGGGTCTATTAAGTAGATACAAATATGGTAATATTACATAATTGTAATACCCATACTAAACGTGTCTAGAATATTTAGCATGTACATTAACTTAGTACCGGATACATTAAATTTTTTCAACATAAAACTCATGAATGAATGAATACATCAAGCTACATTGTACGACATACAAAACCAACTAAATCAATGCATATCTCTGATACATAAATGTTATCCATGAGAAGAAATCCATAACCATTACGAATCAAGCTCTTGATGATATCCATCCAACTGCAACCCGATCTTCTCTTGCCACAAACAACCTGTTGATCTGTAAACAAAAGGATTGGGATGAGATAACCACGTTAGGTAACCTCGGGGAAACCTATGGTTACCTAATCCTAGACTATAGGTAAGCTCGGGGAAACCTATGCTTACCACGTTTCTACAATACAACCATTTAGTTGATTATACGTGTGTGATATCTTTCATACCTAAAAGATGGTGCATAATCTAAGATCGTTAAAAGTTTACACATGTACTTATACTTCGGTCATAACATGTCATATTCGTATCATGAGCATAATCATATCATAAGCATAGTATTGCAAATCAGGGTTTAACATATAATTCATAACAATTAATATAGCATGAATCTCACATAACTTACACACATAAAATAACCTAAGGTGGGATCTAATCTAGTGAACTCGCCATGATATGCTCTGCTTCCATTCCAAGCTTCGAGTCCCAAACAAACTAACAAAACCCTAGCTGCTGCTCTCTTTCTCAAGCTCGCTGCAATGTGCTCAAGATGCAATACAAACAACAAACTTCCTCACAAGAATACCAACCCAGATTCTACACAAATCTAGCATCAAACCCCATATTTCAAAGTTACATCCAGACTTCAGTACTTGACCAAAATTCGTGAAACTGGTGCCTAAACGTCATAAATTTCGTTAGCTATCCATAGCAAGAACAACCACACAAATTGGAGTTACAGGAAGAGAGTTCTTACCATTCTAGTGGAGCCCTGTCCCAAAACCCGTAACAAATTCCAGCATTCGTACTCAAACTTCGAACACGTTTTCCAAATTCGTTTTTATTCCAAATCATACGAAACTTAGATCCAAATTGAAGGGTATTGAACATAGAATCAAATATCCAATAATCACTTAATTCTGATCAATACAGTAACATATATGGCGCACATAACAGATTACGACCCAAACAAGCAACTTGTCCAAAAATTCCAAAACACATAAGGTAATTACAGTTCAAGAAATTCCAGAAATTCCCAAGTTCTAGTTTCTATCCCTTTTTTTTTTTTAATTCTTGCTTCTAACAATCTATTTCAAGCATAATCAACACCAAACACAAACTTACAATAGTTAAAAACTTTTGCCTATTCTTCTTTGTCATACCTTGTGTTGTATATTGTCTTCAAATTGTGAAAGCAGAGCAGTCCAGAAATCGTGACACGATTTGGGCGTCGTGGCACGATTTTCTTGGCAGGGAGCATGTCTTTTGAGATGGGAAATCGTGACACGATTTAGGAAATCGTGACACGATTCAACAACTTCCTCAGCAAGTTTACCTAAAAGGCACTGGTCACAACGGTTGGATAAGCAGAATCGTGACACGATTGGACCAAATCGTGACACGATTTAGGACGTTTGTGACTAGTATATAAGTGTTTTCTGCAGTTTTTGAAGGAGAGCTGAAGCAAGAGGTCTAGGGTTTACAAAGGGGGGAACTTGAGGGTTGAGTACCTTTGTAAGAAGAGTCTCTTGGGTTGGGATAAACATTGTAATCACCTTGGGTGAGGGAAAATCATATGAGTGTGGAGAGTCAAGCAAAGGGTCACTACTACAGAAATGATATTTCACATCGGTTGAAATCGACATTTCACATCGGGTGGCAACCGATGTAACTAAAGGGGATGTTGTATGTCATTCACTTTTCACATCGGGTAAGTAACGTGTTGTAGAGTTCACAATAATCACAAAAATGCCACCGCACCACATTTCACCTCAGGTATATGTTGACTGAAGTCAAAATCATGATGTTAAAAGTCTTTTTTCTAGTAGTGGGTAGAGATTAGGTATAGGCTGATTTATTGTAACCTTTTGTAACTCATTCTCATAGTGGATTGGAGAGCTGCTCTCTCCCCCAGAGTAGGTCATATTGACTGAACTGGGTTACCATCTCTTGTGTGTTTGTTTTTCCTTTTAAGCTTCCTTATCTTTTTATGCTTTGTTAGTGTTTGTGTTATTGTCATTAGCTCTACACTTACTACCTTTTAGGTCTGTTGTTGTTGTTGCTTGTGTTCACTTTGATAGTGTGGTTACTCCTTTCCTTTGCTCCACACATCTTTGTTATTCATTGGTGTGAGATTCGAGCCCGAATTCACAACACCTTGCCACATATTTTTTGATTCTAAACATCAAGAAATCAGAAACAACCATTCAGACATCACCTGCAAGGCTATTGCTTAACTTAAAAATGCTTGAATCACACTAGGTACAAGAGAGGGAGAGGTACGGCTGAGAGAGTATTTGAGTGAAAAGGGGAATTTCAATACTACAATCTAGTGATAAACATGCCTAAGATCATGATTCCATGTTTGCATGTTGGATTTGGTAGAGGAATTGATGATTTTGGGTGGTTTGAGAGGAATGGGAGTGAGGAGCGATGGAGGAAGAAGATAGAATGAAGAGGGATCCTGTTTTGAGGTGAGAGAACAGGAGGGAGAAATTGAAGGAGAAAGTGAGGTTTCAGCCTTTTATAAGATTACGCTAGAATTACCATTTTGCCCTTCATCCATTAGTTTGGTTCTTACGCGTTTAAATGACACTACAATCTACAACTTTAGCGGGACATACATAATCCAATTAAATAGTGTACGAGATATAACAAGACATCTCTGGTACACATCATAATATTCAACCTTACGTAACTATTTCTTCTGTGACGTGTTCAACCGATACCGCAGTCTACTTAATTTAGCGGGATGCTACAATAATGATATGTCACGTGAGGTTGGATGAGTAGCAACAGTGGTGGAAAGTGCTCCGGTGTGACGATGACGGTTTCTGGTACGACGGTGACGAGTGTAACACCCTAAATTCTAAAAGCGATAAATTACGCTAATGATACGACCTTATCAAGAATCTAGATGTTACACCTTCAAATAAATCATCAAACATGCATATTTAATACATTTTCTCAAAACAAAACTTCACAACGGAATACATTAACATGTAATAAAACATCACCAACAGTCATTCATCATAAAGTATTTAAATTCAAGTAGTCATGTCATAAGTCATACTACATCCTCAATTATAATGTCAGCTCAACAACTAAGTCAATCATAAAAATAGTCATATGACTCAAACATAACAAAGACGTCTTAATCAGAGCCGACACACAAGACTTCGAAAAACGAATATACGAGGAAGCTCCACGCTTTCCTCAAGCAACTCACCAAACAACTACTCATGCACACCGTCTACCTATCCATACGGATAAGAAACACGGTCAACCAAACGACCCTTGGAGGTTAGTTCAACCTTCATAATAAGCATAATCAAAAGAAAATGAATAATCCAATTAATTTCAATTGATTAGGCAATTTACCATCATAAATAACCAACAAGTATACATATATAAATTTTCACCAAAACATTCATATGCAAGCATAGGTTCACCAAATTTCACCAAGTATATAACTCAACAAGTTCACAAATCAACCATGCAAACATTCACCAAGTATACAATTCAACGAGTTCACAAATTTTAAAATCATTGGTAAAACACCGAATTGAACCCATCCAACCTCGAAGATTTATCTAGATGCATTTGAAAAAGGTTTTGGCGCAACTTTTCCTTTAGAAACGGGGTCAACATCGTATCATTACCAGCTTGATCAATTTTGGGGTTGTATAAGATATGAGTTTGAGGTGTTATTCCCATTCTCTACTTTACGCAAAGATTCAAAATACCTACGAGAAACACTTGCATAATTGTTTTGTTGTGTTACCTCTGCCCCATAAATAAATATTTTAGAGTTAAATAAGTTTTTAGTTTTTATAAATATTCTAAATTTTCATTTTTATCTGTCTAAAGTTTTGAAGCACCACTTTTGATCCATAGTTTTAAGTTAACTCAAGTGTATCATTATAAATTTTAAATGAGTTTTTTCCAGGAATATTTAAAATATTATAAGACGTGCCACCACCACCACCGTATATATAATTGATTTCATATTTAAAACAAACAAATATTTTATAGAAATACTAAATTATTGTTGATATTTTGAAAATACATAAAATAAGCAAATATTTTATAGAAATACTAAATTAATGTTGATATTTTGAAAATACTCATGAACGACCACCACCACCACTGTCAACGACTTTTAGACGTGCCACCACCACTAAACTCATCTCTTCCTTAGAGTGAATAGGCTTTTGCGTCCTTCAATTTGCACTTACCGTTCAGTTTCGTCCTTAAATTATTTTAAATTGCTAAAATGTCCCCGAATTTTAAAAACGTCAAACAATTGCCTCCCTGTCAAGTCTCACTGTTAACAGTGTTGAGGTGTGACGTTTAGCGCTGACGTGGATTGCCAACTTAGATGCCACATATTCAGGGATGAAATTGATCAAAAATGTTGATTTTTTTTAAAAAGAATGTCATTACAAATTGTTACATTGTCAAATCGATCCATGAGTTATTCATTAATAATCAAGATGGTCTCTGAATTATGTCACTCCTTACCCAAATTGACACCAAAGAGAATCGAACCTGAGACCTTAAGGAGGAGCACACTCACAGGTCCCTAGCCAATACCTCTAGGCCAACTCAAGTAGGTTTTATTTATCTTAATTATCAAATTGATCCCTGAATTATTTACCTTTTCAATGTTTGAAATGAAGTTTCATCCATATTTAGCGTAGCCTCCAAGATGTTCATTCAAAAGTGTTGAAAAACAATTGAAATTCTCTATGTTTTCAACATCCACAAGTATATGCTATTATTAAAGTAATTTGGGCGAAGCATCCTTATACTTCTAACCAACTTTCTTCTCTTGTAACTTCATCTTCCTTTCCAACGTTGACATGTTACCTTAGAAAAAAAAAGTGTAATGTTAGAAAAAAGACAAAGAAAACAAAGATATTACGAACAAAATCTTATGAAGAAGAACATCAACCTCTTCCTAAGTCTAACACTTGACCAAGTCCTTGGTTTCAACAAACCTTGCTTCCTTCATTTGAGACTCGTCTTACCTATGAGGATTTTGAGCTTGAATCCCTTAATAAAGGCCTTCGTTTGTTTAATATTTGATCTCTAAAAAAAAATGAATAGTTGGTTAATTCAGAAAACCATACTCTTCCCATCCTTTGAGAAATGATGCTTTGACAAACAAAAAAAAAGAACCAAGGAACATAAGGTATGGTCGAAACATTATTAAACGTCATCCCCGCAAGATGTAAGGTATGGACGAAACAAAATACAAATGGTGCCTCATATAGACGGTACATCATAACCACCTAAAAACACCCATGGAGATAAACCCACCAAAACACATCACCACCTAAAACAAACTCCAAAAAAAAAAAGCATTGTAAACACGGTATCCACCACCGCTCATCGTCACTACTCACCCACAAAGAACACCCTCAAAATAAAACTCCCAGACCCTAACACCCAAGCCGAGCCACATATCGACCTCCGATCCACCGAAAGAGTACAACACAAAGCCCAAAAGCTAACATAATTCAAAGAACTGACTCCCGATCTCGAATCAAAAGTGATCGGCCCACCAGACTATAGAACCAAATTAGCAGGGCACCTCTCGCCTCCGGTACACCAGAGAAAAACCAAACCAAGTCAAACAAATATCGCAGCTAGACTCCGACTTCCGATCCCGAAGCCAAATGAACCGGCCCACCGAAAACCATCACACAATATGTAAGACGAAAGACATCGCATGTGAAGTTTAAACAACAAACAAATCAAAAGGAAAAGGCTCAACACAACGTGACACACCCTCCAAACTCCGTAAACACATAAACCACCCAAAAAGCACAAACAAGAGCTAGAGACGACAAACATGGACCCGTGTAACATAGGTTGCTTCTAAAGGAAATCACCCCAACGAGCACCCGCCTCCTCACTTAAAACACCAACCACCACCTCACATCATCACCCCTACCACACTTCACCACCCCCACCACAATTGAATAACCTCCACCACCACTACATCACCACTGCGCACCACCACCACCGTCACTACTTCACTACGCCGCTAAACCACCTCACCAAGAAAACAGGCAGCAACACAATCACGAATCTAAAGGAAGATGAAACCCAACAACAAAACACGAGCAGCGACGCCGGTCTAAAGCGGAATCACAACCTAGATCAAAAATATACAACCGCCAGTGAAAAAGAGAAGGCGTCCGTCGCCGGAGTAATCAACAACCAAGCCAAAGCACCTGCAAAACTAAATAAAGATAGGCAGAGAAACAATTGACCCAAACAGTATTCCGCCATAGTCTTGAGAAAATAGCAACAAATGGGTCCTAAAGTGATGTGGGAACAAGAGATTTTGTGGACAATAGAGCAAGGCTAAACCGTCACCAAAGGAGCAAGTCGCCTGGAACATATGAAAGTGTTGCGAATCTCTAATAGAGGAGAACAAGAAGTTGCAAAAGGAGCTACAAGAACTATGCAAACAGTAGCAGCAGCACCCTTTTATATGAAGATTCCAGGAACTAAGATTTACTTCAACAATGCTCCTTTATTGGTGACAGAGTGGTGCGAATGTTTCGTTGAAGCAAGCTAACCACACCAGAAGAAAGAAACAACCAGCCACTGCAGATTCAGATCCAGATCTGGATCCAAAACTGCCGCCACAAACCACCACCAAACACTACTACGAGATCCACCTCCACCAACACCAAACACCCACGAAAAAACCACCTAAAAACCTCCACAAAAGGCAAAACATTAGCACTGCACAATCACCGTGAATTGCCACGGACCACCGTGAAACACCACTAAAAACAGTTGTAACCTCCTAAAGCCACTGACGCCGAAGAGTCAGAGGTGAGGTGGTGCAGAGGGCTGCTCCTCGTTGCACCACCACCATATACATCTACATTTGGAAGGAGTTTGATATGATTTGGGGAAAGGAAGGGGGTGGTGTGGTTAGAGAGAAGGCAGAGGATTTAAGTTAGAGAGAGAAACTAAAAAATGAAATATAGATGTTTTATTCAGTTGTTGCTATTCGTTTCTTTTAGAATTTTTGCTCTTCTTTTTGAAAAACGCCGTGAAAAAAGCCTTGAAAACATTAGCCGCCGGAATGGCTCTGCTGGGGTTTGCCAAATTTTGGCGAATCTTTGATAGCTTGCTACCTCACGTTTCATCATATTCATTCCACCGCTTCACCTCTATTGAAATTAGGTGCTTCCAATTCACCATATTCTTTTTAGAGCTACATCATCCAATTGAATTATTTAATATTAAAAATTCTCACGTCCTTCAATTGATTGATCAATTAGTTGTTGGTCTTTCAATTCACTATTGTATTGGATTGGATTTTAAATGAACTGATTCTAGGGTTTGCTAGGGTTCTGATCAACCAGCCATCATTTCTCTCAGCCATAGCTTTTGATTGGCAAATTGAATTGGCTTCTACGGTGAAACCTCCCATTCCCTCCACTGTGGTCGCTCCATCAAACAACAATACACCACCTAAATCATTTGTGCAGGCATTGGTTGCTGCCACCATGACAGATTCCTCCTTACCATTACCAACTTTGGTTATTTGTGGAGAGACATTATGCATTTAGATATCCGAGGCGACCTATGCACGGGGAGTTGATGTTTGCAAGCGAAACCTCTGTGGCAGACTCATTCTAAACAAAGGAGATAAGCCATATGGATGGATGGAAGTCCTGACAAAGCTTCAACAACTATGGACTAACATTGGGCTATGGAAGATGACGCCTGTGGGAAAAGGTTATTTTGAGTTTTATTTTGCTTCCTATAATGATTTACGAACAGTTTGGGCCAAGGGAACATTGAATCTTAAACCGGGTTTACTTCGGTTGTTTGAATGGTCCAAGGATTTTAGCGCGTGCATGCAAGAAATAGAAGAATTCGAAGAATCATAATCACCGTTAAAAGTGTGAATCAAACTCCTTTTTTTTTTGCAATCTATCCAACTGCTTTGTGCAGTCAAAACAAACTTGCAGACTCCCGAATTTACTGCTTTTATTAGGTTTATATAATTTCCTTGTTGAAACGACAATATATGTGGAGACGGTTTTACTTACTACTTTATTACTTAAAAAATGTTTGGTGCATAGTTAAATTTAGTCATCACAACACTTGTTTTAATGGTGTTTCGAAATTTCATTTTCTTTGAATTGTTTCTTATTTGTTTGATTGGGTTTTGTTTATGTACTCCAATATTGTTTTCTTTTTATTTTATTTATTTAATATATATGGGTATGTTATTAAGGGTTGTTAAAGGTCGAAGGTTCCAACCTATTTGAGATATGCTTCCTCTTTATTATTGCTTCAACATGATTTGAGTTTCTCTAAAAAAGCTTTATGCATTTTTTATTATATTTTGAGATTTTTCCCTATCTATTATGAAAGGGTAAAATATAATGATGTTTCACAAACAAAATTTCATCAAGGAGGAAAACTATTTAATTAAAGATTTTTATATATAGCTTATTGCAATCAATTGAAGTTGCAAAATATAATAATGCTAAAATAAAATGATGTTGATACCTTTTATTATGGTTAAGAAATCAACTGAGTTAGTTTAAGGGTACACACAACATATTCATTACAAACATTTAATATTGATTACCATTTTATAAATAGCTTCTTGCAATTCCTAAGTGGTAAAAACTATTTAATTGAAGTTAACATAGCATGGAATTTTTACTTATAAAGTGATAAAAAAATGTATGTTTATTACAATTAAGGGAGGAAAATCATGGTTCAAATTCTCATGTTTGTTTATGCTTTGATCTTCTTTATTTTCCTTTTCCTTGTTGTAACTAGAAGTAAGTCATTTTTCACACAATTATTAATTTTCTAATTTATCTTGTAAACAATATTTTATAAGATATGTGTAACATTTTGTTGTTGTTATTTGACAATGCAGGCATTACACATGTTATGTGTTATTATGATCACGAATGTCCATTTGTGTTAGATCATATAGCTGAATGTAAAGGTGGTAATTGTGAATACATACCATTATTAAACGAATAAAGATTTGTAGACATCCTTGATGTTACACACTTTTGTACCACTCTAAAAAATTTAAGTTAACCAAATATATGGTCTGTGTAACACCCCAAATTTTATTTATTTAATCTAATAAAGAAAATAAGTAGAGTCTTAATTATTATTACAATGATAATGCAATTTGCTTGATGTTTTATAGTATTGCTGATAAAAATATAGCTATGATATTATTGTGGCTACATAGGAATTCAAATGACGAGTGGAGAGATGGTAAAATAATAAATAATAGAGATGAGAGGTGAGGAATAGAAGTAAGGGAATAAAATAAGTGGGGGAAGAGGGATTAAATTGTGATAAGTGGGGGGAATAATAATAATAATAATAATAATAATAATAATAATAATAATAATAAATAATAATAATAATAATAATAATAATAATAATAATAATAATAATAATAATAATAATAAGTAACCTAATTTTGTTGGTATAAATAGAGAGAGAAAAAATCAGAATAAACACTCTTGCTGAACCTGAGAAAAGAAAAGAGGAGAGGAGGAAACCCTAACTAAAAAGAAGAGAGCCAAACACCGCGTTTTCGGAGAATTCGAGGTAAGGGGAGAATCTTTGCACTTTAGGGTATCTTAATATATGACGGGGTTTTTTAATTCTTAATATGATGCTGCTGTTATTATGTGAGATTGTGATGAGAATTTATGATGAACGAATTAAAAGATGAAGTTGAAAGATGAGAATCGAGGAAAACTAGTTTAGTTTTTTGAATTGAGTTTTTTAGACTTAAAAAGAATGGATAATCTGGTAGGTTAACGAATAGTTAGTGTTTGAATGATAGGGTAATCATGGGGTGAAGATTAGGGTCGAGTTTGGAGAGTACATGATCGAAAACGGAGTCAAAAAGGGTTCCTCAAAGCGAAATCGCATAACTGCAATTTTACTATCACCGTGCGTTTCTTACTCTCTCGGTTTGATACGTTTAAGTTCTGAAATAGGTTTAGGAGTCTTCATGAAAGTTGTAGATATGAATGTTAGCTTTCACTAAACTTTTGAGGGACTTGATTTAAGCATCTAGAACTCAAGATATTATCAAAATACTACAAAGGGGTCAGCAAGGTCGTGCTTTTTCCTTAAGCTTAGGAAAATCAACTTTTCTACCATTTTCTGTTCCGTATTAGATTTGGGTGTCTTCATAAAAGTTGTATATATGGTTTCTAGCTTTCAGTTTCTTTTGGTTGGACTCCATTTAGATTTTTAGAACTTTAGTTATGATTAAAATACCGCACGTGGGTGATGCTGCGTTTTTCATGAAATTTCAGCATAATCCTTTCAGGGGACTCTAAAACATCTATGAGAGCATTAGCGAGTTTAAGCAAGCCGTTAGCGTGTAGATTAAAATTATGAGTCCTTAAACTATATACTTAAATGAGGAAGTAGGTTTATGCATAATTAGAAGTGATTACCTTAAGAAAAGAGTGAGTCTAAAACATGAAATGGTGATAGCGGCGTAAGACAATAGGTTTGTGCAAACAGAAAAGAAATACACTTGAGCATTACGATGGCATGGTATGCCTACCTGGTATTACAATAGGTTGCGACTGATTAAGGACCATACATAACTTGAGGATTACGATGTACTAACCATTCCATTCATGGGTCGTTATTGATGTCACAGAAGAGAAAATAGGTGATTGAAAATATATTATAATACTTTCAATGAAACTTGCAACCCCTTGAACATTATAGTTATTCAGATTAAGATAATTAGGTGAATTTTTGAAATAGGTGTGAGTAAATTGGAGCTGGTTGCTTGTGGTTTACATACTAGAGTTAGAGCTAGTGTTTAAATCGTAAAACATATATAATTGGGAGCTGAATGGACGTGGTCTACTCCTTTTGTTATGGTTGTATTCCTTAGATTTCATGGTGTGGAAATAATATAGACCACATGAGTAGTCTTTGTAGTGACTTATTTAATAAGGCAAACCTTGTGGCTTGTACTCTTGGATATAAACATATAAGTGAATATGATACGGGGACAATATAATAGTTATTCGAAGCACTTGGCCGGAAATTTAAAAGCTAAGTTACGAGGTACCAAAGAAATAGTTAGTGATGAGGAATATAGATTGAAAGGTTACATTGAATTGGAATTAACTTCCAATGTTAGTTAAGTATGGATAAGAGTCGAAACTTGGCGTATTTTAGATGATGAATTGAATTGATGTGATATCCCATGATGTGTATTGATGAGAAAATATATGAATTTTGGAGACGTTATTGGTGAGTAATTATATGAATTCCGATGACGTTCTTGGTGAGTAATTATATAAATTATGGTGACGTTATTGGTGATTAATTGTATAAATTCTGGTGCCGTTATTGGTAAGTAACTATATATATTTTGGTGACGTTATTGGTGAGTAAATATACAAATTATATGGTGTTGTATTTGGTGAGTTTCTTCATGCATCATATCATGATTAGGATTCTGGTGACGATTTTGGTGACGTGTATGTTCAGTAACAGAACTCTGACATACAATTTTGGTGTATGGAGATCGGTACCGGCATGCATATAGGTGTTAGGAAATAGTTGCATCTTCGCATATACATGACGATATTTTGTAATTTCGTGATGTCGTTAATGATGTGTAATTGTTGAAGTTTATGCAAATTGTTTATGTATGAAAATGATGTGATGTCGTGATTTATGAAAAGAAGAGATTATACATAATAACTGTTGAGAGTGATGCGATAGTAGAGATTGCATTCCTATGAAATTTATTTAATGTGCGTGTTTTTCCTATTATTATGTCATGACATGATTTCTCACCCCTTATTTTGTCGTGTTGTTTTCTGTATGGTGGATGTAATTTGAGTACAAATACTCAGGTTGACGAGGAGTAGCGGTATGATATTTTAGAAGGTGGAGAGGAAGGGATGGCCTCCGTTTAGTTATGTTATTTGGTAGATGAATAAGAATGTAGTCGTTATGAGCTCTGATATTGTAACTATAGGGTTGCGGTTGACGTTGAACTTATTTATCTTTGAGTTTAAATCTTAAGAGTTATTGTTATTAATATTTCGGTGTCGAACGACAAGAGAAATTTTTATTAATATTTAAAAGAAAAATTTATGCTAATATGTGATATCATGTGAAGTTTTGTAGCATCCTACATATTAAATTTATCCTTGTTGTCTAATAATTATAGTCGGGAAATAAGGTGTTACGGTCTGTGTGACCACATTTTTTCAGTTGCGTGACCACATTTTAGAAGCTGAAAAATGTGGTCACGCAACTAAATGCATGCGACCACTATTTTTTCACTTAGCTAACCAAATAAATTCTGAAAAACTAGTGGTCACGCAACAAATAAAATATGGTCACACATATCATATATTTGGTTAACTGAATTTTTTTAAAATAATACAAAAAAGCGTACATATTAAAGGTGTCTACCTATCATTAATTTTTTTTAATCACTTGAAAGTGTAAATCATAATTTTAATAAAAAACAATACATGTTTATCAAACTCAAGGGGGACACCTTGAAGTCTAAATAAACATGTGTACTTCTAAGCTTAGTGTCGGCATGCATGCATCTAATTAGTTAGTGTGTCGTTTCTACACCACGCCTCTTTCCTTCTAAAATACTCGTTCCAAAATATATGTAGCACTTAACCATTACACACATGTCAATACACAACTTTGACCATTAATATTTTTAATTATATATAATAAAAAATTGTAAAAAAATTGATATTTTGAAAATATTCATGGAGACAAATCAAACAATATCTTATTTTGAATAGTGCACATTGCAAATGATAGTATCAAAGTGTCAACGAAATGAGGTCCAGACCTTGACACTTCAATACCATCATTTAAACGAAGCCAACAAGAATTTAACCTTTTGAATAGAACAAAAGCACTTCTGGGCGAATGTTGGAGTCCTTCCGTTTAACAAGTTTGAATTGCCCCATCCAGAGTAAGACAATTGTTGTAGTTGGAAGGTGCATTCCCTACCTAATCACGACCGGCACCTAATCACGATCTTCTGACGGAATCAGACTTTTGATGATATCTTCAGTTGATCTCACCAACGTTGCTCGCATATCGATCCACTGGAACATGTTGTGCTCCCAAAACATGGTCGCCACGTTTTCGTCGTTCGTCAATTTCACCCAAATGAATGATACTCTTCCATCGTCGAGCGTTCGACGTTTATACAGAACGTATTCCACCCTCTTTGTGTCTCCGGGGTTGACTCCTTGGTTGAATTCATTCAGCTAATCCTTGAGACCTTTTAACGTTATACCAAGGCACTGAACCTTCAACCTCTGAGGTTCTCTGTCGTTGAATTGTGCATGAACATCGATCCACCCGACCATTGTTTCAAATCTACACAATAAGAAATTAAAAACAATCAATGAAAAACTCATTCAAACATTTCATCAAACACTTGAAGTGCAAATTATACATAAATCCTAAAACTCATAACTACAACATTAACATGCAAACATCTTACCATAATTAAGTAGCATAAGTCATTTGCATGTAGCATTGTATCATTTCTTGCAAGTAAAATCAAAATTTAAACAAACCCTAAATCTAAAAAAAATCTCTAAAACTCAAAACCTACAACATAAATATGCAAACATCTAAACATTTAAGCAACACAGATCATTTTCATGTAAACATTGTATGATTTCTCGACAAAAAAACAAAAATTTAAACAAACCCTAAATCTAAAAAAAATATAATTTAAGAGAAAAATCTAACATATAAACATAAAAGGTTAATGGTGTTTGATTATGAAAACTTACTTGTTATTGGAGTGTTGTTTGATTTAAACTTGAAGGAATTTTGGATTTGGTGATGTCAGAGAGATTTTGGAGAATTTTTGAGATTTTAGATGAGAAATGAGGAAATGAAGTGTTCTGTCTTGTTTAAGACAGGACGTGGCGTGAGATAACTAAAGCAGAGTTTTACATGTGCGCTAGTTAAGTAGCGCAGGGGTAAAATCGGCATGGCTGCAGGGTGGGAGTATTCGGTGCAGGGGGAGAGCAGTATTCTCACACTTATTAGTACGAAAGTGGGTAACCCTCAGCCCTGGGGAGCTACCATTGGCCTTATAGGTGTGGTCAACTATGGACCTTGTGAATAACCCTTGGCCCGCACCGTAATTTGGTGGATCTTAGGGTGTGTCCATCGTATGATGTCACCTACTTAGTGGACTTGCGTCGTACCCGAGCGGAGTCAAATTGGCCATGGGCTTTAACGCAATCTGGAACAAGACTTTTTTATTTTTATTTGGTACATACAGGCTGCTACTATCGATTATTAGAGATATGAAACTCCAACATTGTTGAGATTATTCCACTTTATATTGCTTCAACATACTATTAATTTATTTTAAAAAGGCTTAAATATGTCATTGTTCCCTGTAGTTTCATCAGATTTTGATATTGAACCCTACATTTTTTTTTGTTGAGCTTAAAGTCTTTGCACTTTTTAAAAGTTTTGGTTTTGGTCCTTCTGTTAAGTCCAAATTTAAAATAAAAAATAAAAAAGTAACGGTGTGCCACGTGGACCAATCATTCCACGTCACGTGGCACACTAAAAGACAAAAAAATCTTGTTTTTTAATTATTATTTTATTTATTATTGTTTGACTTTAAATTATTATTAGTCCCTGCATTTTTAACATTTTTTTATATTAGTCCCTGCAGATTAGTATTAGTCTCTGAACTCTTTTTCTTTTTTTAAAATATTTTCAATGATACTTTTATATTTTATTCATTGTTTTTATCGAGTAATTATAAAAAAATATTTTTTTATAGAAGTATTAAACTTTAATTGTATCATATAATTTCTTTCTCTAACATTTACTGTCACCAACATTATACAATCTTATAAGCCTAATCATGGTAATTTTAAAGCAGCAGTACGCATAATTTAGTAACCTGTGCAATTTGGGAATTAGTATGGGCCATTATGTGCAGAACTCAGTTTGGTTGACTGAACAACCATCAGCTTTACATTTTCATTTCTTTACATGCAGACGTGGTTTCCTTTTTACAAATTATTTTAATCTGCTGTTTTTCTTTCCTTTTCTTTTCTTTTTTTGTTTTGAGAGTTTTGGCTGGTCCTCCTCTTATATACAATTTTCCTCTTTTTAATAATATTTTTAGACTGACGGTATAGGATGGAGGTTCATCGTGGTGCCAACTTAGATGGAATGTCATTGCTTCCATATCCTTTCTCCTGACTTAAAAAAAAGGAGCATTTAAAGCAGCATTTAGAGGTAGTCGATCCATGAGCATCTTTTCTTTGTTGGGGTTTTCTCTGTCACGTGCAATTTAATTTTCATTTACTTTTGTTAATTTTCATCTATTGTCACAGTTTTAATGTTGGTGATGGTGAGTGTTAAAGAAAGAAAATATGTGACACGATTAAAGCTTAATCCTTCTTTATTTTTTTAAATAATTATGCTTAATAAAAATAATGAACAAAAAAAATAATAAATCAAGATAAAATTATTAAAATAAAGGGTTTAGGGACCGATGCCAAAGTACAGGAATTAATATAAAAAAATGTTAAAAGTGCAGGGCCATTTAGTGTGCCACGTGACGTGGAATGATTAGTCCACATGACAGAATGTTACCTTTGCTCTTTTTTTAAACTTGAACTTAACAGAAGGACCAAAGCCGAATTTTTTACCAAGAGCTGGGGTTAATGCCAACCAAAACAAAAATGCAGGGACCCATGTCAAAATTTGGTAAAACTACATGTACTATATCATATTTAAGCCTTTTAAAAAATATGTGATGCATTATTTATACAACTAGTTTTTTTGTATCATTCATCACCATTGTTTCTCTTTTGAGATTTCCCCTATGTTTTATCAAAGTCTAAAATATAAACTTTAATAAAATAAAATGAACTTTGATGACCATCAATATTTTTAAGCAAGATGTTTACTGGGGTTAAATGATCTATGGAGTGAGATAAAGGGATGCACGCAACATATTAATTAGAGACATTTAATATTAATTTGTAATTTAATAAATGGCTTCTTACAACTCTCAAGTGTTTTTTTTTTTGACAGAACAACTCTCAAGTGTTAAAAATTGTTAAATTGAAGTTACCAAAGCATAAAATATTTACTTATAAAGCAATAAAAAGTTTATGTTTATTACATACAAAGGAAGAAAAAAATGAATCATATTCTCATATTTGTTTATGCTTTGATCATCATTATTTCCCAAATTTATAGAGGTATGTCATTTTTCAAACAATATTTATCTAATATATCTTATACACAATATTTTAACAACATTTAGTAAAACAATTTTTTTTTTTTTACAATGCAGATGGTATTCCTTGTGTATTTGACTATCATTGTCGAAAGATATCACATTACCCAGTAAAGTGTAATGTTAATAATATTTGTGAGTACAAATTAAATGTACTCCGTCCGTCTGAAACGGAGTGATTCATTTCTCAATTCACACTTATTAAAAAAAATGTATAAGTAAAGGAGAAAGATAAATGATTTTAGGTGCTCTTGTCTAGTATTGATTCATTTAAAATTATCTTAAATGCAAAGTGAAATATATTAAATTGAAAGTAGTATTAATTAGAGTTATAACTAGAAAAAAAACAATCAATATTGCATTGCATTGAAAAGTGAAATGAGTATGTTATTCTAATACAATATATTTTTTTTATAAAGGGATCACTTGTTATGGGACGAAGGATGTAGTAAAATAATTATTCTGCCTCTATACGTATGAATTTATTCTTGCTACCTCTAAATGTAAGAAATTATTTGTATGTCATAATGTTTTGTACTATTATAATTTATATTTCATCCGTTTCAAAATACATGTTCATTTTAGAGAAATTGTAGTAACCAATAAACTAAATAAATTTGTTATTTTTGATGAAATTATGTGTGTGTTTTCTATAATACCCTTATTCATTTATTATTTCATTCTATTTTTTCTCTCTCTACAATAAATATGTAAGAGTATTATTGACAAGATACGAATTAATGTTGCATTGAAACTTGAAAGTGACAAGTATTATAAAACAAAATTATTCTCCAAAATGGACAAGTATTATGAAATCGGATGGAGTAATTCTCAAGCCTTTATTTTATTACAAGCTTAGGTGCATTATTGTGATATGCAAATATTCTTACATTCATTTTCTCAAGAAGATATCACAAACAAACAAACAAAAACCACTCCACAATTATAATAAGAATTTTCAAAAATAAATGCGATAAATTTTTAAGAAATAATTAAAGTGCAAACGTATCCAGAAAAAACTGACATTTCAATTAAGTTGGCATTCTAAGACCCCTACTTCTCATTTGCAGCACCCCCAATAAATTTGTTAAAATAAAATAAAATAAAGAGAATTTGAGGGAATTAGGCCAAAACTGAAGGGTACAATCGTAACAAACATATAAAAACCATCTCATTAAAAACATTACCATAAAAATTCAAAGAGATAAAATCATGACAAATTAAAAAGGAGAATGTTAGTCATTGCTCTTGGGGCATTGGTTAAAGTAAAGTGCAGTGCAATATAACTACAATTGTAATTGTCAACCTTCATGAGTGAATCATGAAACTATTACTACAATGTAATGATCTTCGATCTGAAAAATGCAGGTGTAACTTATCAAATAATGATGAACAAGGTCTTTAGAGACGAAATATGTGACATGCTCGAAATCTACATATATGATGTGATCGTAAAATACTGCAAAGAGGTATATCATACTATCCACCTTAAAAGGTATTCAAGCAACCATGAAAATACAATATGCTCCAAAATCTAGAAAGATGCACTTTTGGCGTTCGAGCAGGTAATTTCTTAGGTTTTTACCTTAGATAGCATAAAATTTAGGCTAATTCAGAAAAATGGCGATCATTTGCTGAATTCCTAACACCTACTTCCAAAAAATGAATTTAAACCTTCATTTGTATTTTGACAACAATATCACGATTCATCATGAAATCCACCCAACACGTTCTTTCTTTAAACTCACCAGAAGAAGAAAAAAGTAACCTTCAAATGGACTGACAATACGAAATTGTTTTCATACATCTCAGACAAGAATTGCCACAACAACCAGTGCTCACCTGTCGGGAACATGGTGACCCTTTATTTGTATCTTTGTGTTTCTGTTGAAGTCGTTAATGCAACATTGATTAGGGAAACCAACGAGGGTCAAAACCCTATTTTAGGAGAAGAGCCCTCCAAGGGTCATAAACAAGATACCAGAAGATCGAAAAGATCACATTTGCACTCATAATGGCTCCTCGAAGACTTTGATAGTATATCATGGCCCATACGATCGTAGTTCAAACCAACCAGTTTATAAGGAAAATATTTTTCTGGCTATAAATGGAGGGACGTATGATGAGATAGTCATTAGAATTGTCTAAATCCGAGATCAAATTGGAATTAAGGAAGGAACTAAAAACTCAGGTGCTCACACACTTCATAGCAGAAATGACCTCACCCTCTGAGGATAAAACAGCCACTTTGTGGACCATCTTCATCAATGTATCCTCAAATTCAAAGAGCAGCAATGCATGGTTCATTATAAAAAATAAAGATGGCCTCATCATTGAAGTATCCATAGTTCTATCTTTTATGATGACCAAGAACATAACAAAATAGAGAGCTTTCTTATAAGGCATAAGATTAGCAATATGTTATAACTTCCAACTGGTAGCATCTCATGTCCAAGGGAATAACAAATAAGAGGCGAGCTTTTACGAGAAAGCATCGAATTGGTTCAAGCAAAAATGAAATAATTAAACTTATAGTTTTTTTTTTTTTGAGGGGAAAACTTAGTTGAAATACAACATATTCCTCGCGAATATAATGATAGTGTTACTATATCGAAGATGAGAAGATGAAGAGTTGTCCCATTGTGCTTATATATTAGGTTACATTTGTTTGTAGGACAATGTTGTTGACAAAAGGGTTTGGTTTCATAACTCAAACGAAGGCTACTCAATAAAATGTGCTTATCACATTCTCTCTTAAACTGAGCAACCTAACATTGATATATTTATTCAAATCTTATCGGGAACAAAGAGGTCCCACTGAAAATGTTCTTATTTTCTTGGACAATTTAAAAAAAAAGAGTTTAGGAAAGGATAATTTAATTTACCGAGAAGTGGTGCTTCTCGGTACCTCAACTTGCATAAATTCGTATTGTGCCCATATCTTGAACCACAGATTGGTAATTTTTCATCTTCAAGAAATCTTGAGCATTGTCAATCCAACCTAGGATACCTTGCTCCTTACCAAATTTCCTTAAACAAGAGTTGTAATGAAATTTCTCAACATCACTACCATTTTTTGCGATTAGCCTTTGAAGTTAGATTCATGGTGTTAGTCGTGTTGGCAAGAGCCACGTTAAGGGTGTACTGTGCAAGGCTAATAGGATCTTGACAAACAAAGAGAAAGGTGACATTGTGATTTCTCTCTCTCAATTCTATTATCTTGTCGGTGGTTTTTATATATAGTTCTCGTTGAAAAGAAAGGTTTAAGATGTGGGATGCTATATATCCCGATGAAATATATCCCGAAGCTTCACGATTGAAAATCGCTTTGATTCCAAAAAAAATAAAAAAATGCTCCCATACCAAACATGATGTCAGCATCAATAAATGCATTTGTGTTTTCAACGGTCGGGACACTTTCTTGATTCAGGTTATCGGGATATACATCATTTTCCGTTTAAGATATACAATCCATAAATCGAGTTATTTAATTTTATTTGGTTCATTGAATCCAAACAAAATTAATTAAGCATCTTAATAAATGATTAGACAATTTTTTTTTTGGTTACTAATAATTAGACCATTGACTTAAATAATTTTTTTATCAATTATTTGATCATATTTTAGCTATTAATATTGGTCGAGTTAAAGTAAAGAAACCGATGTACCAAAAAAAAGTAAAGAAACCATTCAAATGTAGTCGGTTAATTTGTATTTTAGCTATTTGATTATATTTTAGCCATTAATATTTAATCATATTTTATCAATTATTTGATCATATTTTAGTTATTAATATTTTAGAGTCATTTCAGATATAAATAGTCTGTTTTTGTGTATTTTGGCCGAATTTTGTAAAGAAACCGGTCAAAAGTCATAAAAGGGTACAAGATGGGAAAAATCTTTGAAACCATGGATATCCATCCGAAGGAGACAACTTTGTGATTGTGTTGTTCTTTTTATAAGTTGACATTGAGGATGTTTGAGGCATAGTCGTTACAAACATTCTGGTGAAAAGAAATGGAGTAAGGAGTGCAAATAAAGAGTCAACTAGTGTCAATCTTGGATCGTCGGCTACCGCATCACGAGAATAGAACGACGACATGCCAAAGGGATCAGTTATGTTAACCTCGCATCGCGAGCCAACTTTTCCTAAGACTTAGGGAAATGCGCGCTTATAAATACTTGACCCCTGGGTTAATGAAAAATCACCTTCTGACGATCATACGAAAGCATAAACACGGTTTTAAGAATTGGAGCGATCAGAGCTACTCGGGTCAATGAATCATCAATCGTGAACATTGTCATATGTTTTCTCATTCACATCTAATTGTATATGGTTAGGAACTGTGAGTAGCTAAATCTTTATAGATTAGGTCATGAAAGAGGAACTTCCCTACAATTGTTCGATTATGTAACTTTAAACTATTCTATGAAACCCGTTTGAGTTGGCTTAGTGGTATTGGCTTGAGACCTGGGAGTGTGCTCCTCCTTGAGGTCTAAGGTTCGATTCTTTTTGATGTCACTCTGATTTCTCTTTCTCAATTATATCCTCCTGACGGCAAAAGTTATAAACACTTTACAACCATCAGATCTAGTGTACACGTGTAATAATCCTAGACTTGTCTCTAAGTTAAACTTAGAGAGAGAACTTCTTCCTTCTCTCTTCAAACAAACAGTCTGACGGAAGAGAGGAAGAAAACGACCAGAGTTCCTCCGGCGCGGTGGTTGGCCGTAGCGCCGCCGTACCGGAGTTTTTTTTACTTTTTTTCGAAAAAAATTTACATCGAAAGACTCCTCTTCTTCTTCTCTACTCGAATCCGTAATTAGTTTTCACCAAAACACATACACAAAGCCTAGATCTACATTTTATTTTCGAATTTTTTTGGTACGAAAGAGCAAGAACAAAGGTGAATCGATTGTTACCTCTGTTAAAAACGGAGAAAAGAAGCTTGAAACGGACAACTTCGATTGGAAAACCTCTCGTTCTTCACAAATCCGGTTCTGGTTCCGTTTTGTTCCTTCTTTGATTCTACTTGTTCTTGTTCGAATTTGTACCGGTTAAGTAGGCTATGAACATGATTTGGTTGTTACTTCAGATTTGTGCGATGTTGATTCGATTTGTTATTTGTTTGGTGATTTTGAGTGGTGAAAAGTTTATGTTGCTATTATTTATGAATTTGGAATTCTGAAAAAGAACGTGATGTTCTTCATTTTTCTCTGTTTCGACGCACTGCACTCCGTGCAAATCTCGTTCAATCTCGACATTCCTTTCCTCCTTCAAAACTGCGGGAAACCATTAAGTACATCTAATGGTTTTGGAGTACAATTGCTGGAAACCGTTAAGTACATCTAATGGTTTTCCACAGCAAAATGGTTTTGGCATTCCGGTACGGTGATGATGATGAACGACGATGTTGATCATGAGATTGAAGATTCTGGAAACCATTTCCACAGCAAAATGGTTTTGGCATTCCAGTACGGTGATGATGATGAACGACGGTGTTGATGGTGAGATTGAAGATTCCAATGGTGAAGATGATGAACGACGGTGATAATTCAGTTTGTTTCCGAGTTTTGTTCATTTTGTTTTGTTTGGTTTCCTTTGGGGTGTAAGAAATATTTTTTAGGAACTTTTCTTAAACGGTATATGTAATATGTTTGAGTCAGAAAAATAATATATATCATAGAAGAGTTAAATGTATGACTTGAAAAAAAAATGAATAAGTGAGAAAATGGATTAAGGGAGTGAGGAGCGATAAGCATGACATTTTTTTTTTAAGAAAGAGTGAAAGATGATTTTTTGATGGGACACATAAACCATATTAAAACTTAGATTACTCAATACATACATATGATATAGATATGTATATAAACTCTTCTACATTCAACTTTAATCTCATAATATTGAAATATATAAAGTCAGTATAAATTTTATTAAATCAAATATCAAAATATTCGTAATGAAATTTACACCTTAATTAAAAGAAGACAACTAAATGACAAAAAGTCTTACAATTACTCCTTAATAAAGTAATGATGAAAATTTTCTAAAGGAATGTGAGTAGGCAAACAATTTCATGTGTTAGCACCCAAATTTACCACGTTGTTGCTATTAAATTATCAAAACGTGATTTTGCACTCCAATTTGAAGAAGATCAAGAGCATTTCATTAGAATTCCAGATAGATTTCTGCAACTCTTACATTCAACCTTAACCTCATATTTATGAAATACATAAAATGGATGTAAATTTTATTAAATCAAATCTCAAAATATTCCTAATGAAATTTACACCTTAATTAAAAGAAAACAACTACATGACAAATAAGTCTTACAATTATTCCTCAAAATAAAGTAACAATGATGAAATTTGCCTTAAAGAATGTGAGTAGGCAAACAATTCCATGAGTTTCACTAAAATTACCATGTTGTTGATTTCAAATTATCAAAATGTGTTTTTGTCACTCCAATTTCAAGAAGATAAAAAGCATTTCATTAGAATTCCAAATAGAGATGTGTGCTTTTACTATTAGTTACTTGGGTCTCGATGTTAATAACTCTAAGAAAAAAATTGTTCAATTAATAACATAACATGCTCGCTTGAAATTAAAATGAATAAAAAAAATATATATTAATTTTTTATATGTTTTCTCTCATGTTTTGTATACTCTTGTTCTGATCACAATGTTAAATTAAAAATAATAATAAATAAAACTTCAATTTCAATGAAAATCTCAACATAACCCTCCCTTTTTCAAAACCTGCATATGTGAATTCAAACAAAGGATACACATTAGAGAATATAAAATATTAGAATTAAAGGGTGAGAGTGAATTGGAAGTTACATGATAAAGAATTCAATAAATATACAGATCATAGTATGTACTATGTAGTAAATATGTGAAGAAAAAAATAGGCACGGGATGAATATGAATACATATATATGAAAGAATATGGATAGTGGAAAAAGTTGAATATATAGTAAGTTGGAAAAGAGGAGAAGATGGATAGTGGAAGAAGAAGTTATAAAACATACTCATTTGCCTTAATTAATGGACAGTGGAAGGAGTTACAAAGCTCACTCAATTATCCGTTACATATTTAAGAATTATAAGAATGAGCTTATGTAAATGTAAATATTTAGTAATAAATATATGAAAAATAGAGTAAAAGAAAAGAGAGAGCCACATAGTGAATGCTTAGAAAATTAGTTAAAAAGAGAGACATTGGTGAGGTGCTATGTAAGCAAAGTGTAGCTTAAAATACATGTATATGTATATAGCGATGTTTTTCCGGTTCCTTTAAAAAGAAAAAATAATAGTAACGAACGATAAAGAAAAATTACATTCCAAAAATCATGTTTTTAGAAGCCATTTCTAGACCAAGATTTAATGCTCAAGGAAAAGATATATTCTCCGGAAAAACTGGTGCATTTCCTTTAGTAACCAAAGAGCCAGCTAGAGGTTTAGTGTAAATAGACCTGCGGTTAGACTTTAGACCAAACCAATACAATCCGTTACTAAAATTGTCATAAGGAAATGTATACCGGAGGAAGTCCAATTTTTTTTTTCTTTTCAAGAAGATTAGTGGTTGGAGCTCATACATCTTAAATATGAAGAAGTAGAGTGTCAGGGGTTCGAACCCTCCTGTCTCTGTATAAATTATGTAATATTCCTACCAACTGAGTTTTTCTATTATGGAAAAAAGGTCAATTGAAGAAAGGGGTCAACCAATATTTATTCAACAAGACAATGCAAAAACACACATTGATTGTGAAGATTAAGAATTTCGTCGTATAGCCTCACAAGACGGATTTGATTTTCGTTTGGTGCGTCAACCACCAAACTCTCTTGATTAAATGTTTTAGATCTTGGTTATTTTAGGTCAATCTAAAGCCTTACAACATAAGAATTCTCATACCTCTATTGATGATCTTGTGGATGCGATTGAGAAGTCATTTGAAGAGTATGACACTATATTGTCAATCGTATATTTTTATCACTTCAAATATGTATATTGAAATCATGAAAGCATGAGGCACCCACAACTATAAGACTCCACATATGAACAAAAAAGTTAGATAGGAGAAACGAATTGCCAACACAAAAGAAGTGTGATATTCAATTTGTGCAAGAGGTTCTTTATTTAGATTAATGGAGGAAAAGAATAGCGTGACGTTAGAAGTCACTTTCACTTTTGTGTCTTTGGGTATTGCTTAGATTTATTTACTAATAGAATATGATGTTAAATGGTTATGAATAAATATTTTGAATTACCTTTGCTTGGAGTAAAAGACATAAAGTTTGATCAATACCATATTCTCCTATTTCACAATCAGAGGTTAACATGAAAAGTTTTCCAAGAGTACCAATTAGCAGCATATATATGTCTTTTACTCCAAGCAAAGGTAATTCAAGATAATTCTTCATAACCATTTAGCAGCATATTCTAATAGTGAATAAATCCAAGCAATACCCAAAGCACAAAAATGAAAGTGACTTCAACATCACACTATTCATTTCCACCAATTAATCTAAATAATCAAGAACCTCTTGCATTAATTGAATATTACATTTCCTTTGTGTTGGAAATTTGTTTTTACTTTCTAATTGTTATTTTTTTATATGTAGAGTATTATAGTTGTGTGTACCTCCTACTTTTTTTATGATTTCAATCATACATGTTTGAAGTGATAAAATATACAATTTGAAAGGATAGTGTCATACTCTTCAAATGACTTCTCAACCGCATTCACAAGATCATCAATAGAGGTAGGACATTTCTTATGTTGTAAGACTTGAATCGACCTAAAAAAACCAAGATCTAAACATTTAAATTAGGAGAATTTGGTGGTTGACTCACCAAACGAATATCAAATCCATCTTGTGAGGATACACGACGAAATTCTTGATCTTCATAATCAATGTATGTTTTTGCATTGTCTTGTTGAATAAATATCAGTTGCTCCCTTTCTTCAGTTGGCCCTTTGTCCATGATTGAAGGTAGGACTTCCTCAAGCATACACTTCCTTATCACATTTTTAATAATGGACCGTATTGGTTTGGTCTTGAGTGTACCCACAGGTTTATTTACACTAGACCTCTAGCTGGCTCTTTTGTTGCTAAAGGAAATGCGCCCATTTTTCAGAGAATGTTTCTTTTCTTTGTGAATCAAATCTTGTTCTAGCAATGGCTACTAAAAACATTATTTTTGGTATGTAATTTTTACTTTTACAAGTGAAAATTGGATGGTCTTCATACACCAAGTAAAACTTCTTAGACTTTTCTTTCAAATAAAACCACTTCTTAGATGTTTGTAAATTTATTGATCTTCACTATTATTTCGTTTTCTAGTCCTCTAGATTTGATCAAAATTTTCTTTGTGGGTTTGGAGTGTCACTTACTCAAATCGGTAGGAATTGCTTGACTCTAGTTTTGGTTATTAGACCTACTTATAAATAACTAGTAAGGTGGGTGTAATAATTTGACAAAACTTATAAAAGTTTATGTAAATAATCAAGTGGGAGTAGGTTGTAAATTTACTCTTTAACGTGTTTAGGTAGGTGTTGGTTGTATATATATGTGTGTGTTATTTGTTAATTTTAAGTATGAAAGACAAGTAAAAGTGTAACGGTGGACACAAATAATAATAACAACAACTAACAAAAAGACAGGCACATTCCGCTCTATTTATTACGTAAACATTTGAAATTATGAATGATGTTTTTTATTTAATTTTAATTAAATGTAAAAATATAAATGTTTTTTACTTTCAAATTATAAAAAATAAAACAAACCATGATTATCTATTTCAATAAAACTAACGATATAAAAAATATATATAATCTAAATTCTTATTTATTTTTTTTAATAACACCATCAACAATCTATAGTATAGAAAAAAGTTGTTGTTTAAGGGTATAATTGAGATAATGAAAAAGTAAGTATAGATACACTCATCTAGTTTGTTACACTTTTTAAATTATAAAGGAAAAAAATGGACATTTGTTTTTGTTACACTTTTATTTAAATATTTAAATTTATTTATATCTATTTATTATATGTGTTATTAGTATTGAAAATTGAGGACATTTTTGGAAAAAGAAAAAACCAACTCAAAAGAGCTGAAAGAATTTTTTTTAACAGCATATTTTATTAAACAACCAGATCTCTGCTCAAGACGAACAGAGATTGGTGAAACTGAGAATACAAACAAGAGGCGTTGCATATAGACGGAACACTTGGAAATAAACACCCCTGAGGACAACACCCACCAAAATACACGTCACCACCTAAAACAGACTTCTTCACGAAAACGACCACTGTAAAAACGATGTCCAACACCACCCGTCGACACTACTCACCCCCAAAGAAAAAAAAACACCCCTAAAAAATAAACTCCCATACCTGAACACCAAAGCTGAGCCACATCTGAAAAGCTCCTATCCGAAAGATCACGCAGCTTCCACCACCTCTCGACCTCTGAAAAAAACCATAAAAAGTCCAAAATCAAACTTGATCTAGAGAACTGACTCCTGATCTCGAATCAAAAGTGATCGGCCCACCAGACTTTAGGACTAAATCAGAAGGGCATCCCTCACACTCGGTACACGAGAGAAACACCTTATCACGCCAAACAAGATTGTAGCTAGACATCGACTCCCGATCTCGAAGCAAAAATAATCGGCCCACCGGAAACCAGCACACAAAAGGCATGACAAATGACATGTTATGTGGTGGTGCAAACAACAAACAGATAAAAAAGAAATTGCTCAACTCAATGGGACCCGCTTACTCCAAACACCCTAAACACCTTAACAACCCTAAAAAACACAAACAAGAGCTAGTGACGACGAACAAGGAACCGAGTAACAGAGGAAGTCTTCAACAGAAATCACCCTCAATAAACACCTGTTGTAACACCCCGTTCCCAAAAGTCGTATTATTTAATAAATAAGTTAGAGTAAACGTCATAACACGGAGTATTACACTTCAAATAATAAAATCTCATAAATAGAAAACATGCTATTTAATTAAACCAACATATAATGTCATAAACTTGCAGCGGATATTTATTCTCAACATAAAATGTTATTCACCAAGATAACCATTCAACAAATACAATCTCAAAATCCGATACATAGGAATTAAGGAAATTATTCGCAACGATCCCCATCCTATATGTATCAGAGTCCTAGACACTTGAGCCATACCTATCAGTCGTCGGAACCTGCACTTGCCCACAAGGCGGCAATTCCAACAGAAGGGGTGAGAAACACATTCAATAATAATACTATATAATTTATCAAAATTATTGAAACATTAACAATCATCAAGTCCGTATATAATCATATAAATATATATATATATATATATATATATATATACATATATACCATTCAACATCATAGTTAATTCTCAACAACAATATCATCACCAACACCAAATCATTATCAACATTAGACACCAATTAATCACCGACGACAACGCCCTAACCAATGCAACCCCGACATCAACTAATACATCATGCAATGTGGTACCAACTACGCGCGTTGAATGCTAAGCATTCCAGGGCATAAGCCCCCACCAAATTGGATGGTTAAAGCATCCCAGGGCATAAGCCTCCACCAAGTGAATGATAAACATTCCAGGGCATAAGCCCCCACCGGATTGAATGACTAGCATTCCAGGGCATGAGCCCCCACCAAAAAATGATATGCATATGGACTCCACTTGTGTATATCTACATACAACTTCAACAACAACATATGTGCCTAAAATATTTATGACACACTCCCCAACTAGACAACACCAACACTTATTTAAGTTATCAAAGTATCAACATTTCACAAAAGTATACATTCTTACGTAGTCCAACATTCAAACACTGCTTTTAGCTTTATAGATAATTCTTATAAATTCATAGGAACTCCTTAGAA
Source organism: Medicago arabica (assembly GCA_946800305.1). NCBI lineage: Eukaryota > Viridiplantae > Streptophyta > Magnoliopsida > Fabales > Fabaceae > Medicago > Medicago arabica. The sequence goes on from OX326964.1 coordinate 37,844,087, forward strand.
TGGTTAGAAAAGTCCCTAGAGGCATTTAACAAAATATGGAAAAAGGTCGTACAGGACCTGGTTCGCTTGGAGGTCGCTTACGGTTCGCTTAAGCGAAGCGTCAAAAGTCTGGAAAATACACTATACTGGGTTCAGTTCGCTTTAAGCGAGATGGATTTCGCTTAAGCGAAACAAATGTCGTAACTCAAGACTTGGTTCGCTTACGGCTCGCTTGCATTTCGCTTGAGCGAAGGTTCATGGGTCAATTCTGGGCAACTACAGGACATGTTCGCTTAAGCGAGATTCATTTCGCTTTAAGCGAAGCAAATGTCGTAACTCAGGATTTGGTTCGCTTACGGCTCGCTCGCATTTCGCTTGAGCGAAGGTTCATGGACATTTTCGCTTAAGCGAGATTCATTTCGCTTAAGCGAACGGCTACGATTTTCAGGATGAACAGTACGATTCTAGCATCCAAATTCAACCCAAAATCCCATTTTTAACCCCTTAATCACCCAAAAGTTTTACAAAACATGTTTACAGGTCAAACATAACATATGGCAATCAAAATGGCATAGAATTACACAATTAACAATCATTGTATCACATTTTCATCATTTCATAAACCCTAATTCAAGAACACAATTTCAACAATTGTCAAAATTATACAACATTATTAATGAAGGATTCCCACCCTTACCTCGAATTAGCAAAATCTACAGCAAATTAGGTTGAAATCTCTCTTCCTAGCTCTTCTCCTAGCTTTCCCTTCTTCTTCTCAAAAACTCTCTTTTTCTCTCTTTTTGTCTGTACGTGAAAATGATACTGGTTCTGTTTCTTTTGACTTTTTCTTTTCTAACTCCCTTTCTTTTACTCTTTCAACCATAACCTACTCTTTTCACTTAACTCCCCTCTAATTTCTATTAATTCCACTTAATTCCTTTTTATTCAAATAAATAATTATTTTCTACTCTTTTATCTTAAATAATAAAAATACCTCATAATCAAATATCAATTCACCAATATCACATAAAATCATACAAGAATATATTAAAACACCACTTAAAATAATTAAATAAAACGGGCGTTACAACTCTCTCCAACTTATAGAATTTCGTCCTCGAAATCTTACCTCAAACAAACAACTCAGGATATGATTCTTGCATCTTACTCTCCAACTCCCAAGTAAGGCTTTCACCAGCAACTCCACTCCAAACAACTCTTACAAGAGGTATCTCTTTGCCTCTCAACTTCTTCACCTTGCGATCATCAATTCTCAAAGGTAAAGTCTCCACCGTAAGGTTGTCTCTGACTTGCACATCATCTATAGGAATAACATGCGAAGGATCCGCTATATACTTCCGAAGCTGCGACACATGAAACACATCATGCAAGTTCGAAAGATGTGGTGGCAAAGCAATCCTATAAGCCACCGTGCCAATCCTCTCCGATATCTGATAGGGACCAATGAACTTCGGAGTTAACTTCTTAGACTTCAAAGCTCAACCAACACCGGTCATAGGTGTGACTCTCAAGAACACATGATCGCTCTCTTGGAACTCAAGATCCTTCCTCCGCTTATCATGATAACTCTTCTGTCGACTCTGCGACGCTTTCATATGCTCTCTAATCATCTTAACCTTTTCCGTAGTCTGTTGAACTAAATCCGGTCCCAAAACCACACTCTCACCCGATTCAAACCAACATAGAGGAGTTCTACACTTCCGACCATACAAAGCTTCAAATGGTGCCATACCAATACTCGAATGGTAACTGTTGTTGTACGTGAACTCAATCAACGGTAGATGACTATCCCAAGCTCCACCTTGCTCAAGTACACACACTCTTAACAAATCTTCCAACGACTGAATCGTCCTCTCCGACTGACCATCTGTTTGCGGATGATAAGCTGAACTCAACCTCAACTTCGAACCCAATGCCTCTTGCAAACTCTTCCAAAATCTAGAAGTGAGCCTCGGATCTCTATCCGACACAATACTCGACGGAACACCATGCAGCTTAACAATGTCCCGAATATAAATCTCCGCCAACTGAGCCACTGAATATGCAATGTTTATCGGAATAAAATGCGCCGACTTCGTCAATCTATCAACAACAACCCAAATGGCATCATGCCCTCTTTGAGTATTCGGAAAACTAGTTACAAAGTCCATGGAGATGCTATCCCACTTCCACTCCGGCACATCTAAAGGTATCAACAAACCAGCAGGCTTCTGGTGCTCAACTTTGGATTTCTGACAAGTCAAACAAGCATACACAAACTGCGCAACATCACGCTTCAACCCAGACCACCAAAACAACTTCTTCAAGTCGTGATACATCTTCGTAGCTCCCGGATGAATACTCAAGCTACTTCTATGACTTTCTTCAAGAATCATCTTTTTCATCTCGTCATTGTCAGGAATACATATTCTTCCTCTAAACCTCAACACACCTTGGTCATCAACCTGAAAATCACCATCGGCAGTAGCAACCATCAAGTCTACAAACTTGACATCAACCTTTTGAGCCTCTTTTATACTATGCAGAAAATCATTGTTAATTTTCAACATGCCCAACTGGACACTTTTAGGCGCCAATTCACACACCAAACTCAAGTCTCTGAATTGTTCAAGTAACTCGAACTCTTTCACCATCATTGCAGACATATGCAATGTCTTCCTACTCAAAGCATCAGCAACAACATTAGCTTTGCCAGGATGGTAATTCAAGCCAAAATCGTAGTCCTTCAATAACTCTAGCCACCTTCTCTGCCTCATGTTCAACTCCTTCTGATCAAACAAGTATTTCAAACTCTTATGATCACTAAATACTTCAAATCGAGAACCATATAAATAATGCCTCCATATTTTTAACACAAACACAACTGCCGCTAGCTCTAAATCATGCGTAGGATAATTCTTCTCATGAATCCTCAACTGCCTTGAAGCATATGCTACTACCTTACCATCTTGCATCAATACACCACTTAAGCCCAACTTGAACGCATCACAATAAACAACAAAAGGTTCATCTGGCTTCGGTAGAATCAAAATAGGAGCTGTTGTCAATCTTTGCTTCAACTCGTTGAAACTCTCTTCACACTTAGCATCCCACACAAATGCCTTACCTTTACAAGTTAACTGAGTCAAAGGAAGTGCCAACTTCGAAAATCCTTCAATGAATCTTCTATAATAACCAGCCAAACCAAGAAAACTTCTAATCTCTGTAACAGACTTAGGAGTCTCCCACTGTGATACCGCTTCCACCTTCGATGGATCAACTGCAATACCATTACCAGAAATAATATGGCCAAGAAAACTTACTTCACTTAACCAGAATTCACACTTCGACAGCTTTGCATATAACTTCTTCTCTTTCAGCACCTGCAACACAATCTTCAAATGCTCTGCATGCTCTTCCTCAGTCTTAGAATAAATCAAAATATCATCAATAAACACAACCACAAATTGATCAAGAAAAGCATGGAAAGTTCTATTCATATACTCCATGAACACACCAGGTGCATTAGTAACACCGAAAGGCATCACTTTAAACTCGTAGTGACCATACCGCGTCCTAAACGCCGTCTTTTGCATATCTTCATCTTTTACTTTAATCTGATGGTAACCAGACCTCAAATCAATCTTGCTAAACACACGAGCACCTACTAATTGATCCATCAAATCATCAATCCTCGGAAGTGGATACCTGTTCTTTATCGTCACTTTATTCAACTGACGGTAATCAATACATAACCTCATGCTACCATCCTTCTTCTTAACCAGCAACACCGGTGCTCCCCAAGGTGAAACACTTGGTCGTACAAACTTCTTATCAAGCAAATCCTCCAACTGCTTCTTCAACTCTGCCAACTCAGAAGCTGACATACGATATGGAGCCATCGACACAGGCTTCGTACCCGGAACAAGATCGATAGAGAATTCAACTTCCCTCTCCGGCGGCACATCAGGAATCTCATCAGGAAAAACTTCAGAAAATTCTCTAACAACAGGCAACCTGTCAATCACAGCTTGGTTCTCTAAAGACAAATAAGCCATCAACGAAAACATCAAGTTTCCATCACTTTCTAATTGCTTCAGCTGCTTAGTAGATAAAAACTCTACTCCACTTTCCTCTTCGGCAGAAGAAAAGTACACCGTCTTCTTAAAACAATTAATATGCACAAGGTTGTATTCCAACCAGTTCATACCAAGGATTACATCCATCCCCGTCAACGGCAAACATACAAGATCAACATAAAAATCCCTACCATACATGGATATAGGACAACTCTGACAAACAAGAGAAGTAGTCACTGAACCCTTAGCTGGAGTTTCAACAACCATTTCCCCATTCATACTTGACATAACAAGATCCAACTTATTTGCACAATCAACAGCAATAAAACAATGGGTAGCCCCAGTATCAATAATAGCAATTAAAGGGATACCATTAAAGAAACAAGTACCTCTGATGAGTCGATCTTCATTAACAGTCTGAGTACCGGTCAATGCAAACACCTTTCCACTAGCCTGAGCCCTCTTAGGCTTCTTGCACTGCGAACTAAGGTGACCTTCTTCGTTACAATTATAGCAAACAATATCATCATGCTTGCACTCAGCCACTGTATGTCCCTTCTTCCCGCAACGGAAACACTTTTTCTCTTCACGCTGATTGCACACATTACTCTTGTGGCCCTTCTCGCCACACTTGTAACAAACTACCTCAGCAGGAACATCTCTACCCCTGGGCCTCCTCTCATCTTGCATCCTCTGTTTACCCTTGTCTGCAGGGGCACTGTACGGCTTCGGACGACTCTGCTGTCCTTTACCCCTATGCTCACTCATCACCTTGTAATGAGCTTTGGTATCCTCCTCATAAATCCTACAGCTGCTTACCAAATCAGAAAAGTTTCTAATCTTCTGATAACCAATGGCCCGCTTAATATCAGCACGCAGACCATTCTCGAACTTAATGCATTTGGAAAACTCTGCATTCTCAGCTGTGTAATGCGGGTAGAACTTAGCCAGCTCGACAAACTTCGCCGCATATTCGGTCACGGACATGTCTCCTTGCTTCAACTCAAGGAACTCAATTTCTTTCTTGCCTCGGACATCTTCCGGGAAATACCTGCTCAGAAACTCTCTCCTGAACACAGCCCAAGTGATCGCAGCTCCTCCATGTCCTAAAACAGGTTGCACACTTACCTACCAGTCATCAGCTTCCTCAGCTAACATATGCGTGCCAAAACGCACCATCTGAACGTCTGTACATTGCATGACCCTGAAGATTCTTTCCATTTCCTTCAGCCATGACTGAGCCCCATCAGGGTCGTACCTGCCTTTGAACGTAGGTGGATGGTTTCTCAAGAAGGTCTCCAACATGCGCACACCATCATTACCAGCAGCATTGTTCTGTTTCTGTCCAACAACTTGAGCCATTGCTTGCAAAGCAGCAGCAAGAGCAACATCATTTCTTCCGGCCATCTCAACAATTCTACATAACAGAATAATTTAGAACAACAACAAGACAATATAAAAATTGTCAGACAACTCTAATGGCTCGACACGACTCTACTAATTGGCCAGACGGACCGACTCTGCTCTGATACCAATTGTAACACCCCGTTCCCAAAAGTCGTATTATTTAATAAATAAGTCAGAGTAAACGTCATAACACGGAGTATTACACTTCAAATAATAAAATCTCATAAATAGAAAACATGCTATTTAATTAAACCAACATATAATGTCATAAACTTGCAGCGGATATTTATTCTCAACATAAAATGTTATTCACCAAGATAACCATTCAACAAATACAATTTCAAAATACGATACATAGGAATTAAGGAAATTATTCGCAACGATCCCCATCCTATATGTATCAGAGTCCTAGACACTTGAGCCATACCTATCAGTCGTCGGAACCTGCACTTGCCCACAAGGCGGCAATTCCAACAGAAGGGGTGAGAAACACATTCAATAATAATACTATATAATTTATCAAAATTATTGAAACATTAACAATCATCAAGTCCGTATATAATCATATAAATATATATATATATATATATATATATATATATATATATATATATATATATATATATATATACCATTCAACATCATAGTTAATTCTCAACAACAATATCATCACCAACACCAAATCATTATCAACATTAGACACCAATTAATCACCGACGACAACGCCCTAACCAATACAACCCCGACATCAACTAATACATCATGCAATGTGGTACCAACTACGCGCGTTGAATGCTAAGCATTCCAGGGCATAAGCCCCCACCAAATTGGATGGTTAAAGCATCCCAGGGCATAAGCCCCCACCAAGTGAATGACTAGCATTCCAGGGCATGAGCCCCCACCAGAAAATGATATGCATATGGACTCCACTTGTGTATATCTACATACAACTTCAACAACAACATATGTGCCTAAAATATTTATGACACACTCCCCAACTAGACAACACCAACACTTATTTAAGTTATCAAAGTATCAACATTTCACAAAAGTATACATTCTTACGTAGTCCAACATTCAAACACTGCTTTTAGCTTTATAGATAATTCTTATAAATTCATAGGAACTCCTTAGAATGGTTAGAAAAGTCCCTAGAGGCATTTAACAAAATATGGAAAATGGTCGTACAGGACCTGGTTCGCTTGGAGGTCGCTTACGGTTCGCTTAAGCGAAGCGTCAAAAGTCTGGAAAATACACTATACTGGGTTCAGTTCGCTTTAAGCGAGATGGATTTCGCTTAAGCGAAACAAATGTCGTAACTCAAGACTTGGTTCGCTTACGGCTCGCTTGCATTTCGCTTGAGCGAAGGTTCATGGGTCAATTCTGGGCAACTACAGGACATGTTCGCTTAAGCGAGATTCATTTCGCTTTAAGCGAAGCAAATGTCGTAACTCAGGATTTGGTTCGCTTACGGCTCGCTCGCATTTCGCTTGAGCGAAGGTTCATGGACATTTTCGCTTAAGCGAGATTCATTTCGCTTAAGTGAACGGCTACGATTTTCAGGATGAACAGTACGATTCTAGCATCCAAATTCAACCCAAAATCCCATTTTTAACCCCTTAATCACCCAAAAGTTTTACAAAACATGTTTACAGGTCAAACATAACATATGGCAATCAAAATGGCATAGAATTACACAATTAACAATCATTGTATCACATTTTCATCATTTCATAAACCCTAATTCAAGAACACAATTTCAACAATTATCAAAATTATACAACATTATTAATGAAGGATTCCCACCCTTACCTCGAATTAGCAAAATCTACAGCAAATTAGGTTGAAATCTCTCTTCCTAGCTCTTCTCCTAGCTTTCCCTTCTTCTTCTCAAAAACTCTCTTTTTCTCTCTTTTTGTCTGTACGTGAAAATGATACTGGTTCTGTTTCTTTTGACTTTTTCTTTTCTAACTCCCTTTCTTTTACTCTTTCAACCATAACCTACTCTTTTCACTTAACTCCCCTTTAATTTCTATTAATTCCACTTAATTCCTTTTTATTCAAATAAATAATTATTTTCTACTCTTTTATCTTAAATAATAAAAATACCTCATAATCAAATATCATATAACAAAATATCAATTCACCAATATCACATAAAATCATACAAGAATATATTAAAACACCACTTAAAATAATTAAATAAAACGGGCGTTACACCTGCCTCCTCACCTAAACAACACCAGCAACCCTCGTATATAGCTCTCGTCCGCATACCGTTCTGACACCAAATCCGAGTCCAAAAAAACCACGACCACCCATCTGAACCTCACTAAGACAACCCCATGATCCCCCACTCAAAGCTACCACCACCACCTCAACCAAAACACCACTTCCACCATGCATCACCACCACACAAACAAAATCCAACATCGAAATAGTCAACATAAAGAACACACGATGACCTCGAGGGGAGGAGGGGGGCCTTCCACCAAACAAGCAAAATCTGAAGCACCACGGTCACTGGCGCGAACAACGACAACCACCATGATCCTTATGAAGACAAGTGATCTGGGAGTTCGTTGAAGGAGGATTAATCGTGAATGAAAGAGATGCCACCACTCTTGCAACCGCCGCAAACTGATCACACATATCGGTACCACACATCACCCCCTCCACACCACATGTCCGTCACCACATAATTTTGCGATGATAGACCTTGTGATGGTCTTAAGAGAGAACATCCAGAAATGTTTTTGATGTAATCTATCACCACTTCATCACCACCATGACATTGTAGATCAGCCACCATAGATCCACCACCACACATCCCGGATCCACCACCACACAAAACCAAGCCCGACTATTCTCTCCACCGACCCACCAAAACAACCACTGCTGCAACCTCCTTTCACCACCAAAACCGGGACCTTCACCACCACAACACCTCCTCACACCACCAAAATTGTGACCTACCACCACCATCACCGCCACACCTCCTCATACCACCAAAAACCTCACCACCGTCACTTCCTCACACCACTGTCACCACAAATCTGGATCTAATCAGAACAAACACGGACCAGCACCGAAAAAAAGGAACCACTTACGCGAAACAGAGGGCAACTATTGACCAGAAGATGAAAATGCAAAATAACAAACTCACAGAAGACGAAGCAAAGAGGAGAGGAAAACAGAAAACTACACCCTCAACAACAAACCGCCATCATTGAGAGGCAGCGCCGCCGTGACGAAAGCCAAAACCACCTGGAGAGAAACAAAGATGATTGATCCCCAAGGGGGTTTGGAGGTAATGCAGAGATGTAGCTCAATGCACCACCATGATTTGGGCTACATTGTAAAGAAGGGTTTGGATTTGGAGGAGTGCAGATCTGCGATTTAGAGAGAAAGTGTTATATTTATTTTCTTTATATATAGTATAGATAAAAGAACGGATGTAGAAAGGACTGAGTTTTATCTTGATATTTTGTTCCAGTTCAGTTAAAGAGTTATTATATATGGATTAGTTGAAAAGTTTATTAAATGTTGTTATTCAAGTGAGAAAATTATGTTAGATTTAATGGAGAAAATTATCGTTAAATCTAATTTGATGATTTTATGATTATTAATTCTATTTGAAATTGAAGAAATAGCGGGGGTTCTATTAATAAAAAGTATGCAAGTTAGAATAAAAAATTTATTTGGATTGTAGTTTGATGATATAGTATAGTACGTACTGTTATTTTTTATGAGAATAACTTGTATTAGGAAAGAGCAAATTGAACAAAGTAACTCATTTCTCTTAATGAATTGTGAGCTTATAACTAACATTTATAGTAGTTAGTTAGTCTCACACAATAGATAACCATGTACTGACTTGTAGAAAAGTACAGTAACTAACTAGTTAACTATCTATTAGTGATGTGTGTTACAAGTGAATTAAGTGGCTGAGATGTGCTTTTATCTTGTGCTTCATCATGCTGTAATATCCCCACAAGTTGAAGGATGGTAGATATCTATCATTCTCTCAACTAGGATAGGAGTAAATGGAATGGTTGTGGAAGCAAGGACTTAGTAAAAAAATATGCTAATTGATATTTAGAGAAAACAAGGAGAAGCTTTATCATATCATCTTGTAATTTCTCTCTAAACAGATGTCAATCAATTTTCATATGTTTGCTGCGTTCATGAAAGACATGATTAGCTGCAATATGTAAAGCCGCTTCTTTATTGTTTGAAAAATTGTTTCAAATTATTGTGATTAAATTCTTATGCATTAAAGGTATAAAAATATATACATGATCAATTTCAGATCATTAGAATTATTATATTTTTATGCTAATCACCTTTAAAATCACATAAATGATTGGTTGTAATGGATCCACGGCGTAAAATATATAACAACGACAGTGTAAACAAAATTGAACTAATTTTTTTGTTAGTTAAGTAGTCTAGTGGCTAGATTCATACACATCATGTGTGGAGAAATGAGGAATCGGAGGTTCGAACCCCAACCCTACGTATAATTAAACTAATTTGATCATGTATGAAAAGTTATATTTTTATATTTTGGTTTAGATTTGGTTGGTATGTACTCCCTCTATCCTATTTTCACCTTATGTGCTGAAAAGTTTATTCTTGATGTCTTGTTAATATTGAATTGAAGGTTTCATTTATTGTATGAGTTAATTATGTTCTTATAATACTTGTATAAAGGTTTTTTAAACTTTTAAGGAACATATCAAAGTTCGAGTGCACTTTGTTTTGGTCCTCGAGTTTTAAACTTTTAAGGAATTTTTCTAGTGGCAGTTATGCTTATTTAAGATTGAGAATACCAAACTTATCAATAGAGTCAGCCTCATATGGATCTTCTTTAGAAGGTTTGGCCATATCTTCGTATCCCTCTTTCTTGGTTTTCGTGAAATTCTTTTTTGCATATAACAACAAGCTTGCCTTCACACAAATTGTTTGAGTTATGTGAACAATGCATATAGAGTCGACCAAAACAATGGGTTGGTATAAAGAGCAGCAAGGAAAGATTACAAGTGGAACAAGAAGCTGGACAGTTTGAGTGGTGATTTTTATTCATTCATGATCTCTATTTTATGATATGTCAACTGTACAAGGTTTTGGTTGTATTGCATGTGGATTTCTGCTCTTCATCCAGTAAGTTTCGCTCCCATCCAACCAAACTGATCAAAATACCTTTGCGTCAGTTAACTCACGCAAGTGTAAAAAAACGTGACTTAGTTTTTACACATGCGTGACTAAAGTCACGCTGCGTGAATTAACTCACGCTGGAATTAACACATATGTGAGTTAACTCACGCTGGTTAAAAAAAAGAATTGTATGCAAGGTTGCATGTTTCAATAGATCTGACAACAAATCTTCTAAATACAGTTGGGTTTTTTAATATAAAATACATCTTTCTTCACAAATTAATTGTGTTGTCTAACTCAGTATTCTTTTAATCTTTTTGTTGTATATGTCTTCATAATTGATATGTTAAATACATTTTTAAATATGAAATCCTTAATTTTCAAGCAAGCAATGAAAACAAAAAAATAAAAAACTAGGACAAGTGCAAGCCTTTGTGAAGCTTTGAATCCAGATATAAGAGGTGAATCAATTTTTTCAAAGAAGATGGTAGTTGTGAGTCGGTAAAGCGGTCATGGAGGCTCAGGTACTGAGGTAAATAGTAATAACAATAAGTAAATAGTAATAACAATAATATTCAATAAAGACAAAGGCTATTTTGATATTGATGATTTTGTGTAAAGGAGGTTAACTGAGAGTTGGTGGAAACGTCAAAAATTTTAAAACCAGCGTGAGTTAATTTACGCAGATTTTAATTTCAGCGTGAGTTAAGTCACGAATGTGTAAAAACTAAATCACGTTTTTTTTACATTTACGTGAGTTAACTCACGTAAAGGTATTTTAGTCACTGACCGAGTGGAAGCGAAACTTGTTGAGTGAATAGCAGAAATCTTACGTTTGAGCATAGCATGGTTTATATGTTGGGCAGTTTTAAATTTTGTAGTAGCAAAAAATTGGGCAGTTTTTAAAATACCAGTTTAGTTTATTGTGGCGGCTAAAATCACTGTAACAAGTGAATTTAGGCCGCCGTAATTTACACATTGAATAAGGGCAGTATTGAGTGTCCTCTAGGTATGATAAGTCTTAATTTAGAGTGTTTTTAGCATTTGAATGCAATAATATTTGGGGAACTTTTGTCTTATTAGTTTACTACAAAACATTAGTTTTAATTTTTCATGATAAAAAAAAATTCAAAAAAAAATTTCATGATAAAATAATAAAGAAAAGGAAGGATTTTCAAATGTTGAAAACTGAGCACGACCATGCGCCCAAAGCACACAACCGTGTGTCCTTTTTGAAGAAAAACCAGGCAAAATTGCTGAATGTTGAGCATGGTTCGTGCGCCTACCTAGCAAGACCGTGCATCCTTCCTAGTCTACAAAATTTCAACAGTATTGAAGGCAAGCATGACCGTGCGTCCTACAAGCACGACTGTACGCCTTATGCAATCAGAAATAGTTATTACAAACTCTTTGAATTATGTAGTTTAAGTCTTGTAAATCAAATTTAATGATTTGTCTATGATTTAAGATTATAAATAGGCCTCACATCAGATTTGAAAAGTACCCCGGAAGGTTTGTTAACTAAAAGCAAAGTTTTACATTGTTCTAAGTTTACTTTTCTGCACATTATATTCTTGTTGTTTACTTTCCTGCACTTCATATTTCAAGTTGTTTATTCTTATGCATTTTATTTTTATGTCTCTTTACTTTAATCCATTGTCTACAATGATAATGAGTGAGTGGATTTCTCTAGTCTTGGAATTGTTGAAATAATAATCTAATGATTGAATCCTATTCAACTCAAGTCTAGACTATATTTTATATGAATTTGTTTTCTAATCTATTTTCATCGTCGTTAAATTTGATATATAATATTAAATAAATGATCGAAAGTTGAAGTTTAATATTGTTATCGAATCAAATTTCAAATATCAAACAAAGGACCAAGAGGTGAAGTTTGATATTGGAACAAATGAGATTAGACAAGTCTGTTAAAAAATCTGCAAAGATAAGTTTTATTGCTTTTGGGACAATAAGGTTGTGCTCAAATGGTCTTAATGATAATCAACCATGAGAATATGCGTAATTATTGTTGAAATATGTTCGTGTATTCTGAGAGGAAACACGATATACCAATTGAATGCCTTATCCTTAGAAACATTTCATTATAGAATAGGGAAATAGATAGGGAATGTTTAGAGTTCATCATTATGATTAAACCACAATCCTAAGGCCTTTTATAATATCTGAATTTCCAACCAAGCAAACATTGAACTTAACAAACTTATTCCTTTTTAGCTAACCAAAACTAAGAATTAGATTGGTAATTACTTCAACTCCATGTGGATAGATATTTTTATTACTCAATAGAACCTTACACTTACAAAATCGTATCAAGTTTTTGGCGTCATTGTCGAGGAGTTAGTGATATTAATCAACTTTTTAGTACTGGTTAGACTGAAATTTTACTTTTTTTTGTTAATTTTGGATTCTAGTTCTTTGAATGCGAAGAACCCGAAGTCTCAATGATTTTGTTCAACCCATTCTTGAGATCGAAAGGTTCTTTCATAGAATAAGAGAAGCATGCAATAACAATAGGGCTGAAAATTGTACTCTCAAAGAGTATGTTACGCCTTCTACAGATGAGCCTCATGCTTTTATTGTGCACCCATCAGTTGGCTACAATAATTTTGAATTGAAACCTGATCTACTTAATATAGTACATCAAAATCAATTTTTTGGATCATCCATCCAATCTTCATCTCTCTATTATTCTGTAATATCGTGACACTTTAAAAATGAATGTGGTGCAACCTGAAGCCATAAAGGCTATAAATTTTTCCTTTTTCATTAAGGGACAAAGCTAGAGTATTGTTTCACTCCCTACCTAATAGTTCTATTACCACATAGAATCAACTAAATCAAGCATTCCTTTCTAGATTCTTTCCCCTAAGCAAAATTGCTAAAATGAAGAATTAAATCACTCGATTCACTCAAAATGAGGGGGAATATTTTTATCATGTGTGGGAACGTTTCAAATAAATGTTAAGGTTTTTCTCCCATCATGGACTATAGAAATGGTTGATTGTCCATACTTTTTTATAATGGTCTTTTATATACAACAAAAATGAATGTTGATGCAGCTGCAGATGGAGCTTTGATGAACAAAAACATCACAAATGCTTAGGCTCTAATTGAAGACATGGCTCAAAATCATTACCAGTTGACAAGTGAACGAGCCTTCACTGATGTTGCTCCATCTCTATCTAAAAAAGAGTCAGGTATGTATGAAGTTTCTTTCGTTGATCACTTAGCTTCTAAGGAAGACGCGTTGTTGGAACAAAATTGGTTTGTGCAATTCCTCGAAGGTTTTGATGATAATAAAGTATTAAACAAAAATTAGATATGTTAATATATGTTGAAGTGTGCATGACCATAGATTAAAATTTAACAAGGTTCGAACATGTATAAGAGCATCAGATGCACAATATAAGCTCAAAGACTGTGGTAGAAGATCTAAAGAAAGGTCAACCATAAGTCAACACCTTTGATCATAAGAAAGGACACTACTTAGAAGTTGAAGAATCTCATCAAACTTTGAGGATCATCAGACTCAAAAGGCCTCATCAGACTTGGAAGATCTCCATCAAACTTGGAAGTCCTCCAGACTCAGAAGATCTTGAGGGGCCCAGACTCCATGTCAGATTTGTCCTCTTCTGGAGGTGTCTCTATCAAATTCTAATAAAAACAGATTGTCTTCTTCTGACCACGTGTATAAACAAACAAAGAAATTCAACGAAAAAGAGAATGAACAGATAATTCATGTTTCTGCAAAGAACTTTCAAATGTCTAGTCAACGGAACTATCCATATCAGGAAAAGGCCAACGTTCTTGATTTGAAGCTTCTCAACGACTCTTAATGTGCTGACATATTTAACGTCTCTCTAATCCTTGTGTATATAAGGAGTTGAAAACTTGAAGAGAAAAAACAAGACTCTGCTATTTTTAATGTGCCATTACTCTGCCGAAATCAAATCCCGTAAAAACACTTAAGAATATCTTATCAAAGTTTGTATCTTAGAAATTCTAAAGTCTTAAGAGTGTGTTCTGATTTGTTCAGCTTACACATCTGATTGTATATCAAGTGTAAGAATACATATTGTTTCTTTCTAAACATTTAGAAGTCTCTTGCATGTGTTCTTAAGCAATGGAAGTCTCTTGCATGCGTGCTTGAGCAGGAACTAAAGTTTCCAAGACGAGGCTTCATGATGCAGAGTAAGCAATGGAATAGGTTGAGTGTTGATCCTCATCGTAGGGATTTAAACCATCCTGTTAGATACTATTCGACAGTCGCGGCTGTGCACGAGATGAATATCACTCCTTATTTGATTGATTGCACATTAAGCCATTCTGAATTGTAAATGTTTTTAGTTTTTTCAGTAGATTTGATCTTTTGTAAAGAAACTATGGGGAGAACTTAGTTTCCACAGACGATGCCATTGATATGACCTGGTCAGTAGAACGACGTCTAGTGTAGTGAGGTCCTTTGTGCTTGATTCTTTGAATTGCAGGTACTCTGACACTCAAATCAAAATTTTGAGCTAGAAACGGGGTTAATGGATAAAATAAATCGGCGGGAGATTATTTAAGTATCCTTATATAGTTGAGGTGTAAGTTGCTAGTTGTTAATGGTAGAGTCATTGTTTGACGGTTACGGAATCCATAGTCGTTAAACGTTACAAAGTATAGAGGAAGCTTAAACAATATGTTGGTTTGGATTGTCGCTCCCATATTTCCATGAGCACACATCTTCATGGTAGGAGTTAGGGAGTGTTGTTGGAACAAAGGTAATAGGGACTTGTTGATGGGCGTAGGGGGCCATTAAGCACTCCAGAATGAAGACCATTTGTAATTTTAGTTATATTGCCCTGCACCATTTTTTTTATTTATCATGGTTTTATATCTTTCACTTTTTTTGGTAAGGTTTTTAATGAGACGATTGTTATATGTTTGTTATGATTGTACTCTTGGTTTTTGGCCTAATCCTCTCAAGTTCTCTTAATTTTAATTTATTTTAACAAATTTGCACTTTAATTATTTCTTAAAAAATTATTGCATTTATTTGTTTTTTTTTTTTTTGTGATATCTTCTTGAGAAAATGAATGTAAGAATACTTGGATATCACAATAATACACCTTAAGGTTGTAATAAAATTGAAAGGCTTGAGAAATATTAATTATAATATTGCAAACATTATGACGTACATATCATTTCTTACGTTTAGAGGTAGCATAAATAAATTCTAGAGGTAGCATAATTTCTTATGTTTAGATCTCTGGATAATCATCGTCAAACATTTTCCTTAAATCGTACTCACACATTTCATTATTATTACACTTAAATGAGTAAGGTGACATCTCTGGACAATCATTGTCAGACAAGCAAGGAACACCATCTGCATTGTCAATTTTTTTTTTCACTAAATATTGTTAAAATATTGTGTATAAGATAAATTAGAAGATTCAAAAATGGTTTGAAAAATTACGTACCTCTAACAAATAGAGAACTAAAGATGATCAAAGCATAAATAAAGATGATCAAAGCATAAACAAACATGAGAATATGAGTCATATTTTTTCTCCTTTGTATGTATTAAACATAATTTTTTTATTGCTTTATAAGTATATATTTTATGCTTTGGTAACTTCAATTAAACAATTTTTAACACCTAGGAGTTGTAAAAAGCCATTTATTAAATTAAAATTAATATTAAATGCCTCTAATTAATATGTTGTGTGCATCCCTTTATCTCACCCAATATATCATTTAACCTTAGTAACATTTTGCTTAAAAATATTGATGGTCATCAATGTTTGTTTTATTTTATTAAAGTTCATGATATATTTATATTTTAGACTGTGATAAAACATAGGGGAAATCTCAAAAGATAAAGAATGGTAATGAATGATAAAAAAAGAAAATTAGTTGTTTAAATAACATATCAAATATTTTTTTAAATAAATTAATAGTATATTGAAACAATAATAAACTGGAATAATATCAACTATGTTGGAATTTCATATCTCTAACAATCTTAGTAGCAGTCTGTATATACCAAATAACAATAAAAAGTCTCGTTTCGGACTGGGTTAAAGTCCAATCTAGCTTCGCTCGGGTTTGGCCCAAGTTCACTAAGGAGGTGACATCATACGATGGACATGCTCTAAAATCCACCAGATTACGGCACAGACCGAGGGTTACACACGAGGTCCAATAGTTGGCCACACCTACACAGGCCGAGGGTAGATCACAAGGGCTGAGGGTTACCAACGTTCATACTGACACGTACGATTGCCAGGATAAGGTTTGACAACCAAGATTTAGCCTATTTACCCAAAATTTAGCCTTGGGACAAGTATGTCACTTCTTACCCTAAACTTGTGATCTCTCTTATTGAACCCCTTACTTACTTGGGCGTTAGAGAAAGTGAAGGTATACAACCCTCCTCAGTCTCACTGGGGGTTGCCGTTCAATCAACCTCACCAAAATCACCCTCACCACAGTTCGGCAAAACCAGGATGAAGGCAGACAGATCGGCGGATCAACCTCTGTAGGTAGAAAATCCAAGCAACTTGACTATCTTCTTAGTCCTAACCGGAACGACTTCACAGGGGAAGACATCATTCCTCATCCAACTCTTCAACTCAAGATGGTGAATACCTGATCTATCCACCGCAACTCTAGTGGAGTCGACGGAGCCGTCTATTCCTCTTCTTTTGTTCCAGAACCATCAATACAAACTCTTGGACTTGTTCTATTTTCGGTTTCTTTTGAGCAACCCCCCAGATATAGGGTTCATGTACAACTAAGGTTTTTTTGAACATACATCAAGTGTACAGCGAAGTACACACATAAGTTTTTTTTTTTTTTTTAAGAAACACACATAAGTTGTTTATAACCCCGCATCAGTTAATATTTATAAGCAAACATGTACAACCACAAACTTAAAATTAAAGCACTACATGATGAGGTTAGAAAGTGACATTACGTAACAAGCTTTTCGATAAATGCTTGCAACCAACATTTGACAATATACATACTCTATCATGACAATAAAACAATTAACCCTTACCAACCGTAAACTATGCGTTTTACAACAATTCAACCAAAATAGTTGACCCTATAAGGTATTATTCAACCATATTTTTATATATCTCATTGATTTTTCCATATCATCTTTTTCCTGTTGGAGTTCATGTTCAAGGATATCCATGAAGGTATTTCAAAATACAAGAAATAGGTTATTTTAATTGTATTGATAGATTTATAAAAAAAAATATATATGTTTCCTTATCGACGTGTTTTTCTTCATTATTAAGTTAGATATATACATTGAAGAGAAGAAATAAAGAACATTCAAAGTAAAGACATAACATATGGGATAGACAAAATTACAAGAGGATTTATATACTAGTTCACAATAAATTCATGGAACAAAAGTGATTTGTAAAATTCTTTTAAGGTTTTGATGATAATAAAGTATTGAAGAAAAATATGATATACTAATATTTGTTCAAATGTGGGGGATTATAAAATATATCCATCAAGTATTGAACATGTATTAAATCATCAGAAGAACGAGAGAAGCTTAAGAAGACTATGGTAAAAGATCTGAAAAAAGGTCAATCATAAGTCAACATCTTGGATCAGAAGAAAAGGACGCCTCTCAGAAGTTGAAGATTAACCTCATCAGACTCTATGGAGATCATCAGACTCAAAATACCTCACCAAACTTCAGAAGATCTTGAGGGATCCAAACTCCATGTCAGATTTGTCGTCTTCTATAATTATCTCCATCAAAGATCTGAGTACAATTTTGTCTTCTTCTGACCACATGTAGAAATAGACAAAAAACTTCAAGGACAATAAGAATGAACAGATACTTCTAGTTTCAGGAAAGGATTTTCAAATGATTATCCAACGAAATTATCCATATCAGGCAGAGGTCCAACATCCTTGATTTGAAGCATCTTAACGACACTTAATGCGGTGGCACTCTTCTCCAACGTCTCTCAAATCCCTTCTTATAAAAGGAGCTAAAGACTTAAAGAAGATTAACAAGACTATACTAATTTACTGTCATTGTTATATCAAGTATAAGAACAAATTTGTTTATATTTGTAAACATATATAAGTATCTAGCCTGCAAAGCTTGAGCGCTAGAAGTCTCTTTCATTTGTGATTGAGCAATAGAAGTCTCTTGGAGTTGTTCTTTAGCATTGGAAGTCTGATCTTGCCTGCGTGCTTGAGCATTAGAAGTCTACTGGTGTTGTCCTTGAGGAGCGGAAGTCTCTTGGTAGTGAACTTGAGTATTAGAAGTCTCTTGCAAGTGTGGTAGAGCAATTGGAAGTCCCTTGGAAGAATCTTTGAGCATTTGTATCAGTAGTTATTATAGTGAAATCCCTATGAAGTGCAAGGGGACTGAACTACTCGTGTATTGTAGGAGGAACCAGTATAAATTGATTTTGCCTGCTCCTTCTCTCTCTATCTCTTTTATCTATGTGTCTGTTGTAACGCCCACTTTATTTATTTAATTATTTTATTGGAGTATATAGTATATTATTATATATTATGTGATTTTAATGATGTTTGTGACGTATGAGATGATGTTGTGGTGTGGCGTTTATTTTATTGTTTAATAAAATAAAATATGTGATGAAAATTAAGATGTGATATAATAACAAATATTTTGAGAGATGGGGTTGTTTTCATAAATAAGATAGAGTTGTGGGGATAAGTGAGAATAGAAAGAATTATATAAGGGAGTTAGGGTTAGAAAGAAACAGTCAGTACGTTACAGACTTTTGTCAAGAAGGGAGAAAAGTGGCTAGAGAAGAGGGAACCTCAATTCTGCAATATTACCAGGTAAGGGTGAGCCTAACTCAATTATATTATGTTGTAATTCATCTGTTATGATTAACCTAAGGATTGGAGAGAGTTTTGAGAGAATTCCAAAGTTAGGGTTTAATGAATTTTGTGATGAATTGATGAGAGAATGATGTGAATTAGTGTAGAAACCTGTTACAGAACCTAGATTAATCACTAGGACCATAATTTTGATAGATTAGAAGCATAAAACGAAGAATTGGACGAGTTTTGGCGAGGTTTCGAGCGAACCTGTAACCCCTCTGCGATAGCTCGCCGTGGCGAGCAGTTAGGTATATACCCGCGAGGCGAGCAGCTGAGCTCGCCGTGGCGAGCAACCCTTTAGTGCACGCGAGGCGAGCAACATCACTCGCCGTAGCGAGCAAGTGGCAGAATGCAATTTAAGTAGCTCACCGTGGCGAGCAGTCCCACTCGCCACAGCGAGCAACGTGGTCTCAGACCACTATAACTTGAGTTTTAGAACTCTGTTTTGAGCGAGGCTTTGAGGGTAGACATTTGGATAGTATTAGAGATGTTTAAGACCTAAATTAGAACCTGTAATGACGCTGTAAGATGTTTTTAAGACGTTGGCGTTAATCTATGATTAAATGATTATTAAGTGAGGTTTATGAACGAAGTATAAATGATGTTTGTGATGATAACTATGTGCTGTAAATATATATGTTAAGTGTGCTGAGCTGCTACCATGTATTGTATAATTGCATGTGTCGATAAAGAGTCGTATTTGATGTTAAGACGTTGTGATATCTTGTTTAAGAATTAAGGAGTCGAGTCCATGCATTTGCATATTTTGAGACGGTGGAGCTTATGCTCAAAGCGACGGTGGAGCATTTGCTCAAAGCGACGGTGAAGCTTATTAAAGCTAAAATATTGGTACCACATGCATGATGTTAAGATGTTAGAGTTGCATTTAGTCGAGTCCTGTGTCTGAGATGTTATGAGACGTTGTTATGTGAAGATGTTCTGAGATGATTTTATTATACGCAGATGTCTGAGATGTTTTCAGTTATATGTGACGATTATTATTGTTGTTGTTGTTAAGCATAATTATTTGAATTATATGTTAATATAATTGTTGTGAATCTCACCCCTTTTGTTGGAATTGCCGCCTTGTGGGCAAGTGCAGGTGACCAAGCTTAGGTTCGTCGATGTGAGAGGTTCTTGTGGAGTCTTAGGAGCTCTGATACGTAACGGGATGGGGATTATTATTATTTCTATTCCTTTTATGTATCATGTTGATTAATTATGATGTTTGCGACGTAACTTGATTTGAGATGTTTTATGAGGCTTTTGTGCCGAGACTTATTTATTTAAGATTTTGAGAAGTTTATGAATTCCGCTGCTATGTTTGAATACTGTTTAAGAATAAATTATTATTCGATTTGATATTAAAGATTTTATGAAATGTGACATCCTGATTTATGTGTTATACTCTGATTATTTGAATGAAATTTTAAAGTCGGGATTTCGGGGTGTTACATCTGTTATATTCCGCTGCACTCAGACTCTGTGTCATATTCTGAACTCATCACATTTTAACCGGTTATAAACACACAAAAAAAGTCAACACAATTTAACACCAACCCCGTGTTTTTCTCACCTTCACAAATCATCCGACATATAATCCTCCCTCTTAGGGGAGGATAGTCTCATAACAATCAAGAACTTAATCCAATATCCTAATTGTGCTCGTGATTTTCAGGTATCAAAATCATTGATTGGATTTGAACCTTGAATCATTGAACTCTCAACTTTTATTCGCGGGAAGGGAAAAAAGTGAGTAAAAACCCTTATAAGACCTTGGATTCGGAGGTTGGTTTCGATTGGGGAAGGTGTTAGGCACCCGAACCGACTATGGTATCCCATAGGAACCTTCTATCTATTCTTAATATTGCGCTAAATTGATTTTACTTATTAAAAAAAGAGTTAAGAGTTAAGTGAAAGAAAGGAGAAAGATGAAGCATGTTTTTGGTTATTTTTATTGATTTGGAAGGGTCGAAACCCTTTGCCTACTTACCCAAATAAATCGGGATCAAAATCAAGTAGTTTGGCTAAAGAACTTATTTGATGAGTTGAATTGATTTTAACATTTTTGAAAGAAAGGTTTTAAGAAGAGATGAGAGGCCTCAAGGCATGAGAAGAAAATACGATGAAGTTGGTCAATTTTAATTGCACGAAATCCATGTCTAATGTGGATATTAAATTAATTAACATTTGATTAAGGAAAATAAAAAGAAAATCCACTTGGATTACATACCAAGGTTTACTTAAAAGAAAATTGAATTTGACTTGATTGATTTTTTGGAAGAAAATATTTTTTCTAAACTAACGATGAAATCGCGTAACGGCGGAAAAATAAATAAGCATAAAGCGATAAATAAAGTGGAGTGTCGGTGCGCGTGTCAGTGCGTGTGCCGGTTACATATTACATACCCTAAGTACATTCTATGGTCTCAAGAAAAGAAAAAAATGCGTAAAAATAAATTACATAAATTCCTAATTACACACTAAACCAAAAAATAAAATAAATGACAAGAAATTTAAATATGCATATAATACTTCTAATGAGAATTATTTCTATAAACTAAAAATGCAATTTAAGCAAATTAGTACAATGTGACAATAATATGCAAACATAGGAAATAAATATAAATGCAAGATGAATAAAATTAAAAGAAATAAAAGTGCATGAGATGTTTAAACAATAGTAAAACAAACATAAAGAACCTATAATGAGAGAACACTAAATAATCCAAAATGACAAAGTAGAGATAATTAAAAAAAGAGAAGAAGAAAAAGAAATTTAAGAGGAAATGGGGGATTTAATAGAGAAAATAGTAGTAAAAAAAAAACAGAAAAAATAACAATAATAAAAAAAAGCTGGATGAATCTGGACCATTTGATGAATCAAAAGATCCAGATTCAATCATAGCATCATTTCATCATAATCACCAGATCAAAATCAGAAGGCAAGTAAGGTACAGGGATACCACAGACAATCAGGCAGCAGCATGCATATGATTAAAACGTAGAACAAATTCTAGCCATCAGATTTTGGGATTGCCCACATCTAATGACTTTGATCACAAAGGAACATGGTAATATTGTAAGCTTGCAAGCATGGGAACACATGAATAAGGAGTGGTATAAAAGCAAAAACTAAAACAAAAAACACATAATTCATAAAAAAACAACTCTCTTCCCTCAACTTAGAGAGAGAAGCTCTAGCTTCTCTCTAGAAAAGAGCTGGCCGGCGCAGCCATGGAAGGGGAGGAGGGAGAGCTCCGGCGCGGTGGTCGGCCGGAGGGCCGCCGCGCCGGAGTGGCCAAACATACTTTTTTTCAAAAAAAAATTTACCAATCCAATCATCTTCCTCTTCTAAACAAAGATCCATATTTAGTTTTTCAAAAACCATACCCACAAAGCCTAGATCTAGACATTTAAGGTTCACATAAAACATCAAAAAAAGTCACAAAGAGTTACCTTACTTTCTTCTTGCGATTTTGCTGCTTTTGTTCCTTGAGTTTTCGGTTTAAGCCTTCCTTCTTCCACTTCTTTTCATTTTTGGTTGCCTTGCCTTGGCTCTCTTTGAGTTTCGGTTTGCTCTTCTTCTTTCTTGCTTTGCCTTGCCTTGGCCGAAAATGACTTGTGAGGTATGGATTTTCGGATTTTTGATGTTGTTTTTGATTGTGGTTCGGTTTAGCCGAATCTTTTGTTGCTATTGTTGGATTCGAAAAAACGTAGTTATGTTTGGGGAGGATGGTGTTTTTGGATTTGATGTTGTTTTTGGTTGATTTTCGGATTTTTGATGTTGGGTTGTTTTTTTTGGCCGAAAAATGATGTTATGGTGGTTATGAGTTATGGATTTGAGGTTATGAGTTATGGATTTATGATTTATGAAGGTTTGGGTTTGTGGTGTTCATGAATATTCATGAGTGTTCTTGAGGATTTCATGATGAAAGAGGGTTTTTGATCCTTTTTTGTGATTCTTCATATTTGGAATCTGTTTGTGTGTGTTGAAAAGTGTGCCTGGCCTCATTAACTCTGATACACTCTTAATCATCTGACACATGGAATGGACAAAACTACCCTTGCTGTTTCTTGGAGGAAAAGTTAGACTAGGCCAATGATAAAATGACAAGTGGACAAGGACTTAAAATAAATAAATAAATAAAAAGACAGATAAATAAATAACAACACATTAAATAAATGGAAAAATAAATGACTAAATAAATAATTAATAATAAAAAATGAAAATTTAAATAATAAAAATAAAAAATGTCCCCGTCGGAACCAAAAAAATGAGGTATTTTAAAATACCTCTCTGCCGAAATTTCGTCTAATATGACTGAGATACGCGGCCTTTTTTACGCTAAATAAACAATAAATCAACGACGTGAATAAAATGAACTTTACGAACGCAAACGTTACGCTATATTAAAATACGCACAAAACACGAGTAAAAAAATACGAAAATGATACGCACGCGATATTAAAATATAAACGACGAACGAAAAATAAATGCGACCACAAATACGAACAAAAGCAGACATTACGGGAATTCGCGCGCGAACGGACGACTGGAAAACAAACAACGTACGAATAAATAAAATAAATTGGTCAAAAATTAGGGTACGACAGATGCCCCTATTTAAGTTTCTCCGTCACGAAGGTTTAAAAAGACGAAGATTTTTGAAACAACGGGTCGGAGAGACTTAAATATCAAGTACACCAATTTTTGACCAACTCAGAAATCGAGAAAGCTCTATGGATGTAATGATATGAGTTGTCTGTTATGCAAGTACGAATGCAATGACGACTAAAACACTAACTCGAGGACCAAATAAAATGTTACTGGAGAGAAAAGATGTCTATTACCTTTACAGGGGTAAAGACGAACATACGAAAAGAAATACTGGTCATTACCTTTACTGGGGTAACAACGAACATACGAAGGGTAAAACTGTCAATTACCTTTACTGGGGTAACGACGAACATACGAAGGGTAAAACTGTCAATTACCTTTACTGGAGTAACGACAAACATACGAAGGGTAAAACTGTCAATTACCTTTACTGGGGTAACGACGAACATACAAACTGAAATACTGGTGATGCGTTACTATTACCGAGGCAATTTTGCTAAACAAATATAGGGTACAAACGAATACTCTTCGTACGAAAGTAGATTAAATAAGATACTGGGGAAAATGAAAGGTGGGACCTGCCACTTGTAGAAACTTAATTGGTAAACAGACCGAAATGAACACATTGGTGATGACAAACTTTACTGGATACATATGGAGTACGACACACAGGTAAAATACATATGAATGATATCAGTATGCATGATATGTATGCATGAATGAATGAAACATGTATGAAAATATACTGGTGCGACTGACGAGACAAGATTGGGCAGGTCGTAAGGATAGTGACCCGGTGTTACAGTGCCAACACTTAGCATTCTTCACTGGGGATAATATCACTGGAGATGAATCAAAACACAAACGGAGTGCCATCCGTTAACCAAACCAAAACTGGGTAAGGAATTCATAACACAAAAACCTGGCTGAGGTCGCCATTTCTGAACTGAACCAAAGTACCTTCTCAAAATCGTGCTTCACATAGTCATTGCTTTTTTTCGTATTCTTTTCTCTTTTTTTTTTTTGAAATCCCTAACTTTTGCCTGGATCGCCCTTTCGGGTTTTCAATCCCTCGGGAATATATTCTTTTTTTGTATGTCCCTAATTTTTGCCTGGACCGCCCTTTCGGGTTTTCGATCCACCGGGACGCTCATTTTTGGCTTAAGCCGCCCTTTCGGGTTTTCAACTTAGCGAGCTTTTCTTTTCTTTTTCTCTTTTTTTTTTTTGCAAGACTACGATCCACTCTGTCGAATTCACCTGTGTTTGAATGGATGTTGACATATGTTTCCATGATATATGAACCTACAGATAATATGTTTGTCATCATTTTTTTTGTTTTTTTCAAAAGAAAACATAAAAGTAAAAGAAATTTTCAAAGTTTTTACTTCAAGTATTGACATTAAAAATGGAAGAAGAAAATTTGCATATAGAATAAACAAGAATTCTAAAAGAGTGCACCGGCTCAAATTAATGTAATAGGGTGGTAACCGACCAAAGGCATGGCTCCAAGGATTACAAAAGTTGGAAAATGGTAATTGCATGAGAAGGTACATTGAACACAATAACCACTACATTCCCTAACAGCTTTGAACCACTGTTTAGATGCTTTAGTGTCGGAGGACTTCTGACAGCTAAGGTGCCCCAAATGGGTGATGCTTGATCTGATGCAGTTACCTTGTTATAATCCTTAACTTTTGCATAGGCCGCCCTTTCGGGTTTTCGACCTATCAGGATAAACTCTTTTTTCAATTTTTTTTTTTTTTGTGTCTCTAATTTTTGCCTAAGCCGCCCTTTCGGGTTTTCGACTTACAGAGACGCTCTTTTTTGGTTTAGGCCGCCCTTTCGGGTTTTCGACCTACCGAGCTGTTCTTTTCATATATCTTTAGACAAAGTATTTCTTGACTGCATCAGAATTCACTGGACGAGGTAAATCTTCTCCATCCATATTTGTAAGGATTAAAGCACCACCAGAGAACGCTCTCTTGACCACATAAGGACCTTCATAATTCGGAGACCACTTGCCCCTGGGATCCGGTTGGAAAGATTTGATACACTTGATCACAAGGTCTCCTTCTTTGAATTCACGGGGATGAACCTTTTTGTCAAACGCCTGTTTCATCTTTGATTGATATAGTTGTCCGTGACACAAAGCGGTCATGCGTTTCTCTTCAATCAAATTCAATTGATCATACCTACTCTGGCACCACTCAGCTTCAGTTAATTCAGCCTCCATCAAGACTCTCAAAGATGGGATTTCTACCTCCACAGGGAGCACTGCTTCCATACCATATACCAAAGAGAAAGGGGTTGCCCCTGTTGAAGTACGTACTGAGGTACGATATCCATGTAAAGCATAGGGTAACATCTCGTGCCAATCCTTGTAAGTAACCACCATCTTTTGCACAATCTTCTTGATATTCTTATTTGCAGCCTCAACCGCACCATTCATCTGAGGTCTGTATGGAGAAGAATTGTGATGTTCAATCTTGAAGTCATCGCACAATTCTTTCATCATGTTGTTGTTCAAATTTGTACCATTATCCGTGATGATCTTGTTAGGAATACCATAACGGAAGATGATGTTATTCTTGATGAACCGAACCACTACTTGCTTGGTCACATTGGCGAAAGATGCTGCTTCAACCCACTTGGTAAAGTAATCAATAGCCACTAGTATGAAGCGATGTCCATTGGAGGCTTTTGGTTCAATCCGACCAATCATATCAATGCCCCACATGGAGAAAGGCCACGGAGAAGAGATAACATTGAGCATAGATGGTGGTACATGGCTCTTATCTGCATAAATCTGACATTTGTGGCATTTCTTGGCATGATTATAACAATCAGCTTGCATCGTTATCCAGTAATAACCTGCCCTCAATGCTTTCTTAGACATTGCATGTCCACTGGAATGAGTGCCAAAGGGACCTTCATGTATCTCATGCATCAATAAATCTGCTTCACGTTCATCCACACACCTGAGCAACATTGCGTCAAAGTTTCTTTTGTACAATACATCTTCATTCAGGAAGAAATTACCAGACAGTCTTCTCAAAGTCCTCTTATCTTTGTGAGATGCCCCAAGCGGATACTCTTGAGTTTGAAGGAAAACCTTGATATCATGAAACCATGGCTTACCATCAGTAAGTACTTCAACTGCAAACACATAAGCGGACCTTTCAAGGAACTGCACACTGATTAATGGCACATCATTGTGACGATTTACTTTGATCATCGAAGACAAGGTGGCCAAAGCATCTGCCATCTGATTCTCATCACGGGGAATGTGACGCAACTCCACTTTGTTAAAGAAGGTTAACAACCGTCTTGCATAATCTCTGTAAGGAATCAAACCAGCATGGTGAGTTTCCCACTTCCCTTTGATCTGATTAATCACCAATGCTGAATCTCCACATATGTCAATATTCTTAATCCTCATATTGATTGCTTCTTCAATGCCCATGATGCAAGCTTCATATTCTGCCATATTGTTTGTACAATCAAATCGTAGCCTTGCAGTAAAAGGGATGTGAGTACCCTCAGGTGTGACAAGGACTGCCCCAACTCCATTGCCATAAGCATTAACGGCCCCATCAAATATCAAACCCCATTTAGACTCAGGATCTGGACCTTCACCAAACAACGGTTCATCACAATCTTTCATCTTCAAATACATGACCTCTTCATCAGGGAAATCAAACTTAACAGGTTGATAATCTTCAACCGGTTGATGAGCCAAGTGATCTGCCAGGATACTCCCTTTGATTGCTTTCTGAGTATGGTATTCAATATCAAACTCGGCCAATAACATCTGCCAACGAGCAATTCTTCCTGATATTGAAGACTTCTCCAGGAGATACTTGATTGGATCCATTTTGGATATCAACCAAGTGGTATGATTGATCAAATAGTGCCGGAGACGTTTGGTAGCCCAGGCTAAAGCACAACAAGTCTTCTCAAGTGCCGAGTATCGGGATTCACAATCTGTGAACTTCTTGCTTAAGTAATAGATCGCATGCTCTTTTCTACCAGTTTCATCTTGCTGTCCGAGTACACAACCCATGGAATCTTCTAACATAGTCAAGTACATGATCAACGGTCTTCCTTCAACTGGAGGGACAAGAATTGGAGGTTCTAACAAATACTCCTTGATACTGTCGAAGGCTTTCTGACAATCTTCCGTCCAAATAATCCTTTGATCTTTGCGGAGTAGCTTGAATATCGGCCCACAAGTAGCAGTCATATTAGACATAAACCTGGAGATATAATTCAGTCTTCCGAGAAAACCTCTGACTTGTTTCTTTGTTTTTGGAACGGGCATATCCCGGATGGCTCTGACTTTGTCGGGATCTACTTCAATACCTTTCTGACTAACAATGAAGCCCAAAAGTTTCCCTGATCGGACCCCGAAAGTACATTTATTAGGATTCAAACGGAGCTTGTACTTTCTCAACCGTTGGAACATCTTCAACAGATACTCAATATGTTCTTCTTCAGTACCAGACTTGACAATCATATCATCCACATAAACTTCTATCTCTTTGTGCATCATATCATGGAATATCTTGGTCATACCCCTCTGATAAGTGGCACCAGCATTTGTCAAACCAAATGGCATTACTACATAGCAGAAAGCGCCTCACGGCGTGATGAAAGATGTCTTTTCTCTATCTTCAGGAGCCATCTTGATCTGATTGTAACCAGAGAACCCATCCATGAAGGAGAAAACTTTGCATTGAGCAGTACTATCAACCAATACATCAATATGAGGTAGAGGGAAATCATCCTTTGGACTTGCCTTGTTCAAATCTCGGTAATCAACACACATTCGGACCTTACCATCTTTCTTTGGAACAGGCACAATGTTAGCCAACCACTAAGGATACTCGGATGTAACTAGAAAGCCTGCATCAATCTGCTTCCGTACTTCTTCTTTGATCTTGAGAGCCATATCAGGATGAGACCTTCTGAGCTTCTGTTTGACTGGAGGACACTCAGGTTTCAAAGGCAAGCGATGTTCTACAACTTCATGATCTAATCCTGGCATGTCTTTGTATGACCAAGCAAATATGTCAGCGTACTCTCTGAGAAGTTCAATTACCTTTTCTTTGACGGTAACTTCCAATGACGCTCCAATCTTGATCTCTTTTCTATCTTCCTCGGTACCCAGATTGATCAATTCTAACTCTTCTTCGTGAGGCTGAATGATCTTTCTCTCTTGCTCTAACATCCATCTGATCTCATCAGGAATCTCATCATCCTCCTCTACCATAGCCTCGTAAACAGGGGATTCAAAGTTGGGCAGAAGCATAAGGTCACTGTGTTCAACGGGCTTATGTATGTTCAGTCTGCACATGATTTATGATTGATTTTAGTAAATGAGTAAATGCAGACTTTTGAATTTGATTGATTTAAAAAGAAAACGAGAAAAAAAAAATTTGGGATTTTTCTATTACCATTTTTCCAGAAAAAGCAGTAAATAAAAATAAAACAGTCATGATAGAAACGACGTTTTTCATTAATAACGACAATACTTGAAGATAAAACCAAAAGCCCTACAAGATTTCATTTTCGTCTGGGGCAGGACGAAAAGAGTTTTCTTAAAAAAACGAAAAAGTAGACAAACATATTACTTAGACACATGCATCACGGAAGGAATATCCACAGCGATCCAATTACAACAGGCTCCTCCGGGTGTTACAAAGACAGGTGCAACCTCTTCCGACTGATCCTCAAGGATAGCATTGGTTTCCGGTGGAGCATGAATAAACCCAGCACTATGAAAAATGCCCTCAGCTGGCTTGAAAATTGCACTCGATTGACTGGTAAAGAAACCGAGACCTTCTTTCCGCTTGTTCTCAGGCAGCTGTACCAATTGACCCCAGCCTCCTGTTTTACCATCTTGTACAAGCTTCCGGGCATCCTTCAAGGAGGCCATACAAGTCTCACCCTTCTTAGCAGCTCCTTCTTCCGCAGAGAACCCCTGAAAAGAAGTTCCTTCCACATCATCAGCACCAATATAGGAGAAAGCAGACAAATGACTAACCAACAAGGCTGATTCACCAATTACCGTTATCAGCTTTCCACAACTTACAAACTTTAGCCTCTGATGAAGAGTGGAGGTCACTGCTCCAGCCTCATGGATCCACGGTCGTCCAAGTAAGCAACTGTATGAAGCTTGAATGTCCATGACTTGGAATGTAACCTTGAAGGTATGAGGGCCCACCGTGATAGGCAAGTCTATGTCCCCAATCACCGACTTCCTAGATCCATCGAATGCTTTTACCATCACTGCACTTGGCCTCAACTGGGCGCCACGGTATGCCAACCTTTCCAAAGTAGTTTTTGCCATCACATTGAGGGCGGAACCGGTGTCTATCAATACATTCGACATCGAGTCTGACTTACAAAGGACAGAAATGTGCAAATCCCAGTTGTGGTTTCTTCCCTCCGCCGGGAGATCTTCATCACTAAAGCTCAGGTTATTACACGCAGTTACATTCCTAACTATGCTCCCGAATTGCCCCAGGGTAACATCGGGATCCACATATGCTTGAGCCAAAATCTTCATCAAAGTGTCCCTATGAGCTCCAGAGTTCATTAGTAAAGACATTATGGAAATTTTGGACGGGGTTTGCAACAACTGATCGATTATCTTGTATTCACTCTTTTTGATCAGCTTCAAGATCTCATCACTACCTTCCTGAATGATCCCCTCAGGTTGGCTGGCACCTTTACCCTTATCAAGATTCTGCACTGGCACATTCGGAGCAGTATTCTCGTTGCGCACAACAGTAGGGAGAATACGCCCACTTCTCATTACTTTACCCACACCTGCTATATTTATGACAGCATCTGCAGAGTGCAGAGGGATCTCTTTACCATTCTCCACAATAGTTGCCTCATACCGGTAGGGTATGGCCTTCTGAGAAGTATAGGGAACAGGTCCTGGCAAACGGATCACCAGAGGAGTGACGTCTGACTTCGCACCATCACGGACTACCTCAAGATTCTTAAACACCGGGGTAATAACACAAACATTCCTGGATTCCTTCTTGACAATTAGCTCTTTTCTGTCAATCAGTCCTTGTATATCCTCCTGGACTTTCTCACACCCTCGGGGATCCACAGAACACACTTCACAAGCATCGTGATCGTGGTTAAACATGTTGGCTTCGCACATCTTGGCGTGAATCGGGACCAAAGTAGTTCTGATATCTTGAGCCCTGAGAATTAGACTCAAATCTTGATCCTCTTGAATCATATTAACAGCTGGTCCATGAGATGGCAAAGGATTATTCTGAGCATTGGAATTGGTGTCCTCGAAGGACAACTCTTTGCTTTGAATCAATCTCTGAACTTCTTCTTTGAGCGGGTAGCAATGCTCAACATCATGCCCCGGTGCCCCTTGGTGAAAGGCACAGGTAAGGTCAGCACGGTGCCATGGAGGTAGTGGGTTCTGTAGGCGAGGAGGCTGCCTAGTCTGCACAAGATTCCTTGCTAATAAAGAGGGTAGCAAGTCTTCATACAACATGGGTATGGGGGGAAACCCTTTTCTGGGAAGGCGATTTGGCTGTTGTGGGGCTCGATTACGAGGCTGTTGTTGTTGAGGTGGTGGTGGGTAATATGGTTGTTGGTAGAAAGGTTGCGGATACGGTTGTTGGTATAGTGGTGGATAGAATGGTGGAGGCCTTTGGGGCGTTTGTGGGTGGTAATGTTGATTTTGTGGAGCTGGAAAAGGTGGTGGAATATTGGCAATGAAGGGATAGTTTGGATATATTGGCTGGGATCCACTCTGGGCTACCATACTAACTTCCTGAGCACTCTTCTTTGGATAACTGTTTCCAAATTTCTTGGATCCATTAGACGACCCACCTGACGAAGCACTTGACACACTACCTTCTTTGGCCAAAATTCCTTTGCGGACCAAATCTTCAATGCGAACCCCCGCGTCAACCATCTCAGTAAACTTCTGCGATGCGCAACCAATCATTTTCTCCGAGTAGTAGGGACTCAAAGTTTCAAAGAATAGATCAGCCATTTCTCTTTCCTCCAGAGCAGGGCGGATTTGGGCCGATTTTTGAATAAAGCGGAGAGCATACTCTTTGAAAGACTCTTTATCCTTTTGAGTCATAGCTTGCAGTTCCCTTCGGGTGGGCCCCAGATGTATGTTATACATGTATTGCTGTATGAAAGCTCTAGCCAGTTCTTCGAAGGTGGTGACGCCCTTCAGATTCATGTACCATATTTGTGCGGGACCAGTCAAACTGTCTTGGAAACAATGAATGAGCAAAGGTTCATTGTCTTTGTAGGCTGTCATCTTCCTTACATACATAACCAGGTGACTCTGTGGACAAGTGTTCCCTTCATATTTGACGAAATCCGGAGTCTTGAACTTGGGAGGCAGTACCACATTTGGGACCAAACAAAGATCGTGCACATTCTGACCATAGATGTCTTTACCACGAAGAGCCCTCAGTTCTTTCTGCACTACGTCGTACTTCTCTTCCAGACTTACCATTCTGTCATCTCCTACTACACTACCCGAATGATAAATTGGTCCTTCCTCCTGCTGGGCAGTGTGCACAATGGGTGCCGTGTGATTCATGACAGCTTGAGGGAATAACTGTCCATGATGAAAAAGTGGCGTTGCTTGTTGTCCATAAGGAGTTGGCATTTCTGGGCCAGCAAAGCGTACACCTTCATTAGCTGTAAGAGGCATACTCCAAGGATACTCTTTGGACATGTAGTTCTGAGGGTGATAAGCAAAACCAGGAGGACGAAGACCTTCATTGTACATATTTGATGCATCTCCAAAAGAAAAACCAGCCGGGGTGGGCTGTGCAGTGCCAGCAGCCGTAGCAGTAAGGATCGGTTGTGTAGGACCAGTCTGGGCAGACGAAACAACCACAGGAGAATTATGTGCAGCAGACACAACAACAGGAATTGGCTGAGCATCAAGAACTGGTTGGACCGAGATAACATCAAGAATCGGTTGGGTAGCTGCCGCTTGTGCCTGATTGGCCATTATAGCTTCCATCATAACTGTTAACTTATCCATCCCTTCCCTGAGTGTAATAACCTGTTCTTTGAGATCCCTGTTCTCTTGTTCCATCAAATCCATCTTCTTTTTAACAATTGCCCGAGTGTTGTGGATGCGAGAAGGCTTGTACTGAATACGCCGGGCCACTTTCCTTGACTGAGGCAGAAATGAGAGAATTATGAGACTCAGTTTTGACAGATTATGGATGCAGTATGATGCATGATATGCTAGATGCAAAACAATGCAATTTTTTTGATTCATCGAAGAACTTATAGAAACGATCTTTTTTGTAAACATAACAACCCTAAACATTCATTACAAAATAAAAAGCAAATACAAGATAATTCCCTTTTAAACAAACTGAGCCAAGGGATAGACTCCAAAGTACATAACAGAAAACTAAGAAAATACATAAAAGGAAACAAAAGTGAGAATCTCAAGCTCTTGAAGTAGACTACTCCTCCAAATCTGAATGCGGACCAGCGAAGAAATCCATGCGTTTCTTCTTACTCCTGGGAACCTGTTCAAGTATAGCATCCTTCACCCTGATACGCTCTTTCAGCTCAGCAATCTCTTGATCTTTCTTATGATTTTTCCAATTCTCTTCTTCTAAAAGACCCATGAGAGTGTCATTTTCACGCTTAGCTGTATGATATTTCTCTTTCCAATCGGCACTTTCACGCTCTGACTCAACCAAACGCGCCTGATACTCCTCCATGTTCTTAGGAGGTAAAGGCACTGGTATTGTTGGAATAGTTGCAGTTAAAGACCTTAGCAGGGGGTAAGGCATCCCTATCTGAGCAGCTCTATCAATGACCCAATCGACGTAAGATTCATGAGTTACATTTGACTTATACTTCAACTGGCTCTTGTTCAACCTGATAATGGATCGCCAAGCTTGTACAAACTGCATTCTCTTATCGTTAACATCCTCCTTGTACAAGAAAAACTCACTGGATAAGAAGAGGTAAGCAGGTCTCATCCTCATAGGGTACCCGAACTGACGTCTGGCAAGAAGCGGGTTATAACTAATGCCCCCGTGTATACCAAGAAGAGGCACATTGGAGAATTCCCCACAATGGTCAATGATCACTCCAGTATCATAAGCCGAGTTGTACCACACTATATCATCTAGGGTGAGAGCCATGAGTTTCTCTGACCATGGAATGAATTCAGATCGAATTTTAGGGCGAGGTAAATGTGAGGTAAACCAGGTGTAAAGCAGGGGTGTACAACAAATGATAACTCCACGTCCTTTAGATGTACGGTCATGGATGGACAAGTAGGTATCAGCGAGCAAGGTAGGGACAGGGTTCTGGGTAATGAAAATCTGGATAGCATTCATGTCGATGAAATTGTCAACATTTGGGAAAAGCACAATACCATAGATAAGTAAAGCAAGGATGGCCTCAAAGGCATCGGCATTGGATCTCTCGGAGAAAGTGGTAGCTTTTTGGTATAGGAAATTGAATGGTAGGCATTGGAGACCTCCTTTAAGGGTAAGATTGGCTTTTATCTCGGAGATTTCAAGATGAAGAGCAGCCGCGATGGTTGAATACTTGGGTGCGGGTTCAAGACCATGGAAAGGTACTTTGTCGAGTATGGGTAAACCGATCCAATAAGAGTACTCTTCAAGTGTGGGCATAAGCTGATAATCCGGGAAAGTAAAACAGTGGTAAAGTGGGTCATAGAACTGGACCAATGTATGGAGGAGTCCTTCATCGACATCTGTCTTGAGAATACTAAGCAAATAACCATACCGCTCACGAAAGTGGTCCGGGCTAGTCAACCTCCTTGCTAGCTTCCTTAAATTCTCCAAATCCGGTTTCTTGAAATCATACTTCTTAGTCCTCTTCACAATTTTCTTCACAACACCCTCCATATCTAATATGTTTACAAAAAAAGATTACATAAGTCCTTCGATGTTTTAATGGATGCAAAAAGAGTATCTATGTATGAATGCATGTATGCGTGATTATGCTAAAGAACATAGAAAACATAGTGAGGTTAAGTACACAAAGTTGGAGCTAAGGGTAACCACGTCATTTGGTAAGGACTAAGGTTTCAGATGCACTTGTAACCAGGGTTCTAACACAGTTCCCAAATTACAACCCCCTCCGAACTTTATTGGATTCCCGGGACGACACCCGGTCCAACAACATCCGTAGGAGAGTCTAGTTTGAGTGTAGCATCGCGTGTCGACTAAGACCAAGACAACACTTGGTTAGTCACCGCACTACATCCTAATGGCCAAGATGGGTTAAAGGTAACTAAGGTCCTTAGCTTCGACGGAAACTTAAAAGCAATAATGTCTAAGCGCGACAACACACGCCGACGTATATCACTTCAAGATCCTCCGCTAAGTGTGGTTATATCACATGTTCCACCACACGAGAATACTCTCGGTATGTCACTATGATTCTACCACTCCTATCTTATATTTCACTCAAGCCCGGGTGTAGGACTTATCTCGCCACTCACGTAAAAAGGAAAATAAACAAATAGGCACGTATTTACAAAAGCATAAGCAAATAAAGCACAAAAGTAAAGAAAGATAAAATAGGTTTAACCCTCAAAAAGGTCCCCAGTGAAGTCGCCATTCTTGTGCTCGTGATTTTCGGGTATCAAAATCATTGATTGGATTTGAACCTTGAATCATTGAACTCTCAACTTTTATTCGCGGGAAGGGAAAAAAGTGAGTAAAAACCCTTATAAGACCTTGGATTCGGAGGTTGGTTTCGATTGGGGAAGGTGTTAGGCACCCGAACCGACTATGGTATCCCATAGGAACCTTCTATCTATTCTTAATATTGCGCTAAATTGATTTTACTTATTAAAAAAAGAGTTAAGAGTTAAGTGAAAGAAAGGAGAAAGATGAAGCATGTTTTTGGTTATTTTTATTGATTTGGAAGGGTCGAAACCCTTTGCCTACTTACCCAAATAAATCGGGATCAAAATCAAGTAGTTTGGCTAAAGAACTTATTTGATGAGTTGAATTGATTTTAACATTTTTGAAAGAAAGGTTTTAAGAAGAGATGAGAGGCCTCAAGGCATGAGAAGAAAATACGATGAAGTTGGTCAATTTTAATTGCACGAAATCCATGTCTAATGTGGATATTAAATTAATTAACATTTGATTAAGGAAAATAAAAAGAAAATCCACTTGGATTACATACCAAGGTTTACTTAAAAGAAAATTGAATTTGACTTGATTGATTTTTTGGAAGAAAATATTTTTTCTAAACTAACGATGAAATCGCGTAACGGCGGAAAAATAAATAAGCATAAAGCGATAAATAAAGTGGAGTGTCGGTGCGCGTGTCAGTGCGTGTGCCGGTTACATATTACATACCCTAAGTACATTCTATGGTCTCAAGAAAAGAAAAAAATGCGTAAAAATAAATTACATAAATTCCTAATTACACACTAAACCAAAAAATAAAATAAATGACAAGAAATTTAAATATGCATATAATACTTCTAATGAGAATTATTTCTATAAACTAAAAATGCAATTTAAGCAAATTAGTACAATGTGACAATAATATGCAAACATAGGAAATAAATATAAATGCAAGATGAATAAAATTAAAAGAAATAAAAGTGCATGAGATGTTTAAACAATAGTAAAACAAACATAAAGAACCTATAATGAGAGAACACTAAATAATCCAAAATGACAAAGTAGAGATAATTAAAAAAAGAGAAGAAGAAAAAGAAATTTAAGAGGAAATGGGGGATTTAATAGAGAAAATAGTAGTAAAAAAAAACAGAAAAAATAACAATAATAAAAAAAAGCTGGATGAATCTGGACCATTTGATGAATCAAAAGATCCAGATTCAATCATAGCATCATTTCATCATAATCACCAGATCAAAATCAGAAGGCAAGTAAGGTACAGGGATACCACAGACAATCAGGCAGCAGCATGCATATGATTAAAACGTAGAACAAATTCTAGCCATCAGATTTTGGGATTGCCCACATCTAATGACTTTGATCACAAAGGAACATGGTAATATTGTAAGCTTGCAAGCATGGGAACACATGAATAAGGAGTGGTATAAAAGCAAAAACTAAAACAAAAAACACATAATTCATAAAAAAAACAACTCTCTTCCCTCAACTTAGAGAGAGAATCTCTAGCTTCTCTCTAGAAAAGAGCTGGCCGGCGCAGCCATGGAAGGGGAGGAGGGAGAGCTCCGGCGCGGTGGTCGGCCGGAGGGCCGCCGCGCCGGAGTGGCCAAACATACTTTTTTTCAAAAAAAAATTTACCAATCAAATCCTCTTCCTCTTCTAAACAAAGATCCATATTTAGTTTTTCAAAAACCATACCCACAAAGCCTAGATCTAGACATTTAAGGTTCACATAAAACATCAAAAAAAGTCACAAAGAGTTACCTTACTTTCTTCTTGCGATTTTGCTGCTTTTGTTCCTTGAGTTTTCGGTATAAGCCTTCCTTCTTCCACTTCTTTTCATTTTCGGTTGCCTTGCCTTGGCTCTCTTTGAGTTTCGGTTTGCTCTTCTTCTTTCTTGCTTTGCCTTGCCTTGGCCGAAAATGACTTGTGAGGTATGGATTTTCGGATTTTTGATGTTGTTTTTTATTGTGGTTCGGTTTAGCCGAATCTTTTGTTGCTATTGTTGGATTCGAAAAAACGTAGTTATGTTTGGGGAGGATGATGTTTTTGGATTTGATGTTGTTTTTGGTTGATTTTCGAATTTTTGATGTTGGGTTGTTTTTTTTGGCCAAAAAATGATGTTACGGTGGTTATGAGTTATGGATTTGAGGTTATGAGTTATGGATTTATGATTTATGAAGGTTTGGGTTTGTGGTGTTCATGAATATTCATGAGTGTTCTTGAGGATTTCTTGATGAAAGAGGGTTTTTGATCCTTTTTTGTGATTCTTCATATTTGGAATCTGTTTGTGTGTGTTGAAAAGTGTGTCTGGCCTCATTAACTCTGATACACTCTTAATCATCTGACACATGGAATGGACAAAACTACCCTTGCTGTTTCTTGGAGGAAAAGTTGGACTAGGCCAATGATAAAATGACAAGTGGACAAGGACTTAAAATAAATAAATAAATAAAAAGACAGATAAATAAATAACAACACATTAAATAAATGGAAAAATAAATGACTAAATAAATAATTAATAATAAAAAATGAAAATTTAAATAATAAAAATAAAAAATGTCCCCGTCGGAACCAAAAAAATGAGGTATTTTAAAATACCTCTCTGCCGAAATTTCGTCTGATACGACTGAGATACGCGGCCTTTTTTACGCTAAATAAACAATAAATCAACGACGTGAATAAAATGAACTTTACGAACGCAAACGTTACGCTATATTAAAATACGCACAAAACACGAGTAAAAAAAATACGAAAATGATACGCGCGCGATATTAAAATATAAACGACGAACGAAAAATAAATGCGACCACAAATACGAACAAAAGCAGACATTACGGGAATTCGCGCGCGAACGGACGACTGGAAAACAAACAACGTACGAATAAATAAAATAAATTGGTCAAAAATTAGGGTACGACACTAACCAAGCTAACTTCTAGCATTTCATATTGTTTGCCAAGCCTCATCATGATCCTTGTATCATAATGCATTTGCGTACAACTATAAGGAACACTTCTAGGTTCCCCAGACTATGACATCAAGCCTATTAAGTTGAGTATTACGATAACTAACTCTCCATGGATGGGTGATTTTTATCAAGTCTTAACAACTTTTGATATTCTCATAAATCCATTGAGGTACCAAGTGTTGTTTGAAACCTATCTAGGCATGATTATTATCTGCAATCCTGTAATGACATGGGTATTCCAAAAGGCTTCTCCTAACCAAAGTATTCCCCGAGGCCTATTCAGACCTAAATATTATCCCCTCTTCAGGGTTGAGTATTATTAGCCTCTCTAGGGTTATAATATTATTTAAATCCTCTCAAGGTCATGACACTTATTCGCATCCTCTCTAGGCCATGAGTATTTTTCGTAGCCTCTCCAGTTCAATACACTTTCAACATTCCCAACTTGAAAACACTTAAGCTTGTCGAAAGTATCGAGTCCTTATTGTTTCTCAACACCCCTTTTAATTACACTAAATGTCGTTTTCGTTACCACTTCAATTATATGGTTTGAGTTTTTATCTATGTGATACAAAGTCCTTTTCTAGGATTATAACTCTCAACATAGAAGATATCATATAAAAAAATCTTAGATCAGCAACAGCTATGAAGGAAACTTGACATATTTCCAACATCATCTTAGAATCTCTCACATAGAGGATATTACATATATAAGCTCATAGATAAATGTTCAAGAACTTCTATAATTTACAATATAAACATACCTTTCACGGCTAGAAATTATCATTGTTCCTGCGGCAGTGCCTGCGGATTTAGGTGAAAACTCCGTAGGAAACATATTTCCTGCGGATTTTGCCAAAGATTTTGGTTCCCAAGTATAACCTTCGTGGGTAGTTGTTTTCTGAGGATTTTATTATCCGCTGGAAACTTACCTGCGGAAATTTCCTCAGGAAAAGGTGAACAATATCCGCGGGAAATAATATGGTCAGAGTGGGAGAAGTTCCCCTGCCCGTGAATGTTTCCTGCAAACTTACCGCAGCAAATTCCTCAGATAATTCCGTAGCAGAGCTGTTTCCGCAGGTAAATCCTCAGGAAACTGAGCTAATCCGCAGGAAAGTTTCTACATTAGTACTGAAGTAGTTCATTTTCTATTATTTGTTTGATATATAAGTTTAATAGAAACTATCTTGAGTAAAACTTAGGACATAGCATATGCTTTTTTAAAAAAAGAAACATATAAAAGATAAAAGATCCAAAAATAGCATACACTAAAAAAAAACAGTGGAAATAAAAACTTGTTCTTTGTAACAAAAACATTAATCATAACAGAGTTGATAGATTTTTGTCCATATCCAACCAAGTAGCTTATATCCTTCAGGTTTTTACAAATGTTATAATCAGCCAATTTCAACAAAAATTCACAGTTCCAGCTATACAAAATACACTATTAAACTATATACATGTTCAGCAAGGGATGAGAAATAACATATTCTAATAGATACATGTGATTGGACGAAATTGAGGAGGTTCGGAGGCTGGGATTTGACACTTAGGACAATTGAGTTGTGATTTACCAGCTGACGGAAGAGGAACCATACATCAACTAATATAGACTTCTGGCCTGATAGCGTAGAGGCATATGAATGGGATTTTCCTGCTAGTAATACCTGTAAATTGGAATCGAACAAATGCAGGAATAGAAGCTCATGAGATCCATGTGGAATACAGATTAGGAAGTTGATCTAGTGATGAAACTATTGTGAACATTTTGCTTAAATACATTAGAAATGCAGTCTAAGGATGTTGAATAAATCAAAGAAGCTCTTAGCCTTTATTGCTTTGAAATAAGTTGACAAAACATCTATTGACTTGACAAATAATCTATGACCATTTAACAGAGAGTCAGAAAGTTCCTCCGCGATAAACCACGTCAGGTGATGCCATCTGTCAACAAGTTTTTCTCCGATCCCAACTTGAAGGAATGAATCAATCAAAATCTTTCTGCCTTGGCTGATTAGTTTTCAGCATATTTGGTGAATTTTGAAATACTTTGATTTAATAAATAGTCCAATACTTTTTGTTCTTGGTTACATACTTTTTGCCTCTGCGCATTGTCTCTTATAATAGTTGGTATCTTTTTTCCTTGAGCTGAAAAATTAGTGTTTGGTTAGTAGCATATATCCTACTCCAATCTAATCTACAAAATGTATCTGGTTTTCTAAAGCATAAAAGTCATCTATAAATGCACATGTTGAATGTTGATGCCTCCTCCAGGCTCTTAAGTTGCAATGTTGGAGTTTTCACAAACATGCTCCACAATTTTCCCTGTATACATAAGAATAGTCATGATTATAAGGTCCAAGCTTACAAAATAGGGTGCATCAAGATGCTATTGAACTTGGTGAAAATCATGTCAAATTCAGTCTAGCACCATGCCAATGTTTACCTAGTTAAATCTTTAGGATGGAAAGATACACCAGCATCACTGTGTTTTCCTAGGTTTAATTTTCATTTTGTTATATCATATTAGATATATTGAAGGACAATATCAAGGAAATGACATCATTGACTAAGAACTTTCCTGAATTGCAAATAGACACAAAAATGTTGGACAAACAAGGACACATACAACAAAAGAAGAAATTAAGAAAATAATGGCAGCATTCATTCACGTGTCTTGTTAGCCTTGATTAAATTTCATGATGTAAGGCCTATGTATCAATTAATTCACGTGACCAGTTAGATTCCATGTATCAAGTGCATGCTCAGCATGAATAAAGGCACAATAGCCTGCATGTACAAACTTACTGATTAATAGATATTCTTAACAAGTTAACCACACTAACAAAATAATGAGGTTAACAGCAAGCAAAGAAACACATCGCAGCTTATTATAAGTATATCCATAAGAAGTTTAGAAAAATAGCATCAACATAAATAACACCTACAAACCATATAGACTGATACACATAGAGGTTAAAATATGTTTTCAAAAGTCTCTACATGCCACACATAAAATTAAGGGTTTGGGTCCCTAAATACCAGTGTTTTAAAAACCGGACCGGACCGGTCGGATCGGAAATCAGAGGGGTATCCGGTTGGAGCTGCCAAATTGACCGGCCATGTAATTAAACCGGTGTGAACTGGTCAAAATCGAAGAACCGGCGGTTTCTGGGAACCGGGCGGTTTAATACATGGTTTAAAAAAGATGAAACAAAAAATGACTATGAGCAGATTCAAAAGAAATTAAACGAGTTAAGTAAAGAGTGGAACTAGAACATATATGTAATCTTGCAATTTTAGAGTCAAATTGATGTGTTTCACAATTATACTCCTCCTCACAAGTATTGATGTTGTAGGTGTAAAACAAGAAAAGGGATAATTGGATGGAGAAATGAAGAACGACAGCGGCCGATGATAAGAGAAACATGGGTTTCTATTTACCAAAGAGGCTATTACTTTTCCCACCTTATTCATTTCTCGCGCGTCCGATTTTTTTTCGAAAATGCCCTTGAAATTTTCGGATTTCATAATCCGAATTCAGTTTTTCCTTTGTTATAGGGTGAAAAAATGGGTTACAGATTTTTTCGGATTATATAATCCAAAAACTTCAAAAAATATGTTGCACTACTTCATTTTTTCGGGATATATAATTCGAACACTCCTTAAACACCCTTTTTCAAGGGGTAAACAGTTCAGATTATATAATCCGAACTATATCAGCACAAATTCTAAACATAAATTGTCATTTTATGGACAATATCAATTTTCCCAACTCTCATCCTTCTGTTTTGGGTCATTGTTAGTTGTTCTTAATAAAAAATCGGGTTTTTCGGGCTACTTGATCGGATTGCTCCGAAACTTCCCTAGAAAATCAGAAGGAAAAAAAAAACTAAGGATCAAGACTCCTTTAGAAGGGACTTCTTGCAGGACTCCGCTCCTCAAAATCCAAAATTCCATTGTTTAGACGCATTTTTCATTTTTTAAAATTTTTTCATATTCTCAGAAAAATTCGAAAAAATTTGCATTAGTTTTATTTGATTTTTAGAATTTTTTGGTGGTATTTTTATGATTTTATTTGACAGGTTTTTAGAATTTTTTATTTTGTTTTTTGTTCTTTTTAAAAACAAAATTTAAAACCGCTGAAATGTGAGAGATTCTGATTGCGTTTTTTTGAACAAACAAAAATGAATTATAATACCACGGACAACTAATTGTTGCAGCACAAGGTGTGTTAAAACAATCACGGAAATGTCAAAGTCCTGTCAAGATTACAAGCATGTCAGTCGATGCCCAAACATGAAAGCAGGTTCGACCACCAAGTATGAGTACCAAAGCTAAATACAACATTACTAGCTTTTAACCACCACAAAGAAGATGATTTTACTTTATCTAACATATGTGGTAAAGAGCTTTGTTTGATTCTAAATATCATGTTATTTCGTTCGT
Organism: Medicago arabica; assembly: GCA_946800305.1. Classification (NCBI taxonomy): domain Eukaryota; kingdom Viridiplantae; phylum Streptophyta; class Magnoliopsida; order Fabales; family Fabaceae; genus Medicago; species Medicago arabica. The sequence goes on from OX326964.1 coordinate 37,887,344, forward strand.
TCCACAAGACCCAAACACATTGAAGGCAAATCAAGTGGAAAAAGGATTGTTGCGATCTGGAACAACCTGTGTGATTAATAAATTGCAAAAAATGGTCCGAAATATTCTGAGAGTCGACCCCTCCAACACCGAGCCATGCCCGCACCAAAGGCCACAAGGCAAAAAAAGTTGGGTAAGACAAAAACATATGATTCGCATCTTAAACGTAACCGCATCCAGTGACACACAATTGCGCCTCCAAAGGAATAATTCTTCGGTTTGCCAAATTATCTTTTGTAGGTAAACGATCCATCAACAGCCGCCAAGCAAGGATAGAGACTTTCAGATCAACCTGTTTATGCCAAATTAACTCTGATCCGGTAACCACAGTCATCTATCAGCCACAGATTCCTACAAAGAAACTGTAAGTAATAATTTCCTACACTCCTCTACCAACTCTTCCTCCCAAGGCCACAACCTACGGTGCCACTGCCACGCCTCCCCACCAACATCTACCCCCAACAAGAACATGGTCCTATCTATGATTGCTTTGTTGACATTTTAACATTTACGAGGTAATCCTTATCATGTGTTTTTGGCTAAGTGAAACTTGGGCATGCTTCACTTTAACATTTTACTCGGTCTAATCTTTTAAAACTTACTGATAATCAAATCATATATGATTTTATTGACAATATAATTAGTCATACATTGAGGATAATAACAAGTAGGAATAATAATATTAATAACTATAATAATAATAACAACAACAACAATAATAATAATAATAATAATAATAATAATAATAAATATGTGGTCATTAAATTTGGGGATGTTACATCGGTAATTTTGCATTCAAAATCAATTTTGATTCAAACTATTCAAACGACATGAACTTTTAAGAATCAGTTTTACTTTAATGTATCCCAAACATAAATCAATTCACATTAAACTTACTTTTATTCAAAATCAATTATCTCCGCCGCAAAACTAAACGCACGTTAAATCCACAAAAAGCTTTCAAATGTCGCAGAAGTTCCAATTGCTAGCTTTGAGTAAACATGAGTTTAAGCTCCAATTGCTATCTTTGAGTAAACATGAGTTTGGGCCTTGAACCAAGTTTAACTGAATCTCTTCTATTGTTATCCAAACACCCAAAAAAATATGTGAAACTAGTTTCAATCTGTGAACACGTGTTTGAAGCTGCAAAACGTGGAACCAGACGATTACTAAGTCTTCCCACCTATCGTGGGAAAATTAGCAAGGTTAAGCTCTCGAAGCTTAGTTGGTGCCAATCGTATTTCTTTCTTTTCTTGCCAAGGTTCGAACTTCATTGTACCAGTATTTTAAAAAAAATGTTCTTATTCAAAAGTTTTTGTACCTACGGCTCCTTTTTTTTTTTGGTAGATAAATAAGATGGCAAAGTCATCATAAACTCACACATACAAAGTAGAGGTATCGGGGTTTAAACCCCGATCATAATGTATGGTCTTACAATTTCAACAATTTTATCAGTTGTACTAGGACTTATGAAACTTTACCTACGGCTCCATTATTACTACTTTATTAGTTTTTTCAACGGGGAACATTGCTCTATAAGTTAGATATTTTTTTTTTTTGAGGGAAAGATATATAGTTATTTATCTCGATAGAAAGAAAAAAAACATCACCTATATTATAATTTAAAGATTACTTTAATAATTTTTGTGTTATTTTTATTTCATGAAAAGCCGCCATTTTATTTTTCGCTTTAGGCTTCATAATCTATTGGGCCTGCTCTGATTTTCACATATATCAAGTTTTTCTTTTGAGTTTTTTTGTGATTTCGTCGTCTGAGTGCGGTGTTGTGTTGTTCGTTGTTTTGTGAGGCATTGTTTAATTTTGGCTCTTGTTGCGGCGTTTGTTTGGTTCATGTTGATATATCAGCTTTAGTCAATCAAATAATTGAACATCAATGTTGCGGATCTGAAAGAATGATGTGAGTATTCTGGTGATTTAGATTTTATCATATTATTTATATTCATTTTAACATTGTATGCTAATAACTTAAGTGATGTGAGTTTGTTCGTAGATCTTATAATAATAATAAATAATAATAATAATAATAATAATAATTGGAAAATGTTTTTGTCTGAAAAATGTTATACAATGGAAATCTTATTAATTAATAATTAGAAAATGTTATACAATGGAAATCTTATCTTTACTCTTGACTCTTTTATCGACACCTCACTAAAATAAGGGTATTTTGTGTCCAAAATTTACTTTTTGTAACTAAAAGATGATATCTAACTACATTGGCTTTTCTAACTTTTTCGCACTTTTATCAATGTTCAAGATAAAATGTCAAGTCAATCAACTTTTTTCTTTCCTTACAAACTTTTTGACAATATCTCTACTTTCTACATTGTACAATTTTTTTTTTTTGCTTAATTACACTTTTGGTCCTCGCGTTATGACCAACTCAAAAAAACGGTTCTGCCTCTTTTAAATTGAACAAAATCGTCCTTATTATCATTTTTTTTTTGCAGTTTTAGTCCTACCTCCTATTTTCAACTCCAGAAACGCAGAGAAATTGCAGTTTTAGGGAAGTTTTGGACATACCCCTATACCTCAACCATGAAATAAACAAGGAATAAAACATGTGGGTACAAATAATCTACTTTATTCAACACACTAATATAAAAAAACTCTAATTTGAAACATATCTTAGAAATTAGGTTTTTTTTTGTTAATGTGCTGAATAAAATGGATTTCTTGTATCCACATGTTTTATTCCTTGTTTATTTCATGGTTGAGGTATAGGGGTATGTCCAAAACATCCCTAAAACTGCAATTTCTCTGCGTTTCTAGAGTTGAAAATAGGAGGTAGGACTAAAACTGCAAAAAAATGACAATTTAAGGACGATTTTGTTCAATTTAAAAGAGGCAGGATCATTTTCGTGAGTTGGTCAAAACGCGAGGACCAAAAGTGTAATTAAGCTATTTTTTTTTTGTTTTTATAAAAAAGTACGCGGTTAAGGTGCTAGCCTCTGCGCACTCAAATTGTTTTCAAAATTCAAATTTCTCACATTTTGTCTTCTATCATTCTTTTAAACTATTTTCTTTCCTCAATTTAAGTTTCATTATTCATTTAACATTTTCTTTCTCTCATCAATACAGATATTTGATATTTTTTAATTAGTACATGTGTCTATATTTTTACTCATATATTAATATGGATGTATTTTTAATTTATACATGTGTCTGTATTTTTATTCGTGTATTAACATGGATGCCTAATTTTTGTAAGTAAACACATGTTAATATTTTTACTCATATATCAACATAGGTGCCTAATTTTTTTAATTTATACATTTGTCTGTATTTTTACTCAATTATGAACATAGATGCCTAATTTTTTTAATTTATACACATGTTTATATTTTTACTCATATATCAACACGGGTGCCTAATTTTTTAAATTTATACATTTGTCTATATTTTTACGCATATATCAACACTACTAACTAATTTTTTTAAAAAATTTATACATGTGCCTGTATTTTACTCATATATCAAAACGGGTACCTGATTTTTATAATTTATACATATGTCCATATTTTTACTCATATATCAACACATGTTCCTAATTTTTTTAATTCATGCATGTATCCATATTTTTACTCACACGGATATCTTTTTTTTTTTTTAATTCATACATGTGTCTATATTTTTACTCATATATCAATATAGATGTCTGATTTTTTTGGTTTATACACGTGTCCAATTTTTACTCATATATTAACACAGGTGTCTAATTTTTTAAAATTATACACGATTCTATATATTTACTCATATATCAACATGGATGCTTAATTTTTTTATTTATACACATGTCTATAATTTTACTAATATACCAACACAGGTGTCTAGTTTTTTTAATTTATTCAATGTATCTATATTTTTAATCAAATATGAATACTGGTACCACTTTTTTTTAATTTATACATTTATCTATATTTTTACTCATATCAAAATGAGTGCCTACAAAAATTATAACAACTTAAAATATATGATATTGTAAGTAAATTTTAACTGGAAACTTAACTAATTGTGTATTTTGAACTAAAAAAAAAAGAGCGCAACACGCTCACCCGTGCGCACGCACGGATATGCCGTTAGTTTGCCCTTACGTTTTTAGCGATATTATCATGTTATTGTATCTCATATATTCTATCAATTTGAATGAATGAATATTGATTTTTTTTTAAGAAAAAATTTCTCAACAAAAATATTCTCTCCTTAATTGCAATATGCAATTACGGGTAATTGAAGTAGCTTAATACTTACGCATTCCCCGTTTTCTGAAATTATATCCTTGCTTCCAAAACGTACCAATACTTTGTAAATACTCTTTGATTGAAGTGGAAATTCCAAGTAATCACGTTACATAAAGAATGATCAATTTCTTCAGTATTTTAACGTATGGAAATTAATAAAAAAGGATGTGTTGATTTAGTTTCTCTATATACGATCATATATTTTGATCGAATTCTTCAACAACAAAAATCTTAAAAATAAAAGTTTGATCAAAAGTAATTGAAAATAGGATAATGCTATATTAATTAAGGGAAAATGTTAACAAGTGTCCAAAGAACACTCTTTAAGGATTTTAAATAATAAATTTTTATGGAAAATTGTGCATTCAATGCATCAGAAATTGAGTGTTTAACTATTTTAAGGAATAATTTTTTAATTAAAAAATCTTAAAAAGTGCCTTAGGACATTCATTAGCAAGACCCAAAAATTTATGGGTGATGTTTTAGGAAAAACGTAAAGAGTAATTGAAAATAGGATAATGCTATATTAATTAATGTTTTCGTGGGTTTTCGGTAATTGAGTTTTTCTTGTGTGAGTGGAATTTGCTATAGATGGTAAATATTAACTTGTGCCTTTGAGGCAGAAGTTAAGAAACCAAATGTAGAAGTGTCTTAAAAGTTGCAAAAAGTTATATTTTCAATATAAAATTTATTTTTAATTTCCATTTTAAGTTCCTTAACTTGTGTCATAAGGGCACAAGTTAACATGGCCATTTTTTTAATATATGCAAATATGTACATGATAGAAAAACCCCCAATACTAAATACAACCTCAAAAGAAAGTTTAAAATATTATTTCTCAAATATTTTTCGAATTGTATACCAATTTCATTAATTATTTTAAAAGAAGAAGAAAACAACTGACTCATTAATTACTCACAAAATATTATTATCTCCTTAATTGCAGTATGATGGTATATAATATTGAAAATCATTGTTTAATAAAGAGCTACACTTTTAGTAGCTATATTTGATTGTTTATAATTAAAATATATTTATGGTTCTATTACAATGTTATAAAATAAACAAGAATATAAATTAAGTATTTTCTTTGAACAATATATCTCATATGAAAATGAAAAGTGATAATTATTTAAGGTTTTGATTCTTTGTCTTTCATATCTTATATTTATTGTTTTTCAAGACATATCCACAATAATCCATCCCTTGCTACTGCATTTATAAAAAAATATATACATGATTGTTTTCTCAATGTACTATGGAGTTCAAGCTTGTGTGTGTGAATGAGTGCGCACATACGCGTGCGTGCGTGTGTGGTGTGTGTTATTTCATTTTTGGTTGATGAGTAGTTTGTGTCAAAATTTATTAAAAGATATAATGAATTATTGTTTTTTATTTCTATATATAATACTACAATTTTACAAATATTAATAATTTAGATAATTAATTTTATGTTCATTGCACAGGTCCAAATACTAGCATATATAAAGGAAGTAGTTTGTGCGACGATCATGATCTAAATTATTGCGAATAAGCTATAATGCAATTTGATGCGTGTTGTTTACTTTAATTAAAAAATATTGCTAATTTGTATGGGTATTAATCAAAATTTTAGGCAAACATGTTGGTAGTAGGGACTTGAGTTCAGACGTTAGAACATGGTTTAGTGCTATAATTGCACATACAAATACAACATTTCTGCTGATCACGATCTCCTTCATTTCCTTAAAACCACTAAGATATACTTTGGAAGACTGTGGAAACCCTACTCGAACACAATTTTCATGCAATCTCTTCTAGGTGATGTATTGAGTCCTGAAGGATGGTCAAGGTGGAACAATTCAGATTATGCTCTAGATACTCTCTATTATGCAGAGTATAACAATACTGGAGCTGGAGCTATAGTGCAAAATCGAGTCAAGTGGCAGGGCCGCCATAGTTTTGATGATTCCAACCAAGCTATAAACTTTATTGTTGCCAGATTAATTACATGAGATCAATGGTTGAATGCAACATGTGTCCTGTACACATCTTTTTGATTTTGAGATCTTTACACCACCACAGAGAAATAATAATAATAAAAAATAATGATAATAATAATAATAATTATAGAATAAGTGTAGAAACATTATATATATATATATATATATATAGTGCTCTTCATTGTAATTTATCTTTACTTGGTCATATAATTAATGAATAAACGAGTAAGTTTGACATCAATTAACTCTCTTAATTTCTTTAAAATAAATAAATGTCATGTGACCCGTCAAGTTCGTTGGAATCTTCCACCGAAAGATTTTAATAAAATCAATGTGGACGAATCTTCTTTTGGTAATCCTGATAATGCAGATTTTGGAGGTCTTCTGATAAATGATAGGGGGAATTGAATTCATGGTTTTTCTGGATCTTGTGGTAGAGCTACTAATTTGTTGGCTGAACTTTCAGCTATTTGGAAGGGTCTTCAATTGGCGTGGCAAAGATATAAATTAATTATTTTCTTTCAACAATCTATCTCATATGAAAATGAGAAGTGATAATTATTTAAGGTTTTGATTCTTTGTCTTTTATATCTTATATTTATTGTTATTCATGACATATCCACAATAATACATCACTTGCTAATACATTTTTAAGAAAATATATACATGATTATTTTCTCAATGTACTATGGAGTTCAAGCTTGTGTGTGTGAGTGAGTGCGCACATACGCATGTGTGCGTGTGTGTTATTTCATTTATGGTTGATGAGTAGTTTTTGTCAAAACTAATTCAAAGATATAATGAATGATTGTTTTTATTTCTATATATGATAATGCAATTTTACAAATATGAATCATTTAGATAATTAATTTTATGTTCATCGCACAAGTCCAAATACTAGCATATATAAAGGAAGTAGTTTATGCGTCGATCATGATCTAAATTGTTGTGAATAAGCTATAATGCATTTTGATGTGTATTGATTTGCTTTAATTAAAAAATAATGCTAATTTTTATGGGTATTTATCTAAATTTTAGGAAAACATATTGGTAGTGGGGAGTTGAGTTCAGACGTTAGGACATGTTTATTGTTATAATTGCACATGCAAAAACAAGCACGAATCAGGTTGAAGACACCAATGCTATATTCAATACTCTAATCTTCATTACCATTGATAGAGTGATTTCACTTGTGCATGACCTTTTTCATCCAAATTATGGCGTAAACTCCAGCAGATCACCACCTTAGCCGTCAAGGCTAACTTCCATCCTGGCTTAAGGCAAATGATGTAAAATTGTTGGAGAGAAACGAGATTCATATTGCTAACGTTGTTGTTGCTAAGGATGGAACTGGAGACTTTAATAGGGTGACTGATGCGGTATCCGCAACCCATGAAAAGAGCACGACACGCTACATAATACACATAAAAAGGGTGTTTACCAAGATAATGTCATTATCAATCAATATAAGTGAAACTTAATGATGATTAGGGATTACATGGATGCCACAATAATCACGAGTAACTTTAGTCCGGTTCATAACAATTTGAACGCATACGACACATCTATCTTTGATAAGTCAAAATTATCTTTTTATTGTTTTGTTTGCTTATTTTCTATTTTAATATATTTTCTTCATGTTTGCCTAAGAGGAATGTTTAACCATCCTAATTGTTTTCCTTTTGTTTGGTTTCAATAAAAATTAGATAAGTATTTTCACAAAATGTAATGTTTATTATTAATTATAAAAGATAATTAGATATAGAAATATATAATATATGATATCTTTTTTATTTTTCTTATAATTTTACTTCTTTTATAGGTGTCAATGGTCCTGGGTTTATAGCACAATGCATCTCTTTTCAAAATACTGCAGGACATGTAAACCATCAAGTTGTGGTTGTAAGATCAGACTCATAATTATCTATCTTCTACAAATGTGAAATTCTCGGTTACTAGGTCAGCCTATTTGCCAACTCCAATGGTCGATTCTATGCATATTGTAAAATCGATGGAACCGTAGATTTCATTTTTGGATATGCCGCAATAATGTCTCAACATTGTCAAATAATGGTAAAGAAGGGACTACCAATTCAAAAGAACACAATCACAATTCAAGGAGTACAATACACTGATAACCAAGTATTTGGGTTCACATTTCAGTTGATCACGACCTCATTCATTTCCTTAAAACCACTAAGATATACTTGGAAGACCGTGAAAACCTTACCCAAAGATAATTTTAGTAGGTGTGTTCGTGGTGCGGTTTGGTTCGGTTTTAAGGGTAAAAGTCATCCGAACCGCAAGATAAAAAAGCATGCGGTTTGGTTTGGTTCGGTTAACTTTTAAAATAAAGTCTGAACCAAACCAAACCAATGCGGTTTAGATTGGATCGGTTGGTGCGGTTTTTTTGTGACGATACCATTTTTTATTTTCAACATTAAAATCAAGTTAAAAAGCTTAAATGAAACATATTTTCAACAATGTTTTAAATTTCAGCAAATATTACAATTCATTTTCATTTTACAATGTTTCCAACAACATAGACCAAGTTAAAAACATGGACAAAATGAAATCCTATTTTGTAAGAAATGCAAAAGACTAAGGTTTTATCATTCTCTAAAATTTCAAGTAGCACATAAATATATTTTTTAATTAAAAAGTAAAGAAAGAAGTTAACAAGAGAAAAAATATGTCATTTTATTAAAGTTTTCATTGAGAATCTATAAGTATTGGTCTAGGTGGGATATGTTTAATTAACATTTTTCTTATGTTGCGGTTTGGTTTGGTTTGGTGCGGTTGGTAAAATGAAAACCGCAAACCAAACCAAACCATGTGGTTAGGCAAGAAAATGATCCGATTACATCCGAATCAAATGCGGTTTTTTGTGATTTCGGTTTGGATTGGTTCGATTTGCGGTTTTTCTATTGGGTTTGTTTGGTTTTGAACACCCCTAAATTTTTGTGAAATCTCTCCTAGGTGATGTATTGAGTCATGAAGGGTGGTTAAGGTGGAACAATTCAGACTATTCTTTAGATACTCTCTATTTTGCATGTATAACAATATTGGAGCTAGAGTGCAAAATCGAGTCAAGTGGCAGGGCAATCATATCTTTAATGATTCCAACCAAGTTGTAAACTTTATTGTTGCCAGATTAATTACAGGAGATCAATGCTTGAATGCAACAGGTGTCCCATACACATACTGATTTTGAGATCTTTACACCACCACAGAGAAATAATAATAATAATAATAATAATAATCTAAACTATCTATAAAGAAAACTACCCCTCTCAGCACTTTTGGGTTGGATTTTTATTTTCAAAAATACCCTCAATTTTCAACATATATAACAAATAGCTAACAATAAATTTAAATATTAAAACAAATGTAACAAACACAATATAAATATGTATGTTTATATTTTTTTTTCCTTTATCATTTAAAAAGTGTAACAAGCTAAATGAATATATTTATACTTACTTTTCCATTATCCCAATTATACCATTAAACAACTTTTTCTATAATAATTTTTTTTGTTGGTGTCATTAAAAAAAGAATTTAGATTACATTTTTTTTTGTTATATTGTTGGTGTCATTGAAATAGATAATCATAATTAATTTGGTCTGTTATAACTTGAAAGCAACAAACATTTATATTTTTAGTTTTAATCAAAATCAAAATTTTGTAGAAAAAATACTATTTATAATTTTCAAACGTTAGTGCAATAAAAAGAGCGGAAAGACAGACACACGAGTCCTCGTCTTTTCGCTAGTACTAGTAGTAGTAGTAGTAGTAGTAGTAGTAATAGTAGTAGTAACAACAACAACAATAATAAGGAGAGTAATAAGAATAATATTTATAAAATAAGTGTAGAAACATTATATATATGGTGTGCTTTTCATTGTAATTGATTTTTACTTGATCATATAATTAATGAATAAATGAGTAAGTTTGGCAGCCTTTAACTCTCTTAATTCCTTTAAAACAAATAAATGTCATGTGATCCGTCAAGTTCATTAGAATCCTCCATCATTTATTAAAATCAATGTGGACATATCTTCTTTTGGCAATCTTGATAATGCAGGCCATGGAGGTCTTTTGAGAAATGATAGGGGGAATTGGATTCATGGTTTTTCTGGATCTTGTGGCAAAGCTACTAATTTGTTGGTTGAACTTTCAGCTATTTGTTGGTTGAACTTTCAGTTGGCGTGGGATCTTCGTTGCAGGTTTATCATCATGGAATCTGACTCTCAGGCAGCTTTGGATCTTATTGTTGATACTAAACAAAATGATTTTCATCCCCATGCAACTTTGCTTTCTTTGATTAAGAAGCTTTCCTATCTTCCATGAGTGGTCTCATTTAGTCATTCTTTGAGAAAATGGAACGAATGTGCTGATTGATTGACTAAATTTGGTGCAACTAATAACGACTCCTTAAAGATGTGGACTTCTCCTCCTCCTCAGTTGGATATCATCCTGCTTGCGATACCTGGAGTATTTAGGCAACAACTTGGCTAGTTTGTTTTTCCCGTCTTTTAATTTCCTCTTCATCCAAAAAAAATCCTTTAAAACAAGGCTTAATTCATCATTCGATCCTTTCACTTAATTCTTTTTCTCACAATGATCCCTTAACTAAAAAAACGTCTCAAAATAGTCCTTTATGTAATCTGTCATTGTCTATTTTGACTATCTCCGTTAGTTTTTTAATACTTAATATTTTTTATAAGATTTCAACCATTCGATTGCAGATCCATTCTCGGTGAGCCACCAACACCTATTTTTCTTTTCTTTTCTTTTCTTCTTCTCCTTTCCACTTCTTCCTCTTAGGGGGGTGTATTGGATTAAGATTTTAAAGGACAATTTTTGTTTAAAAAAGTCTCGAGGGTTTTAAAAGACTTTGCAGGATTTTGATGACTTTGATGATTTTAAAAGACTTTGCAGGATTTAACTCATAAGATTTTAAAGGATTTGAAATGATTTTAATGGATTTCAATAGATTTTATGAATTTCAAGGACTCGTTGAAAAAAATGACATAACACACTCTCTTTCACAAAATCACAAAATCGAACACACTCTCTTTCACAAAATCTCCATGCAGACTCTTTTATTTATTTTACTTTTTTTTTACGGAAGAACTTGAGAGAGAGAGAGAGAGAAGAGAGGGAAACAAGAGAGTGAGAGAGAAGAGAGAGAGAGGGGGAGGGAAGAGAGAGGGAGAGAAGAAGAGAGTGAGAGAGAAGGGATGCGAGAGAGGGGAGTGAGATATAACATAAAAGAAAAAATCTTAAGAAATCTCATGTTTTCATGAAAGACTTTAAAATTTCATTAGAAAATCTCTCAAAATCCATCAATTTTTTTTAAGTGATGAAGAGTCTTGATTGAATACCACAAGACTTTTTTTAAATTGGAAAAAGTTTTGATTGAATACCACAAGACTTTTTCATGATAAAAAAGTCTTTTAAAATATTTTGGAATCATAATCCAATACACCCCTTTAGTCTTCATCATCTTAAATGTGAAGTTCATGTAAACCCATAATCGATTGAATCAACAAAAACCAGTTAATCAAACCCTTAAATCTTGTTTTTACTTTTTAAAAAGTCCAATTTTTTTCTCTCCTCTCTTCTTCACCAGCGACCCTCCCTTCCATATTTCTTATTCTTCGTTAGCTTCTTCTACCTCACCTTCCTCTTTTTTCCATCAAACCAATCCCCAATCTCAAAATCATCAACACAACAAAATTAAATAACAATAACCGTAAGCTATCCCTTTCCACCTAAAATTTCAGAAATGATGGCTTCCCAATTTCAATTCACCAGCAATGAAGCCAAAAACCAAATTCATAAAAGAAGCTCTTTTATTAAATTAAAGCAGATTGATGGTGGTTCCTGAATTAAAAAACAAGATAACCATAACCAAAAAAATTCAGGTCAACAAATGGGTCTCTTCTAGATGCATAACCCTATCACCACATTCTGATTGAGTCCAACAAATTGAACTGAAATTTGTCTATGCATAAAAACAAAAATGGATAGTTTTGTTATAAAAAAAAGGAGTGAATTTTTTTAACGAAAATCTTGTTATTTCCCTCACTTCGTTCATCATTCACACTATTTTCTAGGCTTGGTTGGTTTGAATATCATTTTTTGGATTTAGCTTGGATCCAAATTTGTGGATTTGTGCGTTGAAGAGAACTTAAATGAAAATAGAATAATGGAACCAAATGGAAGAAAAATGGTGAACAATAACGAAGTTTTGTTCTTCTTCTTCTGGGTTTTGTGTTGCTGTATTTTAAGGGTTGCCATGATGATCATGTTGAAGATTATGAAGGATAGGAAGGAAGAAGATGAAGAAAAGGAAAAATAAAATAACAATGGTAGGTGGTTCACTGTTAGATACTCACCTTCATAATCCAACTATCCATTTTCTTTAAAACATGATTAAAGAGTTAAAGTTAACAATGTATACGGTGGACCACCTATAATACTGATTCACATTAGATATTTATGGTTAAAAACTAGTGGAGATGACCAAAATAAATAACGGTAGAATTTTGAGTAGTTAAAAGACCACTGTGAGAAAAACAATTAAGTTAACAGATCGGATGATCAATTAAGCCTTAGAAAAAAAACTCTCTTAAATTTGATTGATTCAAAACAAAAAAAACCTCTAAAATTGGGCCGGGTCGGTCCTAAATTAACCCATTATTCATTCCTATATGAACCGATATTGAACCCGAAGAAAAAACCAGTCCATTCTCAATTTGATATTGAACCCGAAGAACAAAGAGAGAAAAGCTTCAATGGATTCTTCCAGAACACAATGGTAACTTAGAAACAAACGATTTTCAAAACATTAGTATAAAATTAAAGGTAATTAATAAATTTTATCCTAATGTTTAAATTTTTATAATTTCGTTATCATCATCATTATTATTTTAACACTAAAAAAAAATCAATTTAGGGTTTGTGAATTTTCGCATCAATGTCACGAAGACGAAATTTAGTAGTTGCTGCTGGATTACTTGCTTTTGCTTCAGCAGGAATGGCTTTTCCTTTCTACATGGCGTAAGTTAAATTCAATTTCATTCGCAATTTTGATTATACATATGTTTATGAATTTGAATTTTGATGATTTTCATTTTTGGGATTTTTAGTTCGTCGAAGAAACCGGTAATTGATTCAACAAAGCCACTTTCACCACAAGCAACATTTCGAGGACCTTATATTAATACTGGGTCACGTGATATTGGTCCTGATCATGAAACTTATAAGAAGAAGTGAATGAATTTGGCACTAATTGTGATCAAGTTCATGTTTTTTTTAATGGTTTTTGTAATTTTGAATTTTAAGTTTTGCAACTAACTTAGAGTATAGGTGGTTCATCAATCTGTAATCTGTATGGTTTATTTCGCACACGGTGATTTTTTTAATAAAAAGAAGATGAATGTTGTTATTTGATTATGATCACATGTATTTGTTAAATGAGTTTGGATCTCACTTTCGAAAGTTATGGAAGTTAATAAAGCCTCTGTATGGTCTTAAACAAGCTCGTCTATTTGTAACTTTTGTATTTATGATTTTGTATTATATTGGAACCCTAGCCCTTTGTTCTTACTTTCTGCGCTTTTCTGTAGATTCATTTGTTAACAATATTGACGTTATCGGATTGTAAATGAATATTGTATTGCTTGTTCAACTAGTATTAAGTTGTTTGGCCCATGGCAATGCAATGTGAAGGGTTTCTCTGCATTTGCATCTATGTTTGTATCTTACTATCTTAGATGAATTTACATTGTAAATAAGTTGGCTTCTGAAGTGTGTACAAGGCAACTAGAGTCAAAATCGGAGACCCTTGGCCCTGAGATTTACCGAGACACGGGTTGATGCAGGCTGTTTTAAAATGGTTCCATTCGTTGGGGAATGATTTCTAGCGATTGTGTAGGGGTTCTGTTGGTTGCAACCACCAAACTTGAGAAGATTAAAGGATCTCCCACCCTTCCATTGGCATTAAGGCTTAGGTGGTGCCTACAGTGGGTTAAGGAGGAGGACATGGTTAACTTGAGAAGGGTATGTGATTCTGAATTGAGTTACCAAGATAGTTGAGATAGATTTTGTTATATTGGACTGTATTGATCTGCTTAGTGAATTAGAAAATACTAGAGTTAGTAGAATTAGAACAGGAAAAGATGTTGTGGCTCATGCTCTATTTGGTGTAGCAAGAAATGTAGGAAATAGAGATTAGTCTAGCTCTGTTCATGACCAAGTTTATCTAGTTTATTGTAATGATCTTTCAATATATTCTAATGAAACTATATTTGCTGTGAAAAAATGTGTAGTTTGAGTTCAGGTTTGTCACTTTGATTCTATACAAGCAATTTGAGAGAATTGCGGGACTCTGATTAAGATTCTTAAGATTGTGTGTGACCTTTGACCATGGTCCATGAATTGGTGTGAATTTGTCCTTTGTTATGAGCTGGCTCAGGAAAGTCCCGGGTCCAATCTGCAGAAATACAGACCTGGAAATGGGTAAATGCTTCAGTGTGGGGGCTGAGACACGTGCCACTGACGGTCACTCACACGGTTCTTGCGAGTTGCGACTAACATAACAAGGCTTACACTTCATGGTTCAAATTTTTGGACTGAACTAACTGCAGTAACTATGTGTGAAAGGCCAAAGGAGAGGATGATGAAGACAATTTCTAAACTGTGGGCATAACTTTTTCTATTACTATCATATAACATCAGAGGAAATAAAATAGTTTGCCCAACCCAACATTAGTCATCTAGTTTTCTTGATCTGATTTTCATGATCAATTTCTGGCCATGATTCTAGTATTAGAGATGTGTCTAGAATTGTGCTAGTAATTGCTTTGGGTTAAATGCAATTTTGACTATATATCTCTTGTATGAGATAAACATATAAATGCATGCTTGCATGTGCTTCGCGTTAGAGATTGGTTGTTACCAATAGTTGTGATTGAAATATTGAGACTAATTTTCTAATTTTTTTTTTTAAGATAGTTTTCTAAAATTTATTAGCTAGCTTTAGAGATGAGTTATTTGAGACTTTCCGAAGTCAATTTTATTTTTTTGTGTGTGTAATGAGACCGGTGTTCTAGAACTTTTTAGCTCACCTTACAAATATATTGCTTTTCACGTTCCCATGCAAGATTAGATTATGTTGTGATTACCAAAAGCACCATCATGTTTATGAAACAATGAAAAGAACTCAATTCGATTACGAAACAATGAAAAGAAAAAGACCTCACTCGATTTTCGAAGTTTGTGCAATAAGTACATGTAGGTAGGTATGAAACCTTGATCACTAAATACCTCTAGCGGCGGCGTTACAAAGTGGAATCAAATTTGAACATGACTAGGCCTCACAACCACCACTAGCAGCGCCAACAGTTTCACATGACACATACAAGAAATCATTTAGATTTTTCAAAAAATAATTAACATTAATATAAGTAGTGACAATTTACACGAGAAAATTTCAAGAGATTGAGACATATTTTCTTAAAAAGGTAAGAACAATTTATTTAGTCAAAAATCAAATGTAACAATCACTGTATGAAATTTGCATACAACTACAAAGTTTCAACTTTGAACACTGGTATAAACATTATCGGTTGAACTATGTCTTATATATTATGCCACATTTATATGACACTACAAGCCATGGTTTGGTTGTTCCCACTGTTTTTCTCCAAATGACTATCTAGATGACTAGATTATACAAGTGTTAACGTGTTGGGTTGTACAAGTAGATACTCGATACCTCCAACCCTGGTCCACAAGTACCAAAAATGTATGATTACTTGTCAATAGCTACATCAACCTTTGATTGAACACTCTTCAAACTTGTGTGGACGTTCCTCATTACGCCACATTACATTAGTCCTTCGTTTTAGATTGAAACATTACAACAAAATTTGACAATATTTTCACTCATTGTTTCCAATAAATTACCTATAACCACAGTTTAACTCAATTAATCAACATTAACAACTACTCTTACAGTAATTGATTCATTGGACAGAAAGAAAAAACTGATCCGACAGTGACATTGTTGAACAAACATTTGTCTGAAAAATAAAAAGACATAAAATGAGAAACATTAGAAACTTGCACGACTCAAACAATTCTTGTTCTTATATATAAATTTCTACCACACTTAAAAAAACTCAGAACTTCAACAAAAAAAATAAAAAACACCATTGATGGCACTTTCAACCACACTTTCATCTTTAGCAACACTTTCATCATCATCACCAAGAAACAAACCTCCTAAACCGTTTCTCTTTTCATCCTTCACAAAAAAGTCACAATTTTTAACAAATTCAACAAGACCCAGAAACAGAAAAAACGTTTTAGTAACAGTTAGAAGTGTTGCAGCACCACCTACAAAAACTGAACAAAATCAGTCGTACCCAGAAGCTGAAAAGAATGAAATTGATGAAGAATTTGAAGATGAGAGTTCTTCCTCCAAGTTTTCATGGAGAGATCATTGGTACCCAGTTTCTTTGATTGAAGATCTGGATTCTAGCTTGCCTACACCGTTTCAGCTTCTGGGTCGTGAAATTGTGATTTGGTTTGATAAGGCTAATTCTCAATGGGTTGCTTTTGATGATAAATGTCCTCATCGTCTTGCCCCTTTATCTGTAAGTTTAGTTTTTGTTGTTGTTTAAGATTGAATCTGAAGTTGTTAGAGGGAAATTGAATTAGGCCATGTGTGGATAAACGTCTTTATTAAGCATTTATAGTGTATAAGTGTAAGTGTTTATGTATAAGCTATTTCTATAACAAAAGATGAAATAAAGTCAAACTGTTTTCATATAAGTTATAATTATGAAGCACGGACACTCATCAGATTAGGCATGTTCTAGTGTCGTGTCCGACACTTGTAATTACACGGAATTACGTGATTTTTTCAAACTATTAATTGTGTCGGCGTGTCGTGTCCGGTGTCCGTATCCATGCTTCATAGTTATAAACTGTTTTCATAAGCTATTCGGAAGGACTAATGAAAATAAGTTGAAAACATTTTATGAACATATCACAAGTTATTTCCATAAGCTCTTACCAGTGTTTATGCCGGTAGATGAGCTCAAATAAGTCAATTTCAATAATAAAAGATGAAATCAAATCAAATTGTTCTCATATAAGCTATAAACTGTTTTCACAAGCTATCCTGAAGAACGAATGAAAATAAGTTGAAAACAACTTATAAACATGTCAGGGGCAAGCTCTTACAAGTGTTTATGCCAGTAGATGAGCTCAAAAAAGTGATTTTTTATAAGCTCTTACGAGTGTTTATGCTGGTAGATGAACTTGTATAAGTCAATGTAAACTGATCTTTATGATTTGTTTGGTTTTTGCAGGAAGGAAGGATAGATGAACGTGGAAACTTGCAGTGTTCTTATCATGGGTGGTCTTTTGATGGACGTGGAGGTTGTACTGTGATCCCTCAGGCTTCACCCGTAGGTCCCGAAGCACGTGCTGTTGGATCTCCTAGAGCTTGTGCTACTAGGTTTCCTACCTTGGTGTCTCAGGGGTTGCTCTTTGTCTGGCCTGATGAGAATGGTTGGGAGAAAGCAAATGCATCTAAACCTCCAATGTAATGATTAATTTGATTTATGTCTTTAGTCAAATTGATAGTATATTCGTTAAATTGTTTAAGCATATTAAACTTGTTTTGATTGATGCAATGAGTGTGGCTCAGTTGGTTAACCAAAGCACTCTTGTAGATAGGCAAAAAGCCTTAAATTACGATTTAAGTACCCGAGTGAATACTAGTCCATAACAGGTTCAAATGAACTAAATTAATGGGAATATTTCATGCTAAATGCCATAATTACAGTGGTTTCTTATAAAAATTGCTGTGATTGGGCCACTTAAAACTGTTATTTTATATTAAAGATTGTTTGTTTTTTTTTTTTTTTTGAGAGAGAAAAGAGTGTTTGTTGTATACCTTGTTATTAACCTGTATGGTAAAATTGAATTGTGTATGTTAGGTTGCCGGATGACTTTGTAAAACCAGAGTTTGCAACGGTGAACATTCAGCGCGATCTTTTCTACGGCTATGATACTCTCATGGAGAATGTTTCTGATCCTTCTCACATTGATTTTGCTCATCACAAGGTACTAAGGACACATTTCAACTTGACTTTATGGTGTGCTGGTTATTTTATATTCAAACATTGTGCTTGTTGATAATAGTTTATTCAGATATTATTGTTAGTGGAATTTGTTGAATTAAATATACTAAGTGATGCTGATGTGGTCCAAAAATTATTAAAGGAGAGCCTTTTGGTTTGTTCCATTTTTATATATTTTCACTCACTGAAACTGCTGCTTGCTCAGCATATTTTATATATCTTCACTCAAAATAATATTATATTGCTATTAAGAATTTAGTCAAGGACAGTGCTTTTTGAGGTTAAGAAACTAGTTGCTGGTAATTAATTAATCTTTTATTTCATTTCTTCTAATTTAATTAATTTTTCATCACTTAGTTTGCACCTTTTTAGCAAAACAAAAGGGAAATTAGAAAGTACCCGAGCATTTGGAGAACCCTCCCTTAAAAGCTAGACTAGATATCAAGAGGGTCGAAACTCCACCGCCAAGCACTCTATGACAGATGATGTCCCAGCGGCTGCTCTCTACGATGCTTTACTCGGTCTTTCCGATCAGTGCCTCCATAGAGGGCCCTTTCTAAGACACTGAACCCAATATCTTGTACCAATTTACAAGTACCCAAGCACCTTGGGGACCCTTCCTTCAATGCTAGCTACCAAGGCTAAAAAGCCAAGCAACTTAGATACACCATCGAGCATTCCATACTACTGGGACAGGAATTTCCCTTTTGGATTTGATAAATTTATAGATTGATTGTCGATGTTTCTTTATCATTTTGCATATCAGCATGCATTATTTAGACACTATCGACATAAGCAGTTGTAGAAGTTGAAATTATTCAGTATTGTTTGTTAGGGTTATCGAAATCACTAACATAAGTATGATCTCCACTCCATAGGTTACAGGAAGGAGAGACAGAGCCAAGCCTCTTCCATTCAAGATGGATGGACGTGGTTCATGGGGCTTTTCAGGAGCTAATGAAGGGAACCCGCAGATCAGTTCTAAATTTATTGCACCATGTTATTATATTAACAAGTAAGCCACTGGCCTTTTCATGAAAGTATTTTTCATATGAATTCTGGTTTCATTTTCCCATGTACATTATTTGATGCTATCGTAAATGATGAGTAACTTAATATGAATTATGTACTTGTTCATGGCCATAAAAAAATAGTGTTCATTTTTAATTGAAAAAGGAGGACATCTACCTCCATATTTGGATGATTGTGGCATCATGCGGCTAACTGTGTCTTGTTTGTATGCTATATTTCAAGATGCATTTCAAAAGACTATTACTTTATGCTAGGTTGCCGCTGTTTTCTTTCCATTTGTTGGTTTTGAAGCTCAGTAAATTAAGAACTATTTTTTCAGGGTTGAGATCGATACCAAACTCCCCGTGGTTGGTGACCAGAAATGGGTAATATGGATATGTTCCTTCAATGTCCCTATGGCACCTGGTAAGACTCGCTCCATTGTTTGCAGTGCCCGAAATTTCTTCCAGCTCACGGTCCCAGGGCCTGCCTGGTGGCAAGTAAGATTTCTATATTCAATGCTTTCGTTTCTATTCTCTTCAATAAAACCACGTGAATGTTCCATTCTGCTAATTTATGTGATCTTTCACTGATTTATTCGCTTCTGAATTTCTATCAAGATATAATTTAGCAAACCTTGACAGAAATTATTCGCTGTTATCATCGAAGAATGTTATGTTTCTTTCTATGAAAGCATTTTATTCCAAATATTTTTAAACAAATTGGAATTCTTGAACCACCAAGAACAAGCAAATCCTAACGATTTTCTTGTTCATGTCTCAGGTGGTTCCTAGATGGTATGAACATTGGACTTCAAACAAGGTATATGATGGAGACATGATTGTACTTCAAGGTCAAGAGAAATTTTTTCTCGCACAATCCGAGGATGGCGGTGACATTAACAAACAGTACACAAGCCTCACCTTCACACCAACACAAGCCGATCGCTTTGTGTTGGCATTTAGAAATTGGCTGAGGCGACACGGCAATGGCCAGCCTGAATGGTTCGGTAAGAGCAGCAGCCAGCCATTGCCTTCAACCGTACTATCAAAACGTCAGGTATAGCAATTTGATCAAGTTATTTCATTATGAACCCTTTTCCATTGTCTACAAAACCAAGAATAAAACACAACTTGATGATCTTTTGTGTTTGTTTTTCATGTAGATGTTGGACAGATTTGAACAGCACACACTAAAGTGTTCAGCTTGTAAAGGAGCTTATGAGGGATTCCAAACATGGCAGAAAATCCTGACTGGTGCAACAGTTGTGTTTTGCGCGACTTCTGGGATTCCATCAGATACTCAGCTGCGCATAGTTTTGGCTGCACTTGCACTTGTAAGCGCAGCCTTAGCTTTTTCCATAAACCAACTAAAAAACAATTTTGTTTTCGTCGATTATGTGCACGCTGAAATCGATTGAACATATTTTTTACTCCAAATGTTTTATGACTAGTTCCTAATTGTAAATGATAGAGTTGAGGACAAATACCACGTGTATGTTAGCATGTGTATATACATTTTCATTTTCATCAACAGAGTTTAGATCTACCTTGGTGTTAGTGATCAAATATAGTTGAAAGACTACGGTTTTCTTTTATAATCAAGTGCAGACCAGCAATGGTGATTATATTTTTTGTTGCTGTAAAGGGCTAGTATTTATAATGTGCTGACTATTTTTTCTGTATAGCAAAATTCATTTGAACTATATTTTGAATTGAGTTGTTCAACCAAGTTTCTTGAAGTTTTCTTTATACTTAAATTTGATGCTGTTAATGAACTATATTTCATTTATTTTAGCTATTTTTATTTTGACGAAATTTATTTTAGCTGTGAAATACCTATTAATCTTCAATAGAACTATACTTTTACAGTTTAATCACTATGCACTGTTTGTATGCAACCTTTTTACACATATATCTAATCTAGTTATACCTCACTTTTATAAATTTCTATCACACCGCTATTTTTATTTTTAAATGGAGTGCCTTTAGGGTATTGGATAAGAGGATAAAAATAGAAATATTGTATTGTAAAATGGTGAAAAGTGATGAATTAAAAATTTTAAAAGTCAAAATATTGTTGAATTCAATACAAACATGCTACTTTTGGTTTCGTTAGTCATTGCATTGAGGACACTTGTTAACAAGACCCTTTGCTGGAAAATTGAAAAAAATAGAGTTCTTGTGGACTACCTTTATAAATGGTCTCGTGGATCAACACTTAAAATCATCATAAATTCAAACGATAATCGATGATACTATACAAAAATAAAACTTGTGACATTTCTACTATTTACATCTAATAAGACATTGACTTAATTGATGTCGGTTTAATACGAGCTACATATTTATTATTTGTTGTTTTAATCAAACTTATACCAATTAAGTCATTATTTCAATCGTAAGAACGAGAAGGAACGTTAACATATATCATCAAGAAACAATGTATGTCGTCCTTGAAGTTTTAAACATTTTCTGAGTACTAGTCCAGAGTAAATTACTTATAAAAGTGGCCCATATTAGAATTTCTATTTTAAAACTTATGTTACAACATTTAAATTGGGTTTAGGTAACATTTTCTGAGTACTAGTCCAGAGTAAATTACTTATAAAAGTGGCCCATATTAGAATTTCTATTTTAAAACTTATGTTACAACATTTAAATTGGGTTTAGGTTACTTTTGATGCAATTATTTGTTTTTTCAATTATGCTCTTATCCTCTTAATTAATTATAATTTTATTCTATTTATTAGAAAAGATAAAGAAATTATTGAGTTTGTAAATATATGATATATGATAAAATGTTATGATGGCGATATATAAATCATAGTTCAACCAATAAAAATGTTGAAATTGTTAAGTTGAATATCGTAATAGACGTTCAAACTCTGACGCTTTCACTAATAATACAATAATAATATTATTGAGAACACAATAATACATAGTACTTTAAAAGCTTCAATAAAATATTTTGGGTTATAAAAAATTGATGCATTTTCGTTAAAAAGTATTACCACTAACTTTCTTGTACAATTTTTTTTTTTTTTTTTTTTTTACATTATATCCACTATTTTACGATGTTCCTTTGAAGAAGAGATAAGAGACCAAAAAACAGAACACAAATTGAGCGGTGAGTTAACAAAACAACAATGGCATCATCATCAACATTATCTTCACTTCCATTGCAACACAGTTTCTCCGCTAACTTGAACACTTCTTCTCAATTTTCCAACAAAACTTCAAGGTTCTTAATTTTCGCTCAAAAGAAGACAAAGAAAACCCGAAAGGTTAGTTAGTTAGTCACATCAACATTGTTTTATTTTTCTCTGCTGTGACATATTTTTTATTTGTATTGAGTTTTTTTTTTTTTGCTGTTTTTGTGAAATTAGATTGTATTGAAGGAAGATATTGTTGATGTTGGAAAGAAAGGGGAACTTCTTGATGTGAAGGCTGGATTTTTCAGAAATTATTTGTTTCCAAGTGGCAAAGCTCAGATTGCAACTGCTGATTTACTCAAGTAATGTTCAATTATTTATATCATATAATCCATACTTAAGATTTTGCAATTTTAGTTTACATTAGTATGTTACTTTGGATAAGTTACCAGAAGCATAGACACCGGACACAACACTGACATCATGTACCATGTATGGACATTTAGACACCAATAATAATTTAAGAAAGTGGAAATGATTGAATTCAACATGGGTAAGTGTCGTCGTTGACCGAGTGAATACACCGTTGATATGAAGTGTCGTCGTTGACCGAGTGAATACACTGTCGATATGAAGTGTCGGTAGCTCAGTGCTAAATAGGCTACTAGCGCAATAGTGATGGGTATAGGTCATTGAAGTATCATCAAGACTAAACTTTGTCAAGAAAACATAGAAGTCTCTTAGAGTTTTTAATTGACCGAATTGCATGTTTTGTCTCTTACGTTTATTTAAGGTTTCATGTTGGTTCCCTACATTTAAAAAGTTTCAAGTTGGTCCTTTACGATATTAACATTACAGTAAATTGGCTCTTTTAGTCAAATTTTCATTTAAAACATCCATGTGGCTAACAAAGATGCACATATGGATAACTTTTGGGTGGTGGGGTGCCACGTGGATGTTTTAGACAGAGTTGACTAAAAATTTGACGGAAAGGATGGACTTATCCTGACATCAGTAACGTAAGGGACCAACATGAAACCTAAAATAAACGTAAGGGACCAACCATACAATTTAGCCGTTTTTAATTAGAATAATACATTAAACCTATGCAGCACCAACACTTCAGATTGAATGTGTGTCTGGTGTCTGACACATGTTGGCCTCCAACATCGAGACACGTGTTTACATTCAAACATTCCATTTTCTAAAATTAGTGCCGGTGTCAATGATGGCAGTGTCACTGCTGTTTTTCGTGTTTGTGTCATTGTTAGTGCTTCATAACATTGAATGTTACATTTAAAAAAATCCGCTTTGTCGCAGTTTTGAATTACGTTTCCCTTGTATTGTCTTTAGACCTTTTCGTTTAAACTTTCTCTTTCCAGGGAATTGAAGATAGAGGAAGAAAGAATTGAGGCTGAGAAAAATCGGGTAATTTTTCATCGACCCCTTATCATTTCTTTGGTAAAATTTTCCTTATGATAATGTTTAGTTAAAATTGTGATAAGCTGATAAGTGACTAAGAGTGTTAGAGTTTAAGAGGAAAGGAATGTTAACATGTTCTGCTGGTAGTTCTAAACAACCTTGCATGAAAAGCTATAGGCTCGTAACAATGATTATTCTCCTGATTTGCTTTCACTTTTTAATATCTGATTATCTGCAGTTTAGGAAATTTTACAACTACTTTCAAACTTCCTTCTGAAATATTTAGTGAAGCTTTTACTCCTACATATATTCGAAGACATATCAGACTATCTAAGTTTTACATTTCTATAGGTAAAAGAAGAGGCACTGCAACTTGCTCAAATTTTTGAAACAGCCGGGGCTTTCAAAGTGAAGCGTAAAGGTGGTAAAGGAAAACAAATCTTTGGAAGGTAAAATTTGTTCACCCAATTACGAGATGTCACTTTGTGCCATATATGTATTAATTGTGCCTAATATTTGGTTTCTGTTTAGTGTTACGGCTCAAGATCTTGTTGACATTATCAAGGCACAGCTTCAAAGGTACCATTCATCTTTTTGATGCACATAAGTTTTTTTTTGTCAGCATTATAAAATCATACATAATTTATCATTATCCTTTAAGTTATAACATTCCTGTTTATACTTTTTCTAATAATTGGGACAACAAAACACATCAATATGGTATTTTGTTCCAACTAGCTATATGGTTAATGCGGATTATTATTGTTTTTTTTGTCTGACTTTGGAGCCTTCCAATTTTGAAAAAGGTTCATGTTTTTTACCAGAATAATGAAATATTGATTTGGATTGAGTTTTTGATGTAATTTATCGATGGAAGTTAACCAAATTGTTAAAATATTAATAGGATCAACCAATATCTGATATTTCAGTTAGAGAAATTCCTTTTATTTTAGATAGAATTAGCATAACCCTTTATGTAATACATTGGTTTAATCTGTTATTATTCAATGTACATTTCGGTAATAACTACAATGTTATTTTACTCTTTCCTTTTTATCCCTATCAATTGGTAGCACCATGATCATCTATATCTTACGTTAAGTGCGAGTTATATCTCGATTCAAACAAGATTGGACCCACTCGATATGGATCCCTAGTGAGCATTGACTTTGGACCCGAATTCCGTCTTAAATCCTGATTCATTATGATGAATTTCGTTTCACTATAATGAATCTCAATTGTCTGTAATTAATCACAACCTAAAATTAGTGTAGCACTAGCTAGCCATTTTTTGTCAACTTTATATAGCTGGCCATTTTTCTTTTGTTGCTTGATGTATGACTTGAATTTTTAATTATTGTGGTTCGTATATGATACGGAAACTTAAATTTGCTGTGAGTTATTTTTACATAAAAATGCCATACTCTTATCGGTAATGTATCTTACGATTTATAAAAAGATTTGATTCACGATTCGGATAAAAAATATTTTGATTTATGATTGGAATCTCAATTTGATAATCACGGTTAACAGATAATACTACAAAGCAAACTTTATAGGGGCAAGATATCCTTCCAGATTCATTTGGATGTGTTCAGTGTTGTATGCAATTTTCTAAAAGCTAGAAGAAATTTGAAAGAGACTTTAGAAATTCTTGAAACTAGATCTCTTTGACGATTTATATTTCTTGTTCAGTTAGTCTCAGTTCACAAGTGTTTTGTAGTCTGGTTAATTGTTCATGATTTTCTATGATTCATTTGTAGGGAGGTGGACAAGAGAATTGTTGAACTTCCAGAGATCAGGGAAACAGGAGAATATATTGCAGAGTTAAAACTTCACCCTGAGGTTACAGCTAAAGTGAAAGTGAACGTTTTAACTAACTGAGCACTAATATGTGTCAAAGTTCCATTTGCTAAATGCACAATTGGGAGTCACACAATTGCATAAGTTGAAGGTGCATCACTATCTTGAGTTATGATGATAAATGTTCAGACTGTATTCAAGCTTGCACAGTAGTTTTTGTAACTATAGCTCATGGCTCGGACGAGACGACGGGGGAATCTTAATGGACACTTTCTCAGATGTGTGGACATTGTTGGTTATTTTAACATTTTTGTTTGTCTTTTGGTATCCCCTTCTTGAATCAATTCTCAGGACAATGTTTGTAATGTTGTACTTTATCATGGTAAAATATAATTTTTTTGGCAATTCATTGACATAATGTGCATAAGTAAAATGAACCTCTAATATTTCTAGTATGTCTTAGTTCACTGATCAATTTTTTCAAAATTAAGGGTGAAAGCCTTTGAAAGCAATATTTTTTGCCTTAGTTGTATTAACATTGACTAAAACATGCTTAAGATGTTACCAACGGGTGCTGCGTTTAGTGGAAAGGACTAGATCTTTACAATGTGGCGAATCAAGATTCGAATATCAGCTGGAAGAGATATCCAAATTTAATGTCCGACATGTGTCAAATAAGATTACCTTACCTATGAGAAATTAAAAGTAAAACTTGCTTTAAGATGTTGTCCAAAAAATATTGGTTAAGATTAACATTGAGTGTTCAAGTTTCAAAGAGCTTGATCTTTTGTTAATTGATATGAAGCTTCAAAATGTAGCTTCACACTCCCACCATATTTGGACACATATATAGAGTCTAAGGTAGATACTTATATGCTGTATAATCTAACCATATATGAAGAATTCTTTGAACTTGTGTTTTTCTTTAACCATTTACTTCAGCCATGATGGTCCTGTGGAATTTTAGTGTTAGGTTTTTAGTTTACAATGATCTTGTTGTAGCTTACTTCAATTGGTTTCGAGAATTGGAGACACATTAGTTGATACATGTTTTGAAAAGGGAAAAATTCATATCATATCAATATAAATGAAACATACAGTGCTTAGAATAAAAATTGCAAGAGATTAAAATCGTTGTCCATAATTTTATTTTGAATAATTTTTTTTTAATGAAACGTAACACAAAAACAAGAAATTGTGAGAAAAAGGAAAAGAAAAAAAAACATATGTTGCTGCCCAGGATCGAACTGGAGACCTTCAGTGTGTAAGACTGACGTGATAACCACTACACCACAGCAACTGTTTTTGAGAATATTTACATGGTCAGTTACTAGTACTTTCATTTGAAACGATTCAACAATTTTTTTTACTCAACTTCTATTTTCAATCTAAGTACACTCTCCATTAAGTTTTATCTTTATCAAAAAATGAAATGCTCTCCATAAAGTATTTATTTACATGGTCAAGCACATTCTTTTTAATTCGTTATTATATAATATTATAAATTAAATCAGTGGTAACGAAACAAGATACTCACTCATGGTCATGGATAAAGGGTGCACATGAAAAAGTATGTTTCATTATCTAAAATCTAAATTCAACTCTAATCTTAATTCCCAAGCAGAAAATATTCGTGTATATCGTCATCATTTATGAATTATGAAACATACATGTACACTATATTTGGATAGGAGGAGTCATATCCTTTTATAGAATAAATGAGTTCAAAGTACATCTTTTCTTTTCAAAGGCCATTATTATTATTTTTCTCTTATTGAAACATAATTAGTTTATGAAAGATTTGTCATGGAATGATAGCCTTACTTTTTCCAATTTGAATAAATTATGTTTGGTTTAGTAGAATCAAAAAAATCTTAAGTCGGTATCATTTTATCCTAGTTTTGGGTTTATTTATGGAACACATCGAAGAGCTAGCTAGCATTGAGATCTATGTTTTTATTTTTATTTTTATTTTTATAAATGATGTAGTCCTGCTATGAGATCGAAGGAGGAAATGAATGGAAGTTCGAGACTTGAAGACAAGCCTTAGAAGCGTATGACTTCCGCCTAAGTAGAAGTAAGACAGAGTATCATTTCATACCACAAGTAGAAGTAAGATAATAGTTCTATCTTAGAGATGAAAGTTGAAAATCATATCATACAATAAGTCACACAGTTTAAATATCTTGGGTCCATAGTATAAAACGATTGGGAAATATAAACATATGTAAATCATGGAATTCAATTCAGATGGTTGAAATGGAGAAGAGGATGGGATATGAAATTATCGTCGAAACTAAAGGAATTTTTTTATCGGACAACGATAAGACCAATGATGTTGTCTGGAGAAGAGTGTTTGGCAGTGAAGAATCAATGTAAGAATAAAAAGTTTCGTTGGATGTGTGGTTACATAGATGAGATAAGATTATAAATGATTGTATGAGAGGGAGAGGCAGAGGGAGAGGGATATGTAGAGAGAAGCCCTTTAAATTATGTAGTAAGAAAAGTAGTCTGAGACATATAAAGACCTGAAAAATATATTAGAGAAACTATTAGAAAATATTTGAAATTTAATGAGTTGAACCGAAATATAGTGTATGATTAGAACATTATGTGTAAATTAATCTTTGCAGCCGATCTCATAAAATGTTTGGTTTTTAATGTTGTAAAAACCATAAATCTTGAAAGAAGATTATTATCAATCCATTGTCTTAGCAAAACTTTTATTTAAACTCTAAACGAGAGTAATTTTATTTGACATTCTTTTAGGCTTCTCATTAGAGACCATTTTCTCTTGATTCACTTAAACAAATTCATTCATAAAATGAAAAGCTATAACCAATGTTATGCCTTTTTCCTTTTGTTACAACCAATATTATGACTTTGAGAGTAAATAAGTGTTTTACTTTCATATTCAACATTAACAAGAAAAGGAGTAAGTGGATTTGGTCTCAAATCTCGGTGAATAAGAAAATATTACATAATAACTAATTACTAACTTTAATCATTTAAACATAAAGAACTAGAAAAACATAACTTATTCTTTCAATCTACACTTTATATCTAATTTTAGCAGATAAGTTAAAATCAACTAGAACTCTTCCTAAATATACAAAAGATCTATCTAAAGAGCACTTACTTGGAGCAACATTAAAGCTCATCAGGGTTTCTAGATAACTAGAAATTGGTCTTCGGGAGTTTAACTCAGTTGATAAGGACAACGTATAGCATATGCAAGATATGGGGTTCAAACCCTGACCACCACAAAAAAAAAAAAAAAAAAAGATAACTTGAAATTGGAAAAATAAATTTAGCTACAATGTCGATATTTTTTAGCCAATCTCATAAAATGAAGAGTTAAATATGTTTTTGGTCCCTATAAAATTGTGAAGTTCTAAGATTAATCCTTACTTAATTTTAGTAGGTTTTTTAGTCCCTACAAAAAAAAAAATTACTTCTAATTATAGTCCCTGCTAAAATAAAGTTTGCTTTACTATCCTTAAACTCTTAAATTTTTGAACGATCTCTTTAAGACAAGTTTAGAACACTATAAAAAGTTCATTTACTAAAATTTAGAATTTTTTTAACATGAAATGAATCAAATATGAATTTTTTAAAACGGCAAAAGTTAATGATTTAAAAGTAACAAAATATGGATGTATAAATTAAATTTTGTGACAATTTTTTGCAGAGGAGCTTTAATTAATGTTCTCAACATGTCTGCAAAAAGTTGTCTAAAAACTCAAGAGTTTAAGCATAAATTAAACAAATTTGAATTGAGTAGGGACTACTACTGAGTGCAGATTTTTTTTAGGGACTAAAAGAACTATTAAAATTAAGTAAGGATTAAACTTAAAAGCTCCCAATTTTATAGGGAACAAAAACATATTTAACCCTAAAATAAATTGATGATTGTGTTTTGTTAGTTAATGGTTATTCAGATAAAAGTCTGGAGTCCATACAAATAATCATAATATAATAAAAAAGGGCAAAATTTAGTCATGGCTGTTCCTAAGAATCTAGAGGCTCGGCTCTGCAAGTGAGAAGAGGCCTCTAATAAAATAAAAATGTATTTTTTTTTAAAAGAACAATGTTTTATTTAAATTTTTTAAAAGATAAATACAAGGTGTTGTATATATGCGGTGCACCCAAATGTGAAAATCACTTCCGTATATATGAGGAACCTCAGACCATCCTCCCAAAAAAACACACACCTAACACCAAAAGCAAGAGGACACAATTCTAATAGACCTAATTTTTTTTTAATACTGCTCTCTCCCTGCACATTTTGCTCTCACCCAGCTGAAAAGACAATAATGGCCATGTCGAGTTAAGTCACGCTGCGTGGCTTAACTAACACACGTTGTAATTTATGTGCAACTTAAGTAGCGCTGCGTGAGTTAACTCACGCAGCGTGACTTAAGTCATTTAACAGCAAAACAGACGCCCATTTCCCTCATTTACCAAACTTCCCAACTTCAAATATTTTCACCCCAAATCCGAATTTCATCATTTTTGCACCATTCAAAACAAATTTCTTCCACAATATCAAGTAAGTGATCATTATCCCACTTCTTTGCATTATTTTGGTTGAAATTTTCGAATTTTTGAAGAAAATTAACATTTTTTGATTTTTATAAAATTGTCTTGCATGTTAAAGATTATGATTGTTAGTGATGATTTAACTTAGGAATTGTTGTTTAGATGTTGTTTAGGGTGCAATGTGGTAGTTTATGGTTTAGAAATTGTTAGATTTCTTAGTTGTTTAAAAATTGCACTCTATGTGATTGGTAAAATGTCACAATGGTTATTTTCTTTTTGTTTTTTTGGATTGCTAATGATGAAATTAGTTAGAATATAGTTTGTTAATGTTGGTTATAGTATGTTTCAAGACAATGTGGTAGTTTACAGATTGAATTGTTAATGTTGGAATTGTTGTGCAGATATGCCTCGGAGGAATATGTCATAGAGACCGCCTGAGCCGCCTCAGGATAGGAGTGATAGACTTATGGCAGGGAGGCCTGCCCCATTAGTAGTGCACGGAGGGAGAAGCAAGTGGTAGTCCCTCCTTTAGTTGGCCGAGGTCGAGGGAAAGTGGGGGGCACGAGGCTTGCCAATGTTGATGTTGTTGGGCCCTCATCGTCACATACTGGTCCATCCCAGACGGTGGATCCGACGCAGTATCAGCAGGATTATCAGGTTTATCAGGATCCTCAGCCTCAGACGTATCATTTTGAGGAGCCTCAGCCTCACCAATATCATCTTGAGGCGTATTAGCAGCATCACCATGAGAAGCATGTTGTTGAGCAGGAACCTTTTTTACTAGGCTCATACTTTGAAGAGGCCCAGTTCCATTGAACTTCTTGCACACCCCAAAGTTCGGCCCCGAATGTAGTTTTACCCCCACAAATTTCAATTGCTCGATTATGGTCCTCAAAGTTTTATGAATGTTCAATTTTTTTCCCTCAAGTTCAATTTCTCGATTTTTGCTCCCTAGATTTAACCCATTTGACATATGCCAGTCCTACATTTACAATTTGGCAGAATAATATTGACGTTGCATTTTAAAATATTTTTTTTTTATAAAGCAGAAAATGACTATCATCTAAGCACCATCTTCATAAAAACACGTATAGTTTTTTAATAAAAATCAAACGAATACTGCAACAAAATGATAAATCAAACAACATTTTATAAAATGATGACTAAAACCACCCGTCTCCGGTTAGAGAAAGAAAACAACTTAATTCTCTTTAATATAGATAAATTATTTTTTTATTAATCTTTGAGTTATGGGTTAAACGTTGAGTATACGATTTTAATAAAGTAGTTAATTCATCAAATTAAAAAACTGCAAATGTCATTGCTGAATTTTCAGGCTAATACAGCTCACTACCTAAAGCTCTGTCTAGTTCCAACTTAATCCCAATTAATGGTTTGTAAGTTGTAACATAGTAATTAGATATCAACGTGTATTGAATCACTTATTTAGAATGAAATGTGTTAAGCTTGTCCTCGTAAAAAAAAAAATGTAACATAACTACACATGTTATTCGTTTATACACAATGTTGTTTGTTTACAATTGTATATATTGATAGACACTATCGCCAATCTATTAGTAATTACGTACATACTCATAAGTTAAAAGTTTTTAATGTGATATTTAAGTCACGAATCTCTGTCATTTAATTTGATGGTGAGGATAGAGAGACATGATATGATATATTAATCATATCCTGCTTAAATCTCATGTTTGATGCACCAAAGAGATAACATAAAATAAACCATTTTCCTATCATATCCTGACTTTCCTTTGTAATTTCTATCATGAGTATAAGCTGTGTTAGAAATTATCCTGATGAGATTAGAAGATCATTCCTTATTTATTATCTTGATATACTGTCATTTTTAAAATAGTGTCATTTTTAAAATAATGATAACATGTATTTTCTATTATAATTAATAACATGCCATTTTTATAATATTTAATTAATTATGAGAGCAAATTTTTTCATTTATTTATAATGATATCATGTTTGTTATTATGTTATCATGTTCTTATCATATCATATCATGCCTCTATCCTATCCTAACCATCAAACGAGCCCTTAATATCTAACCAACACAATGGTATACAAATTAATCTAATATCAAAATATACTTTGCATAAAAAAAGTTACACTTTACAATGTCTAAAAACTAATCTCATGTCAATCGTATACAAATTAATCTAATATCAAAATATACTTTGCATAAAAAAAATTACACTTTACAATGTCTAAAAACTAATCTCATGTCAATATTTCAATAGCGGTGGTTCTTAGAAAGAAAGAAAAAAAACTATCTACATTCTATACCACATAACAGGAAAAGCTAACCAAACCAAACCAAACAAGTAAAAGTAGATTAACTTTAGGTAGCCACATTCTACCGAATTAAGAAACACCACTAATTAAATAAAATAAAAAGAAACCAAACTAGATCCAAATTTATTGATCCGTCACGGCATGCCAAACTCCAAGTGGGTAACTTAATAATGAATGAATGGTTTGGTTAATTATGACATTTGGGTCAACACACTCTATACTAACCATAGAGAATTAAGCAAGCTAAGTAATTGATTTAATGAGTGTAATGAATTCATTTAACTCTAGTAATGAAAATAGAATTAAAAAACCGGCCAATGCCTACATATTTTTGGGGTTAGAAACTTACAAGTAGGGACAAGAAAGCCACATAGTAAACCAACTCATGCATTTGAGGCATTTGTCTCTATCAACAAACTGTGAACCAAACACACTTCTCGTCCAACCGAAAGGGATAATAACAACTATACATAGATAACACAATGCATATACTTGACTAACTCTAGTTCAATTAATTTCCTACTCCACAACTAGCTATTCATTTACAACAACCATCCAACTGTGTAGTTAAAAATATGTTTTGTTTTTAATAATCAACAATGTTAGAAATTTTTTAATCCATGTAATTTTAGTGAATTTTGTTAGTTTTTGGTTTGGTAAAAAAGTTAAAAAAAAATATAGGTGGAAAAATTAAAAGTTTATGGGGCTCAACCAAAATTCTAATATTGATCTCACTTGTCATGACTTTTTAGTGGTTTTAGAAGAGCTTAGCAATACAACTCACATGTTAAGTGTTAAGGAGTGGATAATTGTGGGTTTGAATATACTTTCAAAATATCAAACGTTCTTGCAACTACGTATCATTGGAGACGTATTTACGTGATCAATGTCATGATATTTATTAGCTTTTTCTAATATCAACATGTAACTCTTTTTTAGTTTTTCTTAAATCCTACATAAAATCAAATTTTTGGTTTTAAAATGAATTTTGGAATAGAAATACTGATTTCAAATTTTAAAAAGGATAGAAAATCAAAGTTTTTTTATTTACAAAGATTTGATTTTAATATAGTATTTTACGGTGACAATAAAACTTTTTTAACTCGATAAACAACCATTTTTTAACAATTGGCAATTAAAATATATAAAAAAAAACCATTTTATTAAAAAAGAAAATTACTCACACAACCATTTTTAGCTCATTTTACAGGATGAAAAATTATTCAATATTTTCCTCAATATAGAGTATAGAAAACTTCTACAAAAGTACTCTCTATACACTAAACAATATTCTCTCTTTTGCTATAATTTGTTGACATAATTACAAAAGTAGGACTCAAAACTACTAAAGTTCTTCCTTCATATTCTTTTTCTTCAAAAGGACATTGACATCTCAGCAGATCCCTTGGTTGGCATTCTCTCGTCGTGACTTGTATAATTAGGCCACAGTGGCCATTTGGAGTAAGCAAAGCAGCCTAGTGAAATGCTTAATTAGTACACAACCCCATCACTTGTTTATGAATCCATATTAGATTAAGGAAAATTTCTTCTTTTTCTTATTCATTGAGGATTAATAAAGAAAATCGGTGCGTCTTGTTAAGGAAAATTAGGCTTTAGTGGTTATTAGTTATTACCAAGCTTCATGAAGAAATGTTGGTTTGTCATCCTTTATAGGTTGGTTCAATCGATTAAGATTCAATCTAAATTCAACAAAAAAAATTAGGCCGAATCATGTTTCACGTGTGTTTTATATCTTTCTTATTCATTAAGGATTAATAAAAAGAATCGTATTAAGGAAAATTAGGCTCTAGTGGTTATTGCTAAGCTTCATGAAGGAATGTTGGTTCGTCGTAATACATAGGCGGGTTCAATTGATAAAGATTCAATCTCAATTCAACAAAAAATTTGTCTCAAATCACGTTGTTTGTATAGCAATGTCATGTCTCATACGTTCATAAATGTTGTGTTTACGATGATTGGTTTTGCCATCTAAAAAGGTCTAACGGTGCAACTTATTGTCCGCTTGCCTTCTATTCAAGTATAAGGAATAGTTTATATATGAAAAAAAAAAATTAAGAGTTGTTTGTATGAAGGGTTTGTTGCTAGTAAAACGTTAGAATATCTGTAACGTTAATGAATTTTTAGGTATTTTCTGACTTTTACAAGTTCCTTATCCGTCCCCGCATAAAAAAAATCATAAAAAAATGAAAATGAAAGTTGAGTGAGTAGAACTTAAAATAGGGGGGTTTTCTAGAAGAAGCAAAGTAATGGTTTATGATTGTAGTGATAATAAGTGTCTAAGTACCTTTTCTTAAGAATAATTTTAGTATAAATAAAGTATAGTTTATATAGAGAAGAAGGTTACATGACAAGGAGGGAAGCTCCCCAACTCCAACTACATGTGCTAATGTCAATGAGTGATTTCTTCTCTCATATATTTCTTATACATTCGGACACCTCACGCAATGTATGTGTCCACATGCTTAGCTTACCAGCATTCCAAAAAAACGTGCACATAACTAACTTTAGATAAGTGGTGGCCACTGTAAGTGACTTTAAAGTCTTCTTTCTCTCTCTATTCTCTCTCTACATTGCTTAATTAATTAATTGATTTAATCTCACACTCACTAATTGCGATGACATACATGTATGCCCTCCTTTCAAGCTATTAATCAAATTAATATAATTTGTATTTGTATTGCATTTCTCATGGAAGAGTGGAAATGAGAAATGTTTTTTTTAATATCCTTAACTAACCCATCAAAATTAACACCGGAGATAATCGAACCGGAGATTTTAAGATAAACACACTTCTTTAAAGTCTCGAGCCAACATCATCATAATAACCCAAATGGATTTCAAAAATGAGAAATGTTGTCATTCCCTCATTAATAATAAGTGTGTATTTGACTGTTTTATAGAATTCAAAATAAATATAAATGAAAGAAAGTGCTTTTTTTTTTCCAATTATCCTTATTAATTAGTTGTGTATAATACCATAAATAAAAAGTGAAAAAATTAAAAGTGACACTTGTTTTTGGACAAATTATCTTTTCAAATATGAATTATTTTGAGACGGAAATATTTTGTTCCTCTAATGCACCCTAATTATAACACATACTTGAACTCGAGCAATTGCTTTATGGTGCAACAATTGTACGAGATCTTATTACAATTAGAAAGCCACTTGACTTTATAGATTGTTGGTTTAGGTGTTTCGCATATATAAGGCATTTTTATATCCGGTTCCTTTCTCTTAGTGCGTCTTGCACGAGTTTGTCGATAATAATATTGACCGATTAAAAAAAACTTGGATTTTGTGTCTTTTACAAGCTTAGGATTTTTGAAACGGCTATAAAGTTAATCTCTTAGTTAATATTAGCGGGGAATCTTATTTTTCATATGAATGCTTCTTAAATAAAAGGACTTGAGAAGTTAAATCTCAACCCTTGTTTTGGGGATGAATGGCATATCAATTCTTCCACCATCATATTAGTAGAAAAAATGTTGTTATTCATCTTGTCCTTATCTCTCATCCTTCATTATGTGATCTACATAAATAAGGCTGAATTTAGTAACTATAGAAATTAAAAAAAAGGTACGTATTGGTGATGGGTCCAATTCCAAATAGTGGACATACCATCGTATAACTCCCCTAATAAAATGTCTGTGGCTTGAAAATTAACTGTATCTTTCTTGGGAGCATCAACTTTGTATGGGCTGGAGCTCCCACGACAATCCCTAAGCTAATTATTGATTTCTCATTTTTTTATTCATACTATACAAAAAAGAAAGGTATATAATTAAATTAAATTTGACTTTATACAGTATATTTTATAAATATATTGAGTTTATGAACATGCTGAGTAAGAACAAAACATATTGCTAATTAGGTGAAACTGATTAGATATTAGTTTAAAAGCTAAACCAATCATCATAAGAGGTAGCCTGGATCTTGAAATATATTAAGATACATTAGTACTGCTTTATATTTTTTAAATAATAGCCTCAGATAGACATCTAACCATATAAATTGAAGGATCTCTCAAAAAAAAAAAAAAATTGAAGGATCGATGTAACTATTTTAATGTGAGCAATTTTACCTTATAGTTAGTTAAAGTAAGTAATTATTCTAAATTATTCAAACAAAACTTTTTTTAATATTTATTATTACCTGCATATATTTTTGGTAAATCTTTGTAAAGAGTAAGAATGTGCTTTTCAGGATCAAGCAATAATATTTTAAATTTCATATATCAATATATACCATGCAATCAACTAATCAGTCACACCTATTGGATTATTAGTTACATGAATATAAATAAGAAATTATGAATATAATAAAATATATTAATTGATCATTTTTTTTTCTCTCAATGTCATCCTTTATTATTTTCTAAAGAGAAAACTCACATTATACGTTAGCCAAATTGATAAATTGAAAGGATAAATGCTGATGGGTGCATATGGAAGTGGCATATACAGTTGCTAATCCTTTTATTTATTCTTGTCATTAATGAAAAGAGTGGGAGTGGGGTGGCCAATGTGAAAGAGAGATAGATAGATTGAAAGAAAGAGATTTTTTAGCTTTATTATTATAAAATCAAAAGCACACAAATGGAACCTAATCCATACAACACAAATTTGGTTGTGGTTGTGGTGCTGCCAAACCCTAGCTATAACCATATATGCCCATCTTCATGACACTACACTCACTCCACCTAAATACCCACATTCACACACCTCTTTCATCTTAATTCAGTTTCTACATCACTTAAAGAAAATGAATAAAAATAACCAAAAAAATTAATATTAAAAAGGCCAAAAAAAAAAGATGCTATATCACTCACTTTTCGTGAATGAAAGGTAAACACCACAAACACTAACCACTTACTTACTCGAAGTATACCAACTTGAACAATTTTTGCAGATCAAATATATCAAAATATAGAAATTATTATTAAACCAAAGAATAATTCAAGGAATATTGGATAGTTATGAATAATTTGTAAATTAAAATAATGCTATAATAATTCACATTGATAAATCATTAATCAAAAATAAAAATAGAAACTCTTCTTTCAATTAATCCCACCATTGCCTAATAATGGCAACCCACCAAAGCCGGAGCAGCAGCCATCACCATTGATTTTTGTGTAGCCGGAAACTGAAACTTTGTTTCCCGGATATCCTCCTCCGGTGCCGGAAGGTTAAGATCCAATTGTAAAATATTCCGCGGCCTAACTCCTTCATCCGCGGCCGCTGCAGCCGCGGTGTTTGCCACCGATGCCCTATGCCTCCTCATGTGTCCACCCAATGCTTGTCCTGATGTGAACTCTGAACCACAAATGGAACACTCATGAATCTTGGCCTTGTTCCCATTAATAGGTGCTTTCAAACCATGATTCCCCATTTGGAAAGAAACCATGGGCCCACGAGGTTTCTCAGCTTCTTCAAACTCATCACTATTCGCAATCAGGTTAACTGATTGCGAATCATGTGATGAAGACTGTGGCCGAGGCTGGTGCGGTGGTGGCGGTGGTTGTGATTTTTTCTCCTCAGCCATAATTTTAGGCTTTTTGTGACTTGCCCTGTGACCACCCAAAGCTTGAAAAGAAGGAAAAGTTCGGTTACATGTTTTGCATTCATAAATATACAAACCAAGTTTTGTGTTTGTGCTAGTATTCTCATCAATCTTTGCTTTATTTCCATGACTACCCTTTTCCCTTTCCCTTTTATTCTCATCAACAACACCACCACCATGTTGCTTGTGATGATTTCCACCTTGAGCTAGAAGAATCAAACACTTAGCCAAATCTTCTTCTTCATCATCATCATCTTCTTCTTCAACCTCAATGTTGCTCTCATCACTTGAACAACTAGATGCCATAGCAACAACACCACAAGGAGACAAAAATCTTAACCTCTTAGTGCGTTTTCCTTTTGCTATGTGAGTTGCATCTTTCTTAGAAAAACCCACCATCTTTTCCTCCATAACAAACTCTTCCATCTCAATAATAAATAAATAAAACCACTTAGAGTTTAATCACTTATAACACTCAAAGCAAAAGCAGTTATAACAAGAGAAGAAACATACACACAAATAAAAGTGTGTGTGAGTGAGTGAATGAACAAGTTTAATGTGTGTGTTGTGTATTTATATATATATTTTGAGAGAGAGAAAGAGTGAGAGAGAGAGAGAGAGAAGTTTAAACTTTAAAGCCGTCCTTATAATTTTTGTTATAACAGCAAGTCTGTCACACAAAATCTTCCTTGCGTTTCCAACCTTGGAAGTGTTACTAACAAGAAAAGTTGTTTTTGTTTTGTTTTCTCACGCGCTTTTTAATACAATTCTTTCTACGCTTTCATCATAACCACACTTTTTAGCTCTCTTTCTGTTTCACTTCTACTTCCACTAGCTAGCTACTAACTATTTTCTCTTCTGTTTTTGCCTTTATTATATGCTACTATTGTTAATTCATCAGAGTTTGGCTTTTATGAGAAACGAATATTTTATCGTAAAATAAGATATACATGAGTCGAAAAAAAGAGATATACATGAATAATATTCATACTCTACATTTTTTCCATTAAATAAATGTAAGATACATATATAAACATGAATTTCATTTTTTTTATGAATTATTTGAAAGAAACTAAACTTGATTTTTGGATGAAATAATTTTTAACCGATTTTATTCATCTTTTTCGATCGAATTCTAGGTCATTAAGTCTCATTCCCATATGAATTCAGTGATTAACACAAAATATTCACCTGATATTAATGGATAATGTATTATAGAAAAAAAATATGATCAATTATGTGTTATCATTTATCATGTCTTATCTCTTTATTTAAAAAAAATTTGGAGAATGTGAAGTGTAACAACTAACAAGCGTAGCTAGAAGTCTCACCTTAAATGAATTAAGAAGTGAAAGTTGAACAATATATAAATAGAATGACCGTAAACTTAAGTTTTTTTTAAATAACATTTTTTATTAAACGCACTATCAGCATAATTGTGTACAATGAAGGAATAAGATACAAAATACAATGTTACAAACACCGTGGTCCGAGTAATAATGTACATAAGAGCATACACATTTATGATACTTTATTTGGTGGTAACACCAAATATTTTACATTATTTCACACTTCACAACTATTTAAACAAATCGACTATATTATTTTAAATATGTATATCATTCATCAAAATTTTAAAATAAAACAGACAACTATGAACAATAGTGAAATGTCAGAGAGAGACATATCTTTGTAGAACCATAGTCTAAATTCAGAGAACCGTGAGGTGGAGTAAATTATCCATGGGTACTAAAATCTAATATCTAAAATTTTTGAGTAAAATCATAATGTTCCGTTTTACTTATGTGATTGTTTTGGTCTAATATCATAATCCTTTGAGTTCTCTCATGACCCAAGGGGTGAAGTATAAATAAAAAATAATATTTTTACAAATTAAAATATATGTAAATTCTACACAATGACGAAATTTTATCATTTAAATAGGTATGATATATATTTTATCATTTAATTTATTAGACGTGTGCCAAAAACATGGTATGGTAAAATAATATTATATAAAAAAGATTAATGTAATGTATACATCCTATATATGAAATTATAATTTACTTTTTTAAAGATATCATGTCTATAATTTACTATTGATAATTCTGTTGTTTCAAATATTATTGTGAAACTGAAGTAAACTATATGTCATTATTTAATATTAACTTGCTAATTGCACTAGTACTTTTAAAATACTATATGTTAGCGTAGTTTCTACGTGGACCGTATAAAATTTTATTAGGTTGAAATTAGAAATGGAGATAAGTGGCAGCTGAATGTGATGATTTTCTATGGGTAACTGATAAAGTGGAAAATTCTACGTGAGTTTAAAAGAGTTGAAAAAGAAAGGTTGGTATTAACGTATAGAGTCGGTTTCATTACTCTCTCTTTTGCTTAGACCATTAGACCAACCAAATAGAGATGTAACGATTTATGCTAACTCAATTAAGCAAAGTGGGATTGCACGTTAAAAGTATGTCAACCCTCATAAGTTCATCCCTTATTAAAGAAAACTACTAATTTATTTGGTATGATTAAAGATTCGGTAGCTTTCAAGCAATCCTTGTAAACAAGAAAAACTATATGCTCTAATATAATTAATTAATTAATTAACTAAATACATTTGGAAGCATGTGGCCTGGGTTTAGAGTTACGAACTACGGATACAGACACGGATATGATATAGATACTGACATGCTAACATAGCTAACAATTTAAAAAAAATTATATAATTCAATGTAATTACAAGTGTCGATCGATGTCAGATACGACATGTATCCGACATCAGAATCCGATGAATGTCGTACTTCATAGGTCAAGAGGAAGATTAGACATGTATATATATATATTGTTTTTTTATATTATTATTCAGTATTATAAATTAGAGGATAAAGGGAGAGTGAAGGAGATTGAAGAGTTCCGTTCTCATGTAGTGGTCCTAAATTTAATTGATTAATTAATAAAATTAGTGTTACTAATAACATATCATTTTAGATCAATCCTTTCAACAAAAATAATCATTCTAGATCAAAATCACTGACTTGATCATCTCCACTAACTATAAGACATATGGTCCACTAGTAGGTAACACACAAAGACACACAATCTACACCACTAAGAGTGAAGAAATGTACTAGTACTCCTAATAAACAAAATCAAATAATTTTCAGTTGATAGTTCCCACAGGGTTCAATATATTTATATATCCATTCCCTAATTTTCTTTTTGATATGCAATTTATACTATATATATTAATATTACTCCGTATATATCTTCGAAGTCAAATTTTATCTATACACCATGGCATCATAAATTTTTATTAGAGAGAAAAAAATAGTCTATTTTCTAGGTTATGTTTAGTTGACCCACATCTTATGGTACCCAACTATACATAGTGAAATACATGCCAGAGATCAAAGTTCAAAGTACCTAACTATATGAACGTATAAATACATTAATTAATCACGTAAGTTGGAAATTAATTACAGGACGTTAGGAGAAGTCTTCAATAAAATTGGATACAAAGTTGAGTGATTGATAAAATTAAAATATCACACTTATTCAAAAATAAATAAACAAAGTCGCTTTGGCCGAGTGGTTAAGGCGTGTGCCTGCTAAGTACATGGGGTTTCCCCGCGAGAGTTCGAATCTCTCAGGCGACGTTTTTTTTTTTTTTTTTTTCCTTTTATTTGAATTTTCATCACTCGGCATGTTTTGCTTCTTTTAATTTAACCATAGATTTTTGAGCAAATTTGCTTGTCTCAGCCAGTGATTGAAAATTCGAATATACTTGTAGTCCTCTATTATAATAAATCATCAATTTCGATCTCATTTTTCTTTCAAAAAAAAAAAAAAAACTTTTATCATCAATTTTTATTTTAAAAAAAATCAATTTTGATCTCATTTTTACTTTTAACTACACATGGCATTCTCAATCGGTAAATTTTGTGTTACCATTCTGTTTTTGAGTTATTTTCTTTTTAAAAAAGACTTTTCTTATTAGCATGGATGGAGCCAGAAAATTTGCTTAGTGGCGACTATGTTTAAAAGCATAATTTAGTAAAGAAAAAAATAAATTTTTAAATACACAGCATGTACGAGAAATTTAAGAAATTATATTATATATCAAAAATTAATATTGTCAAACAAATATAAAAAGAATTTATCTAAATATACTTATTACAAGAAGTCAAAATCTTTATCATTTGAAAGAATTTCCTCGATCTCTAGTTATCAATGATTCATCACATCCTCTAAGTCACAACCGATTACTCAATATTTTCTACCCAATGCTTGGATTGGTGAGAACCTTTTCAATGTGACTAGAGTGGTTCTTGAAATCTTCATAACATATAAGAGCAACATTGTGCGAGGAATTAAAACTTTTTTTTCCTTGTGAGATAAAAAAATGTACAATCATCTCCATTATTGATTTGTCTCCAATTTCTTAATGCATTTGAATTAAAAGGATTAGATTTTTAGTAAATAACCCTACATACTAGTGTAAATTTTTTGCAAACAAAATTGTGGGAGATCATCGCCTCTAGTGACCTCCTTACATACTAGTGTAAAAAAAATTAAAACAAATTTATATCGTATAGAACCTTCTTCTGGTAAGTATTCTAACCAAGTAAGCTTGAACTAAACACTATACATTAGTGTTAATTTTTTGATTTTTTTTAGGAGAGACAATGGTCTCTGCCGATCTCCCTTCTAACTTCGTTCTTATTAAGTGGAGGATTCTCCGAAGATGTCATTACACCCCTCAAATAAACATATTTTTTAAACAGGATCTTACATGATCACAATATTTAAGCTCATCACTTGGGCACACAATTATATGATTAAATTATGTGTATTTTAAAAGAACTAAATGATATGTATTGTTGTGTGTACGTTCACACTCAAGTAATTATTATTTAGGTTTGTGACCACCCACATTTTTTTCTTTCTTAATATACTATGGGAAAATACTACCCAATATATAATTTAGATACAAGTACAACCAAGCACAGATTTACATGTAATAATAAAATTAATGAGAAATATGGAAGGGAAGTCACGTTGGATGTTTCTCCTATTGCAAACTAAGTAAAATTAACATTCATTCAACAGCTATATCCAAAAATAAGTAAAATTGTTTGGAAATAGGAAGAAAAAGGACTTGGATTCTTAGCGTAGCAAGTTGAATGTGGTAAGTTGTGTAGTGTGAGGCACGTAATGTGAGGAATGAGGATTAGATGCTGCCATAAACTTCTACTCTCATATTGATAAATATAAATTGTTCTAATGATCGATATATTGAAGGATAAGTTGTACTTATAAAAAATAAATAAAATAGATGGATTTGTTGTGGATCAGAAAGTATAGCATTCTCCTTTACCTCATTTTGAGAAGAGAAATGTGAATTTGCAGCCTTTTACAATGAAAGCCATGCTACAACATTAACTTTAAATTAATATTCAACGTCTCAAAGACGTAACTTGAATAAATATTCGTGTATGATTACACTTTTTTTCTAATATACTATACTCGTGTGGTTGACGAGAACAGATAGTGATTATCGGTGCACAAGATATGACAATGAACGATTTTTGATAGATTTAAGATAAATTAGATCACATTAAAATGAAAAATATTCTAAAACCATGCAAATACGTGACTGTATAATTTAAGAAAGACTTATAAAAATTGTTTAGTGAATACTATCTATATCAACATATTGCATCATTTTTTTAGTAGTCCATTCTATAAGCGTGTTTAACTTGAAATAATTTTATATGAATGATTTTTTTTAAAGTTTCCTAAAAAATATGAGTGAAAACAAAATACCCTAAAACGACTCGTGTTAGTTTGTGATTTCAATCGACTATGCATAATTTACTTTAAGAAAATTAAGTTGAATCAAAAGCATATTTTATTAATTAAGGGAAACCGTAATTGGGTCACCGACTACTAAATAATTGGACTTAATTCTCCAACTCCACTTGAAGTCTTTAACATTTCGTACGTCACTTAGTGAGTGAAGCTCGTGAACCACTCATGAGAACAAACAAGTTGATTGTAGCTAAAGCACTTTCACCTTCAAGTGTATCTGTTTTCTTGTAAATGAATGAATGAATGAATTGTTAAATAAATTTGATTTTTTTTTTGTATTTTAATTTTTATTGGTCAGCAGAAAACGAATTGTTTCATATTATTATCCACAACCATATCAGTTAATCATATGCCAATCTCATTCAATCCAAGACAGTGATAGGCATAAAAAGATTCACTTTATTTTTTTCTAGTTGGGGAAAGAAATTCCCACCTCACTTGCATTCTTTTCCTTCCGTCAAAAAAATTAAAGCATTCCTATCCTATTTTACTTTAGAGCAGTGTTAATTAAACACCGTGTCACCGTATTAAAATAATTCACTTATAATTCACCGTATACTGTATATATATAGTATATTATATACGGTGTTGGACAACTAAAAAATTATTGATTATTTTTTTAAA
The DNA here is from genome assembly GCA_946800305.1 of Medicago arabica. NCBI lineage: Eukaryota > Viridiplantae > Streptophyta > Magnoliopsida > Fabales > Fabaceae > Medicago > Medicago arabica. The sequence goes on from OX326964.1 coordinate 37,932,143, forward strand.
ATTTTCTTTTAGGATAAGGAGAATAATGGTGTATGATGCTTGTCTTATAATAAATTCAAAGCATAGAGAAAAGAAAAATTATTTTTTAGTCTAAGAGGCTTATATCATTTCATTTATTATAATGTGTTTAACATATGTTGGAATTTCAACAAACATATTGACTCTAGCTAGTTAAACATTGGGTTATTGCTCTTCTCCCATCTGTTTTTGTTCGTTCCCGACAAAATAGTCGAGCGTGGGTTAACTCACGCATGTGCATTTTCAACGTGAGTTAACTCACGTAGGTGTATTTTCAGTATGAGTTAACTCACGTTGGACGGAAATGAGCAAAAGCAGACGAAAGAAGAGCATTATGTTGAACTATATATTGGATTTTAAGCGTGAGTTTCCCTCTCATGTAGTTTTAGAGCATTGGTTCATTGTTTCTTCCTACACTCCCCCAAACTCACCAACATTATCGTAGCTAAAACACAAATTGTCTCATTGGCTTGAGGTAACAAACGCAACATGGGAGTTATTAAAATAAAAAGAAAAATTGTATTCTCGATTGTGATTCTGGTCAACAACAATCTTGTAATCATGCTCGAAACCAACCAAAGATCATGCACCCATGACAAAATGATCATTATAATCGTGTATTCCTATTCCCATCAGATTATGTTGGAACGAAAAAGAGGAGTCAACATTGCATGTTCCGTTGCTTCCAAACACTCAAGATTATGGAAGCACAATTGGTTGTTTGATTGGCATCAAATTTCAGCAAAATATTAAAATGTCTGCAATAGCAGTAGTACAACTAAAAGCAGCTATTTGCACAATGTGCCATTAGCCAATTTGCTGCCAACATTACACACACTATTGGAACATTGGAAGAAAGAAATAAAATGCATATTGTTGACATATGTGCTTCCTCAGCATCATGTTTATTCTTTGACCGTGGATTAGAGACTATGCAGCATTCATTTAATGAAAGTATTTCAATAGCCCTCAATTTCGCTCCAGAATTGGTTCCAATCACCTTTTTTTCGACCAAGTGAGCAATTTTGAGGGACCTATTGAGCAACCATCTTCATTGATTCTGAAAATCTTAGCCAATCTCAATATATCTATATTCTTACGAGAAAAAAAAATAGCTATTTTACACCCCATCTTTACTACTAAAAAAACCCACATTTCCAGAAGTACACTTTTAGACGGCGCAAAATTAGTAGATTTTTCAAATGTAAGCTTCTGAACTCATGTTGGGGGTCGATAAAGTTTTTCCCAAAAGAAAAAACTTTAGACACGAGGAACCCTGCTCTGGCACTTGAACCATTATAGCTAACTAGGCACACAAGTAACACAGAATATCAAGTAGGTTCTTTCGCAAGCAGGCAAGACGGACTGCATCAGAAATCAAATTTTATTAGGGAGGAGACACCTGACTGCATGATGAATCTCTCTGGTACATGACTAATGTGTTTTCATGATCGGTTTACACACTCATCTAGGACATTAAGCTTCATAGTTTACATTGCTAACTGAAGCAAGCAAATAATAGTAGAGCTCATCAAGCTTCACAAAATCAGGGTAACTGAAGAAATCAAATATCACATAAAACAACATGGCTGGTACAAAATCATTTGTAGCATTTATACTGGAGTCAAGCCAACCACACCTGCAAACAATCAAGTATAATAAATGCGTTATCATAGAGGACAAACATAAAGTGTGTGATGCATAAAGGTTTGAGTATAAAAATTATAAAGACTGCAGACATATAAATCAGCCATAACTTTTGAGAATTAAACTATTGAATAAGCTAGACAATTTGACTCGGACGCAGAGTACACATCCAACACGGGGCAGGTTTAACCCCTTATCTAAATTAACATGCCCATATAATTTATTAATAGAGACGGTTATATCAACCTGTCATCACTAGCTTATTCTTCACATATTATTAAGTTTCTATTCAAGACTATGATAAACTATTGTATAAACATAACTTCAAATATTAATTAGTGACATAGGCGATGCAGGCATGGTGCAGGGCAGGTCAGGATATTGTTTTTAAAAGCAGATTATGATTATACAGTAAGGCTGTAAGGGTGCAGGTTAGGGTTGACTTACCAAAAAGACACCCTTACATTCTATCCACGTATTGCCAATCCGACTTTAAAATGAGATGATAAATGCCGTAAAGACCACACGCAACAAGTGCTTCAATAGCCTTTTAAAACCAAATATTATGTTTTGAGACATTGCAAGTTTGACATGTAGTATATACTTCTATAAGTATAAATGTAATCCCTATACTCGGAAAAGACTAATTTAAATGTAAACTTATAACTTTATATGATTTTTCTTTGTGTGTATAAGCTTGAATGTATTCAAGCTTGTGATTTCCATTTTAATTTAAAGATATTGAGACTGTTCAACATGAAATTTGTCAAATTTATTTCCAGACATTGATTCATATCCAAGCAGGCAACAAAATGGGAAATTGCAGATACTTCATAGTTTTAATTGGAGAATCCTACATTAATATTATGTCATTGCCACAATTCTAAAAGCATATATACAAAAAGATATTCTAGACCTCCAGTCACAATTTCTCTAGTATCATTCAGGTCAACCTAGCATTTAGCAACATATACAGGTTACTATGTCAATACACCATCTGCTCAATTTAGTAGTAGAGTGTTTGTCCGCTATAGATCGAGACCAAGCTTATTCATAGAATAAATGCAGGACTCTTTGAGAATTGCATGGAGCTTTCTTTTAAATCATATCAAAACTGTGTGTTACTTATTGGAAAACCAATATGCGGGAAAACAAAAGTAAATCACAAAGTTATAGAAAATTGTTCATCTTCAAAAAATGCAGCGAAGTGAAAATCACATAACATATACACCCTCCGGTCACTATTATAAGCAAAAATGAACATTTTAGATTCATTCATTAAATGATGTATGTGGTTTATAATAAAGACCATGTACATCTTTAATTGAATGAATCTAAATTGGAGATTTTTGCTTATAATAGTGACCGGAGGATGTATGCATTTAAGTATGGAAGAATTGAAGATCATGAAAAGGATAGAACTGTTTTAACCCATAGTTTTCTACATACCACAAGCTAATCTTCCACCGGCATTTCCAGTGCTCAAACTAAGTTCATGTCCACCTGCATAAGTACAAGCACATGCAGATGAGACCAAAGTAAAAATACTTCAGTTATTATTAAGACATCATACTTGATATACAAGACTACAATCACAACATGAGATGTACAATGTTAGAAAGAACATGAACAGCCAATTTAATATTCATGTCATTCCTTCCCTGTGATATGTAGCCATTATCTATTGTTTATTTTGGTAAATACATGTGTTGAAGCCTGTAACAGTATTTTCATCTACAGCATAAAATCATATGAAAATTTAAATAAATATTTAAAAATGAAAGAACTAACCCTTTCCAAGGTCATCTTCAAGCTCGTGAACCACTAAGGCTCTCCCAATGACTGAATTGGGGCCAGTGAGTGGTATCTGCATGATTTCGCCAAACAACACAGTTAGCTACTTTCAAAAAGGAACCATATAGTTTCTTGAAAAACTAAATCAGAATTCAGCCCTGCTGGCAGAAGAACTATGGTTTGAAATAACTATCAAAAGAACAACTATCATATTAAAATATAAATAACAAAGTGCACCTGATTGTCAACGATTGTTGCCTCTGCAACACCTGTGTTTAAAAAAAATTAAATTAAATTACAAAACAATACATAAGAAAGTTCATAAAGTTTTCAACGTAGAGGAAAGTAAACAAGCATTACCGTTGGCATCAGCAATTATGTTTCCCAGGTCACCCGCATGACGGATTTCATCTTCAGGAGCACCATGTGTCAACTGGTTAGGATTGAAATGTGGTCCTAAATAAGATATCCAAGAAGCAAACAATCTTAACTTCTTCAGTTAAACCAAACCATAGCAAAAAATATAAATGTACAACAAATGGAAACTAAGGTCAGGCTACATTACCTGTCGAGATACACCCATTGGTGGTATCACCATACTCGTGCTGCAAGATAAAAAAACACATTTTTTAGAGGCAAATAAATACATAAATAAATAACTAAATAAACAATTTTGAAGGAAGGGGCATGAAGTATCACTCACTAGGTGAAAACCATGAAGCCCTGGAGTAAGGCCAGTGATACGAACATTAACTGTTGTTGGACCTACTCATCACAAAAACACAAATAGCTACAAGTCAATTCAACACACAAAAACCATTACATTACCACATATACTTGAGATAACTACAACTAATTAAGAATAGCATGTTTGGATTGGTTTATTTGAGCTTATCTACCGGCAAAATCACTCATGAGGCTGTTTTAGAAAGCTAATAGAAATAACTTGTAACATGTTTGTAAGTTGTTTTCAGCTTATTCTCATAAACTCTCTGGAAAAAGCACTCAATCAAGTTGTTTATCCAATAATCTACACTTGTGACACTGTTTCATAAAACTTATGAAAACAGCTTATGATATGTTCATAAGCTGTTTTCACCTTATTTCCATAATCTGTCCGGATAGCATATGAAAACGACCTATAGATTACATAAAAACAGTTTGAACTCATTTTACCTTGCGTTATAGAAATAGCTTAAAACATAAGTGCTTATACTATAAGCTGCAAAATGAGCTCTTTATCCAAACATGGCCAAAATCAAAACAAGTTCATATGAAGAATATAATTATTCACCCAAAAAATCACAATGCACTATAATTTACAAACCAAATTTCAATTATTCTAGTTTTGAAGCATTAAATTCATTTCCATTTTCACTAACCAAAAAAACAAACTATTATTGATAATTGATAACGAAAATGGAGAATTGAACGGGATTAAGAAGATGGGTCACCTTCGTTTTCTTGAGTAAGAGTAACAACACCTTCAACAGTGGAATTCCCCTTCAGAACTGCAACAGCTTTCTTGGCAGCAGCAACAACGGAGAGAGGTTTGAAATTGGAACGCGAAAGGGTTGAGAATTGAGGAGAGAGCTTGACGGAGACACCGGAGAAAGATGATCGGAGAAGAGAGTGAGAAGTGAGCGGCGAAGGTGACATGAGAGACTGTGACGCCATTGTTAGGTGCATGAAGATTAGGTGTTTGTGATAATGTAGCAGTGAATGTGTGTGTTGGTTTTGTTGTGTTGTGTTGCTCACACACTTTTTATACTATACTCTTTGTTTCTATCTATCTATCTACACACTTCTATGTTGTTTTGTTTTTCATTTTTCATGTTCTTCAATATATGGAGAGAAAATAGAAATACATAATATAACTAATAAAATGAAGAAAATAAATAAATAAGGGTTACCATAACAAATGTTTTAAGGATATTTGTTGTTAATATCCACTTGAAAAGTCACACATAAATGAGAATTCATGTTTGACATCATGTGATATACTGTCTAGTCTTTTGGTATTTGCTCGTTGAAATAAGACTTGAGAATTCTAGATATTTGTTAAGGAGGCAAAAAACAAATTTTTTTGTAGAAAAAGTATTTTTATATTTTCAAAGAATTGATAAAAACATTACATTAAATCACGTGTGATTATAATTATTTATTGCTAGTTGAAGTAAGATTTTTTTTTAAGGAGTTGAAGTAAGACTTGTGGACTCTAGATGATGATACTAGAAGTCCTTGATGCAGATTTGTAGACATACTCCGTATTATTTTGGTCGTGCAGGTTATTTGTCATTTGTACTTTTAGGATAGTATTTTGAGATTGTAATTTTCATGCGGGCTTATGTTAAGTGTAATGCATTATAGTTAAACTATTACTTTTCCCACCCTCTTAAGTTATCGAGCGTCCTATAAATTTACAAAAAAGTTCTTCAGATTATATAATCTTGATAAATAAATTCCCATAAATTTTCGGATTATATAATCTGAAAAACACTTTTACCAGACAGATCAACCTAGAGTCCACAAGAGACATTGATGGTCAACCTTGCACCCAGACAAATCAACCTGACATTCAGACAAACCGTGCTTCTTTGCAGCACGGTGCCTTCCCCGTTGACCGGTCATAAAATCCCTAAGTTTCCAAAGTAGCCTCTTTGTGAGAAATGTGAAGGTTTTGGAGGCTATTTATAAAATTCTTTAAGCATAGGTTATATCTACACTTAATGCTTAGTCAAAAACGTGTTTCAAAGGAGTTTTACCAGCCATTAATGTTAGGTGCCCTCGAGCATGACCTAAGCTCCCCTAGCATGGTCATGCACCCCGAGTATGGCCTAAAAGCCCATCCTAGAGAGTGCATTTTCTGCACTGTCATTCACCCCGAGCATTAGATAGGCGCCCCGAGTATTGTTGTATGCGGTCCAAAATTGCTTTTTGCTACTTCTAAGTTGGAAAACCCCGATTTTTCAGGCCCAACTTAATGTGGAAACTCTCTGTATAAACACCAAGCCTTTCATTCATAATTTCTCATTCAGAATGAAGCGGTTCAAGAGGAAAGCAAACACTAGGAGTTTATAGGGAGAAGTTTCTCTCTCCTCGCTCCAAGTTTCTCTAAGGTATGTTTTATTTCTTTTGTAATTTGTCTTTAGTTATCATGAGTAACTAAATCTTTTTAGGCTAGGGTTCTAAGATGAACCTCTATTTTGTTTGTTGGATACTTATTTAATTTAAAGTCTTTTATTTAGTTATTTTGTCTTCGCTATTTAATTTTAGGCTAAATACATCCCTGTGTCCTTTAAATTTCACGTTTGTTTCAAATAGATCCTTTAAGTTTCTAAGATTTTAGATAGGTCCTTTAAGTTTCAAGTTTGTTTCAGATAGGTTCTTTAAGTTTCTAAGGCTTCAGATAGGTCCTTTAAGTTTCAAGTTTGTTTCAGATAGATAGTATAAATGAGGTTGACAGAAAGGACATATCCGAAACAAACTCGAAACTTAAAGGACCTATCTGAAACCTTAAAAACTTAAAGGACTTATCCGAAACAAACTCGAAACTTAAAGGACCTATCTGAAACCTTAGAAACTTAAATGACATATCTGAAACAAACATGAAACTTAAAGGACTCAGGAAGGTATTTGACTTTAATTTTACTATAGTGCTTAAGTTTTGTCTCCTCTGAAGCATAACCCTGACTTAGGCAATTAGGGAGGTGAAATTACCTAATATTGATGTATATATGTCTAATCAGGAAGTAATTAATTAGTAAATAGAGAAACAAACCGAAAGTTATTGTACCCTAAAAGTAAGTACTTAGGGGGAGGTGACATACCCAATTAGTAATTAAGGAAATCACGTGACTTCACGACTTAAATCAAACTAGTAATTTCATTCTTCTTTCACCTTGTAGACGATGATTGGACTATCCGTTTGTAGTACTACTGAGGGAGAATGTGTTATGTACTTTTAAGATTCATAGATAAGGAACCTTTAGGAACATTGGGAAGTCATACCTTTGGAAATTTAGGAATGCTAATTTAAATTTATGTTTCAATTACCTCTAAGCGAGTAAGACCCCCACAAACCGTCACGTGGATCAGCAGGTGCAACTCGATAGGCGAAGAGAATTGACCGACATCTCTAAGAGAGTAAGACCCCACGCATAAGGATCACCGTGTGACCAATAGGTGCAACTTTGTAGCTGATTAGGTTTAACGTCCCAACGAACTCATCACTTAAATAGTCTACATCGAATACTGAACTTGACTATTATTTAATTTCAATAAATAAATAGAGGGGATTCAAAGAATCCTAACCGCCGCTAACATTCTGCAATCAAAATAGGTAAACTTTGATATGTTGCAAACAAATTAAATTGCAAAACTCTAAACTCTTATCTCATTATTTATTTTATAGTTCCCAAATAAGTAACGTGAATTGTTTGATTGAAACGACAATCTATGTGGATATGATACTCTGGTTACACTTTATTACTTGGTAAACGATTTGGTGCACTTGCCTAATCCGAACATCACTAACTTAACATGAATGGGACTATCACTAACTTAACATGAATGGGACTGATTTGAATATAAGAGTCAAAACAAGTAAGAAATTCATGAATATGATCCGTAGCTTCTGAATATATGATCCAGGAGCCAAGAGAAATATTGCAACAATACGAGGAAAAAGTGAAAACACTACCTTGCATATCAACTGATAAAGGACAAGTTGATTTGGAGGAAGAAACTTGATTAGAGACTGTTGAAGTAGATGCATCAGCTTATCATACTGATACAGTGTGATGCTAGGAGAAACTGCTTTGATATCAAATTGTGAGGGCACATCATCATTGATTTCACCCCAGTAGCAGATACATTGTGAGAAGAAACATGAAAATTTATTTGCATGTGAGGTGGAAAGCCATGTTTCTTGTAGCGTGTATCGATGGTGTGACTGAATCTATTGTAGAATGTGCAAATTCTTGCACCATTCTTAGAACCAAAGCCATTATATGAAGATGGCTTGTTGAACTTAGAGTTAGGTTTCTTGTAATCAATAGAATTAATCAGTACTTTATTATTATCAAGAGGAGCAAAATTATTCCGCCTTTCATGTTGGATCACCCACCATAGAAAAAAAATCTTATTTATAGGAGGTAGAGGATCTAGCAATAAAATTTGAGATTTCACCAAAGCAAAGTTATCGTTCAAACCAGTCAAAAAACTAATAGCATAAAGAAAATTACGATTTTGTTTAGCACTACGCATAACATCACATGAACAACGTACTTTGCAACTCCAAGCAAGAATAGTCATATATAATTATAACTCTTCCCATAGGATATTCAATTCAGAGTAAAATACCGTAACAAAACGAGAATCTTGCTTTAGTGCATAAATTTCTTGCATAAGCTCAGAAATTTGTACTAAACTCCTTGAGCAAACCTTTCTTTAAGATCGATCCAAACATCACTTGCGTTCCATGCAGGAAAAGAAGGATCAAACGAATCAGTGACCACTAGAATCGTTCCATCAATGAATTCAAACTTCATTTTTCCTCCAAGTGTTATACGCATAAAACGCGCCCAAAAATGATAGTTTGAACCGTTCAAAACTGGTGTAATAGACACAAAAGAAGGGCCATCACTGGAATGGACGAAGTAAGTGGAAGATTGATCCAAAATTGGATCAAGAACACCAGTAGAAAAAGATGTGACACCATTGTTGGTGCGAAGAGCCATGGAAGTGGAAGAAAAGCATCTTCAAATCGAGAGACTTATGATACCATATGAAGAAAACTGAGGAATCTAGAGAAGAATGAAAACTGAGAAGAAAATGAATTTCATCGAATGAATAATCTATTTTCTGTTACAACTTATATAAAGGTTATTTCTACTGTGTATCTCACTAACCGTTACAAAGACGGTTATAACAAACTTTTAAGAAGTCTTGAACTAACTGCTGAGTTGTCCATTAAATGTGTGCTTAACTGACATCTGTTGTCAATAGCTTTGTTAGATAACTTGCATTGCAAGTTATCTGTGTTGTGTGTGGTTTCTGTTTTCTCTTATTATGCTATCTTTTTATGCTTTAATAATTGACTTGATTTGATGATTTTGTTTTTTTTTCTTCATAGTTTCATAAATAACAATATTCCTGTGAGACACATTCTCCAACATATCTTGCATATGAAGCTTATTTCCAAGTCCTCCTTAATTAGATAGCATAATGTGTTGGTACTCAATATCAATATATGTATATATGTTTTTTTCCTTTATCATTTAAAAAATATAACAAACTGGATGAGTATATTTATACTTACTTTTTCATTATTTCAATTATACTCTTAAACAATTTTTTCTATAATAAAAATTGTTGTTCATGTCATTAAAAAAAGCAACAACATTTATATTTTTACTTTTAATCAAAACCAAAATTTCATAAAAAAAATACCGTTCATATTTTTCAAACTTTAGCGCAATAAAAAAGTGGAAAGACGGACATGGAGTGCCCGTCTTTTCGCTACTAATTATAATTATTTCTCAGCTACCACAAAATCAAAATCAAACAAAATTAATCTTATAATTTTATGATCTCATAATAGATAAAAAATAGTGATAAATATTGACATACAAGATATGTATGTTTTATTTTATAAGCAAAATTAATCACTTATATGTTGTTCAAAATCTACTCTTCCATCCAATATAGAACTCTAACTCACACTTGATACATTAACATCACTTAATCAAGTGTGAATTCTCCGTGTCTGCAATTATGTAACATAATAAAGTAAGGTCAAATGGAGACACAACATGTTCAAAAAGGTTGGTTGATGGTGGTTTCATGGAGGAAGGTTTATGCTCCTTTCTTTTATAAGAAGAAAGAAAAAAAAATAGAAGAAAAACAAATATGAAAAAGGAATTTGAACATCAGAGAAGATAAGGGAAAAAAGCATTGTGTGTTTTGTTCGTGAGAGTGTAGGAAATAATGTGATTTGTCAGTAATTCTTTGAGTTTGTTGAACGACTTGAAGATTTTTGAGTCATTATTTTACCAAAAAAATAGACTCAATTTAAAAAACGTCACAAAATTTTAATGTCTAATAAGCATATATTTTATCAACTCAGCCTAACACATATGTAATTTTCCATTGCCACTTGCTACTAAAAGATCAAAAGTGAACGAATTTGAAATAATAGAGGTTGAAAAAAATTCACATGAAAGAGAACGACATCACAAAATTAAATTTAAAGATAAAAAATCAAACATATGACATCCAAAAGCTAAAAAAAAAAATGATGACTTTCGGAAGATCCTATTTGAATTTGATCATCATATTAGAGTACGAGAATCCGCACAAGTGAGTCTGACACTACATTTCCACCCTAATCCTCAAAGCATTCATTATAGGAGTCTTATTACTTAATTGTTGCTCAACATCCACAATCACATATAATGTAAAACTTTAACTCACACTTGACACATTAATATATCTCCTTCAATTGTGAGACTCTCCTCGTCCGGAATCTGCCATTGCGAACCACTTCTACTTCCCCAGAAAGTTGAACCATACTATGATACCGTCGTTGAACCTTATAGGGGAACCAACAGCGGATAGAGAACAACCACACCAATAAAAATAATACCACATCTTCATCCAATATTTAAACTATCAGAAAATTCTAATCTGTATTTGACATATGTATCCATATTAGTGTTCTTAATTTATCTTAAAAAACTTTTTCATGCATTTTTATACAACTAATCTTTTTCATCATTCATTATTGTTAATTATCTTTCGAGATTTCCCCCTTACATAAGGCTAAAATTTAAATGAAAATAATAATGAATAATAATAAAATAATGACCTTTGGTGATCATCAAGATTTTTAAGTGATATATTTACTAAAATAGAGTGAGCTAATTGGATACCCACAACATATTGATTAGAGACATTTAACATTAATTTCAATTTTATAAATGGCTACTTGTAACTCTTAAGTGTTAAAATTATTTAATTGAAGTTATAAAATCATGAAATTTTATTGGTAAAGCGCAAAAATTATGTTTATTACATGCTAAGGAGGAAAAATATGGTTCAAATTCTCATATTTGTTTATGCTTTGATCATCTATATTTTCCTATTTCTTGTTGTAACTAGTAGCAGTATGTCATTTTTCACACCATTTTTTAAATTTCTAATTTATCCTATACACAATATTTTATCACCTTTTAGTAACATTTATTTGTTTATTGTTTGACCACGCAGCCAAAATTCCTTGCAATTCTGACAGTGATTGTCCATGGAAGATATATTATACATATAGGTGTAAAGACGATTTTTGTGTGTACATACCCATAGTATACCCCCAGATCTCTGGTACATCGCAAAATATGACGGATTTGATTTTCCCTCGCTAACTTTTTCCGACGTCCACTATTGCGATGTATTTTTGGTACGTCACAAAATCCGTCAAAAATACGTTTACGAAGGAATTTAGCCTATCTTGCGACGGATTTCGGCCGTCGCTAAAACCAAATTTTCTAATAGTGGAGGTGTTAATCAGGTGCAAAAAAATTATGTTACCCCTAAGGTATAATTTTTTTATGAAGGAATGTATAATTTTATTTGTATGCCATAATATTTGAACTTTTATAATTTATTTTGAAATTTGATTTATGTTTCTTTGGCCTTTCAAGTTTACAATAAACTTACTATTTTTTATTTCTTATACTATGCAGCACATGATAAACAAAAACTCCTGTTATAATTTGCAAATATTTTTACTTTCGTTTTTTCATAATAGATATCACAAAAACCATCACTCCATGAATATAATAAACTGCTATAATAAATAAATGTAATATGTTTTTTAAGTAAAAATTAGAGTGCAAATGAATCACATGGCATAAATGACATTCTAATAAGACCATTGTTTGTCATTTGAAGCAACATAATATATTTATTAGAATAAAACAAAATAAGGAGATTTAGGCTAAAACTAAAGGGTTCAATCATGATAAACAATCAACAACTATCTTATTAAAATCCTTTTCAGAAAAACTCAAGGGATAAAACTATGGTGAAATAAAAAAAACAGTATAGTGCAATATAACAACTAGTAACTACAATTAAAAATTAAAGACATGATTAGGAAATCATTAAAAAAGGAAATTAGAGTGTATGTTGAAGAATTGATGAAAGGAGGTTCGTGAATAGGACTTTATATACATGTTGTGGTCAAAAAGAGTGTAGGTACTTATAACTATTTTCCACTCTTTATTTTCTTCCTCCATTTTCTTAACATATTTAATCCATATTAGATAAAGCTCAAGGTCAAGATTCTTTTATTTTTTACCCTCTCTATTTTTTCTATCCCCTAAATGTTGAAAATACAAATATAATAATGTAAGATGTGATGGGTCTCATTATGATATTGATATCTTATCATTGGTGTTAAAATGAATTGGCCAAATTGTATATGACATCATCTATATTTATATATAAGAAAAAGATTGAGCCAATAAAAGTTGATGTATGTAGAGAAAATAAATAAACTTTTGTTGATTCAATATTTTCTTATTTATAGGACCGGAGGTAGCATTATTTTGTGTACTTGTTTTTTATTTTATAAGCAAAATTTGATCTCATATGAATAAGCATGCAAATAACCCAGAAGATTGGAACAGAGAATGGGTCCTCGCTCAATGATAAAATTTTCATTGCAGAGAACCCCATCCAGATTGGAACACCACTACTTCATACTTTCTAATGCGTTCCTGTTAACAAAAATTCACATTATAAATTTTGTGTTACATTTGAAATGTTACAAACTACTTGTTGGTTTTTTAATGTAGTTCATTGTCATTATTTAATTGTTGTTTCATAAATTTTGTCAAAATATTCATGTATGTATACGATGACATAAATTCAACAAGTGCATCAAATCACCCAAGTAATAAAGTAAAATCATCTCTATAGGGATTGTTGTTTCTACTCGGCATTTGACTTTACTTAATTAAAAACCTTTAAATAGAAGAATTTGCATAAGAGCTTATTGCAAAGAAAATAAAAGAGAATTGTTAATAAAATAATGAAGGTGATTAAGATTTTTTGAATCCCTTTATGTTAAAGATGCTTCAAGTCCTGCAACCTCAGCCTTAAGTTTCTAGGCTTGTGATTGAAACATCATCTCCAATTATAGAAGCTCAATCCATCTATACATCTAACTAAATAGAATATCAGTTATATATAGGACACTCTCAAATGTAAACAAATTCAAGCTTAATTAATCACATATTAATTATAATAAGCCTCTTATGCTTGTATGAAATTTACAAGGCTAGCCTTATTTACAATGAATCTCATATTTCTTGATCTTCAATATCGATTTATAACCAGTATAGTCGATCTTCATCTTATAAACATGTTTCTTATGATTGAGTTGCAACCTCTTTGGATTGATTTATTTGACCATATCTCCCAGCAATGCGAGGTTGTTTGGGATAGTTTATGAAAAAACTTATGCATGACATGTCTGTAAGCTTTTTTCAGTTTATTTCTATAGCACTAAATTGAACTGTTTATCAAAACATGACCTTAAACTCAACACAAACATGACCGTAAGCTTGTTATGTTGGAAACCAAAGAACACAATGCATAAATCTTATCCTTCATTCGGCCTTTCCTCCTCCGCGCATAAACCAAAGTCTTGGATCTATATCATTTTTCGGCTTTGGCTTGGTATCAACACTTGTAGCTGTTGTGGTAACACTTATTGTTGTTGCAGGACAGAAGTAATTATCACCATCATTTTCTACTCTTATTTCCCCCTTAAATTCCCAGCAGATATTTCCACTGCAGGCAGCACCGTTCCCGACTTGGTATCTGACCTTGATCAGTAGCAATCCTTACTAGAGTTACTATTGCAGGGACGCAGTAGGAATAACCTCATCTCTATCTATTTGAATGTCTTCACGCAGAAGCTTTGTTTGTGCTACAACTTATTTGCACGAGTGAGGGCAAAAGGTTGAAATTTGGGATCGACACTAACATAAAACGTAATCACAACCAACCATTAGGCTGTAACAATCGGGACAATGCAGTCACAAATTTAAACGGTCAAAAGAGAAATTTTGCTTCCTAGAAATAGGATTGTGGTGGGAGAAAGTGTGTCTAGCCATCAAATGATCGTTAAACCACAGTCACACGCTTCTCAATTCGCTTTGGTACGTGGTACATGTTCGGGTTCACTGTTCGTAACTTTCAAATAATTCGGTATGTGGAAGTATACATAGTCGGTACAGGGTTTGAGGTAGTTTTAATTAAATTAGAATATGGATGTGAACCTTGATAATGAAAACATATTATCAAATATTAACCTAAGGTATTTTGTATGTACCATATCGGTCATTCACATCATGTCGAAAGGAAGAGGGAGTTATAAATAAAGAAGCTTACAACTTGCTTCATATGAGAAACCAAAAGCCATGTTTGACATGTTCAATTGGTCAGGGAAATTGGTCTTCTCGGATTCATTTTGCTCTTGCATATTAGGAAAATACCAAAATACACCTTGCGCTTGGGGTATTTTGGTTGGGGACAATTTGATATTTTTGCAGTGTGTGAAGAGCAAAAATGAAGTGAGAAGAGTTGCTTCCATTGGCTATAAGTTAAAAAAAAAATTATTTAAATTTGTGCTATTGTGTTGTGGTATTTGGTACACAACATTTGACAAATTTATGCGGGAATTCATGTGAACCGGTTCTCCAAAGTATCGTAAACTCGCGGTTCTCAACAATGTACTCGAATAATGTTACTATGCGCTAAACAAAGTGTGAGCAGCTACAAGAGAATTTGGGTATACAAAATGTTGCAGATGTGCTTTAATTTGTTGTCTATAATATTAAGTTGTACAAAATTTGTACACACATAAGTCAAATACAACTCTATTTTTCAATACAATTTACTTCTGGTCGCAAGTTTGTATCTTAACTGTATGTTTTCTTAACTTAGTTAAATTAGTTCATTTCACTTGACACTTTTTAGAGTCATTAAGGAACTTATGGTTGAGAGTTTCAATACAATCGTCTGAAGAAAAAAGAATGATTAAAGAGTTAAATTGAATACATCTTATAATTTTATGATCCGGTAATAGATAAAGAGAGTTATCAATAGAGTTACGTATAGCGTTTGATTCCTCTTTTTACACATACTACCACTTACCTATTGTTTAGAAAAAAAATTGACATTGCTATTGGCCGATAATAATGGCTCAAATTGGAGAGTTATGTCACTCATGCTCATAGCTAACCACCATCAAGAGACATGAATCTATGAAGTACGGACACTTCTTAGATTATGTGTGTTTTGATGTTGGACATGTGTTGCGTCGACACGACACTGACGCATAATTACATTAAATTTTCTTAAATTATTAGTGGTGTCGACGTGTCAATGTCCGTATCGCGTCCGATGTCCGTATCCGTACTTCATAGTTCATGTCACATCAAAATCTATCGAGTACAACCTTAATTAGAATTACAACATTAAAGTATATAAATTAGATGTGTCAAGCGTGAAAAGAAGGGATGAATTCAAATCCTTGGTTTAGAAAAGCACTGATCACCCATAGCTTTAAATTTGGCAGGTTGATTTCTGGTCCAGAGTCTTTCACCTATTTTCACATAATACACATGAACTAATATATCAGTAAACAGATAATGAAATGGAATAATGGATTAAATAAATATATTTTTATTACCATAACATTTAGGTTTTTTAGTCTCAGATCCACTTTCTAGTCCCTACGAATTATGAAATTACATGTTTTTAGTCCTTAAAACATGTAATTTTGTTTTTGTAGAGACGAAAAAGTGGATACCGAAACTAAAAATAAAATTTGAGATAATTATAACGATTAGAAATATATTTAACTCTAAATAGAGGGAATATAGCTTACATTCAATGAAAATGTAAATAGAAAACCATCAGAAACAGTGGCCAAATTTGAATTCTGAACATTGAAATCTTTCAAAGATTCAAGAGACTTGTACAATGAAGCAGCCACCCTTTCTCCCTTATTGCATACTATTTTAACATAAAACCCTCTTTCATCCACTTGAAACATATCAATCTACACAAAGCCACATTCAAAGATGTTACAAATTACTGTATCTTACAATAGAGACTAATTAACTAAATAAAACTTTTTATTTTGCTATTAGATATTTATCAAACAAACCTGGATAATCTTCTTGCATATTGAACCATTGTTGTTAGTAAATTGAATCTTTTTTGGGGTTTCAATTGATCCTTGATGAGTTTTGGAAACTGCCAATGATGCTTCAAGTCCTGCAACCTCAGCCTTAAGCTTCTTGGCTTGTGATTGAAGTTCATGCATATATGAAACAGCATCTCCAATTATAGAAGCCTTATCCATCTATACATATAATTAAAAATAATATCAATTATATATACTTAACTCTCAAATAAAAAGCAAGTCAAGGTTAATTAATCACATTTTAATTATAACAAGACATTTATGCTTCTATGAAATTTATAAGGCTAGTCTTATCAACAATGAATCTTAACTATTTTGGATAGTAACATATAGGCCGAATAGTGGTTATAAGTCCGAAGCGATTTTCATCTTATAAACGGATTTCTAAGATTGAGTTAGACACGACACAAAGTTGATGATACTAAATTTATCATAATTTTAAATAGCGATCAACAACCGTAATATAAAGGTTTGCAGTGTAACTGCAACGACAATTTAAAACCATGAAGTGTACCTTAGTTATATTTGGAACCAAAGAACGCAATGCGTAAAGCTTATCCTTCATTCGGCTTCGCCTCCTCCTCTCAGAAACCAAAGTCTTGGATCTATCATTTTTCGACTTTGGCTTAGTATCACCACTTGTAGTTGTTGTGGTAATGCTTGTTGTCGTTGTTGTAGGAGAAGAGTAATTATCACCATCATTTTCTACTCTTATTTCCCCCTTAGCTTCCCCATCAAAACAAGAGAAAGAACCGAGTGAAGAAGTTGGATCAAAAGCAGTCACAGTATTATCTATGTTGTGATCAAATGGGTTTGGAGGAAATGAAAGGAGTGAGTTATCAACAAAACTTTGATTCATTATAAGGTCAGAATTGAAGTTACAAATAGTAGTATCTTCATTCTCATCCCCACGAATCAAATTGATGAATTGATCAAAGTTTGGATCATCAATGAAATCGTGTAACTCATAGTCATTGTTAATGTTTGCAAATGTCTCTGGATAAAAATCCATTGTGTCTATTTTGGTTGAAAGTTGGAACATATGGTGAGTGAGAGATCTAAATATTGTATATATATATATATATATATATATATATATATATATATATATATATATATATATATATATATATATATATATGTAACTTTTTTGTTCTTGTCCCTCCGACTCTCGTAAAGAGTCGTGCAAATTTGGAATTAGGCTGAAAAGTAAGTAATATCTAGTCAACTATTGTTTCAGTTTAGATTCGAACGACTTTTTTTCGTGAATAATTTATTTTTAAGTGAACTTTATCAACCACTTGAATTCAATCACTTGATTATTATTTGATTATTATTTATTGAACTTTGACATGATGAATAACTAATGGCTAATTATTAATTAATGGGTCATGTTAGCCGGTGCTCCTGGGCACTGGTTAAGCATACCATAAAAGGGAATTATTACCATAAAAGAAAACTGTTTTTGATTTTATTATAAATTAATTACACAATTTCAATGCATTAACTATTATATAATTTCCTTTTTCATATCCTTAACCAGTGCCCCGGGAGCACCGTTAGCATTTCCCTTAATTAATTAACTACTAGTATGATATTAATTTTGGTGTGAATGGAATAAGATAGACTCCCTACACCAAATAAGTTTGAAAGTATTGTTATTTGTAGCATAATATATTTTATTTTTCTCTTTGGGCCATATGATCTTAAAAGAATCTTTTCTCTATCCTGAAATGTCCATGATAGATAAATAAATGGGAACACATAGTTTTATAGAAACAAATAAATAAACCTTTCGACAGATTAAACAATGTGAGTGAGTAACTGAGTACTGTATTATTATATAACTGTTTGAAAAAAATGGCAAAATGCAATTCTCCTTATATAGTCATAAATTTCACTTTCACATCATGCTGGTTAGCTTTGATACTCTTATTTTATTTTGCTGATTGATGTTTCAGTGCATAATTGACTTCACAGATTTTGTAGTTAATTAAAATCGGTGTCATGCATGTCCTGGACTTCTTTTATGGTCACTTTCAGATCATTAACACATAATACTTCCCCGGATATACAAGTGATGGACAACATTGGTTTCTAAGAACAATCACATAAGTGAATTAGACACCACATATTAACCAAAAAAATTAAGACATGGGATTTATGGACAATCTCACTTATATGTTATTTAACTTTGATTCTTTTGACCAATATGGAACATTAGCTGACCCTTAATACATTACAACATAGACAAACTTCATACCGATTGTTAAATTAGTAAAAAATGTCTCTTAATTTGATCAATAAGCACATGATACTTCCCCATATATATAAGCGATCGACAATATGGTTTCTAATATTTTTTGGCATAAATATTTTAGTTGTCAATGGTAGAGATTAATCCCTCAAGTAAGATGAAGTAGAAATATATAACTATAAAATAACGTTTCGCATTGCATTCTTTTTATTAGATACAAACTCGATACCAGTAGTTTAAGTTGGTAAAAAAAAAGTCTCATAATTTGAGGTTATCAATGAGAAACACTTCTAATAGAATCTCATGCTTAAATATTACATTTTGTTGATGAGTTTGAATGAGCGTCAACCAACAAAGAATTTTCATTTTAGAGTACTCTTCTAAGTCGGAATTCCCTTGCAAACTTTAAATCGGTGCACTCTAATGATTAGAGTATAGCTATGAAGCCCGGATACGGATACAAAACAACACTGATACCTCGATATGGAAATTTTTTAAAAATCAAGATACGATACGGCTGTAATACGTTAATAAAAAAATTATATAATTAAATGTACAATATAATTATAACCATTTTTTTAATATGCAAATATATTAACAAACACAATAAACAAGTCATAAGCTCGTAGCACATCAACATAAATATAAGTAATATTGACGATTAAGAAAGTGATGATTAGTCAATTACATACACAATATATCCCAAAAAGAGCACCATCACTATTATACTATATACAAAAGGAACATTGTTAGTGTTATACTATATCGATACAAAAAAGAAGTTTGTAAGTATCAGATTCAAAAAAGAAGCACAACTCAAGATACGATACTGCTGGGACGCATCAGAAACGTATCGGATAATTATTTAAAAAAAGAATTAATCATCTGATACTGTTCCGATACGTATCGGACAGGTATGATGCATGATACACATGAGATACAGTACGTCATTCATTTTGAAATATCTAAGCTTCATAGGAGTATAGTGTTAAGTTTTTCTATCGACTCAATGTAGAACACATAACAATGCTCTAGTGTTGACACGTGGTCTCTTATCAATTTTACGATCCTGTATAAAACTAATTAAAAGTATGTGTGTGAAGAGAATCATAGGGAACATAATGACGTTATTCATCACATTTTTTTAATTTTATCAAATAAAAATAACTGTGAAGTCTTGTGAAGGAAAGCAACGGATAGCAACTCAAGTAACAAAATAAATAAATAACTACTTAATAATTTAATACGTAATTGCTGAGCTACATGCAAGCTGGAACTAACGTTTAGGTATATATATAATATATATAGTTAACCAACTGATCCTTTTGCGGTTTTAATTAATTTAATTAACTAATGTAAGTGTATATGCAAAGAATTAATTAAACACAAATACAGAATAAATTGCAGCTCACGTAAAAGTCCCCAAGCTTCACCTTCACTTGCTATAATATCTGGTTTAATTTGTTGTATAATTGCTATTGACCATAGCCACAATTTAAAACATGTATGCAATAATTATATTCTTTTTGCTCTCATTGACTCAATCAAATAACTAAAGTTCTAGATCCTCTAGTACTATTGTTGGCTTATAAAAACAATATAAACTTAGGTAAGCAAGCATGCTTTAGTCACAATTTTGGGTTTATATTTCTAGCAATCAAAATAATGAGTAAATATTAAATTCATCAATAACTTTGTATAGCGCTCTTAAATAGGTCTTAAAGATTAGGATTATTTTAGAGAGGTTCCTAACTCAGTCAAATTTTATCATATTGTTCATTCTAAAAATATGTTATAGAATAAATTGAAAGTAAGTAGTGAAATATATTGATCAAATTGATAGTAAGTTGATAAAATATAAAAATTTAATTAAAGTAAATGATTATATGTAAAGACAAACTTATCAGATTAGTAGATTAGAGGTTTTTTTAATATCAATAATTTTGGAGACTAGTTTGTGGTCTACTCTCAAAATAAGGGAATAGTATCATAAGTGTCACATGAGCTATTTTTGCACAATACTTTCTTTTTTTATTAAATTACATCATGAATCATTTAAGTTTGAGGTTTGTAATAGTTCTTTAAGTTATTTTGGCCACACATAAATCATTTAAGTTTGAGGTTTGTAACAATTGGTCATTTAAGTTATTTTGGTTACAAATAAGTCCTTAAGTTTGTAAACGTTTTCAATTTAGTCTATATATTAACCGAACAATGATGTGGTAGAATGACTAAATCGAAAACGTTTACAAACTTAAAAGACTTATTTGTAACCAAAATAACTTAAAGGACAAATTTGTTACAAATCTCAAACTTAAATGATTTATGTATGACCAAAATAACTTAAAAGACCAATATATTACAAACCTCAAACTTAAAGAATTCATAGTGTATTTTTTATTTTATTTTTTAGCAAATTTTTGCACAATCCTTGAAGAATATGGACCACACGAAATGGAACGTGGGAAACAACATGAGGCTGAAGCTTACACGTGCTCGTTCCCATATTCGTTTTTCATTTGCCGCAAACCACACCCAACAAACTCAATGACCTATTCTACTACTAATTGACCATAAGTCTCATTTATAATAATCACAATTCATACAACAATGGTGACAGTATATACTGATGCTATAGGATAAAGATCGGTATTCTAGTTCAAGTTCTACTTCTAGATTTGAAATGGAAATGAAAATGTTATCTCATTATTTTTCTCTCTCAATTAGTCTAGTAGTTAGAATTCATCTTTAAAGTGAATAAGTTTAGTGTCTAGATTTGAAGATCAACCCTTACATAACAATGCATTCTAACTCTCTTTTTTAAAATAGGCTAAATTGCATTTTTGGTCCCTTAACTATTTAGGTAGTATCGTTTTGGTCCCTTAATTAAAATTTGATTTATTTTGGTCCTTTAACTTCTTTCTGTTACACATTTTGGTCATTTCCGTTAGTTTTAATTCAAAAACTGATGTTAGCCCAAAAAAATTCCAGAAGAAAATGAAGAAAACATAATGTTTTTGAATTAAAATTAACAAAAACAACCAAAATGTGTAACAGAGAGAAGTTAAGGGATCAAAATAAATTGAATTTTAATTAAGGGACCAAAGTGATACTACATAAATAGTTAAGAGACCAAAAATGCAATTTAGCCTTTAAAATAATACTCAAAATACGCCTACAAATGTAAAAAAGGAAGGTTTAGGTCAGTTCTTGATAACCTACACATTTTGGTTATTGTATTGCACTCAGTGACGGATTCGTAAATTTCGACAGATGGGGGCAAGATTTTATATAGTAAATATTTATACAAATTTTTTAGGAATGTGTAAGTGATCAATTAATAATAATATCATTATCATTGAGAAAAATACTTGGGATTATAAACACTACTATTATATATTAGAAAAATTAAATATTAATTTACATCTACAAATTAAAATTGTTCTTTACGTATCTTTATAACAATTATCGTAGAATTTGTTCATTTGCAACACTCTAAAAAATATCCCTCTCTATCTGTGTGAAAAAAAAAATCATTCAAAATTTCTTCTCATAAGCATTTACACAGTTGATTCTGTAAAATTTATGAGATAAACTCTTCTTATTATATAAATTTCCATTTAGTGGGGAAAATCTATTATTTTAGGAGGGGACAATAATTAAAGTATCAAATACTCAATAAATATAACAAAAACATTAGTGGGGATAGTTACATGTAGATTCGTCCCTGCTTGCACTTCTCCTCCATGTTTTATGAGATTTTGAGTAATTGCATGACCTATAATATATAATTAGTGTCTATTTAGAAATTTAAAAATTTAATTAGTTTTAATTTGTATTTAGTCATTTTGACCTAGTAATGCTTGCTATGCTTGGTTTTGTGGAACATGTTGTATATATGTTGTGGCAATAGAAGAAGATACAAAGCTAGGAAGGATTCTGGCGATGTAGGCGATGTTGCGTTAGGATTTAGGAGATGTTTCGTTGAAAGATGTCCAGTACGGGTCATACACTCATACGAATTCTTGGGTCCCTCGTTTACCTTTACTTGGGGATGAAGTTTGATGAGTTATCTCTAATGATTGTAGTACAATAAATAAAAGAATATATTGAGTCCCAAGAGAATAATATAAGGACGTATCATAGGAGAAATTACCAAATGTCACAACTTATAGTGGTTGAACTTCTACTTTAAAAGACAACCATATTGTGATGCCAAGGGTCTAAAATCTGTGTGTTTGAATTGAATGGCCAAGTTCTAGCTATGGTTAATTATTAATAGCCAATAGAGTTTTCACCATCTCATCTCTTTTATATATGAACATGAGTGCTAGTTCTTAGAAAGTTAGAGTTAGGATTACTTTGTTGATTGATGCAAATAGCTCACCTCTCTCCATTTTGGAATCTTCTTTTAACACTAATCTCTTCTGTTGATACATCTATTATATTTTCATTCGTCTCTTCTTTATTTTCATTCTAGTCTCTCCATTTTGTCTCTAATGATTGTTTCCCTAATTTCTTTATGTTTTCGTGAGTTAAACCCCTATAGTGGCTTACACATGATAAAATTATGATTAGTCAATAGTGTCAACTAAGACTAATATGACCAATAAGTATCAATAATGCAGGCAGACAATTTCTTCACAAGTGGAGACAAACTAACAATCGAGTCAGATAAGATCCTCAAAATCAAATCACACATAAAATTGATGTTTCAAAAGGATCAATTTAGGAAGTGAACAACTCATTCAACAATATTATATTTAGACTCAACAAAATTAAAATTAAAACAAAATAAAAGCTAATTTACCTCTGATGAGTTGGCTCCCATAGAACGCTTCTTTAATGTCATTATCTTGAAACCTCAAACACTATTAAGGTTGTGTATATGACACAAAGAACACCTTATCCTCCTTCTTCATTTGTCAGTTAGGAATTTTATGAATTTGAGAAATAAATGAAGTTTCTTCCCTATCATTTTCCAGTTCATAAGAAGTTCTGTAACACTCCGATTTTCACTAGGATTTTTCATTTATTTATTATATTTATTTAATTGTTTACTTGATGTGTTTGATTTTGGGGATTATTGTTTTTTTAGGCAATAAGGGTATTTTGGTCATTTGAGGAGTAAGTGCATTTTAGTAAATTTAGAATGGTCGGTATTTCAAACATTTGGACGCATAATATCATTTAGCAAAGTTAGTAGTAACTTAGAGTAATTAATAGAATTGTGGTGTATGAGTAATAGTGAGGATTTAAAAGAAGCAATTGTGTAGTAATATTATTATTTTTAGTGATAGAAAGTTACTAAGCCTATTAGTGAGTATGACTAAGCCCAAGAGTATATAAGAGAAATAGTCTTTGTGAAAATTAGGTCAAGAGCTCATATGTCACAATTGAGATAAAAGAGGAAAAGTGGGAGAAGAGAGCAAAAATAGAGAGAAAGAGGAAGAAAGAAGAATTTAAATGGAGAAGAATATCTAGCTTGAAGAAACTCAAGAGGGACAGTAGATTGGAGCTTTTAACTTAGCTTTTGGGAGTAAGAGGTAAGAATGGAGAGATTATACTCACATATTGAATTATAACCACTTATATGATATTTGGATCATGTTTGTCTTTGTGAAATTATGAAATTGATGTTGTTTTAAACTAATTTTCGTGCTCTAATTAAGTTGCTAATTTTGGGTATATGAAAAGTGGTAGAAACTTGTTGTTGTTGCATGAAATTCAAGGTTTGACTATGTTAAGTTGATAACTATGTGTTTTTAGCTTAATTTGATGGAAAACATGATTGTTGTGGTTGAATGATGAAGAATTCACGTTTTATGTTCTTGCTAGGTTATTGGGTATATGAAAGTGATTAAATTAAGTTGTTGATGATGTTTTAAGTTGTGGTTTGTTTATGGAGTTTGCAAGAAATGAGTATCAATTATGAAAGTGGTGTTTTGGTGGGTTAAGTTATATGTTTAAGTTGGCGAAGTTGTTAATTTGATAAAATGAATGAGAAATTCTGTTTTGGTTATGAATTTGATAAAATGTTCCTTCTATCACGGAAAGAACATTTGGCGGGGTTTAGGCACATGTTGTACTTCCTGACCTGCTGCAGTACCTCTTTGAGGTCTTCTGTGTGGTTGGCTCCCTCCTTTGTTTTTACCACAAGATCCTCTGTGTAAACTTCAAGGTTTCTTCCAATATGTTGTGCGAAGGTGGTGTCCATCAGTTTTTGAAAGGTAGTTGATGCGTATCGGATTAGGAAAGTGTACTGAATCGTTTACCAAGTAATAAAGTGATATGTTGAGTATCGTATCCACAAAGATTATCGTTTCGTCCAAACAATCCGCGTTACTTATTTTTGTAAGTTGACGATATAAAAGATAAGTTGCAATTTTTATTTGTTTGCAGCAGAGCAAGTTTACCCATTTTTGGTTGCAAAAAAGTAAGCATCGGTTAGGATTCTTTGAATCCCCCCTGTTTATATTGTTGGATATTAAGTAACAGTAATGTCGCATTTATTTATTTTAGATAGACTATACAAGTGATGAGGTCGTTGGGACGTTACTAACCTACTTTGGTTTATCCCTCTGATGGCTAATTGCACTTGCTGATCGCACAATGATCCTTATGTGCGGGGTCTTTCTAATTCAAAGGTAATTCAAACATAAACTTAAATTGTCTTTCTAGTGTTTTCTAAGGCAATGAAGTCCAAGGTTCCCTTAGGTCTACCCATCTATGAATCTTAGGACACTCATAACACACCCTTTCTACGCTCTTAGTAGTTCTACAAATGGGCAACTCTAATCTACGTTTATTCTATTAAGGGTTTCAAGAGAATGGTTCTATTAGGCTACGACTTATTTCCTTTAGCTAGGCACTTGTTTCCCTAATTACTAACCAGTTACATCCTAGGTTCGGTAGAGCACCACTCATTCTTAGTAATGTCACCTCCTAAGTACCTGTAACTAAGGCCAACTCTCTTTCGGTATCTTTCGCTAGTTAATAATCACTTACTTCCTAGACATATAGTTATCAGTAAAAGGATATAAATATCAAGATATAAGCATTCAGTTAGTGATAGCAATAGTATACCCTATCACAACCTAAGTACCTAATCTAGGGTTGCACCTATCACAGAAATAAACTAAGGAATTTCCTAATAAAACTTAATAGCGAACAAAAAATTAATAAAATATAAACGACATTAAATTAAATAAATATCCAACAAAATAAACAGAGGTTCATCTTAGAACTCTAACCTAAAAAGATTTAATTACACATGGTAACTAAAAACAAATTACTAAAGATAAAAACATACCCTAGAAAATCAATAAGAAGATAGAAACTCTCCCGAAGCTCCAAAGTTGCCTTCCTATTGAACTGCCACAATTCTGAACAAGAATTCCTGAATGAGGAAGGCTGGTATTTATAGTGAGAGTTTCTACCTGGGTTTGGGCTAAAAGTGCAGGATTTACCCAACACGGAAGCAGGAAAAGACGATTGTGCCCTGCATTTTTGCATGCAAGGGGCGCATGCTAGATGCCCTAGGCGCATGAAGGATGCTCTAGGCGCATGTATTGTTAAATCCATGCCCTAGGCATTTTTTCATGCGCTAGGCGTGTGGGGTTTATTTCATGGGCCCAATCTCCAATTTTCCGTCGCTTTTAGGTCTTCATCTTCAAATAACTTGCCTCGGAACTCTGGGAACAAAATTCCTCCCATTTGTAAGTATTATGAGGCCTCTTGAATCTTCATTCTTTTTATCCTGAATCTTCACAATTCTTTAGATGTTTTGGATTTTCCGATTTGCATAATTTCTTCGTGAATTGCTTCAAAAACCCCCTAAAATTGTTATGCTTCGGGAAAACTAGAATTACAGACTCAAATAGAAAATAATACAAAAGTCCCGAAATCATAGGCAATCATTCTAATGCTCCTTCTTTTTGCTGCTAAATCCTACTGAAAATAACTGAAAAACATGCTAACAATAACGTAAGATGACTTGTCATCAGTGGCGCCTGCATTTTTTAGTCCAAAGGGCATAACTTCACGGTGGTGATTCTGATTTTTTGTCATGAACGCTGTTTGGGGCATCAAGGGGGTCCATCTTGATATGGTTATATCCTGAGTAGGCGTCCATGAGGCTTAGAGTTTTATAGCCGGAGGTGTTGTCTATTAGATGGTCAATGTTTGGTAGGGGATATGGGTCTTTAGAGAAGGTTGTATTCAAGTCTATATATTCTACACACATTCTCCATTTTTCCAAAGCTTTCTTTTCAAGACAGTGTTAGCTATCCATGTGGGGTATTTGATCTCACTAATGAAATGAGCATCTTTCAACTTATTTACTTCCTCGTCCACTGCTTTCCTCCTTTCTTCGCCCAATTTTCGTTTTCTCTAAACCACTGCTTAATCCAGGGTTTACGGCGAGGTTTTGGCACACAATGCTTTAGACAATTCCTAGCATATCTGAGGGTTGCCAGGCGAAAAGGTCTTGGTTATTTCTCAAAATTTTTACCACAATATGCTCTTCAGTTGGTTCCAAGAGGTTTCTATCTTGGTGGTTTGATGGGGTTGGGATCCTATGCGAGTCTCTTTTAGGTCCTTAGAGGGTTCCAAGTTCTCTTGTTAGTACTCCTCTCTAGGGTCTAGGTTTATCATGTTGACACTATGAGGCTTATTACCATTTACTTTTTTTTCCTTTTTCCAGTCTTAGGTTGTTGTGGTAACATTCTTATGAGGACTTTCTTAACATCCCAATTAAATATTTGCAGGGTCGTCGTCGTGGGGGACGACACCCTCGTAATCTTTTGCTGAAAAGGTAATGTTGGGTTCCTGCTCAACCGTTTGATTGACGTTGTCATCGATAAATATAACTTGCCTTAAGTACCTTTTTCGGGAAGAGCTTGACTCCCCGCCACTTATGAAGCCGCCTAAAATGGTGTTGAGAGTGTGTCTTTCTTTATGATCCCCGTCTCGGTCGTACTTTCTGTCCTTGTTGGATTCCTCATGGTGTCTTCTTTCCTCACCATGGTTGCCTTTTACGTAACCGCGAAGCTTTCCATCTTGTATTAACTTCTTGATATCCCTATTTATATGTATACAATCGTCGGTAGTGTAGCCTCTTATTATGTGTTATTTACACCATGCGTTCTGATGGAGCCCCATGTGATTGCTATGTGGTTCCGGGGGATCACGGATCAATTTGGAGTGAAAAACTTCCTTATAGATTCGATCATGTCGTGTGTTTATTAGGGTAAAGTTTTCCACACCGTAAGGTCTTCTGTCTTATCTCTTGTGGGTGGCGGATATCAACCTATTCTATCAGATTTGGTGTTGCCTCGCTCTTTGGTGTCTCTGGCCTTCTTCTCTGCGTTGCTTTCTTATCCCTTTATATAGCATTCAGCCTTTGCCATAATTTCCTCCATTGATTCTGCAGGTTCCTGTGCCAAAGATTCATTGAACTGTTCGGCTCGCAGTTCGTTCTGAAATGCCTCAACAAACTGTTCTTGGTTAGGGTTTCTAACCTTGATAGTGGCGTCGTTATATCTGGCGGGGTAGTCTCATTAGATCCCTGACGGATGTTGAAAAGGCTAGTGGAGGAGACTTTATGGTTTCTACTGATGGAGAATTGGTGGATGAGTTTCCTTGCATTTCTTGGTATTCGATGATGAAGAAGCGTGAGAGGTTCATATACCAACGCAGGGTGGCATCCTGAAAGGTTCCTGCTAGTAGCTTGCACTTGAGGGAGTCGGCGACTTCGACTATGGCCATGCGGGTGTTGAACACAGTGACGTGCTTCATTGAGTCACCTTTGTCGTCGAAAGAGGTGAGGGATGGTGGTTTGAAATTCTCTGGGATGGGTGCGTTCCATATTTCTGCTGAAAGTGGTTGAGGATCTGGATCATCCTGGTCGCCCTATTGCGATTCTTTTCGCTCTTGATGTTGCTGCTAGATAGTCTTCATGAAAGCCTGAACGACTTCGTTCCTCTCTTATAGATGTGCAATTTGAATTTTCATCACCTCAACGGTATCGTGATCGGATGAGTCAGTCATCGTGGCGATGGAAGAGTGAGAAGGGGTTTCTAAATCGCGATGAGGGTTGCGATATAAAGGTTATGATTTGCTATTTTCTAAATCACGATTAGGGTTGCGATTTAGAGATTGCGGTTTTTGTTTTTCTAAATCGCAATTACGATTCAGAGGTGTGGCCTAGATTAGTTTTGTCGAGGCCCCACGGTGGGCACCAACTGTACTTGTAGTGAGGACAATATTTAAAACTAGGGTTTAGTCTATTTAGGTCATGCCTTGAGAATGCTCTCAAGATGGATATTTATCACCTCTTGTGGGATTGCAATTCAATGACTTAACTCCCAAGCAACTTGGGCCCTAAGTCACTCTAGAGCGTTCTAGATGCTTCTAGAAGCCTGTTGAGGCGACACCCTTAGGGGAACGCGCCTAGGGCTTGGGGAGCCCTTCGGGAGCGCGACCGAGCCCTTCTGGAGGGCGTTTGTGCCCTTGAGGGTAGATTGACGGTCCAATAATGCATCATAATCTTGTTAAACTGTATAAATGAGGAAAAATATAGTAAACTTTTAGCACAAAAAATGAAGCATAAAATAGAATATTCATAAAATTATTTTTATAAAGAATTGTTTTCATGCAGACAATGTCTGCCTGGCAATTAGAAAGAGATACAGTGAATGATGAATTTTTAATTTAATGTCTGCCTGACAATTTGGACCGATATATAATGGAATAATGAATTTAATATATTTTTTCACTTTATTATTTAAATAGTAAACCAATAAAACGTAACTTGTTAAGTTTTTTTTTCCTATTTCCTTACCAAATAAATAAATAAAATAAAATAATATAACAACTTACCAATGCAGGTTTGGTTTAATACATTTGAAGGACTAGTTATTTTCAGGTTTTTGGAAGGATAAACTTAATAGTGAAACTAATAGTAGGGTATATGAGGACAAGGAAGAGATGCACGAACTATTATATATGTTTCATAATTGTTCTACTACAAGTGAAAGACCAGTTTTCAAAAGTGATATTATGAATGATGAATTTTCAATTTATGTTATTTAATTATGTTTAAGTCCTTACCATATGCAACAAATTTGACCAAGATAGAATGTGATGATAAAGTTGATCATCTTATTCATGTATTTATTTAAATTTAAATGATTAACAAATAAAAACATACCAACGAGGATTGGATTCATTGGATTTGGAAGGGTGTCTCGCCTACAACATGGTGAACCTGAGTTCAAATCTTACTTAGAAGGTGTATGATAGTTTTACAAGTAAGATTTCTTATAGTATATATAACATATGAATCCACTTGGGTTGTTTTAGTGGTGTTGGCTTGAGACCTTAGAGTGTGTTTTTCTTATGGTCTCAGGTTCGAATTTCACCGGTGTCAATTTCAATGATCTAAATTAGCTTATTCAAAAAATACAGGGAACCTATGAGAAACTTAAAGAAGGATAATAACTTATTGTATCAAGTCTATCATATCCTAACCGAAAATACATAAAAAAACAAAAATCTAAAATTCTTTACAATGATATTCATAGAAAGTGAGTTGTGCTCTCACACGAGTCAGTTCCAAATTTGCACATCTATAAATTAAATATGCTAAAAAAAAAATTGTTAATAGTTTTTTTTTTTTGACAAATATTTTGTTAATAGATAAATAGGCATTTCCTTTAATTAAATATATATATATATATATATAGAGAGAGTTTTAAAATATTGTAATTTTAAAAAAATATGTATATTAGATTAAAGTGAAAAGTAAATAATCAGAACAAAAAGTAAAATAGATCGCATTTTAAATATTATTAATAAAAATAATAAACTACAATTGCGTGTAGAGGATACCTTATTCACACACAAAAAATGTTTCAAAAACAATATTGGTATTAGGTACATAATAAATTTTTAAAATAGTATTTCATGTATTAAATTAAACTGATTGCAGTATTCTTATCTCCACGATGAAATAATAATTTGAAGCTCAAAAGTAAAATAATAATATTTTCAATGACATATATTTCAAATAGGAGCAGAGACCCTGATAATTTGAAACATCTGAGAGATAAATAAAGTATGACAAAAATTGTTTCACCCATAAATCAAAATTTGGTTCTCCCGATTATTTTATTTGATTAAGAATAAAATAGAAAAAAAATCATGTTGATTAAGAATAGTAGTTAATCGTATTTAATTTTATATGTATAATTAACAATTTCGTAACGAAATAGAAGAAAATGAGATGAAAAAAGTCAAATGTATTTGGTTTAAAATTTAGACAGAGTACATTTGTGACAGAAATATATACAGAGGAAAACAAAATTTCATCTTCTTTAAATGTACTATGTCTTAACAACAAACTTCGTCTCATTTTAATTCTTTTCTTCTCTCCGTCTCATTCACTTTAGTTCCCTTCTTCAACCCAATTCTCAAATTTCCCAAATTCGTCTAAATCCCTAATTCCCCTTTCTTCTTTCTCCAACCTCTTATTCCATTATCTTATTGGGAGCGTGCTAAATATTTCTAATCTGATCTATTTTTTATATTAATTGTTTTTCATTAAATTGACGAATGTTATTCATTTTGAACAGTTTGTGATAAAGTCTAAAGTACGTACATGGCACAAGAGAGAGTTTACCTTTGCACTTAACCCTCGCTTTGAGATCGGGACCTCGTTGAGTAAAATCCGACCTCGTAAGAACCATAATATGGTTTCTTCTCCTAAATCTAAGAAGACAAGAATGTCTTGTTCACATGAAGAACTAAAGGACAATATTGTTGTTGAAATTGTCGCAAAAGATGGTGATGATGTTGAGAAGAAAATGAAAAATGAGAAGGAGAAGAAGAATAGGAATAAGAAGGAATCAAATCTAAGAAGCAAGGAATCAAAGAATCTCCAACCTAGTCCAAAACATACAACTCAGACTAGTAATAGTCACGCCTCACAAACAACCATTGATTATAGGTATTTTGTTTGTTTCATAGTCATAATTTTATTTACTATTTATTGGTACGCTGCAAAATATATTTGTTGTGATGGTGATATAACATCCATTGTCCGTTAATTATTTCAGATCCCCCGAACCAATTGTGCCTCAAACTTCATTATATAAAGGAATGAAGTGCATCACTTATTGTGAAAGAGTTCGCGAATACTAACAAGGAAGTACGTTTGATTTTGTTGGTCAAATATAAACATTTACATCATATTAAAGTATTCTTTGATGGACGTATTAACCTCCTATGTTATTGTTTTATTTTTTATTACATTTTTAAAATTTTAAAGGGATCAATGCTTGCATAAGTTGGTCTTTCAAGAAAATGTGTTAAAAGATGGAGCTGCAATAGGATATTTTGATCATGAAGAGGTTGGTTTGATGATAAATTGTTCTTACATACATTTTTTTCACCCTTGACTTTCCTGATTATGTTTTTTATGTATTTGCAGAAACTATTGCAGGGAGAAATAAACATAAACCAATCTGGTATTTCGTGTGGTTGTAGTAACAAAGTGGTAATTTTTCTTATTATTTAATATATGTTATCTCATCTATCAGCTTCGAGCAGACATTAAGATATTTTTTTTGGAAAATTAAAAAACTGGATGAACAGGTCAGCCCTTCTAAATTTGAAGCACATGCTGGTTGGGCATCGCGGCGAAAACCGTGAGTTTTTATTTAATTTGTATTACTAGATGTTGGATACTTGATACATATATTCCCTTAGATTTTAGTTCTTGTGAACTTGTTGCCCTAACTTTTAATAGGTCAGTCACAGAAGCCTGCTTGCGAATACAATTTATTTTTTATATCTTTTAGTTTTATTTGTATATATATTTGAGTTTTGTCTAGTAAAGTCCTTGAAAATATGCAGAAAATCACACACTCCTCAACAAGCCTAGGGTTGTCACTACATGCACATCGTTGCAATCAAAGACTAGTTATATTTATATATTGGATTTTATCCTCGTCTGATTATACTATTTCTTCTTTTTTCCTCAATTTTCATGTTTGAGCTCTTATTTGTTTATGCCACGAAGAATTTTAGTATGGTGTTTTGGGAATTAACAAGTTTTTTCTTTATTGTAGTTACTTGCACATACACACATCTAACGGAGTCTCATTACATCAGTTAGCCATTAACCAGAGAAATTTTATGTCCAATAGTGATGAACACTGCAATAAGTGTAAACAAAGAGGGAATTTGTTATGTTGTGATGGATGCCAAAGAGCTTTTCACTTAGGTGAAGTCTTGATTACTTTATTTATATTTTTGCAGTAGTGAAACTTAAGGTTTCTATTGCATCATTCATCATAATATTTGCATATAGTATGTGTTTATACTTTATTTCATCAAGATCTAGAATAACATGTTTGGACTTTTTCATTTGCAGGGTGTATTCCTGTCAAATCCCAACCAAAAGAGAAGTGGTACTGTGAATATTGTCGTAATAAATTTCTGAAGGACAAAAATGTAGAGCATAAAGCAAATGTTGTGACAACTCAAAGGATTATAGAGGGTGATCCTTCAGAAGAAATAGCCAAGATATGCACCCTTTCAGTAAAACGGAAAGAGGTTGAGCATAGTTCATGTGCATTGTGCAGGTAATTCCTGTTTTATTTTATAAGTGAATTATGCCATGATCATTTTTCATTATTTTTTTCTATTTTTTGTTTTGTTCTTTATCAACGGTAAAAAAATTCAAGTG
The DNA here is from genome assembly GCA_946800305.1 of Medicago arabica. NCBI lineage: Eukaryota > Viridiplantae > Streptophyta > Magnoliopsida > Fabales > Fabaceae > Medicago > Medicago arabica. The sequence continues at coordinate 37,965,896 of OX326964.1, forward strand.
GCTTAACCTAAATTTCCTCAATGTTTTAGCGAACGACATTTCAACAATGGTGAGTTTGGTCCATGGACAGTAATGCTTTGTGACCAGGTATTGTTTCATGTAAATCATTATTTGTCTTGCCTTATTCGTAAATTTGTTGTAATTCTTATATTACTAAATGTTTTGATTAAATTACTTTTTTATATGTTCTTGCAGTGTGAGAAGGAATATCATGTTGGATGTTTGAAGGATCATAACATGGCTAACCTGTAGGTACCAAATCTCCTCTTTTTACCGTGATTTGTTCTTTTTTCTTCAATATTATATTCAATTGTTGATAAAAAAAAAAATTTTTGTCAGAAAGTACCTAAAAATAATTGGTTCTGCAGCATGGATTGTTATGATATTCACATGAAGCTAAAAAAATTAATGGCTCGTGGGGATGTGCTTCTTTCAGATTCCCTCCTAAGTTTGATTAAAAATAAGAAGGAACGAAAAGGCTTAAAAACTGAATTTGGTCTTGATATAAAATGGAAGGTTTTCAACCGACGGTTGATTGTTTCTAAAACTATTACTAGCTCGTTGCTTTCCAAAGTTGTTGCTATCTTTCATGTAAGTATATTGTTGTTTCTTTGTTTTACTTTAGTTATAGATATTTGACATATTTGATCCAATTGAATGTGCAATTTTATTAAGGATTGAAATCTATGTTGTCTAGGAACAATTTGATCCCATAGTTGATACCGGAACAAACATTGATTTAATTTCAACAATGCTTAGAGGGTAAGAAGCCTTTACTTCTTTTTGTACTATTGATTTTATTTTTGGACATTGTCGGACAAGTGAATGAAATTTGCTTCTTTGTTTGGTTGGATTTCTATAGGGATGAGATCATAGATAAATATTATTTTGGTGGAATGTATTGTGCAGTGCTCATTGTCAAGTAAGACTGAGTCTGAAGTATATATATTTTGTTGTTAATTGCATATTTCTTTTAAAACAATGCTTTATTTTGGTATGAATTTCATTGTTTTATAGCCAAGTGGTTGTATCAGCTGGGATATTTCGTGTTTTTGGAAAAGAAGTGGCGGAACTTCCCTTAATTGCAACTAAGGTTGAATACCAAAAACAGGTTATTTTATTTACTTTAGAAATTAATTTTACATTTCTCCTTAGTGTTTTTTTTATTTGAATAATTATTTGAAGTAAAATAGGATTATGTGAAATATTTATTTACTGAAAATGTTACTGTTTTCTTTTAGGGTTTCTTCAAATGCCTACTTTCCTGCATAGAGAATGTACTTAGGCAATTAAAAGTAGAAATGTTAGTCCTACCAGCAGCTCATAAAGCAAAGTCAATGTGGACAGATAAATTTGGGTTCACAGATCCCAACCAAGGGTTGGTAAGTAACTTTTTTAAGTTTTTGTGGAGTTTCATTTGTTATTACTTATTAAAACTAACTATCATTATCATGGCAGATAAACGACTTTAGGAAATTCTACCATAATTTGATGATATTTGAAGGGACATCGTTTTTACAGAAGTTGGTCCTTCCATCTCAATAAGGGTGTTGAGCAGAATACCCATTTGACATATGTACATGATTTATATTTGATGTATAGAATAGCAATTGATTCTTGTTGTAGGCATAAAAAATTTGCAATACAAAAATGAGAAAAAAGGGGGATTAGATTTCAATATAAAGGAAACTCAGACACATGATTTTTAGAAACTCACAAACTTTGGCGCTAAAATCATTTACTTTTTAGAAAACCTTATTTATTTCATTTATTGAGTTTATGAATATTCATTCTTGGTGTTGATATCCTAGGGTTTTCAAAACTATGTTGTCATGGGTAACTTGAATTTTGTCAAAAGTGTGCGTTATCGGATGGCATTTGCTATAAGGGAGGTTAGAAACATGTGTTGATTTATGGCAAAGAGGAGTAATGATAGAGATTCATCAACAATGATCTGTGCGAAAGGAATTTGGGATAAGGAATTGGAAAATTTTGTGTCATTCAACTCTTTATGGTTTGTGCGAAAGGAATTTGGGATGAAGAAGTGGAAAATTTTGTGTCATTCAACTCTCTTGTAAAGGAGAAAAAGAAGCATATTGTATCTCAAATTTAACTACTTGAAAGTGTTTATTTGGATGGAAAAGAATGACATTCTCTTCAATGTGAAAATGAAAAATTCAAAGCAGTTAATTGATAGCATTAATAGATTGTCTTGGGTGTGGTTCATTAGTTAGGAGGGTAGACACAAAAATTATGTATCCCTGGATTGGTGGAATTTTCCTTTATCTTATCTTTTAGGTGTGTAATACAACTCTTTTCCTTGTAAAAAACTTTAAAATAGCTTTTTTTTCCTACCAGTACATGGACCCGTGCGATGCACAGAAAGTTAATTATATCATTGACTAATAAATCTGGTAATTGAGCATTATATCATAGTTGTCATCTAACATGAGTTGATGTTTTCAAAAAATAGATAATAAAAACTCCAAAGTGATTTAGACATCTTAATATCACATTAGATAGAGTGATGATAAGAATTATTTAATATCTCTTGTTGACTCTGTTACAATATAATAAATCAAAAAATACAGATAAAAAAACACATATACAACTACTTATGTAATTACCCCTAAATAGAACAACATGCAAATTTATGCATGATAAAGTTGTAAATTACTGTAAACATTTTGAAGATGATATGTCCGGTGAGGATAGATGAGAGGCAACGATGGCGGAATGTGCTCCAGTACATCGATGACGAGTCTTTGCGATGGGACGAAAGATGCATGTAGGCACGTTAGCATTTCAACGCTCAATTCAGTAATGGAACTGAGAGAGAGAGAGAGAGAGAAAGAGAGAGTGTGTGTGTGTGTAAAAAAGTGTGGGAGAAGTGAATGATACCTTGAGGGTGAAGCTAAGTAACCCTTATACAGGCGCATATGAGAATAACCATCCCTGGGATATACGGCATGTGATTAGGGAGCGGTTAGAGGACATGTGTAGGGTGATCGTCGCACAGAGACGTGCTCGAATGTGATGTGGTGCACTGGTATTGGTGTGTTCCTTCAGGCATCGCGTCTTAGTGCGGTGGACATTTATTACACGTGTAGTATGAGATTGGCCTTTTTGCCGGTCAAGAACAGTTTCAACTAAGTTGTTGATGCTTTTAGGACGCAATGGCTTTAACTGCATGTGGCGTTCGATCAGCGCCTTCAAATGTTGGGGCTTTTATGGCATAATGTTTTTTGTTCAGTGAGAATTTCCTTGCCGCTCCGTCTCGGAGACGATTGCGTCTTGGTAAGCGAGTGAGGATAATTGGTATTTAATGCCTAAAACTGAAATGTTCCTGACGTGATGGATGTTCAGTTTTCCTTCCATGTGTCAACTTCATGGCCTGGACACGAACCAGGAATCATGCTTTACGCGCGCGCAACTTGAGTACTCTCCGTGGTTCGAGGTCGTTCCCTATCGTTGGATCGAAACCTTTTGGTTTCCCCTCGACTGGGTCGTTGATTTGGATGCTTTAGAGTCTTATAAAAGGATGGAAACTCTTCATTTCCACCTTTTACGCTTTCCAACCCCATTATTTCCAAAAAAACGTTTTATGCTCCTATTTCTTTTTCAAATCTTTTGCATAAGTGTTTTTGCATTTTCCTTTGCTCCCTTTCCGATTTTTCCGCAGATCGTTTCACGTGAGAATCCATTCTTTTTGGGCTATAGTTGCGGGATTATGTAGTTTTTACGTAATTTCTACTTTTTCCTCTCCAAAAATGATCTAACTCTAAAGGTGCTTCCTTTATTATCTTTTCTAGGATGGTAATAATAAGTGTTTGCTCTGAGACTGCTGAGAATTTGGTGGACTCATCGTCCAACGCTTACTCTCCCTCGAGCGGTAATGAAAGCGAAGTTCGGGAGCGCCGTCTATGACATCCCGATTTTTAGTTTATTAATATTTTAAGTGTTTATTATTTATTTTTTTATATGATGTGTTTGAATTGTTGGCTTAGTTTGTTTTTATTAGAGATTGAGGAGTAAATGGTATTTTGGTAATTTAAGAGTGAATGGCATTCTAGTAATTTAGTAGTGGAGGTTAATTTTAATGAAGTTAGTAGAAACTTGAGGAATTAAGAGAATGGAAATGAATAGTAAAAAGGGGAGTTTAAGTGAAGTAAATGTGTAGTGTTATTTTTATGAAGAAGAAATACTGGTTAAACCCATTAAGAGTTAAGTGGCCCAAAACCCTATACATGAGAATATAAAAGGAAAATTGTTTTTCTGACATCAGTGTTTTCTTAAAAACACATGTAAAATACCGAAATACCCCTAGCAGTAGTTAACTACTATTCACACCCCTGAATGCAGACAGTGCAGTCTGTATTCATTTTTCCAGCCATTTTCGGCATGCTTTTACCTGTAATTTCAAACGGAAATTCCATATGTATTTCAACGAATACAACAACAACCATCAATCATAAACAACAACATTACATAATGTATCAATAATTCATTAACATTATACAGCTATGACAATATGTTAACATGTTAACGTTGCATAAAGGTTTGAAATTCTATAAAAGTGAAGCATTATGCAACACATTACAGTAAAGGACATAAAATCTCTCGTGAACATTCAACGCACCTGCAGTTGAAACTAACATATAGATATAACACATTATTTTCAACAAACCTCCTAAACATAAATCCTATGTCACTATCGTCCTCAATAAGCTTAGGATATAAAACTGTTTTCCACATGTCTTCCTCTTTGTCCTCCCCAAAATCATAATCCGGTTGTTGTACAAATACATGAGATGTACTGTGATCTTCACCACGAAACAAAAAGTATTTGTTCAGTTGTGTCTTCAAGATATCCAAAATGTCCGTCGGAGTTAAGAAAACCTTAATCGTCTTCTTGAAAATGGAGTGCGTCACATGAACTTTAATTTGTGCATTTTGAGACATGTTGAACTTGCCAAAAGTTTTAAAAAAAGAAAATATCATAATAAAACAAAATGAACGGTAAAGTACATTAATGCCGAAACTTAAACATCTATTTATAATAAATGCGGAACATTAATAACCGAGTAAAATGTCGGCGTCTTGTACACAACATAAAAGTCACACACACACTTATATATATATATATATATATATATATATATATATAAATTATAAAAGGTTAGTTACATATTGGCCACAAAAAATGACATTACATTATATATCCCAAAAAATACGTCGGTGTATATCAACCATAAAAAAGGATGAAAACTGACAAAAAAGTGTCATATTTAATTTATGCAATTAATCATCTTCATCTTCATGTTCTGATAAGTGCTGGAAAGTAGTAAATATTTGATATATATATTTAAGCACTTTTGGTTACTTGTTTCACAAGTTATGGAGGGAAAAGCCATGAAAATATGATAAAATGCCCTATTATGCTTTTTATGTCTTACTTGATCCAATTGTGCAGGAAATGAGTGAACAAGACAAGAATCAAAGAAAGAAAACTTAAAAGAATTTCAAAGGCAAACTTGCCTGAGCGAACCAAGTTCGCTAGAGCGAAAAAGCTCCATAAGCTCACCATCCAACTCACACTGAAGCTTGCCACAGCGAGTAGATGGCGAGTGAACTTGCCAGGGTGAAAGAAAAGCGAAAAAGTTCCAGAGACCACAGGTTTTCAGAGAATCAGAGCTCGCCATGGCGGGAAAATCTCGCATGACGAGATAAGGAGGTTTTGGGACACTGAAGGGTGACGTGGCCGAAACCTAATGGCGAAGCAAGGTCAACTCACGATGGCAAAAATGTCTCTCTTGGCGAGTTCTTAAAATTATGTAGAAGTATGAAAGTCATTTTCCTCATTTCAGATCATATCTTATCATTCCATTAGAGAAAGAATAGGGCGAAAATTAGTGTTAGAGTGTGGATTCACTAAGAATCTTTGAGAAATCAAGACTTAACAATGTATCTTCATCTTTTCTTCCACTTTTGTAATGTTATCATGACAATGATCAATTAAATCTCCTTTGTTGGGATTACATGTACTTGATCAAGCTTAGATGTAATCTTTTGATCTTTGAAATATATGATTCTAGCATTTTATGTGATATTGAGTTTATTCTTGCAATTCATTGTTATGTTTGATTTAAATGTTATTGAAAAATACTTTTGAATATAGGGTTAGAATAATCATCTATCAAAACAAGGAGTCTAGACATAGGATTTGTGTTTTGATAATCACACAAAGTATCGGAACGTATTGCTATCGGATCGTTCAATAGATTGAGTAATCGTCGATTAGACGATACAGTTGATCTTACAACTTCATTTAGACATGAATGATGTTGTCGGGCGATGCGTGGTAATATCGATAAAAGGTTAGAATCTATATATGTGATCGTTAGAATACATTCAATGCTTGATTGACGAACTCTAATCCCAACACTTTTACGCCTTATTACTCTCTATTTTATTATCGCATTTTAGTTCGAATAGTTTTTATAACAATCAATCAATCAAACCCTAACTTAAAATGATAATCGGTGTTGAACGGTTTATGGTATCACACTAGTCCCTGATGAGACGATATAAAAACTTACTTACTTTTGGTAATACATCAATATCACACAAAATTGGATTGTCTTGGTTTGAAACACTTTTGGGTGATGATGGCCTCTCTCTCTCTCTCCTCTTTCAATTTTCATGAGTGTTTGGAAGCGATCGTGTTTAGAACCCGAGTTGGCATTGGAATCGAGGAACATGGAGAAATGCCAAGGTGAGCACCTTTTCTTTTAGGTTGTGAAGACTTTTTTGGTGAAGATTGACTATCCGTAAATTGAGAATCAATAGTCTCCCACGAAGATGGGATCTGACTTGTCGATGCCACTTTTGGTTTAGATTTGAATTTTTTCTTGGCTCTTTTGGTTAATACCTTTCTTGGAGGTGATGACATCATTGTGATCTCCGGAAACACTAACAACCGCAAACCCTCTTTGATTTGTAGTTTCATTTGGTATGGGACTCTTTGGAGATGTTCCTATATACCACTTCACTCATCCGCGACAGAAAAAAATTCTTCATTACTTTCTTCTTCACCCATATATAACTTTTGTCAATGACAGTTTATCTCATCCAATCACATAGGCTTGTTGTGACGGATTTTCATAGCAATGAAGCATGCACAAGGTAGGCCACACAATGTCCTTTGAACACAACTGCAAGTTTTCTTGTCCGTGCACAAGGTTTAACTAGCACGATTTTCTTCCAAAAAAAAATTGTTCATGACTTGTCTATACATATTACCCCTCAAACTAGAGTACTAAATGACATCTTTGTATTTATGTTCCAAGACAGTAACGCTTCTACCAATGATTATTGTATCTCCTCTAACTAGATTACCAACATCTCATCTTTCTTTTTTCAACAAGTACCCAAATCACCCTTGGAGGTAGTCAAATATGCCTTCACTCTGCCATCAAGATGCAACACAAGGTATGTCCATGCCCTCACTATTTTGTCCTTAACAGTGTCTAAAATGGTACTTTGAACATAGTCAAGAAACTTTGGAAATTTTTTACAAGCATCTTGGAATTGCATTACATTACTTGCATATGACTCTTGAGTTGGAGATTCAACCACTTTTTCTCATGCACTAAATATGGTATCAGCTATCTTACTAGGCTTCACCTCGTTGACAAGCTTCTTTTTCCCATCCACTATGACAACCTTTGGTTTCACTCAACAATCAGTGATGCATTTTTCTCTAACATTTTTCCCAACATGGAAATAACAAAGTATTGCACTGCTTTCAGGGAGAACAGTTGTTACGGCATTCATCAAAGTTGTGTCCTTGTCAGTCACAACCACCTTAGGCATATCACTATTTGGTTTAAGAAGTTTAAGTAACATTTGTAAAGCTCAAGTAAAGTTATCCTCCTTCTACGCCGTCGTAAATGCAAAACCAACCGAATATATCATATCGGTTGAGGTGACTCTAACTATCTCAAACAAGGGCATTCTGTTCACGTTAGTTTTGTACGTGGAATCCATTATCAAAACAGTTGAGAAATTGTTATACAACTTAGCCGATTGTGGATGAGTCCAAAATATGTCTTGAATTGTATCACTGCCACATTTTTCTCTTATGAAATAAACATATTTATTCTCTTCCAACTTTGAGATTAGAATTTGCATCTCCGTTAAGTCTCCTCTTTTAGCCTTTTTGAATTTATGACGTTCATTGTAGACTTGCTATGTATTTCTCATGGACTCTTTTCTTTTTCGCTTCAAATTTGTCAAAATATTATTTGGTTTTTACCGAACTCTTGGTCAAGTCACGTACAATCCCTCTGTCGTCCTTCATTAATCTTCCCGCAAGAAGGTGCCCTGCTAAATATTGCAACATTTCATGGTTGTGAACACCATTAAGAATAGTCAACTTCCAAGCGTTTTCTTCCTTAACAACATATCCACGCAACTTGAAAAAACACTCACATTTTCTTGATCTCGTTGCTTCATGCTACAAACTTTTCTTTGGTACTTTGTGCTCGCCACTCCTTTCACAAACCAACTCCAACATTGGATTCCTTATTTGGTTGACAAACCATAAATCCAACTTTATTTGGTTGTCGACGTACCCAACCGAGCAATTCATCTTTATCTTTCCATGTCTCTCGGATTGAAAAGAAATAAGTTGTGTCAAACTAAAGTTTGACACTAAATCTCAGCCATCTATTTTATTTAATCCAAAGTGGATATTGATTGTTAAATCTACTCACATGGACCTTCTTCTCTAGCGCTCTAATGCCACAGTCGTTTTATTTTAAATCTGCTTTATAGAAGAAAAAAAAGTTTGAACCTAAGAGTAACAATGGAAGCATGTGTACGTGTCTAATAATCACACTCCGATCTCAATTTCACAGACACAACAATTCTGTATTTATTTATCACGAGAAATGACTACCAATTCAATTAAATTTATAGGGTTTTGATTTACCAAAACCATAAAATTGACTTTCTCTATATCATTCACCAAACCGACAATATCTCAGAAAGTGAATTTTCACACTCCAAGATATCCTAACTTCACAGACTTACTGCAATTGAGATCAATTTTATAAATTTGACATAAACAAAAAGTGTCTTCATGAGTTGCCATCCATAACAGGAATTAGCTAAGAATAAGATGGAATGGTGGGGATACAAACAAGAATATTGTTGGCTGGGTGTGACGAAGTGTCATGATTTTTGCAGAAGAAAATCAAGAGCGATGATATCATGTGTCCCACCAAATAACGTGGGTCACGTATAAATTTAGTGGGAGTTAGGTGAATTTTAACTAATAAAAGAGACTGCGTTGAAAAGTATGTGTTAAGATGTGTGTTGCTGACATTTCTCATGTATACACACACATTTATGTTATGTGTAATTTGTTGGTGTAAACCCTAGAAGTCAATGATTTATGTTAAACTTATGTTATGTATCATGACTTTTATTATTAAATAATATAGGGTTAAATATGTTTTTGGTCCCTATAAATATACCAACTTTTCGTTTTAGTCCCTCTAAAATTTTCCTTCAACCTTTAGTCCCTATAAAATTTTCAATCACTACTTTTGGTCTCTGTTTTTAATTTAATTTTTGTACTTTTTAATGAAATTGTCCAGAAATGTGTAAAATATTCTAAAAATAATTCCCAAAAAATTAGAATTTTTTAACAAACACAAATTAAATATGAATTTTTAACCTTAAAACATATAAAAATTTATATTAAATTCATGTTTTGTTAAAAAAATCTAATTTTTTTTGGGAGAGATTCTTATAATATTATGAATTTTTGTGCAAAATTTTATTTAAAAATATGAATTCTAGACATGAGTTTACTTTAAATGAAGGACCAAAAGTAAAGATGGAATATTTTTGAGGAACTAAAACCAAAAGTTAACATATTTATAGGGACCAAAAACATATTTAACCCAATAATATATGACATTCTTTATTATAATTGTTGTAAGATTAATAAAGTCTCTAGAGTAGATAGTTCGTGTAATGGAATGTTAAGTGTTACTTAATCATGAAATTATATTAACATAAATGACATTCTTAAATACATCCATAGTCAAGATTTTTAATATAAATTGGATAATAATAAAGTCTAGAGACTATTATGTATGTAGACTGATGATCACATCTCATTAGTCATGAATATGAGATATTAAGTCTATACATACGTATAAATATTAGGAGTAATATTTATACTGGATTGACCCACCATGAGAATGTTACATAGTATATTATGAAAATATCATAAGATGTTCTCACATTGATAATGATGTATACCACTCTTAACCTGAAACCACTATGATCCTTAGATGTGGACTCAAGTGTTTTATTGTCATTCAAACGTTGTCTATGACAGGATGACCATAATGGTGGTTAATGGGCACTTGACGAATCATGCTAAGGGACATGAGTGTCCAAGATGGGATTTCTCTCTCCTTCATAACAGGAGATATATCTTTAGGTCTCTTAATGGAATATGACTGTAAAATTGCACGGCCATGCCGAATTAAGTCAATATGAGATATTGAGCTTATTCTTTATTCAGTATATTTCAGGATCAAGAAATATAAATATTGATCTATACAAGGGTGACAAAATATATGCCTTGTGATCAATATAGATATGAGGATAAAGGAGTAATTGTGCACATGAACATTGTCATGGAAAATGTTTCGTCAGATCACTTGACATTCTTGTCACTTGGGTAGCTGTGATGTGTTACTAGATACCTCTCACAGTTTATAACATTAAATACTAGATTTAATATTATTGTCAATGTGACGAGAACCTATAGGATCACACACAATAGAACGGTCAAAAGGAGAAAAATAAGTAAGACTTATAAGATGGGTGTGTTTAGCAAATAACGCTAATCAGTTAGCAATAGCTAAATGCGTTAATAGGCTTACGGAGACCCAATAACATTTTTTGACTTACAGAACACACAAGGAGATCTATAAATAGAACTCTTGTTCTAGTCACAGGTTACACGTTTTCTGAAGAAACTCTCATTCTTCCAAACCTCTATCGCTTAGCTAACCCCCATTTGAGAGATAACATTCTAATCACTGATCATGTCATATTCGTAATGATTTAAGGAAAGAAAATCGAAATTTTTATTCTGTTGCCTGTTTTGGTAATCGATTTCCCTTCATAATTCCATCAATTAGTCAAGTGATTATTGTGCATTTGAATGATCAGTGTTTGAGCGTCGAAACCGATTTTCAGGTGAAGCATCAATGCTTTAATCATTTATATGAATAAAAAATCTCTAAAGCTTTTTATGGTCGTTGTCGCATCAAGTTTATAACAACGTAAGAGTTGTGTTGTCATGAAAATCTTATACGATTAAGATTTACAAAATTGTTCTAGTGTTGATGCAATATAAGGTGTCGATTCAAAAATTCGATAGTAAATTTAAAAGATGATTTGAAATAGTTTCAATATCATATGTGATTTTTTAAAATTTGTATTAAAAGATTTGCATATATTTAGCTTAGTTTGTTTTTAATTTAAAAGAGTTTCAATATTATATATGATCTTTTGGATTTGTTCCTAAAATTTGTAGATTCTATTTTTATTTGTTAGGATCCGATTGACTTTGGAAAGTTTAAAAGATATATATGAATGAATTATATATATATATATATATACACATACATATATATATATATACATATATATATATATATATATTTATATATATATATATAAACTTCCAAATATTGGTTGACTTTAAAAATTGTTTAATAATAATAAATACTTATTATTATTTATTATTAAATTTATGGTATATGGTTATGATCTTAGTTTATTTTGGCGTTTATTCATTTAATTATTTTATTTAAAGAGTTAAATAATGTAATTGCTCGAGTTGATGAGAAGACAACGTCATATGATAACACGGGCAGGAGAAACTTATAAAGTTTACTCGTGGGTCAAAGAATCATAATAAAATAGTTTATTTAATTCTTATGTGTTATGAGTTCGTAATCATGCTACCTAATTATTGGAGGAAGTAAAATAGATTGTAAAGATGTAATGTTGATTTTAATATATTTGGTTACTTTTTTCCAGTACGTTCATCACAAAAGATTTCTAAATCCCAATAAACCCAATGTCAAATAGCCGCCAAAAAGCACAAGCCCGAAAACACAATATGTGCCGCAGCCACACCTTCGTAACTCCAAATACCCGGATTCGTTATAGTCCCTCATGTGATATTCCAACCACCCCACAAATTGGTTATTCCTAAACGAGTCATGAAGGGTATAACGAACATACACTGTCTCCACGTTGGTTCAAGAACAGGGTGTATAATTAATTTTGTGTCCAATTTGAAGTTGTTATAATAGAATTGATTTTTAGATTTAAATTTATTTTTTACAAGATCAATTCACTTAAGATCTTTTTTTTTTTGTCAATTCTTAAAATCAATTCTTTTGATTGTATAACTAAACATTAATGTCTTTGTGCCCCTAACTTAATTGGTAGGAACAATGCATAATATATATAAGGTTTTAGGTTCAAACTCCGGCCACCAAACTAAAAACATTAATGTGATGAACTTAATATATGAATTTAAGAGCCTGTTTGTTATAGTTTTTTTAAGCACTTTTATGAGTTTTGCATCCGTTAGTTATTTTTTTAAAAAAATCAGAATCTAAAAAAAATCTAAAAACAGCTTCAAATGAGAAGCTCTTCTCAAAAAATAGAGATTTTTTTTAGAGGAGAGAGAAAATATGATTTAAAAGATTGAACTAATTTTGTAACAAAAAATCTCTTTTGCATAGTTGCATCTAAACAAACTAGATTATTTGTTTTAAAAGTGATTTTTACTGTGGTAAACAAACGCAGAATATCTTATTTTTCATAAAATCTCTAAAGTATAATCTCTAAATTATTTTATGTCAAAATCACTTTTATTTTAATCCGTAACAAACGGCCCCTAAATCGATAAAAAAGTGTGCATTGAAAAAAGTTGTACTAAAGTTTACGATAGGATAAAATCAAGATATTCCCCCTTGATCTGATATTTTCTTATAAGGTAGATATTTTGTTTTCTTAATTTGATATTATCTTGTGAGAAGGATAATAGTTGTAGCCAAGTCAGCAATTTGAATGAGACTGATCACGAAACAATGTGCTAATAATGTCACCATGCTAGCTATGAGCTGTTACATTTAAATGTCATAAATTACTCATCATATAAATACTCCTATTCATTTTTCTTCTCCAAACAACAAACAAACGGATAAGACTTTTTTTCCTTAGATTATGGAAACCATACCAGAGTCCTATGAATCCACTAATACACACTCTTCTGCAAATTTTGGGTATGTTTTCATTTTTTTAATCACTTTCATTTTTCATAAACTATAGTCTTATGGTTTTATAATAGAAAAATGGAGGAAATATTCTTATATTATTTCTCTCCTTATTTTATATTTTTCAATTTAGATGCACACATTACAGAAGAAGATGCAAGATCATAGCACCGTGTTGTAATGAAGTTTTTGACTGTAGGCACTGCCACAACGAAGCTAAGGTGTATTTTTTCTCCGATACATATTTGATTAATGTTACACCGCTCAATAACGTTTTTGTTTATACATATTATACAAAATTTATATCATATGGATCATCATCCGCTCAATTTGTTTATACAATGTTAATTTTCATACATCTCGATCACATATGAAATAATTTATGTAAAAATTCGCAGAAGTGGTCTATATGCGTATATATAGGTAGATAGATATGATTCTTAACTGAATATTCTTATGTGAACAGAACTCAGATGAGATTAATCCAGTTGATCGCCATGATATTCCGCGTCATGAAGTTAAAAAGGTTTGCATTTGATTAAAGCTGTACATGTTTTACTTTTGATTAGCGAGAAAAATAGGATATTAATAATTTTATGATTCTTGTCATAATATCAGACCTTGTTTGTTCTCTGTCTTACTTAATCCTATTTCATTTGTAACTTTTCAGATTATCTGCACCTTATGTGACACAGAACAAGATGTGAGTTCTTAAAATATGAACCATTAATAATCAATGTGTATATATTTTATATATAGGTATTTAATGCAGGTGTTTATGTGTTGAATATTTTTCAATGTTGCAGGTTCAACAGAACTGCATAAACTGTGGAGTATGCTTGGGAAAGTACTTTTGTGCTACATGTAAATTCTTTGATGATGATGTAAGTTCTTTAGGGTGATTAGAAATTTAGTTATGCATGTTTGTTTCTTTCAGTTCAGGCCTTAATTCTGCACATTTTGTTAAATCTTTCAGATTTCAAAGCAGCAATACCACTGTGATGAATGTGGCATCTGTAGGTAATTAAAGTTCATCAATCAATTTGATAATTCCAGAATATTTCCAATCCGACATTGCTTGATAGCGTTTGATCGATTTTCTCTTCTACATAATTGCTTTTACAGAACTGGTGGCAGAGATAACTTTTTCCATTGCAAAAAATGCGGTGAGTTACTAAATCCATTGTTCTAAGTGCATCTTTTAGATTCTATAAACCACTGGCACAAACATTTGATATGTCGACACTGTTAATAATTTAAGAAGATGATATAATTGAATGTAATCACATATATCTGTTGAACAGTTGACACGTGTCAGACACTAGACACGTCTTCAACGTGAAGTATTAGTGCTATCACCTGATTGTTGTAAATACATGTATATTTTTGTTTAGGATGTTGCTATTCTGTCGAAATCAAAGAGGGGCATAATTGTGTAGAAAGAGCAATGCATCATAATTGTCCTATTTGCTTTGAGGTAAAGAACAAAACCAACTGCTATTAGTGTCTGAATTTTTTTTAAGAACTCTATATCTGATTCTTATTGAGATGATTTCATTTTATCTCCCTTGCAGTATCTGTTTGATACATTGAGAGAAATCAGTGTCTTACCTTGTGGCCACACTATACACTTTGAGTGTGTTAAAGAGATGGAAAAACATCATAGGTAAGGAAAATATGTGTATCAAATGAAGGATTGAAATGTTATACTTTATAAGTTTTATCATATACTTTATAAGGATTGAAATGTGGTATTAATTCTCTCTTTTGAACATTCAGGTACTCATGTCCTGTTTGCTCAAAATCTATCTGTGATATGTCAAGTGTGTGGAAGAACCTTGACCAAATGGTATGTAGATTTTTTTTTTTTTTTATCATTGTATTTGGACTTCATATAATGTGACATTTTTCTGTTGAAAATTTTGGTCAGCTTTCTTCAACTCCAACGCCTGAATCATACAAAAATAAGAAAGTAAGTTACAACAACTCCAGCTCCAAGGCTTTTTTTATCTATGAATCAATGTTAACCTTTGAAACACAGACACGATACTGACACATTGACATTGAGAATAATTTAAGAAATTGGAGTTATTAAATGTAAATGCAATTCTCACTCCAATCATCATTTCAATATTTCACCTTTGATCCTTCGGTCTCTAATTATATGATCAATTTATTTTCTGTTTCTTCTGTTACTTAGAGTTCATTCAATTACTTGTGTAAAAGAAATGTCTACTTCAACCGCTATCAAAAAGAAAAAAAATGTGGTTCTTTTTTTTCTTCATTATTTACATTTTTTCTGATTCAGTGCTTCGTCTGATTGTTTTATTTCTTTTGTGTACCTTAGTTGGAGAGTGACTTATTTTTTTTGGTTTACGTTGTTCATCTATGTGTGTGACAGAAACCGGTTTGATATGTGAAAAGGATAACCAAAAACGTGAGAATGATGGAAGAGGAAAAGTTGTTGAATGAGGTCCCTCATGCAACATCATCGCACAATCTTCTTTGTCTTATTAATTAATGACGAGGAAGTGTTGGTGGTGATGGTCATGATCACGATCATGTATCTTTTGTAATGAACATGACCACCAATACATGATCATGTCCATCACCACTAACGTTTCCTTGTCATTAGTAAAGACGAAAAAGATTGTGTGATGATGTTGCGTGAGGGACCTCATTCAACAACTTTTCTAACTCTCTTCCATCATCCTCACGTTTTCGTTTATCTTTTTCACCATATCAAACCACAATGGTTTCTTTCACACGTAGAGGAACCAAAAAAAGAAGTTATTCCGACTAAAGGAGTAAACAATCCGAGGAAGCACTAAATCAGGAAATAATGAAGGAAAAAAAACACATTTTTTTTCTTCTTTGTAGTGGCTGAAGGAGGTATTTTTTTACACAAGTAATTGAAGGATTCTAAATAACAGAAGCATTGAATAGATTGATCATATAGTTAGCGACTAAAGGATCAAAGTTGGAACATTGAAATGATGATTGGAGTGAGAATTGCATTTACAATTTAGAAATATGATCTTATTTTGTTTTTAAGGAATCTTTGAAGCATGCAAAGATTGAAGATTTATATACTGTGTTGGTGTTGATGCTACACAGTCAAACATTTCTAACTAGTGGAACTTGTATGAAAGCAGGTATGGATACTGTGCAATGATTGTGGTGTAAACTCCCATGTGCAATTCCACATTGTGGCACATAAGTGTTTAGGTTGCAACTCCTACAACACAAGGCAAATACAAGGAGTTCCTTCTAGCTCATGCTCATCTAGGGTGGCAGAGATGATTAGATGAGCAAAAATAGTTGCTCATCTTGGGTGTCAAGCTCCAAATTTTGTGAATAGATGGAGTGTTATTATTCTTTAAATAATTCTTTCTTCTGGCTTTAGGGGTCTTATTTCCGGTTGCTACAAGCTCCAAATAATGCAGTTGTATCCTGAATGTTATGTAGCTCCTTAAAGATGAAGTTCCATCTAGTAATGGTGGCATGATGTCTTTGTACAAAAATACAACAACCAAGTTTTATCTCACTAAATAGAGTCGGCCACATGGACCAACCGCCGCCATAATGTTCAGTCATATCCATATCGAACTAGTTAATCTCCAAATCCCTTAATAGTTTCTCTAAGTCTTCTGCCTTTATTGATTTGACTACTCTCTATCTGCTCTACTATACTTCCTATAAAATATACAGGTTTTCTCTCATACCCAAAACCTCCTAAACCGAGTTTCTACCATCTTTTGTAATATATGTTGCCACCCCAACGCTCTCTAATATTATCATTTCTAATTCTATCATTTCTAATATTATCACACATCAAAGCAACATCTTCATCTTTGTACAAAGAAAATTTAGTTCATCTTAGAAAATAATAAAGCATGGACATGTTCCACAGATCACATATTAGATCAGACGTGTAAAAATAATTTTGAACAAGGATTAGTTCAAAGGAGCAATCAGAATAGCTCTTAACCAACAAAATCAAACAAAATAAATGATTGGATTATGGCTTGACTTGGTCTAACCTGATGTAGGGTCATAATAGATTAAGCTAGCTTCAAATTTTAGTAATTGTTATTAAATCCTTTTTCCAAGTCATATTTAATCGATTAGATGATCAAATTTAATTAATTAAACATGTACATTTTCAAGCAAAACAACACAAACAATTCAATTTAAATTATTATCAAGAAATTAGCCAACAAAAGAACGAACTTGTTACAAATGAAACTGTGGTAGTTGAATATCATGGCATGTCATATAAATGTTGCTTGCGAACTAATATGGCTTAAGGGTCTACGTAGGACTCTTTTTTTGACGACTAGATAAGTATGCGCTCACAAACCAATTCCACATTTCATGAAAGAACAAGGTACATTGAAATCGATTGTTAATTTGGTCGTTAACAAGTTAAAAATCATGATTTCAAAAATGTCTATACTTGGAATCATGATCAACTTGTTGGTGTAATTCACTAAGATGTTGACAAGACACAACTTCATCACACCTATTGTCCAAGCGTGGAACCCTCTAAAATTAGCAATGGGGAGAATTGAACTGAAATCTTGAGAAGAATACACTCCAAAAACTCAAGCTAACACCACCTGGAACCCTAGTGGGTTGTCCTCTAATTAGTGTTGGTTATATAATTATCTATTATCTTTGGATAGCAAAAATATCACCAATTGTTAGGTTAGTTTTTATTGCTTGTAGCTATAATCTCCTCTTATAATGAAGTTGCCTGCATATATATTATCCTCAGAGAATTCATAATCCCTTCCTTCCATTTTCCACATATTTTGATCCACAATTTGAAGTAATTATTGTTCTATAAACTAGTATCATAGAATGATATATTTGATAGTGATGTGCAATCTTTATCAAAGGTAAACTTTAGTTTAGTGTCTACACATTTGGTTGATTTTTTTTTTTTTGGTACATGGCTGAAATATTCTAAAGTGATGATTATTCAATCATCTTCTTCATTTCTATTAATCTATTTACTGCATCATCTTCATCCCATAAATTATGTAATACCTACCCCCAAATGGAATTTACAGGTCTAGCTATAAATTGCAGAACACACGCAAATTCTTGATAGATACCAGTAGCAATAATACTAATAATAATAGTACTCTACTTGTCCTTTGCTTTTGAGTGAAGTCCAAGATTTGTTCATTGGGCAAGGAATGATTTTAAGGGTCGCATAAAGATCTCAATAACAAGACAAAAGCATGAAAGGACTACATCCATTATCCAGATATACCATTCCAGACAAAAAGCTTTTAGATTGTTAGCTTTAATTTATGACTATTATTTTTCTGTTTGCAGCAATAGACAGTGTGGGGACCCATAGCCATAGGATACATCATACAAGACTCAGCTTTCGAGACTCCTATATCTATCTTTTCTGCATGAAGCCTTCTAATAAGGTAGTCTTACACTTGAATATATTTATTCATGTAGCCAATACATTTTTAGAACAAAATTCTCGTTTAGGGTAAATGTCTTCCTAAAAAGGTTATTAGAGCTTAGATTTGAAGAAATATATTGTTTATAAAAAAATAAATGATGTAACCCCTAATTATTATGGTTTGTCCTGGTAAACTTTCAGATTTCATCAAGTACTAAAAAATTATGTTCAAATATGGACTCTAAAGACAATATCCAACCGACCAGTTTAGTCGGTTGAACATTGAAACAGCATTGTCTACAATTCGACCATTTGGGTCATTCAGTTGTGATTTTTTCCCCATTTCGTTGATGTAAAGCAGTTGAAAATCGACTAAAAAAAAATGTCCCTTCAATTTTTAAAATGTTGATAAAATCATGTATTCAAATTCAAATTCAAATTCAAATTCAAATCCAAACACAAAGTTAATATCATTGTGCACAAAGTTAATGGGGGGCCTCTAAGCTAGAAGAGTGAAAATGCCATATTTTGTCAACAGACATTTTGGTTTTCGAGAAAGAAAACCTCAGCTTTTGAATTTACTATATGGAGCAAACTCCCTTTTAGACTTTAGTTAGGGCTTGAAAAGGGTCATAAATAAAAGTAGCTTTATAGCGGTCTTTTAGCTTTGATAATTAAATCCATCCAAGGGAATGTTAGTTTGAAGTTTAAGACAAATGCATCCAATGTCAAAGTCAATGTTAATTTATGTCACAAATCACAATCATGGCATTTGACAACATCAGCGCCAATTGTGCAAAGGGATGGGTTTGAAAATGACCACATCTTTTGCCACAAGACTGATGAAGCTAATTAGGTTGGTAGAGAAATTCTTACATAGACACAAACCTAAATAAAATTATTTAGGCATACACAACAATGAAAAAAATTAAATATTAAATAAATTAGTCACATCATTCAACATTATTAAACCAATTTTTCTTTAAAAAAAAGGCATTTATGTGAGTGTGCCTAAGCTTTTTACATTTGGATTTGTCCCTGTATAAGTATTTCTCAGGTTGGTAACCAACATTTGAAGCAAAGTAAAAAGGGTGTGTCAAAGCCAAAGGAATAGTATTTTGCATCTATAATAAATATTGCAGTAAAAAAAACAAAAAACTCATGCAGTCAATCCACACAATCACCACATCAATGATTGTTGGATCGAGTTCGAACAGTTCAAATTAAAGCTCAGTTATTTATCTTTAAAACATGTCAAATGTCAATCCAGCAGACATCGATGTGGTGCCTATGTAAGATACCTGACCATAGGAAATTCAAAGTTTATACCATATTTTTTAAGTGGGCGATGATACCTTGTAGCAAAGCGCCCTCGATATGTTTTACAACATAACTCTGCAATTAAAGTGATCAACTTCAATCATTGCTTCTTTTACGACACAAAAATCACTAATTTATCAGAACCATTAACCAATTCACAATGAATAAGAACTACAAATGCACGGTGGCACCACCAATGAAGACAACGCAACTTGGTGGAAAGCATGGCTGAGGGTGAAGCGTGTGTACTTGCAGCAACAAAGGATAAAAAAGGAAAGAAGTAGAGGAATGATTCAACGTAAGGGACCCACAATTAGATCTGGTAGAACTACAATCTACATATCAATCTAGAGGTTAGAAATTGAAATCTACTGTTGACCACCTATGAATGTGGTCCACAACAAAAATCTGCCTTGAAGCTACAACAAAATGTGCAATTACTTCACTTGAGTATCACAAGTCCCTCTCTAGCCAGCACAATATAGTTATAAGAACTGGACCACTGGGACCAACCTGCACTACTAGCTCTCCTTGCCATGAGTCACATGAACCTACCAAAATATATACAATCATATTGAGTTCAAACTAAACCTGATAAACAATAAAATTAATCTCTTAATGGCTGCTAGACGCTGCGTCGCAAAAAGGTTTAGATTGGATTATAACCCGAGCTCCTGAAGCCAGCCTGTTGTGAAATAAACATTAATTTTATTAGTCGTATGATGATGAAAGCTATAAGATTAATGATAAACAAAACAGAGTCGACACTTAACTTTCTTCGATTTTGATCACCTCGTTTTCTCGAAATGAATCTACCCTCTTTGGTTGCTTTTTCCCTGATGAAGGTTCAGTGATTCTTTGGCTGCTGCTGTTAGATGATATTGCCGATATGCAAGAGCCATCGATTCTATCTGATGATGTTCTTGGTCCTTCAGAAATAGGGGATCTCATGGATTCTCCTCTTGGATGCTTGGTTAGTGAAGCTTTAATTGATCGCGGAATGCATTTTGCATGTCCTGTGGACGGTTCCTCTTCATCTTCTTTTGGTTTCTGTTCTTTATTTGTCCTGCATATTCGTGAATTCGCAAAGATGTCATGATTACTATGTTCTAATCCAATGCCAATCATAACCAACTATAGAACTCTTAAACATGAATCTAACAAACCAACAACAATAATTCTTGACCAAAAGTCATTTTCAATTGCATGTTATGAAGATAAATTTCCAAGATCGTATTTTGTAAAAATAAAATAAACAGCAATGAATAAGAGAAGGTTTAAAACAAAACATACCTCTCATTGTTGTACGAAGAAGAGCGTTTGAGAACATTATGTGCATCACCTTCCTTCAGTTTAGTCTCAATTAAGCTCCCACTAAAGTATTCTTTGTCTTCCAATCTGAGGTTCATCAGTTTTGGATTCTCGGCTAAGCAATCGAATTCACCTAACACAAAAGATGTTGAGAACAACGGAGAAGGGAATTTCGAATGCGAAAACCTAGGCTTGTAGGAAGGAATAAGGCCAAAACTGTGGTTTTTCACTGATATTGAACCACAAGAGATTAGTTGCATCAACAAATTTGAAGCCTTCAGCCTTGTATTGGTTGGCATAGGAATATCCTCCTCTTCAAGAATCCGAAAGCTGTTCGCTTTACTAGCATCAGCTCTAATCAAAGATTCCAAAGTTTCCATCTTCCCTCCAAAAGATAAGGGACTTGAAGTTGTTGGAGAAGGAGAAATGGTATCCTTGCAGATTTCTGTATTATGTTTCACTTGTGGAACTTCGGTTTGACATATTTCATGACATTCAGATACTAACGACCCATCATCGGTCGATACACCTCTTGTGCAACTTTTCCGAGTTTTGGACCGGTTCATACTATCTTCTGTTTGAGTTGAAGCATCTGCCAATCCATCGGCCTTATAAATTTTGTACTCCGTCAGTGCCAAGCTTAGTGAACCGGTCTTTTCAGCTCTAGACTCGGGAGAAACATCAGAGGAACCTGTATGTTGTTCATGGGATTGCTCGTCATCCTGAGAGTATCTTGTCTCCTTTCCGTTCATGCTAGATGAAGATGAGGCTTCGTCGTGACTTCGACAGGAGGATGGCCCCGGCAACATCTTCACACTTTGTATTTTGACATCGTTAATGGGACTGAAACGGTCTACAAAGAAAAAAACATTAGTTCAATACCATTAAGGACCTACCAAATTGTTGTCTTTTGAAGATAAATAAACTAGATATCTAGTTCACCTGAATTGGATTCATCAAAGAGCTCAGAGCCTTTGAGGACATACTCGTTTCCATGGGCCGGTTGAATAAGATCATCTTCACAAAGATCATGCCACACAAATCCATTCTTGTAGCTTCTGAAATACAGGAAAAACAAATATATAAATGTTGAGAATTGTATCCAATAATAAAGCTCCTAACATTCAAAAAGAAAACAAGGGCCAAAGATAAATCCAATCAAGTTTCCATTCCTAAGTCCAAATTGAAGCTAATGAGTTTCAGCTAAGGTCTAATCATCAAGGGAACCCAAGTTCAATCTCTACCTTAAACAGCCATCATTCGAGCTTTATTTACCTTCCAATCGAACTCTGAATTACCAGGGTCCTTTCTTATAGGAACTGGAGGGTTAAGACCCAAAAAAATTCTATTTTATCATTTTTCCCCGGTCCGTTTTCACTATCTTTTCTCAACATACAAAGACACAGATTGAACTTACATAAGAACATTGAGAATGTAAAAGTAACTTGCTCACCTCTTAGAAGACCATGAATACAAGGAAGCCATGCCTCTACCTCTCAATGCATTTAGTTTATCAATCACATCTACACACACAAAAATCCCTCAAAAATCATCATCCATAAAGAATAAAAACCAACAACCACATTCCAAAATTCAAAAATTCAAAAAAAAGTTTTTTTTTCTCAATTATGTACCTCTCAAGTATAACCCATCTGGAGAAGAAAGTGGAACCTCCATGAAATGAGGATGTTCAAGTTGCCTATTTCTACAAAGATAATAAATCACAGGCACCTTCAAATTCTGTTGATATTTTGGTGATTTCTCAGTCCAAACCTTAGCCCTATCTGGACTCACTTGTCTATACTTCTTCATCCTACCCTCCATTCTCACATGCACACCACCACCACTATCTATACTACAAAACCACTTCAAAATTGAACCTTTTTCTACTCCAACACCCTAAAACAATACAAAAATCAACCCCATTTTCTCATTTACTTCAATTCATGTAAAAATTCAACTGGGTCAAGTTGAAGATCTAATTAGCTAGTAAAAGGTGGAAACTTTAATTATAATAAAGAAGAAGAAAAGCTGAATTAGAAACTGGGTTTTGAAGTGAGGAAGTGAAAGTGAATGTGGAAGAGGAAGAAACAGAGACAAGACTGATGGGAAAGGTTGTTTTTTGGCTGGATTTGATAATTGGATTTGGTTGTTTTGGATTTGATTTGAGAGTTCATGTGTTTTTTTGTTTATTTGTGTTTGGTCTTTTTGATTTTGATGTGTGTGTTATGTATGAGTTATGACACCGCATTTTATAATGTTAACCTGATTTTTAGGTTTTTTTGTACTTTCCATTAAATACCTTGTTTTTTCCCTTCACTCAAAATTATGTGGTAAGAAAATAATTCCACGTTGTTATTTTTTTTTGAGGGGCCTTCCACGTTATTATTAATAAAACCTATTTAAGTATGAGAAATGATTTCTAAAATAAATAAAAAATGAGGAATGAGATTTGTAAGACTATTTTTTTTATAATTTTTTTTATAACGTTCTCTCTTATTTCTAAAAGTTGCATCAAACAAAATGGTCAAACATTAGAAAACATGTTCTAATAATCAACATATTTTTATACTATTTAGTTTACCTTTTATTCATGTATAATTAATTCTTGATATATATAAATGAATGTACCGGTAACATTAAAAATAAAAAAATAGATTAGCCTTTGAAGGGATTTGAACCTGAGTTTTAATGATTTCTTCTCAACATTTTCACCACTAAGCCAATGACAATTTTCTTAATTTAATTTTGCTTTCATTAATTGATATCCAATATCAATCTCTTATTTCTTATTTATAAATATTAACCCGTCAAACTATACTTAACTTTAATTAAACCTTAATTTTAATGTTTCTTCTCAACATTTTTACCACTAAGCCACCGATAATTTTCTTGATTTAATTTTGCTTCCATTAATTGATATCCAATATCAATCTCTTATTTCTTATTTATAAATGTTAACCCGTCAAGATATACTTAATCCTAATTAAACCCTAATTTTAATCTAAAAATGGCTTCTTCTCAACATTTTCACCACTAAGCCACTGACAATATTTTCTTGATTTAACTTTGCTTCCATTAATTGATATCCAATATCAATCTCTTATTTCTTATTTATAAATGTTAACCCGTCAAGCTATACTTAACCCTAATTAAACCCTATTTTTAATCTAAAAATGGCTTCTTCTCAACATTTTAACCACTAAGCCACTGACAATTTTCTTCCAATATCAATCTCATATCTCTTATTTATAAATGTTAACCCGTCAAGCTATACTTAAACCTAATTAAACCATAATTTTAATCTAAAAATTTCTCTCCTTTCTCCACGCAATTAATTTAAAAAATATTTATTGAAAAAAACCTTTGAAGGGATTCGAACCCGAGCCTTAACGGCTTCTTTTTTATTTAATTTTGCTTCCATTAATTGATATCCAATATCAAACTCCCTGTTTTTTTAGGGAGTATCTCTTATCTCTTATCTCTTATTTATAAATCTTAACCGGTCAAGCTATATTTATCCATAATTAAACCTAATTCTAATTAAAAAATCTTTATTAAAAAAAACCTTTTAAGGGATTCGAACTCGAGCCTTAATGGCTTCTTCTCAACATTTCACCACTAAGCCTTCCATTAATTTATATTCAATATCAAACGCCCTGTTTTTTTCTTCTTCATGGAATATCTCTTATTTATAAATCTTAACCCGTCAAGCTATACTTAACCCTAATTCTAATTTAAAAATTTCCCTCATTTCTCCACGCAATTAATCTAAAAAATATTTATTGAAAAAAGTCTTTGAAGGGATTCGAACCCGAGCCTTAATGTCTTCTTCTTGATTTAATTTTGCTTCCATTAATTGATATCTAATATCAAACGCTCTGTTTTTTTTAGGGGTATCTCTTATCTCTTATTTATAAATCTTAACCGGTCAAACTATACTTAACCCTAATTCTAATCTAAAAAATCTTTATTAAAAATACCTTTGAAGGGATTCGAATCCGAGCCTTAATGACTTCTTCTCAACATTTCACCACTAAGCCTTCCATTAATTGATATTCAATATCAAACGCCCTGTTTTTTTTCAGGGAATATCTCTTATTTATAAATCTTAACCAGTCAAGCTATACTTAACCCTAATTAAACCCTAATTATAATCTAAAAAACTTTATTAAAAAAAACCTTTCAAGGGATTCGAACCCGGGCCTTAATGGTTTCTTCTCAACATTTCACCACTAAGTCTTCCATTAATTGATATTCAATATCAAACGTCCTGTTTTTTTGGATTTGAACCTGAGTCTTAATGGCTTATTCTCATCATTTTCACCATTAAGCCACTGATAATTTTCTTGATTTAATTTTGCTTCTATTAATTGATATTCAATATCAAACATCCTGTTTTTTTAGGGAGTATTCATAGACCTTATTAAGCCTAAATTTTAAATTAACATTTTTGCAAACAACCAATTTTACCATGTTAATGGTTAGAATCTGAAAACCACTAAAGGTATTTTAATTTTAATTACGGGTCAAATCTATAATGTGATATACTTTATTCTTATTCTTATGTATTATAGTTGATATGACCCGTGTGATGCACGGATCGATGGTCTAGTGTGTGTGTGTGTATGAAGTGTCTTGTGAGTATATGTATGTATTCTTAACCCAATAACAAAATCATGCTCAAATGCTGCATTTAACAATTTACTCGCAACACCCCCTTCTCAGCGAGGGAGGTGCTCGGAGCAACTGAGATCAGTTCAAACGAATTGCAACGTCTCTTTCCCACGTTCCCGCGAATATCTCACCGGCGATTACACTTTCTCCGATTTCGTAACCGCCAGACAAACGTGTGCCATTACAACGACTCTGCATTCACCCACCTCTATAAATAGGAAGCTCCTTGCAGCCACCAAGGTAGAATCTTTTTCACTCTCAAACCCCCCATTCTGAACCTCTACTGACTTGAGCGTCGGAGTGTGTGCAGATACAACCCCCCATTTGTTCCAACATTCAACGGAAGTCTTTCACCGTCTACAACCACCGCATTAAAGTAGCATCGACAGCCACCTTCTAATCAGGTACGATCAACTTGCAAAGTCTATACCTTTCGCTGAAAAATACGATCATTGCGTTCTTTCCATATTGACCAAGTTGTAGAGGCACAAAAGATAAATATCATAAGAAATTTCCTTTTAGAGAGGCCATCTAAGGGGTAAATTTGATTCTGTTGATTCTGAATGAAGCCATGTCCCACAAATTCGTAACCCAACCAATATGCCACCAAATCCCAAAATCTACCAAAAATAGCACATCTGACAAATAAGTGATTATTATCCTCAACCATGCCACACCCCCTTGTGCAATTGCAGTCATCAAGAGGCACAACATCTCTCATGTACAGATTATCCTTAGTCGGGATGTGATTCTGACAAATAAGTGATTATTATCCTTAACCAAAAATTCTTACTAACATCTGTAACATTTTTCTCTATCGAAATCAAAAAATCATAAGCACTACTCACAAAATAATTTTTGGACGAATTTAATAGACAAGCCCATCTATCAGTTGTGTTTTCTTGTAAGACAAAATTTGTTAACAATAAACCAACCTCTCCCGCCAGCTCTTCCTCCCAAGCAAACATGTGCCTGCACCACTTTCACGCCTCATCACCCTCACCCCAACCCGAAACAAATATACCATCCACTGATAACAACTTATACACCGATAAATCAGATAATCTACGAAAGATGTCACATAACTGACTTTTTCTCACCCACCAATCCGTCCAAAACAACGTTGAGGTCCCATTACCAACCACTGGTTTAATGTTGTCACTCAACCACTCCCCACCCCCACTCCTACTCCTTCGTGAATCCTAATAATGTTCGCCCACCAAATAGAATCCAAACCACCTGATGTACAAATGCGCCCCTCTTCCTCCCCGTACTTAGCAGAAGATCCTTCCTTTCCAGGTAATCACATTGCTAGCTGGTCCTTTATTGTTATGGGTGTCAGTACATCATTTAACTATAGCCTGAAAACTTCTATATTGTCATTTGTCACGTGATCAAAATGACATCCTTTGTAATAAATTTATGTGTTGTTTTACCTACATTGTGATGCAGCTTTCCAATTTCTAGTATTGTATGTGAGTAGTTGGGAATTGATAATTTTATAGTAATCTTATATCTTTACATGTGCTTAGTACTCGAGCCCGCAAAAATGTAGTAATGAGTGACATAAAGGTTGATGTTTGCGTATTTGCTTTTGATTTGTTGTACCTTAAAATCCGTAGAGAGGTAACACCTATCTTTGCATTGCCAATAGTTTCATTTTATTAGTTTTCTCCTTGACAGAACTGGCGGAATGGTGGAAATGCGATAATTTCTAGCTGGAAATACGAGATTGAAATCATGCAGATTTTATAGTTTGCTATGAAAGCAGGCCAACTGAATCTCTTTTATATGTGTTTATCATCAAATGTTAGTCTGAAGAAATAATTCCTGACTGTATATAATGTCTC
Organism: Medicago arabica; assembly: GCA_946800305.1. Lineage (NCBI taxonomy): Eukaryota > Viridiplantae > Streptophyta > Magnoliopsida > Fabales > Fabaceae > Medicago > Medicago arabica. The sequence continues at coordinate 37,993,873 of OX326964.1, forward strand.
TGAAATGAGTTGTCTTCTCATATTTTTATACAAGAACAATATGTTAACAAGGGCCTAATTTTTTCTCTTCAGCGTCTATACACCTCTTTTGAGGAAGAGTCTGGATTCCTTCAGTTTGCGACATCAACTACATCAAATGATGTTGAGGAGATACAATAATTTTTTGACAAAGCTATTGATGCAAGGTTTGTTTAAATTCTTCTAGTTAATTTAAATTCATACAGATATAAATTTCATGATTTCAGTTGAAAATATATGGCACCATTTCTGCTTAATTTAGCATTTTTGTCTTCTTGTCATTATACTATTATCGAAAACATTTGGTAGGCTTTGTATATCTAACTCATAGTTCTTTCAACTTTGCTCGCAATAATTTGAAACAATAATTTTTATCATTTAACATTTACCTTATCTCTTGATTTTAGTTGCGAGGGATTAATTATTAAAACATTACATATTGTTCTTGTAATGGAAGGGTAAGGGACATGATATCAGTTTTTCTCATAGTAAATCATTGAAATTGTAAGGGTCGATCAATTTAGTCCCTCAAATTTACGAAATAGTTAGTTCTTATAATTTAAAGAACACCAGTCTATTTAGTCCATGTATCAGAATATTTCTTTTGTAAACATCTATCAAAATTAGTTAAAGACCTATATATTGACTAGAACAATCTCTTGAAATTGTGGTGCTAAAATTTGGAAATAGGACTGAGTTCAATTTAAGGGGATAAATTAATATATCATAAATTTGATTGATCGACTCTTACAACTTCGATGACTAAAATGTTGATTTACTCATTTTTTTCGTATTTCACTTTTGTATTAATGTGGCTCCAATTATATATTGGCTATACTTTGAAGTATAGGGGACTCACTAGATTTGGTACCTATTGGTGCTTTCCATAGTCGTGGTAAACGCACAGGTAATCATGAAACATACTCTTCAACGTAGTGATACCTGTTTTTGTACCTTTTTCATCATTTTTAAAGTCGATATTTCACTTACATCTGAATAAGGCTATAGGCCTTGGGAGGTTGTTATGTGCTGTTAATGTAAACCTTTAGCTAAAAGTGGTCTGAAATGAATTAGTGACATGATGTCTTATAGGTGTGTATGGTGCTTTTCTCGTTGCTTGCTATGTAAGGATAACAAAGAATTTCAAAGTATTGTCAGGCTAGGTGAGAGTTTTATGTTGTATAGAGTTCTATTGTTTATTAAACTTAATTTTCCGACTTATTCTTCATGTTATGGTGGGTAGCAACTGGAATCAATGATGAAGGGCTTGAAGAACTTTCTTCTTGTTCTCCTGTGTTGATTTGAGGAAGAGTTGTCTGATAGGTTAGCTCAAAATGTTGTTGATGTCAATTCTACAAGTCCATTGCATCAGATCCATAGACAAACTTGACGGATGTTTCTTGTGTAAAAGATTGGTGTGGAGTATGATACACACATAATACTCTTATTAGTTGCTCAGGCCATTCTCCCTTTGCTTGGTGTGGTACACACATAATACTCCTATTAGCTCCTCATGCCATTCTCCATTTGCTTAGTCCAACTTTTTTCGCAATCCATTGAGAATAAGTTTGTTTGTTTACATGTCCATTTCTCCATGGGTTCTCTACCTTGGCGGATTTTAATTTGATTTCGAGGTTGTCACAAAAATCTTTGAACCTTTGGCTCGTAAATTTAGTTGTGTTGTATGTGATGATTGCATGCACAAGTTCGTGTTAGCGGATGATATTTTTCGTTACAAACTTAGCATTCTCTCAACTGTGATGATGGATAAATGCTCGACCTTTATCCAGCTGGAATTTTTTTTTTTTTAAACTAGTGATGCAATGCATCACCAAAAGATTATATTAAACCAAAAAGATAAACAACAGAAAAGGTTGGAGGACTATACCAAAGCCAACCTCAGAAATTTACAAATCTGTAGTTAGGAATACCTAACTTTTTTCTAATAAGATCTCCTTTAATTTAGAAGAACATTCATCCCACCACAGGTTCTCAGAAGTAGTTAAACCAATATTGGCAAGCAGATCCGCATAGGTATTACCTTCTCTGTAGATGTGGCTCACTATGAAATTCATTTGTCTAGTTTTGAATAAGCAATTAGACCATCTGTTCCTTATACTCCAAGGAACCAAAAAAGAGGAAGAGAAAGCAAGCATGACAATTTTGGAGTTTGTTTCTAACCAAAAGTTCCTCCAACCTTTGATAGAAGCAACCTCTATGGCAATCATTGCTGCAGAAAATTCTGCTAAAATAGCTGAACCAGGCCCTAAGTTATTAGCAAAACAACCTAGACAATCCAGTTGAAAAATAGTATATGGCAACTACAATAAACTTAAGTTGGCTTGGTCTGCTGGTGGAAATGACCTAAGAATGTCAAGTCCCTAAGTATTTAAGGATTGTGTTGTCACTGGTTAATGAAGTGACTCGGGTGGTTGATGTGACTGATCGGAGAACCTTTGGTATTTGTCACTTTTTTGCATTGTTTCCTTACAATATGCTTGTATGATTGACCAATAATATATGCACTTAAGGACCTTTCAAGCTAAGATCATGGCTCTGCGATGATTTCCACATGTACCTTCATGTACATCCTTCATAACGTACTATGCTTCTTGTCCTTCTAGACACAATTGTTAGGTGTGTTTGGATGGAGGGTTTAGGAGGGGAATGCTTACATTTCTTTTTTAAATTGTGACATTATAAAATAATTTTTAGAAAATAGAATTAACAACTTGATAAATGATCATATGCTAGTTCAAAAACACTTAATTTATTTTTAAAAAACATTTTACATTGCTCGTAATTTAAAAAATAAAAGTGAACCCCCCCTCTCTTCCCTTCCTAAACCCTCAATTCAAATACACCATTAAGATCGAGAGAAACCCCTTCTTATATAATCTGTTAAACATGATTGTGTATTGTGTTGTAGCTCACTTGATCTTTAAAGCTTTCCCTTTGTCGCTATAGATCATCTTGATAGAGAGATAATCCTTAAACAACTCCTCAATCCACGGCAAACTAGTAGTAATGACATGTACTTCGGTTTTTGAGATGTTAGATGACTGCAAAGTTTGGAAAACTATGGACCTTTGTTTGCAGTTTTGACAATTCATATGCATTTTTGATAAATAATAGACAAAATTACTCCGCAAATCCTTTATCTTATTTATATAAAATACTTGAGTCTTTTATCTTTTTATCTTCCCGTTCAAATCCTTTATCTTCTAAAACATTAGCAGTTTAGTCCTTTTTCATTTTTTTATTAAAAAAACAGTGAGTTGACTCTCCACATCAGATTATTATTGTGATTATTTATTTTATTTTTAAATAATTTTTTCAATAAAAAAATGAAACTCAAAAAAATATACAATCTTCTTCAAATCTTCATCATCTTCTTCAGAACCATAATAATTTTTTGTTTTCAATGCAATAATAACTTTTTCTTTTCAATTATATCCTTCAATTAAGACTACACACACTACTTCTAAAGTATTACCTTTTCTTCTAGTGGAAAATAAACCAATAGTTGATTAGAATAATTTGGTATAATAACATCTCTATTTCTTTTAATTAATGCATTTCTTAATATGTGTGTAAAAAATTTAAACGACTTTCATTTTAAAACGGATGAAGTATTTGAGTTTTTTCTTCTTCTGTTATGGTTAATGATAATTGGGAAGATAAAGATGTTGGTGGTTAGAAAGATGAAGAACACGAGGTTCATATAAGGGAGAGAAAGGGGGAAAAAATTCTCTTATCATTATTACATTTATGTTTTAGTTTCAATTTTTTTTTTAAGTTTTTAGATATTTAAACAAGTGTTTAATAATAAGAATGCTAGATGAAAATTAAAAAAATTGAAAATAAATAAAAGAAGACAGGTCAGCGTGCCACATCATCAAACTTGACATAGTTTGATGCTACTAGTGTTAATTAAAATTGAAATTAAAAAAAAAATTAAAGGAGGCAACCGAAATTCATCAATATAATAGAGAGTTATAGTACTATCGATCTTTATAACCTCACATGAGTTAAATTAGTGTTGTTTGCTAGCACTCCCATCAATACATTAGTTAATTAGTTAATTTAACTTGGCTATACACTAAATTAACAATTTATTTTTTAATAACTGCATTTTTTTCAAAGTGTCTATATAAAAAACAACTAAGAAAGTATAAAATAAAAAATAAAATAAATCTCGGTCGAACCTATTTCCACCCATACCTCCGACTTGAGCTTACGGAGCAACAACAATTCCCCAAATGAATGTTCCCGCCAATTATATAATTCTGTTTCAAACCGTTTTTCTCTCTTACATCATCATTTCGCATTTCCCTCTAATCTTCTTCTTCTTCTTCTTCTTCTTCACTCTTCCCTTTCATTCTCTCTTCAACCCTTCGCCGCACAATGTCATCAGAACCACCACCCTCCGCCTTCGACAAACTCATGTCCGCCGCCAAATCCAAGAAAAAACCACCACCTTCTTCCTCTTCTTCCAAGAAACAAAAACTCACTACTCCTCCTCCTTCTTCATCCCCTCTCAAAACCCTAGAAACCGTTAGAAACCATAATAACAACCTCAAAACCGTTCAAAAACCAGAAGAAACCGTTCATGAAGAACCACCGAGCAAGATTCACATCACTTCATCTTCTTCCAACGGGATAATCGCTGAATTGAAGGAAAAGGTTTCGCAGCTGAAGAAGAAACCGGCGAATTTCGATCCGAGTTCGGTTGTTTGCTGGGAGAAAGATAAACCTGTGCCGTTTTTGTTTCTTTCTTTAGCATTCGATTTGATTAGCAAAGAGAGTGGAAGAATTGTGATGATTGAGATTGTGTGCAATCTGTTGAGGACTGTGATACATGCTACACCTGATGATCTTGTTCGGGTTGTTTATCTTTCTGTGAATAAAATTGCGCCCGCGTATAAGGGGTTAGAATTGGGAATCGGTGATGCTTCGATCATTAGTGCGCTTGCTGAGGCGTATGGAAGGACTGAGCAACATATTAAGTCTGTGTATAAGGTTTCTGCTGTTTTGATTTGGATGTTATTGCAGTTGCTCTATTGTTTAAGGCTCTGTTTGGTAAAAATTAGCGAATAGCTGATAAACTAGCTTATAGCGGATATACTAGCTGATTGAAGTTATAGTGTCTAGTAAAATTTGCGATTGAATTAGCTTATAAATATAAAAGACATGAAAAAGATATATTTAATTAATTATTTTTTTTCAATTAAGATTACAGGGTTAAAATTGAGATAAAAATGATAAGCTATAAGCTACTTGAATTAACTTATCAAAAAACGCTAAAAGTCAGGAAAAATAAGCTATAAGCTCATGAGAAAGTGACGGTTACCAAATGTGTCTTTTTTAGTCAAATGAGCTTATAAGACATAAGTTATAAGCGCAAGTAGGTGTATTGTCAAACAGACCCTAAGTAGATGCTAATTGTTTATTTTTTTGTTGACAGGAAAAAGGTGATTTAGCTTTAGTTGCGATTGAGAGCCGTTCTTTACAGCGTATGATGCGGAAGCATGATGCTTTAACTATTAGAAAGGTTTTCGACACATTTCATCTTATTGCAAAGGTATTTTACTGTCAATTTTGGAGCTTAACTTTGTGGGTTTGTTGTTTGAGATAATGGTATTTAGTGATGTTTACAGAGGTTTAATTTTTATCAAATGTTTAGTCCTTTACATATAGTTTGTTTTAGTATTGATCAGTAAGCAATGAAAGTTGGTTTTCCAATGCATAGGATAAACCTAAGTTATTAGATTATACTATCAGTGTTGCTAAATATTGGCCATGAAGGATTGTGATGCTGGATTATTTTTGACAAATGTCACGGTCAATTTGTGAAAGACAGCAACGCTATGGTGTCTTTGCTGGATTTTTGGCTTTCTGTCATCCACCGTTGATAACACTTACTACAATGTTGTAAATGTTTATTGTTGTTAAATAGAGGCTATAGCAGCAATATACTGCTATAGCGTAGCGGAATCTAGACAAACTGCTATTGTTCCGAGACACGCTATATAGTACAAAATGTTGTCAAATAGCGGCAATAGTGGATGCTATAGCCCTATTGTATAACGGAATTTTACAATCAGCTACTATCTGCAATTGACAACGATTGAAGAAGCCAATTGAAGCGTGTGCTGTTTTTTGGTAATTAGTTGTATTTCTCTAATGTGGTCAAAATCTACAATTCACAAATGTGTTTGAGATAATCTAATGTGGAAGACTTGAACTGCTTATCTGTTTGTCTTTTTATATTTGTTGTTAAAACAAGACACCCATTTTCCGTTCGCTTTGCTGATACTCAATCACAGTTAGAAGTTTATTTGATTTTTATATTGCATGCACCAAAATTATGTGTTTGAGAGTTTCAATTGTTATAGATTTGCTAAAAGCTGAGGCTTCACAATTTTTTTGCTGGATGTTAGTTTTTGTTGTTTAAATCTGTTGTTCTGTGCTTATGTTGGAAGTTAATATACATGGTCTGTATTCTATAAAATAGGGAACGATGAATTTGTTGGGATTTATTACAATTTTTGGTTGAGAGTTAGAGTTTGTTACTGAGTTGACCTTATTTATAAATCTCCACAGGAATCTGGAAAAGGGAGTCAAAAGAAGAAAACAGATCACATACAGTCACTTCTTGTTGCTGCAACTGACTGCGAACCTCTATATATAATCCGTTTGCTACAGGTTGCAATTCTTCTGTTATTCAAATAATCTGATTGGTTAACTCCTCGATGTTAATTACTTGGATTTGTTTTCCAGGGAAAATTGCGAATTGGATGTGCCGAGCAATCTCTCTTGACTGCATTAGGCCAAGCTGCTGTGTACACAGAAGAGCATCCTAAACCGCCTGAAATTAAGTCTCCTTTTGAAGAGGTAAACCAATCTTAGGAATGATGATATGTGCTTTAGTTTTAAACCAAGGTTTCAGTGCATTATGGTGATGATACTAACCTTTTTCTTTTATGTATATGTTTTCATTTTGCATCAGGCGGACAAGATTGTTAAAAAAGTCTATTCTGTTGTTCCCGATTATGGCAAAATTGTGTCTGCACTCCTTTTGAATGGTGTATGGGAACTTCCAAAGAAATGTGATTTTACTCCTGGTGTTCCAGTTGAGCCTATGCTGTCAAATGCAACCAAGGGTGTATCTGAAATTCTAAATAAGTTTCAGGGTGTAGAGTTTACATGTGAGTACAAATATGATGGAGAGCGTGCTCAGGTGATGCTTCATGGCCATATATTCCATCAGAAATGCCCTGCTTATGATACTTATTACGTGCAATAACATTAGTTGTATTGAGACAGATACATTCCTTGGAGAATGGCTCAGTAGAGATTTACAGTAGAAATGCTGAACGGAACACAGGGAAGTATCCTGATGTTATTGCTACAGTTTCAAGGTAAAAATTATCAAACTTTTTTTTAATGACAAATGTTAGTATGTTAATTATCAAACTGAGTTGTAAATATTATGCTTGAGGTCTGATAGCATCTTTTCGTGCCAACTATGAACATTTTCCAAACAACTTGAAGCTGAATTTAACAAAATTGTTGAAGTTTAAGGGTTTTAATCTTTAAATTACGAAAGGAGAACAGACACTGGAGAAGCTAGCATAATTTTCACGAGGGAGGCAGATGTAAAGAAAAAAGTAAATATATTTTTAAAACTAATATATTAAGCTTAATCAATAAGCAAAATAAGTTCACAATAATTTTACTTATATTAAATGAAACGGAAACAAAGAAAATAAAAACGAACAATAGTTATTTATAAAACTTGAGCTTGACGGCTTTTTAAATAAGAAGACAAATTTATCCATAATTGACTCTGTTAAATAGATTATCAATATTTTTTTAATATTATATATCTTTCAACCAACAAAATTGTTTGGAGTAGCCAAACATATAGTAATGAGATAGCTACATATAAAAACTATGCTACTTATTCAAGATTTGTTTTTCTTTTGAGGTAGATAATGCTTCCCCATTGTCATGAAACCCCTCCGCCCCCGAGGACAAATAATATTTGGAATAATAACATTATATTGATATGATTTGAATGATACATTTGATGTTCCGACAAATTATGCTATATAAGGAAATATAAAAATCAATCGTAAGAGGTAATTTAAGATACTCTAACATGTTATATGATAGAATATTGTTGTGTTGAGATAGTTCTAAATTTATTCTTAAATTAAAGCTCACTAAGCTATGAAAAGAAAAATGTATATGGACTCCACAAAACACGATTGAAAGTCAACTTGGACTAAAATTGAGGCCAGGCCATGGCTTCACTGTATTCGGGATAAATCTATATTAAAGGTGATCGGAATTCATACTGGTCTTGTAAAAGGAAAGAATCATATAGATAAGAACATTCTGATAATAGAGTTTCAGATTTTTTTAGAAACTCAGCAGTGGAATTGTGACATGGACAGATAATACAGGATGGTACTATACTGATACTAAATTGATAGTGTTTGGTCATTTAGACGTTAAAGGAGGAAATTAATACCCAGGATAGTAAAATTAACATTGATATGATGTGAATGATGTGTTGGATGTTATGTTGAGATATAAGGAAACAAACCATGATATATAAGGAAATATGAGAACCAATTTTAGGAGACAATATGTTGAGATATTTTTCAAATATTCTAACAGAAACAATCTTAGTGACCGTTGATTTATTGAAACAAGTATACCAGTTGCTCTCCAATGCAATTTTTTCAACATCATGGTTTCTGATATTTGCTATCAATGAAACAGGTTAAAAAAAACAACAGTATCATCTTTTATCCTTGATTGTGAACTTGTTGCATATGATCGTGCAGAACAGAAAATCCGTCCTTTCCAGGTAATCTCATTCCCGGTCCTTTAGTGTTATGGGTGTCAGTACATCATTTAATTTGTGCTGTGTTACCTGTATCGGTGAATCAGCTTTCCAATTTCTGGTATTGTATGCGGGTAGTTGAGAATTGATAATTTTATAGTAATCTTATATCTTTACAGGTGCTTAGTACTAGATCCCGCAAAAATGTAGCTATGGAAGACATAAAGGTTAATGTTTGTGTATTTGCTTTTGATTTGTTGTACCTTAATGGCCACACACTTCTTCAGGAAAACCTTAAAATCCGTAGAGAGGTAACACCTTCTATCTTTGCATTGCGAATACCATCATTTTATTGTTTTCTTTATTAAGTAGTAAAGTCCGTGATAGAATTGTCTGAAAGGTGGAAATGGTTGGGAAACACGAGATTGGAATCATTCAGATTTTATAATTTATCATGTCTTTGAAATGAGTCGTCTTCTCATATTTTTATATAAGAACTATATTAGCTTAGTTGGTAAGGACAATGCATAATATATGCAAGGTCCGGGGTCCGAACCCCGGACACCACCACCAAAAATATAAGAACTATATGTTAGTGAGGGCCTGATTTTTTTTTTCTCTTCAGCATCTATACACCTCTTTTGAGGAAGAGTCTGGATTCCTTCGGTTTGCAACATCAGAACTATATGTTAGTGAGGGCCTGATTTTTTTTTCTTCAGCATCTATACACCTCTTTTAAGGAAGAGACTGGATTACTTCAGTTTGCGACATCAACTACATCAAATGTTGTTGAGGAGATCCAAGAATTTTTTGACAAAGCTATTGATGCAAGGTTTGTTTAAATTCTTCTAGTTAATTTAAATTCATGTAGATATAAATTTCATGATTTCAGTTGAAAATATATGGCACCATTTCTGCCTAATTTAGTATACTCTTTATTTGCCTTCATGTCATTATACTACTATCAAAAACATTTGATAGGCATTGTATATCTAACTCACAGTTCTTCCAACTTTGGTTTCTCTTGCAATAGTTTGAAGCCATAATTTTTATCATTTAACATTTACCTTATCTCTTGATTTTAGTTGCGAGGGATTAATTGTTAAATCATTACATGAAGACGCCACATATGAACCCTCAAAGCGGTCAAACAACTGGCTGAAACTGAAGAAAGATTATATGAAAGAGTAAGGATATGATATCAATTTTTCTCATAGTAAATCATCAAAATTACAAGGGTTGACCAATTTAGTCCCTCAAATTTACGAAATAGCTAGTCCTTTAATTTAAATTAAAGACGCCAATCTATTTAGTCCATGTATCAAATATTACTTTTGTAAACATCTAACAAAACTAGTTAAAGACCTATATATTGACTAGAACAATCACTTGGTGCATCAAGACAAACATAAAGCCTTTGAAATCGTGGTGATACATTTGGAAATATGACTAATTTGATTGATGTTTCTCAATTTAAGGGACTAACTTGCTATATCATAAATTTGATGGACTAAATTGACCGATTTTTGCAACTTCAATGACTGATTTACTCATTTTTGTATTTCACTTTTGTATTAATGTGGCTCCAATTATATATTGGTTGTACTTTGCAGTATGGGGGACTCCCTAGATTTGGTACCTATTGGTGCTTTCCATGGTCGTGGTAAACGCACAGGTGATCATGAAACATACTATTTAATGTAGTGATGCCTATTTTTGTACTTTTTTCATCATTTTTAAAGCTGATATTTCACTTACATCTAAATAAGGCTATAGGCCTTGGGAGTTTGTTACGTGCTGTTAATGCAAACCAAGTGGTCTGAAATGAATTACCGACATGATGCCTTGTAGGAGTGTATGGCGCTTTTCTCCTTGCTTGCTATGACAAAGATAAAGAGGAGTTTCAAAGCATTTGTAAGATAGGTTAGCGTTATATGGTGCTCTTTTGTTTGTTGAACTTAATTTACTCACTTTTTTTTTTATAACCAATAGTTTTCTCACTTATTCTTCATGTTATGGAGGGTAGGAACTGGATTCAAAGAAGAAGTGCTTGAAGAACGTTCTACTAGCCTTCGCTCTAAAGTGATTCCGAAACCAAAGGTGCCTGGCTCTTGTTTCTCTATGAACTACCATTTCTGAGTTCTGCTTAGTACTTTATGAGCTAATTCAAATTCGATCCTTTATTTCAGGCATACTATAAATGTGGAGAATCAATCAATCCTGATGTATGGTTTGACACGAGTGAGGTAGTTTTTTTTTTCTTTTCAAAAGCCTTTTTGTATATTTGTTGTTTATAATATTATCCAATAAAATTGCATTATGCTCACAAGGAATTTTCCTTGCATTAGTTATATATTATTATCTTATTTCATTTAGGTGTGGGAGGTGAAAGCTGCAAACCTGACCATTAGCCCTGTTTACCAAGCTGGAGTGGGCACAGTAGATTCCAATAAGGTATTTGAATTTTTTTGAATTGAAGATAAAAGTGTTGCAACTAATTTGGAATTCTGCCTATTAAAGTTGTGTCTTTGATAAAGATAGCTTTTAACTTCTATTGATGGTACTTTTATATTTTCTGAATAAAGGGCGTATCTCTTCGATTTCCGCGTTTAGTTCGAGTTCGGCCTGACAAAACTCCTGAGCAGGCCTCCTCGTCTGAGCAGGTCACGTACAGTACTATCTTTCATTATCCGATTAACAACATCTGATAGGCGATTGAGAAAGAGTAATGTATGAAATAAAATTGAATTATTTGGTCGTTGTTTGACCACTTTCTTTCAGGTTGCTGAGATGTATAATGCTCAAAAACACAATCACAATGACGAACAGGATGACGATGAAGATGATTAAGGGAAAAAGTTTCCTTGCTTCTCATGCTGTTAAACTTGGAAATTTCAGCATTATTCTGTGAACATAACTTCTTATTCAATATGATTGGATATTTGGCATGCAACATACAGTTAGCTCATGACAGTCCACACTCCGCACACCAGATATTTGCGCTTTAAAGCATGTTATTTGGAATTTGGGTCTTTTTTCAGAAGGAACACGATGTGCCTGGTACTTCTTGTGTTCGTATTATAGAGTGTTCGTTTATCAGGATTCTACATTTAGTTTTGTTCGTTTATCATGATACTACTACACTACACTCCAGGCTGCTGGCCATGACTAGAACAACTTACATTTAGCGCATGCTCATAGCATCTCAATATTGTAGTTTATTTGTTAAATTGATTTACCATGGCATGAAAAGGTATTAAAACCTCTCGTAGTGGGTACTAAAATCTTGACACTTTTGTTATTTTTTCCTTTATTAGTTTCTTTATCCGTGAGAGAAGTGAAGAATAAAAAAAAAAAGTCATATTGTTTTAATTCCTTCTCCATCTGTGTTATACACTCATTCCATCTTCCAATTTTTCATTACTTGATTTCCTCAGATGTACGAAGCCTGTGAGTTGAGATTGGCCTAGATTGTTGTTGGTCAATCATATTGTTCTTACCACCAGTTAATGGTGATCCTGAGAACAATATGTTGATTGGCAGGGAACCGTTGTGCCCATATGTTTGAGAACAATATGCTTGACCAAAGAAAAACTCCTGTGTTGGTTTAAAAACTGCAACTGATGGTGGGACGATTCATCACCTTTTCTAGTTGTGAATGAGTTCTTCCCTGACAGTGTTCCCTGGAGTGTGAATGTGGAACTGTTGTGCTTCATCTGTTACTCCTAAGGTGGATACATTGGGGAGGATCTGAGTTAGTCATGTTTAATGTCACGTCTTCATCTAGAAATTGTAGATTTTGGAACTAGTGCATTGTATTTTTTGTTTGTATAATTGTTGATGTAAATTCATACATTGTAAGATTACATAAATTGAAATAAATAATAAGAATATTGAATTTGTGTATGTATATTAGTGATGTGATGAATTTTTGTCGAGTTCAAGTTTGGAGTTTTCTTGTTTATTGAATTGATCCGTAGACGAAGTGTGCTCAAGGCGTTGATGTCAGACATTGGGCTTAAATAATGAATCGTGCTCTTTTGGACGCCTATTTACTCTTTATCTTGAAAAACAACATTCGAGAGTTATCTCCCGAAGCCATTAAAACACAAAAAATGTCGTTTGGGAGTTATCTCCCGAACGGTTTGCGCATTTATGGGGAGCCAAAAGAGCAACCATCTTAAATAATTGACTCATTAATGGACTGTCACATCAGAATGTCTATGTCAGACATCAGACTTAAATAACTGACCCACTGTGGATAGTCACATCAGGGTGTCGATGTTAGACATCACACCTGAGTGTTTCTTTTGATTGATCATGAATAGCTAACACTAGGGCTTACATACCGGATAAAAACTTTATTAATAATAAAATGAAGAAAAAAAGTGTCTTGTTGGATCCTCCACGAATAAATTGATGAGATTTGAGTCGTACGCATCTCAGAAGATCATCCTAAGTATATTTGTAAATGGAGTGAAGTGGGAGAAGTATTCTCTCCTTCGGTATTTGTCTTTGATTTTATAACTGCGACCTCAATTCCAACCTTGAGTGGTGTTAGGGGAACACTTGTACTCTCCTCGCTTTATTGCCACAATCTCCTCCATTGCAATGTATCTTGCCACTCTTCCGCATTTTGTTAAGCATGTTGAAATGTATCCTTGCTAAAGAGTCAACAAATGGTCTTGTTTTTGGACCTACTACTAATGTGTGTAATGCCACTATTAGATTTAAGTTTGTGATTTGAGATGTCACATTGTTGAAAGTTGAAACGGTCCATGAATAAGCTTAGAAACTCATATGGTTTCTACCTGAGATCAATCAAGCAACTTGAACTCGTATGTGTTATCCGACTTATAGTAAAGCGAGACGCGAACATCTCGACTAATTGTTTCTATGACTTTATAGATCTCTTCAGGAGGTGGGTGAGCCATAATAGGGCAACTCACTTTAGAGTGCATTAAAAGACGAAACACTTTAGATCGTTAGATGTTCATTGAAGTTTAATTTTAGCATTGAAGGAGGCTAAATGCTCATCTGGATTTGCCTTTCTGTCACACTTTTCCATATTGAGAAGTATAAAGCGCTTCGATATTGGTTCTTCGTTGATCTTTCTCGTAAAGGGTTAGGGGTTAGTTGCATTACATCCTCTTCCTTCGAGGTGGACATTGGGACAAGGCTTCACTCTCTAATTCTAAACTTTGAGATTTTTAAATATATATTATTTATTCGAGGCTGAACGGTGCCTCTTCTTTCCTTCTCTTAGCATCTAAACCACTTTTCTCAAGTCTATTGATTATAGCCCTAATCTTATTCACAACATTTGATGTTCGACTACGACCATAGATTCGTTGAGATATATGTTTTTAACGAGGCTTTCTGATGGCCCAAGGTTCTTCTTTGAACTCATATGATGTGCCTCCTAACCAATGATCATGCTCAAGATTAAAAATATGTACTTTACCATTAAAACGAACTTATGTTTTAGAAAGAAAAAAAAATATTATGTCAAATTACAATTCGGTCCAACCTATTTCGACCTATTTCCATCGGAGAAATAAATAAATTAAGTAATAATTGCATCACATCACAATCCTCTAAATCGATCTTCCCGCCAATTACATCATCTATCAGCCTGCAACACCATTCTGAGTGGATGTTGGCATTGCATTTCAAATCGTGTTTCTCTCTTCCATTCAATACTCGAATTTCCGTTAATATATTTAAACATGTTTCAAATTCAAATTACATATTTAAAAAAAAAACATTAATATAAAATAGATTTGTATGTCATCTTAGACTTTCAAAGAGGTCCGACTCAAATCCGAAAATAAGCCCCATAATGAATGATATATATGATCTTAGACTTTTTTTTACAAGGGAAGACAAAGCAAAACATAGATTAACAAAATCAATGTTTACTCAGTTCACAAAGACATAACGATGATAAGAGTTCAAACAACAAATTTTTCAGAATTTCCAATCATTAAATTATTTGACAAAAAAACAACAAAATTAACTCAATCGAGCCTATTTTCATCCCTACCCTCGACTTATCAAGCAGCAACAATGGCCCAAATCACCAAAATTTGCTTGATCAAAACAAACGAACAAAATTAACTCGGCCGAGCCTATTTCCAATCCTGCCATTGACTACAGGTTATCGAGTAGCAGCAATGCCCCAAATACATCTTCCCGCCAATTATATAATTCTGTTTCAAACCGTTTTTCTCTCTTCCGTCATCATTTCGCATTTCCATCGAATCTTTTTCTTCACTATTCCGTTTCATTCTCTTCAACCCTTCGCTGCAAAATGTCGTCGGAACCACCACCCTCCGCCTTTGACAAACTCATGTCTGGCGCACGCACCGCCGCCTCCAAGAAGAAACCACCACCTTCCTCATCTTCCAAGAAACGAAAAGCTCTTACTCCTCCCCCTTCTTCATCCCCACACAAAACCCTAGAAACCGTTATAAACCCTATTTCTTTTAATTAATACATTTCTTAATATCTGTGTAAAAACCTTAAATGATATTCATTTTAAAACGAATGAAGTATTTGAGTTTTTTTCTTCTTGTTGTGTATGTATATTAGTGATGTGATAGTATACGTCGAGTTTAAGTTTGGACTTTTCATGTTTATTGAATTGATTCATAGACGGAGTGTGCTCAAGGTGTTGATATGTTAGACGTTGAACTTAAATAACGAGTCGAGCTATTTTTGGACGTCTATTTTCTCTTTATCTTAAAAAACAACACTCGAGAGTTATCTTCCGAAGCCATTAGAAACACAAAAAATGTTGTTCGGGAGTTATCTTCCGAATGGTTTGCGCATTTATAGGGTGCCAAAAGAGCAACCGTCTTAAATAATTGACTCATTAATGGATTGTCACATCAGGATGTTGATGTCAGACATCAGACTTAAATAACTGATCCATTGTAGATTGTCACATCATGGTGTCGATGTTAGACACCATACCTGAGTGTTTCTTTTGATAAATCATGAATAGCTGACATTAGGGCTTACACATTGGATAAAAACTTTATTAATAATAAAATGGAAAAAAATGTGTCTTGTTGGATCCTCCAAGAATAAAAAAATCCTTTAAAAAAAATGCCCAAGTAGAACAAATAAAGCACACCATCATATAATCTTTGCTGCACATTCTTTCCTGTCTTATGGATATTTTAAGAGGTTCAGGAAACATATACGCTCCTCCGCGGTTGAGATCTTTCTACCTTTTGGGGACGACAATTTTATCCACGTATTTTTGTAAGTTGCCCTCTCGTATTAGCTTCTCAATTTGAAATTTCAGGTTTGACAAATGTCTGAAAGTTACCATCAATTCATTGGTACTCACAATATATTCTCATAACTGAATCTGGTTTAGACTCCCTTTGACAAGGTAAGTTGATGGGATTAGAGTCGTACGCATCTCTGAAGATTATCTTAGGTCTATCAGTAAATAGAGTGAAGTGGGAGAAGTATTCTCTCATTCGGTCTTTGTATTTGATTTTTTAACTGTGACCTCAATTCCAACCTTGATTGTTGTTAGGATAACAATTGTATTCTCCCCGCTTTTTTAAGCATGTTAAAATGCCTCCTTTCTAAAGAGTCAACAAATGGTCTTGTTTTTAGAACTACTACTAATGTGTGTAATGTCACGATTAGATTTAAGTTTGTAGTTTGGGATGTCTCATCGTTGAAATGATCCATGAATGAGCTTAGAAACTATATGATTTCTACATGAGACCAATCAAGTAACTTGAACTCGTATTTGTTATCCGATGCATAGTAAAACGAGACGCTGACATCTCGATTAATTGTTTCCATAACTTAATATATCTCTTCAAGAGGTGGGTGAGCCATAAGAGGGCAATTTACTTTAGAGCACATTAAAAGATGAAACACTTTAGAGCGTTGGATGTTCATTGAAGTTTCATTTTAGCGTTGAAGGAGGCTGGGTGCTCCTGCATATTTGTCTTTATGTCATACTCTTCCATATTGGGAAATATAAAACACTTCAATATTGGTTCTTCATTGATCTTTCTCGTAAAGGGAGAGTTACATTACATCCTTTTCTTCCGAGGTAAACATTGGGATAACTTCACTATCTAATTCTAAACTATGATATTTTTAGATGTCTATTGTTATTCGAGGTTGAATGATGCATCTTATTTCATTCTCTTTGCATCTCAACCACTCTTCTAAAGTCTATTGATTAGAGCCTCCATCTCATTCAAAACATTTGATGTGCGACTACGACTATAGAGTCATCGAGATATATGTTTTTAAGAAAGCTTTTTGGTGGCCCTAAGGTTCTTCTGTGTACTCACATGATGTGCCTCCTAAGTAGCGGCCATACTCAAGCTTAAAAATAAGTCTATACGAGACAACATTTGAATATTGAATTTTACTACTAAAACAAAAATAAAATAAAATTATAACTCGATCATATACATTTCCATAGATAACTAAGTACATGTTTGGTTACCCGGTGGGAGTCTTCAAAAGCACGACCAACATCATCAAACGTGATTTGGACTTGTTTGGCTCTCCACCGAGAATCCGCCGCCATCGTGCTTTTCATCTTTAGAATCGATTTTTCGTGAAGCTACTCTTCCTAACTTTTTTAAATCGATTATCCTTACCGTGGAAATACATAACAACAATTTGTCTCTTTTGTCCTTGAATCACATCAATTCCTTTCATATACTTTTTACATTTGAAAAACTCACTCACCTATATGAGAAATTCATTACTCTATATTTATGTTGTTGACTGAGTCTGCATCATTTTTTGTGTTGTTGTGAATTTTTTTGTTTGTCGCAAATATCTGAAGGTAGAAGAAGACAGTGTTTGGTGGAAAGTGTGTTTTTTTGTTTGCTTTCTCTACACAGACTCAAATATCAATTTTAGTTACCAAATGTTTTTTTTAATGGAAATGAAATTTGTAGCAAGCAATAAATGAAATCTAATTTAAAATCCAAAATAAAAACCTACTTTGGTCATTTAAACATCCAAAAGCAATTTTAACACAAAATATCCAAACAAAAATCACTTTACATTCGACTTCTTCTACCTAAAATCAATTTTATAAAATCAATTCATTGAAAATCAATTATCATCACCGCATAACCAAACACATGCTAAGTCAAGTCCGACCTATTTCCATAGATATTTGACACATAAATCAAGTAATTACAATCCCCTAGATCAATGTTCCCGCCAATTACATCATCCATCCAGCCTTCAACACCATTCTGAGTGGATGCTGGCGTTGCATTTCAAATCGCGTTTCTCTCTTCCATTCACTACTCAAATTTCCGTCAAATCTTCTTCTTCACTCTTCCCTTCCATTCTCTCACTCCCTCTCCCCTCCATTCCTCGCCGTGCAATGTCGTCAAAACCACCACCCTCCGCCTTCGATAAACTCATGTCCGGCGCACGCGCCGCCGCCAAGAAAAAACCCTCTCCACCTTCCTCATCTCCTAAGAAACGAAAATCCCCTACTCCTCCATCGCCACTCAAAGCCCTAGAAACCGTTCAAAACCCTAATAACAACCCCAAAACCCTAGAAACTGTTCAAAAACCCGAAGAAACTGTTCACGAAGAACCACCGAGCAAGATCCGAAATACATCATCGTCTTCGAAGGGAATAATCGCTGAATTGAAGGAAAAGGTTACACAGCTGAAGAAGAAACCGGCGAGTTTCGATCCGAGTTCGGTTGTTTGTTGGGAGAAAGATAAACCTGTTCCGTTTTTGTTTCTCTGTTTGGCGTTTGATATGATTAACGAAGAGAGTGGGAGGATTGTGATCACTGACATTGTGTGTAATTTGTTGAGGACTGTTATACATGCTACGCCGGAGGATCTTGTTCCGGTTGTTTATTTGTCGGCGAATAGAATTGCGCCGGCGCATGAAGGGTTGGAATTGGGAATCGGTGATGCTTCGATTATTAAGGCGCTTGCTGAGGCGTGTGGAAGGACTGAACAACAGATTAAGATTCAGTATAAGGTTGTTTTGTTGTTCAATTTTAATTTTATTGTTATTGTTAGGTTAAAATACCACTTAAGTTGAAAGGAAAATTTTACCAGACAATTGTAAGACTGACGATGTTGTATGAGACAGAGTGTTGAGCTGTCAAGAACAAACACAGATAAATTAAGCGTAGCAAAGGTGATGATGTTGCCTTCGATGTGTTGTATGACTAGACGAGATAGGATTAGAAATGACAATATTAGAGAGGGAGTTGGGGTAACACTTACAGTAGAAAAGATTGTGGAAACCAGGCTTAGGTGTATTGAGCACGTACAAAGAAGACCTGTAGCTAAGACCTAGAAAACTATAATAGAAACTATTAAGAAAGATCTAGAGTTTAATGAGTTGAATAAAGATATGATATATGGTAGATCATTATGACGTCTTTGATCCATGAAGCCGACCCACTTAGTGGGATAAGGCTTGATTGTTATTGTTGTTTGTTGTTTCTATGTTATCTAAGAAGATGCTAATTGTTGTTTTGTTCTTGACAGGAAAAAGGTGACTTAGGTTTAGTTGCGA
This sequence comes from Medicago arabica, assembly GCA_946800305.1. Taxonomy (NCBI): domain Eukaryota; kingdom Viridiplantae; phylum Streptophyta; class Magnoliopsida; order Fabales; family Fabaceae; genus Medicago; species Medicago arabica. The sequence goes on from OX326964.1 coordinate 38,013,315, forward strand.
AAGCTAGCCGTTCTTCTCAGTCTATGATGCGGAAGCCTGATGCTTTGACTATTAGGAAGGTTTTCAAAACATTTCATCTTATCGCAAAGGTACTTTACTGTCAATTTTGGAGCTAAAGTGGGTTTGTTGTTTGAGATATTGGTGTATAGTGCTGTGTACAGAAATACAATCTTTATCAATGAAAGTTGGTTTTTCAATGCATGGAATAAACCTTTAAGTTAATAGATTTTACTATCAGTGTAGCCAAATATCGGCTATGGAGGATTGCAGTGGTGAATATTTTTACAAACGTCTCAGTCAATTTGTGAAGGATGGTGGTGCTATGGCGTTTTATGCTGAATTTTAAGCTTTCTGCCATGGTCTTCCATCCTCTATTGATAACACTGGCTACACTTTTGGAATTGGTTGAACTTGAACAAACAAATCGAAGCACATGCCATTTTTTGGTAATTAGTTGTAATGTGGCAACTGGTCAAAATATCGAATCCACAAATATTAGTTTGAGATAATCTGATTTTGAAGACTTGGCTGTTTATCTCTTCACCTTTTGATATTTTTCATTAAAACAAAACAACCATATTCAGTTTGCTATGTTGATACTCGATCACGTTTAGGAGTTTATTTAAATTTTATATTGCACGCACCAATGTAATGTGTATGAGAGCTTCATTTGTTGTAGTTTTATAATCTTGCAGGCATATGTCTTTTGCTAAAAGCAAAGGCTTAATGATTTTTTTGCTGAATGTTAGTTTTTGTGGTTTAAATCAGTTGTTTTGTGTTTGTGTTTAGGGGAAAATACACTTACCTCCCCTGAACTTTGTGCATATGTCACTCGGACCCCCTATTTTTTCACATGACAAATACCTCCCCTGTTGTTAGAGCCGTCTAGGTCCATTCAAAAAAACTCTGAATAGTCACACTCTCTTCCACCATGGAAGCATCTTACGATACTTAAATATGAGTTAGTGGGTTTTTTTGGTTCTTGTGTGTTTCCGTTCCTACAGGTGTGTTTCTTGTGATTCTTTTTTTTGTTTCTAATTGTCGTCCGTTCCTATCACAAGTTGATGCGTATCATTTACTCACTTTTTTTTTGCAACACGTTTTGGGATAAAAACGGGGAAAACCAAATTAATAGGATGTTGTGGATTTTTTTATGGGGTGTGTGTATGATTCACATGGGAATAAGCGGCCTACACTCTGCAATGTTTTTTTGGGTATTTATCTTCAATGAAAGTAGTTTCAACTATGATACTAGAGATTTGAAATGTAGGGGAAAAAAGGTTTGAAAAGCTTACAACAATGGCAGTAATATTTGGTGGTTTAGTGGAGGAAGATGAACCTCATCTCATCCATTGAAAAGTAATGATATTGTTAACGGATTGATAACAGTGTTAAGTCAAAAAGGGAGGTGTCTGACAGTTTTAGGTGAATTTAGGGGAGGTTGGTGTCTATTATAAAACTAGAGGGGGGTCTTTGTGTTATTAAAGAAACCTCAGGGGAGGTTAGTGTAATTATCCCTTGTGTTTATGTTGCAAGTTAATATGCATGGTCTATTTCCTATTAGATAAGAAAAGATGGATTTGTTGGAATTTGGAACAATTTTTAGTTGAGAGTTATTAGAGTTTTCTACTGATTTTCCCTTACTGTAAATGTTCGCAGGAATCTGGAAAAGACAGTCAAGAGAAGAAAAAGAACCACATAAAGTCACTTCTTGTTGCTGCAACTGACTGCGAACCTCTATATATAATCCGTTTGCTACAGGTTGCAATTCTTCTGCTATACAACTAATTTTGTGGGTATACTTCACTATGTTAATTACTTGGATGAGTTTTCCAGACAAAATTGCGAATTGGATATGCCGAGCAAACTCTCTTATCTGCCTTAGGCCAAGCTGCTGTGTACACTGAAGAACATTCGAAACCGCCTCCTGAAATTCAGTCTCCCTTTGAAGAGGTAATTTAATTTTATTGAAGTAGGGTGAATGGTGATATGTGCTTTGTTTAAAACCTTTCGGGTGCATCAGCTCAATAAGTTGGAGACGGTTAGCTACTGCTGAGATAGGTGTCAATGCATTATGATGTTGGTGATGATACCAATCTTTTCCTTTTATCTATATGTTTTTGACTTTTTGTTTCATTTTGCATCAGGCTGCTAAAATTGTTAAAAAAGTCTATTCTGTTCTTCCTGATTATGACAAAATTGTGTCTGCACTCCTTACGGATGGTGTATGGGAACTTCCAAAGAAGTGTGATTTTACTCCTGGTGTTCCGGTTGGGCCTATGCTGTCAAAAGCAACCAAGGGTGTATCGGAAATTCTAAATAAGTTTCAGGATGTAGAGTTTACGTGTGAATACAAATACGATGGAGAGCGTGCTCAGGTGATGCTTCATGGTCATACATTCCATCAGAAACATAATGCTTATGATACTTATTATGTGCAATAACATTAGTTGTATTGAGACAGATACATTTCTTAGATAATGGCTCAGTAGAGATTTACAGTAGAAATGCTGAACGCAACACTGGGAAGTTTCCTGATGTTGTTGCTGCAGTTTCAAGGTAAAAATTATCAAACTGAGTTGTGAATATTATGTTTGAGATCTGATAGCATCTTTTCATGCCAATTATGAACATTTTCCGAACAACTTGAATTTGTATTTTTTAACAAAATTATTGAAGTTTTAGGGTTTAACTTTTCAATTAGAATAGGGCTTTGTGTAATGTGCTCAAGCAAATTAGTATGTCACTATGCAAAAGCTTCTTTTCCACCGTTGGATCATTAAATCTCATCATATTTCTATTAATTTAATAGCGAGAGTTGTTGATCCATTGGCAGAAACAACCTTGTGTATGGTGCAAGACGTATGTCCCTTGTGCACCATAGACTTGGCCTTACAAAAGGAGAAAAAATAATATCCAGAATAATAAAATAATACGGATATGGTCCGAATGATACATGTGATGTTTCGACAAACTATATATAAGGAAATTTAGAAATCAATCGTAAAGAGGTAATTTGAGATGCTCTAATATGTGTTACGATAAAATATTGTTGTGTTGCAATTTTTTTAATTTATTCTTACAGTCCTCCTTAAAGCAAAGCTCGTTAAGCTATAAAAAGAAAAATGTATGTGGACTCGACAAAACATGATTGAAAGTCAACTCAGACTAAAAGAGGGCAGACAGGCTATTTGGGATAAATGTATATTAAGGGTGATCAGAATTCATGCACGTCTAGTAAAGGAAAAGAATCATAGATTAGAACATTGTGATATTAGAATTTCAAATTTTGGAGAAACTTGGCAGTGTAATTGTGACAAAGACAGATAATATAGGATGGTGCTATAATGATACTATGTTGAAATTATAGTCTTTAGTCCTTTCGATGTAAAGGGAGGAAATTAATACTCAGAATCAGAATAATATAATTGATTTGTTGTGAGTGACATGTTGGATGTCATGTTGAGATATCAGACTCCGAATCCTAAATATAGGACTACTGATTATATTGAAACAAGTATGCCAGTTACTAATATGTCGAGCTATTTTTCAAATATTCTATTGAAAGAAGCATAGGTACTAATGTTTATATTGAAACAAGTATGCCAGTTGCTTTCAAATTGAATTTTTCAACATCATAGTTTCTGATATTTGCTGTCACTGAACAGGTTAAAGAAATCATCTGTAACATCATTTATCCTTGATTGTGAACTTGTTGCATATGATCGTACAAAACAGAGAATCCTTCCTTTCCAGGTAATCTCATTGCCGGTCCTTTATTTTTACGGGTGGCAAAACATCGTTTAATTATAGTGTGAAAACTTCTATATTATCAAGCGATCAAAATAAAATCCTTTTGCAACTAATGTCTGCGTTGTTTTACCTTAATTGGTGATTCAGCTTTCCAATTTCTGATATTGTGTTTGAGTTGAGATTAGATAATGTTATTATTCCTTACATCTTGACAGGTGCTTAGTACTCGTGCCCGCAAAAATGTAGCTTTGAGTGACATAAAGGTTGATGTTTGTGTCTTTGCTTTTGATTTGTTGTACCTTAATGGCCAAGCACTTCTTCAGGAAAACTTGAAAATCCGTAGAGAGGTAACACCTTTTATCTCTGCGTTGCTAATAGTTTCATTTCTGTTTTCTTTATTAAGCAGTTGAATCCATGATAGAGTTGGCGGAAGGGTGGAAACCTTGATGAAGCTGCTGCGTTCTAAGACAGTATTTGTAGCTACTGTCCATGTAAATATAAGAGGAGCTGTGTTAGGTAGGAGTTTAGAATAAAGAGGAATTAAAGTAGATAGGTCAAGGCAGTTAGATAAAGGAGACTCAATTTGAGAAATAGTATAAATGAAGCATTGAGGGAATTGTATTTTTGAGACGACCAAGCAAGAACTTTATTATCCCATGGGAAGAGTCTTTTCTTTTTTATTTTGAAGGAAGCAGGCCGATTGAATCTCTTTTCTACTTGTTTATCATCAACTGTTAATGTTAAGTAGTTCATTATCGTATATCATGCATCAGGAATGAGCGGTCTTCTCATATTTTTTTTAATAAGAACTGTATGTTGACAAGTGGCTAATTTTCTGCAGCATCTCTATACCTCTTTCGACGAAGAATCTGGATTCTTTCAGTTTGCAACATCAACAACATCAAATGATGTTGAGGAGATACAAAAATTTCTTGACAAAGCCATTGATGCAAGGTTTGTTTTTTAGTTTTATTTCAATTCTAGTTCATTTAAATTCAAGATGTAGATAAAAATTTCATTATTTCGGTTGTAGTTATATGGTGGGACCCCTTCTTGGGCCCTGTGTATGCGGGAGCTTTGTGCACCAGGCTGCCCTTAAGTTATATGGCACCATTTCTACTTAATTTAGTATACTCTTTAGATGTCGTCTTCATGTGATTGCACTAGTATCAAAAACATTTGATAGGAAGTGTAACAACACTTCATTGTATATCTAACTCACAGCTCTTCCAAATTTGGTTTCTCTTGCAATAATTTGAACAATTATTTTTATCATTTATCATTTGCCTTATCTCGATTTTCAGTTGTGAGGGATTAATTATTAAAACATTACATGAAGACGCCACATATGAACCCTCCAAGCGGTCACTCAACTGGCTGAAACTGAAGAAAGATTATATGGAAAAGTAAGGGGCTTGATATTTATTTTTCTTATTTTACTTTTATATTGATGTGTTTCCTTTTATTTATCGGCTCTACTTTGCAGTATAGGGGACTCATTAGATTTGGTACCTATTGGTGCTTTCCACGGTCGTGGGAAACGTACAGGTGATCATGTAACATACTCTTTAATCTGGTGATGCCTATTTTTGTTATCATTTGTAAGCTGATATTTCAACTACATCTGATATGGCTAGGCCTTGGGAGATTTTTTTGTGCTGTTAATTTATACATTTAACTCAGTGGTCTGAAATGAATTAGTGACATGATGTCTTGTAGGAGTGTATGGTGCTTTTCTCCTTGCGTGCTATGACAACGATAACGAGGAGTTTCAAAGCATTTGTAAGATAGGTGAGCGTTTTATGTTGTATAGAGCACTTTTGTTTATTGAACTTAATTTTCCACTTTTTTTTTTTACCAATAGTTTCTCACTTATTCTTCATGTTATGGTGGGTAGGAACTGGATTCAAAGAAGAAGTGCTTGAAGAACGTTCTACTAGCCTTCGCTCTAAAGTGATTCCCAAACCAAAGGTCCCTGGCTCTTGTTTCTCTCTGAAACACCGTTTCTGAGTTCTGTTTAGTATTTTATGAACTAATTCAAACTTGATCCTTTATTTCAGACATACTATAAATGTGCAGAATCAATCAATCCTGATGTATGGTTTGACGCGAGTGAGGTATTTTTTTTTTTGTTTGCAAATGCCATCTAATTTTATTTTTTGTTTATTAATATTATCCAATAAAATTGCATTATGCTCACATGCAATTTTCTCTGCATCAGTTATATATTATTAGCTTCTTTCATTTAGGTGTGGGAGGTGAAAGCTGCCGACCTGACCATTAGCCCTGTTTACCGAGCTGCAGTGGGCATAGTAGATTCCAATAAGGTATTTGAAAAAAATTGAATTGATGATAAAAGGGTTACAACTTAATTTGGAATTCTGCCTGTTCACATTGTCTAGTTGATAATGATAGCTTTTAACTTCTATTGATGCTACTTTTATATTTTCTGAATGAAGGGTATATCTCTTCGATTTCCGCGTCTAGTTCGAGTTCGGCCTGACAAAGCTCCTGAGCAGGCCTCTTCGTCTGAGCAGGTAAAGTACAGTCCAATCTTTCATTATCCGACTTACTGTATATGATAGGAGATCGAGAAAGAGTAAGGTATGAAATAAAATTGAATTATTTGGTAATTCTTTAACCTCTTTCTTTCAGGTTGCTGAAATGTATAATGCTCAAAAACACAATCACAATGACAAACAGGATGACAATGAAGATGATTGAGGGAAAAAGTTTCATTGCTTTTCTCATGCTGTTAAACTATGAAATCTGAGCATTATTCTGATACCATGTGGGTAAATGTTAAGATGCAAATCCTTTACCTTCAAGCTAGGTCAGAGTACATTACTTCTTATCCAACATGATTAGGAATTTGGCATACACCATGGTGTAATTAAAGCTCATGGAGGCTCCAAACAATAGGTATTTGCGCATCAAGCATGCCATTTGGAATTTGGGTCTTTTTTCAGAAGGGACCCAATGTGCCTGGTACTGCTTGTGTATGTATTAGAGTGTTTGGATGCACATTATCTTTTATTTACTTGCGTCCCGATAATGTTTCAACGTAGGTTTACTAAAGCTTACAAGTCCTAGAGTTAGTGAACTGTGCGGCGGTGCAGTGTTTTCTCATTTTTTTCCAAAGATGCTTAGTTTTGTTCCTTTATCATGATACTGCACTTAAGGCTGCTAGCGATGATAATAACAACTTACATTTTGTGCATGCTCATGGCATCTCAATATGTTGGTCCTATATCATGATCCTACCTTTGTTAATTTTTCTTATATTATTTACTCTTTTTTGGGGGTACAACTTATGTACTATATCCGTGAGAAAGTTAAAAAAAACAGTATAAAAATAGTTGGCAGTTATTTTTTGAAGGTTCAATCATGCTTTTTCATTAATTGCTTAAATCAACTCTTCGTCCTTTTCGACGCCACTTAAACCAAGTGCAATGGCCTTGTTGAAAGAGTGATTAAATATGTTGAGTGATTGGAAGAGGGTGTTGAAAGATAGTGGAAAGATGATGGGGATGGAGGTGGTGAAAGGATTGAATATGTTGAATGCTGAACCGTCAGGACACGTGGCAGCTTGCCATTTGCCATGCCAGGCGTGTGTAACACACGCGGGGACAGGGCGTGTGACGCGCGAGATAAATAGAGAGAAAATTGGAATCTAGGTGGGACATGTGGCATCATGCGATTGGTTGCCTGAATTTTTATCATCTTAATAATTCAAACTCAATTATTTCATTGCAAATAATTTTTTTTTAATTTTTTTTTTACCAAAATTCATGATTTCTTTTCTCTATAAATAGAGACTTGGATCATTTGATTTGGACACAGAAAAAAAAAACCAAGTTTTTCACTATCTTAATCTTATTAGCTTTCTATTAGCCTTTTGAAGTTTTAGTCTTTTTTTTAGTGAAATGGATCCCAATAATAATAATTTCAACACCCATAATTCTTCTGATTATCCATTTAGTTACCAAAATTTCAACAATTATCAACATCCAAATCAATTTTCCAACCAACGACCTTAAAACATGCACATGCTTAATTTTGGTTTTGCATCAAATTTCAACCAGTCATCCCTCTGTTCTAAACTTTAATCCATATTATGGATCTATGATGAGATATCCATCTCAAACACCCCCATTTAATGCTTATATGCCAATGGTGAATGATGGGATAGTTCATGTTCAATTTACTTTAATGGAAGAATGACACGTTCTTTGTGATCAACCACGTTATGGTGTAGGAGGAAATACTGGCTCAGGAAGTAGTGGATCTAAGAGATCCCACGACAGTGATGCATGTGGCTCATTCTCTGTAGGATCTAGTGCACGTCCAACAGGTAGGGAGGCAGCTAAAAAAAGGGTAAAAAGAAAATCAAGGAAGCTGCCTTGGAGGGTGTGGAAACTGAGTGGGTTGATTTCAAACAATTCAGAGAGGAAGAGCTTGAACATTTGAAAGAGATGACCTTGGTTCAACATCAGACTAACAAATTGATGAAAGAAAAGACAGAAGCTAAGAAAATGGAACTTTATCTAAAGTTAACTGCCGAAGAGTCTCTCAATGACTGGAAGAAACAGATGTTGGCAAAGTTGGACCGTGAGTTATTTGGTCCCCAGTGACCGGAAGAAAGAGATGTTAATTGCCAGTGTTGTCTAGTCTTTAGTGTTTGCTTTAATAATTGTCAGTGTTGTCTAGTCTCCAGTGTTTGCTTTAATAATTGTCAGTGTTGTCTAGTCCCTAGTGTTGTCAAGTCTGTACTGTTTGCTTTAATAATTATCCGTGACTTTTGGCTTTATGATTTTAATAATTTTCTACTCCTTATCTGATAATTAACTCTATATAATAACCTATTTCGAATCCGTCATTGTCCACCACTCAATGTACTTATATACAAGGGCGGATCTGGACTTTCAATACCAGTGAGACACATTTTTTTTATCAAATATTTAAATAATATTAAATTTAATATGAAGTTATATTAAAAATAGTTGTGGCAACCAAAATTACAAAGAAAATATATTTTTTTTGAAGCAAGTCGCAATTGCATAGAAGGGGTGTATAAATTATAAAAAAAATTGATCCCCGAATTAATATATAAGTCAAAGTGTAAACACATTTATAAATTAAAAAAATATATAGGTTGAGTAAAAATATAGACATGTGTATAAATTATAAAAAAATTATGTCCCCGTCTTAATATATGAGTAAAGATATAGACACATGTATCAACATAAAAAAAAAAAAAATTAGGTGTTTGTACTAATATATAAGTAAAAATATACAGTGAGCTAATAAAAAAAATTAAAAAAAATAAGAACTGGACCTGAACTGGTGTGGCACTTGCCACACCATGCCTAGTTCAGGTCCGCCCCTGCTTATATATAGGGACTCGTATCTACTTCCAATATCACAAATCTCATTCAATCTACTTTCAATATCACAAATCTCATTCAATCCACTTCCAAAATCACAAAAGCTATCAATGGATCATTTTGATATCGAAGCCTACAAACAAAAATGTGATATTGAAGACACTTATATCGTGAACCGATTTATTCAGCGTCAAAAAAAATATTGGAAGATAATGCATCTCGTAGTAAAAAATATCTCGATAGAGATCATGCAGCAGCAAACAAAGACTAATTGACGACTACTTTGCCAATGAGCCTACATATGATGATGCAATCTTTCGCCGTCGGTACCGGATGCAAAAACATGTTTTCCTTCGAATCGTTGGAGACCTTTCAAGTTATGATAGCTACTTCACCCAGCGAGTTGATGCAACCAATAAAGAAGGTATATAACCCTTAGCAAAATGTACCACAACAATGCGAATGTTAGCATATGGCGTGGCAGCAGATGCGATCGATGAATACATTAAAATAGGAAGTAGTACAACATTGGAGTGCTTACGTAGATTATGCAAAGGAATCATACGATTGTATGGACAAGTGTACCTGAGAGCACCAACCCAAGATGACATGCAAAGAATTCTACATGTTAGTGAAATGCGGGGGTTCCCAGGGATGATCGGGAGTATTGACTGCATGCACTGAGAGTGGAAAAATTGTCCTAAAGCATGGGAAGGTCAATTTACTAGGGGGGATAAGGGAACCACCACAGTTATTCTTGAAGCAGTTGCATCTCATGATCTATGGATCTGACCTGCATTTTTTGGATGTCCGGGAACGTTGAACGATATAAACGTTTTAGACCGGTCACCAGTGTTTGATGATGTGTAACAGGGAAAGGCTCTAAGGGTGAATTTCTTTGTGAATCAACGTCCCTATAATATGACATACTATCTAGCTGATGGTATCTACCCTTCTTATCCAACTTTCGTCAAATCGATTGGACTTCCTTAAAGTGAACCCGATAAGTTATTTGCAAAACATCAGGAAGCATGTTGGAAGGACATCGAACGTGCATTTGGAGTGCTTCAAGCTCGATTTAAAATCATTCGTGAACCAGCTCGCTTGTGGGACATAGCCGATTTGGGTATCATCATGAGGTCATGCATCATATTACATAATATGATTGTCGAGGATGAACGAGATACATATGCTCAACGTTGGACCGATTTTGAGCAATCTGAGGGAAGTGGATCTAGTACACTGCAACCATACTCGACCGAGGTGTTACCCGCTTTTGTAAATCATGTGAGTGCTAGATCTGAACCGCGTGATCCAAGTGTTCATCACGAACTGCAAGCAGATCTAGTGAAGCACATATGGACAAAGTTTGGAATGTTTCGTGATTGAAGATGATTTGTATCGTACTAAATAAATAACTTGTGTGTTGTGTGCTTAGTTTGTTGTCTTACATTTGAAGTTATTTGTGTGCTGCATGCTTAGTTTGTTGTATTTCATTTTAAGTTATTTATGTGTTGCGTGCTTAGTTTGTTGTATTGCATTTTAAGTTAAGAAAATAAAAATAAATTATTTTACAAAATTTTATTTTTCCAAAAAAACTCAAATAAATTATTAAGTGTTTATTATTTTAATTTAATTATAATCGATAATTGAAATTTTATGTAATAAAAAAACAAAAATATAAAAATAAATAAGAATATGAAATAAAAAGTGGTGGGGTAGAGTGTTGAAAGAAAAAACTATTGGAGAGGGTAAAAATTGACTGAGTGTTGAATGAAGAGAGAGAAGATGATGTGGAGTGTTGAGAATTGAAAAAGTGGGTGTTGAAAGTTGTTTAATTAATTTTGTCATTGCATATAGTCTTAGTTAGATAAAGACTTAATCGGAAAGCGGACACCACTTGGTTAGATAAAGACTTGGATGTTGTATTCATTGAGTTGGAAGAACAACCAATCCAATGTGGAACACAAATCGTCGATACGGTTTGTTTTAGAAATAATGATTTGATTCCTCAAATTGAACCGTTCACCTTGGAGAATAAACACATCTCAATTGTTCAAGAAACTCAATGATTGAGATGTCGTAAGTTACCCTATAAAGTGAATTGGTAGAGTTATCAATCCAAACACGGTTGAAAAGATAATTTACTTTAAGCAATTGAAACCACGCACCCTCGAAATTTCCTACATTAAAAGTATAACATACCCTTCTTTTTGAAAGAGTTCAAAGTATTATAAGAGTATTAAAAACATTTATCCAATGTCCACATGTTTCCACTGTCACGTGGAGTTATTATCTTTGGTTTTTCAATTGTATTGTGCTTGCTTTCATTCTGTTGATGTTATGTTTCAAATAGCTAATTGTAATTCTCCAGTGTACTTGACTTGGAACATAAGATTGAATATTATTCCCACCACTATGGAGTGGTGGACGAGTCTTGAGTCTTCTGGAAACATGTTAGAGAAAGAAAAATGGACTAGGTTCAATTCAATGATTGCCGTGAAGGAGACACTTAGTAGAATCCTGTCTTTTTTAGTAGAAACCTGCCTAATGTTTTGAACTATGGGGTGGGGTGTGTATAGTAATTGCTACTAGTCTAGTCAAGATAGTGACCATTTTCAAGCCTCCGCGTTTTGTACAATAAGCCTCCTTAAACTGTTTTCACTTTACAGGCATTTACATACATTTTTTTTTTTTTTATCTTGGCTATTATTAATATCGGACGGTTCAAACTATACAATAATAAAATTAATATAAAGTGATTTTGACCGTTAGTTTGAGATTGGATGGTTGAGGTACAAAAATAAAGTACTTGTGTACTAAATCTAAATCCGTCTTTGTAAGGTTCTAACATTGGTTACATCTAATTTTTATGGTGTAAATTAACATTTTAATCCCTCAATGTTTAAAAATCGATCAATTCATTCTTTCAAATTTACACTATAACTTGATTTAAATACCTCTTAAACAAACATCCATCAAAACCAATGAATGGTCCATATATTGATTTGAATAGTATACATCAAGACAACACATAACTTTTAAAATTGTGGAACTAAATTTAGAAAAAGTTACTAGAATGATTAACATTATTGAATTTAAATGACTATTATTATTTTACCTATTTGAGAGACAAAAAAGTTGACAATTTCTTACCATTCTAAGAACTAAAATTTTGATTTTCTCAACTTTTTATGAGATTCTCCGATGTGCACATCTTGAAGGAAAAAAAAAACTATGTATCATTAGTAATCTGGATGTAAGTAAAATTGGGTAAAAAATTATTGTAGTCAGAAATCGAACTTGAATTCTATTTGTGAGCTCATTAACCACTTGAACAAATTGCTTGATTAATGACTTAATTCTTCCGTTATTTTGAACATATATAAGCAATTAACTTTGTTTAATTATGGGCCTGGGCTGTTACTTGATCATGATTTGTATGATGTTAATTAAGTCAGGTCCATGGAGTTGTTTTTATTTTGTCATATTTAGCCAACAATTGACTAATCCTCCAATTAAATTTGTCTTATAAGGATAAAACGCGTCATTTGCGCAACCTCGTGTGTTCAACGTTCACAAGTGTGTTAGCGTGCTTTATTGGACTTCTTTGTTACCCTCACTGAAAGGGAATGAATATGCATTTGATGTAATGTTATGTACCTTACCAGAGATAAACTAGCTGGATGAAAGTAACCTTTTTTTGTTCTTTTTAACGACTAAGAAAGCAATTTGATGATATATACCTTTCAAAAGTGATTTGTGTGTGTACTCAAAATGCTATAAAATCTTCAATAGCAGCAACACTTAAGTGTGGTGCACATTTCAAGGGTTTTGAAAATGTGTTTAATTTAAGTAAATGATTTTTATAATTTGACAATTATGATATTAACGGTGTAAAAAGTCTTTACACCAACAACGTATATGAATTAAATCATTTAAAAATGGATCTACGACATTAAAGTTTTTGATGTCGCTACAACTACAATGTGACAACAAATGAGGTATGATTTGAGTCTTAATATCATGGTTTTTGTTGTCGCAATGATTACAATTGAGGCGTGATTTGGGTTTTGACATTAGATTTTCGACGTCGCCGCAATTTCAACTGTAATTGCAATTGAGCCGTTATTAATTGTATTTGATCACAACAATTTTTTCAATGATCAAAGATAGCTATAGGACCATTCCTACAATTTAAAACCTTGCAAACTATTTTTGAACAATGTCATGCACTCTCCTCATATCTACTTGTCTCCTATGGAGAAGACTATCCATGTGACCTCTCTTTACCTGTCCTTGACTATATGACCTTGAGAGCAAGCACCATAACTGTTGTAGAACATGTCTACAAACATTTTAAGTATGAACTGTGCTTCTTTCCATGCTGACACCCTTCTATTGAATCTTGATATATGTAAAACTGGTACAAAAAGGTTATGATAGTTTGGTAACAACAAAATGATTTTGGATAACTATCTTACTTAACCAAATTAAATATTACCTCTCTTTTAATTAATTTCTTGGACTATTGAATAAAATTAAACTTTTTATTTTATACCATAAAAATTCAAGCATGCTTCATTTATTGGGGAGTTTATGAAATTTTGCTTTCATTGTCATGCTTTAATGGAACATGATAGGTAAAATGGAGATATATTAGTCAACATTTTCTGCTTCTCTTCTTCTGCCTCTTCAGAATGAAGAACAAACAGATTGAGTGGGAGCAGATAAAATAAATAAAATTAAAGAGGTTTTAGTGAATAATAATTAGTATTAGTATTAGTATTAGTATTGCAAGAGAGAAGAAAAGAAATATCTTTATAAATAATTAGAAATTTAATAATGATAACTTGTCTAACAAAAGCTTAATATATAATCATACATGACACCAACACTAGATCCTGATTCTGATTTGTGGGTCCAACATGCATAGCTCAGGGCCTTCACTTCACCCTTTGGTTGTTGGCCATACCATCTTCCAATCCTAACGACTACACACTCAATAACTATTCTTCTTAATTGTTGATGTGATCTTATAGTCTAGTAGATCAATCCCTCTCACAAGATTTTGATTACCTCATAATAATTTGACGCATTCATACCGTCGACATATAAATGACAGTTTAATCGAGATCAGATGATCTAGATTTTAAGGTTAGCATATGTAGAAATTTAAAAGAAATCTAGATCGTTCAATTTCAATTAAACAACCACCACTATACTAACGATATTCAATCAAAACCTCTCTTACATACATACCTATAAAGATCTCTTCAAAATCTCTCTCAAATCACTTGCTGCACTAAATTAATTAAGTTACATTACACATTATATTACAAAAACCTTTTCCTTTCACAAAGAAACAAAACTAGAATGTGAATAGAGGAAAATGCCAAGGAAAACCCTTCACCCCAAACATTACCAAAACCCAAAATCAAGAAATTTTCTTCTTCCTCCACCACTATACATATGCTAGATTAGTAGAGTACCAACTTGCTAATGCTAATCATTAATGATACTAATTAACTAACTCATACACATATTATATATCAATTAAAAATTAAGTTGGTAAAATAGGCTCCGGTTGCACGTTTTTAGTGACCTCAACCATTAATTTAAGATCAGACGGTTCAGACTACACAATAATAAAATCCTCTGGTACTTGTTGAATGAAGTCAATAGTAGTAACAGTGCTAGGTACTAGGTAGTCAATGGAGTACAATCCTCTGGTACTTATTCTCTGCAGAAGGAGAATCAGAACCTTCACAAAAAACCCTTTTTCTACTATTGAATCTTCCACAGTTACTGTTAACAAAAGACTCTTGATGAAGTAGTTGTTGCTGCTGATGCTGTGGTGGTGAATGAATGGTTACAGGTGGAATCTCAAAAGACTCCAATGGTGGTGGAGGATGTCTCCATTGAGGTAATGGTCCTGCAAGCAAAAGGGTCTGAAGCAAAGGACCAGCTTTCATCACTGCTTGTAAAAGTTTACCTTTTTCAGGCAAAGGTTTATCTTTTGCTATTGAATCAATCATCATCATTGGTTGTTCTGTTCTTGTTGTTGGGGAGGATACTATGCTTTCTTCACAATCTGATAGTGATATTCCATTGTTGGAAGATTCAATTCCTCTCTTTTGTTGTTGTTGTTGTTGTTCATCTTCTATGCTTGAGATTCCAGACAAAGGATCTTGATTTTGTTGCTTTTGTTGTTGGAAAAGTAACTTTTCTAAGAAAAGTCTTTGGCATTTTTCTTGTGCTTCATCTCTTTCTCTTACAACTTTGTTGAAAAGTTCTTTTAGGTTATGGAGTTGTTCATCTCTTTTTCTTAGTTCTTCTTGTACTGTTACTCTTGTTTGTTCAAGCTCCATTGTTGTGTACATCAATGTTTGTTTCAACTCATCCATTGACTGTATCACAATCAAAAAAATGGGGATAGGAAATATTATTATTTATTGAAAAAACACTAATGATCATTTTACAACGGTTTCTCTGATACGATATGAAGTTAAATGCAAGTTAGTCTTATAAACATTTGTTAGTCCTCAAATTACAAGAAGTTTATATGCCTATAAAATGCAACTATGAAGAATCAATATTTGAAATGAAAGAAAAGATGTGAAGGAGAAAGAAGAGAAATATGTACCTTTCCTTGGCAGTAGTAAGCCCAAGATAGAAGAGGACTACGTTGTTGATTGTCCATGTTCTTAGAAAGAGTGGTGGGAGAGAAATGAGGATAGAGAAAGTGAGGAGAGAGAGAGAGAGAGAGAGAGTTAGGAGTGTTATGAAGGATGGTTGAATTGAAGGTGTCTTATAAGTAGTCTAAGTCACTGTATAAGGTTACCTTATAAACCGGGGGTTGGAGAAAATAACACAAAAACAGACAATTAGCAATCTGTGGCCAAATCCTAACTCCCTCTCCTATGCTCTACACAATCCTATTTAATAATAAATACATATTCTGTTTAGAGAAGACTAGATTATTTCTGTGATATGTTTCAACGGATCAGAATTTGGTGTCATAGAAAAAACACAGTTTGATGTTGTGATAAATCACAACCGTTCATATCAAAACGGACGGTTCAGATTAAACATCAGTTTAACACAGTTGAATGATTTAAGCCGTTGATATAAATCAGACGATTATAATCTGTTACAGTATCATGTTGTAACAAGGAAATCAGACTGGTTTAATTGTATGTAAGTTTTTACTATTTAGAGTAAATCTTGTTAAGATTCTAAGCGTTAGAAATGTCCTAATCTGCCGTTTTTGTAAATATTAAGTTATATCCAACTTAAATTTTTAAGGCATGTTTCATTTGATAGAACGTTGAGATTTATTGATCATAATCGTAAAATAACAATTTATATATATGATGCAATATTTATCTCTCTTGTAGACTATATAATTAGATATATTTTAAATATATATGTATATGCATAAGTACTATTTATGGAACTCAACTGAATAGTGAAATAAAAAGCAGAACTTCGAAACTAACCATGTTTTTTTCCTTCTTTTTATATTACATACTATTGAACGAGAAAAACTTGGAAAGTGACGATAAAAAACATTGATAACCTTTTTTAACTGTAAAATAACGATATAACCAAATTGAAGAACTCGATGTCACATGTAACTTAAAAGGCCAATTATAGTAAAATGATCTTCCTTCCTTCCTTCCTTTTTTTTAACTCGATCTTTCTTTCTCATTTTTAGAAAGGCAAAAAAGTTAAGAGTATTTTTGGTAGTTTTTTCTAAGTAATGATATTTAAACATAAAACTTTTGACACTATATTGGAACATTACTATATTTAAACATAACTATTAATATAACTTGAATCAAGAAAACACATTAATTTAAAGAACTATATTAGTACAATCATTTTGTGATAACTTTTGAAACAATCTCTCTCTTTGATTTTGTTCCAATACCTAAATTTCTATCTTTGATTGTATCATAAGTTGTTCCAAAAATGATTTGTTCAAATAACATACCTCTTAATTAAAACTGCAATTGTCTCCACGATGTATATATGTACGGTATCAGACAACAAATAAGTTGTCAAAATAACATTTATTTTTTGAATGAGTTGATCCACATTTTTTTATGACTAGAAATTGAACTCGATATTACAATACATATATATTCTAGGGGCGGACACGACCAGCCTATGCGAAGAGAGAGAGAGAGAGAGAGAGAGAGAGAGAGAGAGAGAGAGAGAGAGGGAGGGAGGGAGGGAGAGGGATGAATCCAATGGTTGTGTGAGTTAGACAGGTGGCCCATTCAATTATAGGTGGACAAGTTTAGGTCAGGTTGGAATAAAGGATTTTGATCGTCATGACCAACACTCGCTTGAAGTTATTAATTATTTTATTTTTATTATATATAATATGACATCAATTCCAATATTATAGGAAATACAACATCGTTTTGATCTAAAAAAACATTTATAGGTTAAACCAAACACACACTTCACCCACTCATTCATTTCACCCGTTTCTCTCTCACTCTCCCAACACTGAACCCTAGTAGAGAGACCGGGAATAAGTGAGATATCACTCGTTTTATCTTACTGCAATACTCTGCAAGCAAACAACATGCCAAATAATGGATGACAAGCTTTTAGCCTACTAGCAGGAACAAAAAGATCAACTGTTGATTATTCGACTCTTCGACAATGGGATTAGTACCCATTTATATCGACTTATCCAACAACATATATACCAAGACATGATGTGTCAGTTCCAACCTGAGTGGGTTCAATCAAACCAAGACTAGTTGATAATAATATTCGTGAACAACCATGATTGCTAACCCACTTTACTAATACAATGTATTAGTGGTGTCAAGAGCTCACATGAGAAATAATGTTGAAATTAACCAAGAGAAACAATGGGGGAATACCCCACATCATGTGAAGGAGAAGATACTCCAAGAGGTTACTCTCACCAGGACCCATAAACGAATGTAGTAAAGAAACATATCAAAAGATGAAACAAACTTTGCAATTGATTGTCAAGGTTTAAGCTCAAGGAGGAAAATAAATATCCTCTCCTAAAGTGCTAGAAGCACCGAAAAGGTGATGCATATACTCAACTTCATGGTAAGAACGAAACAAAGTTAAGGCGCCCGATTCGAAAAATAAGAATGTGCAAAGGCTAAAAGCGCATGAAGCTTCCAATGAAGATGTACTTTACATCATATATTTGAGCCTCTAAGGATCGAAAAACAGATAAATAGAAATTCTCAACACTTACAAATGTTTAAAGAGGCAGTGACCACAAAAATATGTTATATATTATATATTGTCCATACCATCTGAGTTAAGCTCACAAGGACTAAACTTTTGATCTTTGTTATTATATATAACATTGTTATTAGTCAAACATTTCCACAATTACTTTCAAAACATTACAAGATTAAAGTCATGCAATTATTATTATTTTTTTATAGCAACTGTTTTTAATTTGAAATTTACATTATATTTAACCAAGTTTGGCTAAGCAAATTTGGCTCTTTCATTTTCCTCACGCGTGGGCTGCATTTTGCAGTAAATCCAAACATTTATTTTGTTTTCATTATTGCACAATTCCAAACGGTTCAATTATATCAACATGAAATGACATGAGTGCCTCATTTGATTTCTTTTAAAGGATTGATTTTTCTTCTCTTGCTATAAACAATTTACAAGATAGTATAATCTGTATCATGACATAATCAGTTAAAATGTGTAGTTTTAACACTTAGCTAATTTATTGTACAATTTATAAGCAAAAAAACACTTAGTGATTTATAAGAAAAAACAATAATTCACGTTTATTAAGAAAACTAACGTTTTTTATTAAGAAAACTAACATTTAGTGATTTGAGGTATAATTTTTTTGTGTTTTTCTTAGAATAAGTTTCATGGAAAGATGTAAAAAAAAATTCATTGGTTAAAAATTATGGAGAAAATAAAAAGGAGAACAAATTGAATGCAACTTGCATTTAATTTTCCATTGGAAAAGATGATTTGTTTGAAAAAACATAATAATAGCATAAAAGTTGATCTTTTTTGCTTATATTTTGAGACATAGAAAATGTGATTTTTTTGCTTATATTTTAGGACCGAGGAAATAGATAGTTTCCTTTCCAACAAAAAAAAAAAGATATTAGCAAAACATCTTCAATGCTTTAATTGTATTTCCCTGATTTTAACAATTTAATGAAATCTATTTTAATGTAAAAAAAAAAATAAGAAAAAAACTCAAATGAGATACATCATTTATGTATTCTCTCACTCATCCCCTCTTTCTTTTCTTTCTTCTACACATATTGTACAGGGACCAGTTTGGAAGAGGATTTTAGTAAACACTTATCTCTTCAACATTGGAGATGCACGTTTCTTTTAAGAACAATAGTACTCTAACTAACTAAGCAATCAACATGGTAATATGATGATATAGTGGTCAAGTGATAGAGTAGAGGGCTCTAGTGGTCACAAAAAGGAGCTGGTAACCAAACTTCCCACTACTATTTGCCCATAGATGAGGCACCCCTTGGAAAAAGTCCTACTATATGGAAAAGAATGCTTGCATTTGACGAAATCAATTGTATGTTTTAGAAATATCAAATTATATTTTGATTAGAGGGTAATCCTACAACATATCCCTACCCTATAGGGTGGGGCACTTGTTCATTTTGACCGTTAAACCGAGGAAAATTAGTTAATGTCATGATGTATTATCATAGGCTACCTAATTTAGGAGTACCACATTTTGTCAAAGGTAATTACATAGTAGTACAATTATGGAAAAATATAATATTGTTAATTATATTATCAATGTTTTTCTACTTTCAAGAAAGAAAAAAAAAGGGTAAATCCAAATTGAGTATTGACAATGCAAAACCGAAATCCAAAAGGAGTTGAGTGGGGCACAAAACCTTTATGTCCCATCTAAATTTGATTAGATTCTCTGCAATTCCAATTTGGGTTTACCTTTTCTCTAATTATTATTTGCATGTTCAAAGAGTGTGGATTATTGCTGCATAGGATGCGGCAAATTGAAGTAATAGAAAAGGATAGTGAGTGAGTGGTGATAGCGCAAGTGCACCTTATCATCCCTAAACATATAAGCAAGCTAGCTAGGTAGGGAAGATGCCAGACAAAAAGGGTATTAAAAGTTAAAACCATACATGTTTTTAAGACTATCATTTTGATCTTTATTACTAGGGTCTTGTTAACCATTGCCCTAAGGGAAATGGTTAAGGAATTAAAAAATGGAATAATTGTGAAATTTCATGTAGAAAAAGTTGTTTTTTACTATTTTAATAAGTTGAATGCACAATTTCTAAAATAAAGTTATTATTTTAAGTTTCTTATCAAGTGCCCTTAGAGCAATGGTTAGCATTTCCCTTATCAATACGTTGTGACACTAGATGAATTGTTTATAGGTATATGCATCTTGAATTTCCCCTTTTCATTTCATTTTTCATTGAATATAATGCAATATTGAGCAAATGGTCACTTTAGACTATGATTTTACACATCGTTGTCATAAAAGTTCCTTACTCAAGATTAAATACAAAGAAGTCTCTGACACTTCCGTTATCACTTGAGTCTCTACGTTAAATAATTATATTAAGTGATGATGTGACACATGTTTTACAATGACATAACATATAAGTGATGATGTGGCATAGGTTATACGATGATATGACATATGATGCGCCACAAGGATTACATCGAAAGTAGAAAATGGTCATTTTGGTCTCTGAACCAAAAATCAATACCCTCAAATTGAATTTCAAATCCTTAAATCTCAAATCCCTAAATGTCATCTAATTATCTCTTTTGTTCAAAATCAATCTTCGATTAAACACTAATTTACTGTTAGGTCTCTGACTGTGCATATTACTATCAATTACTCATCTTATATTCGCGAAAGAAAAGTAAAAAAGCTTTAATAAAAGACACTAAATAAAAATGGATTTGAAAGAGAGAAAGGAGCGGGAAACAACTAGACTACACAACATTCCAACTCTCTTGATGGAAATTTTTTGTCCTATACCATAAGTATTCAAAGAAATTGGTATTTGGTAGTGATGGTATCGAAAGAAATGTGAAAAATCTGTCATAAACCATAAGAAAGGAAGATGGGGTCGAAATCATAACTATTGCAGTAGAAATGGTTAAACAATTTTTCTCATACTTAAATAACTCAAGCAACGCAAAATTACTAAAACAAAATTGTACTATTGAACCATGAACCATGAAGACTAACTTACTCCTCTTATATTCGTGACTTTCAATATTTCTGAATGTAGGTGTTAGTGATTGTCAATCAGGGACTTAACTAATAGTAAATATACACAGTCAGAAATCTAACTATAAGTTTGTGTTTAATGAAAAATTGATTTTGAACAAAAGAGAGACTTAGATGACATTTAGGGATTTGAGATTTAAGGATTTAGGGATTTGAAATTCGATTTGGGGATATTGATTTTTGGTTCAAGGACCAAAGTGACTATTTTCTATTTTCACTTTAGTCCTTGTGACACATCATATGTTATGTCATCACAAAACATGTGTCAAATCATCACTTAATAGAATTATTTAATGTCATAGGCTAAAGTGATAACGGAAGTGCAGAGTCATAAACTTATTTGTACGTAATCCTGAGTCATAGACACTTTTATGACAACGAGGTGTAGAGTCAGAGATTAAAGTGACAATTTGTTGTACAATATAATAGAGTAATTTGTTTAGTTATTATGTAAATTTATTGATCCTTAAAAAAAAATATTGATAATAAGTTTTCACCACCGTTTAAAACGAATAATCTTTTTCGTAGAACTTGTAGGGGTTTATAAAGTGGAATTTTCTATTTCAAATCGAATTGTCTCCATACTCAACAAACAGATATTAAACTCACGGTAATTTATTTAAGAAGTCCAAATATCTTACCTTTTGAACCAATACATTATAATAGAGGAACATTTTAATTTTGTTTAAACTATCACTCTCTAATCTCTATGTACTAATATGATCAATAATATTTAAGCACAAGTTGAGCATTGTAAACCCTAATCTCACTAATGACAAACAAAACTACAACCGCTTTGTAGTTAGAGATGTATGCACAATTGGTTAAACATCATTACCGAACTTTGTTTGACTATTGTTTACAATTACCGTTTCTTTTCTCTTTCAAAATTGATCGTTGTTCTAACAGTTTTACACTAACATTTAACAAAAAATTATGACATTAACACGTAAGTCCGCTTTTTAACCACACTTTCTTATTGAATGTCGGTATAAAAAACATGAAAAGAAAAAAGAAAATTGAGCTTAATCTTTGGTTAGCGTTTGAAGAATATAGTAGAAGAAATCTTTAAGAAAGTTGCCCACTCTACAATACATTATCAATACTTTAATACGTAAAGTAAATAAAATTGTTATATCATTTTACTTTCTTTAGATTTACAATATCTAACATGGTGGGTGCTAGACCCATTCATATCATTGGCCCCCACATTAGTGTATTATGGTGCCCCTTTCTTTGAGCACATATATACTTGTAATGTATATATGTTATCAAAGGCTATGATCTGGTTGGAAATGAGGAGTGCATAATTCTAGTGGTATTGATGAGAGGTCATAAGTTTGATCCCTTGAAAAGCCTACAAGATATTCAATATGTATCCAAATACGAATTTAGGGGCCACCATTGGGTCACAATTTTCAGATATTAGGAGCAGTATTTTGCCGGTCGGCTAATATAGCAATGCCAATTTTGGCTTTCCATTTTTTTTAATAGAAATTTAGGGTGACGGGATGGTGTTCAAGGCAAAACCAGAGTATTAAACAAACGAGAGTATTAAGTCATAACGTGGTCTTTACCCTTTGTATTAATGGTGTAGATCCATTTTTGTTTTCAATCATGATCGTGATCAGATTATAACAGATTTGTTTGGTCCGGTTCGGTATTTAAAAGAATAAATCTGAATTAATAAAAAATATTAATTTTATTAAAAAAAAAACAATAACTAGTTTAACCTCATAGCTAGTTTAACCCATCCAGTAATAAGGTAAAGAGGGGTACTTATTCCCCCATGTGTGGGGTCTCTAACGGTTAATAACTGTCGGGAGAGGAACCCTAGAGAATCATGGATGCCAACTTTGTTTAAACCGTGTGGACTCCATTAATCAAAGAAATTAAGATCAGGTAGAAAATTAATAAAAAAAAAGCCAAAACCTTTATTTATTTAGTCTTTTTATTTATTTATTTAAAGTTTTTTGGTTGGTCATCAATTGCATCACCAATCATTTCGTGTTTTGCTGATCTTTGGAATCCCAAGCAATCGTCAACACTAAAAATTAGGGCCTAGTAACTAATGTTATCATTAAATTAAATCAATTCATAGTAAAACAATTTTTTTGTAAAATACCGACAAAAAAAAGGTTGTTAGAACAATAAAAAAAGTGTTGCTTAGATACTGCCTCGTGTGCCTAATGGCCCAATTTGATTTCCAAACCAACAATCAAAAGAGAAAAGTGGGTGTTTCTGCATTGGGATTGTGGTATTGTATTGTATCATATAGGTTAAGATGCTCTCTATTTATAAATATAAATGTTAAATAGAGAAAATGCTAAATGGAGAAAATACTAATTTATATTCGAGGACATAGAAATGAAATATTTATGTAATATGAGGATCTTATTTATTTTTCTTTTACTGAGATAGTTTTATGCCTCTGTCCCTCCAATTTTATCTTTATAAAAAATTAAGTATTAAAAGACATGCATGCATGCAATTTTGTTTGGTTTGCTTCTCCAACATAGCCTCTCATTGCCGTGAACTATTATGAATTGAATGATAAATGATCATTTTAAGGTTTTAAGTTTGATTCTTTTTTATACCAATTTTAATGGGTTAGTTTGGTTTCTTAAAAAAAAAAATAGAGTGGCAATCGTACTATTTAACTTATTAACCTTTTATTTTGGTTATATAAAATACATTATGTTAATTAATTTATAACACAATGTTTTGATTTCTTTCAATTAGTTTGTAAGACTGCTACTTTTGATTTTGTTGTTTCCTATAATTCAAAAAAATATGTTAATTAATTCTTCTTTTTTTTTTAAATGTATATATTGGTGACATGTCTTGTGACCAACTTGGTTTTGTCTTCGTATTGTCCCGCTCTTGTTGGACCTTGATCACGTCAGATTTGGTCGTGTTCAAAAATTGATCCAGTCTAATGTGAGGATCAGATTTGGCTCACGTACAATCCGACATAACCCGCCCTTTATACATCTTGTCTCTTCCACTTATAAATACATTTTAATGTCATATGTTATCTAATGTTTGATTTTCAACACACTTTCCTTCATATATGTGATTGAATATATGGACCACATATCAATATCATATGACTCAACCGATCTTAATCTGGCTTAAATATCATCTTAAAATTTCGGTTCAACTTATAATTCAACCATAAAAAATCACTCATGAACACATTTTTACTAAGCCATCTCATTCAACAAGTTTATATTTGATTTCTAATTTTGTAATAGACTAGTGGGGGGAAAAGCATATGAAAATTCAGGTGAATTCTGATTCTTGTACATAAATTAATCCATCATAAAGACAGTGATCAAGAGCTTTGAAAATTATAATAATAATATAATACGATGCACATCATCATTTTCTGTAGAAACACCAAAAGAAAACGATCCCAATTGTAATTATGCATAAAAATGGAAAGAAAACCGACCAATAGTAGGCCCCACACGGTTTCTATATAAAGATTTAGATTCTTGGAAGAACATGGATGATATTACTCACACAAAGTACCAAAGAATTGTGAAATTATTGACTATAAGTCTAGTGTCACATGGTTGCACAATTTCGATTTGGTGAGAAATCACTTGTCAAGAAAAAGTTATCATGGCTTTAAGACCTTAAAGCTGAAAATTATATCTTGTGTCATTTTCTTTAATTTAATGTTTTGTTTACTTTTTTATTTTAAATCTGGGACCAACTTCTTTATTGTAAAATTAAATAACTCTCATTTGGACTCTAGCTTAGGATTAAAAAAATTTCTAAAATTTGAGTTGCAAGTGAAACTTCAACAGAACTGAAGCAAAAAAAATTAAGTCCCAAATATTCTTACAAAAAATCTTGCAACATTGAACATCAACCTTAGAAGAAATTGTAACAGCAACTGCCACTCTAATTCCTAACCCAAAAATATATTTTGTTTAAACTAAGAGAGCTAGTTTAACTTTCTTGATTTCTTAAAAATCACACTTTTTCACGCTTCCAGATGGATGAATCCGGAAAAAGTAGTATATATTTTTTCTCATCTAGATGGATAAATCTGAATGGAAGTGATTTTTAAGAATTATGAGGGGTGAGAAAAGAAGCTCTAGCCCTTTTTTGTTATGATCTATGTTTCACATTGAGCCTGTGACTCTGATCCGCTTCTGTATTAAAAAACTGATGACTCTTTCTTCTTCCACCTTATCGATATCTTGCGCCCCCTATACAGTTCAGATTATAGAATCCGAACCACATAAACATCACATAAAAACCTCAAAAACACATTAAAAGATTTCGGATTTTAGAATCTGAATAAGGCGCATGAGAAACCCGTAGGGTAGAAAAAGTAATAGCCAAAACTAATTTGCATATCAAAAAAGAAAAAAGAAAAAAAAAAGGACATGATAGAATTGCATATATAACATAAATCAAACAATATAAAATAAGACTTATCTAAAGTGTCTACTATTTTCATTTCATAAATAAGCAATGGTTAATGAAACTTCATGAAAGAAAATTAACAAACGAAGGACAACATAGGATACATACAACATACATAAATCAGTGTATGATACAAAATGAGAAATGACAGAAGGAAGAATATATTTCTCCTATATTTGGTTTATGCTAGCCTTCTCATCTTGATATTTAGAGGAACTTCTTTGTAGGATGGAACTTTCTCAGCTGCCCTTCGCAACGGTCTTCCAAAAGAATGCCTTGGAGCTTCATTTCTTAAACCAGGTCTTTCTCCTCTTTCAGTTTTCACTGCTGGAGTACTCAGCTTGTTATTATGTCCAGATTGAGTGATAGCATATTGAGCATCCTCTATCTCAAACAAATTTTCTAGAGGTTCGTGTACATGAACTTTTGATGCCGCAGAATGTCTCCTCATACTTCTCCTGTGCAAAAAAAGAGGAACTTATCACATTGAAATTTTTTAGATATTAGTCATATTGTTCCTCTAAATTGCGAACATCGATTAAATTAGTCGCTGAATTTTATGAACTAGAAAATACATCCCTAAAGTTGCAGCGTGTCAGTCAAAATGGTCCCTCTGTTAACTTCTTCTGCTAGAGGTTATGACGTTACACGTAGAGGTGCCAATTGAACCTAGCCTTCCAAGTGAAACCTATTGTCGATGTTACATTACTAGGGACTAAATTCCATAAGAAACTTACGAGGTAAACATTATTTAACATGTTTGAATCGCGCAATGTGCCAAATAAGTATTTTCTTGTTCGCAATTCAAGGACTGTTTTACTAGTTTCTACAAATGTTTATTCACACAGTAATTTTTCATATTAAATTCTTATTTTGGAACTCTGGAATCCCATGGATGTAATTAATTTCAAGCACTCACTATATTTAGGTGCTTCGTTCAATGAGCTATGCTAAAGTATCGAATGAGTGTAAGAACTAACCTATTGTCTTTAACCTTTTCTTTGCTTTTATTCTTTCTGGAAGCAGTAGAAGAACCAATAGCTGCAAAGTTTCAATAACAAAGTTAAGCAGAATTAAGATAATGTGAGCAAAATATGTTAATGAAGAAGGTAAAGTCCTAGCACTTACATCTACTCCTAACGCGTCTCCTGGTCAAACAACATTGTTTTTCATCATCATTGCTAACTCTAGGGGATTGCTGCACTTCTTTTTCATCTTCTTCCTTGAGCCAACCAAATTATACAACAAAGAAAAAATGAGGAATACCATCCATAAATGCCTCCATTATGAGAAATATAAGTGAAGGGTTTATAGATCAGGCACCTGTAGTTGTGATAATGATGCATTTTTTTCAGTGTCTATCTCCACTTTTTCCTGCAAAACCTGTTTGTTAGAAGATGGTGAAAAAGTATTGAAGGGAGACCATTGTTTTAGGCCTATATGACACATTGTGGGTGAGTGTTTTAGACCACATCGATGCATTGAATTTGGATCATTGTACTCGATCTAAAATGGCTCCTAGGCCATTTGTACATAGAATGACCGCATTGGTAAACTTCATTAGAGCATATAAAAGACCATTTAAAGATACATTAAAAAGAAACACTCTTCAGTTGAGGACAAACACTCTTCAATGCTTATTGAATCATAATTTGAAATAACATGGCGGTTAATCTTTCCATAAAGAAGGGAAAAGAATAGATACGCTTTTTCTTCACATTTTCCTTAAGCAATGCAGCAATAAAAAAATGAACAAGAATATTTGGTTCAAGAGACAAACTTTCTACACATTTTCTTCCCAAACACTACTTACACATAGCACATAAACTTCCCATTATTGAAGTTCATCTATTAGAAATATAAAATTGATTTGAAAATGTTTGGAGGTTAATAATTAGAGCTATTTTTGCTTTCAAAATTAATTGCTTTTACCTCCAAACGAGATTCTTGCATTTTGAAGGTGTTTCCATTAATCAAAGCAGCCCTCCACAAAAGTTCATGCTGCAGTGTTTTTATCTGAAACGCGAGTACCGTTAAAATCAAATTAAAGAAAGCCTTCAGTGAGATAACCAATTCAAGTTCAAAAAGGAAAGAAGAAGAAATTCGGAGGAATGAACTCACTTTATCTCTCCCCAAGTTAAGCTCCTGCAAAATTAACCATAAGAAACACAAAATCACTATCATCACCCTCAAAGTCAATATGATATATTCAATATTAATCAAGTAAACTCCCATTCAGTCCCTCAATTATCACTCTCTCTACTACTTAGTCCATAGTCCCTAACAACATGAATTTGTCAAATTCACACCCATCTGTTAATCTATAAATTATAAAACTATGTGCTTTTATTCCCTAAAGTGGACTAAAGCATGCAATTTTCTAAGTTTTAGGACCCAAAAGTTGGTATAAGAACTAATAACCAAATTTGAGATGATTATACGAACTAAAAATCTATGAAGCACAAACACTGACACACGGACGTTGATGATAATAATAGAGAAGATGACATGATTCAATGTTATCACATGCGTCGGTGTCGGAATTGACACTTGTCAGACACGAGACATCTTTGATAAGAAGTGTCAGTGCTACGTTTAAGCAGATGACTAAAAAAACTTACTGCTAACATGAGACTATTGGACTGAGCAAGATTCCAGTTTTGCATTTGAAGCTTCTTCATATCAGCTCTCAGTCTTTGCAATTCAGCTCCACTTCTTTCTATCATTTTACTTTTCATACTAAATCAAGGAAACAAAAAAAAAACTTCCTCCTTCACAAACAAAAACTAATAACATTTTTTCCCCTTCTTGAAACTGAAACTCAATTACACAAAGACCACAACACAATTTCAATATTTTTATTTGTCAATGACCAACACACACAGAGCGGAAAATGTGGTGACTCGTGTTCGAAAATATGATTGCAGATAAAATATCCTCGGAGCCAAACCAGTAACCACTAGACTGTAACAACGCAAACGCGCAATTTCAATTTAAAATAATGAAAGGATACTTTCTATCTGCAAGGAGGTTGATTAAATTCGCCCGTTCCTGTAACGAAATTTAACATCAGAAAAATGAGAGAGAGAAAAAGAAGAGAAAATGTTACTACAGAGTAATGTAATGTTTGTTATTGTTACCTTGAGGAGTTGTTGAATGGAATCATTATCCAGTGAAAGTGTGTTGCAGTTGTTATGAATTTCTTGTTGAGAAGAGTAAGAAGAATTTGTGATATCCGATAGTCTTTTCCGCATTAAGTTTCCGATCGATTTCTTCGCCATTTTCTGATTCTCCATCGGCATGTTAGTTGGTACGTTGTAACAGTAAGTTCAACACTTCTGAAGTTGTTTGTTTCAACAGAGTGCGGAGAAAAGAAATTGATTAAGTTCAGTGTTGTGAGGGAAAGAGTGAAGAGGAAGCAAAGGAAAAGGAAAGAAAAGATAAGAAAAGAAAAGGAATTTAAAGTAACCGTTGTGATGTTCGAAACTAATTTTCAAATATTTCAAAGCCTTTTTATTCGACACAACGGTTCAAATTAACTAGTGAAATAAAAGTTCCTTAAAAAAAAAGTGAAATTAAAAGTGATTCCCTAATTTTTCTCTTTTTTGCTTTTCTTCATATTCGTCAAAAATAGATAAAAACTTTTCTTTATAACAATTTTTAAGCCCCATTTTGAATGTTATCTATTGCCTCCATCCATCTTTTATAGATTTTTGGATGATTTCAAATACATGTTTTGTAATATTAGATGTCATATTAAATTTATTATTTTAAAATTAATGTATCAGATAAAGAACGACACCTTTTTTAAACAAGTTAAATAGTGACACTTAAAACTAGTCAATTAACTGATCGAAAACGAATATCGGGTTTTAAAAAAACAGCTAGATAATTATGGGTATTTTTATAAAATATTTTAAATAATTTGAAATTATTCGAAATGAAAATAAGAGCAGCTGAATTCAAGCGGTTATTGTGTTTTACCTAAAGACAAAAAGAACTTGGGTTCAATTCTTAGATGAAACAATTTTTTATCGGACTTTACTTACCTCTCGATCGAACTTCGGATTACTAGAGTCCCCAATAGTTCACGATAATGGAACCGATGCAACAAAATAAATTTTTGAACAAATTATATTATAAGGGTGCATTAGGTGCCATTTGGGTTTGTCTGGTGGTATTGGCTTGGAACCTGGGAGTGTGCTCCTCCTTGAGGTTTCAGGGTCGATTCTCTCTGGTACCAATTTAGATGAATTAATTCGGGTCGATTCTCTCTGGTGCCAATTTAGATGAATTAATTCAAGCGCAGTCTTTGGAAGCATTTGGTTATTGATTAGGCTAGTTCAATGCAACCTATGCATTTGTCTAATCACATTTTATATTTTAGCTCGCTTGATGGTTTCTCAAACAACATTCATTTTTATTTGATAAAGAATTACGAATAGGCAAAATTATACTAAAGATCATTTATCTTTTTTATTTGTAACATATTGGTCGTTTATCTTCTTTTTTTTGTTCGGTTTAGATCCTTTATTTATTAAATTGTGCACGAGTTAATCATTTTGTTCAATTTTCTATTAAAACCCCATGAAAATATTAATTTTATTAATAACTATTTTATAAAATATTTTTTAATAAAAATAACTAAATTCATATACCATATAAACATCTTCATCATCTTTATCTTCTTCCTTAAATAAAAAAAATTTCCATCCAAATACAGCTTCAAATTCCTTATATATTTTACTTCCATTTTCTTTTAAACATAAAATCCAAAATCCTCAAATTTCATAAACCCTAAATTTACCAAACCCATAAATTTGGATTTTGGATTTAAAGAAAGGAACCATTCATAAATTTGAGCTAAGCTCACGCCTCACAAATTTTAAAGTCGCAAACATTTATACTTTTACTTTTAATCAAGATCAAAATTTCATAAAAGAAACTTAGTTCATAATTTACAAACATTGGCACTATAAAATGTGTTCAAAACGTTGTTACTGGTCTTTTCGCAAAGCATAACATTTTTCTTCTACTTTCCTCCACTTTCCTCAACAACGATGACCAACAAACAAAAATTGAAACAGCAAGAATGTCTGACTAATCATATGGCAATTAGATAAACAAAGTCTAAATCTCCAAAAGAAACACAGATAATATCATAATGAATCTTAATACGGGTTTAAAATCCAACAAGAATACCAATACTAAAGTTACACCTTAGCATCAACAAAGATGAGTCCAGTGAGAGTGTTGAACCCCTTCAAAACTCAAGCCTTCCTCATTGTAGTCTATTTTAAACGTAGGAGACTTGTCTGGAATAGAAGTAGGGGGCACAAAAGACACCAGAGAAAGCACACTTCAATTTTAACCTAAGATACACCTGGACCTTAATGTACACGGACAAGCCAGCGAGTTTTTCCGCGAGCATGCCAATGTATCATGTTACATTTATATCCTACAATGCTATGCAAGATATCTTGATTCATGCCAGTCAACAAGTAGCAACAACTTGACATTTTCCATGATACTGAAGATACCTTATACCATAGTCATTTTTAGACGGAGAAATTCAGAAGATATGAAGCCTTATGACGAACCTGAAACAAATTATAGCTCTATGTCAAATCACATTGTAACCGAATAATAACCGATTAAAAATAAGAAAAGAATTACATTCACCTCGGACGCATAAGATCGTAGGTCAGTTGGTGAAATTAAGGTAGAACAATGTCTAAGAAAAGAACAGAACATCTCATGGATTACTTCATTGTCTTCAACAGAGTTGTTGGACAAAATCCAATTCTTTGCCAAGACCAAGTGAATGTACAGTTTGAAGAAATCACAGCTTTTGTGTTTCAAGTTAATTGCATCAAGTGATTTGAGGATCTCTTCTCCATTGCTGGCCTGAGGAAAACGATATAAATGTAACTTATTTAAGCCTGAGAAAAACAATATCAATGTAACTTATTTAAGCAAATCACCATAGCAATCACAGATACTACTGCAATTAAATTTGGCGTGTTCATTGCTAACTTGTTTGAAAGAATTTTCTCACGGCATTTTGTCATTAAAGAATATATCTATATATAGGGCAATCAGACAGGACTGTATTCTAAATAGCATAATACAATGAACTAACAAACATAGAAATATTAAGAGGTTGAGGCAAATATGGACCACTTTTATAAGTGGTCCAAGATGCACAAGCAAATATTAACCCTTAGACAGTGTGGTCCATGGCGGAGAGCCAAAATCAAGCCATGCCGGCCACTTTGTGGCGCCGTCATAATGGATTATGGCAGAAAAACCCGCAATATCGGCCAATATTTACCATTGTGGCGACCGATTTTTGATAACACTGCCCTTAGATCTACATTTATAGTGATATTGTGTACACTCGGCACTCAATTTTTTTCTTCTGTGAGAACACAATCTCATCCTCTTCCTCGCAGGCTTCTCCCTTACTAGTGACATGACTCTTGCCACGAGTTTCATGATGAGCAGAAACACATTTCAGATCTTCAACTTCAAGTCCTCCTAATAACCACACCTTCAACTTGATCCTGGCAGTGAAACACCTTTTTCGCTCTTTGGATTCTCCAAGGAAGTATAATAAAAGCAGCTAAAGTCTTCCCTCACAAGATGGAGTTGACTACAGGGATCAAACAACACTGTAATGTCCTTTCATGAATGTCTACCTACCGATAGATTATATAAATCTTAAGTTGCCGTGGTGATTTGACCTGTAGTTTAACTTCATATATGCACACCAATAAATAAACTTGATGGAAGGGGAAAGTATCATACTCCATTAAAACAAGAAAGCATGGTTTGATAGGCAATGGCGCTCCTAAGTTGCCTACAACGAGAACTAACTTCTGAAACACATTCAACAGTCCGGATGCAATTCAAATCCTCCGAAACTCTGCAGATCCAAGACAACAAGAATAAGAGAAATGAAGCAAAGCTAGCTTATAGCAAGAACAATCAATAGAAGTAATAACCTGCAAGCAATGAATTTTGCTACGTTCTCGCAGCTTGAGCACCATTCTTGGTCAGTAAAATAATCAACAATTGCTTGCAAGCAGTCATATAAAAGCACCAACAACCCCTGAAACCGGCGATCTAGGAACAGACATGTAATAATTTCAACTATCTCTTCAGCTTCTATAGTAGAGAAGATAGCTTTTTTACTCCTGTGATTAGAATAAAAGAGGTATGAGTTACCAATATCATACTTTCAAGTTTCAACATGCTGCATTTGAAGAGTAATCTTATTGATGCAACTTTATAACTCAAATGATAACTGACAAAAGATAAACATGACAGAAAAATCATTTGGGTAATATATGGTGTACACTCTGTGCTGCCGCTTACCTTATCCGGCAACAGTAAGTGACAAATTTGACCCAGGCTCTAATATTTTGGGGTGGACCTCCATTGTTAGAATCTAAAGACAATGACATATATTGTTCTTAGAAGCACAGTAGTAGATATGGCAAGATATTTGCATTCCAATTGAAAAATAATGCGAATATCTCTAAATTAAGTGCAATTGAAAAAGACATAAGATATTCATGAAATGGAATATATTAGTGAAAACATAGAAATATATCAGCTCTAGAGTGCTAAAACTTAATGTATTCAAATCTCTTATGGAAAGATACCTGAACTTTCATGCGCAGCACTGGATGAAAACTTAAAGTGAAACCCGTAAGTGTCAAGAGCACTTCTCAAATCTTTGTACTCAGGAAACCAATCAATTTTGACAGAAAATTGATCAACCTGGTAAAGAATGAACATCGGTAGTAACAAATTAATATTATTACAGAATAAAGGCATTAAGATAAACATGCCAGGTCATCATTTATCTACAGTAAATTTTCTCTAAGTTTAACATTACAAACAAGTTTACCTCATTTCCAGAAGAGAGAATTTCACACCAAAAGTCGCTGGAAGAGTTCTGGAGCTCTTCTTTTGATGAATATAACACTGAAATAACAAAGCAACACAGATGTATGACAATCATGCTATCATGCTCACAGCTAATGTCAATATAAACATGAAAGAAACCGTGCTTTTACTTACTTGTGTTAAAGGCCCAAAAAGCTACAGGTTTCTCAACATGGCCAGAAAGGAAAGCTAATTTTGAAAGCCAACCATTGACTAGTAACCCTTCAAGAAAGCTATCTCCTGAAAGGACACACAGTATCAAGTGAGATAACAACTTACAACAAATAAGTCGGTTTCATCCGATAGCGTATATAAGCAGTGTCCTGATATAATAGCATGTTTGGATTGACTTATTTGAGTTTACCTACTGGCATGAACACTTGTGAGACTGTTTGGGAGAGGTTATGAAAACAGCTTGCAACATGTTCATAAGATGTTTTCAGTGTATTTTCCTTTTCAGGATAGCTTATGAAAACAGTTTAACTTTATTTTACCTTTTGTTATAGAAATAACTTATACACAAACACTTAAATGATAAGCGTTTATGCTGTAAGCGCTTCATTAAGTTGTTTACCCATATATGGCTTAATTTAGTGCACTTTTTTGCAATATAAAAGATAGACGGTTTAATTATGAATTAAAAAACACGGAAAAATGACAACATTATAGCTTCAAAAATCAAAAACATCATAGCAACCTTTGTCTGCAGCCAACTCAACCACAGAATTTAGTCTGTTGTTCAAAAAAGATTGTATAAAGATACAACTTCCGAGGTCAGGGAAGTCCAGAGGCGGAAATGGTTTCTGCAGCCCACAAAATTAAAAACATTAGTGATCTAAAGCATATGCAAACAATTAAGAGATAAAAACCATATTTAGAGAACTACTGAGCATTTGATTTAGTATAATGACCTGTTCACCAAAAACTTCTACCCCCCAAACTGGAATTTCATTTTCTTCTCCAAAGGCTTTCAACTGGATAAGAATGCAAAAGTAATCAGTAACAAACAGTATCAATTATAAAAATAAAAAACAAACGTAAGAAAATATTATACCTGATTGTGACATTTCTCAACTAGCCTATTCAATTGAGCTTCCTTACGATCTTCATCATCGTATTTCTTCTTTTCATTTGCCTTAGCCTTTTTCTTTGCCTGCGTTTTCTGCTTCTCTACAAGCTTCTCCTGTTCTTTGTAGTGTTCATTAAGAAGATCATCCAACCCAATAACCTTCTTCCTGGTTCACATAAATTGTACTTACTCGTTAGAACCTACAGAGCTCTGACACAGACACATATACGAAACACTCAAAATCACTCACAAGTGTCGAACACTTTCAATCCGAAATGCCTGTGCTGCATAAATTCAAACTCATTATTCTAATTACTTAATTAAATCAAATAAAGGGAAACCCATTTAACAAAAAACACGTATTTGACATAAAAGTTGCAATTTTGGGAAACTAAATTAAAAAAACCCTAAACCCAAAAAGAAAAAATAATAAAAATTGAAACTTTAAACTTGAAATTCTGCTTCTCTAAAAGCTTGTATTGTTATTTGAAGTGATCATCAAGAAAATCATTCAACCCAATAACTTTCTTCTCAATTCACATAAATTTTAATTATTTGTTAGAACTTATGAACTAATGGCACTAACACTGCCACTAACACATGTCGGACACCAAACACACATTCAATTTGAAATATACGCGCTACTACATCAGTTAGAACTCATTCTTTTAATTAAATGAAGCAAAACCCATGTGAAAAAAACATAGATTTTGCATAAAAGTTTAAATTTTTGAAAACCCTAAATCCCAAAAAGGGAAAAAAAACGGTAAAAATTGAAACTTGAAGGAGTTAGGGAGAAGAATACCTCTTGTTGTTGATAGGAAGTGGTACGAGAAGGTCGTCTTGTAGCTCGAAATCCAAAGGGTCATCCATGAGAGTTTTGGTAACTGTAAGGTTTCGAAAGTGAAGAGCGCCAAAGGAGTGACGTGTTTTGTTGGAGGGAAAATCTTCTTCACAATTCAATCCTTTATTTCACTCTTGGTCGTCCTGGTCAAAATGGAGGCTTAGCTTAGTTTTCATTGTAAAAATTAACTTGAAATAAAATATAAATATAATTTTTTTTATATAAATTGTAAATAATATCTTTTTTTTTAAGAAACATCGCTTATATAATTTCATTTCATCCTTCTTAATATAAGAAAATTGAATGTTGTGGAAAACACCAATCTAACCACGTCTCCATAATTAGGGTAAATTGAGTCCAAAAAAATATTTTTGAAACTAAACCAGTACAATTGTCATGCTTTAAAGATGTCATTGTTTATCTGGTTTGGTTATATTGCTCTTGTGAAATGTTATTCACTTCCAATCTAATTACATAACTGACGTGCATAACAAGGGGGAACTAAAAAACAACAGTGTTTTCCTGCAAAGTACATCACCTAACCAATCAAATCGGAGACCTCACTCTTTTCAATACTTCACACTTATCAATATTGTGTATCCTCTACTAGGGGTGGACAACGGTCGGTTGCGGACGGTTTCGGGCCGAAAATCGTCCATCCGAAGCAAACCACGGTTGAAAAAACACAGCCCATCTCCGTCTATTGGTGTCTGCGGTTACTTCGGGTAACGGATTGAACGGGTTTCGGTTTATATGGGTGGGTTCTAACGGTTCTTAATCAAGAAACAAAATATGACAACAACACTCTTCAAATGCATTTGCCTCTTTTTTGTATGTTCCTATTTTGTAAAAGATGCATAAATGATGTAGAGGAGACCAGATCCAAGGCATAGAAGAATATAAATTATGCAAACGAGAGCAATCTAAATAGATCTTGCTTGTTGAAGATGAAAGGTTAAGATATACAAGATGAAGAAGAAGAAGAACACTAGCATCCATTGAGTTTTTAGAGAGATAAAAAATTGAGTGAGAATACATGAAAGTTCAAGTAGTAGTCTTCAGGTTTTTGAAACTAGGAACTAAAAAAGAATGAGAAAAGAGGCTTAAATTAATTTAATTAGTATTAAAATACACATAAAAAAGTGGTCAGAAAGAGAAAAGGTTACTATATTGTGAATTACTATTATCTATCGGTCGGATTCGAGTTCCGTTGGATTGAAAATCCAAATCCGTAACCGTTCGCTGTCATCCGTTGTAAACTGACAGAAACAGCTCGACGACCCGTTCACCCGGAAATGACCCGTCCGAGTCATTGTTTTATCTACCGGTTAATACGCATTCGGGCGGGTAGCGGTTTTTTGTCCAGCCCGACCTCTACTACATCAGACTTGTCTCAAATCAATACAACTTTATGTGTAATCTTCGCTATTACCAACCTATTTTGGGGGGCAAGTTCTCAAATTCAAATTTCAAATTCATACTGTATTTTTTTTTATATATCATTGAATACTGTTATACTATCTCACCATTCTCTCATTTTCATCTTCTCTCATTCAACACAATGCTCAAAATAAAATCAACTTTGTTGAATATTCTGCAACTTGAATGGTATTCTTGTCTCTCCTGAAACATAAAATGGAAAAAAGCACAGGGGTGAGTAAATGAATATCAAACTATTGTTTTGGGAAGTAATTTTTTTTAAACAATGTTTTTGAAAGCAAATGAATCCTTTTTCCCTATTTCTATTAACCATACTTTTTCCCTATTTCTTAATTTTTTCTCTCTTTAAAGTTCTTTGTGATACACCTTTGGTGAAAGGCCTGCTGTCTTTTACTTGAAAAAAACCATTTTCGTGTAAATTTTCTGCAGAAAAGGTTGTCTCATTTATTATTATGAAGAACTAAACTTTTTACCTTGATTTTATTTTGCAGTGTAACATTCACGAGAGTTCTCTTATTTTATTCAAAAAATTTATTCTTTTATATCTAATAAAATATCCGCTATGTAAAACAAAAAACTTATCAACCTACTTTTTTAGATCTATAGATAATATATTTAACAAATTGTCCCAAAAAATAACATTATTGTTCTTTAAATTAAGAAGAAACATAGATCCAAAAACATTTTCAAGAAGAAAATCTTACACTTTTCCTATTAAGAGTTTTTGTTCACTTTTTCCTCTTCAATGTTTTACTAAGCCCCATTTCGGTTCTTCCACCTCATTTCGCAGATGATTTAAAAGTTGCCCTCCTACAGTGGACGATGTTCTGCAAAATAAAAATAACATGTTTTAATTTTTTCCAAACCAACAAAAAAAAATACTACAAAATCTTGGTATTCATACTATTCTGAAAACAAAAAACTAAATAAATAAATTTAAAATGAATTATTTATTTTTTCTTAATGTTTTTTCAAAAATGAGTTTTTTTTGAGATATTTTTGAAAATGAGTTAAAATCTGATCTTCAGATCCACATAAAATCATTTAAATGACAGAAACAAAATATTAAATACTGTTTACGCATGAAATTCTAAAATAAATTATTTGTTTTTGGTAGAAGTAAATAATTTCTTTTTATTGATTTTATTATAGATCTTTTTTTTAGTTACATATTTTATTATAGATATGATATTAAACCCAAAAAAAATAGATTGTTGAAAGCAAGAATGTTTACCAGCAAAACAAAATTTTATTTTAGTTGTTGAGGCATAACCAATTTTGTTTTATCATAAGAAACACATATCAATCAAACCCTTTATTTTCTTTTGATGCATGGGATTCTGATGTTGCATGTATTAAACATGATGAAATCAGTTTCAAATAACATATAAGCTTATATGGTGGTTTCCGGCTTACTTGCTATGATTAACAAAAAATTAAATTGAGTTAATTGTAGTTAATTGTAGATTTATACATATCAATTTCTATGCGTGGGGGCCATCATTTTGGACTTCAAACAACAATTAAATTGAGTTAATTGTAGATTTATACATGGGTTAAATTCTTTAATATTTTGGCCAAACTACAAGCTAAAATAATGAGCTTCAGAATACAAAATAAAATTTAATAAATTTCTATGACTTATATATCCAAAAAATTATATATTCATACTGGTATCTAAAATAAATATATAGTATATATAACGAGACCAGATTTGTGATTGATCATAAAAAAACACGGAATCAAGATTTATGACTAATAAATAATAAATATTAGGTTTAATATGTCTTTATCTCCTGTAATTTGGGCGAGTTTCGATATATTCCTGTAAAAAATTGTTTAAATTTCAACCTGCAATTTGAAGATTCTTTCGAAATACACCTTGTAATTTGAAGATTATTTTGTTTTAAACCCTACAGTCATTAGACTATGCAAACATTATGATGTAACAAACTGAGTCAGTATTTTTGGATGATGTGTCGCGCTGACTATATGATTATTAGAGTGATGAAGTGTAGAGACTTAAAGTATGGTGGTAGTACGTGTGGCTGAAATTTTAAAAACTAGCATAAAAAGAAATTTACAATAAATAAGTTGTTGTTGACTAAACTAACTTTAAAACACAAAACCAGTTGTTATTTATAAAAAATTGTTCTTGCTAAAACATTCATGTTATTTAAAATATCACCTCACTTCAATTCTACAATGACATTGAACCCTCATGAACAAAAACGCACTGGATAATACTGCATTGTATAAAATTTAATAAATAAATCAAATATACGTGATAATTTTCATTAACTAAACTAACCTTGATTAACAGGACAAGTTGTCATTTATAAAAGTTGTTCCTTGCTAAAACGTTTAAACTATTTCGAATATAATTACCTCAATTCAATTCTACAACATTATTGAACACTTATGAAATAAAATGCACGGGATAAGCGGGCATTGAATAAAATTTCATAGATAACTGAAATACATCGGAGAAGTGGGCATTGACTAACATTTCAAAAGTAACTTTAATGTACGGGCTAAGTTGTTGCTGACTAAATTAAATATGATCTCCACTGTTTATACAAAATCGTTCATAGTAAAATGTTCTTGCTATTTATAATGTCACCTAACTTCAATTCTATAACGATATTGAAGCCTCCTAAACTAAAATGCACGTGATAAGTGCGCATTTACTAAATTTTCATAAATAAATAAAATACACAATATAAGTTGTCAATTACTAAACTACCCTTGATTTACACGACAAGTTGTCATTTATAAAAATTGTGGCTTGCTAAAACGTTTAAACTATTGAAAATATCATCACCTCAATTCAATTCTACAATGACATTGAACACTTATGAACTAAAATGCACTTGATAAGCATAAATTGAATAAAATTTCGTAGATAACTGAATGCATCTGTGAAGTGGGCATTGACTAAAATTTCAAAAGTAACGTAAATGCCTGGGATAAGTTATCGTTGACTAAACTAACTTTACATTTATTTAAGCTTGTTCCTACTAAAAAGTTTCTCCTATTTATTATATCACCTGACTTCAATTCTATAACGATGTTGAACCCTCATAAACTAAAATGCATGGGATCAGTGAACATTGACTAAAATTTTAGAAAAAAACAAATATACAAGATAAGTTCTCTTTGACTAAACTAACCTTGATTTATAGGACAAGTTGTCATTTATAAAAAATTGTTCCTGCTAAAACATTTAAACTATTTAGAATATCATCGTCTCAATTCAATTCTATAACGATATTGAACACTTATCAACTAAAATGCACATGATAAGTGGACATTGAATAAAATTTCGTAGATAACTGAAATGCATGAGAGAAGTGGATATTGACTAAAATTTCAAAAGTAACGTAAATTTACGAGGTAAGTTGTTGCTGACTAACATAACTTTGATACATGATATTTATAAAAAAAATTGTTCCTGCTATTTATAATGTCACCTCACTTCAATTCTATAATGATATTGAACCCCCATAAACTAAAATGCACGGGATTAGTAAGATTGAATAAAATCTCATAAATAAATCAAATACACGACATAAGTTGTCATCGACTAAACTAACCTTAATTTACAAAACAAGTTTTTATTTATAAAAAATTGTTCCTGCTACTATTCACGGGATATGTCATCGCTGATACTTATTATATAACTATTATTATCTAAAATAATCATTATATAATATGTGACAAGTCATTGCTAATA
Source organism: Medicago arabica (assembly GCA_946800305.1). Classification (NCBI taxonomy): domain Eukaryota; kingdom Viridiplantae; phylum Streptophyta; class Magnoliopsida; order Fabales; family Fabaceae; genus Medicago; species Medicago arabica. The sequence goes on from OX326964.1 coordinate 38,054,256, forward strand.
CATATGAAAAAAATTATTATACACGCGACAAATTATCACTTCCTGAAAGTTAAAAATAATAATTATACACCAAATATATTGTCATCGATAAACTTTTAAAATGATTATTGTACATATCCTTAAAAAAAATATTATTGTACACATGACTAGATGACAGACATATTTTAAACTTTTATAAGTCAATATGTTTTTTAGGAGAAAAATATATAAATTGATGTTATTATTGGTTAAACCTGCAAATAATATTTTTTTTAAATTATATAAATCGTTCACACCGTGAATAATATCGACAAATTAAGAAATAAATAATAAATGGTATAGATTAATAATAATAATGACATTTTATACATATTATAAAATTAATACTAATAATTAACTTTTAAATAGTATAAATATAAACCGTACAAATACATAACGCGAAGTTCGAACTACTAAAAATTATCCCCAACCAACCAGTACCCGTGCGGATGCACGAGTTTGTTACTAGTTAAATATTAAAGTAGTATTCCTTCCGTTTCAAAATGAGTGTCATTTTAACAAAAAAAAATTGTTTCAAAATAAATGTCATTTTACATTTTCGATATAACTTTAGTTTTTTTCTCCCAACTTTGCTCTCAATAAATACTTCAACTTTTCTCTCACACATCTTTCTATGTAACTTTAAGTTTGTCTTTTTCTTGGGCAATTTAGTAAAAGTGTTATGTCTAATGATTATTTTATTCCATTCCTTAATTTGTGTGTAATTGACTGAAACAACACTTATTTTGAAACGGAGGGAGTAATACATGCTGAAATCTCATCAAAGTTACGGAAACTAGAACCGGATGTGGTTGTCTTAGCTAATTCATTGACAACCGCATTTGTTTGTCTCATAAGAAACTCAACATGAGAGTTTGTTAAATAAAAATTACAGAATTGGACACTATTATTCGTAATGGAACCAAACTCTGTGATATATCCCTTGTCTCTAAATAATCAAATACTTTTTTCGAGTCAACCTCAACATCAACATTTATGAGCTGAACTTCATGTATCCACCGAATTGCATGATATAACCTTAAAACGTATGAACCGAAGTTCATGTATCCTCCGAACTGACACGATTTTATTACCTACAAACGTAAACTCGGTAAACTAGACGAATTAACCCTCGACTTTACGGCAAAATGATGATTGTTTTTTTAGGGGAGATGTATGCGAATTTGTTCTAATCTTATTACAAATATAATACCTACTGAAATTTTCATTAAGATACACCACAATATATATTTCTTAAAAAAAGAAAAACATAAGCTATATAAGTTGTAAAGATTTGCCCTTTAATTTTATCGTGGTGATGCTCAAAAACCAAAAAGAAGGATTTATTTACAATTATGTTATATTGAAACTTATCAAATGTAGAACTAGAAAGTGTAATCTCACGTGAACTAGTAGCTTGAAGCTTTGTGACATGGGCACCCACTCACTCCAACTAGCAAAGAGAACACAACAATCAGTAATGCATCATGAGATTTGGCTATTTATATGTGTTCAACCTAAGTGCATATGCTGCGGGACCCCATCGACCCCTTCGAAATCATTATTGAAATTGTGTTCCTATTCTTCTTTTTTTTTGGTACAAAATTATGATCATGTTCTTTCTATCTCTTATGTTTATCCACACTGTGCCGATTAATTAACACATTTTACATAAATAATATGATTCACCTTGCAATCTAGATGCCACCAATAAAAAGAGGAAATGAGTGTTCAATTTTGACACTAATATACAGACACGTGTTTAAATAACTTTTAATTTATGGTCACTTATTTAAACTTTTTATTTAAATCACCCGAAGATAATTCTCACCTTTAACACAATTCATGAATTACTTTTATTTGCTTATCTTAATGTACAATAGCAATTTAGGCCGTTGGTTGTTTGCTTAATCGATAAGGGAAAAAGATTTGTCATGTAAAGACAATAGAAGAAAAGAATTGTAAAGAACAAAACATTTTCACGATATAATGTTGGTGTAAAAGTTTTTACACAATCAACTACTCAAACTTAACATTTGTATAATTTATTTTTAATGTTAATCCTCCACTTTTCAAGAAAAGGGGTTGGAAATTAGCAGTTCAAATAAAATTTGATTCATAAAAATTTACATTCGTCATATTAAAAACTTTCAATCACCTAGTCATCATTTGCATGATTTTTAAAAGTAAAAAGTTTCATTAAAATGGTCGAATTAAGTGACGATGTAAAAAATACTTAATTTAATAGTGATTTTTTTTGTGTAAACCAAATATCCTCCACGTGCAGTTGCAGTGACTTATCTTTTAGATATTATGAGATTCAAATAAACGGTAAATTCTCTCTAAAAATTTAACGTTGATGCATGTCAAAAATTGGATTCAAACTAAAATTCTTGATTAAACTAGAATAGACTTGTTTCATTTCATCCATTTATCAGAAGACTAGTATCATTGTCTACTAGCATGAGATCCATTTACAACCAAAACAAATTTGAAAATGAAAGAGATAAAAGGGAAGAATACCCCCTCGAAAAAATGAAGGATATTTATATGGCGGTCGACTTTAATATTGCTTTGCTAATTAATGACATCCACGACATTGGGATGTTTATTGATTAAGGAAACAATGATGGGAACGTAGGCTAGACGCATTTTTGGGTAGTTTTTGTGACTAGGATTGGGTCATGTATAGCTTCTTAATCAAGTAATCTAAACGTATATATTTTGAATGCTTATCTGACCAAAACTCCTACCAAAAAATTCCACCAATGACATCATATTTCAGTTTCACATAGAATGTCTTTATTTGATTTCATTTCAGGTGACCCCATACTCATCCTATTGCCTTTGACCTCAAGATACAACCAAGTTGATTTTTTTTTTTCATCAACCATTTATTATTCTTTATGAATACGTAACAAACATGTATAAACCCACTTGGCCGATGAATAAATATGTATCCCCGTGTACCAACTTTTTATCATATACTTTCTTTGATCGGTTCAAATAATTGATCTTATCTTAATAATTCAATTTGAGAAATTCCACCAAATACCTATTTTATTTTCCCCATTTTTATGTGTTCGTAAAAGAGATAAATACTAAGATAAAATAAAAGGCAAAAGTAAAAGAGATAAATACTAGCTCACCCATAAATGATATATATATATCACTCATATACACACACACATTCACTATGCTTCTTCTTTAATTTCTTTTTTTCCAACACTCACATATCATAAAAGCTATGGCCACTTTTCATTGTGGCTACTGCCTTTAACTTTTTTTTATTTTTATAATTCACGAAATAATAATAGTCATTAAAATTCACACCTATAAATTGATGAGTTAAAGTTTAAACCCTGATTATAACATCTGATAGTAATTGTTTTTATTATTATATTTTGTATTTAGTTTATAAAAAATATGTATCTAATTGATAGTTAAGTTGAGTTAAATAAAACAAACTCATAAGCTACAAATTCGTTAAGTATTTATGCAAGTTTCTTCTAATCTTTGAATTTTGGTCTTGGGTGTCTTCTTATTACTACATTTTGTAACCAAATTTTGAAACTTCTTTTGCATGCATGTTTTTAATCTGGTAGTTACTTTGAATGAAAGTGATTTGAATGTTCAAATTGTATCAGAAATTGATTTCTTTGATGATTCTCAAGGACACTTTTAGTACATACGTCAAAATAGAATTTGTCCTTGCTTCGAATATGTTGTTGATCTTACGATATTTTTTTGGAGTAAACTAGCTTAAGAATTGAGTGCTCACCTTTATAAAATTGTTTTTTTTCAAAATTTCATGAGATTTTTGTTTGGTATTAAAATTTTGTTAGAATACAATCAAATAATCAAAATCTATTAGATAATAATTAATAATTGTGTTTTGAATAGGTCAAGAAAATGATTAAAAAAGTGATGTCACCAGTTTCTTTAGAAATAGTTTATTAAGGGAATGGGTCGAAGGTCACTAAACATGCTCAGCAAGGGGTGATTAGTGATGTAGTGGGATGCCATAAATTTCAAATTTAGTGTTTTGTATTAAAAAAAAATGCCTATGTGCTTACTCTTAGTTTATTTAGTTAGAAGTTCCATTTACTAGAGGAGGGAATTGCTGATAGATAATTATTTAATTTAAAACAAAGGAAAAATTACTTGTAGTTCGAGTTTAGAACAACCGACTTGTACTTGCAACTCATACGGTTGGAGAATATTTAATAATTTAATATATTGAAGTACGAGTTTAAACATGTAATATTGTGATCAAATTTTCTCAAGTGACTCGAGAGTCCAATCAAATACGAGCCATTTATTTTCCATTATTCTATGTGGGTCCCTCAAAATTGAAGTGATTGAACACTATTGATTTCTACCGCACTTTCTCAATTGAAATATCCACTAGAGTAGATCCGTTCTCAACTCATCGTCCTTAATTTGTGTGATTTATGTCATCTACATTTTCATAGAAATCTTGGTTGAGCCTAACACAACCCCACAAAACTGGCTTCTGAGGTGATTATTACCTTTACTTATAACACATTGTCAGACCATCTCCTATCTAATGTGAGACTTTTAACACACCCCCTCACGACCAATATTATTGGGCTTGGTTCATGGACATAAATGGTAGGTGATCCGATAGCGGAAACCTGATAGCAGGTGACCCAATAGCGGAAACCTGATAGCAGGTGACCTAATGAATCTTAGAGAGGCTCTGATATCATCTTAGAAATTGTGGTTGAGTCTAGCACAACCCCATAAAACCAGTTTATGAGGTGAATATTACCCCTACTTATAACACATTGTCAAGTCATCTCATATCCGATGTGAGACTTTTAATAGATTTAAAAACTAATATTATTTTTTTGGAATACTTGACCCAATCTCGTTAGTTGAATATATTGAGCGTGTTTCTTCCTCAAGAATTATCGACAGACAATGGTTGTCATTTTGGTCTTGATGTCATAACTTATAGTTTGATGCTGATTGTAAACCCTATTTAAGACAACCTTATCTTTAATGTGTGATGATATGATAATAACGCCAGAAAATTTGGTTGATGTAAGTTCACAACAACTCCAACACTGCGCACATGAATTGTGTGTTCTTGTTTTTTGTTTCTTTGACAAAGTCTTTTCTTTAGTTATATGAAGGATAGTATCAGGAGATTTGATTCTAAAATGTTAAATAAAATGTCAAAGATTTTAATCAGGTGGGTTAACCAAAATAAGTGATCGATTGTTTCTAAAATGTTAAATAAATTATTTACTTTACAAATTACTAGTAGTAGATTTGATTTTGTAACAGTGATAAATTGATCGATTTAATAAAAAAACGATCTACAATAATTGTATTTTAATTCTTTTTAGCTAATCAATTACAGTACATTTTTTAATTATGTAAAAAAATATATAATTTTTCATTCATATTTTTTTGAAAGGCACGAATTTATAAGAAATGATTTTTTTTTTTGACAAAACGATTTTTAGAAAATGCAAAGAGGAGTTCACAAATCCTAGCTTAAATGACAAAAATGTCGAAATTGTTAGACCGGATATTGTGACCGGAGTTTGAATTAACACCGCCATTTTCACTTATGTGTGAGAGTTTTTAATAATTGTTGTCATTTGATCTATTTAACAAAATGTAAAAATGAGCTAAAAAGTTGTTCATTTTGATTAATATAATTTAATTTTGCTGTTAAAAAAATTAAAATGCTTTTTTTGAAAGATTATTTTTAGGGAAGAGTTTTATAAGATTTTTTTTTAGGAGAAATTTTTATAAGATGTCAAATGCAACTTCAAAACATAATATCAAGATTGAACCGGTGGCATAACGACTTGGTAGATTTGTTGGGAAATGTCCGCATAATTTTCCTCCACCGTGAAATCAAAATACGCACTAGCGGAAATGTGAAATATAAGCGTAATGACACAAAAAGAATTTTAGCGTCGAAAACCTTCTCAATGTGAGAAAGGGAAAAAACCACATGATCCTTGGACCTCTTAAAACTTTCATTACAATGATAATGGAAATACAACAATTTCATCCTTAAGTGGATCTCACTACAATAAATCTCTCAATTTGTAAGGAACACTCTCATAAATTGGCTCACTATTTCTCTCACAAGAAACTCTCTATGAGGATGACTTTTCTCTTAAGCAAGACTCTCTTTCTCTCTTGCTTTTGTTGTTCTTCTCTTTTGGTGTGTCGTGAATGCTTGCTCATGGTCCTATTTATATGAGAAACAAGCCAAAGTTGCCTTACATGCATGAAGACACTTGTCATTTTCCTTAAATGCAAAACACCAAGTGTCCTTTGCAATGCATGCACCACATCATGGGTCACTTGCAATGCATGCACAACAGCATGTGTTACTCCTACACTACACCATGTGTACACCATCCACCTTGTTACTTGTCATCACATGCAACCTTCCATTTTGTCAAATGTATGTTGGCCATGTGGCAATGGTTGGACCCCACATTTCTCCCCCTCCAGCCATAGGGGAATGACTTGATTAGTTTGGGGTTGCTGCCAATCCAGCAGCTTGTTTGCAAAACTCTATCTTCTCTTTTGGTAGAGGTTTTGTCATCATGTCGGCTCCATTCTCATTGGTGTGAACTTTCTCTACTTTCAACAATTTACTCTCCAACACATCACGAATCCAGTGATACCTCAAGTCAATGTGTTTCGATCTGGAGTGGTATGTTGAATTCTTGCTGAGATGAATTGCGCTCTGACTGTCACAATAAAGAACATAGCTTTCTTGATTTTGGGCTAACTCTTGCAAGAACTTTTTCACCCACAAGATCTCCTAACAACCTTTAGTGATTGCGATGTACTTAGCTTTCGTGGTACTGAAAGTAACGCACTTTTGTAATCGTGATTGCCATGAGACAACTCCCCCTGCAAAAGTAATCAAATATCCAGAAGTATATTTTCTGGAATCTACATTTCATGTCATATCTACATCTACATACCCAATGAGTAATTGATTTTCATTGCCAAAGCACAAACATTGTTTGGCAGTTTCTCTTAGATAACTCGGTATCCATTATACAACTTTCCAATGCTTCTTTCCTGGATTCGACAAGAATCTACTCACAACTCCTACCACATAAGCAATGTCTGGTCTTGTGCAGACCATTGGATACATAAGGCTACCCACAACTAAAGAATAAGGCACCTTACTTATTTCTTCTTTTTCTTGGTCATTCTCTGGACATCGTGGCTTACTAAGTTTCAAGTGACCAGGTAGCGGAACATGCACAGGTTTTGCATTATGCATGTTGAGCCTTTTAAGAACTTTCTTGATATAATCTTCTTGTGACATCCACAACATTATTTTAGGATGATCTCGAATGATCTTCATTCCAAGAATCTTCTTCACTACACCCAGATCCTTCATAACAAAAGATTTGATCAATGTTTTCTCGAGAGCAACTATATTTGCCTTATCTTTTCCAACACTAAGCATATCATTAACACACAATAAAATTATGATGGATTCTCCATTTTCATAGTTTTTCACAAACACACAATGGTTTGTTGATGTCTTTGTAAAATTGTGTTGGGTTATGAAAAGATCAAACTTGTTGTACCATTGTCTTGGAGCCTGCTTTAAGCCATATAGACTTTCCTTCAAGCGACGCATGTCTGGAACATGTCTAACCTTCTTCAACACGAGCTTAGAGCCATTCTCTGTAACCATAGTCACCTTGCCAATGCCAACAATCTTGCTTGTGACTTGATTTCCCATCTTCACTATACCAAAATCTCCTTTTTGATATGATGGGAAGAATGCTTACATGAAAGGATGCTCCTGAGTCAGTTATCCAAATGTAGTAATCAGACGCTACATTTAGGTAATTCTCCTCTTCAACAAGAAAGAAATTGTCGTTAGATGCTACGACTGCTGTCGTGGTTCCATCTTCTTTATTCTTCTTTGGGTTTATCAAATCTGGATGGACTGTTCCAGCATGTTGATCTCTCTTCAAGAATCTGCATTCAGATCTTTTGTGGCCCGGTTTTCCACAATAATAACAACTTAGTCTTGTGCGGGACTTGGATCTAGCTTGTGATCTCCCACGACCACCTCTTTCATGATTCTTACTCCTTCCTCTATTATCAACAATATTTGCTTCGAACTGGTTGTTGAAGCCTCTTTCCCTTTGTCTTGATTCTTCGCTTAGCAAGGAATCCGTAACAAATTCCATGACAAGTTTTTCATCTGGAGCAGAGTTACTGAGAGTTACGACTAGAGTGTCCCAACTCTTAGGTAGAGAACTCAGGAGTAGAAGAGTTTTCAACTCATCATCTATCTTCATGTCAACTTTCGTTAGTTGATTCACAATACCTTTGAAGGTATTGTGAATGACCTATACGAGTAGGGTCCCAATTCGAGCACCTCCAAAAGCCTCTATCAATGCCAACACAAAACATATTCTACCTCTTACTCATATAAGGAGCATGAATGATCAGAATGCATGTAAAATTGAACTGAATCTTATCCACTTGTTGATGCTATACCACCTAAAGATGCTATATCCAATGAGATAACGAACGAAGAAGTAAAGAACATATGACATGCCGTCTCAACTGAGGTGTAACAAAAAATGCAAGATTAAAGACTAAATAATTAAATTATTAAACTTATGATATTTTAAAGTCTTATCAATGCGATGTCATAAAAAGAGTCACTTAAAATATACAAAAAAAAAATTATATAAAAAAAAAAGAGATTAAAAGTGGTAACAAAAAGTTTAGAAAGATAAAAGTTTGAGGAATTCTTTTAAATTGATTATAAAAGAAAGTTGGTATATTTAAAAGGGTTTGTCTAACATGTGAAATAATGCATATGTTTTTTTTTGTTACAAGGCGAAACATAGAACAAAACAAACAGAAACAACAAAAAGAAACAGAACTAATGGCTTAAGAAAAGCGTTCCTAATTCATCTGACTGCAGTAAAAGAAAAAGTCCCTCTGGAGGGTAGGAGTGAATAGCCAAATCAACATCATTCGAAGCTCCTTGTTTGGCCATGAAATTTGCACACTAGTTACCTTCTCTTAGCGAATGCTGGAGAGAGAAATTTCTAGAACTGAGGAGATCTTTGATGTTCTGTACGAGCACAACATAAACATGATAATGATTTAAATCTTCCTTAATAAGGTTGACGATGACAAGGGAATCTGAATAGCATGCCAAAACCTTGTAATTTAGGTTGATTGCTAAAATAAGACCTTAATAGAGAGTTGTAAGTTTAGCAAACATGATGTCTTGAGAGTGATTAATATGACCTGATAAACCAGATATGAAGCTGCCTTAATGGTTCCGGAGATTTCTGAAAAATCCTGTTCGGATGGGGTCACCATTGTAGCTGCCATCAACGTTCAAAATGGTACACTGATGGTTATTGTTGTTCTATCGAGTGAATTTATCTGGGGGAGGAACTGTTGCGGTATTGAGGTATGCTAAACTGATGGTTTCCGCCAAACTATAAATATTATTGCATAGCCGAGTTAGAGACAAAGTTTCATTACCGAGACACATAAGGTTGCGGTGTCTCAAATCACCATAATCCAGTCAGAAAAAAATAGACCAAGAGGAGCTAGCACCCTCCTTTAACCAAACCTGCACCAAATTGGAGGAGAAGAATTGACGGGAGGAAAAACCAATTTTTTTTCCATATAACCATAGAAAAACTACAGTCCCGCATGCAATGGAAAAATGATTCATCATTGTCACCGCATCTAGAGCACATAGGCGAAGTTACCATATTCATGTGAATGTGTGATTCAACAAGGCTAATGTGGGAACAACATCATGACAAGCTAACCAGACCAAAAATTTGAATTTTTCCGGGACTTTCAATATCCAAACCCAGCTCCAAGTAACACTATGATGTTTATCAGCAGCATGATGAGAGACTAACCAGTTATATCCACTTTTGGTTGAGTAAATACCATTTTTCTTTTGAGGCCAAATGAAAGCATCCGCAATTGATGGGTTAAAATTTAGCTGGGTGTCATTAATGACATCTATAAGGTAGTAGGGAGAATGGTGTAGAGAGGTTGAGTGTGTTGTACCAAAAAGAAGTATTGCCCGAACCTGCTCTCTATGTGTATCTGTTTTTTAGGACATTTTTTGCACGGGTTATAGAAGACCAAGTAGAGGAACTAAAAGTAGCATGTTTTTATTGAAAAACAACAATTAACTACTCCATCCGTTTCACAATACTTGTCGCTTTTGAGGAAATTACACATATCAAGAAATCAAATAAATTTTGTTATTTTTGATGAAATTATGTGTGTTTTTTCTATAATACCCTACTCATTTATTATTTCATTCTATTTTTTTTTTCTCTCTCTCTATGATAAATAAGTAAGGGTATTACTGATAAATAAATAATTAATGTTGCAATGAAACTTGAAAGTGACAAGTAAAGTGAAACAAAATTAGTCTCCAAAAACGACATGTATAGTGAAACGGAGGGGGTGTTAAAAAGTTTTATAGTTAATGTAAATTGCACAAGTTTCAAACAAACTTATTAATTTAAAATTTTTAACATGTTCAAATTTGCACATGATTGAAAAACCATATTTAAAAGTATTAAAAATCTTCGTGACCGTGAGATTAGCCACTGGCAGAGTCAGAAAATTTATAGAGTCTGGGCAAAATTTTAACCGCAAATTTACAAATTCACATGTGATGTAATATATAAATAGTCATAAATCGAAATTAAAGAAGCTTGTTATTTTGTCACTAAAAGTACAATTTCAAAATAAGAGAGATGAAACGTAATGTGCCAATAGTGTGTTAAATAAAGACTTTTATATGTGCTTAGTCCCTACAAATAGGGGTTATTTAAAAAATGGTCCATGCATTCCTTAATCATAGCATCTTGCCCTGCCAAAATTTAATCACTTAAAAATTGGTCCCTCAACCTAGTTAATCACTGCCACGTCACTGTAATTACAAACGTGAAATTACAAAAATACCCCTGTAATTAGTGACATGACAGTGATTAAGTGGGGAGAAGGATGAAATTTTAAGTGATTAAATTTTGGCAGGGCAAAATGCCAGGATTACAGAATCCAAGGACAAATTTTTAAATGACCCCTATTTGCAGGGACTAAACACATATAAAAACCTTAAATAAAATTATGAGACAAATAAAATAATGATAAGTTTTAGTGACAACTGCAACTGTAGGTAGAGGTCCTTAATGTTTTTAAAATGACATCCTTAGAATTACCTACAGTTTTGTCCGGAGGTAAAGGTGGAAAACATGAGGTGACAACCATTTGACAATGACAAATAAATTTAGCTACGGAAATTAATCATGTAGTGACGAATTTCGGTTGTCAATATAACTATAAGTCAATTTTCCTGCAAATTTCTTGTAGTGATACAAAGAAAGTATGAGTTAGGCCCGAACACGTGCCCAAACTTGTCGGGTAGTAAAACCGTCTCTGAGATTAGCTAATTTGGTTGGGATATTACATTTATATACAGATGTCAAAATTCGAATATCAAACACCTCACTTTTTCCTATTTTGAATATGTGAGCTCTAGACATTATTATTAAAAAGAAAATAGTATTAAAAACATATTTAACATTAAAATTAACATAATCAATCGATTGAAAAGAAAAATCCATTGAAGTAACCTACAAACAAAGTTAAAGCTGCATATTACCGAGAGCCTCACCATTCACCAAGCTCATTTCTGATCCATCACTTCACTACTACCTCATTATACTCATCCATGTGACCTCCAAAATAATTCACCTCTCTATGTCTCTGTATTATTTTCCTTTTCTTATTAAAATGTCCACTCAATAATTAGAGAATAATCGAAATTCGGAATACTACAGACATTATACAGTACATACACCCTGTAATAAGAAAATAAAATATAAAATTTCAAAAGCCATAACGATTTTCCTTCCAAAACATTAATTTAACCAAACCCCATTTTGTCCAAAATAAAAAACAAAAACACCACAATTGTTTATCCTCTATGCAATAACGAAGTTCTAACAAAACTTACACCTTTCCTTTCCTGTCACTGTTTCTTGCTTAGCTTCTACTTCTCTCCACACCAGACCAAGAAAACACCTTCTCAACCTCTCAACATCCTTCACCTTCAATCTCTTTCCCTCTCATCTTCAATAAATGAAATGGATCAGAATCACAAGAAAAAACCCTCAAAAAACAAAGGATACTATGTTAAAATGAAACTCATGCATAAACATGGTATTAGACCTCAACAACAAGAAAAAAACCATTTTCATAAATATTACAAATGGATTCTTTGGCTTTCTCTTTCCCTCTATTTCTTCACATCTTACCTCATCAGCAACAACAATCACAACAACAACAACAACAACATAAAACATCATCAAATAACATCAACAATAAAATCACTTTCTCAATCCTTATCCATCAAAAACACAACCTCACCACAAAAACTTCAAAACCCTAATTTCAAAAACTTGAAAATATTTGTGTATGATCTTCCACCAAAATACAACAAAAACTGGCTTACAAACCCAAGATGCAAAACTCATTTATTTGCTTCAGAAGTTGCTATTCATAGAGCTTTATTAACAAGTGATGTTAGAACTTTTGACCCTTATGATGCTGATTTTTTCTTTGTACCAGTTTACGTTTCTTGTAACTTCAGCACCGTTAATGGCTTCCCTGCAATTGGTCATGCACGTTCATTGATTTCTTCAGCAGTTAACCTCATCTCCACCGAGTACCCTTTCTGGAACCGTAGCACAGGATCCGACCATGTCTTCGTAGCTTCACATGATTTCGGTTCTTGTTTCCACACCCTGGTAAAAACTAAAAACCAACAACTTCATGTTACAAATGTTTTTTTTTTTTTTTTTTTACTTTTTCTAATGATGTTTTTTTGTTTTTGGATTTTTTGAAGGAGGACGTGGCAATGAAAGATGGGGTACCTGAAATTATGAAGAATTCAATTGTGTTACAAACGTTTGGTGTTTCTTATGATCATCCATGTCAGAAAGTTGAACATGTTGTTATACCACCGTTTGTTTCGCCGGAAAGTGTACGGAATACTATGGAAAATTTTCCGGTGAACGGACGGCGAGATATTTGGGTTTTCTTTCGTGGGAAAATGGAGGTTCATCCTAAGAACGTTAGTGGAAGGTTTTACAGCAAGTAATCACACTTTAACTTTTAATCTCTCTTATTAAAATCTTAATTTATATGTTTATTATTTTAAAAAACTAAAACCCAATTTTGTCTCACAATAAAAAGTAATATTAAAATTATTATATGAGACAAAATTAATATAGGACCAAGTTTTGTTTTTTATTTTTAAAGAGGACCAATATTTATTTTTTGTCAAGTAGCTAATGAACTAATTTTGATATTAGAGACAATTTATTTCATTTATTACACTGACCCATGAACAATTTGGCTATAGTATAAAAATGTTAAAGTTTTTTTTTTTTTTGAAGATAAAAATGTTTTAAGATTATTTGAGTTTTTTTTTTGTTTATTCTTGTTTTTAGTGATTTTCTAACGAATTTATGTTTTGTCCTTGAAGGAAAGTGAGGACAGTGATATGGAAAAAATTCAACGGTGACCGGAGGTTTTACCTACGAAGACATAGGTTTGCCGGTTACCAGTCAGAAATAGCACGTTCAGTGTTTTGTTTATGTCCTTTGGGGTGGGCCCCATGGAGTCCTAGACTAGTTGAATCCGTTGCCTTAGGTTGTGTGCCGGTAATCATAGCGGACGGTATCCGGCTACCATTTTCCTCCGCCGTGAACTGGCCGGAAATTTCAGTAACGGTGGCGGAGAAAGATGTTTGGAGGCTGGGTGAGATATTAGAAAAAGTGGCTGCTACAAACCTTAGCATTATTCAAAGAAATTTGTGGGACCCACGTACAAGGAAAGCACTACTTTTCAATAGTAGGGTCCATGAAGGAGATGCCACGTGGCAGGTCCTACATTCTTTGAGTGAAAAGGTGGATAGGTCTTATAGGAGTTCAAGGGTTTCACGCCAATTAGAATTTGACACGTAATGGGTATGTATTGGGTATCATTTTGATTCTTCACACCGTGGCTTTTGAATAGTGAAGGTTTACACATAGATTTTCATTTTTCACACACATTGATTATTGCATGGAAAAGAATAAATGAAAAATTATTAATGGTTTACAGCTGGAAATTTTGTGGGTGATGACATTAGTGGGGCCCACAAGAGTACTTCGAGTATATTAATGGTGACATGGCTAGCATTGATTCGATGTCCGTGCGGTTTGGAAAAGGAAAAGTGAATTCATCGTGAACTATGAAGTGAATAGTTTGAGTAATCATCATGCAAATCCAATGGAATGGATGGTAGATTTTGTAAAATCATTTTTGTTGTAAATAATTATACTATACTATGAATATACATTGAGAGGATACACATTTTTCGAAATTCTATGCTTTGGTGTTATATTTTAGATCTATTATATGGTGAAAAAACAAGATTTTTGGGCATAGTACATGTTAGATGGAGTATTTTATAGATTTTTATTTGTTAAAGTGGCTCGAAAATGGGTAAAGGTAAATTGTGTCAGATGGGAAAATGAATATAAATGTGGGGAAAGGGGTGAGTGAAATGATTAATGAGAATGGAAGATAGATAGGGGAAGAAGAGAGAAATATGGGAAGTGGGGGTGTGGATGTGTCAGGAACTTTATTATGGTAGTTTAATTTGAATGAGTTGAGTACTATTGAAAGGTAATGGGGATGTCAGTGGTCACGGATACGGTATGGGGTGTCAAAATCAATGTTGCCTTGGGGAGAATCCAACCATGCCATTGCCATTGCCATGGTGTTTTCACTCTCTTGTTTCTTCTGCATCATAATTGTAGGTTGGTTTTACACTACTTATATATGAAGAATAGTACAACTAACGAGGTCAAATTAAAAACTAAAATTTACACTTTCTTAACTTCATTCAGTTTAGATAACAATTAGATTCCTTATTTTTTTTTCATGTCATTGACTCATTAAACTTTTTAAAGAAATTACTAGTTCAAAACAAATGTCGAATAATTAGAAAAAAGTACTTTTATTTTGATCTACTCCTTCTGTTTTACGATAGATGATCTATTTAAAAATGTGCAATTTTGACTTGACTTACTTTGATCATATTTTTCCACTAATATACAAAGATAAATGATATCATATAAGACGTCATTAGATTCGTCTTAATGAGTATTTTCAAAATATCAATTTTCATAATTTTTATAATATATTATTCAAGATATTTAAGCTCAAAATTATGCATTTGCATGCATAATAAGGTCAACTGTGACATGTATTATAGAACGAAGGGAGTATAACAATAAGGTGATTTACAAAACCTCTATTACCATTCTCCCATATAAATACCCCTTAAACCTTCACCATTTCCTCACATTCTCTCCTCCTCTTCACTTTTTCACCTTTATAATCTTTGTTTTTTTATAGCTTTTCTGGGGTAAAAAGAGGCTAATCGAGGGGTAAAAAAGGGGTCAAAGGAGGGATAAAAATAGACCAACCAACTTGGGGCACAAAGAGGTCAACCCTTGGGGTAAAAGTAAATTTTCTTCTTTTTACCCCAAAAACTTTTTACTGTGGGTAAAAAGACTCTTTCTTGGGGTATAAAAGAACCAGATTTAGATTTATCCCAAGTGTTGAGATCTTTTTGCCCCAAGAAGATTGGTCTCTTTTTAACCCAACCTTGATCCTCTGTTACCCTAATGTTGGTCTCTTTTTACCTCAAAGAAGCAGATTTAGTAGTTTCAAATAAAATGTATCAATTTATGTAAATGTATCAATTATTAATAAAATGAGGTTTTATATGTATTATTACGTTCCTTTCTTCCTTTTTATTTATTTATATTAGCATTTATATTATAATTTTGTCATCTAAATAATGTTGCTGAGAATTTGTATTACCATTTATATTATTTATATTACCATTTAAATAAATTCGAAAAAAAAAGTTGCATATTAATAATCGTGAGTTAACTCATGTGAATCTTGGCTTCACCTAATGTATTCAAGATGGCCTCAAAACATCTTCATCCAATTGTAAGAAAGTGACCTAATTTGGTACAACCTCTGATGCATATTGATTTTTTTTTCTTTGTTCTTTATGATCATGCCTTGTAAAACTTGCTTCATCCTCTTTGTCTTGGACCTATTCATTGGACTTCCTATTCCATTCAAAGGATCTGCAGATGGACTAGTCGCATCTCTATCAAGAGGACTGACATGTCTCTCAATGAAATTCTAGAGGTTAAACACCTCTTGATTGTTGGGGCATTGATTTCATGAGCAATTTTCCTTCATCATATTCTAATATTAATATTATTGTATGAGTTGATTAGTCTACTAAATGGGTATAGACAATCACTTGTGTTGCTAATGATACCCAGATTATAGTTAATTTTTTGTTGAAGAATATTTTTAACAAGTTTAAAGTTCTAAGATTGTTAATCAATGATAGAGGAAAACGTTTATGCAACCAACACCTAGAAAACGTCCTTTGCAAATATAAAGTGAAACACAAAGTAATCACTCCTTATCACTCAGAAATAAGTGAAAGTCTCCAACATACAGCTGAAGCAAATCCATGAGAAGACAACAACATATTTAAGGAAAGATTAGTCAAAAAAGTTGGATGATATTATGGGCATATAGGACATCATTCAATACACATTTGGGTCTATAACCATATCATATAGTGTATGGAAATGCATGTCTTCTACTAGTGGAGTTGGAGCACAAGGCATATTGGGCGGTGAAATTTCTCACCTTTGATGAAAAGTTTGTTGTAAAGGAAAGGCTGTTGAATCTAAATGAATTGGATACCAATTGCTAGAGTTTCACCAGTACTGAGTGATGTTTAAGATTATCAGAGGTGAAGTTAGTGACATTAAAGAAGCACTGCATGGAAGGCCTCCCATGACTTGCTTTTCCACTTTATATTCAACAAATTTGTCTTGGTTATATATGTATTGTAAGTTTACTGTTTATTGTTTATTATCAATTGAATTTTCTTGTTTTTAAAAAAATTTCAATTTAGTGACATTCGTGTGTGCATGATGATAACTTAAAAACCTGGATTATAATGTATTTGAACACCAAGGTAAAATTTCTTAGAAATTCATAGAAGTTCATAGATGTATTGAAGGGTATGAAAATTAGAAAGGAATGCATGAAATAAACTTTTGAATGGATCTGTAATTCTCTCCCTAGAACAAAAAAGCTCTCCCTTATCTCTTCACAAACTTGTGCGCAGCCAAACTATTCCGAAATCCAAACCATTATTGCTCTGATGTAGTGTGTATGTGAAATGGTGCAGCGAGGCCTTTCGCATCAGCCCTCCACCAGATCCTCCGGTGGCATCAACTCTAGTATGTTTGGTTGTGTTTTTAGTTTGTTAACTCTTCCCTCCGATGGTCCGAACTTGAACCCGCAACCCAACCTTCTTCAATCGACCGTGCGTCACCGTCGATCTAAGGTCTGAAAAGGGATGTGTTGTGATGTTGCATCCAAGTTTCTAGATTGGTTGGTGGCGTTTCTATTCCAGATTCTCCCCTCCACACCGGAGGTTTGGAATTGTTGTTATCCGTCACGGTTGCTTCACGCGCCGTATGTGGACTGCGTGGTTTGATTTTCAACTCAAAATCTGTAGTTCCTTCGTCTCCATCTCACGATCTGGTGCTCGGTTGTTATGGGTTTCGTTCAGTTTCATGATTCATCGCCTATTTGCTGGGTTTATCAGTTATTGTTCGTGCTTATTGGTTTTTTTGGCTCCAAAGAGCGTTGATGCCTGCTGTGGTTGTTGTTAACACAAGTAGTTGGAACGTGAATTAGATCGTGTTGGTGGTCGATTCATTCGCCATATTTATAATTGAAGATTCTTCTTGGTTTGATGCTGGTCAACCTATATGGTAATAAATCCGCGATTTGATCCTTTGAATTCGTCGTTTGTTAGTGAATTATTGTTGTACAATCTGTTTGGGACTCAAAAGAGTCGTTAATGCTTGCTGCTAATGGTGGAGAGAGTTCATGGTATGTGTCCCATTCTCTGTTGACAGTCGGTTCATTTGCCAAAATATATATGGTATCCTTGCATAGAAAAGAGATTAAAGGAAGAAAGCATACATGATCAATAGTACTAGAAGTATACATGAAAGAGAGAAGGCATAATTGGACAAATAACAACTTTTCCGATCTCAGATGCGGCAACACCCATTACCAGTGGATTGGTGCTTGCAAACATCGTTTGTTAGACTTGACTAGGGTTAAATCGAGTGCGCTGTTGTTATTGGTTGTATTTTCCGTTAGGGTTGATTTAATTGGATTTACTGGGTCAAATTTTATGTCCCCCTAGTTTTTATGTATTTTTTTGTTATTTTTTAATAATATATATGAGCACTTCACAAACGTAGGCTTATAGTGAGGTGTCAACTTCGTTGGGACGTCTTTTATTCCTTACATGTCATTTTGCTCTTAATTTAAAAAAAAAAAAAGGACACGAAAGAGAGATGAAGTGCATGTGCTAGCTAACACAACTTTCACTTAAATCACGAATAGGGAGAATTTGAGACTATAAATATTTATCAATTATCTATTATTTTCTTTTCATTTGTGAGTATCCATTTATTCGTTTTTACATTCATGCACACTGAGGCTTTTTTATCGGCATTCTTAGCCTTTTCAAGCCACTCTTGTATATTATTTTCCTTTGCTAAATCCATTTGAGCGTTAAATTATCTCATTTCTTTCGGTGACAACTGCACTATAAGCCTAATTGACATGGATATTTTTTTTTTATATCATATTAACCTTCTTTAGAGTTAGGTAGAGGCATTAATTTCCTTGTCATGATTTGATATTAAGTTTGGGGTTGTTTCTAGAATTAGTAACATTTTAAGATTGAGGTAGACATACTAGAGAACTAAAACACACACATCGAAAAATGTCTCTTAAAAAACTAAAACAAAGAGCCTTTAATCTCACAAAGCATGATTTCTTTAAACAAAAATTTAAGAGAAATAAAAATAAAATATTTCTCTTAGTGCCAGATTAGAATGACGGGATCTCTTAGTAAGTGTTGGTTTCCTAAGAAGGAAAAAGTAGTAGGTATACAACTCAAATTTAACCCTAAAATGTCCCACCTTTACTTAAACGTTATAACCCATGAAGTCATCAAAAGTGTGTATTTTTTTACAAATTTTTAGTAGTTGTTTAGAATGTTTTCAAGCCTATGGTAAAATGACATGTGCAAGTTGATCAAATGGTATCCCTATTCCAAAATGAGAGAACATGTGAACTTGAGCAAAAAAAAAAAAAAGTTTAGTTAGCATCTCTATAGTCATTTTCTTGGATCTATATGGATTAAAATTGTAAGAGAGAATGTATTTTATGGGCATGACTATGGAGGTTCAACCGGTAGTTCGATTGTAGGGTGAGGTAAAAGATTTTTGGAATTTTTATCATTCAAGAAGCTTTGTTATTGTAGTACATAATTTTATTTTGAAACTATGAGCCTTGTGAACAAACAACGGTTCAATTTTAAGGTTGTGGTCATATCATGTTTTTAGACCCTTTTTGAGGCTTTTCAGTAACAAAGTGAACAATTCATTTTAATAACCAGCACCCGTAACATAATTGTTGTGGATTTTTTTATTACAGAAAAGACTTAGAAGGCGATATTGAAAGGTGGAGGTTGTGGATTTCACTTGGAAACAAGATTCCAACATCTACACCATCTTATTTATGTATTGCTAATTCTTAACTCAGTGGTGATGTAAAATTTTACTATGAGTGGCAAGTCTTTTAGATTAGGTGAAGTAGACGATCTTCTCTATATGTACTTGAACATGTAATTGTTAAGTACCTTTGAATACAGTTCTAAGATTAGTTTATTCAGTTAGTATTTATTCTTAATACGTTGTATAAGTTTATGAATATCATAAATTTATTTAGGTCTTGAATTACTGTTGACCCTAGTTTTTGGGGTCGACCTAATATCAGTTATTCAAATAGTAATAATTTTAAGGATATTCTATCACCATAATTACGATATTAAGTCTTAATGTACGATCAAACTTTCAATTATCATGAACTTCTCTAAGGAATTAGGATCTTATGATTAGAGAATAGATTTACGTGAAAAATAATTTCTCATAACTATTTTGTTAATTTATCGATATTCTAAGAGAACAATTGTAGTAGGTGGACCCCATTATTTCAAGTGAAGAAAGAGGAAGGAATCGAAACTAACCTTATAGATCTTATACTAATTTTGTCAACCAATATAATGTCTTGTACATCCCGCCAACTCACACATCTCAACCCATCTGAGTTGCTCTAATGATATTGGCCTGAGACCTAGGAGTGTGCAAAACTCACACATCTCAATATAAATAATTTGTTTTATTGAAATAAAAACAATGCTTGTGGTGACAAACTTATAAATTTTATTGTTTGACGGAAATTAATATAATTGCTAAATTAACCATCTTTGAGTACGAAATAAAACAAACAAAGATGTATTTTAAAGTTTTAAATGTTGTAATACATGTACGTGTACTCTATTACGACAATGTTAAAGAATAACTTTGTTGTCAATTATTATTTTAACACTTTTAACAGTTGTAATACTCCGCCCCCCTCTCATATATAATTTATTTGTTTTTGCATCACATGAACACATAATGGGTATAAAGAGGAAACCCAAATTTACTATTGTTAAAAATTAGGCTTAATCATATCAAATGCCCACATAAATCCGTCCACCACTTAAATCACATCAAAGACACCAATGAATAGCTTGTTTGTTTTAGCGGTGAGTACAAGCCCAACCCACGTTTTCTATAAAACTAAAAAAGGTAGCTTTTTTATTTTCATGTTCAAAACGCCTCGGGACGCGAAAAATGCCAATACACCGCTAAAATCTCTACAAATCTCTTTAAAAGATCATATATGTCACCTTATCTCCAACCCACAATTGCCACCTCAGCGTCCATGTTAGAGTCTTAACATTTTTCATTTAAAATTGACAGAATGAATTTAAATGGTGGATGGAGGTAAATTATAGGACCATAATAGAGCAAAAATAAATAAGGAGACCATCATGAAATCGCATAATTAGTTAAGGGACCGTTTGTGTAATTAACCCTAAAAATTATTATGGAATCTTAGTTATAAAATAAAATAAAAATAAGTAGTCATAAAATCAAATTTGTTAAAATAACATAACATAATTCTTGTATATTTCATTAAAAAAACAACTCTCGTATTAAATGCTTTGATTTTTTTTAAATACAATTTGACAAGACTAAAATATGATTCATTTGATGTTGACCAATGACCGACGACTTTGATTTCTTGACCGTAACAATTTTTAATACAAAAAATGGATTAGAGGGTATTAATACATATTTATATTTTGTAGGAAAAAAGTACAAATTTTAAGGAAAATATTATAAATACCAGGTCCCATTGTTAATATCTTCATAAAAAACACAAGTCCTCAATTATGACGAACAACAAACGAGTATCGTCATCACTTTCCCCAAACTCCAAGAATTTACCTGTTCACAACAAAATAGCAGCCACACTCCCAGGTGTCTCCTCTGTCATGGGTGGAGATAAGAGAGTGGAAATTGTCCATCTGGCAACCTCCTCGAAAAAGCCTAGGGGTAGACCCATTGGCTCAAAGAATAGGGTCAAAGCACCAATCATTGTCAAGGAAAACAATGACAACCTTGTGGAATTGATTTCCATTGAGATCCCTAAGGGGAATGATGTTCTGGAGACTCTCATCAATTTGTCTCTGTATCGTCAAGCTGGAATCACAGTGTTAAGTGCTTATGGTCTAGTTTCTAATGTAACGATTCTGGATCCGATTTCCCGTGTCCCTAATTTTCCAATTGAAGGAACACACCAAATGACATCTTTACATGGCACTTACCTGAATTTCACTCATGGTCGTGTTCCTCCCCAATTAATTGCTGAGCCATCATTTTCCTGTTTTTCCATTTATATGAATACCAATTGTGGCAATTACGTGTTTGGTGGAATCGTTACGGGGAAGGTCAAGGCTGCTGGTGCTGTTTTCATTACAGCCGCTCTTTTGAAAAATCCAGAGTTTTGTAGGGTGGCTGTCTTCAATGGTGGTGTCACCCGAACCATTGATGATTTTGTGCCAAATGTTGGTGTCATGGGTGCTGATCCGGCTCACCGAAATCAGCAAATGCTCCCTCTTCCGGCTGATGTGAATGACATGCAGTGAGATATCTCCCCTAGCATTTGAGTGTTCGTCATCATAATTTTTTGAGTCTTTTTAATATTTGAATAAATGAATTGTGTTTCACATCGTAATTTTCAGGTCTTTTTAATGTTTTCTGTCAAAAAAAAAAAGGTCTTTTTAATGTTTGAATAAATGAACAAAATTTCTGTTATGTCTTATTTAAAAAAAGATTAATAGATAAAAAATTTGTGTCACCATTACATGTTTTCATCATGCTGTTTAATCTTCATTTTATTTCTTGTCAAATTTCTTTTCGTTTTCGTGTTTTTGACAATGATATACCAAATATTTTAAATGTTTCTTATAGTTGTGGTTGATTTCTTTATGCTTGAATTAATATTTTTCTAAATAAATTTGAAACATGTATCCCAAATTAGTATATTGTAACACTCAAACTTAAAAAAAATGATAAACAATAAAATTTTAGTTAAAAAAAATCGAAATTTAATTAAACTTATATATTTACGTATTTTGCTACAATCAACACCGTTTCTAGCATTTTACATGTCTTATACGTAATATGAGAAAAGAGACCCTTATATAAGACATAATAAAAGTAGATTGTAATTTTAACACCTTAGAATAATATGGATAAAAAAAATTAAAGACGACTAAAATAGGGAGAAATTGTTGTATCAGTGTATTTCCAATTGCACTAGCTAGTTTCTTAATAGAATTATAGGACATGAGAACAATAATAGGAATACATAACATGAGAACAAACTAGCAAACTAAAAGCGCATGAGAACAACAATAATTGAGTTTTCGGAAATACTAACGAGTTTTTACAGACTTTAAATGATAATTTTTATTTTATTTTTATAAAAAATTGTGTATTCAGTTCATTGAAAATTGTAATATTTGACTTTTTTAACAAACAATTTTATAATTTGAAATCCTTAAAGAGTGATTCGGAGCATTCGTTGAGTTTTTGGTCAAAAGCAAGTTGGAGTAAGTTAGCCACACACACATAGTGTCAACCATATGATTCTCAGGGAAAAAGGACCCTGATAATTCAGAGTTCGACTGAAAGTAAATAAAGTCTTATTAATAATTGTTCAATCCAAGAATCGAATTCAGTGGTAATTCGAAGTTCGACCGGAAGTAAATAAAGTCTTACTAATAATTGTTCAATCCAGGAATCGAATTCAGATTCTTCTAAACAATTATTCCTTGACGAAACTCATTAACCAATTGAGCTCAATGGTTTGATTATAAAATAACATTTATTGTACATAAAACATCTATATGATGCAATCATTTTTTTATAGAGTATTAAGGTGGTAGTTTATAGTCATTTAAAATAAGTTCACATTCTGTTTATCATTGTAAATATTTTAATTTTTTGGTTTAGTCCTCTAAATATTGTCTTCTACTTTTAGTCCTTCAAATTTTTTCCATCATCACTGTTGGTTCATATTTTTAAATCAACTCATGTGTATGATTCAAAATTTTGAATAAGTTATTTTCGAGAATGTTTAGAATATTAAAGGAATCTCATACCAAAAATATAAGAATGTTTTAACTAAACATGTTTGGGGTTGTGATGATGGAACATCATATGATATTTCTTTATATCTTTTTAGTTATTTTCTATGCATGTGAAGGCAAATTAGAATTCATTTAGAGGAGTGATCAATGGTTTGAGAAACCTTTTGTATTGTTTTTATTCGATTAGTTGTAATTTAGTTTTATCATAAATCATCCAATTTCATATGTGTTGTCAGTCTTTTTAGTGAAAAATCATGTACGGCAAAACAAGACACAAAGTGAAGGATTGCAGTTATGACGATTGAATATCAATGGTTCTTAGAATGTCTTTGAAGACAATACAAATTGAATAAAATTCATTTCAAGTTCCAAGACATTGAAAGATAGAAGAACACTCGAAAAGGGACAAAAACTGAAAAATTCTCACAAGAGCTGCTGCTTGATGGGCCCCTGCACCATGCTATGTGCCCATATGCAGGATACACCATTCCTTGCTGTCTCATGCAACCCTGCACCCAAGTTCATGCGCCTTGCGCATGGTATACAGGCAAGTTGTGTTGATTGCTTGCTTTTCAAGTTGTTTTTGTGGAAAATGCCCAATTTTCTTCTCTTAACCCTAAGTAATGTTCTACTATAAATAGAGAGCCTTGTCCACTATCTTATTCATTCAGAAAGCTAGCGGTACAAGGCAAGGGTCAATCATCAAAGCTTCAAGACATATGATCTCCTGCTCTTCTTAGATGTCTGTTTCTAGAGTCTAATTTACTTTGTATATGTTCGTTTCTATACCATATCTTATATGGAGCATATTAGGATTAACAACCCTAATTCCGTCTGAACCAGACAGTTGTAAAGTGCTTAGTTTGTAATTTAAATTCTTTTTATCGAATCTAAGTATGATTAGGGATATGACTCATCTTAAGGGAATGACACAATTGTAGCTGGTTGAATTGTGATGATATTATAATAAAGCTTCATATGGTTCATCACAACGTCATGTTTTACTTTCTTGATTCCGAAATATATGTCATAAACTAATAATCAATCGAGTTAATTCCAACAAAGAATGAAGGGGGGATTCAAGGATTTCTTAACCGTCGTTATACTTCTAAATCACACAACCTAACTCGCATTGGGCAGGAGAATTAAAACCATGCAACCACTTTTAATCTCTTCTTTCACTTACTTTCAAATAAATTCCTCTAATTACCGATTTGAATGAAAATCTCAATGAAGACGGTAGCTTAATACTTTATTACATGAGTAAGATTCGGTGCACTTGCCTATTCATACACCATCAACTTGCAAAACCAATAGGTGTTAATGGAGACACCCAAAATCAGTTGTCAGATGGGTCCGACAAAATTAACAATGGTGATGCGTCAGCTTCTCTTTACTTTGAAGTTTTGTTTGCATTTTGAATCCCATTTAAAAACTTGAATTTTCTCAATACACGAGGCAAGGGCAATGCAAGCTTAAAGAATCCTTCAATATTGAACCTTCAACAGTAATCTCTTAATCCCAACAAACTCTTAATCTTCATAACCGAACATATGGACCAATTTAAGTTGTCTGAGGTGAAACTTCCACCCTGCCCACGCCTTGATGGGCTGCCAAAATTTTATTTGTTGAACAAGACACATGCAATCATCATTATACATTTACAATAACCGTCCGATTTAAAAATATATGGTAAAATTATTCCACTTGTCCTTTATCTTATTTAATTGTAATATATTGGGTCATTTATCTTATTTTTTTCACTCAAGTCTTTTATCTTTATAAACACACAAATCAATCCTTTTTTCTTCTTCTCAATTTTATATTAGAAATATGATGAAGTGGCAAGCCATGTAGGATACTTATTTTTTTAAATTGTTTCTATATTGAAAATTAAAAAACCCAGAATTGATATTAACAATCATCCTCGTCATCTCCTCTAAATAAAAAATAAATTAAAAAATCCACCCAAATTTAATCCACCTTCAAACTGCATGAGTCTAAATGTTTTGTTTACTTTCACTTTCTAAATCCTAAATTAAACAAAGGTAAAAACTGAAATTAAAGCAAATTAATATTGTCCATAAATAAATAAAAAAACAAACCACACAACAACTTCATAAATCTACCGTAATTGAATTTTTTTTGTGGTTTGTAGTTTACTTATCATCCAAAAGTAAACTACGGTAACTGAATTTTTTGTAGTTTGTAGATAGCGATAGGATGAAGATGAATATATATTTTTTTAATTTAAGGAATGAGATGGTGAAAATGATAAAGAAGATGAAGATGGTGAGAAGAAGATAGTTGATCAATTATGGGTTTTTTGATTTTCATTGTAAAAAAATAAAAAATTAATCAGCCCACGTGGCTTGCAACATCATCAGATTTCTAATAAAGAATGAAAAAAAAAAGATTAATTTGTATCTATACTATATATAAAGAAAACTATCCCTTTCAGCACATTTTTAGGTTGAATTTTTCTTTTCAAAAATACCCATAATTTTAAATTTTAATTCTTATGAACTATTCTTACTGTTAGCCAATTATAAAATAACACGTAAAATACTAATTCATGTTACTAATCGTCTCCGTTAACCCTCTTTTACCTCCGTTAACCACATATCAAACTCACAATAAACTAGCACAAAACAAACATTCATGTTACTTTTTATCAGCCGATTTTATGTTGTACATCCGTGTTGTTCCCCTCAATACAACCGACCAAGATTGCAAAAAATAATGTTAAAGATTGGATTTTAAATACTCTAAAAAAAGATTATTACTCATTTTTTAGAAAAAGATTGGACTTTAAATCCTTTAAAAAAAATATTAGGACTCAAAGATTTTAGAAAAAGATTCGGACTTTAAATTCTTTGTGATTTCAAACGTTCTGCATGTATACAATTGATAAACTACTCTCATGACCCCCATCCAATATCCAACAAAATATAGTGAAATCAAAGTGTTAAAACCATTTAAACAATTCAAAATTGTTAAACGATAATCACACTCATGTTACCAACAACTAAAAACAGAAACTTTAAAAAGCTTCAAACCATCATCTTTTGTTTTTGGTTACATTTAAACCACCATCTGAGAGGCCATAAAAAGAGATGATCGCTAAGAAGTATGGATACGAACACCGACACCAGATACAACACGGATATTGACAAGCCAGTAACGTTGATAATTTGAGAAAATAACATAATTTAGGGTAATTATATTTGTGGATGCGGATGCAACACGTTTTCAGACACATCTAATATGAGGAGTGTAAGTGATTCATAGGCGAGGAGTAATATCATAATTCATATATGGTCGAAAGAGCCATAATTACACCTACAAACGATGATGTTACAAAATTGAATGACATAATTATCAATTAGTTTCTAGGAGAATAACATAATTTGTTGTCATTTAACGAGGTTGAAGGGATACTCATAACTTATATGAACAAGAATTCATATACTCAACTGTTCAAGGAAGTATCCCACCACATATTTTAAAGGTAAAAAAAGGTGCACCTTTGATGTTGTTGCGAAACATAGACCCTAGATATGACCTGTGTAATAGAACACGATTGTTATGTCGTGGTTTATTTAAAAATATGTTGGATGTGGAAATCCTAACAAGAAGCAATTCTGGAAAAAGAGCATTCTTGTCCAGAATTAAATTAAAAACAAATGCGAGTTCATGACTTCCCTTTGTGCTTAGTAGAAAACAGTTTCCCGTTAGACTAAGTTTTGCTATTACCATAAATAAGTCACAAGTGCATACCATTTCCAATGTCGGAATCTATCTTCCAAGTCATGTTTTCAGCCATGATCAATCATATGTAGAAGGAGTTTTTCAAAATTCAACAAAAGTTCTCATTAAAGAAGGAAAAATAGAAGGAGAAGATGGAGACTTTATGAAAAATGGTTTTTAAAGATATTCTTTTATCGCAATCATAGTAATGTGTCTTTTACATAACATGTCATTTATACATTTATTTATGATGTTTCTTTTACACAACACACACATTTATGTTATGATGTTACTAATTACTATTAGAATAAACAATAAATAATCATTGTCTTACCTTAATTTAATATGCAGACAAACTAAAATATGTTGAGTTCAAAAATAATTTTGTTACATGTCTTGACAATATTTTTGTTTATAAATTAATATATCAATAATTTCCATAATATTTAAAAATTTAAAAATTTTAATCAAAATTATACAAACAAACATAATAAAATAATCACATACATTAGCGCAGTAGAAAGAGCAGACAAACGGGCACGATAGTGCTTCGTGCCCGTCTTTCTGCCATTGTGTTTATAAAGATAAAAGACTTATTTGAGAAAATAAAAATAAACGACCAATCTATTACACATAAATAAAATAAACAACCATTACAGTAATTTTACCAAAATATCTTCTAAATAGAAACATCAGCCATTCAAACACCAATACTAATAAGTATATTCCTGCTTATCATAATTATCATTGTGACAATTTCTTTGACCTTAATGCTTCCATATTCGTAAAAAAATAATACTGCTCTTCCTCTGTACTTTTCGTTCTGACCCAGCTGAATCGACAATAATGTTCCTGCGCAACTTAAGTCACGCTGTGTGACTTAACTAACGCACGTTGTAATTTGTGAGCGACTTAAGTAGCGTTGCGTGAGTTAACTCACGCAGCGTGATTTAAGTCATTTAACAACTAACATCAAACACAAACCTCCATTTCCCAACTTCTCTCAAACACGAAATTTTCACCCTCAAATCTGAATTCCACCAATCTTGCTCCATTCAAAGCAAATTTCCTCCATAATATCAAGTAAGTAATTATTATCCTACTTCTTTGCATTACTTTGGTTGAAATTTTCGAATTTTCGAAGAAAATTAACATTTTTAGGCTTTTTATAAAATTGTCTTGCATGTTAAAGATTATGATTGTTAGTGATGGTTTAACTTAAGAATTGTTGTTTAGATGTTGTTTAGGGTGCAATGTGGTAGTTTAGGGTTTATGAAATGTTAGATTTCTTAGTTGTTTAAAAATTGCACTCTATGTGTTTGGTAAAATGTCACAATGGTTATATTTGTTTTTTTTTTATTGCTAATGATAAAATTAGTTAGAATATAGTTTGTTAATGTTGGTTATAGTATGTTTAAGGACAATGTGGTAGTTTACTGATGGAATTGTTAATGTTGGAATTATTGTGCAGATATGTCTCAGAGGAATACATCTCAGTGACCGCCTGAGCCGCCTCAGGATAGGAGTGACAAACTTAGGCTAGGGAGACCTACGTCTAATAGTAGTGCACAGAGGGATAAGCAAGTGGTAGTCCCTCCTTTAGCTGACCGAGGTCGAGGGAGAGTGGGGGGCATGAGACTTGCCAATGTTGATGTTATTGGGACCTCTTCGTCACAGACTGGTCCATCCTAGACGATAGACCCGACACAGTATCAACAAGATTATTACGTTTATCAGGATCCTCAGCCTCAGGTGTATCATTTTGATGAGCCTCAACCTGACCAGTATCAGTTTGAGGCGTATCAGCAGCATCAACAACATCATCATGAAAAGTCTGTTGTTGAGCAGGAGGAGCAACCTGATATTGAGGAGCCTAAGCAGCAGGAAGATATTGAGCAGCCTCATCAAGATGATGATGGTGGGGGTCGTTTTCAGGGGGTGCCGAGGGTGGTGTACGAGGTCGGACCGGATGGCTATGCAGAGGGACCTTCTAACCTCTCGCTTTTACCTCGCTTTGGTGGACATATGGCATACAGGATATAGGTCGATGCCGATGTAAGTATATTTTAATGTTTATTTTACTTTTTTTACTATTTATACAACTTATTCTAATTATTATTTTACTTATTTAATCTTAGAATTAAAATTTATGTTAGAATATATTTAATGTTTATTTTACTTATTATTTACTTAATGATGTTGTTTGTTGTTTTTTGTTTTTGTATTTCAGTTTCGGAAAAAAAACATAGGGTGAAAGGTATCTCGTACGAGAAGAAGCTGAACCTTAAAAACTTGATGGTTCCTCAGCCGGGAAGGGCAAATGACTAGTTTTGGGATGAAGTGAATATGTTCGGTCTTACCCCCCTCCTGACTAGTGGGTACGAGAACATCTCTCACGGGTTCGGTTGTGTGATGTCAGAGAGATGACATGAGGAGACCAACAACTTCCATCTACCTGTTGGGGAGATGACCATCACACTAGATGATGTGGCGTGTCTCCTAGGCATCCCCATCATTGGGAGGCTCATTCCTGATAGAGAGTTAACCCGTGACGAGGAGATGAAGAAGATTCAGATGGACTTACTTTTTACAGCGGAGGCTGCCGTTAAGGAGATGACAAAATATGGTGGTCCTTATATCAGTTTTGGTGTACTGAAGAGGTGCTACATGAAGCTCTTCAATAGGTGTAATCAGCTGGTTGAGATTGACACAGAGGAGGAGCAAATTGAGTGAGCTCAAGTTAGACTGGCCTACGTTAAGGCATTTATACCGCTCTTGCTTGGATGAACCATTTTTCCTGCAAGAACAGCAAAAACATTAATCTGATGTGGCTGCTTACGCTGCAAGATATGGACGACTTAGATAATTGGTCATGGGGTGGGATGAGACTTGCATTCCTGTACGGGCAGCTATCTCTGACCTCCAACTCATCTGTGGCCTCCTGTGGTGGTTACACGACCTTGCTTGTGGTAATATTTGTTTTTCTTCTTTTTTATTTATTGGATCGTAAATTTGTTTACCTTGTTTTTCCTTCTTTTTTACCTTGTTTGTATAATACTTGTGGTGATATAAATTTGGTTCTTTGTGTTTGCAGGGATGGACTTTGGCGCACTTCAAGAACCTCATTCTGAAGGTTCTTAATAATGTGTACGACCCGACAATTGCCCCGTTTGTGAGTCGGTGGAAACCTCCTAGGGGCTTTACGGATCCTGGACACTATAGAGATGTTATTGATTCGTTGGATCTTTCTCATGTTATCTGGACGCCGTACGAGAGCCGACGAGACGTTACGTCATTTCATGATATATGCTGGTACTCCGGATGGATCATTTCCGACAGCGATAGGATGGTCCGTTACTTGCCAGAGCGGGTTCTTAGGCAGTACGAGTATGTCCAGATACGGCCCAGGTCTCCTACAAATGTTGAGCTTATTGCGGCTGATGACGTGGCCCATACATTCACGGAGTTTTCTCTACACGTCCTAAACCAGCAGCAGAGGGGTGATCAGGTGCCAGATGACCAGCCGTGGGCTCATAGTAGGGGGTACACGAGATGGTTCATTAGAGTATCACATCCTATTGTGAACCCCCCTGCGGCCATTCCTGACTACGCAGCTCAGGCCCCTCCTCGTCCTGTCCCTCCTTACGAGGAGGTTCTTGTTGACCAACAGTGGACCAGACATCCTCCCGACGCATACCAGATCATCAGCAACATCAGAGCCAAAATGGATAGTGCAACGGGGCATCCTGATGTGTTTGGTAATCCAGAGGTTCTTCGCATGATTTATGGTATACAGTCTGAGTGGAGCATGCTGTAGCAGATGCCGGTTCCACGGAGGAGGAGTAGGAGTCCACAGCAGTAGGTTTTGGCATTATGACTTGTGTAGTTTTTTTTAATGATATTTTGTCGGATTTGGATATAATCCTATTACATTTGCGCTTTTTAGCGCTTTTATGACAATTTCCGTTATTTTGGTCCTTTATTTTTCGTAATTTGTTTATGAGTTAATGCTTGCTTGAATGAATAATGAAAAAAGCATGCAATTGAATGAATGAATGAATGTATGAAAGAAGGAATGAAAAAACAGGGAAAAGAGAGGTTTCTGCCTCTTCTGGTTTTCTGCACAGACTGGGCGTGAGTTAACTCACGCATGTGTTAAATCTGTGCGTGAGTTAACTCACGCAATGCTTTATATTTGCGTGACTTAACTCACGCAGTGCTTTACACTTGCGTGACTTAAGTCATGCAATGTTAGTTAACTAACGCATAGTTTTACACTTGCGTTAGTTAACTAGCGCATGAGCCTTTTGGTTATGCCTGCAGGGCGGAAGTGGTTTGTGCAGGGGGGAGAGCAGTAACCTAAAAAAATATCTTTGACCATAATTTCTTATCAGCCTTTCTCTTTAATAACTTGATATATATATATATATATATATAGGGTTATGCTAGAAACCACCCATGAAGATGTCTTTTAGCAACCCACATCTCAAGGTGTGATTTCCACTTTTTAGTTATAACTTTGCTAAAAGACACCTTCATATAATAACTTGTTAAACACGAATCATAGAACTTGACAATCGATAGCTCCAACCTTTATTTTGCTTGGGTTTTGGTATGTAGTTTTATTCGTTTGCCTAGCTGGTTTTGACATTGTCATCATACTCTGAACTTTTTGTGTTATGTAATTTTGGCACTTCTTGTGCTTCTCAAATGCTTATTTCATAAGTAATATCCTTTATTTTGTCCATTAAAAAAAACTTGATCAAATATTTATCCCTGCAAAGACATGTACCTTGAGTAAGAAAGTGAAAATGTGTCTCTGTGTGTTTAACTCTACCATGAGCCACTAGAATCTGCTTAGCCATGTCAATTGCGTACTTGTTGTCAATCAACAATCCATTTTATTATCTTCCTTTAGATTCATCTCTAGCATAAGCATGTTGATCCATTGAGCCCGACAAGTAGCCATTGAAATTTGAGACTGTTATGTACTCATCCTCACAAAAAGATAGTGCAACCATTCTTCCTTCTTAGAACTCCATGATACCACTGCATTACCATATTTAAACACATAGGCAACAATGTTTTTTCTGTCATCTTTGTCTCCATCCAATCATAATCAAAGTAGCCAAACACTTCATAATTTTGATTGTTTTTATTCTTAGTGTACATCATACCATAGTTGCAAGTAACCTTCACATATCTGATTATTCTCTTAGTTGTAATCATATGAGAGAAATAATAGGTTTTTCCATCTGCTTGTTGATCAATCCTACCATATGCTATATCAGGTCTTGTATGACATAGACATAGACACCTCAGTGACCTCACTATTTGCTTGAACACGGTTTAATCAACTTTTTTTCTCAACACCGCTCATAGTAAGTTTGATTCATGTGTCCATTGGAGTTGAAGATGGCTTTGTGACTGCTCGTTACACATTGGAGTTTGATTCACTGTTAACCCATATATATATATATATATATATATATATATATATATATATATATATATATATATATATATATATTAAAATAGATACTTTATTTGGAGATAAGGTTGTGAGGTGACATATTTGATATTTAGAGAGTTTTTCAGACAGAGAAACAATTATCTTCTTCTTCATCTCTGCGAACCTACGAGAATGGAGAGAAAGGAGCAATGATTTGGCCAACAAAAAATGTGTTGTTGTGCTAGTAGTAACAGATATTCATCACCACCAACAAAATGCAATATATTTTCAACCATCAAGAGTGAAAGGTTTTGAAAACAGACCACCACCTTTTGTTCCTGTTGAAAAAGAAACAGTGAAGCAAGTGCTGTTAGAAACACCTAAATGGAAGAAACCAAAAGAAAGATTCAAATATGTAGTTGAAAAACCGAAGTGTTTTGAAAAATTTGATTGAGAGAATAAGGTTGAAAAATTGTTCTATAGAGTTGATGAAATCTTTGAAGTTTATAAGGTTTGTAGCTTGGGTGAACGTGTTTCTACAATCACTTTCATTGATAAGAGAGAAGAGGAAGAAGAATCTTGCAAAAGGGTCCAACGGATCTCTAGCGAAAATGCGCAAAAATCGTTCCTTTTTTAGTGAGAGAATAGAGTCTCCAGCGGGAAAAGTCTTTAGCGAGAAGGTGAGAGCAGTCTTCAGAGAAAAGGAATGGTGGGTCAGCGTGGTTTGTTCAGTGGAGAGATCAAATGGGAAATGGAGGAATCAAGAATCAGCCTCATCGGAGAGACGGGGACGAAGTTAATCCTTTCTATCTCTACAAATCTCTCTAAAAGATCAAATATACCATCTCAGAATCTTATCTCCAACCTACAATTGCCACCTCATCATCCATGTTAGAGTCTTAACATTTTTTCATTTAAGACTGAGGAATGAATTTAAGTGGTGGACGGAGATAAATTATAGGATCAAAATCGAGCGAAAATTAATAAGGGGACCAACATGAAATCTCATAATTAGTTAAGGGACTATTTCTGTAATTAAGCCTAAAAATTACTATGCAATCTAAATAGTTATAAAATAAAATAATAATAAGTAGTCATAAAATCAAATTTGTTAAAGTAACCTAGAATAATTCTTGTATATTTCATTAAAAAAAACCCTCGTATTAATTGGTTTGATTTTTTAAATACAATTTGACAAGATTAAAATATGATTCATTTGATGTTGACCAACGACCGACGACTTTGATTTCTTGACCGTAACAGTTTTTATTACAAAAAATGGATTATAGGGTATTAATACATATTATAAATACTAGGTCACATTGTTAATCTCTTCATAAAAATACATGTCCTCAATCATGACGAATAACAAACAAGTATCCTCATCACTCTCCCCAAATTTCAGGAATTTACCTGTTCACAACAAAATAGCAGCAACACTCTCAGGTATCTCCTCTGTCATTGGAGGAGATAAGAGAGTGGAAATTGTCCATCCGACAACCTCCTCGAAAAAACCTAGGGGTAGACCCATTGGCTCAAAGAATAGGGCCAAAACACCCATCATTGTCAAGGAGAAAATTGACATCCTCATGGAATTGATTTCCATTGAAATCCCTAAGGGGAATGATGTTGTGGAAACTCTCATCAATTTGTCTTTGCATCGTCAAGCTGGAATCACAGTGTTAAGTGCTTATGGTCTAGTTTCTAATGTGACGATTCTGCATCCGATTTCCCGTGTCCCTAATTTTTCAATTGAAGGAACATGCCAAATGACATCTTTACATGGCACTTACATAAAAGCCAACTATGGTTGTGTTCCTCCCCAATTAATTGATGAGTCAACATTTTCCTCCTTTTCCATTTATATGAATGCCAATTATGGCAATTACGTGTTTGGTGGAATCGTTGCGGGGAAGGTCAAGGCTGCTGGTGATGTTTTCATTACAGCCGCTCTTTTGAAAAATCCAGAGTTTCATAGGGTGGCTGTCTTCAATGGTGGTCTCATCCGAACCATTGATGATTTTGTGCAAAATGTTGGTGTCATGGCTGCTGATTCAGCTCACTTGAATCAGCAAATGCTTCCTCTTCCAACTGATGTGAATGGCATGCAATGGGTTATCCCCCCTAGCACTTGAGTGTTCGCCATCATATTTTTTCGAGTCTTTTTAATATTTGATTAAATGAACTGTGTTTCACATCGTAATTTTCAGGTCTTTTTAATGTTTAAATAAATGATCAAAAAATCTGGTATGTCTTATTTAAAAAGAGATTAACAGCTGGGTTTTTTGTGTCACCATTGCATGTTTACATCATGCTGTTTAATCTTCATTTTATTTCTTGTCAATTTTCTTTTCGTTTTCGTGTTTTTGACTGTGATATATCAAATATTTTAAATGTTTTTCATAGTTGTTGTTGATTTCTATATGCTTGAATTTATATTTTTTAAATAAATTTAAATATGTATCCCAAATTGGTATATTGTAACACTCAAAATAAAATAAAAAGGATAAAAAAATAAATTTTAGTTAAAAAAATAAAAATCGAAGTTTAATTAAACTTATATATTTATGTATTTTTATACAATCAACGGCGTTTCTAATGTTTTACATGTCTTATGCATAATATGAGAAAAAAGTCCCTTATATAATATCTCATAAAAGTTGACTGCATTTTTAACACATAAGAATAAAAGGGACAAAAAAAAAATTAAAGACGAGTGCAACAGGGAGAAATTGTTGTATCAATGTATTTTCAATTGCACTAGTTTCTTAATAGCATTATAGTACCTGAGAACAATAATAGGAGTACATAACATCATGAGAACAAACTAGCAAACTAAAAACGGTTGAGAACAACAATAATAACATCTGAGACCAATACACAACGGAAATCATCTAATCAAACAAACTGAAATCAACAAATCAAAATATCGTACCATACGTAGAGAAAAATATTTTGTCTTTTAAACTACGTTTTTGGCCTTTCAATTGAAGAGAAAGATTTCATAGTTTTTTTTTAAGGGAAAAGACCAAAATGGACATCATGGGCCAAGAGAAGGATTCGGATTTAGGCCCATTTATACGATTTAATATATACATCCCACTTATTAAAACAATTACTTGGAAACCGTCAAAGTTGTACATTGACATGTGTGAAGATGTTGACTACGGAATGTATTTTGAAACAAAGGGAGTAGTTGCGTAAAAAAAGATTTAGTTAGTTAGTTAGTTTAAAAGATAAGGTTCTTGTTAACGAGTGCCCCATGACACTCTTTAGGCATACCAAATTTAGCAATTATTCTTTTAAAAAGTCAACTATTACAATTTTTAATGCACTCAATACATAACTTTTCATAAAGAACTTTCTAATTAAAGTGTTTAAAGAGTACCCCGGAAACACTCGTTAACATTTCCAAAAAAACAATTATATCGTTTTACCAAAAAAGAAAAGAAAAGAATTCTTTAGTTAAAGTTGTAAATGACATTGTTTCCCATGCATTTAACTAGTTTTATAAAACGGATAATTGAGTTTTCGGAAATACCAACGAGTTTTGAAGGACTTTAAAAGATAATTTTTTTTTATAAAAAATTGAGTATTCAGTGTAACGCCCTACTTCTATTAAAGCGATAAAACACGCGAATAATACAAATATTCAAGAAATAGACGTTACGTCTTCAATAGTTCTCAAAACATGCATATTAAAAAAATTCAAAAACTTCGCAACGTATAAGTAGCATACGTCACCAAGTAGCCATAACATAAGTATCAAAATACAACATCGAATAAACTCCAATCTCCACTTAAGGGTAAAGTCTCAACAACATAATCAATCCAAAATAAATGTACAGACCAACAACCTACATCAGAGCCTATACTAAAACTCTAAAACAGATAAACAGAGGAATCTCTCACTATCCTCAACCAAACAAGCTAAGTTTGATTCATGTGTTCTCCGAAGTTGAAGATGGTTTGTGACTAGTCATTACACATTTAGGAACCAAAATTGCTATTAATTCGCATATATATATATATATATATATATATATATATATATATATATACACACACTTTATTTGGAGATAAGGTTGTGATGTGGCATATTTGATCTTTATAGAGTTTTTCAGAGAAAGAAACAATTATCTTCTTCATCTCTGCGAACCTACGAGAATGGAGAGAAAATAGCAATGATTTGACCAACACAAAATGTGCTAGTAGTAACATATCTTCATCACCACCAAAAAAAGCAATATATTTTCAACCATCAAGATCTAGCATTTCACAAGTGAAAGGTTTTGAAAACAGAACACCACCTTTTGTTCCTGTTGAAGAAGAAACAGTGAAGGAAGTGTTGTCAGAAACAACCAAATGGAAGAAACCAAATGAAAGATTCAAATATGTAATTGAAAAACCGAAGTGTTTTGAAAAATTTGATATAAGAATAAGGTTGAAAAATTGTTCTATAAGGTTGATGAAATCTCTGAAGTTTCTGAGGTTTGTAGCTTGAGTGAAAGTGGAATGGTGGGTCAGCTTGGATTGTTCAGTGGAGAGATCAAATGGGAAATGGAGGAATCAAGAATCAGCCTCACCGGAGGAGAGACGAGGACGAAGTTAATCCTTTCTATCTCTACAAATAACTCTAAAAGATCAAATATGCCACCTCATAACCTTATCTCCAACCCACAATTGCCACATCAGCGTCCATGTTAGAGTCTTAATCTTTTTTCATTTAAAATTGACGGAATGAATTTAAGTGGTGGACGGAGATAAATTATAGGACCATAATGGAACGAAAATTAATAAGGGAACCAAAATGAAATCTCATAATTAGTTAAGGGACCATTTATGTAATTAAGCCTAAAAATTATTATGCAATCTAATTTGTTAAAGTAACATAACATAATTCTTGTATATTTCATTAAAAAAACTCTCATATTAATTGGTTTTATTTTTTAAATACAATTTGACAAGATCAAAATATGATTCATTTGATGTTGACCAACGACCGACGACTTTGATTTCTTGACCGTAACAATTTTTATTACAAAAATTGGATTAGAGGGTATTAATACATATTATAAATACTAGGTCACATTGTTAATCTCTTCAATAAAATACATGTCCTCAATTATGACGAACAACAAACGAGTATCATCATCACTCTCCCTAAACCTCAAGAATTTACCTGTTCACAACATAAATAGCGGCCACACTCTCAGGTATCTCCTCTGTGATGGAAGGAGATAAGAGATTGGAAATTGTCCATCAGGCAACCTCCTCGAAAAAGCCAAGGGGTAGACCCATTGGCTCAAAGAATAGGGCCAAAACACCCATCATTGTCAAGGAGAAAATTGACAACCTCATGGAATTGATTTCCATTGAAATCCCTAAGGGGAATGATGTTGTGGAGACTCTCATCAATTTGTCTTTGCATCGTCAAGCTGGAATCACAGTGTTAAGTGCTTATGGTCTAGTTTCTAATGTGACGATTCTGCATCCGATTTCCTGTGTCCCTAATTTTTCAATTGAAGGAACATACCAAATGACATCTTTACATGGCACTTACATGAAAGCCAATTATGGTCGTGTTCCTCCCCAATTAATTGTTGAGCCATTATTTTCCTCCTTTTCTATTTATATGAATGCCAATTGTGGCAATTACATGTTTGGTGGAATCGTTGAGGGGAAGGTCAAGGCTGCCGGTGCTGTTTTCATTATAGCCGCTCCTTTGAAAAATCCAGAGTTTCGTAGGGTGGTTGTCTTCAATGGTGGTGTCACCCGAACCATTGATGATTTTGTGCCAAATGTTGGTGTCATGGCTGCTGATTCGACTAACTTGAATTAGCAAATGCTCCCTCTTCCAGCTGATGTTAATGGAATGCAATGGGATATCTCCCCTAGCAATTGAGTATTCGTCATCATAATTTTTCGAGTCTTTTTAATATTTGAATAAATGAACTCTGTTTCACATCGTAATTTTCAGGCCTTTTTAATGTTTGAATAAATGAACAAGATTTTTGTTATGTCTTATTTAAAAAGAGATTAATAGCTAAAAAATTTGTGTCACCATTACATGTTTTCATCATGCTGTTTAATCTTCATTTTATTTCTTGTCTATTTTCTTTTTGTTTTCGTGTTTTTGACAGTGATATACCAAATATTTTAGATGTTTTTCATAGTTGTGGTTGTTGATTTCTATATGCTTGAATTATATTTTCCTAAATAAATTTAAAACATGAATCCTAAATTGGTATATTGTAACTCTCAATCTTTAAAAAAAGGATAAAAAATAAAATTTTAGTTAAAAAAATTAAGTTTAATTTAATTTCTATATTTACGTATTTTGAAGAGAAAGATGACGTAGTTTTTTTAAAGGGAAAAGGCCAGAATGAACATCATGGGCCAAGAGAAGGATTTGGATTTGGATCCATTTATTCGATTTAATATATAAATCCCACTTATTAAAACAATTACGTTGAATCAATCAAAGTTGTACATTGACATGTGTGAAGATGTTGACTACAATTTTGGAGTATTTGCGTAAAAAAAAAAATTAGTTAGTTAGTGTAAAAAAATACAATTATATCGTTTTGTTGGAAAAAAATAAACAATTCTTTAGTTAAAGTTGTAAATGACATTTTTTTCCCATGCATTTAAGTAGCTTTGTAAAACGGATAATTGAGTATTCGAAAATACTAACGAGTTTTTAAGGACTTTAAATGATATATTATTTTGAGAAATGCTAACTTGTACTCTTAAGGCACAAGTTAATGTGTCAAATGTGGAAATATTTTGTTGGAATCCATGTAATGAATTTAGTGTTTATACTTTTAATTAATTGAATTCACAAAATTTAAGAAAATATTTTCACTTTTGGGTTGGTTATCATGTTCCCTTAGGGCATAAGTTAGCATGACCTTTTTTTTTATTAAAAATTGTGTATTCAGTGTATTGAAAATTGAAATATTTGATTTTTTTTAACAAATAATTTTATAATTTTAAATCCTTAAAGAGTGACCTGGAGCACTCTTGGAGTTTTTGGTCAAAAGCAAGTAGGAGTAAATTAGCAACACACACATAGTGTCAACCATATGATTCTCATGGGATAAGGACCCTGGTAATTCGGAGTTTGACCGAGAGTAAATAAAGTCTCACTAATAATTGTTCAATCCATAAATCAAATTCAGATTCTTCTGAACAATTCTTCCTTAATAAAGTTCATTAACCAATTGAGCTCAATTCTTTCGTTATAAAATAACATTTATTGTACCTAAAACATATGCAATCATTTTTTTTATAGAGTATTAAGGTGGTAGTTTATAGTCATTTAAAATAAGTTCACATTCTTTTTATCATTGTAAATATTTTAAGTTTTGTTTTAGTCCTCTAAAAAATTTCTTATACTTTTTGTGCTTCGAAAATTTTCAATCATCATTGTTGATCTATATTTTTAAATCATCTCATGTGTATGATAGCGATTTTTACAAGTGTATGAAATCGTGCATGTAGTAAAATTAAATCAGTAAGATTGAGTGTCGAACCCAAGGATCGTGTATTCACGTTGTACTGTTGAATGATACTCGTTTCTTAATTGAACAAAAAGGTACGTGATTTGTTTGATAGCAATAATGAAAATTAAACAGAATAAAATGTTTGAACTTTATAATAATAAAATTGTCAGGGATGAGGTTCACTAGATGACTATCTTAAGTTAATAACTCGAATATGACTATTGAATCAACTTATCGAATTATTACCGAATTCTCTAATTTATTCCTGCCCTAATTCCTTAGTGACAAAACCATTAATTCTAAAATAACTCCTAATTCCTTAGTGAAATTAAGATTAGGATTAAGCATGAATGAACAAGAATTCTCAAGTGGTTTCAAGGGTTTGCATCTATTCATAAATTACAAAGGCAGAAATTTCTTATCTCAAAGCGTTTATAAATTCAACTTCCGTTTCACAATATAAACCATAAATCAATTTAAAGGTGATCAATCAATAAAAGCATTAATCATGGAGATAAGTAAAACAATTCAATAAGTTTCATCAATAATCATAATCAAATCACATGACAAAAGCATTCATCTAGGTCTACTCATCCCCAACAACGGAAGGTTTAGTTACTCATAACAAATAAACAAGAGAGAGATTAAAGAAGAATTACAAGAACAATCCATGAACGATTCTTGATAAATCTCCTTCAATGGTGTTGGAAACGGCCTCCTCTGTGTTTTCTTTGCTAGGTCACAAGTTTCTAAACTCAATATTCATTCAAAGATGCTTCCAATCTGATTAAAAACGTATTTATTGCATAACAGGCCCGACACGGGGAGCTTTGACCCGACTAGGGCGCCTAGCACCGGTGCAGAACTTGAAAATCACGAAAAATCGCAGCGCTGCGCTGCTGCATGGGCACCTAGAGCCCACTTCCAGAGAGCTGGCGCCTCTGAAGTGGCCTTATCTCGCCTAGCGCCCACTTCCAGGTGTCGGGCGCCTCAAAAACATGGTTATGGCGCCTAGCGCCTGTTGGCCAACAAGAATCCATCAACAAACTTCAACAAAACATGTATCCATCCACTTTGAAGCTTTCCCGTGACTCGCCTTTTATCCGTCTCCATTCCTACATAATCAAACATACTCGGAGCAAGTCAAATGTTCAAAAATCATGCAATAA
This sequence comes from Medicago arabica, assembly GCA_946800305.1. Taxonomy (NCBI): domain Eukaryota; kingdom Viridiplantae; phylum Streptophyta; class Magnoliopsida; order Fabales; family Fabaceae; genus Medicago; species Medicago arabica. The sequence goes on from OX326964.1 coordinate 38,096,007, forward strand.
ATTGCGGAGGAGACCAACAAAGTGAAACACTTAAAAACACACAAAAGAAGGAGAACTAGGTTATGCAATCACTCAAAAGAAACTTGATTTAGAGGTAAAATTGAAGGTAATAACCTACATTTTTGTCGGTTATCGGTGTATGATTCAAAATTTTGAATAAGTTATTTTCATGAATGTTTAGATTATTAAAAGAATCTCATACCTAAAATACAAGAATGTTCTAACTAAATATGTTTGGGGTTGTGATGATGGAACATCATATGATATTTTGATATGTTTTTAGTTATTTTCTCTGCATTTGAAAGCAAATTGAAAGTCATTTAGAGGAGTTGTCAATGGTTTGAGAGACCTTTTGTATTGTTTTTATTCGAGTCGTTGTAATCTAGTTTTATCATAAATCATCCAATTCCATAAGTGTTTTTAGTCTTTTTAGTGAAAAATCAATGTAAATCGGCAAAACGAGACACCAAGTGAAGGATCGAAGTTATGATGATTGATTATCAATGGTTCTTAGAAAGTATTTGAAGATAATACAAAATGAATAAAATTCATCAAGTTCCAAGGCATTGAAAGATGGAAGAACACTCGAAAAGGAACGAAAACCGTAAAACTCGCACAAGAGTTTGCTGCTTGATGGACCCCTGCGCCCAAGCTATGCGCCCCTACGCAGGATACAACATTCCTTGTTGCCTCATGCACCCCTGCACCCCAGTTCATGATGACTTTGTCATCTCGTCAATCTACAAATAAAAGAAAGAGGAAGAATCTCAAATTACATGGTTAGAATATGTGTTTTTATTTTTACAAGGTCATTTATTAGACTATGCTTATATTACAGGGTCAATTTGAACACTTATTTATTTTATATTCTAAGTAGATGTTAATAGTTTATTTAATAAATTGCGGTTATAATATGAGTAATTTGGATTCTTTTGTCATTTCTAAAATATATGAATTTTTAATGAATATTATATACATCCTTTTAAAAAAAGAATATTATACATATGAATCGAACACTAATATCATATATGTAAGTTCAAAAAATTACGCTAGTGTATGTCTCTCTGTGTGTGTGTGTCTATATATATATATATATATAGATAAAAGCAACCTATACTAAAACAATTTTATTCATCATCATTATAGACAAATTTCTTGTAGTGCCTAATCTATTGGACTATACCACTAATCGATCAATCTCTGTCTTTTCCCCTCATTTTTTCACACATCTAGTCGATTAACATATGTTACCTAATTGGTCCAAAGCATAGAAAGCCACATAATTTAGAAACATATCATATAATCCTCACTAAATTAATCATCCAGATCAACAACAACAATCATCAATATAACATTATAAATACATTTAATCATGTAATTAACAGTACCATCAACATTAATAAGACACTAATCATGAACATATTCATGAACTAAATAACCAATTCATCGTTAATTATTATAGCAACACATCATGAGAGATTGTCCAATGACATAAATCAAATAGCCTGATATGATCTCCCCACAACAAACCTAATTAAAACATGATTGATCTCTTTCATCGTATTAAAGAGTAAAACCCACTCAGTACCTTAATTGAGAAAATACAAAATCACATGATTGATTGATTTTGAATAAAAAGATGGTCATAAGGTGAACCTATTGAGAAATCCAGACCCACTCAAATTTAATTGAGAAAATACAAAATCACATGATTGAAGAAGTTAAGAGTGTTAAGTGATTTTTCAAGAAAGTTCTCTCAAAAATCCCATTGTACACAGATTATGAGTCTTTTTGTTATGGGTTAAATATATTTTTGATTTTTATTCCTTCAAAACAAAATGTTTTTGATTTTTATAATTTATAAATTTGCTAACTTTTTTTTAGTTTTATTTTTAAATTTTCCTTTAACTTTTAGCCACTATAAAATTTTCAACCACTATTTATGTCCCTATTTTTAAGTCAATTTTTCTACTTTTAAATGAAATTGTGCAGAAATGTGTATAATATTGCAAAATTACTCAAAAAATATTGAATTTTTTAACAAAACATAATTTAAATATGAATTTTTAACCGTAATAAATATAAAAATTCATATTTAATTCTTGTTTTGTTAAAAAATTCTATTTTTTTGGGAGAGATTCTTAAAATATTATAATTATTTTTTGCAAAATTTTATTCAAAAATATGAATTCTACATATGAGTTTACTTTAAAGGAGGAACCAAAAGTGAAGATTAAAAACTTTTGAAGGACTAAAAGTTGAAAAAAATTAGAAGGGTTAAAACAAAAAGTTGACATATTTATAGGGACCAAAAATATATTTAACTCTTTTATTATTTAATTAGGCCTAGGATTCACGTACATAAAAAGTTTGACTTTCATTCGCAGATAACAAGTCTAACTTCTAAGTCCATCTGGCATTGGTTCATCTTTAGTTTTTGGCTCCACGAAGAAAAATGTGTCAGAACCGCTAATTGTAGAAGAGGAAACAAAAACAGTCCCCCAACCGCAACAACAATCCATGACTACAAATGTTCTCGTTCATCAGACAAATGAGGCCGCATCATTGGAGGAAACAATAGAGCTTGGAGCAGCGTCCCAGTCTCATGGGACGAAACTAATGCCTGTTCAGAGGACATCCCGACAGCAACACCAACGCCTATGGTAATTCCTATTTCTAGCAGCCCTTTTATACATAATAATATTTTTAGCATGCAACTTGAGAATGTCTCAGATGATATAGTTACAAATGATTTGGAGGAAAACCAAGAATCTATTGTATCTCCCATTAAAGAAACAACATTAGATATCAGTAGTATTGTAACTCCAGTTGATGCACAGATAGATCCGGTGCTACAAAAGGACATAGATTTTATGCAAACTTGGTTAGCAAAGGCATATGTGAATGATGAGCCATTTATAGAGGTAGTTTCAAAGTCTCAGAAGAAAAAAAAAGAATTTGTGAAAGGTTACATACAAAATCCGCTCTCAGGGTCCTCTTCCACCGTTTAAGTGAATATTATTTTTTGGAATACCTGGAGGATTGGTAATAATGACTCTCGTCTCGCTTTTCGTGATAGGTGTCAGTTGAATAATATGTCATTAGTTTTTATCGCGGAACCAATGGTAGCATATGATTTGTTCGCATATTTTCCGTGAAGGAAATTGTTGTGCTGATGGGCTAGCAACATTGGGACATGCGCTGCCAGACATTATGTGGTTCACCATTTTGCCTTCTTCTTTGTTGGTGGATTTTGCCAGGGACAGGAATGAGATGCCTAACTATAGATTTCCTTAGCCGTTTATGTTCCTTTTACTTATGTATATACTTCTCTTTTCTTTTGAGGGTTTCGGCCTAGTTCCCTTTGTTGTAAATATTTTTCCCTTTTTTAATAATATTACGTATTGAAAAGAGTGTTAGAAGATATAAGTTTCTATTGTGTGTCAATCTAATTGGGATGCTTCATATTCTCAACTTTGCCCAACCTTTCTCTTTATAAGTTAAAAAAAGAGATGTAGTTTCAGCTATGATAAAAACTTTGAGATAGATAATTTTTCAATAGATTTGAAAATTTATTATAAAATTACACTTTTTATTGTCTAATGTATGCAAATATCATATACTTTGTATTCAACCTACTTTTAACTAAATTTAATTTATAAACTCAATTTCTTTACCTACCATAAAATCAATCACGCATGTAGTCATTAATTGGTCCTATTTTTCAATTAAAAAAATTAAGAATAAAGATTAGGAAGTAAACAATAATTATTATGGTGGTCCAATGCAAGCAACAAAAATCCAAAACTTTATTTCAAAAGGATTTTCATATAGTACATCATGTCCTTTCTTTCTTTTCACACCCTCACACGTATATATAGATTTAGGAAAGCATCTGAATCAATTTATTTCAACATGAAATATATTGGACCCAAACAAGAGCACCACACCAACTCACACAAATACAACAAAAACATTCCAATCATAGGAGGGTTTGGACGTTCAACCGCTCTTTAAATTACACTTGCAAGCGGGACCATCACAAAAAACCACCCTTAAAATAAAACAAACTCTCACAACTAAAATATTAAGCGTAGAGAGAATTAAGAAACAGTAACACTCTTTAACACACATTTTTCAACGTACTTCTTTCTACATATTGAAATTTATATAAAACTTGTTAAATTATGCAAACATGCATAATTTAACAAATCACTATAAATTTCAATCATTGAGAGTCTCTTGAAAAATGCGTGAGAGAGTTTGTTTTCAAATGAAATTCGACACGTCGAACAATAACCTTTAACACTCTGGGATAAGATTGTGGTTCCTTCTAGGGTCATGACAATAATTGTAAACCAAGTACTTGCTTTGGACCCATTGCATGGCCATATATTGTTGAGGGCTAAGGCTACCATATCCAGATGGAGAGACAGATGGTGATTGGCATGAGGCAGGACTTTGAATGGTACAACCTTGTAATTTGAAGTTTGTGTACCTTCCAACAAAGGGTTGGTATTTATAATCAGCTTTGTATTTTCCATCTTCTGTTGCCCAAGAAGATGCATCCCAAATTGATCCATAGAGATACATTGGTCTTGTAGGGTAGGTGGCGTCACTTTTCCTAGGATACCTCCTTATAGGCACATCATCTACTAAAAATCTGCATTTGTTGTTTTTCCATTATAAGACAAACTAGTTAGCAAACAACAAAACCATATTCACAAGCTAAGATTATATATTGTTTTAATGATTAGTGCAGGTGAAAAATCATAGTCACTAAAGGTATAATCTTTTGGGTGTCCCTAATATGCCCCTAAAAAAGAGATCCAATAATATTTTACTATATGTTTTTATTTTATTCTCTAGATTAAGTGTACGGTTATTTAAATGATAAATAACATAAAAAGAGTTATTTAAATTATCAATATGATTAAACATATTGTATGTAAAGCTTGTTTTATCGTGTGGCATTGGAGGTTGACCCGATTGATAAATAGTTGATTCACATCTCATAAGAATATGTGTTCAATTTTTGTTGTAAGCTTTAGAATTTTGTTGATGAATAATATGCAATTATCTTTTTTAATGTCTTTTGAATTTTGAAGTCTACCTTAATGAGTTGTGAGACCCACCTCATCTAAATTTTAATTTATCAAAAAATAATTTTTTTTCTATCTTGTCATTTTTATTTCCTTTTCTTTCCAATAGTATCTCTCACTTCTCTCTATTTATTTTTCTTGTCTTCCTATTTCTCTTTCTACTTTTATCAACCAGATTGATAAAGACAGGTGAATAGGTTTAACTATGCGCAAATTCACTCATTCTTGTATTAAAAAATTGTCTTTCATTTCAAATAACATGACATGATTTGATATATTATTTGTTTTCACTCAATGAATTGATATTTCTAAAAGTTTGTTGAAAAATCATGCAGAATATATGATTTTTACATCATATTTATAATTGTGAAACAAAATGGTCTTTTTCAACCAAATTATTGTGACAGAGCCATAAATTAAGATGCTGGTGAAAATGAACAATAAAAAGTATGAGAATGAATGAAAAACAATAATTACATTATCTCACTGGGTTTCCAAAGAATAGCATAGTTGTGAAAATCTTGAGTTGGATCAAACCAAAGATGAAATTGCATTTCTCTTCCTATAATGTTCCCATCTCCACTTCCTCTCATATATACATTTGTCTGCAACACATATGGCTTACCAGGTGTAGTTCCAAGAAACTCAATGTCAATTTCATCATGGTTTCCTGGGAAGTCTTGGTTATTTGAAAGCTGCAATTACATAATAGAAATAATATAAAAAAATCAAATTTCCATTACAAGAAATAGATTTAATAACTCGTTCTCACAATATAAGTCGTTTTATTAAACTTTATATGAATTAAGAGACGGATAAAATAAAATATTTTTTGCGGAACAATTTTCGCTAAAATGACATATAAAACTTGACTTTTTTTTTTTTTTACTAAAATGACCTGTATTGTGAGACGGAGAAGTAATTCTCAACATTAATCAAACTAATAGACTAATTCAAGCTTACATAGAGAGAAGTAATAACTCCAGCAGTATAGCCAGGATGAAGCTTAATTGCAGCACCAAAGTATCCAGATTTATAAGAGTGAAGTGACTTGAATCCACTACCTGTGTTTCAAAAGTTTCAAATTTAAAGTTAAACTATATATTAGTGAGAAAAATTTACATTCCGATATAGAGTCGAATAATAAAACTCAAAGCAGACAATATCTCAGAAAAGCGGTGCAATAGACTTATGTCGATTTTTAATTTACGTACCTGAATTCGAGTCAAGCCATATTGTTAAAGAGCTTTGGTCCAATCTTTGATGTTGAGGTCCCCAAAGGTTTCTAAAGCCTTGACTAAAGGATATAGGACTAATTTTGGAACTAGGGTAGTAGCCAGGTGAAGGTGGACCCTGAGCATTAGAACCAAATATTGTGAGTGAAAGTACAATAAAAGAGAAGATAGGAACCATATGGAAGAAATTAAAGGATTGTGATGATAATGGCATTGTAGTAGTGAACATTAAACAGAGGACTCTGCTTGAAATGCAGGGTAGGGGTAGAGGATAAGAGAGGTTATAGTTGATTCATGTTAGAGTATGGCTACACAGTTGGATATATAGAAGGATTTTGTGGCCCTACATTACCAAAAAGGGTGATAAGTTAGTTGATTGAGGAGTTACACACTTGGACAAAACTTATCACATTGTTTTTTTTTCTTAAACATCCGATTTTCAAGGGTTATGATAATTAAGAATTTCGTCATGGGTTAAGTAAATTATGATAATAGATTGTTTCATTTAAGGACTCTTCCAACTGATTCTTCCATAAGTAGAGTTCATCAACTATTTGAAGTCAGCTCCACTTTAGATAATCTTATTCGAGATATTATCGACACTAAATGTCAACCAGTCTCCTAGCTGAGATTCGAACAATGGTTTGTCATGTTGTGGAAGTCTAACTTTTTCTGCTAGACTCAACTTTATCGATCATTTATCACATTCTTTTCTAAAATGAAACATGTGGAAAATAGTTCAAGTTATGGTGTGGACTTTTTACTTTTATTTTCTTCAAGGGATGGAACTTCCTTTTTCAAGTAAATGCTTGTTTTGGTAAACTTAATATACATCATTTAGATGGTTAAACATGGAGAAGGAATGATATTGATATGGTCACCTATGACGATATCAAATTAGATGTATGGTTGGCCTTACGAAATCTTTGAGCATCATTATTATTAACATTTAAGGTATATATTGAAGATAAAAACGTGAGCAACTAGATGTACATATCTCCATGTTTTTCTTTGGGAAATGTGAAGGGAAAGGATAACTTTGTAATAATGAGAATTTTGTTGTGGTGCTTTCTCACAATTTCAATCATGGAACTATGTAATCGAGCTTGTTTATTTCTTCATGCAACTATACAATCAAGCTTTGTTTGGTGATAGCAAAGTAGTAATGCATTTATTTTTGCATAAACTCAAGTATTAATTGAGAATCTATCATGTGTGTCACGAGTGTGGCAGAGCCTGAATTATTATTAATCTGGGTAAAAAAAATTGCAACACAATTTATAGGAGTTTACGTAAAAAATTGCAAGCAAATAATTAAAAAACTAAAGAAATTGTCTAATTTATAGGAGTTTATATAAGAAATTCAGAGGAATTTATATAAGAAATTGCAAAATTGAGTCAGAACTCGGACAACTGCCCAGACTAGCCGGACCTTAAAACCGCCCATGTGTGTCACATGATATGTTGTCTATAAGGTGCAATCTCAATAGTAAAATAAGTTTGATATTGTAATTTTAAGAGATATCGTTCAAATCTCTTCGGGGATATTTATAAAATAGTTATTAATGATATTTTAATTAATAATAATTTTCCTTTTTACAAAATTGTTTTAAAAAACAAACACGATATATTGGTGATATTAAAGTATACAAAAAATAATTTTTTTTTTGGATGCCTACCAGAAAGTGATTAAGGCAGATTCTCTTGCCAAAAGTTATTGGTGAGGGTTAGTTATATCTGAATATCATTAGGATTTCCAAACACCAACATAAAAAAGTAATTACTTTTTTTTAAATGTAAAACATTATTAACTACAAAAAATGATTTTCTCTATATAAAAAAGTTAGTTATGATACCCAAGAGCGCTTAGATGAGATGTAACATGTCTCTTCTAACTTAATTAATGTCCTGGTTCAAATTTAACCTTGAGCAAACAGCAACGTTAAAACTTTTAGGGAGAGCTTGCCGTTCTTTTGAGTCTCACAATGCTCGAGGGATTAGTCTCCACAGTTGCGCACAGAGGATACCCAATATTAAAAAAAGGTTAGTTATGATAATTGGTACTATCAGATTAGATTATAGTCAACAATTAGCAACTTGTAGAGGAGGGATTCATATTTCATAAACATTAAACTAGTAATGACTTTCTGCTTTGCATGTTTTTGACTTTTTTTTATATTAGGAATATATATCAAGCTAGAGTACATTTACATACTTGCATGGTCATTTAATTCTACATCTTTATTATTTGTGTCCCCAATAACAAAGACCTTGGAAATTTTCTATTGAACATTCGAACCATAAATAACTTCATATATTGTTTGTGTTTCTAGAGCATTGTTAACAAAAAGAATATGGCATCAAAGGGTGAAAAAGTAGTCATTTATGTGTGAATCTTTGAACAAGTCAAAACTAATACCTTAAATTAACCTTAAATTAGTGTTTTTTTGTCAAACTTTTCTAATAGTAGCAAGTAATTTTCTTATATTTTAACGGAACTTAATCTTCGGTTGATTTAGAAAAGCATCCATAAAATCTCAACAACTTGGAAATTTAATTATAAGTCTCTCTAAAAAACTTCAAAGAAACCTGCCTCAAAGTAGTTAGCAAAAATTGATAAAGACAATTATATATTTTTTTAAGTGTGTTGACAAATTGCCATCAAGTGCCATTTTTTTATCTTGAAACTGTCGGCAACTTCTCTAAGTCACCACTACAATGCTCAAACCAAGTTAAGAAGAAAAGTTCATAGATCATGAACTAAGGAAGATTTTGCTTTGACATAGGAAAGTACATCCTTATTTTCAGACAGATTCACATGGTATGAAGGAACAAATTGATTGCTCAAATATTTTTGAATTGCACATACAAAGATGGTTATTATATGAGTAACACTCCTTGGCTAGGATAGGAAGCACGTATAAGAGAATTTTTTTTGGTTGATAAATAAATACATATAAGATATTATTGTTTATACAATAGTCAAGTTTCTTCTAAGTGTTGTGTAGTAAAAGATTGTAAGAGCATTTGATACGTTGAGACGTGATGTCGGACATATAATTTTACATTTATCTCTGATTAATTCAGTGTGTGTTTAGTCGCTACACTATCTAGACTAAAAAAACATTTAATTTTAAGCTTGAATGTCTTTTTTCTTCGTAGGCTCCTTTCATAAAAAATAAATAAAAATCTTATTTGAGTCACTGTCAAATACTAAATTGTGGTCACCTCTTCAAGCCTGAATTCAAAGTTTTAGTTCGCCACATCGAAGGAGACAACTTCTCTCACTAGACCAATCCGTTGATTTTCTAGCTTGTATATTATTATAATTATTATTATTATTATTAAGCCTAATTAGTGAGAGCAAATCACCATATATTACATAGTATTTATTTAATTTTTTAATTAAAATAAAAGTAAGCAATTAAGCTACGCAACTTCTTGTCCACATTACAAGTAATACATAAGCCTTATGTTTCGCAGCACTGTTTCCATGATTTATGGCTATGGAGCAAAATAATTGTCAATTCATAGAATTGTATTCAAGATTATGAAAGAAAAAAAGTATTCAAGATTATAATATATACTACACTATACATAACACTATACATACACATTTATTTTAGGGAAATTAGTCACTTTAGTCCTTGAATGAGAAAGAGTAGTCACTTTAGTCCCTGAATGCAGAGAAATTGCAAAATAGTCCCTGAATGTATACTTTGTTAATCAATTTCATGGACTAAAGTGACAAACATAGTCTACATTCAGGGACTAAGTTGACTAACAGAGTCTGCATTCATGGACTAAATTGACTTACATAGTCTGCATTCAGGAACTATTTTACAATTTATTTACATTCAGGGACTAAAATGACGACTCATTTCCTATTCAGGGACTAAAGGGATTAATCTCCCTTTATTTTAAAAGAAAGCTTAATTCATTGTTCAACTGACTCGAATATTAATTAGCCTGCAATAACCTTGTAGAAATAAAAATAAAATGTATGAGGCAGACAGCCCCTTTAATGGACTCTGCTGAAATGTTGAGACGAACAAGTTTTTCTTAGGTAAGATGTTGGTTGAAGGAGAATCCTTGTGGTCAGAAAACAAGAAGCTCTATCTGCATATTTGTCTATACCATGTTAGTTTGTCTATCATAAAAAATCAATGAGTGAAATTATCGGTATAGTAGTGATTTAGTTGCTCTAGTTAGATTATGAACTTTAAGGAATTAAGATAGTAATGATCTAATTGGAAGAATTTAGTTGGAGATTTAGTTAGGTGGAGTTTTTTTTTTTTGCCAGGGTTGAAACTCCGGACTTTGTATTTGTTCTTATCAATTGAGTTAAACTTACGAGGACTAATTAGAGAGAGTCTAAATACTTGGGTGAATTATTACTTTTGACATAGAACAATCACATGAGTGAACTTAGACATGAAATTTTCGTCAAAAAATTTAAGATATAAAATATTTGGGTTCACTCATTTATATATACTCCCTTGATTATAACCAAAAAAATAATACTCCCTCGATCTCTTTTATAAGAAAATTTTCACTTTTTAAATTTATTGAATTACAGATATGTCTGATATATAATATAAACCAGATACGCTATTTCATCAGTGAAACAAAAAAATAAAGTTTTTTTATAATAAAAATCATATGAAGTACAATTGTTTATATAATGTGTGACTTCTAAATCATACATGACCAACTCAATGGTAAGATTTATTAGACCCTCGTTTTAGGTCAACCTACAAAAAATATTTTTCACTAGATTTTATAAACAAAAATGGTTCAAATGCAAACAAAAAAACTTCATATATTGAAATTTGATATAGAACTCATCTACAAATAAAAATTATTGGGCTGATCTGAACTCACACTTAAAGCATGGGCTTCATTTGTAGTGCAAACTTTGGAGGGGACCTCATGAAAATCTGAAATTTCCCTGAAGCGGGTGTTCACAATTAATGAAATTTTATCTAGGGAACCTATAAATGTGGGTGAGTTGATTGCTTACAATATTTATGAGATTGCAACTGAGAAGCTTAAGTCTATAGCGCATAGCAGTGTGATTAACTGGATGTGTGAGGAAACTAAAGTGGAAGAGTACATGGTCGACATTGATACCCCGACCATGAAGCCTATTACCGACAAGACCATAGATGCTTTGTGAGCGAGTTTGAGGAATTTATGAGGGGAGGAGGTAGACGAGAAGAGCAAGGGAAGCAGGAGAGGCCACAACCCCCACATCAGCCTCAGATGCATCAAGGCGAGGGTAGTCAGCAGGGACCTTATCAACCCATTCAACCGATGATGCTAGATTATATGTTCTCAACTGTAAATTGGATGAATGAGACTTCTGGTCAGCTATACTGACCCGTCCTAGGTTTTCAATTTTTTTTTGCTCAAGTACACTGAAGGCCTCTACAAGGGTCCTATGAGAGGTTTGATGGATCTAGAGAAAGTATGGTCCATTACTTTGAGCATCAAAGAGAGAGGGCAGTTAGCAAGGAGAAGGAGATAACAGATGACTTTGATGTGGGAGAAACGTTGACTCATGCACATTTCATGGAGGAGCTCAACACTCATGATCTTTAGAACTAGAACACTTGGTTCACGGTTGATGCGTTAGCCTGAACTGAACTACTGATGGTTAAGTAATTTCCTGTTGATATTGTTATTTTCATCATTTTTCTTTTATTTTGTTGAGTCAAACTTTTGTTAGTATTTATGTTTGAATAACTCGGTTGTACCCCTTGTTTTGTAATGAACTTCAACTTGTTTATTATTAATTAATTTGTTTGTTTCATTGACCTATTCCAGTTTAGTAATAATTGTGTGATCAAGTGGTACTCTAAAATTTCACGAGGATGTAAAGGCTTGGATTTCAAAGGCGAAATATACGACATTGTGCGTATAGGTAGTCACAACTCCCAAAAATCATAACTTGTAAGGTCATTGTCAAATTTTTATTTTTCAATTTACTTATAAAGAGTGTTCCATGCAACTACATTTCTAGAACTTGTGACTTTTCTCTTTTGTTGATTGATCTTGTTATACACACACTAAGTCAAAGTGTTTGACACCATGAGCCTTTTTGAAGCCTACCTTGAGTATTCTTGTTGAATTTTATCCTTTTGAAAAGCCAATATGAGCCGGTAGGTGTAGATCATTTTTGTTCGGTGACAAACTATTAAGCCTAGAAAACTTAAGTTTTATGACCCAAATTGTTGGGAGTTAGGCTGTAGGATGTTGTTAAAGATTAAGTTTGGGGTTGATTATGGAATTTGCAATTAGCTAAGCTTGGGGTAGGGGTACTAGAGAACTAAAGTGAGTCAAATACCCCTCTGAAAACAAAAATGAAAATGAAAATGAGAAAAAAGTGTATCTAAAAAAAAAGGGACAAGAGAAATGAATGGATGAAAATACTATTGTCTCAAAGATGAAAGAGTTCTCTAATGCTTGTGTTTATAAAATGGGATGAATGGGAGTAATGTGAATTTTTTCCCAAGATAGTAGGAATGCTTAACTCCAATGTTTGTTTAACCTATTTTTTCAAAAATTATCTCACCTTCACCTAAACTCCGTTATAACCCTTAAAGACCTTTACAGTGTGAGATGGCATGGACTTTGATTGACATCTAGAAATTTCTCAAGTGTATTGTAATATGTAGACATGTACATCGACTGTGTGAAACCTTTATCAAAATATTGCGAGGAGTTGTGAATTATGGATGCAGTCAAGCCAGCTGAACCATCAAATGACTAGTAAATAGATGAACTTTTGGGTACTATCACTTGGTTAGGTAATTGTTATTTTACTGTCATTTGTCAATTTTACAATTAAATTCCTTGTGGACAAGGAATGGTTCAAGTTTGAGGTTGTGATGACTTCTGTCATTACGTAGTTTTTAGAGTATTTTTCGATATTGCAGAAAAACTTAAAGATTTTGAAAGTATTGAATCGTGACACAATTTGAGCATCATGTCACGATATTCTGACCAGATTGAAAGAATATCTCTGCCTATAAATCGTGTCACGATGGCATAATTGTGACGATTATAAACTGATTTTGTAGAATCCCAGGGATTTTAATGAAGAATTGTGTCACTATTTTAGACGCAATTGTTGCTTATTTAAGTTGAGTTGTTTTCAGAAACAATGGTTCTAAAATTTTGGAGATCTGAAGCACGATTTTGAGAGCAAAATACTGAAGAGGTGGCCATTTTATCCAAATCATAATCAACTTATGTATGTTTTAATGCTTCAATGGATGATGTTATTTGTAATTCATGTTATGAGTGGTTGAAACATGTGGTTGTGAAACTCTATTTCTCATGAATATCAATCTATTTTTTTCAATTCAATTGTTCTTAATGTTTTTTATATACTACAATATATAACATGAATTCCTAAGATCGAATGACTACTAATCCTAACTTTCGACTTAGACCTAATTGAATTTTTTAAATAAATAGGGTTCGTCTAGGAATAGATAATCGTTTATTTGTGATATTAGGTTATCATTCTTAAAACCTTTAAAGAATATTAGACCAGCTAAGGAATTATGGGATGTAATTTGAGAAGAGGGTTCTAACTCAAGGGATTGATTAGAACTATTTTAGTTAACCTTCATAAAACTAGAGAAGTATTCATTGCACATAGATGCAGTTTACCAAACAGTAATAATCAGATGATTCGAAAGACCTGATCTCATATCTCCTTATATTTTCAAAACAACTTTTATCAACTTATATATTTTTTATGAAATCAAACCAACTACCTAGGGCAACCCCCAATTTTACATATCCGAGATAATAACCATATTGCTAAATAGAGATTAACATAGTCCTCGTGGATAAGAACTTAAAATTATTACTTCGACAGATTTAGTACACTTGTTAAATATTTATTAGAGACTATTTAATGAATCATAGTCATCTTCCAATCAATGCATATAACAATTCAAAATTCACTCGGTATCTAAGACGACAAGGTGAAGACACATGTGTAAGGGTCCGATGAAGCGTCACAGTAAGGGCAATACACCCAAATCGAAGGACGAGTCGGTTTGAGTTAACAAATATAACCATCTATCCCAACCTAATGGAACAAACCCATGAAGACGTTTCCCACAAGGATTCAGAACCACGAGAGAGGCCTCAATCACACGACCCAACAATTCTCCTAGACAAACGCCTAAGGACATAAAACTAACAACCGACATTTAACTTTTTGGAGGAATCTCACAATATTCATGAAGCATGATCTTGAACTAGACACTTGGGGACACGTACAAAATGAGTCAATGAAATATCACATCAAGACGGAACCCATTAACTCAAACACGTCACGCTTAGGCACACTTACACAACTTTTCGTTACTACCCTACATGTTAGGTGATAGAGATGCCTAAAGAAGAAACTTTTGACTCACGTGGCAAGCCCATACCTCTTGGGCCATGCGTTCAACAATCACATATTAAATCCGCCACTAGCTGGCCGGACCGAAGGGAACCGTATTGGAAACCACGCACCAACCTCATGAAACCACAAAACTGAAGGCCCAACTCGCAATAATATATCAGATAGTTTGAGAAACGGAACGACGTGTGAACGAACTTCAGCAACAAAGGCTTTTTATTCAGATTCATGCACAAGATATCACTTAAATACCTCAACTAATACCTTAGGGGGGCAATTGTTATAGTATGGGCCGACACACGACGACTAGTAAGTTTAAAAGGACTTCTCATTGAAAGAGTCCATGGGTCCGTGGTATAGGAGTGAACAGATCCAAAGGAGAACATCCAAAGAGACATGTGACATAGAAGCTTACGAACCGACGATGCAAAACCAACAGGGACCATGGCGCAAGAGTTCACATACTGACGATGCACAACCAGCGGGGCCCATGGGACAAATCTACCATGGATAAAAAAAATCACAGTTGTCGTTCGGAGGACTACAACTGCCCTTCAAGAACAGTTGTTCAGGTAAAAATACAAGGGCCAAAAGCATAAACCTCCACTATATACTGGCTCATAATATGCTTGGAGTCAGGCACGCTTACTATTCATATATACACCTATCGTCACACGCCACTCACTGACTTGAACATCGGAGTACGTGCAAGTACACAACCCCTATTTCCTTATAGAAGAAGGTTGAAGCGAAGAAGAAAGCAGCAACTGCCAAAAATGTTCTATCCAAAGGTCATTCAACACCATTAACTCAAGGATTTCAGGTTCAATAGAATTAATATTTTTTTTAAAGAAGATCAAGAACTTTATTAACAATGAAATTAGCAAAGCAAGACTAAAACATGAATTAGATGATGAGTTTCTTCCAAAAAAAAAAACTTAATTTTTTACATTGAAGAGGACTTTGATAGTCAATTTGGTGTAGATTAAATTGTAGATTAATTTGACTTCTTAAAACGTCATCAAACTATTTTATTTTTTAAATAGTTTGGTTCGCTTTATAATAGCAACCACACATTCATCAGAAAATATATTATTTCTCACGGCCTTTGGTTTTTGCTTCTTGATGACGAACATGATATCAGAGAAGTGACAAGAGAAGAGAAGACTACAAGACCGTAATTGCATTTACGAATCTTCACTGTTTTGTCTTTATGCAGGATAGGAACTAAAGTGGAACTTGCTTACGAATGCATGTTGCCATTTTGAGTTTTCAATAACAATTTGCCATAGACTTTTTTTCATTGGTATATTTTAAAAAAGTGTATGGATCAATCTTTATCTAATTAATTAGCAATAATGGATTTAAGAGATAAGAATAATATGGCTATGATTTTGAGTTTGTATCAGCATAATAACTATATTATGCTCCCTAATGCATTATTCTTTTGAAGCTTAGAGTTTTCTCAATGTTGATATATAGAAAAGAATAACAATTATTGCAGAAATGGATTAAATACTATAGGGCCATATAGCCCATAGCATAGCAGAAAATGCTAAATTTATTTGAAAAAAAATTAATATATTTATTGTGCAAGTATATTTTAATTAATGGAGATCAGGTATGAATTATTGCATATAATATAGTGATTCTAGAGTTGAATTGAATGTCATAGGCTCACTAGACAAAATAATAGTTTGAAGTTTGAAGAATGTTTACTAACTGTTAGCCATTTTTAAGCGGTCAAAATTGATTAGATAGTTTTTTTTAACAATAAAATTGAATTTTTTTTTTTTAAATACAAGAGGGCCGAAGTCCAAAAAAGGGAAACTAACGAAGCATCAAGTATAAGCTCCAACAAGATCAACTAAATAAATGAAACTAACTTGAGCAGGACATTGCTCATATAAAATTATAGTAAAACCATCATCACACGTCAAATTCGCCGAAGCATCCACACAAGAGTTTACTTCTCTATATGAATGACAAATTTTGACCTCTCAATCCAACTCCAAAAGTCTTCTAATATTTTGAACCAATGTCCACCTGGTAGATGATCCACCTTTTGCAAAAGAAATAGTGTCAACCACTACTTGAGAATCAACATCAAGCTCCACCTTAAGAAACCCATGAGATAGAGTCAACTTCAAACCTTCAAACACACCGCAAAACTCCGCAACATAAACACTACACGCTCCTAAACCTTTTCAATCACCTTATTATGATGCACGACAACATTGTTGTTGGCTGTTACATCATAAATTTGTACCCTTTGCAACACTTCCAGCCAAGGTCTTGTAGGCAACACACTACCACCATCATGAGTCATTTTATTCCTCCAATAGCATAATGAATGGCATGCCGATGCCCAAAATTCAGACCAATTCTTCGTGACATCCATTCTTAATTCTGTATTCATATTTAAATTTATCCAACAATAAAATTGATTAGATAGTTGTAGAATTAACTTTGACATGTCGGGTAGCTTTTGATTAAAATTGAATTTATCTTTAAAATTGATTCTTACTTTGAAGATAGAATTTGAAGTTTTTGATTATAGAATTAATTATCTCAGTATTGATTCTTACTTGAAGCTACTCTTAACATGTCAATTCACTTTCTGATTCATTCAAAATCAATTTTTATTATCGTAAAATTAAACACACACTAGTTTATGACATGTTTTGATGATGTAATCACATCTTTGGTGAAATTTAAACTTAGATCTTTGTAGAATATGAGTTCATTCTTACCGACTAGACTAACCATCATTTTTTACGTTTTCGAAAGAA
Organism: Medicago arabica; assembly: GCA_946800305.1. NCBI lineage: Eukaryota > Viridiplantae > Streptophyta > Magnoliopsida > Fabales > Fabaceae > Medicago > Medicago arabica. The sequence goes on from OX326964.1 coordinate 38,113,567, forward strand.
GTATCCTAGAGAAATAGATTCTCTCCATTAGAGTTCTTTTCATTTTTCTCAATTGTTATATCTCAACTACATATTCGATCTCCTACTTTCTAATTTACTATATCTTTTTTTCTTTCTCATGTTTGATGGTTGAAATGTAATATATAGGAAAATTTGAGAGAATTTCAATGGAGAGAATTTATTTCTAAGTTGGAACACCAAATGAGTTACTTATAGGTAGGAGTTTAGTATAATTTTATCCTCTCATAACTAGTGTTTGCTTAAAATAACCTTCATCGATCAGTTGAATATACTTTCGTCTCTGAATATAAGTCACTCTTAGTTTTTTCTTTGTAGATTTTTATAAGACATATTCTAAATTTTATTTTTGAAGAAGTCAAACTAATCCACTGAAATTGGGACCGAAAATAATTAAACTTGAGACCTTGAGATAATCACACTCCAAAGTCCCAAGTCAACACCACCAAATCAACCCAAGTAAGTCTCTTCTAAATTTTTAACTGCATTAGTTATTTCTTTACCAACATACCCTTAATTATATTACTTATTTTTGTTAATCTATAATAAATATTACTCTAACGTAAACATTAGCTAATTCTCTCAAAGTATAAATTGTAAATGCAATATTAATTACAACTTTTTTTAATTCTAGTAATTTATTCATGGCTGTTCAATATTTAGGGACATGGTAGAATATCACTATGGAGTTTTACCATTTCACTTGTTTGTCCCTTTATTTTTTTGAGGGACTACATTGCGACACAATTCAAAGAGATAATTGATTAGCATTGGTTTCTTTCTACACAATTTTAATCATGTGCCAAATTTATGACAGTGCAAAATGAATGGTAGTCTTGCTAACATACTATAGGGATGGATAACATCCATTGAATCCTCATGCAAATTATCAACATGCAGTGATATCAAACTCAAAAATCTTTACAATTTTCATGTCATTTCATGATAGATAAGTGGTAATGGTCCTTTGTACTCACACAAATCATAAGCTACAACCCGACAAGTTTGATTGTGCCGTTACACCCAACACAGGATATCCTTTGGCTTGGATGATGTTTGTTAAAACCTTTCTCATCCAAATGTCAATCTGAAAATGTTTTAGTTTGTCTTATTCTAATTAGGTATACAAAAGTGGTTTTGTTTTTCAATTTAATTAATACTATGGTGGTGCAAGTCGTGAATATAATAAATGCTTCATTTTTTGTATTCTAATGATCAAATAAGAATCTTTTGATTTGAAGTGAAGGACATAGATGTGCAAATCGAAGATGATCAAACATTATCAATACTTATTAATTAAAACCATGACTTACATAACCTCATAATAATATATATGTTTCCAGAAGGCACGTCTCACGTGTATTGGGATCACATTATTGAATTCCAGTTCAAAAAAAAAGAAAAAGGAACTAGTGTGGTAAAATATATGGATTGAAAGCATATGAATTTTTATTCTAACGGATTTATTAAAATAATTTATTAGCCCGTTAAAATCTATTAATATTTTTTTGAAAAAAAAATGGTCTAATCCGATTTATTAAGAATAAAATCCATCTAATCCATCCATTATTATATTTTAATGGATATATGTACATCTGATCCATATATTAAAGCGTATTTTTTATTTTATTTTTTAGATTTTGATCATGAATATAGGTTTAAAGAGATTTTATGTAGCAAGCCTAATAGTGAAATTTTTTTAGCCCAATTAAGTTAATAAATCTAAAATATTTAATATTATTAATTATTAATTAAATAATAAAAAATGTGAAAGGGTGGCATTTGGTGGTCAACGGCCACCGCCGGCGTTAATTGTGGCGGAGCTACGACGACCACATGGTAGCGTAAGGTGGAGCTCTGATCAGTTTCCCGACGACTCACGACGGAGGTCTGACGGCATCATGCGACAGAGCTTTGCTTCTCCTGTAGTTCACGGTGGAACTCGAACAATTGTGGGTCCATCTGATTTTTATTTAAGATATAACATTATTTTGTGTACAAATGTGAGCCTTAATTTTCTTATCCAATTGATTTTTTTTACCACTTGTAACATCACAGACTACTTTCAGGATTTTCGACTGACCACACAAACCAACATAAGTTGTTTCATCGTGTTTTGTCCTCACTAGCACGTTTTATGGGAAACTTCTCAGAAGGTCACCCATCCCAAAATTGTTCCAAGTCAAACATGCTTAAGTATGGAGTTATTATGAATTGAGCTACCAAAAAGAAGATGCATCTTGCTGGTATAGGTAGTACCAAACAATTCTTATAAGCCTTCTATTCGACCATGTAGTCTCATATCTGCACGACATCATGATCCCTTTCATTCTGATGTAATCGTTTTGCCAAGATACTGCCAAAAGTTGGACCACTCCCCTCCCTAATCGGCCTCGAGCGTTACATGCCCACCAAACGGAAATGTTACCCAATGGACTTATTATTAATATTTAAGATGGTGATGAATTGAATTTTTTAAATAAATGGATAGATTTGGTTCATCAATGGATTGAATCCAATCCATTAAAAACATTGTTTGGTGGATAGATTTTATAGTGAATAATGGATATGTATTTGGAAGATCACATTGCCACCCTTATAAGGAACCACACATTCTCACAGTCATTATATTGGTGACTGTTTTTTAAATTTTGGATGGTCCATAATAAGAGTTTTATTTTTTATACTTAAAAAATTAAAAGATACACTAAAATTTAGATCGTTTAATCTCAATCCAATAATCATCTATTTGCTGAATGTGCAAATGCATGGGATTCTGATTGGAAGGAATCTGAATTATGAACTGTTAATTAATCAAATGATGACAGTGTAACTCGCATAAAAAAGGTTAGTGTTCCTTTAAAAAGAAGGTTTGTGTTAATTAATACACATTTCTAAAAGAGTAAATTTTTTTCCCTTGAAATTGTAACTTCTTTCAATATCATGTTGAAGATGAAGTCGTAACATTTTTAAAGAGAATCTGTAGGAAATGTTTCAAATGCATGGCCGAACCTACGAAACTCAATAGGCTTTTTATACGGAGGGTTATTTTTCAGTCAAAGTTACTCTATTGAGATCAAATTTATTTATAATTGACACTAAACTAATTAGGTTATCAATATTTTACTAATATCACCCCTCTTTATACCAACAAAATTATTTGGAGCAGTCAAGTAATATATTAATGGAGTAGTTGCATACAAAACTATACTAATTATTCAAGTTTTTTTTCTTTTCTTTTGGGGTAGGCAATGCCACCCTATTGATAAGAAACAATTCGCCCTTACCTACGCTTGTCTTCCATGATTTTCCACTGTTCATCCTTTCGAGATTTTGTGTTTGCATGTTTGCAACAACAAAAAAATTGTCTTACATGTTGTCTTCCAATAATCCAAGCTCAAGTTATGAGGTGTTGGGTGGAAATTGCTATATTATCTCACTCTACTCGTTTGATTTGGATTTCCTTGGAATGTAGGTTAGTGTTTGATAGTGCATCTAGTAGATACGGGAACCCCCAAAAAATTTGATTGTTGAATCGACATTAGACTATAACTAGGTCTATGATCGTTAGATAGCATCTTTCTCTAAATAATTCAAGAGGAATTTCAATGCCTATGTAAAAGTGTAAAATATGACATATCTAAGCCTTACTAGAGAATACTACAAGTCTTTAACATGTTTGACTAAGAATATTATAATATTGGAGTTTAAGAGGTGAAAATCGTGAAGAAAAAATTAATTTGGTAAAACTAATTTTTTTTATTAAAGATAGATTTTGGATTATTATGGTGAATTTTTCAATTCCTTTACGTGTTGTTATAATTATTTTAAAATTAAAAAATATTTAATAATTAACATTCTTTTATCATTCTTTATAAAGTTGCTCTCTCAAATATGGTGGAATTTTTTTTTCCTTATGGCTAGCTACACTACATTAATCTTCCTTATTTTGGAGGGTGAATCCAAACTTTTTAACATCATGAATGATCTGACGTGCAGTGGCAAAAAAGTAAATATACAAATATCCTTGTAAGAAAAAATCTATTTAACCTTTGCCCTTTGGCCTAGTCCCTTTTCAAACTTGATACAAACAAAATCTATTTAACCACGAGAAATTTTTCTAAAAATTCGCATTGTACTCCCTTGCATCATATTTAGGAACTTTGTCTCCCTCATGTCATTAAGAAGGAACATGAGATACCTATCCATAAAATGTATCTTCTAAAGAGTTTCATGTGATAGTTATACCTAAAGCTTCTATGACACGATTTATCCTGAAAGTATTTAAAAGTTTAATTAAACTAAACTTACTGGAAATTTTTTAATGTGATAGCTAGCTATATATAGATTTTGTGACACCTTTTATGCCGAAAGTATTTAAAAGTTTAATAATACTAAAATTACGGAAACAAATTTATTTTAAAACACTCACAAGCATATAAAATTTCACATAATAAACTTGCAAAATAACATGAATCAACTTGCAAAATATCATTAAAAATCAAAGAGTGCAGTTGCATAATTACAGAAATAGCACGGTTCGGACAATCTTTGCTTATACTTTGTTTAAGGGAAGGTTTTGTAATTGTGAGTATTTGAAATAGGCACGGTTCAAACAATTGTCGGTTATACTTGGTTTCAAGGACGATTTTACAATAGTTGACATTTAAAATATGCACGGTGCAAATAAGCGTTGGTTATTCCATGTTATGGCATGGTTTCCCGTTTGTCGCTAGTTACACATCCAACGCAACAAAAATATCGCCTATTCAATACTATGGGGACATTTATGTTCTTGTGTCACTTATTTTGAATGTTTTGTTCTTTGTTTTACACTTTCCCTGTTCAAGAATATGATTCAATCCATCACTAAATTAATATGAAGCAATTTTTACCTTTAACTAGTTATCATGTACCTAAATTTAAAACATTTTGAATGCCTTCTTTTATTTGCAGGCCATTTTGATAGGTTGTAAAAGTCTTATTTAGTATTGATGTTGATTTATAGAACAAAGTTCAAATCTTTTATAATGTTTATGATTTTGGAAGTTATTTATTTAGATTTACTTAGTTTGTTTCAGAGATAGATATGAAACTAAATAATATCTCAATTTGTACTTGCAATACTCCAAGTTGTGTGACTGTAGATGGTTCCTTTATTTCCTTCAGGAAAATAACTACACCCTCTTATTCAAGAAACTTCTAGATGTTAGTTGTAAATGTACTCTTTCACATGAAAGTGTCGCAACTTTAATTTAGTGAATTTGCTTACTATAAGTGACAACACTAATTTTCTTTTGCATGCAATTTCAGTTTATTGATTTTTGCATTTTTTGTTTCTTCTAATTTTCAAGGTATTTTTGTGGCCATGAAATTAGTGATCCTTCAAAAATTTAAGGTCAATTATTCAAGGTATTTTAGTGATATATATTTTAATGTAATGGAGTGCATTTTCTAGCTTCTTTTTTTTTAGTTGCATGTAAAAGTTGGTTTAATAGGATCAACATTGAAGATAAACTTTATTATTGATAATTATATTTGTGTTTGGTTTGTAACTAAATGTTGATTGATGTTGTGCTTACGACATACAACCTTAATCTAAGCTACACTTTTGCTAATGTATTTTGATAGTGATTATGCCATATCCTTCTAAATTTTTCATGACACTACAATAAGTTCATGAGTTTAGGTGGGTATGGCCAGAAACATGAAATCATGTCAATAATACCAAAATCGCGTTGATAATAGTATGGTTATTCAAGAGGGAGAGGTTCTGAGAACATCTATTGAGGTGCAACTCCAACCTATTTTAAGTAAATTGGTGCAAAATGCTATTTAAATAATTCGACAAGTTCTAAAAGTTATGACAACATGTAGTGATAGTGAGAATGAGGCTCCTTTCACACCCTATGTGTCACGAAATTAGAGGTAAAAAATGTCAAAAGATGCAAATGCAAATTACAACACCTGCTCCAAAAGTGTTCCTTCAAATAATTCTCAATGAACTCGATACTACCTTGGAAGTTACGTAACTAGTGGATTAATTGTCTGTCGTGTAATCTTTAGGTTGTTCAACCTTATGTCTATATGAAAAGAAATGATTGTGCATATAAGTTAGCAAACCATGATTATTTTATTGTTGGAACTATTTGGGGGATGATATTCCTCTTTCATTAACAGAGCTTTTCTATATATAGAGATATGTTCGGTATACAAACCTGCATTTTTCCTTAATTGTTTTCTTTTATATTCTTTTTTTTGTTTTTTTTAATTTTCCTTCTCTTGAAATGAGTTAGGTTTGGCCCCATCTTCCATCATATATTTTTTTCTTCCATCATATATTTTTGTCTACTTTTTTTCATAATATATTGAGTATTTTTGTAGATGATTTTTCTTTGCCAGGAATGCCAACATAATTGAGAAATTTGACCACCAATCTAATGGTTGCCTCTGCTCTTGACTTACGAAAAAATAACTATAAATAAATAAATAAAAATAAACTATATAGATAATGTTTAATTCATATGTAGGTCCATAAACTATTATTGAGTTTTTAAATATTTTCTTAAATTATATATATATATATATATATATATATATATATATATATATATATATATATGGTTTAGTTTTTTTTTATTATTAATTTGAGTATAAGGGTATCCTAACCCATCAATACATAATATTCAAATCCTCATATAGGGAAGACAACTTATATGATTACACCACCAATCACTAAATTATACACCTGAATTTTTCCCCACCAAGATAACACCTTCACCCAGATAAGCCAGACTAAATGGTCCTCCATAATTTATCACTTGCACTTCATTAAAGAACCAAATTGAACATCACAAAGTTTATTGAAATAGAAATTACCACACTTTCTCAAACTATCTAACCTATGCAATCATGAGATAGAATTATGATGTATATTTAAGTTTTAAAAAATTAAAGTTCTGTGTGCGCATGTGTGCGCGCGCGCATGTGTGTGTTTGTGTGTGCGTGCGCTGCCCTCACTACTCAAGACTTTTGAGTTCGTCTTTGTAACTATATCAGATATTCAATGACAGATCCACGATTTGAATATGTAGAACGATGGTGGTCACAAATAATTTGTGGCTCAATATTGTAAATAGTACGTGTGTATATATAATTGTAATCAAGTCCTTCGGTCAAATGGTCGTTAGCCAACTATTAGTCAATGTTTTTTTTATAAACCTTTACTATTAGTCAATGGTGACATGGTAGAGTTTGTTTTTTTTTCAAAAGTACATAGTCACAAGGCAACCAATCAAATCCGCCCCCTGACTATTTTCAATACATCACTTTCCTCAATATTTCTACTTTTCTACTCATACCTACATATCCTACTACATCAAAAGTTATACTCAACATTTCAAAACTTCTACTCCAGCTTTTCAAAACTTCTTCCTCTTCTTCCAGGAAATGGGCCATGAACTAATATTTTCTCCATATGAAGATACGAACAACCCCTTTATATTTTATTGTACTTGTTGTTTTACTTGGTGTCAGTCTATTAGGAATTTTAACTTGGTTTTTATATGTAATTATTAAAAAACGCATGTCTCGTCAACCAAGTTGATAGCAATATCCATAACAAACGATGTTGCTAATCTCTCTCTCTCTCTCTCTCTCTCTCTATATATATATATATATATATATATATATATATATATATATATATATATAAGAAACGTTTGGCTTCCATAAAAACAATAGTACACATGACACTTTAAAATGTAATCATTCATTTAATGATTTTCTAACATCATATTCCTCTCGTCAAAATCTATTATCCTTATCATTTGTAGTGATTCAAACAAAATTATTGACTAAAAATAAATTGTTTATGGTATGTAAATGTTATTAACTAGCATTGTCTTTTTTGATTTATTTCAAAGGAAGATATTTAAAAAAAATGGTGACATGTATATATTACACATGATATCCATTTTTTTTAAAACACATGATATCCACTCAATATCTACATCAATATCATTTAATTTATTGTTTACTAAAATGTGTAATTAAAAAAAACTTTTTAATAATAAAAATTAAAATGCCTCAAACCCTAATGTCAAAAAGCTAAAACGGGCACTGTGTCACTACCAGCTAACCATACGTCCAGAAAACTCTTGATTGATTGAGTTAAAGGATCTACAAATTATTTAAACCTATATATTCCTAATTAAATATTAATAGATATCTATGCATATTTATAAATACGTTTTAAATGTTTTTTAAAAATGTATACCTAAATTATGTAATAAAACTTGATAAGATTAAAAAAAATTACTAACTAATGATATTATTTTTCTTCATGAAAGCATTTTCTTATTAATTTTTGTGAACCCACATAAGATATAGATAATTACGGCAATTTTTTTGTTGTTTTGACAAAAGATAATATTATGGTAATTACATTTTTTCTATAAATAAACTTTTATTAATTTGAGTTAAGGGTATTCTAACCCATCAATACATAATATTCAAATCCTCATATAGGGAAGACAACTTATATGATTACACCACCAATCACTAAATTATACACCTGAATTTTTCCCCACCAAGATAACACCTTCACCCAGATAAGCCAAATTAAACGGTCCTCCCTTATTTATCACTTGCACTTCATTAAAGAACCAAATTGAACATCACAAAGTTTATTGAAATAGAAATTACCACACTTTCTCAAACTATCTAACCTATGCAATCATGAGATAGAATTATGATGTATATTTACGTTTTAAAAAATTAAAGTTGTGTGTGCGCATGTGTGCACGCGCGCATGTGTGTGTTTGTGTGTTGGGGGGGGGGGGGGGGTGCGTGCGTGTGCTGCCCTCACCACTCAAGACTTTTGGGTTCGTCTTTATAACTATATTGGATATTCAACGACATATCCATAATTTGAATATGTTGAACGATTTATATAGTTTTAAGGACTGCCTTTGTCGAAGAAAATCCTGATTTCAAGCAGATAAATCTTTGATTGGTGGTCACAAGTAATTTGTGGCTCAATTTTGGTCCCAATATGTTTATGTAAAGCATCGACAATTTTTTGTTCACCTGATTTTATACCATTAGTTCCAAGAATAACTTTAATGAGATTATTTGCATGAAGTTTTAATGCAAGATTAAAATAATCAATTGGTGTCAACATAGAGCAAGTGCCACGAGCACGTCACTCATGCTTCAATATCTTAGAATGACAAGATATGGAAACATTCGTAAGATCGCAATATTATCGTTGATGTAGTGATTTATTTTGGGGCCACACCCCATGTATCGTAAATTTTGGGAGTGGCTTGCTGGGACATTGTTTAAACTTGCAAAAATTTGGTTGTCGTTGTTCACTTAACATATAAAATTCAAAAGACGCTGAAGATAATTGTATGAAGAAAAGAAAAAAGATAACAAAATGCCAATTCATTGACATTTTCGAGAAATCTTTATACGATGCACAATTAATACGAAAATATTGTGTTGTGTCCATTGCAAACTAACTCTGTATATGTATTTATAGGGTGGAAGCAGGGCATATGCAATACGAAATAATAAATAGGTAGTGATATTAGAGTGTGTTTGGATTGGGAAATATTTTAAGGGAATGTAATGTTTTGAGATAATTCAAATATTTTGATGTGAATTTTATTGTTTGGATAATAATTTGAAGAATTTTCAAAATGATAGAACTTTATGAAGTATTTTGTCCAAGTTAAATTTAGAGAATTTCAAATGACATCTAAAAGTTAAGAATTTCAAAATCCTTCATGTAATAAATTTTTAAATTTTGCATTTTGATCCTTAATATTTCCAAAATTTTCAATTTGACCCCAATAAATTTCCAAAAAATTGAAAATTGTCCCTCATTTTTTGAAATTTACAAATTGACCCATAATTTCAATTTTCAAATTTGGCCCAAAAAAAATTAATATTTATAAAATTTGTCCAAAAATGACGACAATGAAGTTTTTTTCTTAATCCATCCAAACAAAAGTATTGAGAAATGAAAATAATTTAATTTAAATTGTCTAGAATTCTAAATTCTTTAAAAAAATTCAACTACCTCATCGAAATACACTATTTAAAAAAAGTGAAGGATTTTTCATCATAATAAAGTGTAGACACATGGACCTAGTTTTGGTGACAAAAATTTGTTTACTAGAGCAATTCCCATTTAAGGAAGGTGGAATCTCATGTTATCCCCTCAGAACAATTTTGCTTCCCGTAACTTAGGATGCACCACACATTAGAATATGACTATCTTCACTTATCCTAAGGCTCTTCAATATCTTTATGGTGGAACCAACATATGTACTTAACTAATTAACATCTCTAAAATGAATAAATGAATCTGATATTTAAACCCCAAACCTCTCTATATATTATTATGCAATATACCAGGACCATTCCTACGAATCCAGAGGCTCGGCTCTGTAAGTGAAAAAGAGGCTCGTAATTAAATAAAAACGTATTTTTTTAAAGAACAATGTTCTATTTAAATTTTTTAAAAGATAAATACAAGATGCCGTATATATGTGGTACATCCAAAGGTGAAAATCACTATCGTATACATGAGAAGAGCTAGAGAATTTGTGTCATCTATTGAAGAGAGCCAGAGAATATGTGCTATCTATTGAATCTATGCTGAGAATTTGCGGTAGCGTGGTCGAAAATCGAATTGGGGAAGAAGAAAAGGGAAGTCCGATAGAGGAGTGGTAGTGATGAAACTCGTCGTATAAGTATCAGAAGAGAGAAAGAATAAGGAAAAAACACGGGTGGTACGTATCAGAGTTCTCATAAGGAATTATTTTTTAATGGGGTAGTACTTAGTAGTACTATTGACTATAATTTATTTTGAAACTCATACCTTAGGGAGGCCCAGTTCCATTGAACTCTTTGCACCCCCAACATCCGGCCTGAAAGTACCTACCAGTTAAATTCACGAAGACAAAATAATTTAATTAGTATGCACAATTATTTTACAAAAGCATTCTTTGATGTATTATCACGCCTATTATTTGTGAACTCTAATAAAAACGTGATTTTTATGAAAAAATGGATATAATTATAGTCTTTCAATTAGTCTCTGAAAAATACAAACATAAATTAAAAGTATATAACCATTTTTGAGGAATTAAACTTAAAATTATTATTTTATAGACATGAAAATATATTTAACCCGATTTTTTTTTTTTACAAATGTCATTAATCTCTTTGGTTAAAATATTTTTGGTATATTTTTTTCTACCACATTTCCTCATATAAAAAACCAAATATGTTGGAATACGCGTGAAAGATAAAATAGTTAAATATGATTTTAGTCCTTATAAATATACCAACTTTTTATTTTATTCCCTCTAAAATTTTCTTTCAATTTTTAGTCCTTATAAAATTTTCAATTACTACTTTTGGTCCGTATTTTAAAGTTAATTTTAGTATTTTTTTTTTAATGAAAATGTGCAGATATGTGTAGAATATTATAAAAATCTTCCCAAAAAAAAAAATTAGAGTTTTTTAACAAACATAAATTAAATATGAATTTTTAACCGTCAAATATATAAAAATTCATGTTTCATTAATAAAAATTAATTTTTTTTTGGAGTGGTTCTTATAATATTATGAATTTTTTCTGCAAAAATTTCAAAAATATAAATTACACATAGAAGTTTACTTTAAAGGAGGATCTAAAAATATAAAATAAAAAAAGGATTAAAAACATATTTAATCCGAGATAAAATAAAAATAAAAATAAGAAGATATTGAAGGTGGGTGAATTAGTGTGTGTTTGGTTTGGCGGCGGTGAGAATTGATTTTGATAGAATTGAGTTTGAAAGAATTGATTTTGGTTAAAAGTGAGTTGAATGTGAATTGATTTATGTTTGGATACACTTGTTTAAAAGTGATTCTTACGAGTTGATGTTGTTTGGATGGTATGAATCAAAATTGATTTTAAATGTATAATGACCAAATTATCCTTTTAATTGTATTTAAAGTAAATATCTTATTTACATTAGATAATTATTTCAGCTTATTATAAAATTGATTTTATTACTTCAAAAAGTCATTTTTATTAATATTAATTTATAAGAGTTATTATTAATAATTTTTTTTTATCAATTAAAAGAGATACAATATGCTCCTTCAAAAATAAATAAATGCAGTGTATGTAAAAAAAATCACTTGTAAAATAACACCCCAATCCTTCAAAAAAGAAATACTCCATTAAAAATATAGTATAGTAATAGGTAATTGAATTCATTTCATGAACTCTTGCTTCACCCATTCAGTGTCTTTCACTGTGTTCTTCATTGATGCTTCTATGAATATTGCACAGTTTCCTCACTCTTCCTACCCCACTTTCGTTTTTCTCTAATTCTGGAAATTTAAGGAAAAAGCGTATAGTATAAAAGATTGCAGCTTGAGAAAGAAAATAAACATTGGGGCTTGAATTGAAGCATGGGTAATTTGGGAAAATAGATTTCTCACCAAAAAAGAAATCCAAAATCGATTTGAGCTGCCGCAGAAGCTACGATTTGTGGCTTCTGGTGAACTCGCGTTTTGGTGATTGAAGCACGTTTTCAAATTCGCGTTTGAATCTGGCCAAACATCTTATGAAATTGAAAAACTGCGTTTGGAGATTGAAACGTGGGTTTAGACTGCGGAAATACAGAACCAAACAGACACTTAGTGGTAAGGTTTTACCTTTTCTACGCGTATATGTATATCACACACAAAATTCTTCGATAATTTATATTCCTTCAGTAAGATCTAATCTTCATAGATTCAACCAAGAATATTTAATTTTCAATCAACCCTATTTGTGGGTAACGTTAATTCCTTCCAATCCCCCCAAAAAAAATCAGTGAAAAATGGAGAAGGTGATGAACATTCTGAAACCAAAACCAAATCCACAACAGTTATTGAGAGATTGGCAACGTAAGCTGAGACAAGAGTGTCGAAACATTGAACGTCAAATTCGCGGTAATTCCCTTTTTTTTGTTTTTTTATCTCTTAAAACCCTAATTGATTGATTGGTTCTGATTTTTGTGTGGTTGAGTTTAATTTTAGATATTCAGAGAGAAGAGAAAAATGTGCAGAAAGCTATTAAAGAAGCTGCTAAGAGGAATGACATTGGTTCTGCAAAGGTAATCTTTATTTATTTAATTTTGAGATTTGTCAGACACCGGATACGACACTGACACATACTGGTGGTAATTTAAGAATAAAATAAGTGTAGCGGAGATGAGGAGGTTTTGTTGGATGTGTTGTAATACTAGACGAGATAGAATTAGAAATGACAACATTAGAGTGAGAGTTTGGGTAGCACTTATAGTATAAAAGATGATGGAAATTATGCTTAGATGGTTTGGGCATGTAGAGAGAAGACTTGTAGATTTTGTAGTAAGGAGATTAGATTAGATTAGATTAGATGAAGGATAGTCAGATCATTAGAGACAGAGGATAACCTAGAAAAATTATAAGAGAAACTATTAAGAAAGATTTAGTGATTAATGAGTTGGATCCAAATATGGTTTATGATTGAACATGGGGTGATTTGATCTATGTAGCCGATCCCACTTAGTGAGACAAGGCTAGGTTGTTATTGTTGTTGACAGAATTGAATGTAATCACATGTTTTGATGTGTCGGTGTTGTGTCAGTGTCATACATGCACACATGTCGAACACCAGGCATGCCTTCGATTAGAAGTGTCGGTGCTACAAAGCTTGTTAGTGCTAGTGATTTTTATTTTTTTATTTTGGGATGTTTTGCTCAATTGTGTATTTATGAATGACTTGAACCTGAGATTTTACTCAAGAGTTAAGAGAAATCAAACTTCTAGCCTTTTGAAACAGCATGTGTTGGTTTCAGTGTGTCTTCATTGCATTGTATTGTCTTTATGCTGAATGTAAGGTGGAATTGGATGTTAGTGTAGATACAAGTTTTTATGGATTATGCCATACATGTTAGGACTGATTACAATCCTACCAAATTGAAAGCATGTTCGGTGTCCGACACTACACTGGCACCGACAAATGTGGATATATTCAAATATTTCACTTATCAAATTATTACCAGTGTTGACATGTTAGTGTCGTGTCCTGTTTTTGTGTGTCAGAGCTTCATAACTAATGCTATTTTTGGTTTGTACTGGTGTATCACCTTTTAGATTTTAAGGTTGAATAGAAAAAAGTAGGTATCTTGAAACATTAAAATAAAAATCTAATCTTATTATGATATTTGTTCAATATACAGGCACTTGCTACAGAACTTGTGAGATCTAGGAAAACAGTGAACCGTCTGCATGAAAATAAGGCACAACTGAACTCAATATCAATGCACCTTGGAGAAAGTGTTGGTAGGTTTTGGCATTTTTTTGTTAGCCTTAATTTGTCCTCTTAGTGCATGTTTGATATCATGGTGGATTTGCTAGAATCACGGCTTGCCATTGTGAATTGTGATTTTGCAAAAACTACACTTTGTGCATGTTTGGTATCACAGTGGCTGACCGTGATTCTGGCAAACCCATTATGATACCAAACTTGCACAACTAACTTTTGATAAAACCACGGTAGCTCACTATGATTTTGGTGTACCCACTGCGATACCAAACATACTCTTCATTAAAGCAGTCTAAGATAGCTCTTGTGCTTCATACAAGTTGTGTGATAGTAGTTGTTGCTTAATTGAAGATCTTTTATTTTTCTTTAATCCCTCTTGTTAACTAAGTTAAATAGGTAAATTTGTCAATATTAGTGAATTTCTTGATGATCAAATGTTTTGTTATGGAGAAAACTCAACTGCGACTGTCTATGGATTTTATCTATAAGTTTTTGAGGTTGAGGGAGGAACTGACTGTGATGTTTGTATGGCTTGCAACATAAATGTCCCACACTTTGCACACAATCTCTAGGGTAGGTTTCCAAACGTGCTATACCTTGGGACATGAAAAGGGTCTTCGCGAAAGAGGTAGGGCTAAAAGATACCAAACAAGAGAGGCTTCTGCGACTATCTATGGATTTTATCTATAATTTTTTGAGGTTGAGGGAGAAACTGATTGTGATGTCCATATGGCATGCAACATAAATGTTTCACTCTTGGCACACAATCTCTAGGGTAGGTATCTTAAGTCTTAACATGCTATAGCTAGGAATAGAAAAAGAGTCTTGGCAAAAGAGGTAGAGCAAAAAGAAACCAACCGAGAGGGTCTGTGTACATTTAACGTGATCAATGGATCTGTCGATGCTTTCGTTTATTACGAGCGTACCTATCTCCAACTCATATAGGGGAAAGGGAATGGGGATAGTTTTATATAACCAGGCATTCAGTCCTTAGTCATGGGTGAGCAGCTGCATCTAAAGACTGGGCTCCCAAGGCATAAGAAAAAGAGAAAGCGGGTTAGGAAAGATTCCAAAGTTGCTTGCAACTTGCAAGTGTGAATTTTATTGATGAGGCATTCTGGGTTCATTTGGGTTGGTCCAGGCATGTCTATTAGTGTTAGCGCTTATGCATGTTTTTGGGGGAGCTTATGAATTGGCTCATATGCTTTAATAGCTAATTTTTATAAGCTCCAGAGAATAGCTTGTATAAAGCTTATGGTTTGAGTAGCACTTTTGATTTGTAACTACTCAGGATGAGCATGATCTCTAGGAATTGTTTAGTCTGCTGGCATAATTGTTTCATTTTAGAAGGTTATAGTTTTTATTTTCTTCTTTTGAGAAGATGAAGTGGTTCTGTTAACAACATAGAATGACATTGACTAGGGAGAAAAATTGTATGATGTTTTACAACTGTTCCAAGCATAACTGAACTTGACTAGTAGGTAAGAAGCCTTTGATAGGCTTCCATAGTCAAGAAGAGAATAAGTCGGTAAAGGGGCAGGGAAGTTGCAGCCAAATAACAAACTTAACAGGAGGTAATAGTTGTGGGTAGCAGAGGCGACATAATGTATGTAAGAGAGAATAGAGAGGAAATTGGAAGTATGTGGTCATGAAGAGACTAGGGATCTTGAAATAACAAGCAAGGTTCATTGTGTCTAATAGAAGAATCCTTTGTATGAAAATCACAGTTAAATGATGAAAGATAAAACTTCATTTTAATTGACACCTCCTTTGTGGTGCATTTTTAAGTTTTACTTTGGGGATAAAATTTTACTAACCGGTTTACAAGTCAAGTAAGGGCCAAATTAAAACAGGAAGAGATGGGAAACATGCATTGTCTGGTACAGCTGTCTTATCTCAAGTATCTATTTGGCCTTATACAATGACTATATTATGACGAATATACACTTGTAAATATATTCTTGCTGTTGTGCATGTTTTATTGATAAGTTAGTGTAATATTTAAATTAATCAATTATATATTGTTTTATCTGTAGAATCTTTTGCAATTAGTCATCATGAGATGTTTGAGTTATTGATCACTTGATAATAGAACTGTTCATTGGAAATTCCTGATTTTGGTTGCCTTTGCAGCAATTGCTCGTACTGTGGGACATCTATCAAAGAGTGCCGAGGTTATGAAGCTTGTCAATAACCTCATGAAGGCTCCCGAAATGGCTGTTGCTATGCAAGAGTTCAGCAAAGAAATGACCAAGGTTCACCTTCATACTTCATTTATCCTGCTCTCTCCTCTCTCCGTAGTCATAGAAGTTAATTGCATGATAATTATTGGTAATGTCTTCTGTTTCAGGCAGGAGTAATTGAGGAGATAGTAAACGATGTTGTTGACTCAGCATTGGATTCTGAGGACATAGAAGACGAAATAGATGAAGAAGTTGATAAAGTCTTAACTGAATTAGCTGGTGAGACAGCT